>CM069305.1:25140000-26525000 GCA_035609425.1 Epinephelus awoara | reverse complement strand
GCTTTTGTTTGTTTTATTTTATTTCAGTGGTCTGAGGCAACTCGCCTGGAAAGGGTTTAGATTTGGGGTTTTAATGGAAGGCCATCAAACTTATGGCTGTAGTGACTAGCCCATCCTGCAAAGGACCAGTCTGGCAGAAACACATGAAGTAAACGGTGAAGAAGTCTAAAAATATGCAGAAGTGTGGCCTTTTCGGTGCGTAGATGGCTAAATTTCCGTAGCCACTCCAGCTTTGATAACTAAACTACTCCCACTAAACAAGCCTTTTGTCCAGCTATCAAAAAAAAAATTATAATCACCTAATTTCCTGTCTCTGATTAGCGGACATACACAGTAATAACTGCATAGTTTTTTTTGTCTTTTTTATAGCACTGTTCACTGAATAGCTCCTGTGTGAGATGAAGTCAGCCTGTTGATACAGCAGGCTTTTATTGTGATTAGCCTACACAAGGTGTAAATGACATTATGACGTTATTTCAATAGCAGTTGATACTTGAATATATCAGAATACTGTGGCAATCTAAAGCACGGCGTCGCTGAAACAATAGATAATTGAGTACATGCGAATAGAAGCATCGCAAGGAGGAAGATAACACAAGGAGGGCAAAGAGAGAGGTTGATATAAACTGAAACACAGAGTTCGTTAATTCTGCTTCAAGAGGAACTTCCCCCACAGACAACACACACACACACACACATACACACACACACACGCACACACACTGCTCCTTCCCTCCATGCTCACCTGCCTTTGAGTGATCTAGCTCCTCTCTCAATGCAACAATACGAGTTCGGAGGTGAGCACTCACCCCGGGGGTAGATGGAGAAGCTCTCAGCACTACAAAGAGCGGGGACAAAGGCACAGAGCAAGGAGCAACACGCACCTGAAACCCTCCGCTCTGTCCCTCCGTCCCAAACTGGCAGCTTTCAAGACCCAAAGTGTGATTCTGTTAAAGCCACTGTGCCCAGTTTGTTAAACACCATTCCTTTTTACCTGAGATTTTAATCCCAGATTTTCCACTTGAGTTGTACATTTTATCCACCCTCTCAGGCTTTTAAGGATTTTAAGACCTAGTTAGTGTTAGCTGCCCTTTTGATGAAGTTTGACGCAACAAGAAAGCGTTCAAGAGTGCGTGCGAGCTCGCCGTTGATCTCACCTTGGCGACATTGTCTCATGGTGCGTCTGTGTGTGTCACAAAAGATCAAAAGGGGCAGGTTGCTTAACCTGCTGACATGTCTAAGCGAGACAAAGCGCCTGACAAAGGGAGGCAGAGAAAGACGGAGAGCTACTCCCTTCATTATGTCCCCCACCTCTCCACCTCCTCCTCCCAGAACTGTGTTCTTCTTAAGATCTGGGAGTCCTGAGAGAGCGAGCCGGACACATTTCTCACTGAAGGATGGGCTCGGCCCCGCACGTCTCAGAGTCTCAATGCACCAGCCAAGGGCTCTAAAGCGCCACAAACAAAGGAGAAAGGAAAGGACACTTTTATCTGATGCACAGATTATTATCGCTCCCCACCCTCTTCCACCCCTCCTTCCTGCAACCCCGCCCTAAAGTTAAAGAGTTCCTCCGCCTAAAAAGATTAATTCAGGATAATGAAGACTTATGTGCAAAAAAAAAGAAGAAAGGATTAGTAAGACCTTAATACCACGTGGAAAATATTTTTGTCAAGTTTTCCTTTTTCTGGGGTCATTTGGTTTTAAGGATAACATTATTGAAATACATATATAGCCTTTTTTAAGAATTGTAAAAGATAAATCTATGGGAAGAAAATATATAAAGTAGTGGAAGTTCCTCGGGAGGTTACAAATTGTTTCATAAAAGAAATCTTGAGGGTATTTTTAGTGACGGCTTTGTTTAAATCTGTATTCTGAATAAGTGAGTTGTTGGTAGATTAGGAGCAATAGTCGTAGGTTTTTTGCAAGTTTTGTGACCAGTTTTTTCCTTTTGGTTTCTTTTTGTATCGTGCTGAATGGCTGTCTTCAGAGATCAGAAAAATAAAACTCGAGTTCGTTTTCAGAGTATGGAATATTGTCATTGCTACTGTAAATACTGTCAGGATGAGACAAAGAATAGCTGTACAGTTTTTCTATTATCACTCAGAGTGCTAGAAGAGGGCGGTTTAAAAGAAAAAAAAAAAAGAAGGGTGAAGTAAAAGAGAGATGACCCTCTTCGCTTTTTTCAACTGGACTCATAACCACTCTTCCAAAAAAAACCACAGAGGAGAGGTTTTTGTTGTTTTTCTTTTCCCTGCCATGCCTTTAACGGGGGTCTGTTTCCCGTCGGCAGTGCCCTTGAAGTTGCACCAGCATCCGTTTCTTTAATTTTTCGCTGACAGAACGATGCGTTAAGGCAAGCGGTCGGGTAATGATGATGTCACGGAGTGGGCCGTTGGCAGGACCCGGTCTCGTCCCAAAAAACAAGGGCAGACTGCCGCCGACGTAGCTCTAGATTTGACCCGGGAGAGAGACAGGAACTCATTGTCATCAGAAGACTAGTGTCATGGAGGGGGCACAACGTTGTACAGTTTAAAAAGAGACTGCAGATGGAGAAGGAAAAAAATGAAGTGATTTATACCCTTTTTTACCGGGTTCAAACAGTTGGGAAAAGTTTGGACTTTTGTGGAATTTCTGTACGCTTTGCATTTTGTGTGTGTGTGTGTGTGTGTGTGTACGTACATGTATATGAGTGTGTGTCTGTGTGAGAGAAAAGACCGATTATGAGAACCTGTGAACCACTGAGTGACACAATTCTCAACACTGTGGCCCCTCCCCCACCCCTGGGAGTACCATCCTGACATGTAAATGATTCTCATTAAGCGTTGGCAACGTGTGTTTGGTGTGTGTGTGCGTGTGTGTGTGTGTGTATGTGTGTGTGTGTGTTGCGATAATTTCCTCTGATCTGTTTTCTGACCTGTTTGAAAGGGGTTTTTGTTTCTCGATGCTTTTCAGTAGTTAATTCTTTTTTTTATTATTACATTGCTCCTCTTTTCCTTTTTTTTTTTTTTTTTTGTAAATATCAACAATGTGGACTTACAGTGATAAATACTGCCTTTGTGTAACTTAGCAATATGTTATGTAAATAGTGTTTTGTTGATGCTTTTTGTATGACATTATTATTCGATTCTAGTGCAGTAATTCCAAACTGGAACGGCCATGTTTCAAATACAGTCTGAATAGTTACACACAGGTTGTAAAATAAAACTCATGACATGGCTGCTTTTATTTTTTTTTTCTGTTATCAGTGTCTATTTGTCTTGCAGATTTTGTGTAATTTATTGGTTTAATTTATCCTAATTTATTTGATGTTGTTTTCTTTTGTTTTTCAAACAGGGAAGGCTGTACTGCATTTCATTAAGTAGAACCAATTTTAAAAAAAGATTTTAATCCTTATCTACCTAAAAAAAAAAAATTAAAACAATTAGTATTCTAGCGAGCTCATTCAATTGAGATAAATGGAGATCTTGGCAGCTAAATGGAACTGGACAGTTTTAAAAGAAGAAGAAGAGAAAAAAAAAGAGGTTGTTATGTTTTGTTCCGGGACGGGGCCGAGGGTGGGCTGAAGAAAGCTGAAACTAGTTTGAAGCAGTTTTTGTATTTTCTCTTGAGATTTTTTCCCCTGTGTTGCTTTGGCCCAGCCCAAAAACAACCAGTAGTCAAATTGCCTTTCGTGCCTTCACCCTCTATGAACTGAATGTATGTGCAGTATATATGCAAGCTTGTGCAAAATGAATAAAAAATGGAAATAAAAATGAAAAAGAGAGTAGAAAACGACTGATGTTTGTGGTTTATTCACGTGGCCCGCTACAAGGTACGTGCACAGAAACATTTATCGTGTTTCAGGAGCGTTTCAGTTTTGGGGGGGGAGGAGTTTGGGGGTCCTCTAAAAGAAAATTTTAAGCATCAAAGACTTAATTTCTTGCATTCTGGTGATGCACTGATTTGTGCTTTTGCAGCATCCATTTATGTGGAAATGTCTTTAATTTTGTCGAAATAAAAGTCATGTTTCAATACACATGTTAAAATATTGATAAAATATTGCCTGTGTCCCCGCAGAAATCTACACCTGTGTTTGTATGTGTATGGATGTGAGTGATATAAATTTCAGTGATGTGAATTTATTATATTGCCTTGATATCTTCGATCTATCTTCCTGATCAACTGTCTTAGTTACAGTAAAAGAGCATCACCGCCCACAGTGTGTGTGTTTACTGTATAGTTACTCTGTTGTGTTGGAGTGAATCAGCGCCGCTCTGCTCTCCGAGTGATTCAGTGCACTAATGAGGGGTTTGACAGCAACCGCACAGCCGAGTTTTCTCCACAGATGACTGCAGATGCCGCCTCATCGGGCTAAATGCAACAATTGCCTTAGCCAGACTCACACACACACACACACACACACACACACACACTCTCTCTCTCTCTCTCACACACACACACACACGTAATGAAATCATCTCTTCAACCTTCATTGTTAAAGGTGAATTGAGATATTAACTAAATGAAGACAAGTTAATAAAAGTTTAAGATGGAAGCACAAAGTTTTCTGATAACAGTTATTTTCATTATCAATTATTCTCCCAAATGTCCTCTCAATTATTAATTATCTACAAGAATTTGAAATATAAAAAAAGCCTGTCACAAATGTCTGTTATATTTTCCCACAGCACAGGTAGATGTACTGGAATTGCTTGTTTTATTCAGCCTACAATCCAAAAAACTGACATACTGTGTGCTTCAAATCCTCATAATTCAAGAAGCTGGAATCGTGTTTTTTAATTTTACAAATGATTAATCAATTATTTGACTAATGAATAGCTACAGAAATGGATTAATCAACTTATTGTAGCAGCACAAGTTCAAGCTAGTGAAATGTTGTAATGCAGAAAATTCCACGAATCAACAAAGACACTTAAATACTAAAGATTTTTATTTTTAATGACATATTCCAACTTTTTTCACTGATGAGTTTGGGTGTCTTTTAAGAAAAATCCTATTTTAAAAAGCATCAGTGTTCTCTCTCTCTCTCTTTCTCTCTCTCTCTCTCTGCGTCATTTTGCTGTTTTCTCATCATGACCTGCGTTGTAGTTTCCACCACACCAGCCCGTTGCTCTGTTCCTTTTCCTTCTTTTGTTCTTGCCTCGCTGCTTTTCACTCTTTTTGCTTTGATGCTCATTTTTGGAGTTGCTTCTTTTGTGTCTTTCTTGCTTGCTTGCTTTTATTCTTTTTCTCCCTCTCTCTGTCTCTCTCTCCCTCTGTCTCTCTCCCGTGTTCCTTTTCCCTCTCGTCCTCCGCCTGCCTCCCTCCGCTTGCCTTAACCGGAGGCTACAGCTCCTTAGGTTGGGCTGAGACAGCATCTTTGTACAACACCGACCGTCTGCTCTGTAATCAAATACCATCTGTCGCTACATCTGAAGACTCACTCTCTCGCTTCCTGCATCACACACACATGCACATGCACGCATGTAGGCGCACACACGCGCGCACACACCACATCTGTGCTTCCCACTCTTGAACAATGTGTGTGCGCTCTTTATGTACAACGACCCGTGTACTTACAATCATTCCACCTGATTCATTCTTGGCCTGCAGGGAGGAAGTCACTGGAGTGACTTTCACCACTTCCTGTTTTCCCCCCCTCTCCCGCTGGGGGGTTCAAAGGTCATTGTCTTCAGGTATCCATGTTTGTTCTGTGGCTCTGTGTGTCAGCGAGACCTTGGCTGCTGTATCAGACGGGAGATAGTGGACTTTAGCTCCTCAGTCTTAGATCAACGGCCCACTATCTCAAAGGCTGCCAGCCTTTCCCAATGTTTGCCCAATGTTTGTCCCTGCTCCGGCACAGAAAACGTTGACACGGTCCCCAAGGTCCCTCTCCAAGTCCCCCCTCCCTCTGCGGTCACTTGTTATCACACGCTCAGGTTCAAGAACATTTTCCATTTGCTGTTAAGAGTGTGTTTTTTCAGCTTTTCTTTAAGCTTGCACATCAGTGGAAAGTGTGTTTTACTGTACAGCTTGACGGCAGTGGGGGATTTACAGCGCACCGACTACAAACAGAGCATTTTTTTCAGTAAATATCAACACACACATGCACTGATGTAACTCCTCATGCTGGGGAATCTTTGTGACGAAGAAGCGCAAGGACCTCATTTCGATTTCTTCCCTGTGCGATCCTCCTACCAGCGACCAAAATGAGCCGGCCGTCGTTTGAACCACTTTGACACCTACACCTCCAAAATGACCGTGGGCTTGAAACTGAAACAGCAGAATATTATTGAAGTTTTTCCTCCATCATCAGAGGATTTTTTATTTGTAGAGGATGGCAATCTGTGTGTGTGTGTGTGTGTGTGTGTGTGTGTGTGTGTGTGTGTGTGTGTGTGTGTGTGTGTGTGTGTGTGTGTGTGTGTGTGTGTGTGTGTGTGTGTGTACGTCTCCTTCGATTTGCTTAACAGTGCATTTATTTCTGAATTAAAGTTTTCACACCAAAATGATTCCAGCTTCAATCAAAAAGCATGAAAACAGATTTCCACGTTGCACAGATTGATGGATTCATTCTGCATGTGTTAGTAATTAAACACTGGATTTCATCTATTGTGGATGGAAGCAACACACTGGTCTTATGCTCCAGAGCCACTGGCACAGTGTGGGATTAACTCTGGGTTGCCCACGTTTGGCATCAGTGGTGGGGACACCTAGTGGTCAGTATGTGCAGCTTGCACTCTGCGTGTGCTGATTCTGATGTTGTCTTCATATCATCCTCGTTGCCCTTTTTGGTTTTGTTCCCTTCTGCTTGTTCTTTATTATTAGTCTTTTGATTAATTCGTCCATTCTTTTTCCACCCTCCCTCTCCTTTCTTCTCTTTTCCACATCACTTGCGTGTGTGTGCATTTGCTTTGTAGAATTGGAAGATTCCAGTTGGACAGATCATTGTGCCCCCTTTTTCCTCCCAGCCTCTTTCTCTCTTTCTTTCTCTCTCTCTCTCCCTCTCTCTCTGGAAGGCTCCAACGCAACTGGAGCCTCGGAGGCTCAAGAGAGGAGCCTGGGAAAGGAGGAACAAAGGGCCGTCCGTCTGCAGCCATCACCACTCCGCACCTCCTCTCCTCCCGCTCCCCCCTCGTTCTTCCCTCCCTCGGTCCCCTCGCCTCTCTTCCCTCTCCCCACTGGCCAGCGCCCCAAATTAAGACTTCAGACAAGAAAATGGGCTCGCTAAAAAAGGGAGCGAAAGCGAGAGAAAGCGAGAGAGAAGGAAGTCCGTAACAAGCCAAGAGGAGCAGAGCGACAAAGCCTCTGTTGTTGGATGGCAGGGCCCCTCTGTCGCTCTGCGAGGAACTGTCACTGTGTCAACTTGGACCCCTTGTTGTTGCGAGTAGCACAAACACAAACCATAATGAACACACACACAAAACATAACACGCACAGGCAGGAACATGCTGAGGAGGACACACGCTCATACCCACTAAAAAAAAAAGAGAAACAGGCGTAAACTCACATACAAATCATGCCAAACACATACTGATACTCCAAAATGAGTATAGACAGTGTAGGTGAGAAGACAGCGGCGGTGAATCCCCACAGCACACCTTCATTTTCACTGCCAAGAAAGTTGAGGGAGGAGGAGGGAGGAACTTCCCTAAAAACTGAATGAAGGTTTTTGAATGTGCGCACATGTGAGAGCATGTGTCCAAGGCACACAATGGAAGGATAAATGATATATAAATGATATCAGGGCACCCATTGATACAAGGGCCTTTAAGGTGCACTGGGGGCCCCAGGGGCAAACACCTGCCAAGGGTCTTATGAAGTGCACACACTCACACAGAAAAAGGGCCTGTCTTTGGTAACTTTCTCAAAGAAAGATCAAAGACCTGCAGATGCCTTTAAGGGCCATGACACACCCAGCCGATAGTCGGCCGTTGGTCATTCCTGGGCTTTTGGTGAGCATCTGCGCTCTAGTGTTTGCTGTGTATCCTGCACTATTGGCCCGAGTTGGTCCTTGCTGGCATGTTGAATCAGAGCATCGGAGACGGTGGAGTGCGTTGGTGAAGGAAATCTTTTTGATTGGCTGTTCAGCTCAGTGTGTGAGAAGAGAAACAGAAGTGAGGAAAGTAAACAAAAGGCTAAAGTCAAGAAGGAATGAGATCAAAATAAAGTTGTTATATAGAAGATTTACGTAATTTATCCCTAAGGGGAAATTAATTTTTTTTCACCCTGTTGTCATATACACACAGGCCCAAAATACACACGCGTGCACACACAGCATGAGCGTGATGTCACAGTGAAGGCTGCCCATTGATGGGCATCACGAGCAGTTGGGGGTTCAGTGCCTTGCTGGGGGGCACCTCTAGCTACCAGTCCACACGCCATCATATTTGGTCTGGACAGAGACTTGAACCGGCAACCCTCCCATCCCAAGTGTTTGGACTAAGCTATTGCCGCCCCACGCTCTATATTATTGTTTGCAACCGCACAGTAAATATGCTTTGTTCTTTTAACACTGGGTTATGTTCATGGATGGATTAAGAGATCCAGATACAGCGTTGGTGCTGGGACAACTACCATGTTTCAAATTACCTGGCTGATCGGCGCTGCTTCCATTTCACTGGACCTATAAAGCAGGCGCACTAGAGAATGCCGCTGGCTGAGCCAGCTACCTCTGGTTTAGCGCTCTGCTGACTTAAATGGGGATAAAATGATCAAATCTTTTCTCTCTCTCTCTTCTAGACATCACATGATCTGTTGGGCAACCACCATTGGTTGTATACACAGAGGTGTGTCCTCTTATCGTGTTCATGTCAAATGAAGGGCTGGTGCCCCAAATGTTACATGTGGTGATACGCTTAAATTTTCCAAAAGGAGCAGTTCCTGGCGTGCCGACCTGTTTTTTGTATTTTTGTATTTATTCTCCTGCCCAGCAACCAGTATTTATCGTTTTTGGTTGTGCGTGCTGGTTTTTTTTTTTGAGTCTTCTAGACTTTCCAATTGTTATCAAACTGAATGGATCAAATCCAGTGCAATGGATCATATTGCAGGGGTTGTAATGCTCAAAAACATTTACCTGCTGATCTACAGATGTCTCTTTCCCAATATGGAGAAAAGTATTTTTTGGCCCAATGTCATCATGTGACGAACTCTGGAGTTGTAATTCCACTTTTTGGCTGCTACAAAAATTGGGCATCGGGCCCGGTGCACTTCCTGGGCGCCTGGTTGTGTTGGTGTTGTGCTACCTGGCTAACTAGCGTCTTGAATCTGTCCAGTCGGTCTTCTGGTTTCCCTTTTTGAATGACAAATGCAGACTACCGCCGCCTGCTGGTATGAAGCGTTATTCCCTCTCACGCAGGTGCAGAATGTACGTGCTAGTTGGCTGTCAGCTGTAGTTTCTGCGATGTGTTCAAGTGCATCTTTTTGACTGAGGCACAGGTGTTGTGAGGCAACGCAACAGTACGCTTTCATCACTAGTTCTTTGATATCGGTTTGGTCTGCCTGGGTCTTAACATTTCCCCCGACCCCACAAAAGCCCACTTTAGATTCATCTGAAGAGAGGAAGTGGTTTCAGGGAGTGTGTGTGTATAGTGTGTGTGCTCGCATAACGGTGCATTGGGGGCAGAGATAGAGACTGAACTGGTTTGGCTTCTTCCAGTCTAAACTGGGTCTAGTGGGTCCAAGACAGATGGCACTCAGGGCAAAGCCGGTCTGGGCGCTCTCTCTCTCTTTCTCTCTCTCTCTCTCTCTCACACACAAACACACACACACACACAAACAAACACACACGAACACACATCTCTTTTAATAGCCATTATTGGCATCCTTTGCCTCTTCCAGATCCCTGAATCAGAAATCACAGAGGCCCATTATATTTCCTATTGACCCATTTGGCAAGATGGTGGGAGCATCGAGTGCTGGATTAAATCGAAAGCAGTTTATAATCCAGTAATTCTAATGTTTTAATTACTTAGATGAACAGGAGGTGTTTGAGCAAAGGCTAATCTCTGAGACATAAGGGGGGAGAGAGAGAGAGGCGGGAAGAGATTTGTCTTTCTCCTTTGCAACACACACACATGGGCTTACTCGTGGAATATTAGCGGCGTATTAAAGTTTATCACCTGTTATCAACACAGATTAAAAGATTCACAGACTTTATTATTCATATTAAGGTGAGGCCTAAAGAGTGGAGGTGCGAAACAATTACCAAGCTTAGGTGACACTGTGTGTTGGTATGTAATCTACAGTTGCTGCTTGCTTTTATCCCATATGTCATGGTTTGGAAAAAATCTGTATTTTAATGCCAAATTGTGCAAATTATCACAAGTATTTTTTTTATTTCAGATCTGCTGTACCTTGAATGACATCCATGGCTGTAACAGATCCCACAATTGTCTCTGATAGCCACCCCTCCTGTCAATCAGGCTGTAGGACAAAGGCTGCTAAACCAAGGCTGATGACCTCATGCCTGGGGTCTGCTCCATACCGAAGGGGTCTTAACACCGTTCAACTTGTCTTTTGTGTCTGGGTGCCGTTTTTCAGACGCTGCTGACTACCGAGAATCGCCTCGCAGTATCTCTCGAGGCCCTGGGGTGCACGCACATACACACATGCATCGCACACATCCCCCTTGATCCATGGGCTGGAGCGTTGAGCCAGGAGTGAGCCTTAAGACAAGGAGTGACAACCGGGACAGCTGCAGGGGCTGGAAGCCAGTCTTAGCCCCCACCACCAACCACCACCACCACCACCACCTCCCATACCGCCTGCAGCCAGCCAAACAAGCCATTGTTTCTGGCCCGGGCCTTTGGTATTTCATTTGTCATGAAATGGATACGGACACGGGACGACCATGAGGCTCTTTCTCTAAAAAAGAAGCTGCTACTGCAACTGCTGCTGTTGTGGCTGCTGGTTGCTGAGCCCAGATTGCTAACTCCCCTCATCCTTAACCTTCTCGTGCAGCTTGCCCCAAGCACCCTGCTCTGAACTATTAATAAACCTGCTTTTTCCAAGGTAAAGGAGGTAGGGAGGGGGTGGTCCGAAGGGAAATGTTTTCCGAAGGGGTGTAAGAAGAAAGACAAAGAGAAAGAGGGAGAATGAGGGAGGGAGCTTAAGTGCCAGTCTGTTTTAGGCAGCCTTTGTGATCTTCATTTTCTCAGGTTTCTCAGTGGACATTTGGCAGGTCAGGCCTGTGAGCCAGGTAGGTCGTCGGGGTCCCGCTCAGCTGTTGTCAGTCTCTGCCGAGAATGAGTGAAGTTCTGCGGGTGTTATGACAGTAGGTCTATATCAGCCGCAAAATAATTGGCCAACCTTTACACGTTCGCAAGGCTGCTTGACGCTAAGCTGCTCGCACATACCACATCTCAGGGCAACTTTCAACACGTAGTTAACAGCAATAAGAAGGAACTGACAACATACAGCTGCACTCCTCGTGACATCTCTGATAACAGTAAAGATGCTGAGATGTTCATCACCCTCGCTGCTCCATCATCCTTAAACACCCAAGTCTAAAAGAGTTCATGGGAATAAAAACAATACCCCTCTATCTCCGTCAAGGGCATTCCTTGGCACAACAATAGGACCATCTCCTCCCCCCTGTATTTTCCTTTCCTCCCCTCCCTCCTCATTCTCCAGCCCCTCCATCAAAGAGCATTCCAGCTCCAGAGCCCCCTAAGCCCTTCACTCTGGGCCTGTCCATGTGACACGCAGACAGTCATCTTTAAGAATTGATTCACTCTGGTATCCAAAGCCTATGGAGCCGGGCTGCCAAGATACCCAGCATAGGCGCCACTCATGGGGTCCAGGTACACAACAGCTGCTCCCCAACAATAAAGGCAAAAAATGGGAGGCACTCAGGGGGAAGATGCAGCCCTAACCTCCCTCTCAAGCCTGAACTGGTCACCTTGAGCCAGTTGTTGCCTGCCCGCCTGCCTTCAGAGACGACAAAGGATTGGGTCCAACTTTGGGATGAGGGGTGGTGGAAGGGGGTAGGGAGAGGTACAGGACAAAAGCGGGAAAGAGAAATGTCTATCCCCTTCCTTGGAGGAAGCGACGGCTGTGCTACCAAGATGGCACAGAGTGACACATGCGAGACCATAAATAAGACAATGGCATGTTGTTTTCTTCTGAGGCACATTGTGTAGAAGCCTGGAGGTCAAGTGAAGGAGATGCATCCCAGAAACCTCACGCACACATGCACACGTGGGGAAGCGACGCCGGGTATGTCGTGATACTACAGATAGAGATCACAAATCACACAGAAGGAGACAGGAGAGATATTACCTCACCTGAAGTGTTTCCATAAACTCCAGTGTACCAAAGCCTTGGGAAGTGGTATCACTCTTCAAGCAGGTCCTGACCCACACACACCCTGATTTATGATGATACAATCCAGCACATCATCCATCATAAATAAGGGAGATTAAATGAATAGACTGAGGCTGTGTGCATAGTATTTCCACCCTTAGAAATTATACTGTTGAGCCACTGTGTGCTCTAAAAACTTATTCCAGGATGGTTTAGGAAAGAGGAGACACACATCTGTCACCTTTTCCTTAAAGTTAAGGAGTAATGGAAAAAGAGAAACACAGAGAGGAAGATGAGGACAGAGGGGAACTTGGCATCATCAGTCTTCCTGCTAAAGCGGAAAGGCAGAAGAGGGAAAGCGAGAGCGATGGAGAGCCGGGGAGAGAGGGGGAATTTACCAAAGCAGCTCAGGAGGGCCCTCATTACGATATTAAACAAGATTTAATAAGTGAGAGTGATTTGATGAGGTGATTATCCTGGCCCATTAATCAAGCAGGCTTCTGGCCTCGCTGTAATATGGCCCATCTTTCCCCCCTATACCAAAGCCTCTTTAGACGCTGAGCTCCTTACTGCACTAACGCCGCTTCAGAAACAACACCAGGCCAAAAAAAAAAAAAAAAAGGCATATTACGTCTCATCTCTCAAGCCTGCGGGTATTTTCGATGCTCACTCATCCCTCTGCCTCCCCTGTCCGCTCTTCTGGTGCATCTGGTAAATTGAACTCCTTAACATCTGGGTCAGAAAGTAAAGTCTTATCAGAGGAAGCTAAGAGTGATAACTGGCAATGATAACGAGAAAGCATCTGTTGGCTTTAAGGCTTTTGGTTCGAGAACAGAAGGAAGTTGCAGGGATTTCACTGGATTGTTGGGTTTTTGTAGAGAGGTAGGGGAAGCTCGCGTGTGTGTGTTTGTGTGTGGGTACATGTGTGTGGACGGGCTGATTCATAGAATGCTTCTTTGGAAAATGAGGCACAAGTTGCATCAGGAGATGTGAGGGCGAGCACAGTCGGCTGTTTGTGCTCAACCAGGTCAAAACAAAATGATATGACCCAGACTGGCAGACCTTACGAACTCATCCCTATTTATCATTTTCCATATTGATGAATTTGTTGATGTTTTTCTTTAATTTTTAGGCTTAATTTTTGCTGCACATACAGTCTAAATCACATAAGATGGTCAACTTACAATAATATACAACAGAAAAGTAGAAAATCCTCACATCTGACAAGCTGCAACCAGCAAATGTTTGACGTGTGCCTAATAAGTAGCTTAAAAAGATTATTACATTATCGAAATAGTCGATGCTTAATTTTTCAGTCTGTGTATTGTACAGCTATTGCTAATACACTACAGTCACGTGCACTACAAACTGAGATTCATTAAAAAAATGATCTTCCTGTTTTTAGGCGATGAGGTTTGATCTGTCGGTTGTGCTCTTTTTACACCATTGTAGATATAATTTCTTATAACTGTTCTTCAGGTGCATGTGGGTAGCTTTTACATGATATTTCCAAATGCCTTCCAGCACGGCTGAAAGAGATGACACATGAGCAAACAAACAAAAAAAGGCTTAAACTGATAACTTGAGGTTTGTTTTGTTTGACTTCCACCTTAAAGCTCTTTGTCAGATATGCTGAAGCCTTCACCGTTTCCACACAGCAATCCATGAGACATATAAAATGTGAAAAGCATTTTACTATTTAGTCCCAGGAAGCAGCTACATGTCTGTGTAGGAAACAAATCACATCACTTTCTGTGCACTGAAGGAGACACAGACAACATAATTTCACCTCAAACCCTGATCATTTCCTGAGCCCAACCAAGTACTTTTGTGGCCTAATAAGTGCTTTTGTTGTAACTGTAAACCCAAAACCTAAGTAAACCTACGTTGGAAGTTAATTTTGAAAGGAGACTGTATGTGTGTAACAAGCAGAAACTGACACGCCGTCCCTGAGCATCCAAAACCGATGTCAGAGGGTTGTCGTTAGACACACAGGACCACCAACTGAGTATCAGTTGGGTGTGAGAATGAATTGCTTTTAAAGCACAAATGCCAAACAATCTCTGAAATTTGAGAATTTGTTGATTTTGTTTGTCTTATATTACAACCGGGTCTCATTCCAAAGTAGTCGAAATCCAGTGCTTAGGCAGTGACTTGCGGCATCAGACACAGACAAAAAAGCCTTCCTGTAACGTCAGCATGATACATGGCCGGTTGCTTGGATAGTTCACCAGCACCTGGCCGCATCAACGGACCCCAACCTTCACCGGGAAGAGCGGTGTTCACGTCCCATAAGATTATAAAGCCAAACCAGGTTCTTTTTTTCTAAACCTAAATTAAGAAAATAATCAGCGGATTACTTAGTGATGAAGAAAAAAATCAGCTTTCACAAACTAACTACAGGTGGAATCACTAACGTGCTATTGTGGTGAAAGGAACAAAACACTTTTACATCTGTGAGAATACTTTACCTTATTACTGCAAAAGTCCAGGCACGGTTAGATCCCATTATTAGAGCACAATAATGAAACATCCTGGAGGCACATTTGGATCTGAAGCATTTTCTCCTCGCAGTGGAGTAAATCATACCTGCAGGGCAGCCATGTGCCCTCAAAACTTTTTAAACCTTTAGTGTGTATACTTACTAAACAAGTCCAGCGTTGCACCACAGAGATGCACATATTTATTAAAAGATGTATAATTTACAGTGTGGAACGATATGATAAAGCAGTTGAGTCAAACACAAGAGGTTAAATATAACCTCAAGAGTGGGAGAGAATAGGTATTACAAAGACAGCCAACCCCCCAAAAACATTTTAAAAGCTCAAGTGGAAGAAGATTACCTTAAAGCAGGCGTGGGACGGCGCTTTTTCTGGGAACTGCCTGAGAGTATTAATACAATAAGCACAGAAAATATAATACAAGAATGTTTTTATCAACGTAATCCGGAGAGATGAGGCCAAACCAACCTGGACTGTAATCCCAAGGAGAAGGTCCCCTGGTTATCCGTCATCTGGGACACACACACACACACACACACACACACTTATGGAGACACACTCACACACAGTGTCTCGTCATGTCTAGTCCTGGCTGCAAATAATCGACAGATAATCTTCAAGAGGAAGTTGTCCCTTCGGTCTCATCTTTGCTGTAATGTCCCCAGCAGCAGTGAGGGGCGAGAGGTCAACTGCCGGGTTAAGCTATCAATGAGAGGTCAGCTTGTTGTAATATTTCTAGCTATATGACATGTTTGACCTGTACTCCATAACTGTTTGGACACTGAAGGTCATTTGTTGGCTAAGATCCTGTTTTTGATTAACTCATCCAGTGCTTTTCTTTGCAATTTAAGAATAAACCAAAGCATGAAATAAGTCACTCAGTGAATTCCTTACATGTTTAACATTTATCTGATGGAATCAACTGGCTGCTGATTTTAAATGCACCACAAATTTCAGTTCAGTCAACTGGAAAAATATTGCCATTAATATAAATATTGCCAGGGATACACTATATTTGTATGTTATTATGTAGCACATACATTGAAACTTACGCAGGCTCATAAACATTAATTTTAGCTTGGCTCGTATTAATTTTAGCTAGTAATTAGCTTCTAGCAGTCCGGACCACTCTGCAGAAGGAAGGATGGCGAGGCGTTCAGGTGCTCTTCACTTACAATGTAGCCCTGAGCTTATCTAGATCCAGTGCTCTTAAAGGAAAAAAGGGTGAGCCAGTAACAAACATCACTAAGGTTAATGTGTAATTAGGTTTAGGCACAAAACCATGTGATTAAGTTTAAGAAAAGATAGTGTTTAGTGGCAGTATCGTGGCAGGAAATGCAGCAATGTGTCATTAAAAGAACTGACATATTTTGAAGCACTATCCCAGCAGGATACGCAGTGATTTCTTGCTAAAATATGGTCGCTATTTGTGGTGCTGTTGTGGCCAGAAATGCAGCAGTGTCTTGGTAGAAAAACAGCCACTTCTTTGCGCGACGCTCCTACCTGGAGGCACAGCAATGGGTTGCTTAAAACCTCACCGCTTGGTGAGCTAAAACGCAGCTGAAAACGCGGCAATGACCTGCTAAAATACAACCGCTTTTGTTGATTGACGGTCTCAAACAGTGGTCTGCACCTTGGCAGGTGTCATCTACCATTCCCTCCACCTCATGATGACAACGTCAGCTCATATGATGTGTCACTTTAGATGATGCTCACATTTTCTTCTGGTGACTGGGCTACAATTTTCACTATTTTGAAATTTAGATAAAAACGTTCTCATTTTTTTTTCTGCACTATTTTTTTCCGTTAAAGGACTTAAAATGCATTTATTTCACTATTTGTGTCCTATTTAATGTTTAATATTTAATGTCAACTAATTTTGCCTCATGGGCCACATACAGCCCAGTTTAATCTCAAGTGGCCTGGACCAGTAAAACCACTGCTTAATAACCTATACATAACAACACCTCCAGTTGTTGTGTGTGTCAGGTTTTCCAGTCAGTCAGGCCACTACTTTCTATCATTACATGTCCATTTTCCCGCACATTTCCACTCCTGTGCAGTAGTGTTGTCAGCACCACATCAAACCGGAGTGGAAGGTACAGAGGAGGCAGGTCATGTTATCTCCTCCCTTACAAACCATTTACAAATCTAGATTTTGGCAGCACCAATATTGTTGTATGATAGAAGTCTGATAACAATTTTTTTGTATTGAAGCAGCTGACTGACAATATCTTGCACAATGTTTAATATCTTTAAATTTGAGCACACATATTCCTTGTTTTCTTTCCTATTAACTGTGTTCTGTGCAGGGTGGAAAAGCCTCTATCGTAGCTTGTTACATAAAGTAGGCTACTCACGGTTTAACTTGCTCCTGAAACCTGACTCCTCTTTAGCCTTCACAAGTGCATTGATATTAAATGTGCAAAGTCATCCAGTGTGCCAGATTGGACCCTTAAGTAGGCAGGTCCTGGCTGTATATTTGACTCCCCTGTCCTAAAGAGTTTCTCTGCCTCATGTAAAGCCCTTTGGATTGCCTCTGTATTTGAAAGGTGCAAATTCACTTGGCTTGCCTTTATAATGAACCTCTTAGATAATAATGATGAAGCAAATAGAGCAGTATAACTGTCATTAAGAAACACCTCGAGGGGAGAACGCAGGGCTTTACTTGAAGGACAGATCCAGAATTTGGTAGCTGACACTCTGAGGGCTGTAAGACAATGTCGCCTTGGCGAGTAACTTTCCCTCTCTCGCTGACTCTCTCTCTCTCTCCCTCCGTGTATCTAAGCAGCGTAATTTGAGTAAATGACAGGGGAACATCTGCTGTGCATAAGAGAGAGGCCAACACTTTAACATGCAGATGTCTCTCTCCATCTGCATTAATTCAATAATTACCGCAATGGAGGGAGGGGAAAAAATCTTTTTTTATAGCTTAAGACAATGTTATCTGTGCCAGTTGGTGTGGGGAGGGCGACAGGGAGGGAGGGGGTGAATGAGCGTGTGAGTGTGTGTGTGTGTGTGTGTGTGCCTGTGTGTGTGTGGGTATGTGTGCATGTGCTGCTGGAGGTTTGTGAGAGGAGGGGTAGATTATTACACCATTTAGCCAGAGCAAGCTGTCACATTGCGGAGAATCTCACTAATTCCATTGTGCCCTTGGTGAGTCACTGGCAGACTCCAAGTGACCGATGATGCCTCAACGCCACCACTTGGTCACCGGACGACAGACCTGCTTCACTCTGGGTGTAACTATGCGTGTCTTATATCGTGCGTGTGTGTGCGTGTGTGCGACTGTAAGTATGTCAGATGACTAACCTGTGTATTTTAATGTCTGTAGGAGTATGCAAGTGTGAGTGTGTGCTTGCCTGTGCAGATGCAACTAAACAACTAACCTGCTTCACTCTAGCATATGTGTGTGTGTGTGTGTGTGTGTGTGTGTGTGTGTGTGTGTGTGTGTGTGTGTGTGTGTGTGTGTGTGTGTGTGTGTGTGTGTGTGCGTGCGCGTGCGCGTGTGGTTGTGTGTGTGTGTGAGATTACGGCATCGTGCAGCCCATCGGCCGAGGTCTCTGAATCCCCAATTAAAGGGAATTTGAGGCAACAGCAGAGAATGGCAGGTCAAGGCTTTGACATACCACTGAATCAGTCCTTGTGACATTTAAAATGTCAGGCAATCATATTTTGGCTGGCACCATCAATTACTATGAAAATATTGGGCCAAGGAGAGCATTAACATGTAATGGTTTCCATTCAAAGAGAGCTAATTACTTTATTGAGAGGTGGGCTCCAATATCTCATTTTCATCAAAAGCATTTATAAAGCAATCAGACAAATCTGATTATAATGTCCCCGTCCAATGAATGGAAGAGATGTAATGTGGAAAAAAAATAAATTTTAATGACAGTAAGAGGTAACTTTTTTTGCACGTTAAAGACACTCATAGCAGTGTGACCACAAGTTTTTCTTTAAAGGAGCAGTGTTTAGGATTTAAGGGGATGTAGTGACATCTAGTGGTGAGGACTGCAGATTGCAACCAGCTGAACTTCTCCCGGTTAGAATTCCTTCAGTGTTTAGTTGTTCAGGTCTTTACCTGCAGAGGTCTCTTGCTCTCCAAAACAAACAGACCGTGACGTGATTTAACTGGTTAAAAACTGAATAAAGCAGTTTCATGTTACAAATCAGTGTTTCGCTGATGCTGCTTGATATGTCGGAGATGGGCCGCTAGCTCAGACCTTGCTCATGTGTACTCACCTTTTTTCTCTGACAAGTTACTCCAGATGTTCAAGAGGTTTTTATCCAGAGCTGAATTATCTGCAGAGGTCTCGTCTTCTTTATGAACAAATGGACCCGGTGATTTTAACCAGGAAAAGCTGTGAATAAAGCAGTTTCACGTTAACAAGACAGTGCTTTTCCATCGCTGCTCGTTGCAGAGGGGCTGCTAACTACAATGGCTGATGTGAAAACCTGAAAATGCGAATGCTTTCATGAGCGCGGTGGCAGGTTGCATCTGAGGTTGCTAAGCCAGCTTAACAGTCACCATATCACAGCCTATTTACCTGAAATCCTGAGTGTAGAGCTGATCTTCTTCCAGGCGCTATTGTGTGGGCCTGAAAAGCTCTGGCAGCTCTGCACCAAAATGATCAACTTTTCCATATTAATCACCGATTGATATTTGCGGAAGAAGGGGAAGGTATCTGTCGGCTGTGATTGGCTGTTCCTCGTCACATGACACGCGGTGTGCGCTGCTGCTGCATTCCAAAAGTTGAACTCGGTTTATCTTGGGGCAGCTGTTTCACCCTGAAAAATAGGTGCTCTGGAGCACGTGCGTTTGAGCGCGCCTGCTGCAAGACTACATTGAAAGCAATGAATTTGAGAGCGCAAAAAACGCAGCATGTGCACGGCCCCTTAAACAGCTCATCCTCAGGCAACAACAACACAACGATTCTTATTTTCAGATGATTATACCCTTAAAAAAACTCACTTGTTCTATTATAATCCATTATTGCCAATACATCCCCCTAAATCCTACACGCTGGACCTTTAAATCATTTACCTGGAAATGAAAAAAAAAAAAAACGCCCATAAATCCTAATTGTCCCACAACAGTAGCAGGCTGTCCAACAGATTAACATGTGTTCCATCAAAAACATACCAGTGCTACGACAACCGGTGAGGCCACATGACCTCTCATATAAAAGGTCACTCTGTCAATGAGTGGCTTACTGATCCACCCGCACAGACACACACAAACAATTAAAGGACGTATCGCTGTACATATACGATTACACACATAAATAAACATACAACCTGACATAATACCCACGAGCATGCACACACTTGCTCGCACAAGCACGAGGACGTGCACAGTGACACACACACACAGACACACACATATCTGACTCTTAGATGCCTGCCAAACATAGGGACAAAGGAAAATATTTGTACACTTAGCAGGCCAACTTCCTTTGATTGCAGCAGTGCTGCTGTAGGAAACAATGCACAGGCACTATTAATACACCAAGGAGAAAGAGAATTCCTCTTAGAGGAAAGCTCAAAGGAGCCGGGCTATTTACAGACTTACTGACTGATTGGATGACTGACTGCACTATACTTACTGTAGTCTCTGCATCTTGTCTTACTCGGCTCCTTTTTTCTGCAAGGACTCCGACATGCTGACACATACAGTACACTGTGCATTAGAGGGACAGTGGTACATATTCTTGCATAATACCGTCTTTTATACATTTCGCTGACTGCCCTGGTCGTAACTGTTTCAGCGTGCTGATTTTAAATCGAAGCACGGGAACTGTAACAGATCTCTTCCACTGCTGTGCCACATCCACACGCCTGTGACATTTGACTGTTGGTAAATAGCCGCCCGGCCACACTTATGATCGCCTCTCCTTTCTAAAAGTGCCCAGTTAAAGAGCATCAAATCCCCACTCGCTAAACCCACACAAGCCCAACCTTCATTAGCATAGCTAACAAACTCCCTGAAAGAGCAACAGTGAGGAGAGAGAACAATGGCAGTCTATTAAAGGGGGAGATGAGGGGGTGAGAAGAGGAGATGAGGGGGGGAAGCTATTGTTCTGGTCTTATTTAGCCCTCGGTGTCACCCTGCAACTGTTGTCACTTCTAAGTTTAGCCGGGTGGCTGAAGAGGACAGGGAGGAGAAGAAGGAGGAGGGAAGGCAGGCGGAGAAGGAGGCGGGGAGGAGGAGGAGAGAAAGATGATGAACAGAGGGAGGGTGGACAGGGAGAGATGGTGTGAGGAAGAGGGGAGGATGAAGGGTGGAGGATAAAATGGATGCAAATGGAAAATGGAAAGAATGCAGAGTGAAGTGATGTCCGTCTCTAACGAAATCATAACTCACGTCTTCTAGTTAGGGACTTCAACGTCAACATTCAGGCGTAACAACAATAACAACAATGTATAGTAAATTCACTGCAGATTAATTACATCCATTACATTACAAGCTATCAAGTATAATTAAACTGCTGTAATAACTCTAAACCTGGAGTGATAAAGACACTTAACAGTTTCAATTAGCCAAAAAACAATGGCAGTATGGCTCGTTACACGAATGACTTAAGCAAACCTCTTTCATGAGCATGGGTGGATTATTTTTTACATAGGAGCAAGACGCATCGACTCTGTGGTGGTTTGGTGTCTCTTTGTGGTCATTATGTATCTTTTTGTGTCACTTTTGGTCATTGTCTTTCTGTTTTATGCCATGTTTTTGTCCTTTTTTGTTATTTTGAGTCTTTTCCTGCTGGTTTGTGTTCGTCTCACATTTGACATTTTGCAAGTGAAGGCCAGGGGGCCCACTGACACTGGGCCTGTGCCACTAGGCCCGCTGAGTAATCCATCCGTGCTCATATGCCACTTAAACAAAGTTTCATAAGCAAGGACCATGCCACAACAATATGTTGTTTAAATGTTTAATCATAAGTCAGGAGGTGTAAGTTGTTGAGGACTGATAAAAGGATGTAAGTGGGGGTGAAGGTGGAAGAGGGATGTCTTCTTATAGGTTGATATGGGAGAATGTGCTGGGCTCCATCTCATTACAGGCCCCCCAGATGGTACCTAGAATAAGACAAGGGAGAGGTATACACCAGACCGAATAAGAAAAGATGAGGGGAGAAGGGAAGAGAGGATGAAGGAATGTTGGTAGGTATGAGGTAGGGAGGATGATGGATGAAGGGAGGGAAAAGGAAGGGGTGGGTCGAGAAATCTGAGACAGACAGAGCAGGATGGGTCGACCAGTTATAAGTAAGCTTGGCAAGTAATTAGAGGTGTGGTTGAGGCGTGGTCCTGCTCCTGAACCTCATGAACATGCAGCCAACACTGACAAAAAAGTCGAGTCTTTCTGCCAAAGCAAAATTACAATTTAAGACACTGGATTCGGAAACAATGAACAACGATGTATTGCAGATGTTGCATTTTAGTCTGGTCAGAGAGTGAATTAAAATCTTGGCGTTTACAACTTTGTTCCGATGTCTTTGTGTCTGCTGCATTGTAGCAGGAAATGTTGCTCTGTCTCCACCTGTCTCTGAGGACAGAGCTGACACTGCCTGTCTTCTCTCTGCAGCCAGGTTGGCCTGTGTCTGCGATCACTGAGTCTGTACATCGTCAGATTATGTCTCAGTTTCCGATCTGTCAGATAGTTTGCCATTATGCACTGTCTGTTTAGGCCAAATAGCATTGAAGTTTTGTGTTTTTGTGGTAGATGTGCAATAGTTGATGTAGTTTTCTTTTGTCTTTAGCTATAATTTGGTTGGGCTGGATCGTGTGAGGGTTGGAGGACGTGAGCCTTTCTTCATCAGTGTACTGTGATGACAGACAGAGTGAGCTGTACCTGGCATGGTTCATGGCCTGGAATTAATCTGTTGATTATTTTCTCAATCATTTAAGTAATTGTCTTTGCAATAAAATGTCAGGATATTAAAAAAAATGTCAATTGCTTCTTCAGACAATCGAAGAGAACATTTTTAAATGTCTTGTTTTTTCTGACCAACCCTTGGTGTACAATCATATGACAAAGATGAGCGTCAAATCTTCACATATGAGAAGATGAAACTAGCAAAATCATATGTAAATCACACATTAAATTATGTTTTATGTCCCTGAATTTAGAGGTTACAACTAGACAGATCTAATGGAGCAACAAACCTCACAAACAAAACTCAGTACAGATGAATTTCAAGGTTTGGAAAGTTGATTTATTTGCAGCATCCTGATGAGCCCAGACCCAAACCTAATCCTCTCTCAAGCTCTCTTTGAATTTCCTATTGAGTCAGTAAAAAAAAGTGTTGCACAGAGACATACAAATGGAGAAATTGTTTCTGTGTGTGTGTGTGTGTGTGTGTTTGTGTACTGCTGAAACAGAAACAGCAGTGTCAGTGTTTGAAAGGCATGAGAGCAAAGTGGTCTACAAACACACAACCAAAGGAGCCAAAAGAAGAGATGAGGCAAGACCCAAGGAGAAAGAAAGAGGGAGACAGATTAGCCCAGCTGTCTGCTCATAAAGCGGCCGAGGGGTGAGGCGCTAAGCCCTCCAGTGAAAGCAGAGCTTAGGTGGGTGACACAGGGCAGTGGACCCCACTCAGCCCACATTGGTCTGCAGCACAGGGCCTGAGCCAAAGCAAAGACACATGGATAAACAGTGGTAGATGAGGCTCCGCGCCTGCAAAGCCCACGGGGCTAAGACGGCCGAGCAGGCGAGCAGGCGAGCAGGCAGGCAGGCGTCACATTCCCCCCCAGCCAGGAGTGGAGACAGGGGGGTTAAGGCTTAAGGCTTGGCTCCCTAACTGATTGACAAGAGATGGGGCAGGATGGCAAACATTGTCTCAGTCAGTGAGTTCATCAGAAAGAATGTAGATTTATTGTATATTGCCTGTGCTCGGCTCAGGAGAATAAAGGCACAGTTACACAGGGTCTTGGCATGCACTGCCCCCTCCCTCCCTCCCCCCTCTCTCCCAAAACACAGCCCAGCATGATCGATTACTCTGTCCCCACTCTCTCCGCTGTACGCAAACACACAGCACCGTCCATCTCTCAAGCCGTGCCCCGCCGATGACCCCTAGTTAGCACAGCAGCCTCGGAATGGCCTGTGATGACAAGGTCGTGGGTATGAGGCGAGGAGGCCCGGTTCACCGCTACTGCAAGACCAAAAGTAGCACAGGGGTCTTTAACCGCGCTGAATTTCACACACAACCGTCGTCCACGACCTCGTGGTAGTTGAGGCATTAGCAGCTGCTGTTTTACGAGGTTCCCTACGTGACAATGTACTGGATCTATCCATCAACTGTATGGCCATAAGTTATACCTGCAGTGTCTTCGAAGGGTGTAAAAACAGCCAGAGTGCTTATGTAGTTTGATCCTTGAAGAGGTGCAGGGGGGAAGAGAGCTCCGACAATGTGCAGATGAGTTACGAGACAGTAAACGTGTAGATCTGTGGTAAGCCTTTTAACACTGCGTGTCTTCCCTTGGATACGTCAATGATAAAAATACACTGGTGCTGCAAACCATCACATGTTTTTACTGATTTTCTTTTTTTACAATAAACCAGTCCACCTACCTTGTTCTGTACAAAGGCTGCAAACTATTGTCTTTACTGTAAAGCCCCAGTCTGAACAGTATGGTGCCCCCTGTTGAACTGACCTGGAGCATATCCCATCATGCTCTGGGAAGAAGGCAAACAATACTACATTACATTATATTTTCACACATGAAATTTAATTAGCAAATGCTCCTGCAAGTTTTGACAAATTGCCAAAGGGTGTGAACAGGTGCAAATCTTCATAAATGAGTTATCTAGCAGCTCAAGATTTTGTGAGATTTCCATAATTCATTTTCACATGAAATAAGCTGGGAAGGTTTCTGGATAAAAAAAACACACACAAGGTGTAGTCAGACTTTAATGGCATCCCTGTCTCTAGCTTTAGCCTGACATCATGTTTCGTGGCTCTGTTTTGTCCTGTCAGCAGTCGAAGCTTCTTTCAATCTAGGGCTCAAATAATTGTTATTTTGATTGTCAAATAGTCCGTATTGTTTGATGGCATTGTGTGAAAACAAAACACTCATCACTGTTTCCCAGAGCCTAATGTGCGAAATATCTCGTTTTGCCTGATCAACTGTCCAAAACCAAACTTTATTATCACTTTATTATTATAAACTAGTCCATACCCATTGGTAGCTTTGTCACCTTCTACCTATGCCAATCCTCAATGCCTATGTGCAGTTTAGAAATAAACCCAAAACATTGGTCCACAGGGGGAGCCACAGCGATCGGTCGCATTTTAGCCATTTGTAAGCATTTTTCTGTTGTTATAGCGCCACCCAGTTGCCAATTAGCATTAAATTTCTCCAGTCACCTTGAGGCGTCCTTCATGCAGATCGGTCAAACTTCTTAGGAAGAGATCGATTTTAAGTGTTTTTCAACAAATTCAAGATGGCGGAAAATCTATATAACCGGAAGTTATGGGTTCTTGAGGCAAATGTGTTCCTCATGAGGAGAGGCATCTCTGTGCAAAGTTTCATGTCTCTACGACATACGGGGCATGAGATATGCCCATTCAAAGTTTGCAATTTCAATCGGTTGCTATAGCGCCCCCCTTTGGCCAATTGATGTAATATTGCTTCATTCGCATCCTCCCATGACCCTCTACCACTGTGCCAAATTTCACATGGATTGACCAAGTCAGTGAGGAGAAAACATGGAACAGACACACACAGACAGAGTTTTCGTCATTATATAGTAAGACAACAGTGAAATGCTTCACTTAAAAAAACTGGAGCTACAGAGCACGTGGCTTTTTTTGTAACATGATAAATAGTTGATACAATTAATGTATCAGTCAAAAAGACTAATCAGTTGGGGTGTCGGTGGCTTAGTGGATAGAGCAGGCGCCCCATGTACAAGGCTGTTGCTGCAGCGGCCTGGGTTCGAGTCCAGCCTGTGGCTCTTTGCTGCATGTCATCCCCTCTCTCTCTGTCCCCCTTTCACACTTGGCTGTCCTATCCATTAAAGGCAAAAATCTGACCATGTAACACCTCTGATGACCTCATGTTCTCTAATGAAAAAAGAAAAAATATGGATAAACATAAGCCAATATTTTCAAACTTTGAGTGTCGAATGAATTCTAGATGATCTAGTGATTATTAAAGGAATATGTCATCCCCCAAATGATCAGTTTTATATCACTTACTTAACCCATGTTACACTGAAGCAAGGAAGAAAACTTTTCTCACATGCCTCCACGATGAACTAAGGATCCAAAAAGTTATGAGCATACAGAATAAATGACTTATACTATGGGAGTTTGTAAACGAACATATTAATTTTGTTTTGCTGTTATTAAGACATACAAGAAAGTTTTCTTCACAAATTCAGCTTAACACAGGTGGAGTTATTGGTATACAAATGGTCGTATGGGAATAAAGTGTTCCTCTGAGCCAGCACAAATATCATGGTGGGATCCATTGAATTTGAGTTTCTAAGTAAAAAGAAGACCTCATCTCTCAGAGCAAACAGGTCAGGCCGACTGTATCTATTTAATACCTCTGTCCTGTCTCTTTTCTGTCCCGTCTCTTATTCTGTTGATTTTCCCTAACAGGGTTTCCTTGAGAACTAAATCTACTTAGGCTTTATTGTTTCTTATTATTTCTCGTCATTGGAAATTATAATCCTTTCACCTAATCCCCCTCTCCCTCCCTCTCTTTCAGATCATATTCATCAAGATCATCCCCCCTGACAAAGCAAGACATCAGCACAGTGGGGAGGCCTAACGAGAACGCGTACTGGAACACGGGGGTTTCTTCCAAATCAAATCAGATTCCTCTGATGTAATCAAGACGAGACGCCAAAGACGACGACATAATCTCCCAGGGACATGCCTCCCTTGCTTGCACGTTATTAAAAAATGAGGAGGAACAAATCTTTAGATTGAAAGACTGGAAAAATGGAATTATAATAAATCGGGGGAAACTGGGGCAAGGTTGGATAAAGCCTTCAGATACAGATCACGGACAAATCTTCACAGTGGTTTGTGCTTGTATGTGTGTGTGCATGTGTGTGTGTGTGTGTGTGTGTGTGTGTGTGTGTGTGTGTGTGTGTGTGTGTGTGTGTGTGTGTGTGTGTGAGGGAGCGCAGACACGAGTGCGTGCGCGTGTAATGTGTTCGCATGGTTGCTTATGAAATATTTCAATTTACTCAAGATCAAGTTCCTGACCTGAGCTCTCCCTCTCTCCCTCTGTGTAAAAAGTGCTGGTCGTCCCACAGGAAGTCACTCAGTGTTGTCAGATAATCTGTCTGTATCTATGGTGACCAGAGGACTGTGATGCATCATGGAAGGGCCTCTCAGTCATTGGAGGGTGCACTTACAATTAACACCCACATGATGGCACAATATGACAAAAGTGGACAGCAGTTAGGAACTTGAAGGCTCTTTGTATTAATCTGACCTGCTCTGATGCCCATGATAAACAAAGTACCACATATAATGCATAATGTGATCAAAACCAGAGTTGTTACAGCTGAATTTTCAACTTCATGAGTTTATTTAGTGAACTGAGTTTCAAATGCACAGCTGCCACAACATAAAGAGTGGAATGGTGCAATAGAATAGGCATCAACTGCAGAGATGTTCATGGCCTTCACCACCAGATGGCCTTATTGAACTACAGTAAAAAAGTACCAACACTATGGATATGAACTCTGGCCTATTCTGGTTTTGAACTCTGGTTTTGATTTGAACACAATCATGTATAAGATGTTTGTGTTGATGTCTAATGTCTGAATGTAAAAAAAATGTGCCCAAAAATAGGCAAATCATTTTGACTGATGTTCTTTCTGCAAGTGTGCAACTACTAAGCAACGAGTCTGTCAAAGAATTAATAAAGGTCATTGTGCCATGGTGGCTCAGGGTTTAGGGTGCTGAACATGACCTGTAATGTCCGCAGTTTGATTCTGGTCAGGGACTGTTGTTGCGTGTCATTCTCTGTCCACTACCTATTCAGACATAAAATGCCCCCAACCTACTGAAATAACAGTTTATTAAGGCCTCCGTATTGCACTGTGATGCATTATAAAACATTCAAAGTACAATCATGCATTCAATTTTAAAGCATGATTGCTAATAATCGACGTATGGATTGTGCAGAGGGGTGTTGTGATGGACCTAGGGAAGACCAAACATTGGAAAATAGTGGAACGTTACTCAGGCCCCTCACACCCTTTGAAGGCGCAAAATAGTTTAGTCCACTCCTGCGTAAAAGGCGGCTAGAGCTGAGTGAGTGACTGCTTTGGCTGCCGGAACATCAGTGTACATGTCTTTTCCCAGGAAGGGGAAATGGAGGTTCCAGAAAAGAAAATAATGAAAAAAGGAAAGTGAAAGAAAGCATCTTACTTAAAAAAAAAAAAAAAAATCAAAAGATGTGTGACAGAGACTTAGATCAAGAGAAGAAGGGCAGGGGAACACACACATGCATAGTACCCAGAATTTGGTGTTACGCCCCTGATCGTGTATGAAAGCTTATACAGTTGACAGTACGACAGTTGTGGTACTGTCTGTAACTACAGTGGATGGAGAGTTCAACATCACCATCATGACAGCTCACTGTATGCTTCAAGTGAAGTGAAGGTAAGTTGATGTTGAGTGCAACAACAACACCATCATGGGATGTGTTCCTGTTTGTAAGGAGGCCGTAACAACCAAATACAACATGATTTGTCAGGTCAACAACATCTCATCCAAAATAATCAAAAAACATCATAGTATAGCAAGTCGTCCAAAAACATGACAAAGATGTCATAATATAGCATATTGTCAAAATCATGAAAAAATGTCATAGTATAGCATGTCGTCCAAAATCATGAAAAAATCACAGAATAGCATGGCGTCCAAAATCATGAAAAAATATCATAGTATAGCATGTCTTCCAAAATCATGAAAAAAAAGTCATAGTATAGCATGTCGTCCAAAATCATGAAAAAAAGTCATAGTATAGCATGTCGTCCAAAATTATGAAAAAATGTCATAGTATAGTATGTCGTCCAAAATCATGAAAAAAAGTCATAGTGTAGCATGTCGTCCAAAATCATGAAAAAAAAGTCATAGTATAGCATGTCGTCCAAAATCATGAAAAAAAGTCATAGTATAGCATGTCGTCCAAAATTATGAAAAAATGTCATAGTATAGTATGTCGTCCAAAATCATGAAAAAAAGTCATAGTATAGCATGTCTTCCAAAATTATGAAAAAAAGTCATAGGATAGCATGTCGTCCAAAATTATGAAAAAAATGTCATAGTATAGCATGTTGTCTAAAATTATGAAAAAACATCATAGTATAGCATGTCGTACAAAATTATGGAAAAAAAATCATAGTATAGCATGTCGTACAAAATTATGAAAAAAAAGTCATAGTATAGCATGTCATACAAAATTATGAAAAAATATCATAGTATAGCATGTCGTCCAAAATCATGAAAAAAAGTCATAGTATAGCATGTCGTCCAAAATCATGAAAAAACGTCATAGTATAGTATGTTGTCTAAAATTATGAAAAAACGTCATAGTATATAGCATGTTGTCTAAAATTATGAAAAAATGTCATAGTATAGTATGTCGTCCAAAATTATGAAAAATGTCATAGTATAGCATGTCTTCCAAAATTATGAAAAAAAGTCATAGGATAGCATGTCGTCCAAAATTATGAAAAAATGTCATAGTATAGCATGTCTTCCAAAATTATGAGAAAATGTCACAGTATAGCATGTCGTACAAAATCATGAGAAAAAGTCATAGTATAGCATGTCGTCTAAAATCATGCAAAAAAGTCATAGTATAGTATGTCGTCCAAAATCATGCAAAAAAGTCATAGTATAGCATGTCGTACAAAATCATGAAAAAAAGTCATAGTATAGCATGTCGTCCAAAATTATGAGAAAATGTCATAGTATAGCATGTCGTACAAAATAATGAGAAAAAGTCATAGTATATAGCATGTCGTCCAAATTATGCAAAAAAGTCATAGTATAGCATGTCGTCCAAAATCATGAAAAAATGTCATAGTATAGTATGTCGTCCAAAATCGTGCAAAAATGTTATAGTTTAGCATGACGTCCAAATCATGCAAAAAAGTCATAGTATAGTATGTCGTCCAAAATCCTGCAAAAAAAGTCAGAGACTAGCATGTTGTACAAAATCATGAAAAAACGTCATAGTATATAGCATGTCGTCCAAAATCATGCAAAAAAGTCATAGTATAGCATGTTGTACAAAATCATGAAAAAACGTCATAGTATAGCATGTTGTCTAAAATTATGAAAAAACGTCATAGTATAGCATGTCGTCAAAAATCGTGCAAAAATGTCGTCCAAATCATGCAAAAAAGTCATAGTATAGTATGTCGTCCATAATTATGAGAAAATGTCATAGTATATAGAATGTCGTACAAAATAATGCAAAAAAATCATAGTTTAGCATGTCGTCCAAAATTATGAGAAAATGTCATAGTATATAGCATGTCGTCCAAAATCATGAAAAAATGTCATAGTATAGCATGTCGTCCAAAATTATGAAAAAATGTCATAGTATAGCATGTCGTCCAAAATCATGCAAAAAAGTCATAGTATAGTATGTTGTCTAAAATTATGAAAGAAAACATCATAGTATAGCATGTCGTCCAAAATTATGAAAAAAAAATCATAGTATAGCATTTCTTCCAAAATTATGAGAAAATGTCATGGAATGCCATGTCATCTAAAATTATGAAAAAAAAGTCATAGTATAGCATGTCGTACAAAATTATGAAAAAACGTCATAGTATAGCATGTCGTCCAAAATTATGAGAAAATGTCATGGAATGCCATGTCATCTAAAATTATGAAAAAAAAGTCATAGTATAGCATGTCGTACAAAATTATGAAAAAACGTCATAGTATAGTATGTCATACAAAATTATGAAAAAATATCATAGTATAGCATGTCGTCCAAAATCATGAAAAAAAGTCATAATATAGCATTTCGTACAAAATCATGAAAAAAAAGTCATAGTATAGCATGTCGTCCAAAATTATGATAAAACGTCATAGTATATAGCATGTCGTCCAAAATCATGCAAAAAAGTCATAGTATAGTATGTCGTCCAAAATCATGCAAAAAACTCATAGTATAGCATGTTGTCTAAAATTATGAAAAAACATCATAGTATAGCATGTCGTCCAAAATTATGAAAAAAAAAGTCATAGTATAGCATGTCGTCCAAAATCATGCAAAAAAGTCATAGTATAGCATGTCGTCCAAAATTATGAAAAAATGTCATAGTATAGTATGTCGTCCAAAATTATGAAAAAAAAGTCATAGTATAGCATGTCGTCCAAAATTATGAGAAAATGTCATGGAATAGCATGTCATCCAAAATTATGAAAAACAGTCATAGTATAGCATGTCGTACAAAATTATGAGAAAATGTCATAGTATATAGCATGTCGTCCAAAATCATGCAAAAAAGTCATAGTATAGTACGTCGTCCAAAATCCTGCAAAAAAGTCATAGTATAGCATGTCGTACAAAATTATGATAAAACGTCATAGTATATAGCATGTCGTCCAAAATCATGCAAAAAAGTCATAGTATAGTATGTCGTACAAAATCATGAAAAAACATCATAGAATAGCATGTCGTCCAAAATTATGGAAAAAAAAATCATAGTATAGCATGTCGTCCAAAATTATGAGAAAATGTCATAGTATATAGCATGTCGTCCAAAATCATGCAAAAAAGTCATAGTATAGCATGTCGTCCAAAATCCTGCAAAAAAGTCATAGTATAGCATGTCGTACAAAATTATGATAAAACGTCATAGTATAGCATGTCGTCCAAAATTATGCTAAAACGTCACAGTATATAACATGTGGTCTAAAATCATGCAAAAAAGTCATAGTATAGTATGTCATCCAAAATTATGAAAAATGTCATAGTATAGCATGTCTTCCAAAATTATGAAAACAAAGTCATAGTATAGCATGTCGTCCAAAATCATGAAAAAATGTCACAGTATAGCATGTCGTCCAAAATTATGAAAAAATGTCATAGTATAGCATGTCTTCCAAAATTATGAGAAAATGTCATGGAATGCCATGTCATCTAAAATTATGAAAAAAAAAAGTCATAGTATAGCATGTCGTACAAAATTATGAAAAAACGTCATAGTATAGCATGTCATACAAAATTATGAAAAAATGTCATAGTTTCGCATGTCGTCCAAAATCGTGCAAAAATGTCATAGTTTCGCATGTCGTCCAAATTATGAAAAAACATCATAGTATAGTATATCGTCCAAAATTATGAGAAAATGTCATGGAATAGCATGTCATCCAAAATTATGAAAAACAGTCATAGTATAGCATGTCGTACAAAATCATGAAAAAACGTCATAGTATAGCATGTTGTCTAAAATTATGAAAAAACATCATAGTATAGCATGTCGTCCAAAATTATGGAAAAGAAAATCATAGTATAGCATATCGTCCAAAATTATGAGAAAATGTCATAGTATATAGCATGTCGTCCAAAATCATGCAAAAAAGTCATAGTATAGTACGTCGTCCAAAATCCTGCAAAAAAGTTATAGTATAGCATGTCGTCCAAAATTATGATAAAACGTCATAGTATATAGCATGTCATCCAAAATCATGCAAAAAAGTCATAGTATAGCATGTCGTACAAAATCATGAAAAAACATCATAGAATAGCATGTCGTCCAAAATTATGGAGAAAAAAAATCATAGTATAGCATGTCGTCCAAAATTATGAGAAAATGTCATAGTATAGCATGTCGTCCAAAATCCTGCAAAAAAGTCATAGTATAGCATGTCGTCCAAAATCCTGCAAAAAAGTCATAGTATAGCATGTCATCCTAAATTATGATAAAACGTCACAGTATATAACATGTGGTCTAAAATCATGCAAAAAAGTCATAGTATAGTATGTCATCCAAAATTATGAAAAATGTCATAGTATAGCATGTCTTCCAAAATTATGAAAAAAAGTCATAGTATAGCATGTCGTCCAAAATTATGAAAAAATGTCACAGTATAGCATGTCGTCCAAAATTATGAGAAAATGTCATGGAATGCCATGTCATCTAAAATTATGAAAAAAAAGTCATAGTATAGCATGTCGTACAAAATTATGAAAAAACGTCATAGTATAGCATGTCGTCCAAAATTATGAAAAAAAAGTCATAGTATAGTATGTCATACAAAATTATGAAAAAATGTCATAGTATAGCATGTCGTCCAAAATCATGAAAAAAAGTCATAATATAGCATTTCGTCTAAAATCATGAAAAAAAAGTCATAGTATAGCATGTCGTCCAAAATTATGATAAAACGTCATAGTATATAGCATGTCGTCCAAAATCATGCAAAAAAGTCAAAGTATAGTATGTCGTCCAAAATCATGCAAAAAACTCATAGTATAGCATGTTGTCTAAAATTATGAAAAAACATCATAGTATAGCATGTCGTCCAAAATTATGGAAAAAAAAGTCATAGTATAGCATGGCGTCTAAAATTATGATAAAACGTCATAGTATATAGCATATCGTCCAAAATCATGAAAAAACGTCATAGTATAGCATGTTGTCTAAAATTATGAAAAAATGTCATAGTATAGTATGTCGTCCAAAATCATGAAAAAAAGGTCATAGTATAGCATGGCGTCTAAAATTATGATAAAACGTCATAGAATAGCATGTCGTCCAAAATTATGGAGAAAAAAAATCATAGTATAGCATGTCGTCCAAAATTATGAGAAAATGTCATAGTATAGCATGTCGTCCAAAATCCTGCAAAAAAGTCATAGTATAGCATGTCGTCCAAAATCCTGCAAAAAAGTCATAGTATAGCATGTCATCCTAAATTATGATAAAACGTCACAGTATATAACATGTGGTCTAAAATCATGCAAAAAAGTCATAGTATAGTATGTCATCCAAAATTATGAAAAATGTCATAGTATAGCATGTCTTCCAAAATTATGAAAAAAAGTCATAGTATAGCATGTCGTCCAAAATTATGAAAAAATGTCACAGTATAGCATGTCGTCCAAAATTATGAGAAAATGTCATGGAATGCCATGTCATCTAAAATTATGAAAAAAAAAGTCATAGTATAGCATGTCGTACAAAATTATGAAAAAACGTCATAGTATAGCATGTCGTCCAAAATTATGAAAAAAAAGTCATAGTATAGTATGTCATACAAAATTATGAAAAAATGTCATAGTATAGCATGTCGTCCAAAATCATGAAAAAAAGTCATAATATAGCATTTCGTCTAAAATCATGAAAAAAAAGTCATAGTATAGCATGTCGTCCAAAATTATGATAAAACGTCATAGTATATAGCATGTCGTCCAAAATCATGCAAAAAAGTCAAAGTATAGTATGTCGTCCAAAATCATGCAAAAAACTCATAGTATAGCATGTTGTCTAAAATTATGAAAAAACATCATAGTATAGCATGTCGTCCAAAATTATGGAAAAAAAAGTCATAGTATAGCATGGCGTCTAAAATTATGATAAAACGTCATAGTATATAGCATATCGTCCAAAATCATGAAAAAACGTCATAGTATAGCATGTTGTCTAAAATTATGAAAAAATGTCATAGTATAGTATGTCGTCCAAAATCATGAAAAAAAGGTCATAGTATAGCATGGCGTCTAAAATTATGATAAAACGTCATAGTATATAGCATATCGTCCAAAATCATGAAAAAACGTCATAGTATAGCATGTTGTCTAAAATTATGAAAAAATGTCATAGTATAGTATGTCGTCCAAAATTGTGAAAAATGCCATAGTATAGCATGTCATCCAAAATTATGAAAAAAAGTCATAGGATAGCATGTCGTCCAAAATTATGAAAAAATGTCATAGTATAGCATGTCGTACAAAACCATGAAAAAACATCATAGTATAGCATGTCGTACAAAACCATGAAAAAACGTCATAGTATAGCATGTCGTCCAAAATCATGAAAAAATGTCACAGTATAGCATGTCGTCCAAAATCATGAAAAAATGTCATAGTATAGTATGTCGTCCAAAATTATGAAAAAATGTCATATACCATGTCGTCTAAAATCCTGAAAAAATGTCATAGTATAGCATGTCGTCCAAAATCATGAAAAAACGTCATAGTATAGCATGTCGTCCAAAATCATGAAAAAAAGTCATAGTATAGCATGTCGTCCAAAATCATGAAAAAATGTCATAGTTTCGCATGTCGTCCAAATTATGAAAAAACATCATAGTATAGTATATCGTCCAAAATTATGAGAAAATGTCATGGAATAGCATGTCATCCAAAATTATGAAAAACAGTCATAGTATAGCATGTCGTACAAAATCATGAAAAAACGTCATAGTATAGCATGTTGTCTAAAATTATGAAAAAACATCATAGTATAGCATGTCGTCCAAAATTATGGAAAAAAAAATCATAGTATAGCATATCGTCCAAAATTATGAGAAAATGTCATAGTATATAGCATGTCGTTCAAAATCATGCAAAAAAGTCATAGTATAGTACGTCGTCCAAAATCCTGCAAAAAAGTCATAGTATAGCATGTCGTACAAAATTATGATAAAACGTCATAGTATATAGCATGTCGTCCAAAATCATGCAAAAAAGTCATAGTATAGTATGTCGTACAAAATCATGAAAAAACATCATAGAATAGCATGTCGTCCAAAATTATGGAAAAAAAAGTCATAGTATAGCATGTCGTACAAAATTATGAAAAAACGTCATACTATAGCATGTCGTCCAAAATCATGAAAAAAAGTCATAGTATAGCATGTTGTCCAAAATTATGAAAAAATGTCATAGTATAGCATGTCTTCCAAAATCATGCAAAAAAGTCATAGTATAGTACGTCGTCCAAAATCCTGCAAAAAAGTCATAGTATAGCATGTCGTACAAAATTATGATAAAACGTCATAGTATATAGCATGTCGTCCAAAATTATGAAAAAAAAGTCATAGTATAGTATGTCATACAAAATTATGAAAAAATATCATAGTATAGCATGTCGTCCAAAATCATGAAAAAAAAGTCATAATATAGCATTTCGTCCAAAATCATGAAAAAAAAAGTCATAGTATAGCTTGTCGTCTCAAATGATGAAAAAAAAGTCATAGTATAGTATGTCGTCCAAAATTATGATAAAACGTCATAGTATATATAGCATGTTGTCCAAAATCATGAAAAAAGTCATAGTATAGCATGTTGTCTAAAATTATAAAAAAACATCATAGTAAAGCATGTCGTCCAAAATCATGAAAAAAAAGTCATAGTATAGCATGTTGTCTAAAATTATAAAAAAACATCATAGTATAGCATGTCGTCCAAAATCATGAAAAAAAAAGTCATAGTATAGCATGTCGTCTAAAATGATGAAAAAAAAGTCAAAGTATAGTACGTCGTCCAAAATCATGAAAAAACATCGTAGAATAGCATGTCGTCCAAAATTATGGAAAAAAAAGTCATAGTATAGCATGTCGTCCAAAATCATGCAAAAAAAGTCATAGTATAGCATGTCGTCCAAAATCCTGCAAAAAAGTCATAGTATAGCATGTTGTCCAAAATCCTGCAAAAAAGTCATAGTATAGCATATCGTCCAAAATCATGCAAAAAAGTCATAGTATAATATATCGTACAAAATCATGAAAAAACGTCATAGTATAGCATGTCGTCTAAAATCATGCAAAAAAGTCATAGTATAGCATGTCATAAAAATGTTCATAAAACAGTCATAGTACAGAATCCCATAGAAACATGTCACTGTAAAGTGTGCTATAAATGTTTTCATAGTATAGTATGCCGTCCAAATTCATGAAAAAACATCGTAGTATAGTCTGTCCTCCAAACTCATGAAAAAATATCATAGTATAGTATGTCGTCCAAAATTATGAGAAAATGTCATAGTATATAGCATGTCGTTCAAAATCATGCAAAAAAGTCATAGTATAGCATGTCGTACAAAATTATGATAAAACGTCATAGTATATAGCATGTCGTCCAAAATCATGCAAAAAAGTCATAGTATAGTATGTCGTACAAAATCATGAAAAAACATCATAGAATAGCATGTCGTCCAAAATTATGGAAAAAAAAGTCATAGTATAGCATGTCGTACAAAATTATGAAAAAACGTCATACTATAGCATGTCGTCCAAAATCATGAAAAAAAGTCATAGTATAGCATGTTGTCCAAAATTATGAAAAAATGTCATAGTATAGCATGTCTTCCAAAATCATGCAAAAAAGTCATAGTATAGTACGTCGTCCAAAATCCTGCAAAAAAGTCATAGTATAGCATGTCGTACAAAATTATGATAAAACGTCATAGTATATAGCATGTCGTCCAAAATCATGCAAAAAAGTCATAGTATAGTATGTCCTACAAAATCATGAAAAAACATCATAGAATAGCATGTCGTCCAAAATTATGAAAAAAAAGTCATAGTATAGTATGTCATACAAAATTATGAAAAAATATCATAGTATAGCATGTCGTCCAAAATCATGAAAAAAAGTCATAATATAGCATTTCGTCCAAAATCATGAAAAAAAAAGTCATAGTATAGCTTGTCGTCTCAAATGATGAAAAAAAAGTCATAGTATAGTATGTCGTCCAAAATTATGATAAAACGTCATAGTATATATAGCATGTTGTCCAAAATCATGAAAAAAGTCATAGTATAGCATGTTGTCTAAAATTATAAAAAAACATCACAGTATAGCATGTCGTCCAAAATCATGAAAAAAAAGTCATAGTATAGCATGTTGTCTAAAATTATAAAAAAACATCATAGTATAGCATGTCGTCCAAAATCATGAAAAAAAAGTCATAGTATAGCATGTCGTCTAAAATGATGAAAAAAAAGTCAAAGTATAGTACGTCGTCCAAAATCATGAAAAAACATCGTAGAATAGCATGTCGTCCAAAATTATGGAAAAAAAAGTCATAGTATAGCATGTCGTCCAAAATCATGCAAAAAAAGTCATAGTATAGCATGTCGTCCAAAATCCTGCAAAAAAGTCATAGTATAGCATGTCGTCCAAAATCCTGCAAAAAAGTCATAGTATAGCATATCGTCCAAAATCATGCAAAAAAGTCATAGTATAATATATCGTACAAAATCATGAAAAAACGTCATAGTATAGCATGTCGTCTAAAATCATGCAAAAAAGTCATAGTATAGCATGTCATAAAAATGTTCATAAAACAGTCATAGTACAGAATCCCATAGAAACATGTCACTGTAAAGTGTGCTATAAATGTTTTCATAGTATAGTATGCCGTCCAAATTCATGAAAAAACATCGTAGTATAGTCTGTCCTCCAAACTCATGAAAAAATATCATAGTATAGTATGTCGTCCACAATCACGAAAAAACGTCGTAGAATATCATATCGTCCAAAATCATGAAAAAAAGTCATAGTATAGCATGTCGTCCAAAATTATGAAAAAAATCATAAGAGTCAAAGTATAACATGCCATAACTTTCTTTTTAATTAAATAGTCATAGAATAGTATGCCATAAAAATGTTCATAAAACAGTCATGGTACAGAATGCCATAGAAACAGGTAATAGTAAAGTGTGCTGTAAATGTTTTCATTAAACAGTCACAGTATAGTGAGCCATAAATGTTTTCATTGCATAATAGTAAGCCATAAAAGGTTTAAATGAAATAGTCATGGTATAGCCTGCTATAAACATCTTCACAGAACAGTCATAGTAAAGTATGATCATAGAGTATGACATATAATTTTTTATTAAGTAGTCATAGAATAGCATGCCATGAAACGTTTGCAAATTAAATTACATAAAATAGCCTTAGTATAGTATGCCATATATTTCTATAATTTAGTATTTCTAACAAACATCACATGATATACTATGCCATTAAAAAAATGCCATAGGTTTTCGTGATATAGTTTTTTTTTAATCATTAAAAAGTCATAATATAATATGCCATTAAAATTGTCATAGTGTGGCATCTCATAGAAATAATCACAGTATGCCATAAAAGTTTTGAAAACATTCTACATGGCTTCCTAAGTCAACGTTTGGGTGCCATAATAAAAGCAGAAAGTGTTTTCTTGAACCAAACTGCAGCCAGGCTCATCCTGTGCCTGCGGATGCCTCAATGAACTATTATTGGGCGGGCGACGCCCCAGTTCTTGGAGCTGAGGGGCCACATCCCACTTTATTCCCGGGTCCTTGTGAGTGAAGGGGTCAGTTTGGAGGAAGACAACCCGGGGGAGGCACCATGACGGGCAGCATCGAGGGACTGGAGAGGTTTGACAGTCCTGGTAAAGGGCGAGGTCTGCGTGTTACCAAACCCTTTAAAGTTGGAGAGCTGCTGTTTTCCAGTCCGGCGTACTCTTTTGTGCTGTCGGCAAAGGAGAGAGGCTACTACTGTGAGTTCTGCTTCACCAGGTAAAGGCGGGTTATTTTTATTCCCACGTGCCGTGACATCGTTTCTCTTTCTGAATTCATTCATTTGAGCGTATCACAACTGCTGTGATGAAAAGCTACCTGACACCATGTGGCTACATATCCTGCACCGCCTCATGACACATGATTATTTACCGGACCACACACACACACACGCACACGCACACGCACACACTATGAAGGCTCTTTGTCATGAAAATGTCACCCCATCTATTTTGGTTATCTGGTTCATGTATATCCTGTTCCAAAAGTCTACATGCCTTCTCTGACCCGCTGTGGGACTGCATCAATGGTAAACATGTGCAAATGATTTTCTTACCTGAACATCATGATTATTAGGGTACATAAAACTTTGTTATTTAATTCTATCTGTAGCTGTGATTAATGCAGAGGCTATACATTAAAAAGAATATATTTGGTGATAAACTTTACAAACACATTCCATTTTATCAGGCATTTAAATCACTTCCTGGAGTAACAATGTGGTGAGGTAATCAAGCAATCCATAGGTTTATATCATCTCATCTTCATTGTGTTTGCTCGCCAAATGTAAAAAAATTTGTTACAATTTTTAAGCTGATATATTTTGAATATTTAGCTCATTTCCCTCACATTTGAGACAAAAAAGTATGTTTATATGTAAAAAAAAAAAAAAAAAAAGTAAAAAAAAAAAGATACATTTAAATGATAAATCTAAATATTAATTTGAATCGAAACATTAAATCAAAGTTTTAATGTAGAAGTCCAAATGTCAAATTTGAAAAATTAAAACTGAATTTTAATGTTCTATCAAAATTTAAATGTTTAATGTTTTGTAAATGTTAAATTGAAATATTGCATCAAATCTAAATTTCAAATATTAAAACAATCCAAATGTTACATCTAAATGTTAAATCCTAAATGTTAAATCATAATCTTGAATATTGAAGCTAAATGTTGAATGATAATCCTAAATATTGAAATTTTGATCTAAATGTTGAATCTAAATCTAAATATTAAATCTTGATCTAAACATTGAATGTAATTGTTGAATCTTAGTCTTAAATTTTGAATCTAAATATTGAATCTTAATCTTAAATGTTAACTCTAAATGTTAAATTGAAATATTGCATCAAATTTATATGTTAAATTTCAAATATTAAAACTAAATCTAAATGTTAAATCAAATTGCAAATGTTAAATCTTAATGTTAAATTTAAATTTAAATGTTAAGTTTTCAAATGCTAAATCTAAATGTTATATCTAAATGAGTTGCTGAATATGGGCCAGGCGACCCATTTAAATTCAACATTTAGATTTAGATTCAGATTTTACATATTTTACATAAATAGATTCTTAGCAAATACATTCAACATGTTTTACATGAATTTATTTCTCAAATGTCAGGAAAATTAGCTAAATATTCAAAATATATCAGCAAAAAAATAGTAACTTAATTTTTAACCACAGCCTCAAGTGTGTTGCTTTGTTAAACAGTTATTACATTGTAATGTTTCATAAAATAAACACACAGTAACAACAACAAAAAAGCATTATTTATTAATGTATTAACAAATTACAACTCTTCCACCAAGTGCTGTAGTTTTTCAGCAGCATTTAGCAGAATGGTTGCCTGGCAACATACAGACACAGTGGAAAGTGCAGTGCTTTACTAATCTGTGGTAACATGAAGTACGTTCCAAGTCCCTTAAAATTACTGCTAACCACCGCCATCTTACCTAACTGTTTAGTCCCTCCCACGTAGGAAAACATGCAAGGAGTCAGTCTGAGTTAGGAGTGAGGAGCGAGGATTGCTGATTACTCTGAAGCGTCACGTAAAGCGACGTCCTTTTCTGATGACGACGGCACAGCTGGATCTGCTGCATAGCCGTAACCCCCACCCCCGCTGTCATGACCTTGGTCACACACTTTTGCATGTATTACCATTGTTACTGAGTCATTTGCCGAAGTTTGTCGCAATTAAAGAACGGTCTGTAGCCCTGCTATTCCACTGTCACTGTGATGAGCATCATTATTATTATTATTATCATCATCATTATTAGCACTATTATTAAATCCACTCGCCATCATTCAACAAGTCAGCTGCTGAGTGAATAAGACATATCAGACCTGTCAGTCTGCCTCAATCAATTCAGTTTTATTTATAAAGCCCAATATCACAAATCACAATTTGCCTCACAGGGCTTTACAGCATACGACATCCCTCTGTCCTTTGGACCCTCACAGCGGATAAGGAAAAACTTTAACGGGGAAAAACGTTAGAAACCTCAGGAAGAGCAACTGAGGAGGGATCCCTCTTCCAGGACGGACAGACGTGCAATAGATGTCGTACAGAACAGATCAACATGATAAATTAACAGTAATCCGTATGACACAATGAGAGAGAGAGAGAGAGAGAGAGAGAGAGAGAGATATGCAGGACAGACGGTAATGACAGTAGCTTACAACAACATTAATGAAAGTAATAATATTAATTAATATTAATATTAATAGGCTAATTAATGTTACCTACAAGCTATTAAACATTCCACTCACATGACATGCAGGAAAATTAATGATCGGCAAATGTGTTTGTGTGTGTGTGCTTGGTGTTATATCAACACGTGTGGTTCTGGACACGAGCAGCTGCACATTTAACAGCCACACATCACTGACAGTCCGCTGAACAACGCAACGGGTTGTGAATGAAATAAACTTTATTACAACATGACAGTCTTGCACGAAATATCATTAACGTTACTCTTTGTAGTCACATAGGCATGTGAATTACAGCGTTTCATTGCAAAGAATGCATGTAACGGGTACACTTGCGCTGTTTCTCCGCCATCTCGTTCAAATGAGCCAGACGTAGGGGGCGGGTATTTATACGTCAGGGTCTCAAGCTGAAAAAGACAGGACACAGTGGGTTATAAATCTCTGTAGGCTTCCTTTGATTCTTTTGTGTATTCTTTGTGGGGTTTTTGTGCATTTATTGAAGGACAGCGTTGCATACGACCACTCTTGTCCAAGCAGATGGTAAATGACTATGAATGATAGGTGACTAATTGGCGCACTAACACTGACATTGTAATGCTGCCACAACAGCTTTGAGCAAGCCTCAGTCAATCATAATCAAGGACTGGAACTATCCATTCTATAGTAACGATAACATCAGCTACAGTCTAATCTGTCCTATAATTGTCTTTGTGCTGTAGTCTACAGGTTGGTATGGATGCAACTGTGGAGAAATCAATAGGCCAGTATACAAGTGATTAGTAGTGTGTGCACAGTAGTGTGTGATTCACACTGAAGCTACTAGGGCTGCCTCTGTCCTTGTCGACTGATAGTCGTCATTTATGGCCATTAGTTGACTAGTTTCCCACATGTTTGAGATATTAATTTAGTTACTAAATTATGTCCTCCTGAGACCCTGTGTCCTCATACTAGGACATTAAATTTTGGGTTTATTGGACCTTATACTTCATTCTGCTTAACTTAGACCTGTTGTCCTCGTTCATGGACACTTCTTCGTGCCATCTAGTGGCAGTAAGAGCACAATACACCAATCCATGTAAAAACAAGATGGCAGCCATCTCTGCCAAGTCAGGCTGCGGCTGATCCCGACACAAATATGGACAAGATACAAAACCTGATCAAATTTAATGGTTGACACTTATTTATTAAGGACTAATAATGTGTGTAGTTTGATACGCCCTACAAATTTTACCAATTTTACAACGGTAACGAGGTAAGATGCTGTTAATTAGAAAGTACTCGTTTGAAGACAAGGAATTTATCATCAGCTCGTTGAAGAATATTGGGATGTTATTATCGTCTTGTTTGAGGATATAAGGACTTTATTATAGTCGATAATGTGTAGTTTTTTATACTTATCACATCCTACTAGTCCAAAATAGCTAGGAGAAATTAAAAATGCGAACCAAACAAAGGTTCAGGTCTCAGGAAATTACATTTTGGGCAGGGCAACACAATGGTTTGAGTTTGTGTCTGAGAAAGAATAGTATCAGTAACATTGTTAACACTGTGCTACATTACAGAGAAATACAAAACCGTACTAATGAACCTTCATTAATATAGGCCTATATTTTATCTACAAGTGCACGTCACACACTGAGCGAGCCGCCTGTTAATGACGCTGTCGGCAAAGCGGTAATGATTGTGCTAAGTGGCTAATGGGCATGTAGCTACTTCCATGTTTCAGATGATACGTCATGTTTGTAGTCGACCAATGAAGATGAGTTTACATATCACCTTGGGTTCGTCCTTCACCTTCTCAAAATGATCCCACACTGGATTTCCTGCCTGACGTGTTATTAACTAGCCTGTGGAATAACCACAGTGTGGTGAGGTAATCAAGCAATAAATAACCAATGAAATCTTGCCGACTAATGACCTTTCTGGTTGACTAACGTTTGGTAACCAGGAGGCAGCCCTACTAGCTACAAAAATTTGTCCTCTTTGAATCCTTCAATGACATGTTCTTGCTTTAATGTTCTTCCTTTAAACCAAAAAGTTGGTTATTAAGTGGACGGGTTAGATTCTGGATTGGATTCAACTATCAGGTGACAGAAAGTAGAAGTTTGAAAAGCATCACCTGCTTTTTTTCTTGATGGCAAACTACTGTAACTCTACCTCTGACCTCAGTCTTCCGGTTACCCAATTCAAGCTCTGTGACCTAGCTGTGACTTCCGAAAGTCATTCAGCATTACCGAACGTAAATATGACATTAGTCTCGCATAAGTAAACCTTGTTAATGTCAGAGAGATGTCTGCGTCTTGGTAGAAAAACCGGAATAAGGAAACACTGAGACAGTCAAACACAGAAGTCTAGAAGACTTTTGCAAATACTCTGGAGACTCTGCATGGCTGAGCCAATCGTCAGCATGAAACTCTGAGTTGCAGCTACACTTTACATCATGCAGTATGCTCCCAGTTATGTTTACCCAACACTAAGCTGCTTGTTGGACTTGGCCCGACAACAGTAGGTGTCTCAAAATTAAATGAGTGGACATTTGGACCGCTTAACTTTTCAATGTGGTAGAGAGACAGCTGGTCAGTTATAAGGTCAGCTCTATTAATACCACAGAACAGTTTAAAGCTCTTCATTGCTATCAGTTACGACGGGCCAACAGCAACTGCTGCTTCTTGTTTCAGAGCAATGCAGCAGGATGTTTAAATGTCCATACACACACTGAGGCACACAAGCAGCTAGATACTCACATACAGATTCATTCACAACACTAAGGTGGGATATCTGCAGTTTGTTTGTGTCATTTGTGTGTCTTGGGAAGTAAATTATTTAAAGATGTGTGAGGATATTTCAGCAACTTTTTAATCATATGCTCTTTGCTTTCCATAAGCTAATAAACCTTGTTTCGTCAATCACAGGAAACAGGGTTTGGCAAGATGTGGGAAATGCAAGAATGCCTTCTACTGCAACGTGAAATGCCAGGTAGGAAAACAGCTGAAAACGCTAAAGTTTACGTTTATAATGTATTGTTAGTTAAACAGTGATAAAACCAGGCCCACACCTACCTTGGGCTAGCTCTGCGTGTAAACTTAATACAGTAGGAACAGTGGTTACATAACCTTCTGGAAACAAGCCACATCTTAACTGAGGGAAATTTACTGTACTTAAAAAAAAGGTGTCTTTGACAAACTTGACACCTTTGCGAGTCATTTGCTGTCCATGCAGAGTGGACCCATGACCCACTTTTGGAGCACAACCCATCAGTTGGGAACAACTGAGCTAAGGCATCAGTTAGCACCAACCATGTTGGCATAGCTTGTCAAGAAGGGGGCTTATTAATGTTCTAAAGTTAGTTAGTTAAAATTTTGATGAGAGGAACAACTGTGGCATGGCTGTTTTCAAAGGGGTCCCTTGAACTCTCAACTCAAGATATCAGGATGAAAATGGGCTCTATGGTTACCCATAAGTCTTACCTAAACTTAAGAAGGCTTGTTCCCAGTGATTGCTTTGTGCCTTACAATCCATGTACTCCTTCAAACTAAAGCTGTATATTTGTCTTGTTAAGGAAAAGGACAACCAGCCTATTTGAAGAGCAATGAATTGTCTAACATGTAAATACATAATGCAATACCAGTTATTGTTGTGGAACTCAAAATGTTAACAGTACCGGTATTAGTCTATACCAAGGGTAGTCAACCTGCAGCTCTGGAGCCACATGCAGCTCTTTAGCCCATCTCCAGTGGCCCCCAGTGGCTTTGACAAAAAAAAAAACCAGTATATGAAAATTATTAACATTTTAATTACAAAAGTTAATTTCAAAAGTGTCAAAGAGCCAATACAACAACAACAAAAAAAGAACATTTCATGAACTTAAGTGTGCGCCATACGTCTTGGACCTGGCGCCTTTTCATCAAAATTTTGCCGAACCTAAATAGTGGCAGCTAGTTTTGAGTCTCCCTGTCTACGCTAGCGAAGGATTCCAAATCCAAAAAAGAAAAAGTCTCGGAGGAAAAAGAGAATTTAATGTGTGTGGATAGATTTGTTTGCTTTGTGTACCAATGCTGCAAAGTAGAAGTAGTAAATAATCATAAATAGCCCACTTTAGACCTACTGATAATGTTGATAGGCTAATTTAGTTACCCTAGAAAAAATTGCTGACCCCTAGTCTACACAGATCAGATAATCAGTAATATTAACTGTAAAAAAAAAAAAAAAGGAGAAACCAAAGTACGACAGTGTGCAATTCCTTGACTCTCATATTGACATAGTGTTCAACTAGCCTATAAACTACTGGCCACCCCAGTGAAAAATTTCTGGGGGCATCACTGGGTGCTTAGAGAGCATTACGCTGCCATATGCAATGGACTGAAATCAGAGAGGGGGCTGAGCAGTCAATGAATGGGTCAGTTTGCACGTGGAGGGGTAAAGGAAGCATTAGATTAACACAGTGTGGAGTCACATCTCATTATATAGCTCAGGGGCCATATATGCCAACTGTTAAGCTTCTTGTTGTGGTGGGACTGAAATTGTAAATATTTGGCTCTGCTGTAGATTCTCACATCTGAATCTGCTTTAAACTCCAGGGTTGCTTTTTTCGTGTGCTGTTATAACATTAATGTGTGTCTGTGTGTAGAAAGGGGACTGGGCCATGCACAAGCTGGAGTGCTCTGCCATGACTGCATTCGGAAAGAACTGGTGCCCATCAGAGATGTCTCGCCTGGTGGCTCGGATCCTCGCCAAGAAGGTTGGCAAGAAGTTAAAAAAAGACACCCTGTCCTCTTGGAGGGTTTTCTGGTATTTGTGGTTCAATAAGGTCATTTCTGTTAATCATGGCTGTTTTCCACAGAAAACACAGAAAGAAAGATGTGTGTCTGAGAGGATCTTGCTCATAGACGAGATCCAATCACGTGAGTAACTGCTCCTTTAACACACACGCGTAATTTGGAAAGTATCGGATTCAGTACAAAGTGTCCGCAGACGCAGAGTTTGTACTTCAGTCTTAAGTGTCCCCTAGATATCCCTCTTAAAAAAAGCACAACCCATTCAGATAAGGCTGAGATAAACACCCAGGGCCACATCTATATATATCCTATAGATGTGGGTCAAATGGCCATAAGACAGTGTGCAGGAGCAGGAGCACACAGTGCTGACTGCATGGGTAAATGTTGCTGGTTTAAGTGGTCATTGCTTTGAGGTACAGTTCAAAACCATAAAAAACTATATTATATAATATTTCCTGACGTTAAAGAAAAGAGTGAATATGGCAGACATCTCTACGGCCAATATCTCAAACACTTGGCAACTCACACCAAAACAATCTAGACCTATGGATAGCACCACAGTTAAGAGGGAAAATATGACTTTAGACTTTGGGGGTGAACTGCCCCTTTATTGCAGTATAACTCCCTGTAACTAACACTGGGAGGAAGAGCCTGGTCATGTAAGCTGTAAGTTAAAAACAGTTTCCTCAGTTTGCCAATGTTTGTTATTTTGATCTAAGGTGTCTGCATGTCTGTGTCGGGGGGGAAAAGTTCAGCTCGCCTATAAAACGCAGAGTCAGTGTTAGTGTCTGATGAATAAAATAATTTGAGTCTAGTGTTACAGATCAAGAGCAAGACACACACACACACGCACGCACGCACGCACGCACACACACACACACACACACAGACACACTCTGGCAGTTTGTAGTTTATGGACGATGTGGTGACAGTGTGTCCCTGCTCTGGCATAGTGAGCATGACGAAGGAAAGACAGCTCTCCATTCTTGTGTATTTACAGGCAGAGATTATCAGACTGTCCCTGATGAAAACTTATCCAAACAAGAACGTTAAAGAAATTCGACATGATTTACCTATAGCAGCAAGACCTCGCAAATAAGGCTTCCTACCCTGGGTTATACAAATATACATTTGATGAGTATAAATGCCTATTCTGTCCTCTCTTCCCCCAACAGACATAGAGGACATTGATAATGACAAAAGGGAAATGAATGAGGCAGAAGTTGCCGGACTGCATCGTTTTTTCTCCAAAAATTTGGAGTTGCCCGACCACAAAGACCTTCTCATACTCTACTCCCAGGTACCACAGTCACATAAATGGAATTACTGGTGATAATAATACTTCTTCTTTTCTGTCCTTATATTGTGGTATTAACAAGTTGCTTGTTCATGATTTCCCCATTTACCACTTGAGTTTAAAGCTGTGGTAGGCAGTTTGATTATGGCAAAACTTTGAACATATTGTATTCCAGCTGATCTGAAAAAGATATAGACTTCTGCTCCTCCTCTTGGTTCTGTTTTCAGGCTTTAGAAAATCTAGGTCATGCCAGGAGACTTTGGCCAATCACAGGTCACTTCAGAGAGAAGGTGCTTCTATTGGCTGTTCTGCAAATGTTCAGTGAAAGCCTGATTCAATGGCAAAGAATCCTGCAATGTGCAATGAGTAATGTGCTATTCCAGCATCGGCAACAACTGCCTACACTGCGAAGCAGCCCAAACAAGGATCAAAATAAGAGTCTTAAGAGTCTGACGATAAACAAAAGAAAACACGTGTCAGTATCGGCGCAGCATTTCAGAGATGGAGAGAAAACGTTGCCAATTATTTAGCCTTTTGCTAACTGGAGCTAAAGGCTCACAGCTGCAGCTTCAGGTTCACATTCATGTAGCTAACATTAGCTAGAGCCTCCAACCACAGTGCGTCCTATGCCTCAATCCCTGCCGCTACACACCATCTCACAAAGAGGAGAGTGGGCAGTGGTTCCCTAGAATGACCCCCAGTCAGCGGCTGCAGCCACCTGAATCCAGTCAGCTCAAACCCCATCTCTGAGGAACCGGACAGCTCCAACTCCACCCCAGATCAGCAAACTTTCTGTTGCTGCTGTTACACCAGTCAAGCAGGATTTATACTGCTGCGTTGAATTGACACTCTACCTATTTCGTAGGCTTTGCGTTGATGCAAAGCCTTCACCATTCCCTGCGCCGTAGCCTGACGTGCACCTCCCATGTAACTACATGTCGTGGTGACACAGACGTCCTGTCTATTTTTGTAAGCTAAAACCAGAATTTTCAGTTTCTTTTATTTCACAGATAAGAAACAATAAATTGTGAAGACAATAAAGCCTCCACAAAAATAACATTTTAAGTCTCTTTTGTGATTTATCCTGGCTTCATACGAGCAGGGGAAATCTCCACTCATTGCTAGGCTAATTTATACAATGTAAAATGCCATAGGCTTGTGCTAATAACGTTTGCATGTTACATTTGTTTGGGAGATGTGTTTAGTACAAGACAGTTGTTTTGTCAGTGAATGTTGTGAGTTGTAATGGAGCTAAATTTTGTAACATTACCTTTGTTAAATGTTGCTTTCATCCCTGGTTTCATATGAGAATAGGAAAAGTCCACAAGCCACTAGGCTAATGTATATAATGTAAAATGCCATAGGCTTGTGCTAAAAACATTAGCATGTTGTATTTGTGGGGAAAAATGTTTGTCTGTGAATGCTGCAAGTTGTAGTGAAGCTGATTTGTGTGCTTGTGTTTGCAATTGTTGCCATTGAGCCATGTTTAATGTGTGTTTAATGTGTGTTTTGAATCAACTAAACTTTACAGCACTTCACAGAAACCCCACCGCCAGCTAGTGTTTTGGAAGCGTAACTGCAGAGTGACACAGACACACCACCGCACGAATATAAACGCTTACAATGGCATCGGCCAAGTGAGTACGCTACAGCATAGGCTCTGCATAGAGCTTATGCACAAGTATAAATCCTGCTTTAGACCCGGTGCAAACGGTGCTGGGGGGTTTGCGCTGGCTGAATTCGAGCTGCTACAGCTGCCGTTCTCATCTGGTGGGAGGGGCCTAGGACAGATAGGGAAGAGTTGCAGGAGGAGGGTGAATTTTCAAATTCTGACTTTTTCTTTGCCATTTCTGCCTACCCCAGCTTTAAGAAGAAAGAAATCACAGCAGATAATACTGTATATAATTTGATGTAAAACAGGCAAAAGCTTGAACATATGTATTTGAATTATCTTCCTGTGTCATTTATTCAACAGGTTGCCTGTAATGGTTTCACTATAGAGGATGATGAACTGTCTCACATGGGTACTGCAGTCTACCCAGAGTAAGAAGGAAAACTCACATGTATACATTCAAGCACATTTTCATTATCTGCAGTGTTTCAGCACCACATGTAAAGGTGCGCTGTACACAGTACATTCTCCCCCTCTCCTTTACAGCTTCTTTTGTGTTTCTCAATGTTACTGTTTTTCTCTAGTTTGACTTGTTTGGACATGTGTTAGCTCCTTTGTTTTATTTTGGGACATTAGTCATTTGATTTGGAGTCCAGTTGTTGTTCTTGAAATAAACAGACTAGAGAAGGACAGCCATGAATGCTGGATGCAACAGTTAGCTGTGTTTGTTCTTGTTGTAAAGGTCAGCACTGAGAGCAACATGTAACAGATATCCAAAGACGCCTGCATTACAATTCCTAACTTTCTTCTCCAGTCGGTCATTTGGTGGTAAAATTGGCTCCCTGCTGTTGGTGAGGCTGTAAAGGTTTAAAACTGGCTGTGTGAAGGTGAATATGCCCTGTTGGCTCCTTTCTAAACTATTTCCAGCCTGCCACCCAGAAAACCGCAAGGCAGCTAACGTATTTCAGGGAAACTCAAGACTCCTCTCTAGCGTGAACACCACTTAAACCAAAGTTATGTCAGTGTTGTGTCATTAACAATAACATGTTGGCACCTTTTTCACTGCTCCTACTTCATGCATTGTGAGAAAGTAGAGAGCTGGGTTTTTACTTTTATCTGTTTCTCTCTTCTCTTTCTTTTGTGTCTGTCTCTCCACAGCATTGCACTAATAAACCACAGCTGTCAACCCAGCGTCATAGTCACATATAAAGGGACGTTGGCTGAGGTTCGGGCGGTGCAGGACATGAAGCCTGGAGATGAAGTGAGGAAATGGGACAGCTGCTGTTGGGGGGGTTGAGTTCAGTCTGGGGGTTTTTTCCCGTGTGTGTGCTTATGACAGTTGGTTTGTTACATCAGCCTGCGCCAAGTCCAACAAAGAAGTTTTACTAAATTAGTTTTAAACTAGTAAAGATAGTAAATGTCATATGTTTAAATCACACAATATCTTCTTTTCATCCTCCAGTAATATAGGAATTCATCAACTTTGAATGATGTATAAGCCACACATTAGATTGTGACTGTGTTTTGTGGCACATGGAGTTCAAAAGAATAGGTCAACGTTTTGGCTAAACGCTTATTCGCTTTCTTGCCAAGAGCTATCTGCCTCTTAAATGTGTAGCTACAAACAGGAGATGATTAAGTAAGGAATAATGCAGATCATGCCTCCACGTTGGCCATTAAACCAATAACTTACATATCAAAGTGCAAAGAAATAAAAGTAAGAATATTCATTTATACTTTTATGCTTTGTGCAAAGTGTTTCACAAGTCTTAGCTCAGTTTCTCTGGTAACACCTGAGGGTTTAACTTACACCTGAAATTACCGCCCCATAAGGTTTTTATGCAATGGAAATGTTATCCACTACTCCAGTAAATAGGACGAACCTTAGATACGACTTAGCAACAGGAGATATTTCTAGTCCGCTCAGCGCATAGAACTCTTTGGCCCAACTATTAGCCAGAAAGCTAATGCTATGCTGGCAAGACTCAAAGTCAATTATGTTGCATACGGTTGACAATTATTAAATAGATTTTGACAGTATGTTTGAAGCAGGTTGAATAGTGAATGGGATGTGAAATGATTGCTTAAGTTCAGAGGGGCGATGAAGTACCTACAGCATATGTTACAATCTCCAACCTGTTGTTTTTAGAGGTTGGTGTTTTAATCCATGTGAAAACATGTTGGGGTTTTACAGGGGGTTATCTGCCAAACTGGTTCTTGGCTGGGCAGTGGGAATCAGGTTGTTTCCCTGTTTCCAGTCTTTGTGCTAAGCTAAGCAAAAAGGCTGCTGCGGTTGGCCTTGTATGCATCATACAGACATGAGAAAGGTATAAATCTTCTCATGTAACTCTGGACATGAAAAAAAATAGTCATGTTGCCCAGTTTGTCAAATGCTCCCTCTAAATCTTGAGACAAACTTGATAGCTTGTGGTTCTGGTCTTTTCTCAACACAGGTGCTGTTAGACTAAATGTAATATGAATGAGATAGTAGCTTAAAAATGGAAAAGGAGACTTGATATTGCGAGACTGAAAGGCTTTGGCATTAGCAGAGTGTGATATTATTGCTGTCGGTGTAGAGTACCAGTTCAATGACAGTTTACTTGTCAATGTGTCAAGACAACACTGGAGAAGAAAAGTGTGTGTGGTTTGAAGGAGGAGGTTTGCTCTTTCTGCCTTAAGTGTTTCCACGCAGGCGAGTGGAAGGGCAGAGAGGTGTGCTCTCGCCACCTTAGGCTTTCCACGCAGGCGCATGGATGAAGCTTTCTGCGTAGGCCCAAGGAAAGGTAGAGAGGCCCCAGGACAGAGCCATACTGCCAAATATAATACTGCAAATGAAAATAAAGTTTTCTTTCTTACAGTCAATATTACTTATTATACCGGTTCAGTTAACATTTTAATTTTCACCACAGTCCATTAAACAATATGTATCTATACATGTTAGATCATTCCTTGTTCTTCAAATAGGCTGGTTGTCGTTTTCTTTACAGAAGAAGGAGTACAGTGATTGTAAGGAAAAAAATATTCACTGGGAACAAGCCTGGCAGGGAATTAAGATGTTCAGTTAAGAGAGAAAAAAAATGTTAGGACAGAAAGTGTGCATTATTTAAGATTCTCATGTGCTGTGTGCTATCCCCCTCTAGGTGCTCATCAGCTACATAGATCTCCTTTATCCAACAGACGAGCGCAACAACATGCTGAGAGAGTCCTATTACTTCATCTGTGAATGCCAGGAGTGCAAAACCAGGTCCAAGGTGAGACACCGCAAGAAGTACAGAGTGGAAAAAAGACTGAATCATACAACTGTTAAAAATTTAGAAACAAAACTTCATAGTTTGGTTGACTGTCATGTTCTGTGTCCTGTCTTCACCCCCAGGACAAGGCAAAGTTGAAAGTGCGTAAGCGGATCGATCCCATCGAGCCAGACGTCATCAGCAACATGGTGCGCTACGCCAGGAAAACCATGAGAGAGTTCCGGGCCCTTAAACACATAAAGAATATCCTTTAATGTCAGTGAATAACACAACACTGTCTCTTGTGCTGCACAATTCATCTGCACAATTTAATTTAAGAACACCTGCAGGTACGTTCAATGCTTATTGAGCTTTCTCATGTAGATGTTCAGCAAAGTAGCTTTCCAGACTCTACAACATCTGTTCATATGATCAGAGGCTCTTTGAAGTGTCAGCTTGTGGTGATGCATACCTTGACTCAGTGGCACCCCCCAGCGAGCTGCTGGAGATGTGTGAGCAGAGCCTGGAGGAGATGGGAGCCGTCTTTGATGACGCCAACGTCTACATGCTCCACATGATGTACCAGGCCATGGGGGTTTGTCTCTACATGGAGGATCCAGACAGAGCTATCAGATACGGCGAGAAGATCCTCAAACATTACAGGTGATGACAAACTGTGAACTCTGAAAATATAGATATAGATATCAATAAAATATATTACCTTGTATAATTACCTGTTTTATGTATGCTCACTGTCCAATGCAGCAAGCTGTATCCACCCTACTCTCTGAATGTGTCCTCCATGTACCTGAAGCTGGGCAGGCTCTACATGGGCTTAGACAGGCACTCGGAAGGCGTCAGCGCTCTGAAGAAGGTAACTGAACTCTTACATCGGACTTCCATACTTAAATACAGCAGCTACAGAGCACTTCTACCCAAGTAAACAATAGTAAATTAAATTAAATAAGTAAATTAAATAAATGTTTTATGGAGCAAAAATCATGAGATGTCAAATATAATGAAACTAGACGGCACTCGAAAAAACCCCAAAATCATTTAAACTCAACAGCAATGTCTCTTTCCCGAAATCATGTCCCAGTTACTCAAGGAAATCCACAGGCCTTGCTGTGAGCAGCTTCATGTAGGAACTATTTTCTTTCTACCGAACTACACCCGTCAATCATATCACTGCGCAAAAGGAGGTGTGCATCTACTCACGGACGAGAGGCTAGCTCCTGTGCTTGTGACAGCTCGAGATGTTAACATTAATGTCTTCCTTGGCTAAGCTGTAATATTAGCGGTGCTAAGTGAGCTAGCAGTAGAGGCACACTTTGCCATCTAGTTCCATTATATTCAAGAGAAGGCAGACATCTTTACAGCCGTATCTCCAACACTTGGCAACTCACACCAAAACAATCTAGACTGATAAACAGCACTACAGTTACTGTAAGAGGAAGAAAATTGCACTGTGCCTTTAAATGTTGTCTAAACATAAGCAGCGTCTCAAAGAACTTCTGTAAGAATTTAAATTCTAATCAAGGAATAGGTAACGATCAGAATTTGTGGATGTCAGCTTTCAGTGTTTGACAGTTTCAATATTCTGCTTCAAACATGGTGAAGTTGGTTCTAAAAAGGTAGTGAAGTTGACACACCCAGCTCTAGAAATCATGTACATATTACAACATTTACAACTGTTATTTGTTTGTGTCTGCAGGCACTGGCCATAATGGAGGTGGCTCATGGGAAGGATCACTTCTACTTGACAGAACTGCGCAAAGAGATGGCACAAAAATGAAGAAAGAAAAATGCACTTTCCAGTCATTTTGTTAGTGAAGCAGAGATAAAGAGCATTCATGTTTTTATGCAGTCAGAATATCTGAGTTTTGGAAAATGAACTTTTACATGTCAGTGTTATGTATGAAAGAACCTTGTAGATTGTTTAGTGCAGGATGATTTTGTACCAAGCATGCTTTTAATGTTATGTTATAAAATCCTACAATGTGAACACTGCTTTTTACTCATGCGTTTTAAGAATTATTTTCCAAATTGTTAACTCTTTCGTGTGTGTTTTGGCTTGTGACTGACGCATCAGCTGGACCCTGCCATCCATCACAGCCGAGTTGTTTACACATGAGAGTCGGGGCGTCAATGCAACAAAATCCCCGTCAGCCCATCAGGACAGCTGCCTCACCACAAGGGGCCTATTAAAGCTGCAGCGTGTGCCCAAGTCACGACAGAGGGCCGGTACAGAGCGCTGTGTTTGCATTAGCACCTTGTGTGCGTGCTCTGCGCTAATTAATGTTTCCAGAACTGCAAAAGAAACCCTCTCCGACACATGCACATTATTACCAGCTGACGGAAATGATAAATGAATCTGTGGCCACAGTCTTAAAGAAAATAAGGCTTTATTGCATAATAAGCAAGTACGACAGCTTCATACATGTCTGGGGAGAGAAAAACAAAAAGACTTGATGCACTGAAAACGCATATACAAAACATATGTACACATACTTTGAAAAGTATTTGGGAGTTTTGCCAAAAAGAAAAACAATTCAGGGGAAAAATTAAATATAAACAAACAGTGGAATGCTGTGTGAGAAAATACTGTCACGAAGAGAACAGAAGTGCAACAAAACACTTAAATGTCAAGAGAGCATGAAGCTTATACTTATTTGAGAATATATACATTGAAATATAAAAATGCATGCATAGTTTATTATGTTGCGGTATTTTTAGGGTACCAAGTCAAAAAAAAAAAAAAAGAAGGAAACTATATAAAACATTTGTAGAAATCTTTTTCTCACATGCCCATTATGTACAAAGTTACTTTGGACATGTCTGGCTTTGCATCACGATTCAGAAAAATAAAAAAGGTTTATTTAATGTAACATGTGAAAGGAAATTCTTCAGAGTGGAGTTTGGATCAGATTAGTTTAACAGAGGGCTTTGTTTTTTATTTTTGTGACGTCAATTGTGTCACTTTTATACTGCTTTCCTTCAAAAATAAACTGAGACATCAGTATTCTGCTATTGCCAAATCTTTACCTGAGAGTTAGGTAAATTATTTGAAATGTTAAAGTTGTTCTTACAACAAAACATCAACTATTAAATACAATTAATGGTATACTCTGCAGGATTAAAGTCAGTTACTAGCTGTAAACGTACAAGTTAAAGTAAAAGCCAACCTCTGATTCATACTAATTTGGTGTTTCTTCTTGGCACATTTGCGATTTTTCCGGCGCTGTGTCTCTTGGATACCTACTGCCTACAGTCTGGAACCTGGTCGCTACTTTTTTTTACAAAGCCCCAACCTCACCTGGGCGCTGTGGGGGTACATGTCCTATATGTCCTGAATGCAAAAAATATGAAGAAAATACAGGCACAGAAAAATACACCACCACACTCTTCTAGCAGATCATTCGTGATGACTGAGAGGGATTATCTCTGTATTCGTCTGTACATTGTTTTAAGGAAAATCCTGCATAGTATACCTTTAAAGATTTAATCATTGGAGGTAAAAAAAAAAAAAAAAAAAAAAGAATTTAGGTGGTCAGCGTCTCCTTGTTTCATGTTTCAAATAAGGCACAATAATGCAGGGTGTACAGCATTTGCTGTATTGGGACACAACTAACTGGAAACTGTGAAATAATATGTATAAATTATCTCCAATTCATTAAATGAACACTTTATAGACTTGAAATGCTTTGAGGAAGGAAATGTGACGGGAAACATTTGATCACAAAGAGCTGCGATTCAAGAAAGAAAATGGGAGCGATCCGTTTGGCATCGACAAGGAAGGCTTTCTGAAAAGTATAGTTAGAGTTAAGACGAGTTCAAAGATGAAAAATAAAAGAAAAGTTTGTCAATGCTCCGTTCAATGGCAGAGTTGAGCACAATCTCGATAGAAATAAATAAAAAACATTTGTTACAATGTTGAAGTAAATATTTGCTGTATTAATCAATACTCTGTTAAAATAAAAGGAACATTTTTAGCACAGTGATTTTAAAGAATACTTTTGTTTGGCAAACTCTTTCAGAGTATAGAGAATAGTAATAATACTGCTGCCACCTACTGTTCATGCAGCATAGTGCCATTTCTAATCATGGCTAAATAATGAATGAGAAATGTAGCAGGCAGAGGTTTGATTTCTCAAGATATTTCCTGGGAAATCTCATGAACACACGGGGGGGCACGTACATGCATTCTCCACGCAGAAGAAGCAGGACCAAGAATTAAACCAAGGGGGAAAACTACCTACACTGATTAGGAGAATTGGTCGTCAATTTTTATACAGGCCTACACAAAACCTTCTCTCCTTTGAGGTGAGTTTGAAAATCCACCACAAACTGCCTCATTGAAAGCTCAAAAAGAATCTCTGTATCTGCTTCCAACCAGCTATCAGTTACACTGTATCTGCTGCACAGTCCTCACGCTAATTCAAAGTACCACTGTCGTTATCTGGTGCCGTTCTGCCACGTCATGTAAGGTCAAAGGTCAGGATCCCCCGGCTCAGATGAGGCGGGAGTTCTTGAGGAACTGGATGAGGACCTGGTAGACAAACTTGTACTGGGAGATGGTCTGCACCATCAGCATCCTCTGCTGCCTCAGCCCTGACAACATGGTGGGAACCTCCACAGGCTGAAGGGAGGGGAGGAAGAGACGGTGAGTGAAACATGAAAGGAGGAAAGGAGGCAAGTGAGGGTCAATCCATTAGAGGTGTAAACTGTAAAAAGGATGCCTTAGAGCTACATTACTCTGTGCAATAACACGGTTACATGTATGTTGGTTAGAAAAAGACACAGTTACATTAAATGTCTCCTGGTCTTCTGTCAGATGTATATGCATTTTCTCACTAAAATAAAAAAGGGATCATATCTGGATTGACCTGGGGCCTATTATTCATCAACGCCAACACCTATTTACAAAATAAATAACCTATGACTGTGTCTTCATCTGGACAATTAAGCTGTGTATCAATCCCTGTGATACTGTGATACACACATGCTGTCAAAGACATGCTGTGATCCTACAAAAAAACATAATCACAGCCCAGTCAGACTCTTGAACTTGCAGTCCACCCACCTCATTGTGCTCCAGGCAGCTGATCATGAGCTCAGTGAGGATGACCACTCCGGTACGACCCACCCCGGCGCTACAGTGAACCACCACAGGTGGATTGAGGCTCTTTGAGGTGTCCAGCATGGAGTTGGTGTGTCTCCTTACAGACTGGATCTCCTCCAGGTAGGCTGCAGGGAAGAAGGAGGGGACAAAGGTAAGATGTGGGCACTGAAAAGAGAATTTCTTGAATGCGGATGACTGATTTTGGAGCTCACTTGTTGTATAAGAACCTCTTATTAGAGTGTGTGGCTTCTGTAAAGGAATGGCAGATCAACACTTGATTTCTTGTCGAGAGTTAGATAAGACCATCGATATCTCTCTCATACCTGTCCAATAAATATATGGCTAGAGCCAGGAGAGGGTGAGCTTTAAAGGCAAACAGCTAGCTTGACTCCGTCCAAAGGCAGAACCAAGACAGGACAGCAGAGAAGAGTCCTTGACTATCATCATAATCAAGGACTGAAATGTTTGCTGCTGTTTCTATTCACTTTTCAATATTTCTTGCAATTTAAGCACTCTTCTTTTTGTGCACAGATGTCTAATAAATTGACTATTTTTGCATTGATCTCCCAGCCCAGTTGCTGTTCTGTCTTGTTTGACTATTGTACCGACGCACCCAAGACAAGCGTTTCTGTTGCCCTGAGTAGGTGCAGTTTCACAGTGGCCCCATGAATTATAATTCGCATTTCTTTTTTTTTTTTTGGATAGATTAAAGCAACACCTCACCCACAAAATTATCATTTGTGTATCAGTTACTCACGCTGTGTTATGTTGAATTCATGAACACAACTCTGTTTTTCTCACATGCCTCCGCGATAAATAAAGAATCCAAAAACTTGAAAAAATTCTTAAGAAATTCAAGTCATACGGGTCCATGTTTAGCAACAGCTAAACTATATCAAAACATTCCTGTATAAGCTTTCACACAATTCGTCTCACTTATCGCATTGTGTGCTCAGTTGCATTTTTCGCTAAAACCTTACTATTTAAAACACTTCAGCATAAATAATGTCAGGCACAGACGAGTTGATCGCCTGGGCAAGCACGTGCGTTTAAACTCTGCTCAATGGAATACATACATACAGAGTCCAAACATGCTAGTTACTCGTACAGAGAGGTGTTTTGGGAAGTACTGACCATACGACTGGATAAATGAAACGTGGATTACACTGCACCAGTCATGTGAGAGTTTGTAAACTGATGTTTTGATATAGTTTTGCTGTTGTTAAATGTAGCTCCTCTTTGTCTTCACAGTTTTCTCTGTTTTTGGATTCTTCGTTCACTGGGGAGGCATGTAAGAAAAACAAAGTATACTGCACAAATTCAACGTTACACGGGGTGAGTAATTGTTATAAAAATGATCATTTTGTAGATGAAGTATTCCTTCAAACAGCTGACAAAAAACATGCTTACCTTTAGAGGTGCTGGTGGGAAAGTTAGGCTGGCTAGTCTTTATGCTAAGCTAAGCTAACTGCCTGGTGGCTCTAGCTTCATATTTACCGTATGTGAGTTTGATATCTTGTCTAACTCTCTCCAAGAACAACTATTCCTTCCACTAGACATTGAATAATGACAGTGATGAGTCTCATCACTTTATGTTACGTCTTGAAATTCACACAAACCGATGATAACCATGACCACACTCACCGAGGAATCCCTGGACATATTCAGGACAGCCCTGCTCGGGCCAGTCAGTGTACTGCAGGTGCCAGACCGTCCTCTCCTGGCCAGACAGCAGGTGTTTGACCTTTAACCCCGTGGTGGCGTAGCAGCCCGAGTCGGTGCGGAATTTGGTGGTCACCTTGAACTTGCCGTGAGTGGCTGAGTTGTGTTTGGAGCCCAGTTTGGGCCAGTAGCGGTGACTCTTGGACCTGCCACCCTCCTGGATGGAGCAGAGAATGAAGATTGGAGGATGAGGATGGGGAAAAACAGATGAAGGTGACGAGGGAGCTCTGATACTTACACATAAATACAGCGACACAGTAACACACACGCTCTCACTGTTATCCTATTTCTCACATGTAGACAGACGCCAGCTGTCGGCCGCTGAAAAATATCCACATCTGCGTGTGCCATGTGTGTGCATATGTGTGTGTGTGTGTACCTCCTCGGCAGTAACCATGGCGATGACGTTGACCCCCTGCTCCCAGACCATCTGCCAGAAGTCGGCACAGGTGTTGGCTAGCGGGCCCTGGGTGGCAATGTAGTGCCACTCCTCCCCTCGGATCATCACCTGGGAAAACACACACACACACACACACACACAAAGAATCAATTAGTGCACATGGAGATCACAGTGGCTGCAGTGCAAACAAGAATCCGCCCACACGTGTAAACAAACTAATTTGCTTTCTACCAACCAAACTGAAATTAAATAAAAATTCACACTTAAGCCAGAAATTCATACTTTAACCCTTTACGTTCTGCTCACCAGTTTGGTAGAGCACATTCTGAGTCACTATAGCTTAATGAAAAATATATTGACCTTCAAAAAAACCTAACTGAGCTATCTCTACCATTCCGTTTATGTATGTTATGCTAAAAAGAAAGAAGGGTACGCTATTTCCCACGCACAAGTTGTGATCTATAGAAACAGACTTGACGTGAGAAACTCTGACCCATGCTTACAAACATTTTGATGACGGGATCCCATGCAACGTTTTATAAATGAGACCCCAGGGCTCTGTGTGATGGGAGTTACAAAGTTAGGCATATTTTTCTGACATATTCTAGTTTCAGAGGTCTTACTGAACAGATTTATGGAACTTAATATAAAAAATAAAATAATAAAGGGTCACCTGAACTTTTATAACAAAGGTACTGAAGCAAAGCTAACATAATTAAGTGGACTACTTGCTATGAAATAAAAAAGTTCAGATCAAGATCATTCACTGCTATTAGATTATATATTTAACGTTATCCATTATATATATATATATATATATATATATATATATATATATGCTAAAATCATTTCATAAGTATGGTTTTTTTTACCGTCTAAAGCCACGCACAACAGTTGCACTGTCATTTTATGATAAAGGTAGTGATGTTATATTAATAAATGTACAATTTTTATGAAATTTAAAAAAAGGATGAAAATTCACTGTTGTTAATATCATGAATCTAATGTTATTCCACTACAAATTGTATTATTTTTTTTTTTTTTTAATTATATCCGTATGATTTTTCAACATTTCTGAGATGTTTTCACTTTTTTTTTTTAAATTGTAATGGTTAATATCTAGAATAAATATGTGGAAATAATACTAGTTCCAGTAATATAACTAATTTCATGTTAACAAACTGATATATGTTGGTATACCAACATGTTACTGCCATTATATTTGTTATTTTGATGTTTTCTTTCTGTTTTACAAATACCGAGAAGTGACATAAAAAAAACCAACAACTAATTTTTGTAATTATTTTTCCAAGTAAATAAAAAAAGTAATTGCTTTTTACTTAGTGTGAATATTAAAGGGTTAAAACAAATTAAATGTTAATATATTTTTCTTTCCCCTCTTATTACTTATATATATATATATATATATATATTTTTTTTCTCTCTCATTTATTATTTTTTATTTTATTTATCCTTAAAGTCATACTTTCAGGGTGGGGGTTGATTAAATGTGTGTGTTAAATACTCTATGGTTCTACGAACATTTTGTTATGGTGTCATTTTCTTTTGTGTGTTTGTGGATGTATATATGCACATACTGGATGTGTGTATGTGAATGTCTTGTTGTTAAAATCAATAAAGATACTGCTGGGAAAAAAATGACAACATCTTATTTACACACATTTTGGCAATAATCTAATTGACCACTGGAGGGCAGTGTGATCATCATTTTCACCCATAGTTTGAGTCTTTCCCCTCATTTATAAAACTATCAACCCCTCTTCTTCTTCAGCTTTCTTTTACCTTCCCTCATTAATAATCACAAGGCCTCACACAGCTCTGACAAAGTTCCCATCTTCACTACTCCTCAACCACAGAGCACCATTACATAATGAGCATGTCCCGGCTAATTCCTGGGGCCACCTCGTGACTGTAAACACTGTATTAAGAGGTGGATGGGGAATAAACAAGGCCTTTTGTTCTGTGGCAGCTACCTTAAATGACGGGGGGAAGTAAGAGGGTTACACCGTGATAGGCAGCGATTCAGTGCCGCTTTGGTGAAATGCAAACTCATGCACACACACCAGCTTGTGCGCACACACTGTTTGCAACTAAGCATGAATAGAGAGGCTAGTGAGAGCAGCTCAGGTTGACTTAAGAGGGTTTGGAGTTTGGACCGCATTCTTTGGGAATTCCACAAGCTCTGTGAGCTTAAAGGCCCAAACAGCCTTCAGCAGCTGCCTTTCATCCTTTCCTCCGAGCCGTTCGCTGCTTAGGAATGACCACAACAAAGAAGAGCGGAGAGCTGAATGTGTCGAGTTTATGCTCTGTGTTTTAATTTATGGTGTATGATGTGGGTGTTGCAAAGCACTCTAAAAGACTGTAACTGTGATGGAGCCAAACACATAAACTTGAATCTTGTAAAACAGTCTGTGAAATATGACTTAATTTGACTGTTTTACCAGTCAGTATCATTATTTTCCTCTGTATTGGTTCACACTTCAAACTGGCAGATGGTTAAGTACGATTTAAAATCCAGGCTGTCATATTGACACAGTAAACATCCAATGTTGTATTATGTTATCTATGAAAAGGTGCTTTTCTATCCACGTCTTTTTATGTGTATGTGTAACCATGTCGCTCCAATTTTGGCAACCAGATAAACTGAATAAATGTGTTCCTTTGTGTATTTTAGTTCTTAAAAGGGACAGCTCACCCCACATTCAAAAACACATATTTTTCCTCTTAGCTGTAGAGCTATTTATCAGCCTAAATTGTTTTGGTGTGAGTGTTGGAGATATCGGCCGTAGAGATGTCTGCCTTCTCTCGAATATAATGGAAATGTAGAGCTTGTGGTGCTCAAAGCGCCAAAGACAGACATTTGAAAAACTCAACAGCAATGTCTCTTTCCAGAAATCATGACCTGGTCCTCCTGATCCTCCTCGGCTGAGCTCTAACATTAGCTATCTCAGTTGTGCTAGTCCAGCTAGCAGTAGATGCACGTTTCCTTCTGCACAGTGATACGGTCAGAGGGTGTGGCTTGATAGAAGGAAAATAGGTGCTTTGAGCGCCACAAACCAAGTGCCAACTAGTTTTATTATATTAGAGAGAAGGCAGACATCTCTACAGCTGATCTCTCCAACACTCGGCAACTCACAATTAAACAATCTTGAATGATAAAATATGAATTTTTGATTCAGGGGTGAACTGTACCTTTAAGCTAAATAAACCACTTAAAACTGGGGGACAAATTCATAGGACAAATACAACATATACATACACAAAAAGGCCTCCCACCTTTTATCATTAAGCACAATACAATATATACAAGCCTGGATTAAAGAAAGGGAAGTGCTATAACCATCCCTAAAATTTCTTTTTATACTTCTTATCACTGTTACCCTCGACCCGTTGTGCGCACCTTGATATGTGAGGCATTAATGTAGCCCGTGTTGTTCTCCTTGTTTGGTACAAGCTCGACCCGGTTCTCTTCGTACGGAACGACGTCACGGAAACGGTTGCGCTCTGTGTTTTCGGGCAGAGTTGCTGTGGTGAGAACACAGTCCGTCCTCTTCTTGGGCACCTGTTCATACTCAGTGAAGACCCGCTCCTCTTCCAGCTTCAACTCCAAGGTCTTACACTGGAGAGAAAGAGAGAGAAAGACAGAGAGAGGAGGGGGTGTTGGTCATTCACATCATTCAGAGGTTTCTCTTTCAGTCCCCGAGGGGCTTTCATTCGTTTACATTCCAAAATACCAAAGGGACTATTCACACCAGAAGAGTCCAGAAATCTCATTATAATGTACGTCCACATTTCTAAAGTCTCGTCAGCACTCACAGCTGAATATCAAAGAACTCAAAGCGTGTTTAATGCATCCACACAGCTGCAAAAGAGCAGAATAAGCAGCGGTGGTATTCATCCAGACGGGGGGCATGTTTTATTAGGCCAGTCATGTTTGAGAGGGCAGCATCTCTCTCTTTCTATCACTCTTTCTGTGTGGCTCGCTGGCTCTCTCTCGGGTCACATTCTTAACATACCAGCGGGCCTAGAGGCGATAAGCACCACCATGCCACGCGTTCCACAGCCCACTTAGGGCTTGCCCCCGTTAGCTTAGCAACAGACGGGACAAAGGCTGGGTTTCACACCTCCGCACTCAAAAGGGAGCTAACGGACAGTATTTGGGAAATGGAATGCATTAACAGAGTGATTATCAGAGAGTGTCTTTGAGTTTTACAGCGACAATCTCCAGCCTAGCTCCAATTTATCGCTGCCAACAGGTGAGGAACATGTACGTTACAACATCCTGCATTAATGCTTCCATCATAAAGGAAATTTATTTGCGCTGAGTTTGAAGGTTTTGTGAATTGTATAATGAAATAAAAAGACTCTTAATCCACCCATCAGATCTGGATGAGCCAGTGCTGAAAGAAGTTTTAGGATCCTACATGTCAGAATGAAACGAAGGTATTACATCCAGACTATATACAGGTTTTATGTCAAAGAAATCCCATTCCACAGAGTACCTTAAAAACAAATGGGAATTCATTATTTCTAGGATGTACAGATCTTAAGGCAAAGCTTTCTGACACATACATGTATTTTATTTTGATATCTACTTGCAAGAAAGCCCTCACAAGGCGCCGGTTGCTTCCTGAACCCCCCACATTAGAGGAGTGGATGGATATTGTAAATGATATTTATGTTATGGAAAAGATTACCTTTTCTCTTCATCTTCAGAAAAATGTGTTCATTGAATTCTGGGCGAAGTGGGTGAAATACGCAAGACCCTTACGACCTGACTTTGTGGAGGTATTGTACAAAAGACCCTATGAAGTTTAGTCAAGCAAACCTTATTGACTGCTATTCTATTCTTTTATTATTTTTTTTCCTGTCACTTTAATTCCTCTTTAAGTCTCTCCATCATATGGGGCTTATATGTACATTTAATCTCTCCCAAAATGTTCTACAAAGTTCTTTAAATTGTGAAAACTGCTGTCGAAAAAATTAAAAAAATATAATAAATAAAAAATTAATGGGAAAATTAGTGAGTGAAGTAAAAAATGAGCCTTAAATAGTTTGTTTTGTATTTACTGTACCATAAAATGACAAGAATAAACCAATTTTTTTTAACATTATAATGCATCCTGAAAGGTTTGGCAGAAGTAAAATCTACTGTGATGCAGTGGCAACAAAAAACTGACATTATTTCAACCATAACACCATCAATTTTAAAGCAGTCTATCGATCAATAGCACATACTGTCTAACAGAAAAATAAACCAAAAAAAGATCTTTCAAAAATACTTCCCAATACACAGTTAAAGGTTAATAAACTCTGCATGTATTTCTTAAAGTAATATTTTACCCGTTCGTCTGTAGCAACCTTGGCACCGTCCTCCGCAGGGCTCTCTGGGACAGGCATTCGGGCCACGTAGAGTCCGTTGAGGGCGGCCATCATCAGCGGCCTCTTCATGGAGTCCACGGACATCTTCTGTCTTTCCAGCGTCTTTAAGAGAGAGGAAAATCCCGGTGTCATGGTTACAGGTACCGGCAGCATCTCAAGACTGACTGACCTGCGCCGGCCTCAAATCAGCGAGCGCGCACATGTGAGTGTGTCGAGGTGGGTGGGGAGACTCTGACGTGTGCGTGTGCGTCCTGTTTGTAGGGCAAACCTGGCTGTACCAATCCACTTGTATTCCGTCCAAAGGTGTGAACTAACAAGCCCTGAATATAAAGCCTATTAAGAGTAGACGTGCAGCTTCTTATCCATCTCACTTCGCCCTCAACGTCTTTTGATGCTTTCATGCTTGCTTTGTCCTCCGTCACATATTTTTCATTCTTCCGGCCCTTTGTTTATTACCACCTACCTCTTTAGCCTCCTTTTCTCCACAGAACACACGCTCCCTCTGTCACCCTGCGTTTTTTTCCTTCTCTACCACACTAGCCAAACTCTGACCCACATCGCGCGGTCCCTCCTTCCTCCGAGGATTACCTCTCCTAATCTCTGATGCTATTAAACCTCCAGGGCAGCCCCACCTCCTTCATTCCCTGTGGGACAGTCAAAACAACAGCTTGGGGGTCACCAGGGGTGTCCTGTAGGTATGAGATGAACCAGCTGGTATAAACGAGGGGTAACAGCTTTGGACTTTTGGATCGAAGTAAAATATTTTGGAGTTCCCTTGACTACAAACAGCCAGCGACACCAGGTCACTCACTCTCATCAAAGTGAGGCGATTATATGATTTAACTTATACCTGGACTCTGGTGCTGTGTCAAATGTTTGTACCTCAATAACACGGAGCCGACCTACACAAGAACACACAACCCAAAGAATAATCTGAGGGATTTATGAGGGTTTTAGCTGCCTGGGGGGACTCAGAGCCTAGTGCTACCCTCTCAGGTGCTGAACCCCGGATTACTGCTAATCAGGAGCTATGAAACTAGCTAGCAAACAACAGACTGAGATGTTTAAAACTGTACCAGTATGGAGCAGGGTGTTTGTCCAGCAGTGGAGTTTCTGATGGATGATTTATATATTTCATGATCAGCTTGGTTGGTAAACAGCCCATACTATTAACATATACGTTAGCAGTGGCATAAAATAAGTGGTATAAAAGCATTACTGACTGATGTGTCTTACCCTCTGAGCGATCTCCCTCTCCACGATGCTGTCTTCTAAGGAGAACATCTCTGACACCGGCCTCTCTTTGACCGGCTCCTTCCTCACCCTCTCCTTCACACTGGTCAGGTCCGGTTCTGAAATTGATGGACCTAAAACCGCCCCATTCACGCCACCCTGGTCCCCTCGGGTCAGTGTCCCACCACCACCTGCACCACCACTACCACATCCAGGCCCGCCGACACCTGGGCTCTGCCCAGCCTTGAGTGCTCGGCCCTGAGCTTGGTTTGGGTCCATTGGTCCGTGGTTGCTCTGTGGTCCTTGATTATGATTGTGGTGGTGAGTGTGGTTGTGATTGTGGGTGCGGATTTGAGTGCTGCTAGGAGGTCTAGGAGGACCAGGGTACTCCGGAGGGGGTTTGTTAGGCAGCTTGGCCAGAGCAGCCTGGAGCTGAGCGCTAATGCTGATGTCCTCATTGAGACCTGGGATTTGCACATCCAGCTCAGGCCTCTCCTCTTCCTCCTCCTCCTCTTCTTCACTGTCACTACTGTGTATGAGCATGGTAGCATTGGAGAGAGTCTTTTGATGCTGGTAGGCCACTGGCCCAGGTGGCGCTGCAGAAGCCTCGGGAGCTTTCTGGGCAGGCATCTGCATGGGCAGCTCCTGTGGCTGCTGAGGTGGAGGAGGAGGCTGAGGTGGGGGCTGGGGTTGTGGCTGAGGGGTTTGAGGCTGGGGCTGAGGGATGGACTGAGGCTGAGGGGGCATCACGTGTTCTCTGAGAGTATTCCTCCGATGAAGGGGAGCATTAATGCTCTTCATCACTATGCCCTCCATCCCTCCTCCTCCTCCACCTGCTCTCATGCTGCTGATCACCTCCATGCTGTGTCTTTTGCCCAGGGTGGAGCGGTGCTTAGCAGCTGCAGTTAATGGTTCACTAACCTCCTGCAGGGACTGGTGCACCACGGCCGAGCTGTCCGGCTGAAAAGTCTTGACCGACAGCTGCACCATGCGGGTAACCAGCTCTGGACTGCTGCCCCCCATGCAGCGGTGACGGTGGCTGGCCAGGTCCGGGGTGCTGGTGGCCGGGCGGAAGGAGCTGGAAGGGTAAGGTGGAGGAGGCCGCGACATGTGGTTCCTCAGCATGTTGGCTGTAGCTGCATAGCTTCCCGCATTGTTCCCCTGTTGTTTGGTATTTGCCAGCTCTGGTGTGCTGACAGTGTGAGAGATGGAGCTTCCTACACCTCCACTCCCTCCGCTGCCTCCAACTCCATTAACGCAGGGTGAATGACAGGGGCCCTGGCTGCTGGCTGGACCTCCCTGATGAGGCCCATGGGACACTGGCTTACTGTAGCTGATCTGTAAGGCGAGCATTCATAGAAAAACAGTGTAAGATGTAGACAAGAGAAAGAAATTTAACAAAATCAAACACAAAGCATCCACCTCTACCTGTGGTGCGTACGGCCCTGGACTGGGCCCCAGGCCATGATAAGGGCCCCTCTCCCTCATCTCGGGCTGGCTATACACCAGAGCCTCAGGCTGGCGGTAAGCGCACGCATTACTGATGTTCAGACTGCGCAGCGACTGGCTGTGGAGATCATGGTGAGCAGGGAGCATGCGCCGCTTCTGCCGCATGACGGCATCGTACTCAGGTGTGGGCCGGTAGGACGGAGCAATGATGGCGCTGTGGCGGTGGCTGGGGATGTAGTCAGGGCGCATGAGCTCGCTGCCGGGGATGCTGAGGTTGGAGGACATGGGCGAGGGCGGGACGAAAGTCTGGGAGTGATTGAGGGAGCTCAGGCTGGGGCTGCTGTACATGCTTCCATTGGGCACGGTGCCGTTACGGAAGGGAAAGTCCGCCAGGGAACGGTCCAGACTGGTCTCTGACTTGTAGTAGGGGTCGTCATGGAAGATGCTGTCTAAAAACCAAAAGAGAGAGGAAGAAAGGAGATGAAATATTCTTAAAAGTTAAGTCAATCCTCCAGAGCAAACCTGATTCTTTCAATGTTTACTGTACCTGAAAGCGGTACTGATTTTTTCCAGTGTTCTACTTTAAGGCCATGAGCAATGAACAGTATTTATGGCACCCTCAGGGCGTTTCTGATTTGGCAAAGATCACTGTCTGGGTCTGTTTGCACTGCAGCACAGGGATGATCTAAATTTATTGTTGTATTTCTAGAAATCTGACAGCCTGCCCACAGCCCCTCCTAAGGTGACTATGCTGATTATGATATGTAAAACAACTGCTGTATGCACTGGTATTAAGTGGTTTAGTCATACGACCTATCACTCCAAAGCTACGCTCTTCGCTGTGCCATTAATGCTAGCCATTTCAACATACAACCACCACTGGATGTTCTAAATCCAGCTAAGTATTAAGTCCAAACACATTGGTACATCTATAGATATCCACGAACTGCCACTGCATCATTTCAAACGTTCATATTTCTCCACATATGATCCATAATTTCTTTGACCTGCATGTAAACACACCGGAATAGCAGCTGCCATATTGGAGATGAACTCATAGGCTTTCTATTAAGACCTCACTTCGATCAACAGGAGCTTCCGATAGTGTCGCTACGGCTTCGATAGCCAACCACGGTCTGAGCTGAAGGGACATACATCACTCACATTTCCCGTAGTTTCAAGATAGTTACGGCAGCAGGGATTGGTCGAGGTTTACGGGTCTTGTGGTCAATGACACTCCGAAGCTCCACCGCAGTTTTTAACCCCTTATTTGCACCGCAGACTGTTACACATGTACAGAAATTATAAACAAATGACTGATGTGCTGTCTTAAGGGGAAACCAAAACAGCTTTTCTTACCAATTTAGGTTTTCTAGAAGTGTTTTATATACATTTAGCTCCTAAATAGGCATTTCTGTGCATTATTTTACCCTCTTTTTTTGAAAAACGCCTGGACAAAACCATAGAAAAACACACGGAAAACATTTATTTTCTGTGATACTGGTATCTATTTTCAATATGGACTATGTGAGGCTTTGTGCTATGGCCCCATTGTGTTTTCCAGCTAGTAACCCCCAGCTCTAGTCATCTGCAGCATCTTTTCTCAAGAAAATATTCAGGCGAACACAAAAAATTATTTCAGTGTGTTAAAAAAATATTAAACTCAATGACAGAAGCACTTACAGTAATTCAGATTGTTACCTTTCAAATGACACCATGCATACCACTACTATCACTACAGCTTATTGATTTAAATACTGGTGTCAGATCAGTCCTCATTAAAGTCCAGGTATCAGCATCGAGACTGAAAAGGTTGGATTGGTGCATCCCTGCTGCAGCAGCTTTGAAAGAATTTGGAAAATGTCCTCCCCGTGGTGAGTACCAACTTAGGACGGGATAGATTTGGAATATTTTCTTCCCACCATAATCAAGGAGACAGTGGTATGCATGTCAGTCCTCTTTACTCAACAAATAAAGCATTCTCTCATGTGAAAGTATCTCAAGCCTACAGGCAGGCAGACATACATAATCTCTGTCCACACAAACGGAGTGTGATGCCTGAGGTCACACTACAGAATGATCTCACACCCACGCATAGTAGCACACCCAGAATGTTTTTCCACTCGCTCTGTTTTACTGTCAAGCCGACATGAGCGAAGCTGCTCGGATTATAAGGCCGACTGAGTGTGTGAACAAGTCAATGAAAGAGTGAGGCACAAAATGAGGTCACTGCTCTGCACTCCAAACGTCGGGCTCTAATTGGCTGGGAGATTGTTAAAGTACAAATGGGCTGTGAGTCACACGCCTGATGGGAAAGACACAATTAGCTCCATTCAAATGCTTTAGTGATCATCAGGGAGGCTAAAACCTTAAATCACACTGTGGTCGAAGCAGTGAGCCGGAGGAGTTGAAATTCACTCTGAATGTTTTTGTGTTTCTGTGTGTGTCTGTGTTTTACACGTACCTTGAGAGCTCTGTGTGTCCTGATAATGTTCTCCATACTGGGAATGCATTGACTGGAAGTTACAGGACTGGGGCCGTGGCTAAATGAAGAAACACATTTAATGCAGTTTAGAAGAAGCAAATGATTTTTATACTCCATTAAAGGAATGCTTCACCCACAACATGAGCATTTGTGTATTAATTACCCTGTTTAACATTTATTTCATGCTGAGAACTTTGATTTTCTTGCATGCCTCTACAGCGAACGAAGAATCCAAAAACAAAACACTCATTTACAAACTTTCACACAACTTGTGCAGTATAATCCAAGTCTCATGTAAGTACCTCCTGAACAGACAGCCCTCTCCAACGGGAAGCCGAACTAACATGAAACTTATTTATGCTCTCTGTAAAGCCAGACTTCATTGACAAAAACTGTAATTTTACCTCACTGAACACAGGAGCTGCTGGTCTACCGCTGCCTCAACCAGTTAGCTTGTTTATGGTATTGTATTACTTTTGTGTTTTAAAGGATTCGAATGCACCAAAGTTTCACAACATTGCAAACAAACCAATCAACTGATTGAGGCAGCGGTAGACCAGCAGCTCACGTGTCCAACGAAATAAAAGTCTGGCTTTGAAGAGAGAATAAATGAGTTTCACTTTCTTTTAGTTTCCCGTCAAAAAGGGCTGCCTGTTGGGAAGTTCTGAGGACACCACTGGATAAATGAGACTTGGATTACGCTGCACAAGTTGTGTGAGAGTTTGTAAATGGATATAGCTTTGCTTTTGTTAAGCACAGATCCTTTTGACATCAATTCATCAAGAATTTTCTCCATTTTTGGATTCTTCATTCACCAGAGGCATGAGAGAGAAAATATAGAAAAGGAAATTTGGGGTGTTGAGGTATTCCTTTAAGTTATGTACATCATCATGCATCATGTTAAAAGAGCCTCTAAATAAGCCTTAAAATGTGTCAACTCTTTCCTAACACAGCAGGTGACTGTGACCGACTCAGATCTTCTCTAGTGCCATGAAGTTGTCGACCGCCAATGCCTGCGGTTCTCCAGACAGACAACTGAGCACTCGAGTGGACCGACTGAACAGCTATTGTGCCACATTTAGCCGAGCCATTGTCTGGCCAGCAGGGAGGGAGACGCACAAATCACTGCCTTCATTGTCGCACCGGAAATCAGACCAAGCAACACCCTTGCAAACTTTCCAACAACACCCACCACACCACCAACGCACGTTAAAACCAAGGCTCCATGGCACAATTAAGTGCTGCCCCGAGTGGAAGAGCAGGGTCAGTTCTAACCGAGCCCATTTCTGTCTTTCCTCCCAAATTCTCCCCTCTGTCCCCTGCCTTCTGGTCTCATTTATAGAGGCAACAGGGCTGTGTTAAACCACTAAGCAATAACCACTGATGATGAACCATATGAAAGCGAGCAAATGCTTCTGATGGTACCAGAGATAGGCGGTGAGTCCATGTGGGCCTCCTCCGGATTGGTGCAGGTGAGTGAGTGGGCCTGAAGAGAAACAAACGCAGATGATGACTCACAAACTGTTAGCACCATGAACTCTGTATCTCCAGTTCAAGATTATGCTGTTTGTTTTGCCATTCCTTTTTTTACATAACCCTCACAAGGTTGCTGAACTCTATTTTAAACATTAAATGGCAGATAATTCAGGATATAGAAGTGCTCTGACGGCCTTCAGCGGGGTGGCCTCGAGACTCACTCTGCACAGATCTTGTTCTGTTTGTAGAATTTGTGTCTGGCCGTGAAAAGACGAGCGATGTACTTGGCCATTTCCATATCCTCCTGCAAATACAAACACAGAGAGAAAAACATTGATAGTTTAAATTTACAGCAGTTTTATTTATAGAAAATCAAGACTAAATTTGCAGCTGTATTTGTCTCTACGCAAGGATGTGTTTGTGCTTTCTTTTTTTTTTTTTGGTTAAACTTCCCACTAGAAACCTTGAATAAGGCGTGTATGAGTTTATGTGCCGAGACCACCCGCAGACACAACACTCACCATGTGAAAAATGATGGTGTCGTCTCTGCTTGTTATCTCCACTGTGATGGCTGACTTGTTGTGCGCTATGGTGCCAATGTCCTTCCACCTGTCACACACGCGGAAACACAAACAAACGCGCACAAGAGTTGAATTTTCCCACATAAAATTTAAAACATTTTCTCGCATATTTATTTGTATAAGTTGCACTTAAAGTCAAAATTCAGACAGGCTCCAAAAATAGATAAATACGATGTAGGATAGGGACTCACTTGTGGAGCATGATGGATCTGCCATTTCTGTGTTTGACAAACACCCCAATGAAGGACACGCCGATGAAAATATCGTTGGTGTAGTTGTCCTGTGGAAGCAGAGAGAACATCATAAGGACACTGCAAAGTCTTCTCACAATCAAAGACACTGGCAAATCTGCAGTGGTGTGTGTGTGTGTGTCTGTGTAGGAGGCTGGGGATGGTGTGATATTTACCTTTGCAGGAAAGCTCTCCTGCCCAAAGCCGTCCAGTTTCTCCACCTCCTTGATGTAGAGCAGCTCTGCCTCAGCGGTCTGCATTCGACTGAAAAGTACAGACATATGTACTGTTGGTGCTTGGCATCTTATTGTCTTTGAATCTTATTTTCTTCTCTGTTTCTTTACATGTGCACATTTTAGGAATAAAACGAAGCTGTACCAGTGACTCTTGTGCTCCTCAGCGACTTTCTGTGTCCACTCCTCCAGCACCTCGTCTCCATTTGGCCAGTTCTGGGAGGAAAAGAAGTGAACAAAACATAAAGTAGAAAATAAGAAAAGATGGAGGAGAGGAATAGGTAAAGAAAGAAAAGTGGAGCAATAGGCAATCAGCCTTCTCTATAAAGGGCTCCCAGATGTGGAACTCACTACCGACCGAAATAAAACTAACTATGTAAGGATTTTTAATAAAAATGTTTAAGTCTGGCTGAAACAAAATCAGAGCTGCATGCACTTTTAATCAGATGTACTGTACATTTTATTGTTTTGGTATGTAATTTTGATGTCTTTTTTCTTTTACCAAAAGCCTAACTAGGGACGGGAGTTGGAAACTAGCATTAGCTATAATCTCTGTATGCAGAACATCAGTCACATTGACTTGTTTGTAACGAGTGGAAGTGTTACTATGTTAACCTGCATTGTCCCTATCAAATAAACTAAATTAAATTAAATTAGGTGATGAAGGATTAAAAGAACAGTTCAGACTCAAAACTCTGACACCAAAACAATCTAGATAGATAAATAGCACTACAGGTAAGGAAAAATATATATTTTTGAATTTGGGGTGAACTGTCCCTTTAATGATACAAGAAAAAAGTGAACTGTTGAGTCTCAGTAAGAAAAAGCACCTTTATCCACTGAAACACTGCATCACATCCTCTCTTTCTCTAGCCTTTCAAACAGTTTTGCAGCTAAAGTGTAGTCAGTGATGTAACAATGGACATTATGTACCTGGCAGTAACAGTAACACAGTGTCTAATTCATGAAATATAAATGGTGCCCGCAAGATCTTTATCTCACTCAGAGTCTTGCTTCTTCTTTGTCTGTTTTCTGCCTGTCAATCAGGTATGCAGAGGGAGGAGGTACACAGGTGACACAGGAATGGGTGCCTTCAGGCAACACACAGAGACACACAGACACACGTGCACATATTTGAACAGTGAAGGTTTGAGGACTCACCACTGGGAAGAGCACGTACTCCCTGAGGAAGTCCTGAGACATGAACTGAGTGAAGTCTCCAAAGTCAGCTGGAAAATACAAACACAATACATGGAAAATCTATTATCTATTATATAAACTATGTGAGCCTTCATAGAGAAAATTGTATCTACACAGTCCGCAAGATATGGTAAAACCTAATCCTCAGAAAAAGTGTGCCAAAGATACTAATACACGTACACAACATGTGAGCATAAATGACCCTTCACTAAGCCCCGCCAATTTGTATTTCCTTTCAATCTATCATAACACCAGAGCCTGAAAATGAAGGAAATGTGAAACAACTGTATTACAGTTCAGGAGCACAGCTGTGTTGTTGACAGACCCTCGTCGGAGCTGGCCAATGCTACACTATGATAAGCCCGTCCACGTTCCAGGTGTGGGACTTAGCGAAGGGTCTATTACAGCCTTTCCAATTATAACCAAGGGAAAATCATATTTTATTTTTCCTCCATAAAGTTATATGATTAAAATGTATTCCGCTAGTAAATCATTAACCCAGCATATTTTTCTAAGTAACATATTTTGATATCAAGATTGATGCTAATTGTTAAATTCCTAAGTAGCTAAAATTAGCTACAGTATTTTTAAGGGCTATTTTCCAAATTTTTGGAAAGTTATACAACATTTATAGAGAAGCAAATTTTCAACCACATTTGGGAGGAAAAAAAATATCACAGTATAATTTGGCTCACTGTCTTTAAATCACAGTGGCTACAAGCTACTTGTTAGCTTAGTAAGCTAAAAGTAGCTTTACCAGCTAACTAATTAGTTACAAGCTGATTTGTTCTTTTTCATTCCTTGAAGCTATGCAAAAATTTGTTCACCTTATTGTTAAGGGGCCATTTTAGGTAATTCCCATATTCAAGCACTCACATGACATTATTATTAAACTTGCTAACAAAAGAAGTTAGGTTTGGCCTTCCTTTCTATGCTGCAAAGACTGTAGAGATGAGCCATGATGTGCAAGTTAAATGTGACATACTTGGCACTGCACATTCATTTTGTGTATTTTTGTCAAAATTCTTAGAAACATTACTCTAATGCACGCTTAAAATGTACGCTTTTAATATAGAGCAGTTTCATTTCTATTTATCCTCTAAACAGTATAAATGTTTTCTTTTACAAAGCAAAAAAAGTTGAATTTGAAGTTGAATACTGATATCCAAATTGAGTACCTGAGTGTTACAAAAACAAATATCTAACATCCCCACCTGCACACCATCTCTATAACACTGCCAGGCCTCCAGAAAGGGCCGCTGAGTGCATCCTAAGTACTGTTCTGTCTGTCTGTCGGACAAAAGTGTAGCGGAGGATCCTCGCCTCCCGACAGATAAGAGTCTTCCTGATGCTACTAAGGCTAACCTTGGAACTAGCGATAAGCTAACTGTCTGTTTACATTCCCCCTGAGACACAGACAGCACCCAGGAACAAGACGGAGGAGATGGAGTGAGGTTGTGTGTGTGTTAGGACTGATACCATAGGAACTCAAGTGGACTGGGCTCTCCCAGTGGTATGCAGCCATATTAGGTAGTGAAGTCGAGATGACCTGAGAAAGTGTGAGTTTGTGCTCACTCTTTCGCTCTTGTGCTGCCCGTCTCGCTCTGGTAGATTATTCACATGAGATGTTTGTTCATGCATGTGTGTGTGTGTGTGTGTGTCTCACCTTGTACTGCTAGGCCAGCTAGTCTGATCCCCTGCTCTATTGTGCAGTGGAGACGTCCATCCAACACCTCCTTCTTCACCTGCAGGTAATACTGATACCTGGAGAAAACAAGGACGGAAAGAAAGAAGAAGAGAGTAAAAAGAATGAGTTACTCTAGGCAGTTTGAGTTACTCTAGAGAGGCACGGTGTCAGAAACCAACTAGCAGTCTCAATTAATGGCACTATCGGTTTGTCGGTCAGTCTACTAATTTATAATATCTCAACAATTATGGGATGGACTGTGATGACATTTTGTACAGACGTTCATGGTGTCCAGTGTCCGAAATTAACTTTTTAGACTCACCAGCCATGGGGGCTGGCAGATGAAAAAAAATCAAGCATATTTTTTGACGAGACAAAATAAAAATGACCTTTTTGTGTCAAATATACATTTGTTTCAATACATTTGATTATGATAATAAATTATTATGCTGCATACTAACTTAAAGAAGAGCAAAATCTGAAGTGAAATCATTTAATTATAATGACCAATGATTAATTAATTCAAGCCTAAACTGGCCGCAAACTAAAGAAGTCTTGATCTCAAGCTTCTACTTTCTACTTTGCCATTAAATGTCTTCAATTTAAAGATCAATTTAAAAAAAAAAAAATAGTTAATTAAAATGTCTGTAAACCTGTCGGATGGTTAGTCATTTTAATAAACTTAAACCTCCTCATCAGTATCCTAAGTCTCAACCTTCTTCTTTGCATGATCCATGAAGTCTGGCCTCCTGCTCCTGGCAGAGTCCTGAGCAGTGGCAATTCCTAGTTTAGCGGAGTAGCTGATGTCCCGAACGGTAACAGTGCAGCAAAACTAGGACCACGCAAAACGATCAGTTCCATGGTACTGTTAAGACATGAGTGAAAACACATCTGGTAACAGAGGACAGAAGCAGCCTCTCTGCCTTTCCTCGGGCCTACGCAGAAAGCCTAAGGCAGAGAGAGCACACCTCTATGCCCTGCCATGCGCATACAAGAGATCGCAAACCTCTCTGCCCTTCCATGTGCCTACATGGAAAGCCTAAGGCAGGGAGAGCAGCAGAAAAGACCCCCAGGACCAGAGAAAAGCAGCATCAATGACAAACAGAAATGACATTGATAAGTCAGACACAGCATGAAAAGAGGAGCTGGGGTGGAGGCAGGTTGCAAAGCAGTTTGCAGAGGAAGCAGCAACAGTAGGCAGGCTAGAGCAGTTTAAATAGGGCACCCTGAATGAGATTCAACAATTGGTTGCATAGAAAGGAATCATGTGATCTATCAGCTGACTCCCTTCCATCTATCAGCTGCTCCATCAGTTGACTGGGCTGTTTGAGATCAGCTGATGTAGCTGGGATGTGAGCTGAGCTTGACGCTGTGAACTAACGATATGCTCAATTTCTGGTAAAAACAGATAGCCTACTGGGATTTACTCGCCAAACTAAAATTCTAACCTCCCATGCAATTAGTGCATGGGAGGTGTTAATGTCAGTCCCTGTAACTGATGACATTCCTATTGGTTTGGTTTTTAGTGTTATTTAGCAAAGGTTAGCATGCTAACACTCAACTAAAATGGTGAGCATGGTAACACTCAACTAAAATGGTGAGCATGGTAAATATTATGCTGCTACACATAAGCATGTTATCATTATCACTGTGAACATGTTAACAATCTAACCAAAGTTAAGCCTCAAAGAGAGTCTTAGTCTAGCTCCGACTGCACACAACAGCCTTTCTACCAGAACTGTACAAAACATCTGACTAGGTGGGTGGCAGCACAGACACTCTTATTAGCTTTCAGAAACTCACCAGAATTTGGTTGGTGGTTAATGTTATTTTTCCAACTAGCCACACTGTCTCTGAACACCAATTATATAAAATCGAGTTGGAAAACATGATGGGTTTTCAGTTCAACACATCTATCCCAAGAAAGTAAGCAGAGCTGTGCTGAAGGCGCTGCACATTAACAACTGAAGGATTGCAAACATCCAAAGAGACACCACAGAAAGACGTATTCTTCTGCCTCTGGTTTGTGCAACAGAAAGTATGCGTCAAGACAGTTTGGCAACACCATTAGCTGTTTCAAACAATGCCAGAAAAGCCTGTTGCAGAATCCAAGTGAGGAATGAGTGAATCACTTCTATTTGAAATACCAGTGACTCATTTGTGACTTGAGAGGAATGCCAAATGTATACCAGTAAGGGCTAAACAATATGACTTTATAGGTTTGTAAATTTTCAGCTAACAGCCAGCGTGTTTCATGGTGTTGAGGCTAATGAGGACTGAGTTTAATCTGAGGTAGGAGCAACACAAGCTGGACAAAAGGAGAGTATTATAATAGCTGTGCAAGTGTGAGGCAAACTGGGGACTCTGCACACTGTGGTTTTGGGCAGTGGTGGTTTTGCCAAGTGTAAGCTGATATGATGACACAGTTCAGATTGTTGAGCCCACTCGCAGCCTTCACATAATGTGGTTAAAAAAAGTCCCAAAACCGAGAGGCTGAAATACACTGAGCTCCTTAAGTTTCTGAGCTCCTTTTGTCCACTTTTAGCCGCGGTCCAACTGGATGTTTGTCTTTTGAAGAATGGAGCGGCCACACAGGAGGAAAGGGAGAATTGTCAGGGTGACCGGGCTCAGCTGCGTAAAAACTCGCACACCGTTTCCTGTTTGTTGCCACGGTGACCACCGGCTGAGTCTTTCCAATGTGGGCTGTGAGACACCTTTTCTGACGTATGCACACACACACACACACACACACACACAGTCGAAAAGGCCTGTGAGTTGAAGCGTACGTTCGACAGTCCGTGCCAGAGTACACAAACTTCTATGTGGAAACCGCTGAGCTATACATGCTTAGTCACTCACTCAAACACACACATTTTTGAAGTAATTCCTCACTTCCTAAATTTTCTCTCCTCCTCTGCCATCTCAGTTGTAAACCTCGCTCTCACCAATCCTCCTTTGAACATTTAATTTACCCTGATACTTTGAGAGCTTCATGCCCTTCCTCATGCTCCTTACATCTTTCATGTTCATATTCTTCTTCACATTCTCTCCCCCTCTCCCCCACTACTTCTCCTTTTCTTTTTTGAGCTCCACTCAGCATACTCCCAGGCCTATAATCTGACCCCGCCCTCCTCCCTCACCCTGTCATTACACCCGTTGGCTAAGCTGCCATTCCGTTCCCGTGGCAACCCCCTAATTAGCCAACCCCAACCGCCGCGGCTGCAGCAAGGGGGAGGGGCTTGATGCGGTCGGGAAGGGGGGGAGGAGCCTCGCGGGACACAAAAACCCTTCAAATGATTGTGGACTTTTGTTTTTACAAACTCTCCATGTTTTCCCAGCGCTCTCCGTATGGGGTCTGGGGAAATGTTGAGGTCGACAGCGGTTGGCTCTCATTCTGAGGTTCAATGGTAACAACATGATGGTGTTTATATATATGCGAGGCCAGCGGTGGAGAGGCGGACGGTAAACTGTTGAAATAACTATGAACAAGTGAAAGCATGACAGTGAGAGGCAGTAAAGAGAAGTCTCTGGGTGCTCCTCATGGGAGAGACAAAATAACATCAAACAGCTGCAAAACATCACAAAACATAACTTTTAGGTTTCAGTCCTTTAAAAAAAATCCATTGTCCACTTGTGAACCCTGAACACAAGCTGCACATGTGTACAGGTTGTGACAAGTTCAACCAAAAAGTCTATGAGATAAATTATACAGGGTGTCTACGGTTATCAGACAGTTAAATGTAATGCTTTTGAAGACCCATTCAAGACATTTTTTAACCAGATTTCTGACAAGATTTTTGGACAAATCACATTTTACTTATTTAAGCATCAAAGGCAAGCACTGCAGGCAAGTAGTATATATGTGGTCTTGTGCAGAGGTAAGGGTTATGTAGAAATATGGTTATTCGAGGGAGTTAAGTCAATCTATATTTTGCAAACAGGTAAGTGCAAGTATTAAGTAAAATGATGGTTTTATTACATAAGATTTGTAACATTAGAAATGTGGACTGATAAATACAAAGGCTTCACTCATTTTTACAAAAATAAATTAAGAAACGGATAAATGAAATTAGACAAAATGTCTGTAGTAGTTAAGACCTCACAAATTCAAATTTAAAACTATTAAATTACCTTTAAGGTGGTAATATTTAAAGACTTTTTAAGGAACTGTAGACACTGTATTCTCAGACAAGGTAAAGCACTTAAATGAATAGCTCAGAATTTTTGAAGCGGGCTTGTTTAAGGTACTTATCCATAGTATTACATAACAGTAAACGTCAGTCAGCACACCCAAAGTTTAGGGAGGCAGGCAGGAGGTAAATAAAAATATGTTTAAATGTATGTTATAAACATTTATTTTCACTACTTCATCTTGCCGAAAACATCCTTTCCCAACGTGGAAATAAAAAAAAATAAAACCTTTAACATATATATTAACTAAATCATGTTTCCAGCTCTTGACTCTGTTATTTAGCCATTTATCTGGGGAAGTATTTTGTATAATAATGCAAAAATTCTTGTTTACTGGCAAGATAAATTATATTATAATCACTTAAATACACTATACAGAGCTTTTGGCTGATTGGTTGGCTGAACTTCTGGTTAGATGTCTAGGTTGTTGTAGCAACTAGCGTTTAGATATTCAACAGCAATGTGAGTAAATGGGTGTTCTGTCCTGACAATGAGTCTGCATCAGCACACATTTTAGTTCGATGTCAGTTCAATGTAAAGCCATACGAGCCTTGAGTAATGCATGAGGCTTAAAACAACATTGACAGAGGTCCGGGAAATGTTTGTGCTTTAAATTATCCTGGCCACATATAAAGTCCACATGCTGCATATTTAAGGATTCAATTACAGGAAGACATACATCCATTTGGAGAAAAACCGCTCACTTGAAGTTCACGTCTCCGTATTTCAAAAATAAAGACAATCCTGTCCACAAATATGTTAATACTTTGCAGACAATGATCTTGAGATCAGGCTGTGAAGTTGCAGCTTCTTTTTTTGTAACAGGGTTTACCGTCTTTGCCTTTGTGCTAAAAAAAAAAAAAAAAAAAAAGCACACAAAAACATTCCCATTAGATCTAAAGACTTTTATATTTATTCATTTATTGCATTTTTATCAATCACTGAATGTCCTGTTTCTTGTGTTTTTATGTCATTTGTTGGAATGCATCACTTGAGTGTCACAACTAATTTTGTTGTATACATATGCAACAACAATAAAAGCTTTCTAGTTCGGCCTCTATGACATAATTTCCAGTTTTTACAAGTCTTTTTCCTCCAGACAATTTTGAGTTTCAGAGATATCCTTTACTTATTTATAGGTTGAAAATAACAAAACAATAGGTACACTGCAAACGGATGTTAATGTAATGTACTTTTAATTTTACTTCTGATTCTCAGGAAAGAATACAGAATAATACCACCCCTTGAATTTGGGTGAAACTCTTGCATTAACTCATATTAATCAGTTTTCATTAATTAATTTCATTGCATAGTGCGACCTCTGTGCTCAGCGGAAAAATTGACACTGTGGACTTCACAAAATCCACGCCCCTTTAAAACTTTCTCTAAGAAACAGGAATTATTCTTTCCAAGACATCTGGAGTTTGCTTGAGTATTTCTTTCCCTTAGTACTCTCTATTTCTGTCTATATTTGTCACTCACTAAGGAGGACGAGGTGCGAGCAGCTCTCTTATGTATCACATGCATGGCATTAAAAAAAAAAAAAACATCATTTGGTGTAGCTGTATTGGTGTCTGGTCAAGGAACACTAGCAATTTTAGAGTCGTAGGGCTTCTGTGTGCTCCACAGTGTGAGAAACAGGTTGTTATAATAAAAAGGAAAAGAAAACGCGTGAACATTTGTCATAAATCAGGAGAAATACTGGAAAACTGTGACTTCAGAATCTTGAATCCGTAAGGAAACTGGGAGAGGGCAATGAATAACAGGAGTCTCCAGGGAAAGTTGGGAGAGTTGGCAAGTATGTAAGTCATTTTTTAGCACTGAAATTCCATTTACCTTTGTTGTATTGGGATGGGAGCAGAAACCTCTGACACATATCTACAAAGCCTGGGGTAATAAAACCAAAATTATCTGCATGGACTCGAGGTGAGTGAGAAAATGTGTTTATGTAATTAGGGTGAATCTGTTCTTTTGCGTTTTTAAAATAGACAATAAAATAATAAAACTTGGCAGCTTAATGACGTTCTGGCCCCTGGTAAGGCTAAATGTATGACACCTGTCCACAAAGATGTCTTTATGATGGCACGCACCTGGCACGCGTGTCAGAATGACATCACTATGCTGTAATAACAGGTGAATACGCACACAAAAACATGAGGTGGAGCCTTTTCCTCACTAAGAGTTACTTGTGACTTCCACCATGGCAGAGTGCTCTGCTGGCACTCCAGGCAGCCACACAGGCACAAAGGGCTCTTTATATGCCCACGCATGTTCAAGCCCTGCTCAAGACATGCTGCCAGATGTCCAAGTGGCCCGGACAACAAGCCTGCGAGCATATGTGCATGCATGCATGAATGTGTGTGTACATATGCTTCAACCCCTCCCCAACCCCCCTCCACCTCTGCAGTGGTATGACCCTGACCACCCCCTCGGCCCTGGATGGGTCCAGACAGCTTGTGTGGGAGGCAGGAGGATTTCACTTTGAAATGTGTTGAATCAGCAAGGGGCACAACAGAGTACAGCTGTGTGTGTCCATGTGTGTGTGTTAGTGATAACTAGCTGAACAATGCTAGGATTTCAAGGCTGTTGGTGCTGTTAGCCTTGGGGGCTGCTGAGGCCAGCTGGCCTCGCTCCGGTCAACAGCTCTCTGTTTAGGTTCCTCACTTTCCCTCTCCGGGCCACTTTGCCCCTCCTTCATATCAGTGAGGCAGAAGGAACAGAAGGCTTCAACCACACACACCTTCTGCAAGATGTAAAATCCACAGATTTGGTGATTTTCAGAGGAAAATAGAAAGAGGTGGTACTGGATATGTAGTTACAGATGAGTGGTATTCGTTGGTATAGTCTGGCATCAGTACAACGTGCAGTTTAGGGGTCAGACATGGTGCAGACGATTCTGGATGATACACCCACACACACCAAAGCAGTCCAAACAATTTGGTTGTGACCGGTAACATGAGTAGGACATTACTCTGATTTATATGTTGACATGGGCAGCCGAAAGGACCGTTCTGGCAAAAAAATGTGCCGTACAGATTCTGTTACAAAGTCAAAGGTCATCCTCCAGTGCTCAACTTCAAACCCAGTCTTTTGCTGCTGTGGTCTACCCTTGTGGCCGTCTAAAGCCATGCTCTGGAGCATTGGTTTCTATCAGCTTCAACACCATACAGGAAGTACAAAGATGTTTCGTAAGGATCCCACTTAAACTACAGAAAGTTTGTTTGTATTTTAAAGAATGTCTGGCCCCTTTTACACTGCCTGTTTTAAGTGGGAATGTTGCACCATTATTCCACCTTGCCGTTTCTGTATAAAAAGGCACAATGGGGGGGGGACAAGACCAAATAACCGAGTGCTGTCCAGCTGTTCCGCCACTTTCTTGAACAGGTCGCTCTTCCATGTTACCTCCCGTTTATGTTTTTCAAAATATTTAACTCTCTCAGCTGAGACAGCATGAACTGTGTCTCCTTGTTTGCCCAATAATGCACAGCTCTGGATGTAGATTCACCATGTTGTTAACGGCTTCTTCTTCTGTTATGCAATTAATGCTATTCGATTTCCAGGTCAAAGCCTAGGGTAGAAACTGTGGAACATGCTCAGAGCGCCTCAGCCAGTTTGGGTCCAATTGAATTATACATGCAGGAGTAATTCGACTCCCAATCGCATTACCTACTTTGAGAAATTCGATTTAGTACAATTTCAGTCGCACTAACATGTTAACATGTATTTTTCAAAGTCCAGTTTTAGTCAGACTAACACGATAAATCAATTTTCTCTAATGTCATGTCATGTAATGTCATGATGGGTCACAGTGTGCCAACCACCACTGGAAGATTTAAAAAGCAGCTTGTAGCAGTTAGCAGCAAAAACAAAGACGAAGAGTGATCGAAAATGTCCTTAAATTGAGGAGACAATGACGCCCAGGGGCTCCTTACCGTCAAAGCAGAAGACAAGACCAACCACCATATAACAGGGATGGTAAATGATCGTTACTGTCACGTAATACTGTTGTTATTGTTTAGAAAGTGCTGCCTCGCTAACTGTTAACTGATTAATTAATTAGTTCTCAACTGTTAAATCAATTGGCAAATAATTTGATAATCAATTAATTGGTTAAAGTTATTTATTGAGAAAGAAATAAAAAAATTTCTGATTCTAACTTCTTGAATGTGAACATTTTCTGGTTTCTTTACCCCTCTGTGACAATAAACTGAATATCTTTGGGTTGTGGATGAAAGAAAACATTTGAGAACATATCTTGAGTTTTTGAAAACACTGCTTGATGTTTTGTTTTGTTTTTTTAATCATTTTCCAATATTTTATAGACCAAAATACTAATCACAAAGGAGGAGATAATCAACAAATTAACTGACAATGAAAATAATCTTCGTTGTGGTCTTGAAGTCACACTAGACGCCAGCACTGTTATGTTACACGTCACGCTTCTTTTGCCTCCTTAACGTCAGCATTTGATCTAAAATCACATTCTGGAGCGGCATTATGCTGATGTTGTCCAGTTCTGCATAAAAAAGCAAAGGCAGCATAATGAGGGGTCGTCGTCGTGACAGCATTGTGAGAAAAAGGGCTGACGAGAGAAACAAAATAAAACATTTTGCCAAGGAAAATATCTTTGGCATGCAACATCAGGCAAATGGACTGAAATGTGTATTGGCACAAACTCTTAAATTGTACAATTACATTATCTGACTATATATGTAGAGTATAACTACATTAATATAACAGAGAATGATGTTTACATGGCTCCAGCTTTCTTACATTACTGCCTTATTGCTTGATAATTGGATTACTGGTGTGAATGAGTAGCTAGTAAGCACACACACACACACACTTTAGCCCCCTGCTTTGGGTAATTTTCACAGCTGCATGGAGGGAGGAAGAGAGGGAAGGAGAAACAGATGAATGGATGGACGGGAAGAAAGGGAGATCTGGCATCAGGTTACACATCAGTCAAACACTGAACTTCAAAGACCCGACCACATTATAAAACTCACATTACTTTCTCAGTAAATCTCATTTACTCGGAGGAGGCAGAGTCAACAGTCTGTCTTTCTGGTTTCTGGCGACAAGTTGAGATGTATTTGTTTATAAAGATAAGTAATCTGTCTTTTCTTTTCCTAAAACCTGATTTCGGTTAAACCAGTGACCTAAATCTCAGTGGGTAACAAATTTAACATGTATTTTAAGCTCTGTAACAACATATGATGTAGCATTTTAATTTTAAAACTTCCTAAAAAAGGGTTTTGTGAAAGAGTAAACCAAAGCGCCAACGTCCCAAAAACCAAATCCACTCACTCCTACTCTGCTTTCACTCACGAGCACAAACTTTTCTCTGCGGACACATAAATATGTGTAAGTTCCAGCAGAAACACATGCGGGCAGCGAGCTTTACGCCACATAAATAACAAGGTACTAGAGTTGCTGCCAAACTTTTACTTTCTCTGTCCCCACTTGTCTTCCTCTTCGACTCTGTCATTCTTTCTCCGAATCCTGCCCTCCCCGCGCTTCATCAGACCTTCCCTCCCCCCCGCTTCATCAGACCAGGTGTGTAGGAAAAACAAAGATCTGCTTCGCTGGATCTGACCCAAATCAACCTAAACTCAATACATTATCTACATTTTAAAAAAGGAGGGCTGTTATCCGTAGCTGTCATCACATTGATTGATGTTCTTGAAAGAAAGTGCAGACGGTATACGCGCAAAAAAATGCTTTTATAGATTTTTAAAACCCTTGATTATGCTTGGGTAATAAAAAGAAGTGTTTTGAACTTCATCAAAAAAAGTTGTGAAGATTGTTTTCAACTTGATGTGGAGAAAAAAAAGCACGGGGCTTTTAGGAAAGCTTGCCTCGGGGAGCGTGTATGTTCTTACAATGTGGTGTATTGTGACTAACTCTTCTGACAGGGCTGCAGCTGGCTTCTGAGAGGATTCTTGGGGGGAGTGTGCGAGGTGTGTGAGGTGAGTGAGTGTGTGCGTATGTGTGTGTGTTTTGTAAACCAGACATCCCACCACCCGCCCCCCGTTTACCCCCAGCACTTCTGCTGGGAGGAATGTGTGGTCCGCCTCCTACGCTGGACGGCTGTGCCAACATTCCTGACAAACAAAAAAAGAGAAAGAGGGAGAGGGAAAAGGAGGACGAAGGGATGAAGGAAAAAAAGTAAAAATGTGGGACTGGAGTGATGTGGAGATCTGCTCTTCATAAAAAAGGAACAGGGGTGACACTATGTAGAGGGATTGGAAGAGAAAGAGAGGAGGCTTGAGAAAAAGAGGCGACCATTGTTCCCTAAACTGCCCCGAAGGCCCCATCATAACCCCTTCAACCCCGTAACCCCCATACACACGCGCACACACACACATGCGCGCACACACACCATAAAAGCCTGCAGGGGTTTCCTGGAATACCATCCCTTTACCAGAGCAGATCCTGGCTTATGTACAACGAACCTGTGCACACACACACACACACACACACACACACACACACACACACACACACACACACCGAATGTACCAGGCCCGTCACTGACACATGATGATTTTGTTATTTTCCATGTAAGCACAGAAACAGCATGTCCACTCCTGCCTGAGGAAATTCAACAGCGTAAATGGTTAACACACTCACACTTAGGCACACACTTTAAAGCTAACTCTGGCATCGAAACGTCAAGCTGTGACCTGCAATCGACCTTTCCCACATCCAGCGAAGCAGAAGCCGCAAATTCACCAGCTCAGTGCGAGGCAGACCTGAGTGTGAGAAGGAATCTGAGATGGCAGACTGTCCGCTACACACTGACCCCTGGATGCCCTTTTCACAGCTAGCTAACATGCTCGTTCACACTCTTTCTCACACACACACACACACACACACACACACACACACACACACACACACACACACACACACACACACACACACACACACACACACACACACACACACACACACACACACACACACAAATGGCTGCTGTTGATGGTACAGATATACCTTAGCCTGATAATCAGCCTGCTGCTGTCACTATTTTTCATGAATGTAACTGACTGTCTTGCTAAGCAGGGAAATGACAGCTCATTCTTAGTCACACCTGCTTAGCTCTGATTGGTTGTCTGAAACAGCCATGAGTGGACACACTGCTGAAAAACCAAATCTGGAATCACAGTAATTGTACCTGTCTGAAGTGTTGTAGTACTCCAGATCTATCTTGACAGGACTCAAGTCCACATTTTTACGGCCTCATACTCAACCACATTTTAACTTGGCCTTGTCCCGCTCTCAAAGAGGACTCAAGATTTTAGACCACAACTGTGGGGACATCACTAAATTGCATGTGCAAAAAAATTGTGTTGAATAAAGATGATTAAATTGATTTTCACTCTTTAGAGTTTGTTCACATTTGTTGGTTCATAGAAAACAAAGGAACAGTCCCAATCATGAAATTAACCTATGCAATGCCTTTTGATTATTTTATCAAGACATTTGTCACAGTTCACTTACATACACATATCAATACAGTGAGGCAATAGAGGAGGCAATGAAGAGGAATGTTCATTCGTTTTCTGTGGAGGCTTTATGGAAATGTGGATCTTTTAGATCAATTTCAGAAGTGCCTTTAGTTTGCAAGTTCCACATTTTATAACAAGTGTGTCATGCTGCAGGCAGCGGGGGAGTCGGACTGGTATTAGATTTCAACTGATACAGTACAGTACGTTTACACACACAGTTAAGTCAAGCTATGGTTATAGATAGACTAGGCCATTTAATTGGACTATTGTCCAAGTATACAAGCACAGGAGGCAAATCTATTTATTGACCTAAGTATGTCTGACTACGCTACAATAGGTGGCGATATAACCTTTTCAGACTCCTAGTAATGGATCTTTTTCCAGTTGACCTACTACGTCACAGACCAAACAAGTTAGCTACAGTTAGTTAGCAACAAAGTGGTACCATGGTGGACAACTTTACAGCTCTGTACATTTCATCTGTCCAGAAATGCACAGCTCTCGGTGTAGATTTCGCCATATTGTTACCGGCCTCTCTGTTACACATTTAACGCTAAGCAAATTTCCAGGCCAAAGCCCAGGGTGGACACTGTGGGGCATCCGCCAAGCACCTTGGCCAGTTTGGGTCCGTAATAGTAATAGTAATAGTTATTCGACTCCCAGTCGCATAATCTGGGTGTGTTAGTCCGACTTTCAGAAATTCGAATCATGTTCACATGTATGTTAAAAGGTCCGGTTTTAGAGCGTTGGTGGTAGAGCAGACGCCCCATGTACAAGGCTATTGCCGCAGCGGCCCGAGTTTGAGTCCAGCCTGTGGCCCTTTGCTGCATGTCCTCAAAAAAAAAAATGCCTTAAAATATCTTAAAAAAATAAATAAAATTAAAAAATGTCCGGTTTTAGTCGAATTAACACAATAAATCGATTTTCTCTAATGTCACGTAAACGCACTGACCGTGGTGTTGGTTATGACTTTGTGGTCTTGACTACAACACTGCCTGTCTGTGATCAGGTGTATCCAAAGATCACACGCAAGCTTCATCGCACGCAAATTCATTTTTATGAATTTGTGTGCGATAAGTGAATGTTATAAGTTGTAAGTGAATATAACACAAATGTAATAACCTGATGGGAGTGTCTGACAGTTGGACATACTCTAAGTGGAGTTTGGAGATTCATTACCTGGTGGCTTCTTGCTCCAGCCGGGAAACACTGGGCACGTAGAACATGACTCCGAAGAAGAGCAGCGGCTCATTGCCAAACTTGTCTAGCTGCTTCTTCAGCGGCTTCTCCAGCTCCACCCAACGATGCGCCGGGGCCTGGGTCTTTCCCTGGAACCACAGCCCGAAGTAATGGGTCTGGAGCCGGGAGAGAGAAGGAGGAAGGAGGTCAGTGTGGTGTACAAGGTCATGGGATGGAGATGATTGAAAATGAAACAACAGGACAAGAAGGACAGGAAAGAGGAGTGTGGAGGTGGGATAAGAAGGAAGCACAGACAAGATGAGTTGCGTAAGCTGGGTGGAGAGAGATAACAAGAAATAACTTAAGGAGATGAGGGGGAGATGGAGGAACAGGCGGTACATGGTAGAAACAAAGTATCATGATGGGAAACGGGGGGTTTGTAGGGATGGAGGATGAGAAAGACATTGGGAATAACTGAGCAGAGCAAAGAGATTAATAAGCAGCTGAAATTCAACAAGTGCATATTCCTCCCTTCAAATCAGATCAAACCATTGACGTCAGCAGTGTTAACTCTATTAAATATAAATATTTGACCGGACACAGTGCCGGTGAGATTATCCTGGGAGACCAGAAACAGGCAACGATCCTATCTCACTAAATCTAAACTGAGTCTCTCGCCTATTACGAACTTTTCCCATGAAACACTTCATCTAAAACATGCTGTATTGATTACAACACTGGTCCACACAGGAGCGAGTGAGCTGGAAAGTGCTGTAACCAGTTTAGACAGCAAGGAACAGCAAGTACCTCGACTTGGACTGAGAATACTGATTTGCTTTGTGAGGGTTTGTTAATGTCTGGTGTTTCAGACATTCCAGATGTAGGCTATAAATCCTGAAAGAAGCCAGTTTCTATGGATGTGGGGCAGGTTTAAACATCCTGTGATTTGCAAAATAAGATCATTCCCTGTCACTTTCATTTTGACACGTTTCATTCATCAAATTAAACTGTCCTTGCAGCCCATGCATGAGCACGCCAGAGCCCTGTAAGACTTGCAAATCTATCTGCAGTGTGGAAGAGACAGTCATTTGTGAAACATGACACTGCTGCCATTTGCAGTCTGTGTGTAAGCAGTGCTCACAAATGGCTTTTGTGAAACAGGCCCCTGACCTGCATAAGAGATTGTCTTGTAAAGGTTAAGTGTGTAGTATTTAGAGGGACATATTGGTAGAAGTGGAAAATAATGTAGTAGTATGTTTTCTTTAGTGTATAATCACCTGAAAATAAGAATAATTGCATTTTCGTTACCTTAGAATGAGCTGTTTATCTCTACACAGGGAGCTGGTCCTTATCCATGGAGGTTGCCATATTGCACCACCATGTTTCTACAGAAGCCCAAAATGGACAAACCAAACACTGGCTCTAGACAGGGCCATTCAGGTTTTCGTGTCTGCCACCTTGGCAAGAATATCCTCTACAACGAGAGCTTTGGAAGAACACCAGTTTTTTTAAATGTGAAGCTGCTTTATCCATTTGAATCATCTCGTACATTTGTTTTGGAGAGAAAGAGAACTCTGCGGATAAATCGGCTCCCGGTTAAAACTTCCTGAATGTTTGGATCTTAAGTTATCAGAGAAAAGAACAATGTGAGCATGCATTAGCAGCATCAGAGACCAACTGTTTTGTAATGTGAAATTGCTTTGTTTAGCGTTTTCACCAGTTTTAATCACTTGGACCATATGTTTTGGAGAGGAAGAGACCTCTGTGGATAATTTGACTCCCAGTAAAAGCTGCCTAAACCTGGATCAGACATGAGGTGAGCACACATTAACGGGTGCTAGCCCATCTGCGATCTGCCGAACAGCGGAGGAGAAAAACTGATTTGTAACGTGAATCTGCTTCATTCAGAGAGAATGAGACTTTTGTGGACAATTCGGCTCCCAGTAAAAACCTCCTGAATGTTTGGATCTTAGTTATCATAGAAAAGAAAAACGTGAGCATATAGCAGGTACCTGGCTCGCAGCCTGTCTCTGACATGCTGAACAGCATCTGAGAAAGACTGTTAAGTTACAAAAACACTGCTTTACTCATATGTTTTCACCTGTTTAAATTACCTGGACCGTTTGTTTTGGAGCAGAAGAGACCTCCGTGGATAATTTGGCTCCCGCTTAAAACCTACTGAACAATCAACACTGAAGGAATTCTAACCGGGAGAAGTTTAACCTGGTTGTTTACACACTCTTCCTTTAAATAAAGACCTCACAATGTTTGTCAAACCTTATTTTCTTTTTGCAGATTCAGCCCCCACACTAGTAGCTAACCATGTAATTTAAAATTACACCGTGACGTTTCACTGGTGTGTGTGTTTGTGTGTGTGTGTGTGTCATATCACAAAGAGGTAAGCACACCTGTTTCGTCCGCATGCTTTGACTCTGCTGTAATGAAAGTTGTAAAGTTGCAGCTGCAAGAGCTCACACACACACACACACACACACACACACACACTTACACCAACACTCCTTGCTCACGTGCAAACAGACACACTCAAGGCCTCAGGTACAGCACTAAAGATGAAAACAACAAACTCAGGTGGAGACAGACACACACACAGAGTCTTGAGATGCCGTGCATGCATGGGGGCAGACGGCGGCTGAAGCCGAGGCGTCACACCACCTTATTTATAACATCACTGACACCTGGCAAATACCACAACACTATGTGAGTACGCACAAGTTCACTGCCCCTCTCTCTCACGTTGTCAGCAGCTTCAGCTGGCGCGGGCGCACAGTTGAACACACGTATTCATCAAACTCAATCAGTCGTCAACTTAACAGACACATTCTTTCTGCGTTCTGTGAACAAACTGTTGGCTTTCACACACATAACAAGTCCACGTACAAACAACAAGCCCCATGCAGAGCTACGAGCTGAATACCTGTATGGGTACAAAGCAAGGTGGTGGTTAAACTCTTGGGGAACAGAAAGAAAAGGAGGAGAGAAAACACACAGAGAAAGCATGGACAGGAGGGGTGAAGTGGGACAGGGGGATGAGCAGTATCTCTTTCTTCTGCGGAGAAAAGGGGACAGAGGTAGCCACGCTTCATTAGAGACAGACAAGGACGCCGCAGGAGAGAGACAGCAGAGGGCAGGGAGACACACACGGGGTGTGGGGGGAGACGCGTGGCCATCACACACACACACAAAAACACACACACACACACACACCCACACACATACAATCTGACAATGCATTTACAAACGTGTGAAAGTGTGAGAGTCTGTGTTTTACAAGTTGTTTTCTGTGTATGCTTTAAATAGGGGATTAGAACATTTGTGTGTTATCAGAGATTTTACAATACATTCTCCCTATACTCCCTCCACTCTCTTACTATATGTGGATTAAAGCAATGTGGACAATCTTTTACATCTAATAGCAGGGCATTACTGGCAATATTGGATTTTCATACGATTTCTGCAACAAGGTGACAAAGTACTTTGATTTTTCAGGTATTTTTACTTCCTATATTGGCCAAAAACTGGATAGGGAGGGATGCACATATTTATTGGCCGAACATCTGTATCAACCGATATTCGCCTTGCTGACTGCCAGCAAGATGACATTTACCAGTGGCGGTGGCCAATGTTGCACTGCATCAGTTTTGCACAGGCTAAAAAGTAGGGCTCAATCACTAACGTCATCCCGTCATCCTGAGGACAACAGCAAACCCGTTTGAGACGAACAGAGATCTTCCTCGGGACGCTGTCAGGACAAAAGGATGCGGTAAACTGACTATCAGCTTGTCGGGGGACTAACCCTATATTTCACATGATAATGCTACACTGTGTACACCAAATCCAAAGAGACCTGGATACAGCTTTGAAGGAGGGACCCTGTTCATTCCTATGACAGTTGCTCAGTGGTGCAGCCACGGAAGCCAAGATAATTTAACTGCTGCTTATAAAATTTCCCAGATTATCGGCACTGCTTCCACACTGCATGATGCACTGAGCAGACACACTAAAGACTTCCACTGGCAAAGCTAACTGCTTCCGGTTTAGCGCTCTGCTAATTTGAATGGGGATAAAATGAGTCATATCTTGGGGTATGTGATGCTAGAAAAAAATAATCCACTGATTTACAGGGTGTCTTTTTTTGCCATGTAAGTCGAGGGAAAAAGTCTTTTTGGGCCACTACAAAAAATTGACTTCAAAGCTCTGCACACTTCCTGGGGGCCTGGAGGAGGAGGAGCTCATGTGGATTGTACAGAGTAACATGATGATGCGTTCGAGCTCTATTCAATAAAAATGACTACTGGGCTAAGGCATATTAAAACTTTTGTCATATGTTCAAATTTAATCTTATAAAATGTAGTTTTTGGTGAAAAACATGGATAAATACAGTTGTTTAAAGGAGAAATTTGATGTTTTCACAGCACTATTAAATAGATATTAGAGAGGAAATTATTATACATTATATACCATAAGAAGGCTTTTGAAGCTGTTTTTTTTTTATCCATGTTTTTCATGTAAAACAAGGTTATATTAAAGGTTCTGTAATAAATTTGTATGAATAAACTGTGCTCATCCAAAGACTGTGTAATGAACTACTAAATAACTGAAACAGTTATGTTAATTTTGTATAATGAAGATTTTTTTGTTTCACTGGCACAAAATGGGAATAACAAATAACAAAAATAAATTTAAAAAAAACTGTACTGGTATCAGGTATCAGCAAAATTGATACAAATTTACATATGCAACAGCTGATATTGGACTATTGGACTGATATTGGACTACACTATAACTTTGATACATGCATCTGCACAGTTGGCAGTTCCTTCCAGTAACTTGCCTTTATGTGTATGAATAAAGAAATTATCACAGAATTGAGAAAGAAACACAGATACCAACATGTACGAGATTTTGTAAACATTGTTTATGCTTAAACAAGAAAAAAACCTCCAAAAATCTCAGCTGGTACATCAGTCTAACAAGAGCATGTACATGGGTCAGACAATAAAAGAGTCCTCCTCACCTCCCGTAGCTCCAGCCTTTGGGCCACCGCCTCCAGACATTCCTGTCCCGTACTTTCCACCGACAGAGTGCATTCAATCACAGTGCTGTCCAGCAGGCGAATCCGTGTCACAAAGTAGTTCTTGCTCAGGACGTTGTAGCGCCGTGTGCGCCGCAGCTTCAGCCGGAAGGGCATGGCTGGCTGTGGTTCACGGCTGGGTCAAAGGTCAAAAGTCACTTGGGAGCAAGCAAGCGGAGAGAGGGGTGGGCAGGCTCTATGACCTGGCCGCTGCCCTCCTCACTCTCGCACGACGCCAGCCACGCCACTGGGTGGAAAGATGCACCCTGGCAAGGCGCTGGCCCATTCCCAAAGATGTCCGGAGAGGAGGGGGAGGACGATGAGGAGGAGGAGGAGGAGGATAACAGGCGCTGCAGGGAGACATGGAAAAGAGGAGGATTGGTCAATGACGTGAAACTTTCAGGAAAAGAGGCTGAATACAAACTTTCACATTTGAGCCGCAGGAATGCAAAAACTAAATGGCGCTCTAATCAGAAAACATTCTTCCCATCAAACCCTCCCACACAATATATTTCTGTGTATTATCACCCTGCCCACCTCCCATAAACAAGCAGAAACAAAAAACAGACGAGGCCAGCAGAATCACCAGCGATAACAGCAGCAGCAGCAGCAGCAGCAGCAGCAGCAGCGGTGCAGCGATATTAGCTGAGGCAGGAATCACACAGTAGCAGACAGCTTTATGCTATAGTTATGGCAGCTGCGCTCTCTCCAGCCCCATGAGGCCCAGCGTCGGGCAAAGCTGGGAGACAGAGGCAGAGATGTGAGGCTATGGATGAATGGACATCAAACAGCCCAGCGCAGACATCCATCTGAACCCGGCAGCTGGCTTTGAGGAACTAATGGAGCTTCTAAGTCTCATATCTGCCTGTGTGGGAGGCCTTTCCTTTCCTTTTTATCTCCCCTCTCCCTCTCTCTCGGCCCAACAGCAGCACAGTGCCAGACATTATAGCGTACAGTGTAGTAGTATGTAAGATCACACACATGTGGTGGTGGCACACATGCTTCCACTGTTTGTCAGATACTGACCACAAAACAGAAAATGCCAGTTCGTGCTGTCAATAAGAAACTTATAAAACACTTAATTACTGCAACAAAAGTGCAACATCATGAGGAAGACACACACAAACACACACATACACACACGCTGTGGTTTTAAGGTTGAGACAGGTCTTTGGGGAACACTTTGAACACATCACTGGGTTAGTCATCAGTTCTCAGCTTTCATGTCTGTGATGAGGACGGAGCTTTGAAGTAGAATGCACACAAACACAAGCATATTTAATATATTTATATAGTCGCACCTGTATCATACCACACATACTGTAAGCAACGCAAAGAGGCAAACCTAAAAAAACTTTGCCCGCAGGTTAAAACTTGGGCCACTGAGGGATAGGACTGGTTAGGCTTAAGTGGTATCACACAGAGATGGGAAAAAAATCGTAAAAGTATCGCAATATTTTTGTGTGGCAATATCGTATCGTCACACAGTGCTAAGTACTGATTTTATTTCATTATATAAATTATTAATAGTACAAATACAAATAAAACTTCAGGTAGCCTAATTGATTATTTATTAATATAATCAATTGCCATTTCAATCCGCTACATACATTTTGCTGCAAAAAAAAAAAAGACTGAAGTGAGATAAACGGACAAACTTTATCCTATTAGATAGAACAGATGTTGACAAAGTTTTCATTTTGGGACATTATTTGCAGTTTAAAACCGAAAGGTAATAAATCACAATATATCTCAATATATTTTATGCCTTATCGCAACATGTTCAAAATCTTAATAATACTGTATTGTGACTAAAGTATTGTGATAACATCGTATGGTAGAGCCTCTGGTGGTTCCCAGCCCTAGTGGCATAATATTACTCTATACCAGGGTATTGAGAAATCCCTACAGTATGATTTTCAACACTGTCAAAACAGATGCAGATGCTAATTTTCCTATTAAACTAATACGCAGAGGCTGTATCGAGGATGCACTGTGTGTAGTACACATCACGCACCACCAGAGGTCAGTCACCACTGGTGGAGCAGGCAGCTGAGCTGGCAGATATGGCGACTGTGAGCGGTGGACATAACACTAGAGGACTGTAAATAGTCAGACCGCAATGGCAGACAGAGACCACAGGGAATAACGACATAATTTCACATCTAACTCAGAGAATTGTGAGTTTATTTTGACCAAAACAGAATTAGTCATTGTCGGAGCAGTGAACTAACTAACTAAACAACTAACAAGACGGTTTTGGTGAGTTTTATTTTGTTTCTGTCCAGTTTGAATGAAGTGGATCTTACAATGGGTTAGGCTAACAAAGAAATATGTTAGTATTAGTTCTGTGAAAGAGGAAGTAAATATATAAGTAAGTAAAATGTATTTATATAGTGCTTCACAAGGGCATTATATAACATGAAAGAAAATATAGAAGATAAAGTGACTACATGAGCCACGAAGTTAAAAGTGCACAACTAGCAAAACTATTTGCACAAAATAAGAAAGAGAGGAACTTGATTTCAGTAGGCGTATGGTTGTATTTGTTATTCCCTTTCTTGTTTTTCTGTGAGTTGGTCATTTATTTATTGGGCTTTAAATGCTAGGGGAGCGAGCGAACGTAGGGTTATGGTAGCGCTGCACATAAATGCCATCATAAAGATTAGTGTATACCCCAGTGAAATTTCAGGTAGGTATGAAAAAAGGTGTAGTTGAGTGTATACAGGGTATATCCAGCTCTATTTCTGGCCGTTGACAGAATCAGAATCAGAAATACTTTATTGATCCCCGAGGGGAAATTATTTATGTTACAGGTGCTGCTTGCAAGAGAGGTAAGATAGTATACCAACCTATCAGCCAAAATGCAACTGGTATAGATAAGAGAGTATACCCATGTCATCTTTAGTAACCTACCCATCTACCTAGTAGTACACCCACATCATCAACTACCACTACACCACTTAAGGCATGAATAAACAGATACCATCCAAGCCTGATGCTGGTGTTGTCAACGGGAATTCTGATAGCCAAAAGCAGTGTCATTTTCAGGGTAGCCCTGTTAGATGGGAACTACACCACAAAATAAGATAAAAAAAAAACCGACCCCACACCCCGTCAGCAAGAAAAGAAACACCTCTTCTCCAGTCAAAAACACTGAGCAACACGACTAAAACTTCAGGAACGTGCATGAAAATGAAGAAAGTGTATGCAAGTAGGACAAAAAAGTAGGACAAAAACAACACAAACGGAGGAATGAAAAGACCAAAATACAGCACGACAATGCTCCAGTGATCAGGAGAGGAGAGAAAAGGGGGGAGGAGTAGAGAGGGAGAAGGAGGAGGAGTAAAGATGGAGTGGATGTGTTGCTTCTTGTCCCGGGCTCTGGCAATGTGCTGTTGATAGTCAGCTTGGACCCCGGCCCAGATTCCTCTCTACCCTGACTGGAAAAACAGAGCACACCTGACACAAGTATGCACCACAAGGAAGAAAAGTGTGTGTCTGTGTGTGTATGTGTGTCTGTGTGTGTATGCGTGTGTGTGTGTGACGAGGCTGAGTGAGCGGGAGAGAAAAGACAGGCGAGCGAGTCTTGAATGAAAGAGCTACAAAGTGCTGACTTACAGCTGTGTTGTTTGGTACAATTTGAATCATGCTTAACAGCCGTGCCCCTTTGGAAGCCGTAACACATTCCTTACTCCTGAATCCATCGGAGACAGCTCACTGTAATGTGGCATCATCTCGTGTTTTTTATTGAGCGTTCATGCCAACACACACACCAAGCAAGAAAACCACAGCAAGAGAATAATTGGGCTACAATGAGTGAGTAAATCAGCTTTGCTTTGGGATATGTGACCCTGGCCGCTGCCGCCACCTGACCCGAACCACTCTGAACCTCCCCTTTAGCTCTAGCTTAAGGGAAGTGACATCACAAGTTGGCCGTAAAACCTCCCCAAAATACCTCGAAAAATATTCCCAAGCACAAAAAGGCCCCGCGAGATCACAGTCAACAAGCACCGGGACGCAGATAAACACACAAAGACACAAATAAAGACGCATACTTTCACTGTGCAGTGTACAAACATAGACATGCATGAACAGAGTGCACCACAAACACACAGGATCACACACACACCCACCAGGTTCTTCAGAGGTTAGCCAAGGGACCAGACAGCAGTTAGTGCAACTCTAAACTAGTAATCAGTGGCATGGTTGGAAGTGTGTGGTTGAGTAAAGCCAGACAGACAGACAGACAATAGCTGGGGACCGAACCCACTCCTCCACTCAAAAAAAAAAAAAAAGCTGCTCCAAATGGCACTACAGTTCTGCAGCAACATTCTCTCCCGACCGTCGTGTTTATTTCCAGCGTGCAAAAACAGCGTATACGTTTATGAATTTGCACATTGTAATTTTGTGGCGTGGAGAAAACGAGAGGGAAAACTGAAGGAAGAGGGTTGTTTTTCTTTTTCAGGGAAGCAAGCTTCGGCTAAATATATATGAAACCATTCCCGTCTTTTGTTGTGTTTCTTCTTTATCCCCTCTAGACTGGTGTGGTCAGGGGCAAAAAGGTGAAAATAAAAGAGGAGATCTTTTTCTGTATATGTTTAGAGCACTTTATCATAAGTATATAAATTCTTCAGCGCTGTTTTCAGACGCATTGTGTCATGACCCGGATTTTTTTCATGGATAACACAATGTCTAACCTCACAGACATGCATACAGCTAACTGAACTTTACATTAAAGCAACTAAACGTAGTTTTTAACTGATTATAAAGCAAAATGATTTACAGCACACTACTGGAGGAGCCTTTGTTTACATTTTCCTGGGGCAAAGTTTTACTGTGCCAGCATTAGAAAGTTAAAAGGAAGCAGGAGGAGATTTTTCTATGGAGAATTCTATTTTTGAGGTTACATATTATGGTTATGGCTGTGGTTTTACATCAATATATGAATTTATGTTGGTGGCTAAAACAAAGTTTACTTTAACCATTGTTGCATTCTTACACAGTCGCAAATAGATACATTACCTCACCTATCACATCCATCTCTCAGTATACAGCTGTTCAAAAAAGAAAAATTTTATTAAAAGAAGTTACGTCATTCTTTCAAACACGCTAGCCGGATCAAGATCTCAATGACAAAAGGCCGTGCTGCTCATTAAAACACTACCAGCTTTGCTCACAGGGGCCGCCAAAATTAAAACAAAATGAAAGTACCTTGTACTGTACTGTGCTCCCATCAGGCCCCCAGGACATGAACTGGGCTTTGAAGCCGAATTTCATGGTGGGCAAACAGTGGAATTACATCTCCTGAGTCTGTCACATGATGCCATTGGTCCCCAAAAGACCTTTTCTAGACTTACATTATAAAAGGAGACAATTTGAATCAGTGGATACAGTTTTTTGAGTGTCACAAGCCCCACAAAATGACCTGTTTAACCATTAAGATTTAATGCACTTGGTCTGATAACATTTGGGCAGTCTAGAAGAGCTGCAAGATTAAACCATTTTATCCCAGCTCAGTGCAATGGGGTACTAAACCAGAAGCAGCATGCTCAGCTGGTGGAAGTCTCTAGTGTGCTTGCTCTATAGTGATGCCAAAGCAGCACAGATCATCCGAGAACTAAAAGTGCCCCAGGAATGAGTCCTAAAACCCGGCAATGAGTAAGCATTTCAGCACTCCCGGTTCCCTCATCTTGAAGTCAACAGGTTTTTGGTTAGACTCCTAATATAAGCTCTGTAGTTAACACAAGCTTAAGAGACTTTCACATTTGTTCTGCAACAGAAAGTAGTTAGTAGATACCCCAGTAGTTTACTTCAAAGCTTTTATGTATTTTAAAAAAGGCGGTTGCAAACAAGTTGCTAAATGAGACTACAGAACATCATAGCGCAGACACAGCTCTACAGCCACTCTGTGGTTGCAACGTTAAGACATGCGACATTGGTGTAGTTTGTTTATAGCGTAAGGTGTTCGTTTGTGAAGATTATCTTGCTGAAGAAAATGTGCAAGTATCATAACTGTTTGTTTGCCACAGAACTTATTTTATTTCCCAAAATAAATGGAAAAATCCCATAGGCTTTTTTTTTTTTCGAAGAGGGAACCAGGGCGATGCTAACTTTAGCATCTGCCTACAGAAAAACGTCATCCCTCCAATGCTGTATCCAGGTCTCTTTATTAGGGGTGGGAATCTCTAGGCACCTCACGGTTCGATTCAATTCCGATTCCGAGGAAAACGATTTCGATTATAAAACGATTCTCGATTATAAAACGAGCCAATAAGAAAATTTACACTGGATATTGAAAAACGTTTTTGTAATAAAGCTGGGATTGCATATCCAGTGCATACAAACTTTAGGCCTATTGCTTACTGTGGTTGAGATGACTAACCATCCTCCTCACCCACAAATCTCAACAGGACTCTCCTGTCCCTCGTCGGACCTCCTCGACATTTCTCCTCCGGTATTTACAAAACTATAACTGACTATAAATATCTATGAACTATAAAAACACACAACTATTGCAAAAAAGATGAACGATGGCAATACTACAAACTTTGGTGAAAACATGACAAAAACACTCAAAAACACGGCATTAAAAAACTCTCAAAAAACTACAAATACTATTATTTACAACACTGAATATTATTTACAAAGAAAACGCCACCCACTCCACTAAAACTCACCAAAACTCCGCTAAATCACTCCAACTCGCACTCTCCTCATCAGCTGTCACTCTCCTCCTGCTGTGCCCACTTCCCTAACCTCCTCCACAGGTAATGGCGTCACTACCGTAACGTACCGTCGCCGCTTCTCAGCTTTCAGAATCCGTTGGAATTACATCGATACCGTGAATGGTCGAGGAGTTACGGTAATTTGAAAAATAAATCAAAAAATAAAATTAAAATCGATTATGTTAACTACCAACAGTAGCAGCCCAACACTACTTTGAGGTCAAGAAGCATCTCAATAACTAACTGTGTTAACAAAATTCATTTGTTGGGGTCCAAGTTACCCTTAAAAAAGCCCTGTTCACAACTAGCACATTCAGTATTTCCACATTCATGTATGTTGCCATCAAATAAATATTCACTTTTATAATTATGCTTCTTGTTGTAAAAAGCTAATGTTCGCTTAATTAGCTAGCTAACCACAGATGATAGATTCCACCTGAGACAGATAGCACAGCAGACGACTGGAAATAAGAATCCTGCTTTTGTCTACGTCTGTCTGAAATAAAAAGACCAATTGTTTCAAAAATTACAAATAATTTCTCCTGGAGCTCGGCCCCTGTTATTATTGTAAATTGCATGCTGTGTCGTGCGAGAGCTGGGAGCCTGACAGGTGTAGCAGCAGTGAGTAATCGGGGCACGGTTTAGCAGCAGTTGATGCTGTGTGTTAACAGCTGACAACAGACGGATACAAAATGAGTTGAAAAACAATGTTGACACAGGTTTCCCCCCTCGGGGTGTGATGTTTTGTTGCCAGTCATCTCTCTGCGCACTCAGGTGTGGATTCAGCAAAAACGGGGGCCACCTGAGAATTATAATCAAACCAAAACAAGCTGTGACAAACACCAGAGCCAGCCATGCAGCAGTACACGACAAAACTACAACCAGACTGTTGCATTCAGCTGCTCGTCTGCAGGTCAAACACTGCAGGTAATCACCACTTTTATTTAAATAATTTCTTTTATATTATTGATAGAAACACACGTTGTGAAAACAATTATTCCCAAGCATCTGCACAGTAACAGAGCTGCAGAGCTGCAGAGCTGCAGGTCTGAGTGCTGTGCGTGCTCCGTCTCTCTCAGGGCAGCCCGTCTGTCGCTTTGCTCCATTCACATCAACACAATAGCAGGAACAAAACAGCACTTTGTCGCCTACTGCTAAGACCATTAGACGCAGGCCGCCGAGAGCTGAGGACGCAAGTGTAGCGTGTGTAACTCAATCAATCTGATCTCTGTTGCTTGTCTCTGTCTGAAATACCAACACCACCCCCTTCCTCCTCCCCTCCTGTTACACATGAGCGCTGTAGCAAAACAAAGGGGTTAAGTGCTTCACAGCTCGTAACTGCTCTTCCTCCGGTGTACTCTTTTTACAGTTGGGAAAGTCTGTAGTAGGAAAGTAAGAAGGAAATCAAGACATATTTACAGGCAATGTGCTCAGGATGCTTGATCTAACAGTGGAAAGAAAAAGTATTCCCAAATAGTGTTTTGTATTTTTTGGATACTCCTGCTACCATTGTGTGTGGAATTACCTCTTGATTCTTTTTGTAATGCATCTATTAATCCAGCTTTGCACCTAGGACTTACATTTTCTATAACAGATTCATCTGCAGATTATTTTCTCACTTTATCATTTGGTCCAAAACAGTGGTTCCCAACTGGTCCAACCACGGGGTCCAGATTTCTCCTTAGTCTATAGTTCAAGATCCCATAGTTAAATACATTCAGCGTCTTACTAGCATTGGGCCACGTTGTTGCGCTAGTTTTCTGTCTCTGTCAGGCAGTCACTAACTCTACAGCAGAAAACAGCGCTTCAAAATAAAAGATTTTTTTCACTTGCGGTCCATTCAGAATGGGCCCGTGACCCTCTTTTGGACCTCGACCCACCAGTTGGGAAGCACTTGTCTAAAAAATGTCAGAATACAGTAAGAAATCCCAATCAGATTTTCCCTAGGTCCACAAAGATGTCCTCACATTGTTTGCTTTGTCCAACCAATAGTCCAAAACCCCAAATATATTTGAGAGAAATCTTAAATAATTAGGCTAAATAACCTCTATATTATAAGAAACTCAGCAAACAATGTCATTTCAGATGCCCAAAGTAGCAGTACATATGTGCCATTTCTGCTTAGAATCTATTTTAGAGTTACCATTCTAGTTTTACCATTTTGTCCATAAACTATTGGAAAATAGTGAAAATCAGGCTACTTTTTTATATTGCTTTGTGTGTCTAACTAACAATCTAAAACCCAAACATTCACAATTATGTTAATCAGAGAAAAACAAAACAATACTGCACATTTAAGCGGCAGGAATCAGAGAAGGTTTGGCATTTATGCTTGATAAATGACTTAAAAGGTAAACCCACAATCAAAATTCTTGTTGATTAATTAATTAATTGATTTATGGTGTCCAACCAGAGATTTAGTAGCCAAACATAAGACTCATAACTTTAATACTGCGTTTAAGGCGGCATCCACACTAGTTTTTGTCTTAAAATGCATTACTATTGCTATGTTTATGTTCAGTGTCCACCCCACTCTGGCATTTTGTAGCTTTCAAAAACGCTGCTGACCCCATTTTTGTTTGAAAACTCAATAACGTTTGAAAAGAATTTGTGTTTCCTAGGATAGTGAAGGAATGACCAGCCTTACTCTGCTTCTGATTGGCATACCCTGACATTTGTACCCTTGCCCTAACCATTCTCCCTCCTTGTGCCTACAACCAGCAAAGGCAATGAGTACTTGCCAAACGTGGGGAGGTAAGGTAGGTAATGCCTCGGCTATCCTAGGAAATACAAATTCGCCTCTGGGTTGCACTTTAATCTGGATGGGTGGAAATGGAGACTTTTGGAAATGATGACCCACTTTCACTTCCTGATTAAGTCTTACCAGTCACAACATGTCAAGCCAAAACATTACAGCAAATTCTATACTTCTTCAGATTTGATCCTTGTTGTGTGGGTACTCCTTTCCCATTGCAATGGCTTCCTCTGGCGATCAAAAATGCTCCCAGTAGCACTATAATTTGTCACCTTTTTACTTTGTAATGACTCCCAATCTGTTGTCTACTGCCTTGACTGCCTTATACTCATGTCACTTTCAGTAACAGTTCCACTCCATTGTCGGACCAAGCAAAGAAATCTCTGGTCCTGCTTTTCACCATCTCTGTGGTAATTTCTGTGACCACCCAGTTGGATAATCTACTTCCTGTTTACACCATGTGATATGTGGTTTCAGGCGTGTTAGTATGGATGGAGATAAGTTCTGAAACAGTGCTACAAAACTCATGTGAACAGACTTGTTTCCCTTTAAAACCCAATTTCAAAATGTAAACATATTAGTGTGGATGTGGTCTAAGAACTATGTCACTTGCTGTGTTGTCCTGTCTGGTGACTACGCCATCTTTTACTCCACGTCAAGCTAAAACACTAGCAAAAGTCAGCATCCAAAACATTTTTCCCCAAAAAATCTTCTTAGGACTTTGATCCTCTTTTTGCCCCTCTAGCTTACCATGGAGCTGAGCCGAGCTCAGTCAGCAGTGAGATGTTTTGGGGAAATACGGCTCTGAAGTCTGCACACATTCCTGGACGCATACAGCCAAAGTCTATCTGACCCTGGATCAGACTTGACCCGACTGAACATTGCTGCCCAATTCACGAGGCAGTACAACATAAACTGTGCAATCTTTTGCTACATGAAAAACATAAAGGAACATGCATGCACACTACACAGCAATTGTTTTCCCAGCATGCCTGAGGGACAGCAGGACACACCACCAGGGCAGTTTTTGTCATCTGACACTCTGGCCATGTGTGTTTCTGTCTGAGCCAGAGGATTGTGTGTGCACATATGTGTGTGTGTGTGTGTGTGTGTGTGTGTGTGTGTGTACTTTCTTGCTAAGAAAAAAAAAACAGTTTGCCTTTATGTTTCCTCACCTTAAAGGAATGAACTTAATAATACGTTCCACAATATACTGTATGCTTGCGTACATATGGTCTCACACACTACACTCACACACACAAGCATACTGTCTGTCACACACACAAACATTAGCAGCTGCAAACAGATGGTGGAGCCAGCCGGCCAGACAGTGTGTTTCTAACAAGCGCATCTGCTTTTTCACTTTCCAGCTTTCTTTTTTCCCCCCCTCTGTCTCTGTCTCTCTTTCTCGAGCTTCAACTCTGAGACAAAGACACACACACAAACACACTTACACACACACACGTCGTCTCTACAACATGAGAGCTGAGGGATGGTCACAAGAGCTGTGTTCGCACAGAGGTGACATCCAGACGGCGAAGGAGCCTTGTCTGAAGCTTTACACAGTCACACACACACGATCTTCTATCCCTGTCACACACACACACTTCTGTACAGGTCCAGAGGTTCAGCTGGGGGTGGAAATCATGCAAGCTGCACTCAAAAGTTTACAGAACTATTTAGAAAGTGCATGCATTTAGAATTGCTCTGGAATTATCCACTATTTCTTCCACTTGCAGACGATAACTTGGCCTGAAATCCTGATTCAAGGCGCATGTTTATTGCAAATTCCTCTTGTGCAACAAGAGGTATCTGTCCACATTTTGGTATTTGACTCAGTGCTGAGGAGGATAGAGTTCAAACATTTTTACAAATAACACTCAAGGTCTGTTTCCTGTGTCCGGATATTTTGCAAGAATGAATGAAGGTGCTCAAAAGCTAATTTTTCAACTTCTACTGCTTTGTAGTTACCATTACTTGGGATGCACTGATTGTGAATTTCTGGGGCAATACTGGGACCCATGTTTAAAATAACAATTTGGAAAATCGCAGATACTGGTACCAATATATTTATTTTGTTTTGCTGTGCCAAGGAAACAAAGAAATCCTCAATTCAGGCAAGTAACTAAATTGTCTTGAGGTCAATCAGCCTTTCATTACACTGTCTTTAAATGAGCACAAATTAACTCATACACATTTATGAAACAAACTTTAATATAACCTTCTTTCACATAAGAAATATCATTAAAAACAGCTTAAATTTTTTTTATACTATATATAATATACTATAATTCCCTTTCAAATGTCTATTTTATATTGCTGTTAAAACATCAAGAAATTCCTTCTTCAAACAACTTTATTTTTACAAGAGTTCAGTTTTACAAGATCACACTTGAAGACATCATAAGTTATAAGTTACCTGCGTCCAATATTCATTTTTACTGAGGCTTTTTCTGAGCTTGATTGCACCATAATGTAACTCTACATAATCTTCTTTAACGGTTACCTCCAGTGTTGTGTCAAAGTCTGTTTCCCCTTCAATATGTGTTTTCCCCTACCTAAACCTTACCCAAACCCTTAGCCCTACCCCTAACCACCAAGGGGGGCGCTACACATTAACGGGGAGGGAAACACTATTCCACAGAGGAAGACATTTTGATGTAACATCGGCAACCAGCTGCTAACAGCTAACATTGACTAGCTTTCCTTCTGCCAATTTCAACACTGATTTTTTCTTCATACAGTAGCATAGAAATGGGTTGCATCACCTGACATGTCGATAGTGATTTTACTGCGTCCTTTGTGTTTTCATGTTGATTTATCAATAAATTCACATGGTGTCCAACTAGAGAGTTAGCGATTGCACAGAAGACTCCTAACTTGAATACTGTGTCGAATGCAACATCCACACTAATACCTTGTTGTCTTAAAATGCATTAACTATTGCTACGTTCATGTCAAGTGTCCACACTACTGCCGCATTTTGTAGCTCCTGGCTTGTCCCCAGGACGACGAGATGCTATCAGTCTCGAGCCCTGCTTCTAAAATTGATGTGACACAACAAAGTACAATTGGCCACTGCCATCAGTGAATGTTACCGTCTTTGTTGGTCGGCTGATAGAAGTCAGCAATTGGTCCATCCCTAACTGTTACTGTGTAAGCTATTGGTGCAAGAACAAAATCTAGAAAGCAGCATGGATTTTCATATTAGCTGCAGACTATGCATTGTGCTCTATAAAAAGACAAATAATGTGATTTTCCAGCTTCATGTTATAGACAGTGAATGTCTCACAGCACTTGTCCCCTACATGTCATAAAATAAAAGTGGTCTGCAGGAAAATGAAAGAAGTATGTGTTGATGGGCTGCAGCGCCGTGCCACAGTTGACAGTAATAGATAGGGAATGCCCAGTGTTTGAGGCTGGCATGGGCGTCTAAACACTGTCACTAGAACATGAAGAGGGGGAGGATCAAAGAGGGACACAGCTTAACAATAGCCAGAGACTGGTTTTCCAAACCAACAATGACGAAGCGCTGCCGACTCATCCTGTGGCACTGAAATCTGGGGATCGATGACATGGAGGCAGGGAGAGTTTAGAGATACGATTGAGAGAGAGGGTGCAGTGTGTGTGTGTGTGTGTGTGTATGTGTGTGAGTGTGTTGAGAAAATAAAGGCTTTAGATGAGTGAGGATATGGAGAGCAGGGCAGAAAGGGAAGAGGAGGTGTGACACCAGAGTTTCTCAGGCTCTTATCATGTTGGTACAGTTGGTCAGGGTGAGGGGGGGTGGCGGGGTGACATCAAGGGGAGGATGGAGGGAGGGAGGGAGTTACGGACGGCGAGGCTGATAGCGGCGGCTTTCTCCATCTCAACAACAGAAACATGGGACCATTGGCCACCATGTCTGCTCCAGCCAAACCACAGTGCTGTTCACATTTTCCATGCCCCCCCCTCCTCCTGGGGACCACATCACACTCGCACAAACACACACATGCTCAATCACCAAAAAGCCACGAGTGTTTTCTCACAGCTGAACCCCGCGGCACCGACATTAACAGGGACCTCAACAGCACCAAGTTTACGGGCCTATGAAAGCTGCAACACTTTGGGTTAGCTACTGCTCACATCCGGCTGTATCTACCGCACATAATGACCGTGAGGAAGGGAAAATTCACACATTTTAAACCGGAGATCAAATGGAAAACATCTCCGCTTGATGCTCTATAAACAGGAAAGAGAAGTGGACTAAATAACAAACACACCTCCCCACAATATACGTACAGTGAGGCCCATATGTCGACCACATCATGGGAAAAGTCACAAACTTCCGGGCTGATCAGAAGGAGAGGGGTCTGACCTGCCGCGGCGGGGCGGGGCTAGCTGTGATTGACAACTTGCCCGCAGCACCTGGAAGGTGCCTAAAGGTGGAGTGTGGGAGAGTTGGGCAAGTCGCGGCACGCCGTCTGCTCTGTTGTTGTCTGCCAGGCTGCATGAGAGCACGGCACTTACACAACTCTGACAAAAGCATCTGTGCAAGTCTCAATACACTCACCGCAAACACACACATTACTGATCACAGTCACACACATGAACCCAGTTCGCACAACATCGTACTGTATATTATTTCATATTGTCAGTATGCACAGGCATAGATTTCGGAGAGGACGCAAGGGGCACGTCCCCCTCAATATTTGGACCATGTGCCCTTTAAAAAACATGAAAGTGGCAGAGAACTTTTATTTTGAAGAAATTTAAAGACATTGTCACCATAAAATCATGCAGAAAAATTCACCAGAAGGCAGGAAATATTTGGTATGTCCCCCCAAATGTTGAAACTAAACCTACACCCTTGTAAGCATGACTTTATTCCAATGTTGTTTTTTTAAATCACTGCTTTACTAAAACACAGATTTATTTTATGATTAGAAATGGGTGACGCAGCTACAACTAACATGACAATCATCGGGAATAATTGTATTTAGGACTGCAGCTCATGACTACTTATATTAGCAATTCACCTGTTGATTATTTGTCTATTAATCGATTCATTTTCAGTCTATAAAATGTACGAAAATGGCCAAAAATGCCCGTTATAATTTCTTACAACTTCCACAAGTTGCTTGTTTTGTCACACCAACAGTCAAAAATCTGAATTTATTTCATTTCCAATTATGAACGCAGAAAATTGTCACATTTAAGAAGCTAGAGCCATTACATTTTAAGGCTGTTTCGCTTGATAAATGACTTGAAAGATCAATTAATTAGCAAATTTGCTGTTGATTTATTCTGTCAGTCAAAAAAGCAATCGATGGACTAATTATTTCAAGACTAAAACAGGTCTGCTTTCATGTTAAACTACATATTAACGAGATGGAATTATTGTTCAGAGTCATATAAAGTGTGATAAATCGACAACGTCATTGATTAGGCAGCTTTATTTTGCATCACGACAGCTTGATATCAATATTTCATCTGCAATTCATTCAAAGTCTAAGAAAGAGCTCGTAGCCTTGTCTTTGCGGATATCCAAAAGTTGAGTTTGTGGGACTTCTATAAATTTCTCGGCCTTCAGCTACGACAATAACAACAATAACTTCCCCGTCACTCCCTCTCTTCCTGTGCTACAGCGTGCAGCACTTGACCAAAATTACAGGTGTGTTTGCCCCACGTAGACTCAAATGACCACTGGCTACACAAACAATAGCCACTTTCCCTGTTACATGCAGGCTCGCATTGCGCAGTAAACACCTCTTATGATATTAGCATGCTCGACGTAAACACAACATGGCCTTTAAGACTTCACATATCAGGAGCACCTATTGTTATGCTTTCAAGTATGACAGAAGAACATGGAGGGCAGTGGATTGTTACCCCCTCTCCCTTGTGTTTTGACTCCTAAACAAGCCCCACGATGAGGCGATGAGAAGCATGGGACAAAGAAGGCGGAACCTACAACTCTGACTTTAGGTCCTTTAAATCCTCCAGCAGTGTTTTAAAAGTGGTGTGTACTCCCCAAGCCACTTGCTCTGGCACCATATAATTTACACAGCATGCCTTTGAGCTTATAAAGACAGCCAGATGTGTGTGTGTGTGTGTGTGTGCCTACGCCTCCTGCAGCAATGCTATATTTGCCTTTACAGAACTCTCCCCTCTTTTTTTTTTTTTTTTTTACAGTAATGGTGGTAGTCCAGGGTGCATGTCCAAACACATCTTTTAACATACTCACACACACAAACATGCATTGGTGGGGACGCAGGGTGTGAGGGTGACGTCACCATCAGCAGGCTCTTTTTAACCCATGATGTAAAAACTGTGATCACCTTTGGAGGTGGATGCATGTGCAGCTCTCACACTCACACCTGGGTGACTGTGTGCAACAGGTCAACAAGCTTTTGGTGATGTAGGTTGCATTGAGTTGTCAGTTTTAGATGTAGTGGAGTGTGTTGTGGATCCAGGTGGTGTTAGCTCTGCATGGCATGTGTGCATTTCCCCAAGAGATGGATCCAAAGAGGAGGATGAGGTGTCTTTTAGTGTATTAATACAACTTTTCTCATTAAATGGATGTTGATTAGAGGTCACACTGTTTTCCATTTAGTCTGCTTTTCCTTCACACCCACCCAGAGGAGGCTTTATGCTCTGTCTGTATTTTAATGTATCTGGTGGAGGAGGACGGGGGTGGGGGCTTTGCATGAGAATATTTGGGATCCCCTGCCTCCTGCCCTACGTGGCCCAGCCATTTGGCCTACATTTAAAAACTGCTGATTGAGACTTTTTAAACTGGTTTTCCTCTACTTTAAGATGCGTTTAAGGAACAACTAAGAGCACAGGAAAACTTTGCTGGTTTGGATTTTTACTTTGCAGCAGCTGAACTCACCCTTGATCCTGAGCTACATGCCGTTTTCTGCTCCCCGCTGGAGAAACTCCTCTTCAGCTCGACGTCGCTGGAGCTCACAGCAAACACATAATCCTCATGTCGGTTTTATGCTTTTCAATAAGTCCCCACGTACAAACGCGAAATCTCGGGAGACTCTTGAATCATACGAGCGCAACTTTCAGAACAAAAAGTCGCTGTCGCTGCTTCAAACACAAAGTTTTTTTTGTCCGTTTTTCTTCGTTCCACGGAGCCAAAAAGTCCTTAAAAACAGTCACAAAAAGTTCCCCGACTCGTGTGTGGATAACTACGACGTGATCTTCTTCTCGCGCAGGGACTCTGTATGTTTATAGTAGTGGTCCCTTTAGTCCAATGGAGGCGTTCAGGACAGGGGGAGAGAGGAGCATATGATGCATTCAGGAGCAGCAGAGGCTGTTGGCATCTCGAATTTTACTTTGAAGCAGTGGTTCGGGATTAAGGTTATTATGGTTGACAAAAACTAAATTAAAAACTAAAACTACACGTGAAAAATGTTTTAGTTACTGAAATAAAAATAAAAAATGATACTTTAGAGAAGAACAAAAAACTAACTTAACAATAACGAACTAAAATAAAGATAAAATATACAGAAAATGTCTTTGGCATTGGTGCGGTTGTTGAGACAGGGGTGTCTACATTGTGTTGTAATACCTATTATAAACTTTTTAAATCTTGCCCCTGACGAATAACCAACAATACATTTAAAAAAAATAAATAAAAATAAAACAAATACAGAAAGTAATAAAAACTAAAATAAAACTAAACATTTTTAAACAATAAAAACTAAACTGAAACAGGCAAACCCACTCTGGAAACTAATTGAAATTAAATTGAATTCAAAACAAAAATTCATAACAAACTCTAAATGAAAAAAAATATGAAAAAATACAAAACTGCACAAATTATGCAAGCTTTTTTCTTGTGAATTACTGCTTAATTTGACCTCTCACAAATTACTGAAATAAACCAAGGGATGAATCAGGCTACAAACCTGGCAAAAAGGGATTACAAGAAGGCATAGTTTTGTTTTAAGACATCACATGCCATAACTGTTGGATTGGAGCTGTAAAGAATGATTGCGGGGGAAAAATTAGGCTTGATGTGAGGGAGTAGAACAAAAGCTGATGGTTAAAGTCATTAATTACACAGCTACTTCCTTTAAGTAGCCTAATGTAACATTTTGGGAAATAGCCTCATTTGCTTTCTTGCCAAGAGTCAGATGAGAAGATTGATTCCACATGGTGAACCACGACGCTACAGCCAGGCGACGTAAGCACCACAACAGAGGGAAACAACCTGGCTTATAGTCAAACAAAGCTTTTTCATTATTACAATTTGATTAATATTAAAGTTACAATATTTACCAAAGTGAAACGACACAGTTGTGTAACTAAGACCAACTGATTAACATGTTAACGTGTTGACAAATGTGGGACGAATATGGAAAGTGTTTCTTTTGACAAAGGTTTCCAGCTAACTGGCTGCTAGCTGTAATTTCATATTTAGCATAAACTAATGAGTGAGATTGCTACAAATGTTCTTACCCAACTCTCAGCAAGCAAGTGAATAAGTGTGTTGACTTAAAGGCTTGACTTTGTATTTATTAGTCTATATTTTTCCCACTGTTGCTTCATTATCAGTGAAACATCATCATCGAAAGAAAGAAAGGAAGATTACAAATAAAGGAAAGTGAAAAATGTGTCCATGTTTGATTTTCTCCACTGTAAAAAGCCCTGGAGAACAGAGCTCAGAATTTGCAGCCACGGCGGGGTCCGTGAAGGCATCAGTGGGTCCAGATGCCGTCCCCTCTCCTCTGACATCAGACCGGAGGAATCTGAGGAATGCCGGGCTCCTGGGAGAAGTCCTCCTCGTTTAATGGTTTTCCAGGGGCCACAGAGGTGACTAAACGTCGAACAAAAGAGGTCCCCTCACATATTTATGTCTCCCCTTTTGCCTTTTGGCCGGGGGATGAGTTACAGCCTTAGTGGGGCAATTTATTTGCATAACCTACATTTTTACAACATGTAGGCCTTATTATGTGTCAGCCAATTTGGACATTGTTTCACATTTAGTATATTTTGATATATGAGCAAGTAAGACATGTAGACTTCTATGTCAACTTATAGATTGTGAAATATAAGAGATAGTCGGGTGAATACCTTTGATAATTACTCTTCTGTGTCATTTTTAATTATGATCCAAATGTCTTAGTCCTTCATATGATATTATTCTGAATAGCTTAAGAGCTCTACTTTACAGTACAGAGAAAAAAGGAAGAAAGATTAAAGGGTAACTTTGGTATTTTTCAGCCCTGTTTCTACCAAACACTTTCAGTATGGTTTGGAACCAAAAGTAACCCTTCAGTGTATGTCATATAAAAACGAAAGTCACGGTCAGAGTTGTCTCAGTGAAATTTAAGGTGTGTTGATGGATTCTTGTCATCAGCTCATGCATTGAGTAACAATACAAGTTAACATTCCACCTTAAAAGTCGCCGGCAGTCCAGAACGGTTCCATTGGTACCATCCACAACTTTTCACAGTGGAAACGGAAAAGAAGTGAGCTGTACCGGAAACAGGGCTTAAGTGTCTTGGGGAATAACATCTTTTGAAACTGGTCCAGTATGGAGCGAGAGGGCTGAAGTCTGCAACAATGAAACAGGCTGCAATATGACCACTTGGTTCAATTGTGCATCGTCAGTGTACATCCAATTAAAGTGGTTGTCTTTGCCACTAACAGGCTCAGATTGTTATTGTACGTGTCTAACAACATTATGGACAGGATCTTTACAGAGATAGACCTTTGTGTTAAAGAGTAAGATCCTTTTCTTGTGATCCACAAACAGCCTCAAAATTGCTATCACCAAACCCACCAGACTCCATTTAAAGAAACAGTAATTTAAGCATGTAAAGAGTCAGCATGTTTTCACATCTTACTGGATAAATAAGGTTTTATTTCAACCAAACCAGAGTTGGTGATTGTTGGAACAGTGTTTTGTTATTTTGTTTTTGTGGACTTTAAATGAAGCGTGTTTTATGATGATAAACTTGCTGTGTCTGAGTCTGGTGTGTCTGGCGATAGCAATTTTGAGGCTGTTTCTGGTTAAACAAAAAGGATCTTACTCTTTAACAAAAAAAGGTCTGTCTCTTTAGGGATCCTTTCCATTATTTTGTCAGACACGTAGAATAACAACCTGAGCCCGTCAGTGACAAAAACAAGCACTTTTGGTGGACAAGCTGCAGCAGTCTCACTCAATACTGGACCAGTGTCAAAAACTGTTGCCATTAGTCACTTGGACAAAAAAACATGGGACATCTCCTCTTATAATTATTTCACAGGCTAAATTTCATTTTTGCTTTTTGTACACTCACCGTCTTCAGTGAGGTCATTCTCCTCACCACATCTTAAATAACAAACTAAGCGCATGATTCAATCCTTAGTCATTTTGGGATTACTTACATCACCATCTGGGTTTGCAAATACTGCAAATGTCTCGGCCATCTATGTGTTATCCTGCATGCTCCGTGTTTTTTCTTTTTGGCAGGCTATGTTTGTTGTTTGAGGCAATGTACGATAAATGCTCATCACTGTTAAGGTGTTAAGTAGAGCCATGTGGAATATCTGGCTTGCTGAATTTATAAAGGAAACATGAAAGGGGACCTCAGATCCTCCATTTGCCAGTAACATAGTGACATCATGCTACTGGCAAAATGTGACAGTGTGAAAATCACTTTAAAACCTGACTCACCATGACATCCCATCAGGGTCGTAAATATAAACAGTGCAGGCAGTGTAGTTGTACTTAAAAAAAATAAAATAAAAAAAATTAGTCAATCACATCTGTAAGAAAATGATATGCTTATTTTATAACTATAAATCAACTATTCCACAAATCACAATCCACAAATGTATGTATAAAAGCAGGTTGTTGGCTACCTCAAATTATGTGTCCATTCCTCGATTACCCTATAAGTTATTCATATTCCATTAGTCTGTAAGGGTCGTCACATCAAAATATTTAGTTATGTAGTTAGTTTGTTAACTGTTCAGTTATGTTTTCTGTACGTTACACAAATTATCTCTCTACTTATTGATTTTTTCAGCCTTCTCCAAATTACAAGGTTGTAAAAAAAAGAAAGAATTTGTTCTCTCTTTTTTGTTTTGCCAGTCAAACTTTAATATGATGAGTTCAGCCTTTAAAAATCATGTCTAAGTGACGTCTGCTTCCTAAATGGTGGCTTCATCCCCGTGGGAAAAACAGTATAACAATAGATTACATAAGACTTTTTTAAGATTAGTTTTATTCTGAACAAAATAAACAAAAATAAAAAATATAAGTAGAAAACAAAACCAGATTTTTTTTTATATCATTAACATTTTGCATATATGGTCATGTTTACCTTTGATCATTTGTTCCTCTATGTTTCTATTTCCATAGTGCTATCCTTAAACCACCTTACACAAGTAATCTCATTTAAGTGAAATGTAATTTAGTGTGCTGCCGCAATGTACTGTCACCCACTTGCTGTCGTGCTGTTATGAGCCCTTGTGAGTCGAGTCCATGGTGATCTCATTATACCTTTTCAAAGCAAACTATAAATACCACAGCAAATGATTAATCCCTGTATCCTGCACTGAGATCACAGGAACATTTAATGGTGCCACAGGGGAGTAAAAAAATACAAGAAATTACCAAACACAAGTTTATTAAACAGGTATTGAAGAGAACTTCTGTTTAGGATGAGCGTGGGGTTTGAGAAGAGGAAAAGTAAAGGGCTATATATTACTTACTGTGGTCCTCTGAAGTTACTCATTAGAGCTCATTTAGCTTGACCAGTTTAAAATAAATGGATAAAATGTGAAAATTACACATAACAACATAATTTCTGTATGTTTATGTGTGAATGTTTGCTTGATGACCGGAGACAGAAACTCTCAGCATAATGAGGACAGCCCTGCCTTATTTGTGACCAAATTGCAGCCTCTTGTGGCTAAAATGCAACTTACAGCAGCTGCAGACAGCACAAGGTAAACTGCAGTGCAATACATCACACTTACACAATAACTGTCACAAAGTGACACTAAAAAACGTGTTTATAAAGTTCATAAAAGAGTAAAACCAGTTTAGAAAACATGGTTTAATTGATTAACTATATGTTTTAAGTAATTGTAGTACAAAAGACATCATCTAAGCAGGTATTAGCCAGACATATAAACTTCTCAAGCAGGTGGTCTTAAAGCCCCTCTGTTTTTTAACCCAGCCTTTGGAACAAATTCAAACAAATATTTGATGACATTTGATTATTGTCTCCTCTGCATCCACACAGCAGTGCTCCATCACTGAGATCATCACTGTTGCATCAAGAGCTGAAGGCTCTGCACAACAGCAGTCTTCATGAAGCATTGAGAAGCTTCATCACTCACAAATGTGTATTCTTGCAAGGATTCAAAGGAGCTGTATGCACCATATTTATAACTCAGAGTCTGGGGAAGGATTGTCTGCACACAGTTCTCAACATGGTGGCTAAATTGGCAGCTAGCAACTAACGGTGCTAACTCTATATACAGTGCTATCAACTGCAACAATGCTGAAAGAGCTAATAATAAGCTGGGGGGAACCAGAGGGTGAGTGCTACTCTTTCACTGGTCTAACCCGGTCTCACTCTGAATTAGTCGAAATCCGGCACTTGGGCGGTGACTTGCGGCGTCCGACACTGACGAAAAAAAGCCGTCCTTTAACGTTGGCGTGATATGCGGCTGGTCGCCTTTAGAGTTTAACATCGAACAGAGGCGTCAGGGGGAAACGTGGTGGGACGAGAATGAAGGTCAAGACTAGGTCGGGTTTGGAGTGGTTGAAGATGGGTCCAACAAACACCGACTTCCACCAGAAAGAGCAGTGTTAACATCCCGAAAGATTATAAAGCCAAACCGTGTACTTTGTCCCTAAACCTAACCATGTTTTTGTTGCCTGTACCCAACCACGTGCGTTAGTTATTGGAGGAAAAAAAAAAGAGTCAATTCATGATGATGTACCAACATAGTGCTTTTATTTTGAAATAGACTGTATGTAACAGGCAGAACTTGTCACAGTGTCCTAGAACGTCAACAACTAACACACCCAGGGTACCTTTCACGTCGTATGTCAACATGTTGAATGTTGCATACAGGGACTTAAATGAGAATAATTACAATCGAACTGGCAGATGAAGGAGAAAGTCTCTCTGTTTAAAGGAAAATTACACTTGAAATATAATAATAAGGTAAAAAAAAAAATAGCAGTTGTTTATGTATCTTACCTACTGCAGCACTTCTGGTCCCTTTTCCTGCTTGGTTGTGTATTTGTCTTTACAAATGATTCATTAGGCTTCATGGTGAAAAGAGAAAGTGACACCACACTGAAATATTTGCAGTTCAGGTCATAGACGTGGGAAGGGTTTCATAAATCTTCTGCCTCTGTTCTTTTGTCCAGGCCTTAAAATATACAAACAGAAAATAAAAGCACATCCCTGCATATACCATTACAGAGGATACTGCAGGGTGTGTCTCAGCTATCAACTGTGACCAGTGGTTGAGCCCGAGCTCCAAGAGAAACAATGTGTTTTTTATTTTCTATTTTAGGAGTTTTGGCAGTAGGCAGATGACTGTGCTTCCTGTGATATCCTGTGGGAGATGCTGTGGGAGTGCAGAACACTGGCACTGCTGTTATGAGACCTTCAGTCCTTTTACACCCGGTGTGAATTATGTTATGCTGTTTGAGGCTCTCAGCAGGGCACAAATGGTTCTTCCTTACGTATTTGTCTACATTTATGGCAGCCATCATCCTTCCTTTATCTCCTGGATCACAGATTACCTGACCACAGGGGCTCCACAAGGGACTGTCCTGGCTCCATTCCTGTTCACACTGTACACGGCGGACTTCAAATACAACTTTGAGTCCTGCCACATCCAGAAATACTCGAATGATACTGAACTGAATATAGGGACCTGATAAAAGCCTTCAGTGACTGGAGTCACAAGAACTGTCTCCTCCTGAACACCTCAAAGACCAAGGAAATGATGGACATCGAGGTGGTGCCAAGCTATAAGTATCTAGGTGTACACCTGGATAATAAGTGGGACTGGTCCCTAAACACAGATGCTCTCTACAAAAAGGGGAAGAGCCGCCTCTTTTTCTTGAGGAAGCTCAGCTGTCTCGACATCTGTAGTAAGATGCTGCAGATGTTTTATCAGTCTGCGGTGGCAAGTGTGTTGTTTTATGCTGCAGCCTGCATATAATTCTTTGACATATAACAGATGAGCTGACAGATAATTGAATTTCCCCTTGGGGATGAATAAAGTTATTCATATTCTTATAAAGCTTGATTAAAATGTTTTGGATGACTGGATCACTGGCAGCAGCAGCAGCAGCAGGAGGATAAGAGCTAGAGTGACGTCAGGTAATTTGGGACACTTTTTGGTAGATAACCAAGAATAAAAGTCTGGATACTACCTCAAGCCTTATTTTTTTTTTTACAACTTGTTACAGATCTCTGCTGTATTTCTTTGACGAAAATATGTCGCTAAGTAAAAGATTCTAGAAACTTAAGGCGTTCAAACACATCAAGAACCCCGACCTAACAAAAAATCGGGACAGTCATGTTTGTTTGATTTTAAATGGTTAAATCAATTTATCAATTCAGTCATTAACCCATTAAATGATAATGTAACCTGTGGCTACTCATTAAAAAAGACTGTCCAACTTTTCTATAATGCTTTCTTTCCCTGTCCTGTAGCTGCATGTGTCCATGGTGCCTTACTGTCTGCAGTGGAGGACTGTGTGGGTTTGTTTGTTTATAACAATTATGGGAAATTCTGGACTATTGTGGCTGACATGGACTCACAACGTCATCTTAAATATTTCTTAAGGGCCAAAAAAATAATAAAAAATGTCTGAAATATGACAGTGGCACACATGGTAACTTAAAAACATATGTTGGTCTCACTTCAGAAAAATGCCAAATTTTAGCTTAATTCTTTTGTCCCATTTTATCTGAAGGCATTAAGTACTCAATCAAAACCCGTTACCATAGAAAGTAAGATGTATTATGAAAATATTTTGATTATAAGTTGAACATTAAATGAAATGCAACATCCTACAGTCATTTTTTGGTGTTATACCCCTGCTGTTTCAGCTGCAGTACTCTTATTACCAACGGAAGAAAATCAACATGCCATATGGTTTTCCTTAGAGGTTCTGGGACCTCGCAGTGATTTTTTGACTCTTTGCTCTGCCCGCCCTCTCTGCCAAATCAATATGATTGTTTCAAGTGAAGAACATTTGTTGTAGCTATACAGTAACATGTTTAGTGACTGCCTACTAAAATCTAAAGAGTTCAAGATGTAAAACTTTATTTGTCTCATTTTACCTGATGCCCCAAATGACCTGACTTCACCCTCAATATTTGACTGTACTGTAAGTGGTCTAGAGCAGTGGTTCCCAGCAGGTTCAGCAGCCTAAGTCATTAGTTCAAGGTCCACACAGTTTATTACATTCAGTCCATGTCGTCCAGCTCATTTGCTGTCTCTGTTAAGCAGCTGTCCACTCACTCTACAGCAGAAATGGCACTTCAAAATAAATGATCAGCATTTCCAAGTCTTTTGCATCTGCGCTCTCAGTGTCTTTGCACCGCCATTGCAGCCAGGGATGCATGACCCGCCCTACTCTGCCTCTGATAAGCTTCCCTGATATTCTTACCCTAACCACGTCCAATCTCACTCATCTTGCCTATACCTAACTAACCTAACCAATAAAGGCAATGAATACTAGCCAGTCAGAGGGACAGGAGGGCAGGTCATGCTTTCACCAAAAAATGTGAATGTGGATGACTGTTACAGCACGTTCTACCATAAAAACAAAATAAAATAAGTTTCTTTAAGTTTCTAAACCTAAATCTTCAGAACCAGGCATTTACCTGCAGGAATATCATCCTAAGATACATTAACAACATTACAAGTCAAGATTACATGTTTCCCTGACATGTAGCTACATGTAGCAGTGTACTTGCAGCAATGTCACGTTCCAACAGGAATATGCTCGAAAATGCACGTTTCCTTATCGTTAGCATTTGGCTACATGTAGCGTATGTAATGTAAACTAACCAAAGTGGCAGTAGTGTGCATTGAGCAGATGAACATTACAAAAAATCTGTCACACGGTGAAGTCAGCTTGTCTCGAAAGGAGAGGAAAAATGTTGGAAACAGAAAATTAAGAATGGTCTAAAGCCTGATGTTTTTGCCAAAAGGTATTACCTCATTATTTAAACTGGCCACATTTAATATGAACATCTGAAACTTTAACATTATATGTATGACAGAAAATAAGGACAAGCAACCACGAACCCCAGAAGGATAAGCGGTCACAGAAATAAATTAATGAATAACAGGACTCCTTCAAGTTTGTTTATTCTTTTTCCCAATAAACTTCCCAAGATCTTGGCAATTTAACTCTGTCTGCATCATTGTCAAAGTTTGGTAGATCCCTGCATTGTATCTTCAATTTAAGACTTATTATGACAAGCTGTGTAAATAAACCTGGCATTACTAAGACCAAACCAAACACAATTTTCGAGGAATACTTCTCAAAAAGCAGCCTGACAGTCATTCTAGGTTAAAGTCCTAGTACAGACAGTTTCAGTTCAGGAACTATTTTTAAAAACCTTTAAATTAAAGAATGATAGAGAAGCCTGACAAGCTGAAAAAGGCTCTGAGACAAATGGGAATAAAAAGTAATGAATAAAAAGTAAGACCACAAATTAACTCCACTTTGACAATTCGCCTCACCGACTGATGCAGCTCATGACATTAACTGCATTTATGTTTTTCATAAATTCACATTAGCGTGGAACATTATGTTATAACATTCTGGTCTGAAAGGGAGGTTGTTATTTTGTTTGGAAGTCAGAAGGAACAGGGAGTTAACGCCTGCATCCTTCAGCATGTATAACATCTGCAACATTAACTCTGTGGCATCTGACTTGGACAGCTGATAGTTTACATCCTGTTCTCTTACGTTTGTTTGTTAAAATGATTTCATGTGAAGCAGTTACATTTTCTCTGCACTCTGCTGCGTGCCATCTAATTCTGGCTTCAGTTCAGACATCATTGTGATTAATTGTTAATTGCTCTGAATACACATGATCCAGAGCTGCACCCTCACACCTAGAAACGGGCCATATGTGCCTGTGTGTGTGATGTCACCGATTAGCCTACCAGGAACTTCTTCAGTGGAAACAGGCCTATTGTTGAAGATCGGGATATAAGTCTTTATCAACGCTTCTGTTGCTCATTATAGGATGAATAACAAATAAAACTCCAGGGACCCATGTTCACTGAATGTTAATTAAACATAATTAATTTAATTACAAATTTGTGTAGAGTTGTGTTTCTCTGCACCTGCACCCCTCCGGCCTTGGCTGCAGCCTTGGAGTATAGAAAATAAACGGAAACAAATAGCTAGAAAACATGAGGCACATCAAACAGCAAAAGTTAAGTAAATGAAATTCTTACTTGCAGTGAAAGGCTAAAAAAAAAGGAAGGAAAATTAAACACAAATGTTGAAAGAATCAGCTGAACTTAATCAAGAGAGAAAACTGACAAAAGATTTGTGAATGTCAGTAAAGTATAACTTATCCTGGCTGGCATTAGGATTTTCTCACATTTCATGACTTCTGAGTTACTTTATCAGGGTTTCTGCAGATCTTTAAAATGTCTCAAAAAGCATTGAATTCATTCATCTAAAAATAAGGCCTTCATTCGTATTAAAATGTCTTTAACCAATCTTCCAAAAAAACAATGCAAAGAGATAGGAAGCAGGTTTTTTTGATGTTGCACTGTAGGATCTCAAAGTAATTGGTTACATATATTTTTTTAAATATAATTCACAGAAAGACTCTGGCATTTACGTGACATAGACCAGCAACAATGTTAATGTTTTGTTTTTGGCCAGGAGGATCAGCTGTCTGTTAACCAGCTGTCACTGCACCCTGGACGCGTGGGAAAGTGCTGGTCATTTAATCAAGATTTCCCAGCATAGCTGAAACCAGGCTTTAAAAAAGTTTTTAAAACTCGACACGACGAGAATCAAGGCAGCAGAGTCTCACATGCAGAGAGCACAAAATCATCAAGTCGTGTTTAATGTTACAATAAACGCGGGCAAAATTCCAATTGGTTCATGGGTTTTCATGGGAATTTTGTTATTGTAAAATTGGTCCTAAATGTCATCCTAACAGGCATTAAAAATGCAACAATTGCGGACCGACTGAATGCACAAGTAAGCAACAGACTCTGTCCCACCCACAGAAGCTGCCCTCTTCATACAAGGTACATTATTCCAGTATACTGTACATGGAGTCAATCATTTTATTCATTCATTAATCAACCAGTGGTGTTATGTGGACTGTCTGACTTTGGATTGTCTTGTAGTGTAAGACAACTTGACAAATTAAAAGAAAAACCTTAAGGAAACTGGACTTAAATTAAGAAACTAGAGAAAGAAGTGATTTTAATGCACATTGTAAGCAGGGTTGTTGAAAATAGCTGCTTTTTGCAGTTTCATTAAATAGATGCTTATATCAGGATTGTATTCATGTTTTATTTTCATAAAAAGTATAAATCGCTTAAGATAAAAGCAAGTCAGTTAGCAGTGGCAGATGTGAAGCTCCAGTGTGACAAGGGAAAGCTGCAGGACGTGGAGCTTGACAGACAAAAGAAAGACCTTAAGGAAACTGGACTTGGAAATTAAGAAACAAGAGAAAGAAGTAAGTGACTTAAATTGTACCTTGTAAGCATGACTGTGATGTAACGTATTAATCAATATTATTTCTCTCTTTCTCTCCACAGCTCAAAGCAGACAGTGACTGATTTTAGTATTTTTCATTTAAATAAAATGAGGTCAAAGAATATTGTGGTTTCATCTTCATGTTTTCATTCATTGATGTAAAGTACACTGGTCATACAGTTATGAAATCTAATAACCACTAATTTTGTTAATGCTAAATACACCTACTTGTATGTTTCCAACAATTAATCCTTTTATTGGTAAAGATATGTGCATGTCAAAGTATGTTTGGGCTATGGCAAAAATAATGTTTTAAATGTTGGGTTTTTTTGTAGGCTTAATGTATTTTGTTCAAAAATGATGCAAAGACGTACATAAGAACATGAAATGACGGTAAAACACATTGATTTCCGATCGCAGTGACAGCTGAATGGACAGATAAGGCACCAGGCTAAACTAAGCCTGGTCAGGACCAGGCTAAGCCAGGATAACCAACATATCCCGGCTTAATCCCGTATCTAGGTTTCGAACAACAGGCCCCAGGTGAAGGACTTCAGCACCGGACAGCGCCCCATGCAGCCACAATTAATAACAACACAAGACATTAAAATCTTCTTGTCACAAAATTGTGTGATACTTGTTAACCCCAAAGACTAAATAGATATGTTTCATAAACTAGAATACTCATGTACACATCTACACCTCAGTGTTACCTGTAAATTGTTTGCTTGGTGCCTGTGATGAAGCAACGTCCATCGGTTTGCCGGAGGCATCCTCTCGTTGGGCTTTAAGCCAGAGCAGCTCTTCTCATGTTTTGGGATTTGGCAGTGTAAAAACAGTTCATCCTGGAACTCGAACACTTGTAGGCGTTCAGTTAAGCGCTGCTGATATAAGTCTTGAGAGTGATGAGAGGCAGATTCTGTCTACCTATAAGGCCATGGCCACAGTAAATGGATAGTTCTGAAACCACACATCTCCCTCTCTGTTTGTTCTTTCATCTATACAAGGCGAGAATTTCCCACCCACAAAACTCACCTTCTCTAAAATGCTCTTCCAAGGTGATTACTTCAAAAACAGCTGCCTCGCACTACAGAGTGGTTGGAGCTTTTCAAACAATCTGACATCTTTCAACCCTTTGCAGCGTGTATACGAGACCTCTCATTTCCTTTCACTTGAACTGCTTCTTTGAACCTCTGCTCCTTCCTCCTATGACGTAAGGTAGGAACCAAGGCAACACAAGGGACAAGGGATTTGCCACAAGGGACATTCCTCCTCACTCCGTCAATAATATTTTATAGAGTCTCAATGTGATCACGGAGGAACCCGGTGGATTGCCCCCTCTCGGTTGGAGAGAGTTACTGCCTCAAGGGAGGGAGTTCAAGTATCTCATGGTCTTGTTCACGAGTGAGGGTAGAATAGTCCCACTGGTAGGAGGACCCAGAACATGCTGAAGGGATTAAATATCTCATCTGGCTTGGGAACACCTTGGGGTCCCCCAGGAGGAGCTGGAAAGCGTTGCTGGGGAGAGGGAAGTCTGGAATGCTTTCCTTTGGTCTGCTGCCCCTGTGAACCAGCCCCAGATAAGCGGATGAAAATGGATGGATGGAAATTCTCCTCAATCCATCAACAATGTTTTAAAAAGTCTAAAAAAACATGGACTTTCAACCAGGAGTCTGCTGTCTGTGCCCTGAGTGAAACCAAAAGTCAATGTAATTACATAACTTCACACAACTTCTTAAAATAGATACTTTACGTTGCCCAAAGTACATAAGTGTACGTCACTTACAATAATAATAATAATTATTATACATTGGATTTTTATGGAGCTTATATGGATACTCACACCTCGTTTCAACTTACATATGTGTACGGAGACGAGGCAACCAGAAGTCCACTCAATCCTATGGGAATTCCCATGATATCTGATGTGCCTACGAAACTTGAGAATTTGCCTTGAGTACGTTAAAAATTGAACTTTTGTGGAGGATTTCAGAGAGACCGTATGACAGTGTGCTAGCTTAGCTAACAGGCTGCTAACTAGCTGTTGATGGTCAAGTGAGTTTGTATAATTAAAAAGAAGTTGTTTATCTAGTTTGAACACACTGTGAATCTGTGTAATGTTATTTTGCTAAAATATAGTTAGACATTATACAGTCAGATCGTCATTATGACTCGTTCAGCCATTCAAGCGTCTTTTTTAATTAAATATTTAAAAAAACATGCCGCATACCTGGCAGGTCCTGTTTTTGTCCCGGTAATGTACCGAGTGCATATTCCAAAAAACAGACAAAATTGGCTTTATAGGTGATAATGAGGAGTTTTAAGTGGATATACTGGGGGATAGGGAGCCAGTAGAGGTTATGAAGGACAGGGGTGATGTGGTCAAGGGTGCGGGAGTGTGTGAAGAGACAAGCAGCAGAATTCTTGAGTGTTTAATTTCTGTACATAGGTCTTTTCCTAGACTTTACCAAGTGTTTTTCTTTTCCTACACTTAACCAATATGCAACTGTACTAAACACTGGCCAGCAGCACACAGTGCAACAGTAACACATTTTGTGCCCACCACCATGAATGTATGTCAAGACGTCATGTCACAACAAACCATCGAGGAGCTCACATTATTACACACACAGAGGTAATGTGACTTTATTCTCTGCTCAGGATGCCATTACCCCACTATATATTTAGACATCAAAAAGCCATTTGCTGCTATGCTAATGTTCTAAATGTGTCATACAGCTCCTTTAAAGTGTTGTCAGATGATGCACAGTTGAGGAACCTGACACAAAGCCTGTGATGGATTTCTCTGGGTAATGAGAAAAGCTAAAAATACTTACTGTGAAGTCTGTAATTGATTCGTTAAAGGTTACAGGTACAGTAAATCTATTCACTTCAAGCTTATGTGGCCTGTTATGGGACTAACAGCCTAAATAGTCAATGTAATGTTGTACTCTACAGCTCTGGAGGGGGAAATAATTGGACTCTCCCTCTCTCTGTGACTGAGCTGAGATGCACTTGGAAAGGAACAGAAGACATCACAAATAGAAGATGCCTGGCTGGCTAATGACTAAACAGTAAAAAGGTGGCATGGTGTTTAAATGATTCATTTATTATGTAAATCACAAACACTCCAAAATAGAATATAATGGGAAGAATTTGGCATTATCTGCCATAACAACCCAGTTGCCAAAATAACTGTTGGCATTGTACGTTTCTGCAAACCATGTATATGTTGAGTTTGTATGTTATTATGTTGCGGAAGGTGAAACTTATGCCACCAATGTCTCGCAGAAAAACACCCAGCTTTGGTGGCACATTTGCTACCAGAAATGCTGGAGGTGTCTTGTGTAAAAAGAATCTGCTTTTTGTGGCAGTCTGCATTTGGAAATGCTGCAATGTCTCTCTAAAAACACCTGTTTTTGGTGGCACAATTTCTGTTAGAAATGCTACTGAGGTCTCTTTAAAAACACCCAGGACTAATATCCCTCTTTGTTCAAATAAACAATATGTAGCACAGGCATCACTGCCTGGCGCACCTCTGACGGTGCCTTTACGCCAGCTGCAGAGTCATCAGCCGGGAGCCACCCTTCACTGATGTTTCGCTCCATTAATCCCGGAACATCTCTGGGTGGTGGAGCAGTGATAGGGACATCTCCCTACCGCTCCCTGCAGCTGGCCCTAAGATCTCTGTTTCCCCCACAATTTGTCCTCCCTGCAAAACCAGAGCCAGAAGCTCCCCTGCTCTGCCTCCTCTGCAATGTCCCTGATGGCCCTCTTCAGCTTGGCACCTCTAATGCCCAAGGACTTAAAGAGGCGCTGGGCTGATGCTCCTGTGTAGCCTCTTCTCCCAACCTCCACCCAGCTTGTGAGCATGCAGCTGCCAGCTCTGCATACTTGTCCTTCTTCCTCTCGAAGGCAGCCTCCATTCCATCCTCCCACGGGATGGTCAACTCGATCATGTAGAAGACAGAAGGTCTCACTGCTCCCCACACTGACCCAACAACCTCCTTTACCTTACTTACACATGGCTTTCTCAGCCCAAACAGCACTGCCACCTTCAACAAACCAAGGCTCTGTTTTGCAAGCTCCAGGTAGTGCCCGTGCCGATACTACCTTTCCTAACACATTCACCATACCCTATTCAAACAATCTAAACTCTGCCTTGGTCAAATCATATCTTTTCTTCTATCGACATGGCACACTGCAGAAAAGGTCTGGTTTCTAAACTGTTTTCATTGTTTTCTGTATCTTCTTATAAACCTCGGTATATTGAACAAGTTTGGCACAAAGACCTGGAACATCTGACTGATAATGAGCCACTGGACTGGGACTGCATCTGGAAATGTACAGCTGATACCTCCAAAAATCCTAATCATCAGCAGATTCATCTTATTTTTTTTACATCGAACATTTCTCACTCCCAAGAAACCCTTTCTGATGAAACTTAATCCACTACCAACATGCAGTCTTTGTACAGATGGACTTGATGTCTCTTTTATGCACGTTTTGTTTTCTGTAAGGATGTATCTATCTTTTGCAGATCAGTTTGTTCTGTTTTAACTAGAACAGTGGAATGTGAAGTACTATGCACCCCGACTGTTACGCTCCTTAACGACTAATCCTCAGTAAATATTTCACAACATCAAAAAGAATTTTACTGGCTGGTTTAACAGCTGCCAAAAAAATTCTGGCTTTACGCTGGAAGCCTCCACACTCTCTCATAAAATCCCATTGGTTAAATATGTATGTTGATGTCATCATTATGGAACTTTCATTGGCTAGGATGCATGGTGCTAAAGAGAGTACGATATTATGGTGGACAAGAGCCTTAAGTAAAATCCAAGAATTTTCCGGTGCTGCATGATTCTCCAAAGTTTTTAGTTATGATTATCTTAACAGGTGCTGTAATATGATCTGTAATACTAGGAGGAATTAATTTAGGCACCACAGTTCCTAATTTCTTTGGATGATTTTTTATTTATTGTGGTGTGATTTTCGCAGGGCTCTGTGCCAGATATTTTTCTGTTTCCTGTTGTAGGTCATGTTGCAATTGAACTGCAAATCAATTAACTGTGCATAACTGATAATTGCCGCGTTTCCCAGATCCAGTTAAGAAGATCTTAGCGCTAAGAGCTTCTTAAGAACATTCTTAAACCTCCCATGAAAGAAAAACGTGTTACTCAGATTCGCAGTTAACTTAAGAAGATCTTTCACTACAAAGGATTTGTAAGATCGAGCTGACCCACTCTCAACAGTCTTCTTAGCGACCAAACGCTCACAGATCCAGTTGCGTCAGGCAAATTAATATTACACTAAGCAAGGAGATGTTAAAACAGTGTGCACCGTATATATTTTGATCTATTTTACTACTATTCTACTGCTTCAGATTTATATTGTTTAGCATTAGAATGGAAGAATTTCATTCTGCAGGGCAACACGTGTCCTTACTGTGCATATGACAATAAACACTTGAAACTTGAATCTACATGTTTTATGAAGACCCTGTGTGCGCTCAAAGCTGTGGCACAAGTTACGCACTGAAATCTGGCAGAAGAAAAATAATAAGAAAAATAAGTGTGTGTGTTCCTGTAGGCTATGTGCTTTGCATGTCAGGCACACAAATAAAATGAATCATCATGACTATCATTTATCATAATTTCTCCACACATAACCCACATCTGCATGCTATATGAGATAGTTTACCGCGTCAGGGCACAACAGAAACACATCCACCCTCCAAACCTGCGACATTTCACAGTTATCAGGCAACTGACATGTGTAATTGAGCTCAGCTGGAACCTCATCAAGGGATGCTCCACCCGGGCCGCTACTCTATATAAAGGCGTTGCCGGTTTATAGCGGGTGCTTTGTCCGATTCTCAGTGTAGATTGATATAGTCTATAAATCTGTCAACTTTATCCTTCCGTGTACTGGTCACATTAAGATGATCATTAGCAGAGACACAACGGTGATGAATGCAAGTAGGATACAGTGTGGTCAGGATACAATGCAAGTCCTTATGTTCATTTGTCCTTGCGTCCGTCTTTCATATTTTTGTTTAAATACATTTCCTCATGATTCTCTTACCAAGACTACTTCTTATTAGTTGTAGTCTTGTTTTCATCATGAAAATAGGTCATTAACAAATATTTATTTATTTATTTCATTAGAATTATTAGAACACACATACAGACAAGCAGCAGGGAATTAGTGCGTTTGGTAGAAGCGCTGTGTGTGACTTATGCACTGATTAAGTGGTGGGTGATCGATTGATTTAGTTTCAGCACCGCAGTAGTGGACAACTCCTGTTAAGAGCTTCTTAAAGAGCGATCTTAAGAGCAATCCTAAGAAGGGCATTAAGAACTCATCTGGGAAACACTCTTATCTTAGAGACCCTTCTTAGCTAAGACGTTCTTAGCTGGCTGTTGATGACACAATCCCCGCTAAAAATCCCACCGGGTCTCATTGAAAAACACCATTTTGGTGGCACAATCGCCGCTGGAAATGCCGCCAATGTCCTGCTAAAGAACACCTGGTTTTGGTTGCACAATTGCTGCTGGAAATGCCACCATGTGTGACGAAAAAACACCCCGTTTTGGTGGCACCTAAGTGTCACAACCTTCACTTCCCAATGAGAAACTGTTTGCATACATGCAGTCTGAACTACATTACTTCAAACATACTGAACATACAAGTGATGAAATGCACAAATGCAGAAAGGTACAATGCCATCATTTACCTCTGACGACTGGACTGGATAGAAAAGGTATTTTCTCAAATGTATTCACATCAGGGAAGACATGGCTGTAATCTATTTATAGTTCTGTTTGGAGAACAAGAGGTTCACTGTATCGCCAACACTGTTGCCAGGCAATAAACATTTTAAAAAATGTTGAAGCCGGCCTTTGTGTGTTTTTTATTTTTGCTTATTTGTTGTTTTCTTTTTGCATTTTCAGTGTCATGGTTAAAAATCTTAGAAACTCCTACAGTCTTTGGCAGATTCTAAAAGTGCTATCAAAAGCATCAAGATTCAAGATCAAGATTGATCTATTGATTTATTTATTGACTCTAATGTAATTCTATAGAAACATGAAGTACTTAATGGTGGGATTCTGACTGATCAAAGCGTTTGGTTTATTCATTTCAATGTGACAACAACAGCAGCAGTAGAGGATCAGAATCAGTCCATTCAGTCAGATCGCAGATCTTCCTTGTTTGTGTCAGGTCAGTGTTTTAAGTGATCTTTTTAAGAAGCACTGGTCATATGAAAGTCAGTCTGCTCTCGGGAATGTGCAGAAGTGGATACATGATGTCCGAGGGACAGGAGGATGTTCTCATGTGAAATGAGATTGTGTGACCTCAATCAACCTACTGTAAATCATTCAATTTTAGGGTGAGGACCTAGTTTAAGGCAACACATTCTCGCTCTGACCTTGTCACATATTCATGTTTGGTCACAGACTCTCCGCGTCCAGATACGACGTGCAAGGTACCCTGGGTAAGTTGATTGTTGACTTTCTGGGATGCCGTGTCAAGTTCTACCTGTTACATGCATTGTCTTCTTTCAAAATACATTTCTGTTTTCACAGGAAATTTACCGTTTATATACAGTCTCTTTTGAAATAAATGCACTACGTCAGTCCAACAACAGAAATTGACCTTATTTTCCCTCAACAAAAATACGTGGCTAGGTTTAGGAAAAAAGAACAGGGTTTGGCTTTAGAATTTTATGGAACGTGAACACTGCTCTCCCGCATGACAGTCGGTGTCCGTTGGACCCATCCACCAACCCTCCTACTACTCCTACTACTAATTGGACTTTGCCAACCTAACTTTCGTTATTGTCCTGCCGCGTTTCCCCCTGATGCTGGATGTGAAAGGGTGGCTTTGTTTGTCGGTGTCTGACACTACAAGTCACTGCCCAAGCGTCGAACTTTGAGGACTTCGGAGTGAGACCGGGTTGGTCAAGGTTAGGGTTAAGCTGCAGACATACACTGAACACAAATCTAAATGCAGCACTTTTCTTTTAGCTCCCACTTTCCACGTGTTGAAGATGTGAAAAATGACAAAAGACATTTTTTTATGCACTCAATAGATTTCTCTTGAAATCTGGTCACAAATTTGTTTAATCTGTGTTAGCAGTGTCAGCATCTATGTCACACCTGTCAGGTGGATGGATTATCTTGGACAAGCAAATAGACAAAGTCCGCAATAACCTGGAATGTTTCAATGCTGCTGCACATTGACAAATATCGGATAACAAATCAAAAATCTTGCTTGGGTTCAGCCCACTTGAACTGCTGCTGTGTTGTGCTATGGCCTATTCAAGTGCTGGAATTTGTTATTTACGTGACAATGCCTGAACGCAACACAGGCTCTGCTCCATTTGTGTCGTGCTGTGGGTTCAGGCTAGGCTCAGTCATAACTGTGTCGGACTTGGGTTGGTTTTGGTCAGGAAAATGCGGCCCCAGCCGCGCTCTAGTGTGCTCACCTGTGTGTGTGTGTGTGTGTGTGTGTGTGTGTGTGCGCATCAGGGCAAAACTCTGCCGTGCATGATAGAGAGAGCAGAGGAGAATTGTCTGTGTAAGTCCTCTGAAGTGAGCATAAAGCATTGTCATTACACTAAATAACAAAATACATTGTGTATTATACATTATACAGGTTATGCCTAAAAAAAATACTGTATATTGGTTATATCTGCCACAAAAAGTCGTTCATAGACAAAAAGTCTGAATGGCATTTTAACAATGAAACAAAAGGTATCAAAAGTAAAAAAATCTGAATATAAGAATATAAATAAATTAGATAAACGCTAAAGAGATTCTTTTACTTTGTCAACTTGTTGCAGTTGAGCTAGTTTGGAATACTGTTATGCCAATATGAAACCTCTATTGCTTGACTCTTTGTCCCTGTGTTGTGTGAGGGACATTGTTCAGCTTTAGTCTGCTTCCTTTTTGTGTTTTGTTTTGTTCTGTTTTTGTGATGACAAAGTGATGCTGATTGTTTGTGTATGTAATCACCACCTGCATACTGAGCTCCAGTTCTAAATGCAAAAAAGTCCAAATAAAAGAAATTGATGAATAATCAGCATTAAAAATGAGGATAAATACATAATTAAAAAAAAACTATGTTCAATAAAACACTATGTTCGATATTCAAATATACAGCATCAATTAAATTAGTACATTAGCAAACACTTGCTCATTTAAATTTTAAATGATTTTTGGCATACTGAGTGCAATGCTGTCTCAATATTTAAATTGTTGGAGCATCAAGATGTCTCCTACTGTTCAGTGCTACAAGCCATAGAAAGAAGAGATTTTTGTTGTCTTGGTGTCTAGAACCGCTGCAGATTGATGAGATGATAATACTTGCATAGATGGCAGTTGGTTAAATGGCAGAGTCTTTATTAGGCAGTGATTCACACACCCTGCACAGCCTTGTCCGGGGGTTGCATTATTATTAAGCAGTGGAAGTGAGGTACATCAACAGGGGGATGAATTACACTCCTAAGTGCTGTTGGAATGCATCATCTCCATTTGTTTTCAACCTTTATTTATCTATCGAAGGGGTGGCTCAGCGAGCATGCTCTTTTTGTTTTTGCATTCATATCCAGTAATGACTCAAATTTACAAGCAGGAGCAGAACAAACACCACCTGCGGGGTTAAGTGGGTTAAAGCTATTGAAGCTTTGGTGCCTTGTTGCTGCAGGGAGAAGAGAGAATAAGTTCCTCTTCAGACTGTACGGGTCTTAAAACTTATTTCTCATTATGATTTTAACCATCACTACTTTACTAACATCGTGCTCTTGAATATTCATCATGCATTTCTCATGGTTTTTCTTAACGTGGGCTTACGGCTGTACATTTTGTGCCATCTTAAAGGTCCAGTGTGTAGGTTTTAGGAGCAGAATGGAATATAATAAGTATGTTTTCTTTAGTGTATAATCACCTGAAAATAAGAATCGTTGTGTTTTCATTACCTTAGAATGAGCCCATTATATCTACATAGGAGGCGGGGCCTCGACCCCGGAGATCGCCATGTTTCACCGCCATGTTTCTACAGTAGCTCCGAACAGACAAACCAAACACTAGACACTAGATTGGGACACTCAAGTTCTCACATCGGGCACCACAGTCAGCAGCCCCTCTGCAACGAGAGCATTGGAAAAACAGATTTTCTAAAGCAGCTGCTTGATTCAGGGTTTTACTGCTTTAAATTTGGAGAGTAAGAGACCTCTGCGAATAATTCGTCTCCCTGTAAAAACCTCCTGAACGTCTGGATCTTAAGTTACCAGAGAGCACACATTAGCAGGTGCTAGGCTAGCAGCTTGTCTCTGTCAGACCAAACTGTGACGTAAAAACAGTGATTTTTAAGGTGAAACGGCTTTATTCAGTGTTTTACCCGTTTAAAACAGCAGGTCTGATGTTTTAGGGAGGAAGACACCTCTGTGGATAATTAATCTCCTGGTGAAAACCTCTTAAATGTTTGGATCAGAGATAACATCAGCACACAGTAAGCTATCAGAGAAAAAAGGTGAGCACACATTGCAGGTGCGGAGCTAGCGGCCTGTCTGTAATTTGCCAAACAGCAATGGAGAAGCACTGATCTGTAACATGAAAGAGCTTATTCAGTGTTTTGGTCTAAATTTAATCACTGGGTCTGTTTCTTTCGGAGAGGGAGAGACCTCTGTGGATAATTCGGCATCTGGTAAAAACCTTTTGAACAATGAACACTGGCCATGTGAGCACTTTCAGCTGGTTGCAATCTGCAATTCTCACTGGTAGATGCCACGAAATTGACCTAAATTCAACACACTTGACTTTTTCATTTGAAAATGTGCGTGGATGATATTTATAAAATCCACAAGTAGAATCAAATTTGCACAGAGGTAAAAAAAAAAAAAAAATGTGGAGCTGTAGATATAAATTGAACAGTTTAAATCTATCTTGATATTTAACATTACTCGTGTAAACATAATACAATGAAAGACAGAGAGAAAACTTGCGTTCCATTTTTATTTTATTTTTTAAATGCACAGTAAGACGTCATAAAAGTTAAATCATCCTGCAAACCTCCTCTGAAATGAACATGAGGGTGGACTAAGAAATCACACAGCGAGGGACTGAAAAAAGGATATCAGTTGGATAAGTAGAGGAATTTCTGTTTTTATTGGAAAGGCGGGGGAACAGGGTGATTCATAACAGTGTGATAGGTCACACAAGGAGGGAACAGTTTTCTAAGATTGTAAACTCCCTCTTTCAGGGAAACATAAAGTATTTATTATACTGTCTACCACAGGAGGAGTGTCATCTATGAAACATTTTTACACTTGTAAATGAGGTAACAGTTGAGACATTGAGAATAAACATTATGTCTTCATACATTCATTTTTGCCCCAGCCCTTTAGGGAAAAACACCCTTTGTTCTCATTAGTACAGCAATGTATTTCTGCAAGGTCTCACTGTAGTGCACTGAAGCCTTGAAAAACCGTCTGTGTTCCCTTGTTCAGCAAAGTAAAAGGACCTTGTGTCCTATTTCCAGTTGATGAACTGCCTGATACGCAACAGATGGAATGCTGTGAACAAGGCATCTCGTTCATAGCTTCATCCCTAAAGACATTTATTTTCTCACTTAACCCTGCTGTCATTTTAAAATAAGCAAGTTCTTGCCACGGCGCTATCTCATGATTCAGTGGTTTTAGGATTTGACAAGAAAAAGAGGAACACATGTAAGCAAGCACAGGAGCCATGATAAAAGACCTGGATTTTAAGTAAAAATTAAAAAAAAATTATAAACCTAAATTGTAATTTATCTAAAGAACTAATTTTTTTTTTATCATTTTCTGTTCCTTCTGCATCAGCCATTACATCAGCCTCTGTGTTACGCTGCTATGCTAAACCTAGCTCGTGAAACCTCATCAACTAAGGCTAGCAAGCCCGTAACTTGCGGCAGACCCCATGTACATCGCCTACGCCGTTGTGAGCATTTATACTGTGTCTGTGTCACTCTGCAGTAACACCTCCAAACCACGGCAGAGTTTCTGTTAAGTGCTGTAAAGTTTAATTGATTCAACACCCACATTAAACACATATCAAATGTGGCTTAATAACAAAAATTTTAAACACAAGTACACAAATCAGCTTCACTATAACTCGCAGCATTCACAGACAAACACTTGTCTTTATCTGGACACTTGTAGTTAATCTTAAGTGCTACATCGTAGGCAACTGGACTTGCTTGCGTTTCTTGAAGACGTTTCGCCTCTCATCCAAGAAGCTTCTTCAGTTCAAAATGACTGGTACAAAGTTGCAGGCTACCAGTCATCGTACCAGTCATATAGAACTGTTCGGACCGGAGGACTGTGTGAATGTGTATTTACATGGATAATTCATGGTGTCAAATGCTTCCTCCGTCTTTTTTGTCCTCAGAATATCTTGCCTCTGGCGTCTCCCTTTTGGTGTGCTCGCTCAACTCAAAGGCCTCTCCAACTCTCCCACCAGGTGTGGCTTATAACGACTAATGAGTCATTACCACCAACCCTCAAGTGTGACGTCGATGCTGACCCTGCCTCCTACCACCTGGCTAAACCACACCCACAATTCATTCACATTCACTAAACTACCAAAAGAGCTATCGTAACACTTTGTCTCATGAACACTTACTGTATATGTCTTTACGTGGTGTGAAGGGACCAAACATTCTTCAGGTTAATTCGGATAAGACATAGGCGCAGATTTCTTTCAGTACTTTATTTCTACAAATCTAAAGGTCCAGCGTATAAGATTTAGAGGGATTTAGTGGCATCTAGCAGTGAGGATTGCAGATTTCAACCATCTGAAACTTCTCTCAGTCAGAGTTCCTTCAGTGTTCATTGTTCAGCAGGAGGTGAAATTATCCGCAAGGTCTCCTCCTCTCCAAATCAAATGGACCGGGTGATTAAAACCAGGATACACACTGAATGAAGCAATTTAATGTTACAAACCTGCGTTTCTTCTAAGCCAGGGGTGTCAAACTCATTCAGGTTAATGGACTGCAGACAGTCCAATGCAGGTGGCCCAGACCAGTACAACCATTGCATAATGTCCAATAATTGACAAACACCCCCAAATGTTTCCTTGTTTTTGGTTCAAAGACGTAGATTTTAAAATCACTTTCATCTACAAAACAGATGACACAGCCTGTGATGTCTTCAGAAGAATAAATGCAATTTCAACAATATGTCTGCTTTCCCACATTCAGTCATTCTACTACTCAGAGTCATTACATGTGCATTTTTCTGTACTTTTCTCTCCTTCCACACCAAACTAAAGCAGAAGCATACAGGAAGCAGGTGAAGTTACCCCCTGCCTTACAAACCATTTACAAATAAAAAGTTTTGGCAGAGTCTTAGCAACAGGGTCCCACCAATATTGTTTAAAGATAGAGGTCTGATACAGATTCTTTTTTACTGAAGCTGCTGATTGAGAATATTTTGCTCTTTGTATCTACCCTGGAAATCCAGATTTCTCACGAGAGCACAATTTGCAGTGATATTTTCAAATGCATGCTTGGTGCCGCCCCTCAAGTTGCGCCATTTGCATTACTCATAGCCAGACCCTAAATCTTTCTAGATTTAGCCGTATGTTTGACACCCCTGTCCTACGCTGTTCAGCATGTGCAGACATGCCACTAGCCCAGCACCTGCTAATGTGAGCTCACCTTTTTTCCCCTGATAACTGAACTGACCCTTCGCTAAGTCCCGCCCCAGGACGCAGGCTGGCCAATCACAACGTAACATTGGGCCAGCTCAGACCACAACACAGCTGTGCTCCATTGACTCTATTGCAGTCGTTTCAGGCTGGTTTTGTGGATTTGGAGCCAAATGTTGTGCCTGGGGCACGTCGTGGGTCTCTTATGTACAGACATCACAATTTCAATAAATATAAATGTATTAAAATGAACACATCAGTCTATACTGAATTTTGTTTTATCTTATTCAGTACAACATCTGGGTATTTTTTGCATACTACAGATTTTGCTTTTGTTTGCATACTGCATACTACATACTACATTTTGGCAATATCAGTATGTACTAGTATAGTATGCGGTTTCAGATACAGCCTTTGTCTTTTTAACCTGTTGTTGCTGCTGAGTCAGTTTGACATCCTGGATATATCCGTCAAACACAAACTGTAGACCCCTCTGTCTGCTTCTCTCTGGAATCACTGTTTCATTTTTCCAAAAATATGATAATATTTCTTCAGGGAGCGCAGTTAGTTACAGTGTGGGCTCCGTGCTTACTCCGAGAGACTGTCGGACCATTGCAAAGGGGCGGAGCTTAGTGAAAGGTCAATTATGTAGTGATCTCTACATCTCCAAAACAAGTATAAACACATAATGAAGTAGTTTCACATTAAAAAAATCTGGGGGGTTTCAATGCTGCTCATCACTTACTACAGTCGCCAATGGGAAAACCTGAAAATGTGAATGGCCCTATCTGGAGCCAGTTTTTGGTTTGTCCATTCTGGGCTGCTGTAGAGACATGGCGGTGCAACATGGCAATCGCTACGGACTAGGACCTACTCCCTTTGTAGATATGAATGGCTTATTCTAGGATATTAAAAATACAACAACTCTTATTTTCAGGTGATTATACACTAAAGAAACCATCATTATTATATTACATTCAATTTCTGCCACTATGTCCATCTAAATCATACACACTGCACCTTGTAAAGACACTTCCACCATAAAATGATGCAGAAAAGCTAAAAACTGATGCAAAAAATTCACAAGAATGCAGGAAATTAAGTGTTTGATGTTGAAAATTTCCCGGGGGAGGACCCCAACCCCCCTGATTCATATGTTGAAAATAAAACTCACGCCCATGGTATAAGATATTAATGTACTCTCTATTAGTGACAGCACTGATAGAACAGAAGACTGTGAATAGTCACAGCATGACTCACGATTTGTTTTCCACATCTATTCATACGTTTTAATCAGCTCGATTACTTTACATGGCAACTGTTGTTTTGCACTAGTGTACAGGTTTGCAGGATGCAAACGGGCACCTGTTGCCATCTCAACATTTAACTGGAAGATACCAAACCAGCTTTTAAACGTAGAAAACTGAGTCTTATTCACTGCAAAATAAAAATGCTCAAAATATCTATACGCCCATAGCAAACAGACAGCTGTATGTGTAGGGCATTTAACACATGAAAGGAGCCTTTCCTTTTATGAAGCACCGTGTGTGTGTGTGTGTGTGTGCATCCCTTCAATTTGAGGTATATATTAGGCCTATTGATGACTTGACTAGGTTGACTAGGACCAGGTTCTTAATAAAGTTTCCTCGGAGGGATACCACCAGAATGGCTGAAATATTTATCTGAACCCTTCAGCAGCTTTACCCTTTTTGAAAAGATGTCAATGTCAGCATTAAGATGTCAATGTTTAAAGCTGACCTTTGGGGGGTTAGGGGCGGCATTGGCAGGGATCCACTAATGACCTGCGGTTGCTTTTATTAGTGTATATAAAGCGACATGCTATAATTGCAAACCAACCAGGATTAAGAAGCAGAAGGAGGAGGGCAGCAAGATAACTCGTACACTAATGCTTCACCTGTTGTGGTGGTGACGTGAGCCACACCATTGATTAACAAAAAAAAAAAAAAAAAAGGAGCGTGTGGGTGGCCTTTACCATACACACAAATACACACTCCTCCCCATCCAGAAAGGAGCAGGAGACCCCTTAGCTTGATCGCACCCCGAGGCCTTGAGACACCACACTTCATGCGTCTATAAAAAGAGCTTTCCTCCTCGAAGGAAGCAACAGCAGACCCTCTCCTACTGAGCGCCTCATCACAGAGCAGAGAGAAAGCAGAGGAGAAGGAGAGACAGTTAGGAGTCGCCACTCTGGGAGATTTGTGGACAAACGCAGGGAGAAGCACAAGACTAGAAGAAAAGGACACTGTTGGAAAAGGTAAAAAAAAAAACTTGTTTGTTAAATCTTGCATGTGTCTGGTTGTTGTTAGCTTTTTGTTTTTCTGAACAAATAAGTACCATTGCGTTGATTCACTCACTGATTAATTATGAATTTTATGACACTGACATGTACAGCCGCATTTGCTCTGTAAATTATAATTAAAGTGGATTTAAATTTCATAGTAACACCTCAGCGTTTTAAAGAACATTCCCAGTTGTCTCAGGCAACATTTGAACTGCTTTCCATTAACACAAACCTCCACAAATACAAATCTAACTTACAGACCCCCTTAAATAACTCTATACATTTATAACACATAAGGTTTATATCTATTTTGATCGCAGCTCTCGGGCTTCTTTTATCAGAGTATGTCTGTGGAGAGCAGAGCTCAGCTGAGTGACTCATACTGTAGGAAGAGTGGAGAGTCTCTGCCAGAGTTACAAAGACGATGGCCCACCAAGGAGTCACAGCATAATAGAGAAGGGAGAGAGAAACAACAAGATGTAATTTCCCCTACAAGGGAAAGAAAATAAACTCACTGCACCAAGACGAGAAAAGACATTAAAAGTAGGATGGACAGGCATCAATTGGCCAGTGCTTAATCTTGAAGTTTTTTTTTCTGTTAACTGGCGTCTACAAAATAAACTCCATATTTCTGATTAAATGGTTCAGAGAGAGACAACAGGAACAGAAGTGATCATAAACAGCAGAGAGATAAAGAGAGGTATTTGCCTGGTGAGGATGCGTCATAAGGGAAATCATCCAGTGATGTCATCTATTGAAAGAATTTGTACACCACTTGAGAATGAATATATTGCATTTGAAGTGTGTGTGTGTGTGTGTGTGTGTGTGTGTGTGTGTGTGTGTCTGTCTGTCTGTCTGTCTGTCTGTCTGTCTGTCTGTGTCTGTGTGTGTGTGTGTGTGTGTGTGTGTGTGTGTGTGTGTGTGTGTGTGTCTGTGTGTGTGTGTGTGTGTGTCCATATGAATGCAGCCTCCTACAATACCCCTGTGTCCTTGCATGTACAGCAATTGTATATGTGCACTGATCATTATCCTTGAACAGGCACAAAAGGTAACGTTTGCTGGCCCCTTATCTCACAAAGTGACTTTAAAGGGACAGTACACCTCAAAATGAAAAATACATATTTCCCCTCTTACCTGTAGTGCTTATTCATCAGTATAGATTTTTTTGGTGTGAGTTGCCGAGTGTTGGAGATATAAACCGTAGAGACGTCTGCCTTCTCTTGAATGTAATGGAACTAGATGGCACTCGGCTTGTGGTGCTACATTTGAAAAATTCCAGCATCTCTTTCCAGAAATCATGACCTGGGGTCTCATTTATAACCGGTTAGTACTTTTGCATTGTGTAGATTAAATGATGAGCAACTCTCAGTCACTGTTCGGCTTGGACCCGCATTTATTTCGGCACTGGTGAAAAGAAAATAAGAAAATCAGCCTCTACAGCCAGCTCCCATTAAAAAGAAAAAAACAAAAAATGATGATAACAACGCAGGTTAACAATTATTTAAAATCAGATCAGTGCACCTTCCATAATGACAGGAAGACAGCTTGTAGAGGTAAGTGGGATCACCAACTTCTCACATATGCGCAAAATGGCATACACTACTTCCTATGCAAAAGTTGTGATCTATATAAACAGACGTAATGGGAGAAACTTTGACCCAATCTTACAAGCATTTTGGAGACGAGAAATAGGTGACGCAGATGGTGAGGTGGAAGTCTGATTGTAGAAATTGTCAAATATTTTTTGGTTCACGCCATTTTTTGCTTTTGTTTGTACGTAAATTTTCAGTATGGATCCCACACATCGTTTATAAATAAGACCCCTGGTTACTCAACATAATCCTCAGACCTTTCTATTAGCAGTTTCATGTAGGAGTGGTTTTCTTTCTACCGAACTACACCCACCAACTGTATCACCGCGCAGAAGGTAACGTGCATCTACTGCTAGCTCACTTAGCACCACAGAGCTAGCTAAAATTACAGCTCACCCAAGCGGAACGCCATTAATGTTTACATCTCGTGCTGTTATGAGCCAACCCTGTCACGTTGGTATGTTACTTAACCGCTCTTGTAACTATGTTGTGGCAACGTAATCATTGCCTGGACTATGTTAGGAGACAGCATTTCTTTCAGGTATCAAAACACTACATTTATGTACTGCATAAGATTTGGGGAGGAAGGCAGGCGTAGGAAGTGCAGGAAACTTGGCACCAGAACTTCTGGTTCGTGTCAAGCTTCCTGCCTTAGCAGCACAGTCTAGTCGTCGAAATCCAGCACTTGGGCAGTGACTTGCAGTGCAAGAAAGGTGTCCTATAACATCAGCAGGATATGTGGCCGGTTGCCATTATAGTTTAACGGCAAATCAGGGGGAAATGTAGCATGACAAGGATGAAAGTTAGTTTGGCAAAAGTCCGAATGGGGCAGCTGGAAGAGCGTGTTCACGTCCTGTAAGATAAAGCCAAACCCTGTTCTTTTTGTTTTAAACCTAGCCACGTGTGCATTTATTTTGAAAGAGACTGTATGTAACCGTTAAATTTCCAAGGGGAAGTGTATCTTGAAAGAAGAGAACTTGACCTGGTGTCCCAGAACATCAACAACCAACGCATCCAGGGTACCTTGCATGTCGTATATGGGCGTGGAAAGTCCATGACCAAAATGTCAATGTGTGACGAGAGAGAATTTGTTGGGAATACCGATGCTTGGGCAGTGACCGCGCCAGAAACTGACATAAAAAGCCGTCCTTTGACGTCATCAGAGGGAAATGCAGCTAGACAATAACATAAGTTAAGAGGGCGAAAAGTCAGAGTTAGGTGGGTGGAAGGGGTCTAACAACCATCGACTTTCACCCAGGAGGCTGGTGTTCGCTTCTCATATAAATGCAAAGCCAAACCCTGTTCTGTTTTCCTAAACCCAAACGTGCTTTTCTTGTATCAACTTATCCATGTCTGTGTTGGCTGAATCTAACCACGTGTTTGTTTTTGAAGGCAACAAGCATCAATTTGAGATGTTGTACCAGCGACTGTATGTAAACAGTGAGAATGTGTTGGCCTTCAGCTTCAACAGCTGACACACTTTGGTTAAGGTCTGAGAAAGATCGTGATTTGGGGTAAATGTTAATGTTAATGGTAAAGATGATAATAAAATAATCCTGTAGTCCCATTGAGAGGGTAATGTATTGCATGGTTGTCTATTAAGGCTGAAAACAAATGAAATTTGTCCAGTATCAACATGGTTGTGACTTGCTACATATGTTAATTTGCAACATTTCCTCATTTTGTGTATAGAAACATAATTTGCTTGGCATTACATTTCCCTCAAAACGTATTTGCTGTTTCACATTAGTGGTATTTAAATGTGATCTCTAGGAGACAGGTTTGGAGCACGAACCTCTCATCTATGCGAAGCATGCTTTCTAGCGCTAAATATTGCAGTATATACGAGGAAATAAAGCCATATGTGCCCTTGAGCGGCAATAGAGGGATGGTTATATTTGTTTGTTGTTTATGGTTCTTCATCTCCAGCAGGGCTACTATATTAAATTCACAAGCACTTGGAAAAACTATATGAACAGTTTGGGGACTGTATGGAAATTATTGCAGTGTGGAAAAGAGGCTGAAACTTTTGTGTGACCTTTTAAAATAGCCAGCCCCCACCCAGCGCCAGTAATATTTGCCTTGGGACTTTCCCTTGATCAGAAAGAAAAAAATCCTGCAACATCCTTCGGCGTGATGTCTAAACTAAGCCCCAGTTATTTCAGATTTAATGTGATAAGATGAGATAAGACAGAACTTTATTTATCCCAAGGGAAATTGTTGTTGAGCAGTTGCATTACAAATATTGAAGAGTGCAGATATAAAAAGACATAAATGACATGATAGACGGTGCATCAATAAAACTGGAGTGCAAAAAAAGGTGCAGCCCAATATATACAACATACTCAAAGCCAAAAACAGGTTGCTAGTGTGGATGATGACTATAGTAGGGTGTGTTTGTTAATGGAATGATAATACACAGTCCACGCTGCAGTGTGTGGAACTATTATTGCCAAAGTTTTGTGAAATGCAAACAGTGTGTCCTGTCTACTGAATATTCCACTGCTTTAAATTTTTGAACTAAGAACAACAAAAGGAACGGATATCACTACTGACATCAAAGTTTTTCAGCACTGCAGTACTTCCACTTCGTCCACAAGCAGGTCAGCCTGGATTTGATTTCAAATTTGCATGTTTGGGTTAAAGTCATGATCCTTAAGACCCCAGAGTAGCTGCTTCGTCTGAAATGCAGCCAAACAAACTCACATTGTTTCAATAAAGGAGACAGTCAACCTTCTTTTCCCGTCACGCTATGACTACTGATTTGATTTCATGCCACTGACAATCCTGAGTAGTTTTCCAGACAAAAGCTCAGTGGCTTTTCCCCCCTTTTTTTGGCTACTCACTAACAGAAAAATGCTGAAAATTTCTTTTGCAGATGCACGTTTGATGTTTGATGAATGATCGTAGTTATCCTGAAACCACAGTGGCAAATACAGTACACTCTGTGGCTGCTTCTCAGTAAGCCCCCCCCCCCCCCCCCCCATGTTTTACCATAAGGAAGAATGAGCTTAATGTAAAGCAGCAGCTGTGCATGAGGCAACAAGTGAAGGAGCTACAGTCCAGGAAGAAAACAATAGTTCAGTGATTTATTGAAAAATCACGGGTAGCCAGTCCAAACGGCAGCAACAGAAAATCCACAAGTGAACAGGGATTGGGAAGTGGAGAAGGCGCAGGCAGGTACAGGTTGAACTGGCTGGAGATCAGGCGTCACGACACAGTTTTTACAATCCGGCAGGAAATGAGTTGACATGGACTGGTTATTGGCCCCTCAGGGACTTTGCAGGTTTTATTGGGATTTTTGTAGCCTAAAATGTCTAATTTCATGGCAGCTTTTCTAAGTAATGGCAATGAAAGATTGTTTTATTTGCAAGATAAAAGTTAAGTGACACCAGGGCGTCCTCTAGTTCGCCTGGTAGCGTATACGCCCCATGTAGTCCTCGCAGTGGCCCGGGTTTGATTCCAACCTGTGGCCCTTTGCTACGTGTCTCATTGTCCAGCTGTGCTATAACAAAGTTAAAAAGCCCCAAAAAAAAGTAGTGACATCAGTGTCAGTACTGGCGGTAGGATTCTCAGTCATCCAGGTCATGGTGCTATATTGTAGGCAACTGGACTCGCTTGCATTTCTTGAAGACGTTTCGCCTCTTATCCAAGAAGCTTCTTGGCTATAAACTCTGTGTGAGTGTGAACCCTAACAGAGTCGTTGGGGTCATATGTGAGCTCCTAGTTTCATTAAGTTCACATGTGCGTCGCTGGCCCAACTGATTATGATATGCGGTGTCAGTGTTAAACGGGACCAGGTGTGAGCGCTTGTGAAGTCGTCTGGGAAGGGATCCCAAATCGGCACTGTAGGTGGCTGATAAGTGGTGTCGTAGGCCCAGTGTCAGTATTGATTCTGCTCATTGGTCCACTTTTTTATCGATTCTCTTGCTTTTGTGTGGGAAAAAAGTAGGCTACACAGGTATTTTATTATCTCTGAGTCTGAAGCGTAGATAAAATGAGAGAATATTTGTACAGCATTAACTTTTATTTAGGTTTTCTTAGTCAAAGGATATGTCTGCTAAGCCTGCCTGCATGGTGCTAATGTTATTATAAAAGGATATTTACACTTGCAGTAGGGTGGGTGTGAGGGGTGGTGCATGGGTCCAACTGACGCACTTTGGTTAAGGTTAGAGAAAGACGGTGATTGGGGTAAATGTTAATCGGAGAGGTAATTAAAAAGTAATCCTGTGGTCACCATGAGTGGGTGCTGTATTGCAGGATTGCCTTTTGTGGCGGAAAAAACTGATATACACCGATCAGCCAAAACATTAAAACTATTGACAGATGAAGTCAACATTGATCGTCTTGTTACAATGCAATGTTCTGTTGGGAAATCTTGGGTTCTGAAATTTGTGTGGTTGCCACCTGACACGCTCCACCCACTTAAACACAAGTGCAGACCAGGCACCCCCCACTATGGCAAGGGCATTTCCCAGCAACTGTGGCCCCTCACCTTGGGTGCCACACCACAAAATCTGCTCAGGAATAATTCGAGGAACGTGACAAAGAGCTCAAGGCATCAATGTGGCGTGAAACATCTGTGGGACGTGCTGGTGCCCCACCTCACAACCCACAGGACTTAAAAGATCTGAAGCTACCGCCCTGGTGCCGGACACCAAAGGACTCCCTCCAGAGGTCCTGTGTTTATGCCGTAATGGGTCAGAGCCAAGTCTGGTCCAAGGAGGACCCACCATGGATCAGGGGTACCTCTGGAGTACCAGCAGGTCCCTCAAATATTCAATCAGATTGGGATCTGGGGTATTTGGAGGTCAGGCCTTAAACACTGCATTGTAACAAGATGGTCAATGTTATTCACTTCACCCACCGATGGTTTTAATGTTTTTGCTGCTGTTGACATCTTTCTTCATGAAATGAAGTCACGCTTTGGACTGTGTCTTTCTCTCCGCCATGACTCCTTCTTGTTGCTACGTTCCAGACGCGGGAGTCTGACATCAGTTTTTTTAAAGGCCAACTGTCAGAAAAACATGTCAGCATCAATAGAAACTTGCATACAGTTGCAATGGATCTGAAAATATGGACCCAATTCTAAACTGGAAACAGGTCTCGATTTCCATCCCTAGGAGTAAGTGAAAATTGGAAAAATGGTTGCTTTTTTGGGGTGATACATTATGAACTTTTTTCTTTATAACACACACTCACACACACACACACACACACACACAGTTTTGCACACAAACAGGCAAGCACGCCTCTGTCACTCATTACCACTGACCACGCATATTTAATCTATCTCACTTTACATAGACCTCTGTTTTCAATAAAACGTTCCCCCTCAAATGACACTGTCAAAACAAATCTTAAGACGTACATGTTTTCAGTGGTTACACCCCGCCTTTCCGAAAATAGACCTCCATTCTTTGTAATGGTGGGGTTTCCCAATTGTTTTTTTAAAGGCCCCGCTATTACGAATAATGGGGACAACGCCCGCAGTTTGTCAACTGGTGCCTCCAATCAGCCGCACACTCAATCACAGATCCGCTCCAACCAGCCTCCCCCTGCAACTACAGCTCCACTCGGCTTATTGTTGTCATGGATAGGCCTACATCGTTGCTTCTAGCTGGTGATATGCTATGATAAGGCTTTAAAATTGTAACTGTGGGTATGTGCTCATTATATCACAGTTAAGAAACAATCAGATTGACTGATTTCACCTTTCCGTTTTATAAATGCATTTTTTATATTTACTCCGACCAGAAGCCAGATTATCAGTAGTCTGTCTGACCAGAGTGGGGGAAATTGTGCGAGTGCGGCCGGAGAGCGGGCGGCAGTATTTGATGCAGGAAACTCGATATGGACTTGAAAATCAGTTTCGGAGTGGGGGTGGTTCGGAACGGCGGGGTTTCGGAATGGAGGGCTGTCCCCATTTTCAGTGGCCTTTGGTTGCACTTGGTGTTTTGAATATTTTAGTATTCTGTAATCTTTTAAGTACGTAATCAAGAATTCCAGTTTTGGTCCTGGTATATGGATGTTACTTGACGCAATCTACTCACCCAAACACTGTTGCAGATCAAGCAAACCCCCTCATGGCAACAACACTGCCTGATAGCAGTAACCCCCCCCCAGCAGGGCAATACGTCATGCCACACCGCACCAAGGAACGTGACAAAGAGCTTAACCCATTGACCTGGCCTCCGAATTCCCCAGTTCCCATATACAACTGAGCATCTGTTGGAGTGCCAATACCAGAGACGTACTGCTCATCCACGGTGGGGCCTCTACGGATTGGACATAGCTCTGACATGTCAAGGTGTGGACACAGGAAGTCTGGGGATGGCCCGTGATGTCTGGCACCAGGGTCTTCAAGGCTGATCTGTGGGTTACAAGGATGCTCAATCAGATTTGGATCTGGGGAATTTGGAGGCCAGGTCAAGGTCAAGGTCCATAAGCTCTTTGTCAAGTTCCTCGGGCCATTTGCAGTGTGGCATGACACATTGCTCTGCTGGGGTGAGGGCCACTGCCACTGGGGAGTGAAGTTGCCATGAGGGGGTTTGCTTGGTCCACAGCGGTGTTTGGGTGGGTCGTGCGTGAGAGATGATTAATATTATTCACTTCACCTGTCAGTTGTTTTAATGTTTTGGCTGATCGGTGTATATTGTATGTAATATTGCTTTGTAACGTCGACTGCCATGAATTGTTGTTACTGTAATTTAAATTTTAACTTCTATTTGTGTGCCGTTCTCTGTAACTTGTAAAGCACTTTGATTAACTAATGATAAACTTGATTTGATTTGATTTGACTTGACATGATTTGATTTGATGCAGCATCTGTCATGATTTACCTTTTCAGTCACACGCTGCAGCCATTCTCCGTATGTATTTTGCGGTAGAAAAGTTGATTTGACTTGACATGAGTTGATTTAATGCAGCATCTGTCATGATTCATCTTGTCAGTTGCACGTTGCAGCCATTCTCCATGTGTACTTTGCGGTACTTTTCAGTTGATGACTTTCGTTTGTGTTCCACCACAATGTTGCATGCTGTGCAAATCAGTTTATCCCCGCTTTAATGCAGAACATCGGGAATTGGCTGACATGGTCTTTAGCAATAATTTCCGTTGATAAATGTAAGACATTCATGTTGCATCTTCATAACCAGAAACAAGAAGGTGGCTCCCAGGAAACTTCGATGATTGGTCAAATTTGCAGAAAAGCTGCAGTGACTAGACTAATTGCAAGATCTCACCGAATTTACGGGGATCGGCTGACATTGTTTTAATTGTTGTGATCACAATGTCTCAGAGGGGCTGGGTTATACACTGCAGGGCTAATGAGGTAAAGTGAAAACAGGTGAAAAGGTGGAAATAAGAGTCAGGTGACAGGGACAGTTGGAAGAGTCTGTGGTCATCTGGTGATGGACAGAGAATGTAAATGCAGAAGTGTGGCAAGAGTCAGGGACTGAAACTGAAACAAAGTAAAATTGCATGCATGCATGCATGCGTTAATGTGTTCACGCATTCACACGCGCACAACTTCACGTCACAAGTCCAGAGACGCCTCCCTAACTCAAGCGGATCATGAGTTATGAAAGACGACGTGGCAAGATTGTGTGCGTGTATGTCTGTCTATCAGATATAGAGATATATAGAGCACTCCCACAAACCTACACACACTTCTGTTCCATGCGAAATTTCAGCCTCCTAGGGTAAAACTGTGGCTGCCGAAAAGTGGGGTAACATTGCTGGACCAACCACCAGTAGAGCTCCTGGCCGCAGCCAATAAAAAACAACTGAGACAGACATTGTGACAGCAGCAGTAGAAAATGCTCTGTTTAACTTAGTACAACTCTGACATGGTGGTTGGAGAGTAAACAATACACATTTTAAAATTTGCTATGGTTCTTAGAAAGAGAGCTTTGATCAGCCCCAGTACTAATACGATCCATGTCTACTGTCTTTCAAATCTGACATTTTGGTTCTATTGTCTAAATGTTAAAACTATACTGTGCAGGATTTTCCTAAAAAAAAAACAATGTATAGACTTCAAGTGTCAGTTAATTTAATTTAATTTAACTTGGTGTTTTGAATATTTTAGTATTCTGTAATCTTTTAAGTACATAATCAAGAATTCCAGTTTTATTCTGTTTTAGTTTTGTGTATATTGTATATACACTGATCAACCAAAACATTAAAACCACTGAGAGGTGAACTGAATAACACTGATTATCATGTTGTCCTGCAGGGAAACCTTGGCTCCTGGTATATGGATGTTACTTGACGCAATCCACTCACCCAAACACTGTTGCAGATCAAGCAAACCCCCTCATGGCAACAACACTGCCTGATAGCAGTAAACACCCCCATCCCCCCAAAAAATACCAACAAAAAAATCAAAGAAGAAAAAGAAGACTTGTGAAGTCTAAGAAGTCACACTACAGACACATGATCCTCTGGATATGGCAAATTGCACCTTTATGGTACACACAAAAAGCCCTTTGTGAGCATAACTATCTAACATGACTGTTTTCTAATTTTTTATTATTTTTTAAAAAGTCAATACTGTTAAATGAAGATCAAATAAAATCTAAATCTGGAGCAAATAAAATATAATACCCTGTCCCAGAACAAGCACACTGCTCTAATCCTATTTCGTACCATATCCCATGCCTATAATTCTTCAGCGCCTTAGGGATAAAAACTCCACATCTTAATCAAGACTCTTTCGGGAACATAGGCATGTTTTCCACAGCTTTCATTATCAACCACTTTTAAACGAGATTCATGTGCAGCTGATAAATGAGACCATCTGTTACAATAGGTTACAATACGCTAGAGGAGGAATGTTGATGAATGGTATTCAGCTCACAGATAAAGTCAGCCGTGACACACAGCAACAAATCAACCAATTATCTCACAGACTCGGGTGAAACATGCTTAGTTATGTACGAAAGTTAGTGTTACGCAATTGAAATTATGAAAAGACACCTATTCACAAAATGTAGTGACGTCTTCCTATCTTAGCGAGATTACGTGAGCCTGTTGGGTCCGCTGTGTTTGGAAGGGAGCCCCCCTGCTGTCACTTTAAATGATTTTCAACTCACAGTTTCACTTGTGTTTCTCTCCTCCACGCCAGGCTGAAGATGGTGTATCTATGTTGGTTGCTAGTGGTGATGATGGCATACGTGTGTGTCCCCGGGTTTGGGTCGGTGTGCTGGGAGAGCTCCGTCTGCAACAACCTGAGCGACAAGGAAAGCATACTGGTAGGTCAACTTGTCATTTCCATCAGTGGTGTCTTCTTTTTATTTCCTCTCTGTTTCTGCCATCGCCAGGAAAGCTAACCTCATTTTTATAAAGGATTTCATAGGGTGATTCAAAAAGCCTTGAAAGGGACACAGAAAAAACAAAAACAGACTAAAATAAAAACTAAAAAGGCATTAAAAAGTTCAGTTTTGAGCTTTAAAGTTCATTCTTGACTTTGGAAACATCATATGATAAAATAATCCTTCCTCAGGGTAGCTGTTCTGGAGCTATTAATAGCCCCTTTTACACTGCCAGGAATATCGCGCCGTTATGCCGCCTCGCCACGCAGTATACAAGGTCCAATTGTGGAAAGGAGTGACAGAATGGTCTCATGTTTAAAAGCCGCCACAGGAGGTAGTAGCCGTGCCGAAAAGGTGCCTAGACAGCCTGTAAAACAGGATTGTGCACGGCATAGGTGAGACGTTTTGATGACATGTTATGCGGAAGATTAAAAAGTAGCTGTTAGCAGTTAGGGCTAACTCAAAGAAGAAAAACAGCTGCTGTAAATGTCCGCAAATTGGGAAAACAACGAAACTCAGAGGCTCCTCACCCTCCGAGCAGAGGACAAGATCAGTCACTATAGCCTCCTGAGACCCGAACCTTGGTTTAGTATGCATTTTTAATTTCTCCTAGCTATTTGGGACCAGTAGAGAAGAAGTATAAAAAACATTGTCAAGGACCTAATGTCCTCAAATTAAACAATAGTAAAGTCCCAATGTTTTCAGATGAGCACTGCCTAATTAACAGTGTCTCAGCTTGTTATTGTTGCTAAAATTGGTCAAATTTGTTGCCATATCAAACTACAAACATTATTAATCATAAATACATGAATGAGGACAACAGGTCTTCGTTAAGCAGAATGAAGTATAAGGTCAAGTAAACCCAAACTGTGATGTCTTAACATGAGGACACAGGGTCTCTACATGATTGTTATTAACACATTAATGCCACATCTGCGCATATTTTTTATGTCACACCAGAGGCTGACGCTGTTGTATTACATGTAATGCTCGTCACACCTCTTTTGATTCCGTAAAGCCTCAATGCAGCGTATAATCACACACAGGAGCAGAATGAGGCTGCAGTTGTTTGGTTGTTCATATGGATGTAAAGGAGGCATGATGGAGGGACTTGGTAGCGGCCCTATAGTGCTATCTCTGTGTAAAAAGGGCTATTGACGTCACACTCCATTCTTTAATCTTTTGATGCTTAACTTTTAAGCCAACACGGACAAGAAATCCGTCTCAGGCTCAGAAAAATTAAACATCTACAGAGCAAACTCAGCTCAACACAGCTACTATCGACCTTGAGGTGAGATTGTTTAGGGACACACAAAATGTATCGTGCACTTCTAAAAACAGCTTTAAGTCTAAAGCTGGGGTGGGCAGTTTTATTTTGGTGTAATTCACCTGGAGTGAAATTTAGACCTCTACACCTCCTCTTTGCTTTGTTTTCAGGTTTTAGCAAATCTGGCCCACAACAAAGGACATTTCAGAGAGAGGGCGTTGCTGTTGGCTGGTCAAACACAAGCAAATACAAGCGAGTGTTTAATTTGCCCCTTTCCTTGCATTAAATGTAAAGTGAATGGGAGGTGAATCCTTGCCAACATTGCTTGCGCATGTTTGACCATATCCGAGTTTAGCCTTCTTCCAACTGGACCCAAAGGCTCACTGCTGCAACTTTAAGTTTATGTAGCTAATGTTAGCTGGAACCTCAAATCACAGTGTGTCCTCCACCTCACTCCCCTCCAGCACAGACCGCCTTGCCAATAGCTGCAGGAGGGGGGTGTTTTTCTACAGTTCCAGATCGTTTCCAGATTTCTGCCTTCCCCAGCTTTATCAAAAATTGATGACACACAAATATGTTTGATATAAGAAAAGCTAAAGTCAGTCTAAGATCATCACAAACTTTGATCCACATCTGTTCAACATATAGTGTAGAAGGTGCAGTAAAAACAGTATCTACACGGTTAGATCTGAGAATCACATCAGATATGACCCACTTTAAAGGTCTGCTGGTTTGATTGTGTCGTGTGGGATGAATGGTTTATTTTGGCCCTAAACCATTTCTAGTAATTTTAAAATGAGTAGCAGAGCTGAAACTAACAGTTGATTAATCAATGAAGAGATAATAAGTTTCAGAAGTTGGAACGAAAATGCCAAATATTCTTTTATCCCCGCTTCTCAACTGTGAAGACTGTTGTGATAACAGTTGTGATATGAAATCAAAGCCACGTTACATCATTTTTCCACCATCTTACAATCATCATTCTTCATTCACAGCAGAGAGTTGCTGTTTATGATTTAAGATGATGATGATGAAGATGACGAAGAAAGTGGCCTCAAGGGTGGGAGTAATAAAAAACATGAAAAGAAATGATGAAAATGTTTACGAATCAGTAACTGAAGTGATGAAATGTGGGTGGGTAGAAGTGAGTGACAAATTATCATGTGATTGATTGTCTACAATTCATCATTCGACCCAACACTCCACGGATATTAATCGTTTACAACAAGTAATTTTTGTTTTAACTCCTACCCTTGAAGCCACTTTGTTGAAATGATAAATGGCAGTTCTGTGGTGTGAATAATGAATGATGGGGAAAATGATGACACATGGCTCTGTTTTCAACTTGTAATGATGTTTCAATCAAAGTGAAGTTGATCAAATCCCTTAAAAATGTATCACTCCATTTTTCAAATCATATGCATTGTCATCACCTCCATCTTTGTTACTTCTACCCTTTATCCTTTTGTCTAATGTGAGAGTAAACCTAATATATTTGGCGTCGGGTCTGGAATATTTTTATCAGCATTTTTTACTGTTATCCAAAAATGTATGGACCAAAGTTTAATCGAGAACAGAATGAGGCTGATAATCCATGAGGAAAGTAACTGTTATTGCAGCAACAAAAATCTTTTATTTCAATTTTTCCACATTGATATTCTCAAAGCACATTTTCAGGGAGTCTATGGGGACCAGACTTATTTGGCAACCCGGTCTCACTCCAGAGTCGTCAAAACCTGACACTTGGGCAGTAACTTGCAGTGTCAGACACTGAGGAAAAAAGGCATCCTCTAACGTCAGCATTATATGCAGCTGGTGGCCATTATAGTTTAACAGTGCTCCGCGGCGTCAGGGGTTAACGCGGCAGAACAAGAACAGAAGTTAAGGCAGCAAAGTCCAAGTAGGTCAGGTGGGAGGGGTGGTGTATGGGTTTCACCCAGGAGGGCGGTGTTGGTGTCCTGTGAGATTATAAAGCCAAACACTGTTCTTTTTACCCTAAACCTAGCCAAGGGTTTTGTTACTGAACCCAACCACGTGTGTTAGTTGCTGGAGGAAAAAAATGCCAATTTGCGTTGTTGTACTGACATAGTGCGTTAATTTTGAAAGAGACTGTATGTAAACAGTAAATTTCCTGTTAAAACTAAAGTGTACTTTGAAAGAAGACAATGCATGTAACAGGTAGCACTTGACACGACTACCCAGAATGTCAACAACCAACGCACCACGGGTACCTTTCACGTCGTATCTGGACGTGGAAGGCATATGACCAAATGTCAATATGTGACGTGGTCGGACTGAGAATGTGTTGTATTTGGTGATTCGAATATGTAAATTTGAGTGTCATCGGCATAATTATGATCAGAAACATTGTTTTCTTGGCATAGTTTAAGCTGATGGGAGCATACTCTGCAATAAATCAGCATCAGAGTGATAAAATAGTCTCATCAGTGTATTATCATAACTTCTTCACATGACTCACAAATAATGCCTTTTAAAATGTTTGCTGGTGTCTCTGTGATTCCCTCCACACAGGACTGTATCGACCTCTGCATGTCTGTGATCCAGAATGAGTTCCCACAGCTCAGTGCGGTGGCCCTGAAGGTTAATGACGAGGAACTCCTACTCAACATCATTCTGGCCACCCTGGTGTCCGAAGCCAAGTTATCAGAATCAGATCTGAAAGCCCACAGCGACCTGCGACGCTCCTATTCTATGGAGCATTTCCGCTGGGGCAAACCCTCTGGCCGTAAACGCAGACCTGTAAAGGTTTTTGCCTCTTCTCTGGAGGGTGGAGGCTCATCTGAGGGCAGTTTCCTCCCTCTGACTCGCAGACAGCTGAGCAGTTACGAGGAAGAAGCAAAGGGGGAGCCAAATGGAGGAAGTAAAAAACAGGGATCGCAGAGAGCGAGGGGCAGCTCGAAGTCACATGTCCCTTTGAGCACGCAGGGGAGAAAAGATGCAACCTATCGGATGAGTCACTTCAGATGGGGGAGCCCACCTGCCTCGAAACGTAATGGTAGATTTCTGAAGCCATGGAAGGCGAAACCTCAAGGGCAACTGTCCAGCTCTTCATTAACATTATAGTCAAGGATGTGCAGAGGATAATGGGCTGAATGGAAGATGGAGGAGAGGGGGAGGGCCAGGTCATGAAAAGAATCTAATAGCCATTGCATGTTATTACTCGCAGGTCTTAATTTTAAATTACTGAAACTTGTTACTATCATTAGCATGTTGCTGAATGTCTTTTCTGGGCCAATGGTGTGACTCATTACAGCCTTAAGATAAAAAACAAGGCATTTTTATGTTGAATAAAAACAATGATGCACCCACAGATTGCCTTGACCTTCGCGGTCTGAATTGAAAGGTTACTTTTAAGTGTTATTTCTTCTTGTGGGAAACGTCATTGCTGATGATGTCTCCCACCAATGAATGTGTTTTGATGAACACAGGATGCCGATCCAGGGCGAGAGGTGGGTGTGAGTTTAAGTATTGTAAAATCGATCCAGTTTATTTACAGAGTGGTATCTTTTTGTAAATTATATTGATATTAAAGATCATTTTGTTTGTCGCAAACTATACCGGTAATCGACTGATTTCATTTGTAGTTTAGTGTGTAGGATTTAGTGGCATCAAGTAGTGAGGTTGCAGATTGCAACCAACTGAAACATCCCGTGTGCCGAGCATGCAGGATACAAAGATGGGCAGCAACAAGGATGGGTGACCAGATGTGTATACAAAAGTGTAAAAGCATGGGCTGTCGGTGGCTTAGTGGTCACAGCAGGTGTCCCATGTACAAAGGCTCCATCCTTGCTGCAACACCCCGGGTTTGATTCCATCCTGCAGCCCTTTGCTGCAAGTCATCTCCCATCTCTCTCCTCCTCTCACACCAAAGCTGTCCTATCCATTAAAGGTAAAATGCCCAAAAATAAATCTTCAAAAAAACATAAGTGTAAAAGCATATTCATTCAAAAAAATAACAATAAATGAGAACAAACGTAGACGTATTATTGGCAAAGAACATCGGACCCAGGTGTAGGTCATCAAGCCAACGACCCTCACTTAAGCACCTAGTGGAATGGAGGGGTCTACACTATATATATATATATTTATTTATTTATTTATTTAAATCTAAATCCAGACATTGGACAGACTTACAACATGAACTAAAAGGATTTTTTTTTTATGAATGAAACCACCAGCCACCTGATGAAGGCCACTAGATGCAGCTGAAAGCTCTGGAAAGCAGAATTTCCAGTAAGTGAACTGCGTGCTAAGAACTGACTTAAAGACAAAATGACAAAACACAGAATCTAAAAATATTTGTTAGAATTCACTGATGACAGATGTGGAAGGCTCATGACTTATTGTTTCAGTGCAGGAGGTACTAAGTTTGAATCCAGTTGGAAGCATTTATCAGTGAGGAAATAGGCCTGGCAATCAGCTTGTTGATCCACGTATACAGTGCCTGCAAACGTTTGGGCACACCTGGTAAAATTTTGTTTTCTGTAAGTAGAGGATAAACTGATGATAAACGGCATAAAATTTAAGATTTTACACGCTTTTCAACATTTTAAGCGAGATTAGAGTATTACATTTTTTGTTTTGTACAATTCTAGAGTGGAAAAAAAGGAAAGGAGCATCACGCAAAAGTTTGGCCACCCCGAGACATTTGAGCTCTCAGACAATTTTTCCCAGGGTCCCAGACCTTAATTAGCTTGTTAGGGCTATGGCCTGTTCCCAATTCTTGTTAGGAAAGGCCAGATGATGCACATTTAGAAGCTTTATAAATACTCTGACTCCTGAAACCTTGTCCCAACAATCAGCAGCCACGGGCTCCTCTAAACAGCTGCCTAGCACTCTGAAAACTAAAATAAATGATGCCCACAAAGGAGGAGAAGGCTGTAAGAAGATAGCAAAGTGGTTTCAGGTAGCAGTTTGTAATGTAATTATGAAATGGCAGTTGACAGGAGCTGTGGAGGTTAAGTTGAGGTCTAGAAGACCAAGAAAAAGTTCTGAGAGAGCTGCTCCTTGGATTGTTAGAAAGGCGACTCAAAACCATCATCTGACTGCAAAAGGCCTTCAGAAAAATTTAGCAGACTCTGGAGTGGTGGTGTACTGTTCTACTGTGCAGCGACAACAGTACAAACCGTCATGGAAGAGTCATCAGAGGAAAACCTTTCCTGCGTCCTCACCACAAAATTCAGCATCAGAAGTTTACAAAGACACATCTAAAAAAAGCCTGATGCTTTTAGGAAACAAGTCATCTGAACTGATGATGTTTAAATAGAACAATGAGCACTGAGGTATCAAGTATTTGGCCTGCGGGCAAGAATCTGACTACCAAAGGGACCAATCCAGCCCACTATATGAGTTTGCTCACCTAATGAGCACTTGTGGAGACTAAAAGGTTCCAGGTTTCAGGAGCAACTTAAACAGTGAGTAGCCTACTTCATATGAAGTCAGTCTGACAGCAACCCCCTTCTTAAACCCTGAATTTAAATCAATGATCATAGAAAGTGTCAAGACTGTATAGGATTTAATGGCAGAACTACGTAGGAGAACTATGGTGGCCAACGCAAAAACTGCCGATACATGTCCCTAAATCTGCACACTGCACCCTTAAAACCTTGGCTGTTGAGTTGTCATGCTTCCTTTGAAGCAAGATAGCATCTAACAAAAGTCCAACGCAAAGGTAGCGTCTCACTGGTGCGCATTGTTGAATAGCAACCAAAAATGACAGTTGAGGCTGTAGGCAATGTCATAAGTTTTGTTGGTTTTAGTTCATAAATAGTGGTGTAAATTCCTGGTACGATTCGATACAATACAATGGTGTCACTGTTCAGTATGATTTCAACAGATCCACACTCAGGCCAATGTCACAATGACGTCAGTTTGTCAGCTGGCAAAAACACGGCTCGCCACAACAGGGCTGTAGGCTACACAGGCGTCCTCAAATGATGTCTTGTAGTGTGACTGGGAGCCAGACTAGAACACATACCAGCCACCACTGTTCGTCAACAAAAACAAAGGCAGCTTTGGTTAAATGCGATAAGACGAAAGGCATAACAGAAGACAACTCATTGACAGTTTTCTGGCATTTATTGGCTCCTGCAGAAGACATAAAACATTTTTAAAGCCTTCTGCATTTACCCCGGCGGCGGTGGCGCTTACGCCGGAGAGGTGGAGCTGCGATCCCTGACAGGAGCGGGGGCAAAGTTTTCCCGTCTTGTTGTTTCATTCATCCCCAAAACAAACACATGCGCGAGCCAGGTAAGCGTCTTTACAACAATACGCGCTAGAGCTCATGGGAAATGTAGGCTTCATTCCGGCAAAACACTACCGCTTTTGTCCACAGGGTCGCCAAAGTCAACTCAAAATGAAAGTTCCTTGTAGGGGCTTTAACATTACATTACATTTTCAAATCATTTGACACCTTACTCTGTCACGAGCTATTAGATTTTACTAGAAAACATTTAACAAGCAGCATATTTTCAAGGTAAATATCCTAAGAATGATTAAAACCTACATTCGAAAAGGAAAATAATGCCACAAATCGTGCCAAAGTGTAGTGGTATAGATCAAAAACATCTATAAAACTTAAATAAGCGGTAAAAACAGTACAAAAATGATTAAAAGTGTAACAATATTCATCAGTCAACAATATTAATCGAAGTTTATAACCTAAATGGCTAATTTTCCAAAGAAAACTATGTAATACAGCAGTGGCAATCATTCGCGTTTGTAAATTCAGTCTGACGTTGTACACTAAAATAAGAGCCCTGTTGGTCAGAGAAACGGAGCGTTAAATTTCTGCATCAATTATCATCTAGCAACTATCATCATCAATCACTCACTCCGTTCGGCGCTTTGCTGCTACTACTTGTATCATCGTCTAACAGAACTTGCTACCTAGCGCTAGCTAAGGCCTGCAGAGAACTGTTTTGCCTCTAGCTAAGCCCCGCTCACCAAAAAAAGGTCAAATTTTAAATGTTTGAAGAATATCATAATTTGGGCTTTTTTTTTAAATTCTACAAAGCAGGAATTATGGTCTGGCTAAAATTGTCTCGTTAATATCTGGCTAAAGCAAAACAATATAGTGTCGGTTCTTTGGGCCTCTGTGTTTCGGCGGCAAGTTTGCTACGTCCAAGCTCTTTGACCTCTTTCAGTCTAACAAATACATGAACAAACATCTCTGTTAAATGTCACAATCACATATACACAAGCAAAACAGCCCTCACTGCCATACGTTTAAGCTGTTAATTTAATTTTTCAAAAGTAATAGATTGAGGTGTCGGTGGCTTAGTGGTAGAGCAGGCGCCCCATGTACAAGGCTATTGCCGTAGTGGCCCAGGCTCGACTCCAGCCTGAACGTCTGTACCAAGATCATGACTGAATGTTTTAAAACATGTTTTCCTACCACTGTTCCCAATTACTGTCTATTTTTAGGATGTTCTGTTAATTAAATACCAAATATTCTTATGACTAAGGTCAATCTTGTGAAGCAGAGTTTTTGGATATGATTCTAATGATTCTAAGGCTGTAACAGTAGGAGAAAAGACACCATTAAAATACACATGCTGAATTTAATTCTGATAAACCATCCAGTCAGATAACAGGCATGGGAATGGCAAACACACAGTACAAGCACTGCTGCAAGTTGTGTAACAGAAACCAGAAACAGAACATTACAGGCAAGTAAAAGAATAACACTACGAGCACAGCTGAAGAAACTTAATATCGAGTCTTGAGTCAGATTATTTTCATACGCTGCGTGGTGATGCATGATGACGCACCGCAGCGTTCTGTCTCTCAGGCAGATCACATATAATCACAACATTCTTGTTTATCAGGGTTTCATCATCGGTAACAAAATAAATCACAAACAGATCAGACATTTTCTGGTTACAGACAAATTTATTGTACAACACGGCAACGTCACTAGCATGCAAAGTCAGGTATGACACTCATAAGGCATTTTCTCCATGTAAAAGCTGCCTTTGTCACTAGGTAATCCAGTTTTTAAAGTGCAAAGTTCACAGAATGAATAGATTTGACCTACAGCACTACATTGTAAACAGATCTATTAACCAGCCAAGTAAATGACAAAAGTAAGATCGGATTACCGTCTGTTAATATTACATTACGCTATGCAATGACAACAAGCACACTGGTAGATTTACAGGTCTTCACTGCAGAGTTGCAAGATGCTGAAAAGACAGTTTTACAAGGTGTCACTGGAAGGTTTAGACAGCTGCACATTGCTCTAAGATAGCTTGTTCTTCGTTAACATGGTGGAAAGAGTCACTGGACAAAGACTGTAAACTGTGTTTGAAGAGTTTGGTCTTGAGTAATGACGATAAAAGACACACATCTGCATGGATGTTCATATGGACACACTCGCTCACACTCACCTGCACTGACAGAAAAGGGTAAACATGAACAGATGACACACTGGCATGTGTGGACATGAATACACACACAGAGGACACTACATCGTAAAAATAAAAAAACCAACTGGACTGCAACACGTGACGATCGGGGACAAACCGGACACTTTGTCGTTTACATCAAACAAGATGGCTGCAACACATTTCACGCCCGATGCGGCTAATTCACAGAAGCGCGGGAGCGGGAGGGTCGGTCTCTTACAACGTCACAAAACTGACCATCACAGTACCACAACAACAGAAGGTACAATTTTTAAAACACAAAAGGATCTGCTACCAACAGTTGGGCTGTGTTAGCCAGGCTAGCGGCAAATTATTGCCATTATACGTTTTGATACCTGTGTGTATGTGCACACATGCACACAAAATGGCTTTTAGACTTGTTTAGATTTCGCTGTATTAGACAGGTGCACTGCCTGGAGGCTGCAGCAACAGTATGGCGTAAAAACAGAGTGCAAACTTATTCCAGCAGGATTGAGGATGTAATGGTGACAATACAGGTCATTATTTCAGTGCTAAAACCTCCAAGGTAGTCGGAATGACCTGGCCAAGCATCAGCCCGAACTCGACACGCTGAAGGACATAAGTCGGGCCGCATCTGGTTGCATGACTCCACCAAGACTCAAAATGAATGACGCTCCAGAATTGGGCCAAATAAACCGTCCCAATTCTGGCTGTCGACAGTGCCATCACTGGGCCAATACCAAAAGTGAACTGGCTCAGCACCGGCCCAAACTCGGCACACTGGAAGAAATAAATTGGGCTGCATCTGGTTGCCTGAGTCCGTTGAGACTCGGGATGAATGACGCTCCAGAATTGGGCCAAATAAACCATCCTGATTCAAGCTTGCCATTGCCATCAATGGGCCAATACCAGAAATTACCTGGTCCTCCACCGGCCCAAACACGGTAGACTGGAAGAAATAAACTGGGCTGCATCCAGTCGCCCAACATAGCTGAGACTCAAATGAACGACGCCCCAGAATCGGGCAAAATAAACTGGCCTGATTCTGGCTGCCAACTCTGCCATGTCGGGGCTGTCTCAAAATCTGCAGCTAGTAACAAAGTTGATTATTTCAGGTTGATTAATTCTCTAGCAGGACACTTTCAGACTTTACTCGTGTAATCTACTGGCCTTGGGATGATGTAGATTTCTACTGTGGGCTGTTCCCTTGTCAATCTTTTGATTTCATGTGTTGCTGGTTACTTATTGGAGAGTCTAACAAAAGTATCTGAATACTAAGAAGCGTTCTTCCCTTATTTATGAACACAATCAGTGCAGTGGCAGTCTAAAATTAGAATCAATATACAGTATATACACACACACACACACAAAAACATCCCTACTCTGTACATCAGCTTAAAGATTTATATATTTCTCTGTATATACACATTTATATGGAAAGGACAAAAATAAAGGATCCCTAATAATCTTGTAGTGTTTGATCGGGTAAACGTCACAGTAAACACTCGAGATCCTCAGAAATTTAGCGTTGTCATGACTGTGGCGTGGTGTGTTTGTTTTAACTTGAGTCACCTGTAAGGCACACTCACGTTGGAAGGATAAGTATCTTTCATTTAAACCATGGATAAAAACAAAATAAAACAAACAACAAAAAATAATCGTGTGTAGGAAGAAAAAGCACTTTTGGCTAACACTAAAAAAGCAAAACTAAAAAAGCATTAAACACTGGCGACAGACGTTCAGGAGCTGACGAACGTGGGAGATATGAAGGATTAGATTTATATTAGTATATATTATCTATCCATATTTGAATCAAACATACACAAAAATATAGGTCGATTAAAATGTAATTTAAATACACTCTACCTGGCCATAAAAGCAACAAAATAAAACAAATGAAATATAAATATCAAAATTGGTCGATCGAATTTTATAATCAAGGGTAGTATGGCAACCTGTGAGGAACAAACAGAATCTCTAAGAACTGCAGTGCAATAAAAAATGTCCAGTAACAGGGCATGCAATGAGTCAATTCATCCTACAGCCAATGACTTTCAGTCTGACACTTAATTCTCCCTCGCAGTTATTGGCAATTTCTAATTTGAAAATCCAACCAGTGGAGTTTCTACAGACATGTACGGAGAACTGATTGGAATACGTAAAATGAAAGTTTGTTTTACTGCTGTATTTACTGATATTAGCTTCTTTTTTTTTTGCTTGTTTTGGCTGCAATCACAGGGCTAATCTAAGTTAATTTGGAAGTGGCTTGTTCTTGAGTTGGCTTCAAACAACTGTAGTTTTCTCCTCATCCCTTGCCGTTGTTTGACTCCATGATCAAGACGCCTTTACAGTGACGATCGGTTGCCCCCTCCCAAATCCCTTTCCTGTCCTCCGATGTTGAATAGTTCTCGCTTTTCAGGACTAGTACACACAAAGGTCAGGAAACTTCATCTCGTAGATGGGTACAGATCGACTCTGGGTTTGGCCGTAACCTGACGAAATAGTTCCAGATGGGCTGGGCGGGGGTCTGAATGGAAAGAGAAGACAGTCAGTATCATAATCATCTTCTTCATCATCCACGCTGTCAGTATCACTGCCATTAATGTCACTATTAAAATAAATACTATTTTATTAGAGACATTCCAAAGCGCTGTCTCTTACCTGATTGTAATCTCAAAGATCTGATTTAGTTTGCTCTGCAGTAGTGTGGCCTACACAGGACAAAAACATCACTTTAGACAACAGTACAAAGCTTAAAATAATAATATGAATATAAAAGAAAAGGTTTTTATTGTACCCTGGCACCACAGTGGGCAGCAATCTCCTCGAAGGGCGCCTTCTGGAACTTCTCCACCACTTGCCTCCTCCGCTCCCTCTCCTGCTCCTCCATACCCACGCTGTCCACTAGAGGGAGACGCGAACAACATTTTCACTTCAGTAATGCACTCTGCTGCAGTACAATTTCAAGAGGTATTAGTGCTTGAGTGATTCTTCTTACAACACAATGCTTCAACAAGGAAATAATGATGATTAATACCCCTGAATTTTGTTGGGGTTTTTTTCCTGCACCATCCTTTGGCAGATTATTTCTATTGTTAATGTCACTGCTGCTCATGTGAATGACAAAAAACCTCAACTTAACTAACATGTTAGGTTATTTTTTGTTGTTGATTCGACTGCATAGAAGGACAATCAATACATTAAAGTGATTTTTATTTGTTTGAGCATCCTGCCCTGGATGGAGCGCCACACATATGGGCCTACAAGACACTAGACATGACATACAGTTTCACAAATTGCTTAATCAAAAATCTCCATAAGTAAAGAGTCAGCACAACATATTACAAATCAATAGAAAGTTTTACACATGGCGAGACTGTGTTGATGAGTTTGTTGAATACTTTAAAGGATAAACCACATTTAGAGCATTTCTAGATTAGGTGTCTGAGCTGGGATTGCCTCCACACGACTCCCAACATTGAGGTAACTGAGGCAGCTGTGTAAACAACAGTGCTTACAACAACAACAGTACTGACAGGGCTAACACTGGGTGTGCTCCAATACTGCTCTGGCGTATGCCTGTAGTGTCTACACACCATTTGACAGTTATCATAGCCGGCAGCTAGACCAGATTCAGTGGTAAATGTCCGTGGTGAAAGCAGCGTCACCACAATCACATGGCCCACACGCACAAGTCAAGGGAGACAGATAAGACGGAACCGATGAATATCACTCAGGCTTACATAAAATCACACTGTGAGCAACACTGTGAACATTACGACCCATGCAGTGATTTATCTGTCAACTATCAAAGCTACCGTGGCTTTTGCCCCGCAGGCCCACACTGGTGTGTTTTGTCAGCTGATAAGTATGTGGTTGCTGCCGCTGGCTGACAGATTACCCAGACTGGCTACCACAACAAAGAACAGAGAAGCTCGGATTACAACGCACAGAGGGAGCATGAATTCATTCTCTGCTCTTGGTGTCATTACTCCTCTATATCATTACACAGCAAACAGTTGTCTGCCGCTGTATAAATGCTCTGAATGTTGCCAACAGATACATCAAAGACCACAAAAGTTGGTAAGAGTGTGGACATACCGATGGCATTTTTCAGGGTTTCAAATGTGATCTCCTCTGCTGGTGTCCTCTGCAGAAAAGAACAAGAAAAAAGCAGTATGAAGCACCAATACGGTTATATTAACTTCCTGATAGGGGGTATATTACAGTTTTAGACCATGAAATTGCTTTAGGGCTTTACCTCCTCTTTCTCTGGACTGTTTCGGGACTCCACCTCCACCTGCAGCGAGATGGTCTCTCCAATGCTCTTCCTCTTGGACAGACGGTCCTCATCTGGAAAGAGTGCAGACATTTTTCTCTCTTTATCTTCTTAAACAGAAAACTCTTAAGTATAACATGTCAAATTCAAAATTTAGATCCATGCATCCATTTTTGTCTGCTTATCTGAGGTCGGGTTATGTGGGCAGCAGGCAAAGCAAAGCACCCCAGACATCCCTCTCCCCAGCAACACTTTCCAGCTCCTCCTGGAGGACCCCAAGGTGTACCCAGGCCAGATGAGATATGAAATCCCTCCAGCGTGTTCTGGGTCTACCCGGGGGCCTCCTACCAGTGGGACGTGCCCTGAACACTTCTAAAGGGAGGTGCATCCTGATCAGATGCCCGAACCACCTCAATTGACACCTTTTCAACCTCTACTCTGAAATTTAGATGCCTTTATTGAATATTTAAAAACTAAGAAAATCCGAGTAGAATAACACAGAAGCTTTGACGGTTGCACCACTTAACATAAAACTGAACTGGCACCCGAAAGGTTGCCAACTACTAAGTTAGAGAGGACTTGTCCTTCAACTCAAAGATCCTGGCTCAAGCCCCAGAGCTTAAAAAAGGTCTGCCCTGATGAAGTGTCCTTTGATGAAACACTAAATCCCTGCTGGCTCCAGGGGAGTAGTTCAGCTCTGCATTTCCATACAGGAATCAATAAAGCACCGACACCAAGTTGTAACACGCTGGCGAGTCAATAAACGTTATCAATATTTATAGTTATTTACTCGAATAGAGGAGCACATTTCTTATTTTAAGAATTCCCCCTTCTTTGCCTCAGCTGACTTTGGCACTTCTTACCAGTGTACTGGGGGACATAAGGCGTGGCTAGTCTTTCTGTGTTATAACCACTTCCTCCGAGGACCTCTGTGATCTTTGACTGGAGGAACAAAACGTCCCCCTCTACCTTCTCCAGTGAAGAAGGCAGCCTAGGAAGAAACAGGGAGTTTCATTTAATTTCATACAGTAAACAGTTAAAACGTACTGCCATTATTGCATTTTTAAATATCAAATTTAATGTTGGTGTGGTTTGAGGGAGAGGAGACCTGAATATGTCTGCTACATACTTGGGATTATCAATGAAGACGTCCTCAGGCAGTAGGTAGGGACTTTCTTTCTGTCTGACCTCAATTACCTGCAGGGCAGAGGAAGAAGGAAGTTTATTTAAAAGAGGTTCTTGGTATTCACACACACACACACACACACACACACACACACACACACACACACACACACACACTCACACACACACAAAAAGAAGCCTAGTGTCACCTCGTGTATGTGCTGGCAGAAGGCTGGGACGGTGGTGAGCTGGCAGATGAGGTTGAGGTAGGCGGCGGCGAGGGCATGAACAGCACAGCGGTTATAAACGGGCAGAGCCTCGTCTGTGGACAGAGCCAGGTCCTGCACAGAAACAAAGAGAGATGAAGAAGGACTCCTGGACTGTCCAACACACAATAAATTTAATAAATTACCCTCTTAAAATGCACTCAGACTTTGTTTTATGAATTTTAGACTATTCCCATCTCTTATTCTTGTGTTAAATATTAGAGTTAATGTGTTTTGTTTATTGTTCGTTAAACCACTCATCTTTTTAAAAAAAGTGTTTCTTGTTTTATTTTATTTTTTTGGATACTTCTGTTGAAATCTTATAGCACTGTATATTGCTTTGTGTTTATGTAAGTGCTGTAAAAATAAAATTAATTGGTATATTATGTGACCCATAACTGGCACATCTGGGAATAACAACAAATGCCACAATTATTTCCAGACTTGTCCTCACTGATCATATCCCGAATAAGCAAATGAGTAATTATAACATATTAGCTGATTGAATGCACGTGCATTAGTACCTGTAGGGCAAGTGCTAGGCGAATGAGGTCAACCACCACCTCTTCGTTAGCCAGCTCCACACTGAGGAGCCCCAAGAGACTGAAAAGGGACTCGTAGTGCTGCGACCCGCTGCTCTGCTCCTTACAGCTCAGGTAGATGTGTCGGTACAGCTGCTGGCCATGCTGTGAGATGGACGAGAAGGAGAGGTTACTCTTGGCGTTTAAGCACGCTTTTATTCTGCAGTACAATTGGAGTGCAAAAATGTATAAGATTTAAGTTCAGAAACATATTTTACATTTTGTTCCGTCAAGCCCAATTGAGACCAGAGATTTGCAATGAGACGAGATGAAACTTGCACCTACTTGCAATGCGCTGCTCTGACATGGTCTGAAAACTTCTAGTTGACACCAATATGACTAGACGACGAGACAGCGTGTTGTGTCCACAAAAACAGATTTATATCTACTCCTGATGCTGCTAAATACAACCTGTTGGCATTCATCATGCTCTATGTTTGGAGTTCGGTGCTCAGCCCTCTTCGGATTCTCGGTTGGGCATTCTTGACTTAATTCTCTCGACTTCATCTTCTTCTTCAGTTTCTGTGTGTGCACACCGCCCTGCAGTCTCATGTCCTTTCATGGGGATTTACAGGGCATTTACCTACGTTAATTAGAATCAACTTGCACGCGCCTTTAGCTTACGAGGACAATGGGATTCATTATTGTAAGAACACAGGTGCAAATAATTCTGCGGTGTAAGAACATTGCTTGAATCTGACGTAGACTTTTCTTAGGACTTTAATTAAGAACAAATTTAAGACAAAACTATGGGAGATATTGGTGAATGAGGCGCAGTAATAGGAAGATACTTGCTACCGTTAAATTTCTAGTAGTGATGAAACATGTGCAAAACTATCTGATCTTAAAATGGACTGTATTCATAATAAATATGCCACGATAATAATATAACCTGCGCCGATAAGTTCATGACTATGGGCGACCTACCATCGATCCAACACCGACACACTTTGAGGATGAAGACCGACAAACGTGTCAACACAAATGAAACGGGCTCGGCGTGGACTGGGGGCTGTTGCCAGAGAGTGCTACAAGAAGTTTGTAACAGACATGACCGGTTAATCTCGCTACAACCCAAGTGGCTGCTGAAACAGGGTGCATGCTTTATCTTCTAAAATCCAGCCCCTGGTGACTTGAAGAATTGAGTCACAGGTGACACCATCAGCCGGCCTGCGTTGAGCTCAGGTTCACACCGCTGTGAGTTTTCTCTTCAACAATCTCAAACTGTTTAGTTCTGTTACAAATATTTAGTCTGAACTGTGGGCTTTATGTGCATGAGGAGAAGGCGTATAATGATTCTTTAAATCGACAGACTGTTTCAGACCTTGATTTTTGAGAGGCAGGTGAAAAGGAAAAATGGGGAATAAAGTTTCTGGATTTTACTACATCAACTACAAGAACACTTCAACAAAACTGAGGTTTCTTAACTTATAAATTAACTTAACATTAATTAATTGAATATAAAGGGGTGACACGGGAGACAGACCAGTGAAACATGGACTATGGACATTTGTGTCCCTGTCCCTGATTTTTCAAAATGAGAGAAACAGATCGGACTGTAGCAAAAACAGTTTGGAAATGGAGGACGGGTTTTATACCTTCTTCATGAATAAGTTGTCCTGTCTGGAACACTTGTCCACTTTGAGCTTGAGCACAGAGATGTCGGAGATGATGCTGCATAGAGACAGGGGACAATGATAAACACAAGCTGTCACTGAGGTGCAGCTAAGCAAAGCTCCGGCACACTATAATTAAAACCCCACAGTATACGTGTTCCTGCAGCCACCCCCACACACCTTATGTTGGCGAACTTAGGCCTGTTGTCGTGCCTGTCAATGAGACTGAGGAGGATCTGGAGCACCAGCAGCCGCACTTCTGGATCTTCTGTTAGAGCGAAGGACAGCAGCGGCTCCAGGAAAGAGCTGGGCAGTGCCGTCAGCATGTTGGTGGTCTGGAAACCTGCCGTCACCTGAGAGATTGATGATCACAAGGCATTTTGAAAACAGTGGGGTTGCGCTTTTGGTTTTTATAGCATGCAAGCTTCTAGTTTCTACACATATTCAGAGGGCTCAGCAGTATATAAACATAGCTGTCGGCAAAGCTGGGTATCTACAGGTATCAGAAACATAAATTTGATGCTTTAAGACCTTTTTTTAAGATCATTTTCAACCAAATTTAAGACTCTTATTCAAGCATTGCAGGTAATTTTAAAGTTCAGTAGTATATGGGTCCACCTGTTCCAGTCCTGTCAGGGGAAGGTTTTATGCAGGAATATGGTTATTAGACTGAGTTAGGTTGATCTACATTTTGCCAGTAGGTAAGTGCAAGTATAAAGTAAACAGACAGTATTAGGTTCAGTGATGGGCAGTGCTGGGAGTTACTGTAAATCCAGTACTTTGGCTTTAATTAGACATTTTTGTTTTCTAATAAATAGGCAATTACAATTACTGGAATATACACGGACTAGTTATTAGTTATTTTAGTCTTGATCATAGCAAACAAACGCAGCTATTCCTTCCGGGTGTTTTTCACTGTTGTGATCTAACGTCACCTGTATTGATACGCTGCTCAGGTGAGTGGCATTCAGTTCCTACATCTCGTGTGTGTATTTGAGAGACAGAGGTAAGAGCAGAAAGGTGGACTATTGCTCTCAATATTTCTAAGTTACTAATAACTTTATTCAGAGTGCTGAAGGACCCGTCAGTCAACCAGCGCATCACTAGTCAACTGACCTCGCGGCGACGCAATAAATGGCTTGAATCATTCAATCAATCAGCATTACCGTCACTGCACACTGGCCCACAGTTCAGGGATTTTGAGCATGCTTTCCTGGAGACATGAACATAATTTTCCCCTCCTTGAGATTGAGGACAAATTGGGCCCATAGTGGTGAGTTACAGCCCTTGTGCAGGATTTAAATAACTGTTAATGTTAAATAAACAAACCTAACTTTTACCACTTTTATTTAATTTGGCATACAATGATAAACATCACGGCCAAATGTCTGAGAAAAAGTACATCAGTGAGGCCACATTAACAAGCCCTATAAATGTGAATCTGTTGTGTTTCATTGTTCCACTGCTTGCTACTCATCATAATGAATCATTAATAAAATGAGACAGTAGTTCTGTTCCACAATGTGCCACAGCAACACTAAAATAATACAGCTATGCTTGCCTTTACAAGAGGATTGAAGCAGATGTTTTAAGGTAACACAAAAATTACTTTCCCTCGTAACTAAATACTTCTACATGCAGTAATTAGTAAAGCGATTCAAGCGCAAGCAGGAATACTCTTCTGGTTAGGATTAAAGTGAGCACTGTGTCTCACTCCTGTTAGACCAACCTGTACAGATGGATTATTGCTTTCATTCAGCACATATTTAGGGCTTGGTTAGAGAGAAAAAAAGACCACCAAGAAGGTCTTGCTGTGAAAACACTCCTCATGGGAAGATAAATGTGAAGCTGTGCAGAGAAATTAATGATGAGGGTAAAAGAATTCGGAGACCATAAGAGTGCTGCCAAAACACACATGGTTTGTGAGAAATTATTTTCTCAAGGGCAGAATGCTGAGATAACGTTTGATAGACTCCAGCTATTGAAAAGTGAAGTGTCTCCCTGACTGATTGGATTTAATTTACTTCTTGTCTACAGTTACAGCACTGTGATAAACACAGCTTCAAGCACTATTATATAATCTACTTTTGTAATATTAGAAGAAAAAAAGCGCCCCCAAAAAAGCACCAGGAACACAGTGAGGCATGCTTTAAAGATATGTAAAGAAGCACATTTATTAATCATTATAATTTAATAATACTGCAAGGCTGAACACTTACCTGGACCAAGGACTTTAGTAACATAACCTGAATCATCCTGGTGCCCTCAGGCCTGGAGATAAAAACAGATTAGGATACAAATTAAAACCCTTTAATTCACAAACATTCAAGTCTACACAGAAGTGTTTTTACAGTATGTTTTACTGAAGGCTGGAATGTGGTAGAGAATTACATGAACACATACAGCATGCAGTTTTGGGCAGGTATGACTGTTCAAACTAAATTTTGCAGCAGTAATTTCTGCAACTATTTGTCATCTCACCCACAAATACTGTCTGTTTCTGTCCAAGCAGTGCTCAGACATCGTCCCAAATTAGTTGGCACTGAGTTTGACAGACAGACTTTGCTTTCTACTGTTAACCAACCCTATTTTAGGGTGCATTTGTGACATTAAATGTGACCCTGCGTTTCCCCGCATTAAAACCCCCCCACATATACGCACTAATGTTGGTGAATAAAGGAGTGTTACTAACCCAGAGCCGGTGGATGGCAGAGTTGGGTGAATCCCAGGGACAGGGATCTTGCCCATGATGAAGAGCATGACCTCTGACCTCTGGTATGTCGGTAGAGTGTTGGCAAATGAACCTGAAAGAGATAAAAAGAGAGATGAGCATCAGATGGATGACAGGAGGATTTAAAGCACAGAAAAATGAGAGGTATGTGTGGAAGGAGAGAAAAATAAACAGATGAACACTAGTTTGTATAAAGCTCTCACACACGCACAAAGAAACACAATATCGACGATTGAAGGGTTGTTTCCTGCACCAATATTAGTAGTAATAAAAGGTAATAATAAAAAGCTTGCAGACAGGATGTATAATACCCTCAGGTACCTTTGACATCAAGGTAAAACCCATAATATCCCCAATTACATGTCCTTTGACAATAACCCTGTACTACTGCTGCCCCCTGATGATCGGATCACCTATCTGCAAACTCAAGTAACCAGGATTGCACAATATGAAAATAGAAACAAAAGTCTAACCCTACAGCAGACAACTGATGCAGCCTGTCCTGCAAAACCTCCCGCACACACATGCTCACACATAGACACACAAACAGAAACACAGACACACCACCCACAGACCCACCGATGGTCCTGATGACAGCCTCCTGCAGCTGCCTCTCCTCATGAGCTTTGATGATCTTGGTGCCAATGTTGGTGCTGCCGTCGTAGGAGCCAGTCAGCTCGTAGTCCACGCTCAGACGGAGCTGTCGCAGCAGGGTGTTAAACACCTCCAACACTGTGGGGCCTGCATACACAAACAGTAAACAATTTTAAAAACAGGAATTAAAAGACCAGTTCAGCCCGATATACATGATCCTGCACACAAAATACCAGCTGTTGCCTTAAGGCCCTCACACAAGGTCAATGTCAGGCTGGTGGTGTCTGTGACCACAGTTTTTGTGGTGTGTTCCTCATAGTTGCACTAGTTGGCCCGTGTCAGCGGCTTTTCGAAGAGAAACGGAATTGAGGGAAGCAAGCAAACGACCACAGCCAAGAGGGCGTACAATAGAGGCTCTCCCATTTTTCATCTTCATCTCGTCTGATCATTTCAAAACACGAATATTTTCACAACATGGCCATTTGGAATGAAGCCACTGAAGACCAGGTGGTGATAGAGAGTGGTGTGAAAATGGTGGGCAAGCGCTTCTTTGTTTTATGTATGTATTATAACATCAATTCTATATCTGCAGTCCAAATACTTGCAGTTTCTATTTTTGATTGACATGTGCATACTACTGCCGTCTGCTGGTAGGGGGGTTATTTCTTCTCACACAGGCGCAGAATGTATGTGCTAGTTGGCCATTGCCTGTAGTCTTTAAGTTTTGTTCAAGTGCAACTTTTTGGCTCAGTCACAGGCAACATGAAAAGACGCTAAGCTTTGTAGACACTAGTTCTTTGATGTCAATTTGGTGTGTGTGCCTGTGGTGTGTTAGTCTTCTTACCTACAGAGCCGCTGGCTGCAATGGCGGCTGCCTCCAGCAAAACTTCCACTATACCAGCTCGAACTGTGGCTGAATTCTTGCTGTTAGCATCCAGGTGACCGAGAAGCTGCTGGATTACCAAGTGAGAGTGCTGCGACTACAAGAGTAGGAGAGAAAGAATGAATGAATGAATGAATGAAACCACACTGAAGCTAGAAGGGCACTCAGAGAGCTCAGGCCAAGGCCAAGTAGCCTATCTCGCAATGCTGAAGGTGCAATATGCGACATTCAGAACATAAATATAACAGAAAAGTATTATTCATGTTCCCACTGGCTAGCTTATCACTGCTGGCGCGCTTCCTGCAAAACGGGCAGGTAGATGTTTGTACCAAAATAGTCATGTAATAAAAAACAATGTTAACAGTCTCTACTCCGTTTAGCTGTTATTTAGGGTCGCACTACTTTGCTACTCCTCTCCTGTCAGTGTCAGGGTTTCACAGTCTCTTACAAACACACACACACTTCAGATACGTGCCACGAGCTGATCGTCTCGAGCACTCCTAGCTTTACAGACCTGTTTATGATACAGGACATCAGCTGATCTAATTCAATATCACTTGCCGCTGATCTGCTGCTGGCTTCCATTAGGTTGATGTGTAGCTGAGGCTTATGAGTTGCCCCCATACTTAGGACGGTAATAAAATAATAACACAGAGGCTCTATAGTCTAATCCAAGACGGGAAACTCTTTATTGCCTCCTACACTGTCAACAGCAGCACATCAGAGCTTCGCTCCCTCTGTTCTTACCTCTCACAATAAAGGCCCTGTGCATACACACTGCGTCACTGCTTACCAGAGGAAACTTATTCACATGTTGATGCTGTGGTGATGAGATGGTAAATGTATAAAATAATGCTGTTGAACATTTTGCTCTGACTTCAACTTTAAGTTTGTATTCAACATAATACCTTATTACCTGGATAAAATGTACTGAAACAATTGTATGTGTGATACAAAAAGGGCAATTCATTATTTTGGCTAGTAAAAAAATGCTTGGCTAGTGGATTTTTTTCTCCAGTCCTCATGGGCAGTGAGTCAGAAAGTTAATTTAGGACACTAGCAGTGCCGTTGTGCGCACTGTTAGCACAATTAGCACCTTTGATAACACCAGCCCTAATGAGGGTGGCGGGACAGCCTCGTGGCAGAAGCATAACACTCAGAACCTGAGCTAACCCCCTCAAAACAGTGTTAGCTCCATCAGCACTGCTGTCATTGTTCGCATTGCACTATTGCTGCCATTTTGGCTCAGCCAACTCCATGTTTGCTTGTGATATCCGAGGTGAGAGCCTTGTGCAATCTCGGCCAAGACTATGGATGTCGTCTACTATAAAGTAAAAAAAAAACAATTTGTGTATCCGCCTCATGATTCAGATCACCTCAAACGTTTAATGGGTCCGTCTTTGGCCCATGCTACACCCTTCCACCAAGTTACATGAAAATCAGGTCTGTAGTTTTTCTGTAATCCTGCTGACAAGCTGACATGGAAGAAAAACAGAGAGAGACAGAAGTCTAGAAAACTGGTAAATTACAGGAAGTCATTCAACCAGTTAGAGAATTAAAAGCTCCAGAGAATAAGCACATCACTGACTTGCATTTTTCATTTAGTTCCAAAATGAATCACAGCTATGAGGAGAAGGGTTGATGCTCAAATGGACTCGTCAAACAACTCTCATTTTCTGAGCCATTTTATTTCCATGTTTCTACACTGTGCCCATAAATTATGTAAAAAAAACACCTACTATGATAAAACATGGCACTCTGTGAAGCACACAAATGTTTCAGGAGTCCATTTGAGGTCAAAGAGAGAAAAAAGGGGTGAGGAAGGGATCGTTGTGGATATGGAGGCACTGTATCACTCACCTGGATGGAGTACATGATGATTTTGAAGCAACGCACAGCAAAGGTCTTCCCCTCCCATAGAGAGTGGTTATCTAAGTGCCTGGGGGGACACAGACAGTAGGAGAGGGATGGGGAGGATACAGACGATGTGATAATACAGTAACCACAGTGATGGAGAGCAGCAAGAGATAAGAGAGCATATTTATAGTTCCCAACATTAAGACTCCATATGTGTCTTCTTTTTTATGATGATGGAGTACGGAGAGTTACTTATGTAATAAAACGTGTGGATGCACGACCAAAGACAGAGACACAAAGACATTAAACTCTCTTTCACTGTTGAATGTCATCAAGACGTTGATGTAAGATGCTAAAAGAAAAACCCAATCAATGACAACGATCAGGATCACGACAACCATCAAACAAGATCAAGATCATTACTACTGAACAGTCGATCTGTAGAATCCCTATGCACAGAGAGACAGGCACAGAGTGAGATAAATATCTAAAGCAGAAAACAGAGACAGTGATGGATGGACTATAGGGGTGGGAACCTCTGGACGCCTCACGAGTCGATTCTGATTCAGAGGGCTACCATGCCATCATAAAATGATTCTGTATGCACCAACAAAGCTAGGGAGTTGCAATTTAAGGTTATATGTAGGCTCCAGATTACCACACTGAAACAAACAAGTTTAATCCTTCGCTTTCAAAATGATGCAGTAAGTGTAAAATTTCTGAAGGGGTCATATTTCCATTGTATCTTTGACTGCCCCCTTATTAAGGACTTCTGGGGCAAAGTGTGTAAAGAAATTGATATTATTTATAAGAAAAAAAAAAAAAAGACTCTTGATCCCATGTTTTGCATTCTTGGGATACAGTGAGTAGCACCGCACCTTGGCCCCTCTTCACAGAAGTTGCTTAAGGTGCTCCTTTTTAGTGCAAGGAGATGTGTTCTTCTTCAGTGGATTTCAGATACTGTCCGTACGGTTTCATATTGGATCCGAAGCACTATGGAACTTATACCTTTAGAAGCTATAAGCTTTTGCATCAAGGACCAGCTGTTCAAGTTTTTTCACATTTGGGACCCTTCTCTGGACTATATTGGAAATGATGGGGCCCAGGTAGGGCTGGGCGATATGACCAAAATTTCATATCACGATGTAGGTCATTGCATATTCCGATAACGATACATATCACGATACAGCACTTCATAACGCACTGTCCTAGGCCCGGGCCCTCAAGAGTGGACTGCATGGACTAGCATGGACTGAGGTCTCGAAACACATATCCATGAAGGTTAATGTGCTCAATATGCCACTATCTAAGTGTATCTGATTACCCCGGAGAACTGTGTTGCTGTGAACCTTTACGGAGAATGCGTTCTGTTCTGTGTTATGGAGTAAGTTGGAAAAGAGGGTGCATATGAAGAGATGTATATCTGCAATGCCCTTTACTTTGTATTGTTATAATCCTCACCTTAATAAATATAATCAAAAAAAAAAACAAAAAAAAAAAAAACAAACTTGTTACAGTCATCATAATGTTGAGAATTGTGTTACAAATATCTGATTGTTGGCTTTTCTCCATCATGACCAAGCGGAAAATTTCAGAGCGGCAAATTGATGTGCCAAAAACTGCAGTTCCTCAAATGGCCACTTGAGGCTGGCACCAGAAAAGAGTCAATCCCCATAGACCCCAATGTTAAAATGTCCAACTTTGCAGTAGAAATAAACACGTTTAAACCCTGGTACAAAAACAGTTCTGCTCTCTACAGCTATTCCCCCCTTTTAGGACAACTGTAAGGGGGATGAATTTTTCTAGAACTCATTCGTTTTAACTTCATTAAGGCTTAAAGTCACGCATAATTAAGGGCAGCTTTGAGTGATGGCTGTCTGCTAGGCATTGCTACAGTCTATGAGTCAAATACACCACTGGCTCCTCCGCAGCTCCACTCTCTCATCCAAATTTGGTCACTTGTAGCTCTAAAAAACAAATAGGTGATGACAAAGTGGCTAAGTCCATTATTTTATACAGTCTGTAATCATAACTCAATTTTCAAAAGACAATGGAGTTGCATCTAAGACTTGACCCTATCTCTGACGGACAAGAGCTGGGCTGACACGAAATTGAGAGAAAACTAAAATCACATAGATTAAGACTGTTCCAAATAAATACAAATTAAGTATATAAATGCTCAAGAAAATGGCACACAGAGCTGCAGCTGGTTTCTGGAGTACAAAAAAAGATCAATAAAGGAATTACTGGCTTGGAGTTTTTGTGTTTTTGCTGTTTTTTCATGTTGCTGTGTATATGAGCTTGAATCCAAACTAAAATTCGGCTGCGTCATTATAAGATGTATTATCTAGCTGTATTCCTGCTAGCCAATGATGCAGGTATACATACTGGTTGACGTATCTATTTACAGTATTCCTCTGAACTCATTTAACTTTTAGTGTAAAATTAAAGCTTATGATCAGCCTGTGTCCTCACACCAACACCACCAACAGCTTCTGTGAAATATAAAGCAGGACGGATTATAAATACTCGCTGAGATGCGGGTAAGGAAGCCAAGAGGGGCAAAGAAAAGGTGAATGTCCAAAAGACGAAGAATTAAAAGCAAAGTCAACATGAAAAGGAACAGGTATTAATGTCTGGGGCTCAGAGAGATCCAGGGAACGTCTGCGACAGATAACAACAAGATTCCAGGAAGAACAGAACAGCTGAACTGATTCAAAGTAAGCCAAGATAGAGGAAAGATAAGACGGATAGAGGGACAGACAACTATAAAGAAAACATTAATCACAGAAGACCAGGCTCGGAGACATACAGAGTGAAATGAAGACATCCCAGAAGATGACCTTAAAAACACGATGAAGCTGTGAATAGGCAAGAAATCTGCAATGTCTTACCAGGAAACAACTGTTACTGTAAATACATTACAGACCTCAACAAAAAATATGCAATTTACAACATCCCATCTGCAAACCATGCACTCACATCTACTCCGAAACAACTATGTAACCTTGCGCTGACCTTGTTGCACCCCCTCATGCCAATCAGTGCACGGATAAGAATGCCGCAACATAGCCTTAAGATGCATCTCTCCTCCAGGTTTAGTCTATGCGTCAAAAAACAACAAACACACAAAGGAATGAATCACAAAAAGAGGATAGAAGAGTTCGTGGGGCTGTCTTACATCAGCACGGGCGTGACGGCGTTCTTGATGTTGCCATAGGCGGCTCGTCCCAGCAGCTCCCTGAAGCAGCGCTCCGTCAGCTCCACCGGGCTTTCCTTCTCCTTCTCCGACGCCTGCAGCGGAGAGGGGGAGCGGCTGGTAGGGAGCAATGCAGGTGAGAAAGCAGAAAAGAGGGAGAGAGGAGGGGAAAGAGCAGGGAGGGGAAGTGGAGTCGGGAGGGGGAAGAGAGGGCGAGAGCGAACAGAGAAAAGAGTTTGAAATCAATTTGACTTAATAGCACAAACATTTCCACAAAGGCTCAATTTCTTTCACAAAACACTCTCTGGGCTGCTGTGTCACTGCAGCTCTCCCTCCTGAGGTGACTTTTCCCTCTGCAGTGAAAATTAAGAGACTGTGTTGGCCAACGTGTGTGTACGCATTTGTGTATGGCAAATTTGTTATTACCAGGAGGGACGTGTTCGTGTCTAAGTTTGTGTATGTGTGCAAGTGTGTGTGGGCACAAACATCGGGTCCGGCCTGTCTTTGTTCTCATGCATAGTTAAAATCTCCACTATAACTCCATCTTAGTCATGACTTGCCTCGGGCGGTCCACCAAGGATGACATTATTTATTAACAGCCTCACTCTTTCATCTTGCCTAGTGCTGATGTGGAGGAAATGTGACTGCCTGCCTCTCAGAAGCTCCTCTAACTTAATTTAAATCCTCCAAAAACTTGAATTTGAATGGGAAACAGCAAAAGCAAGAAATCTGAGGCACTCCTCCTCTGTCTTACGACTCCTAAAATGTCTGACCATGACTATACTGGCTTGTATCTGCGCAAAGTTTGTCAGAAGAGAGGAGTTTTCACGTTCCTCTCCTGAAGGGGGCGATGTCTGTGTACTTCCCTAAAATCTGACATTCAAAAATACACTTAGCAAGCTAGATTAGGAACATCACTAATACGGGGAACAGGCTTCGAACGATCCATAGATCTGGAACGATATATCGATTAAATAATCAACGATCCACCGTCATCGGTGCAAAGTGAAAACATTGATCGATATCATCATCTTTAGGATACGCTTTCTATTTTGAAAATCTGTGTCACTGTCAAACAGCAGCAGGCAGACAACAAGCAGCCAGAGAAAGATGATGACGATAATGTTGTTTGTTAGCGAATAAATCGGCAGTATGGAAATTTTCAGAGAAAATACAGGTCGACAGACAGAGCACATGGTGTACGCAACATTAGCTGCCCGGTGGGGCATCTCATCCTGCTAACTTCTCACTACAGCCACATGAGCTGCTCTGTTTCAACAATGTTCAGCTGAAATTCAACCGAGCTCATCTTTTGACTTAAACCAACAGTGAGTAAGAAAAATAATATTATGTAATTTATTAAGCTATGAGTAGATGAAAAAAGTTTGCTAGCTGCTTGGCTAATTTATGCAATGTGAAGGTGAGGCTTTACGCGAGATAGACCTGAAGTTTCGTGAAACAGATGATAGTTTGGGTTAAAATAAAATAAATACATCGCATCAAATCGAAATCGAATCATGGCAGACTTTGTAATATTGGCAAATATTGTATCATTGTCCAATGAATCTATATAATATTGTATCATGATGAAACTGGCGATTAACATCCCAGAGAACCAGCAAAGAAACCTGGAACCTCCAGCACAGAGCGGACTTGTAATTACAGACAATGTGATTTAGCATTAGCACATAAAAAAAAAAAACCATGACAGAAAACATGGTAAAGTTGGATATAAACTGGACCCTGAAGCTTCCTTCCACCATCTACCAAAAACCTCATCGTAATGGATATTATTGTACGTGTCACAAATACCAACACAGCGTCAGCCAGAGTGTAAAAGATGCTAACTACACTTACACCTGTTATACGTCTGCTCATGACTGATTTTGGTGCACAACAGACTCCACATCTGATTCTGGTTCTGACTGAAGCTCAAACATGTATGGCTGAATCTCCCGGATGTTTCCTTTAACGCTAACACTAGCCATCTTGATGCACACTGCTCTTTTTCATCAGTGTAATTTTACTCAAGGTGTACCCAGACGTCATTATCTGTATCTGTTTGACCAACAAAATTATCTGTCTCTGTATCTGTGTTCAGATAGACAACAGGAAATGAACGGGGTAATTACAGGAAGTCACGTTAACTTGGGCAAATATTGATTGTTCTAACCTACTATTTATTGGCAATACAATTGTTGTGCTTTTAAAGCATCAAACCGATGTCGTCTCTCCCTCTCTCTCTCTCTGTATATTAATTTAGCTATATTTTTTTACAGACTGTCTGAAACTCCACCACCACCCCTTTGACTGGGGAGCACTGATGAATCAGAAACTGAAAAAAAAGTTACAGACATCGAAAGAATCTGTGTGACACTAGTTATTAATAGTTTACAAAAAAAACACTGTGCAATAGTCCACCTTCCACCCCCCCTCCCTCTGTTGCTTGCTCTTTCAAAGGGACACACTTTGAGGAGAGCCGCAGTGCAGCCCTGTCTCTGTCCTTGTATCAGCCCTCAGTCATGACAATTGTGTCACTATAATGCATAAAGTTTGCCCTTAAACTGTCACTTATAAAAAACCCTGACCCGCACATCACTATTGGTCAGCTCACAGCGTGCGCCCTGCTGTGTTGGGGTGACTACAGAATACTGACCACTTTTCAAAAACGTAACATAAATGAAATGACAATTAGTAAAATCAGAGTCACAGGCATTTTTATCTTGTGGTCATCCATAACCATATGAATCAATTTGAAGAAACAAAATGGCTGAAACACAGATATGTTAATAATCATCATCCCCCCCCCCCCCCCCAAATAATAACAAGCAACTTCAGGTAAAATTATTTTATGTTTCCACCACATTATATGTGGTTTCCCAGATATTGTGATCGGATTTGGTTACATCCCTAATTTTTACATACTTTAAATCATGTCTGGAGGGGGACTTTAAATGGAGCCATTTTATTGCTGCAAATGTGGTAAACTCAGGTGAGTTCTGCGCTGCTGTTGCCAAAAGATTTAGCATTTGTTCAGCAGTAACTAATAATGCTTACAAAACCACTTTCACTGACCTATATCCAATTAAAAAGTGCATCTAAAACACCCACAGGACTCTTCTTTCAACAGCATCTCACTGCAGTTTTGTTTAATGATTTGGAAACTCACAAGCGAAAGTATAGGATTAAAAGAAATCCTCATCAACTCAAAGCCTGCTTGGCTACGGCAAACTGACCTCACATCTGCTTTTATCAAACAATTCACAGAGGCTGTTTTTGAGTCTGTAAAGAGCCAGGACCATTTCTGTTAAAATTTTCTGCTGAGGCAATGCCTAGAGGAAAATTGCTTGGGGAATATAAAGCCTTTGCAGGCACCTACACACCACATTAAAACCAACCAATAATGCCAGTTGTTCTTGAAGTATAACACAACACAAGCGAACACACAAAACAGGGCTCAGAGAAAGACTGTACTATCTGCAAATATAAACCCTTCACAGACATTAGTCTCGACTGTCAGAAGGCTTCGCTAAAACTGAGCCCAAGGTTGATCTTTAAATGAACTTGTACATGTGCACGGGGATTAATGTAGAGAAAAATGCACCATCTGTGAGTTTAATTAGACTGTACTGACTGCTGTGGATTTTATGGCTGGTAATAACTGAGAATGCACAGCAGGGGCAGGCTTCATCACACATGCACAGCAAAGGGAAGCTGAGAGGGAAATGTGACTCTCTGTTGGAGTGTGTCTGTCTCTGTCTCTTTTTGTCCATCTGTCTCTCTCTCTTTCAATAACCTCCACATTTCCATCACACTACTTTCACATTATCTCCCCTCCAACCAATCTTCCAATGTTCTTCTCGCTGCCCTCCCCCTCTGCTGCCCTAACCTTCAGATCTCGGCATTGACGTCAAAGTGAATTTCAGTATGTGGAATACTGCCAAAAGAGGGAGGCTCCAGACTCCACATCTCTCTCTTACTTGCTCTCAATGCAATTGTGAAGCTTTTTTCACCACCCATTTCACTATTCCTGCTCATTTTCCCCCCTTTTCATACTCTCTCCTTCTTTCTCTTTTCATATTTCTGCCCATCTCTTGGTATCTTTGTCCTTGGATGCTGCAAGTGGGCAAACAGATGCCCATCAGGGTGGCAGAGCTGTCAGTGGGCTCAGTAAGTGATGACAATGATGATGAATGACATTGGTGATGGCGGACCAGACTGCCAGGACAAATATGGCCAAACGTAAGACAAACAACACCAGTGGGCTATAACACAATGGCTCTGGACTGTGTGACAGAGCCACAGAAGGTCAACACTGACTTATTTTGGGTCATTAACTTTGTCACCACATGTTGGCACTGCCTGGACTGCTGTGTGAGGATGACATAGTAACACCAGGGCCATATTTACCTGCCTTAAACTGCAGTCAGGGCGGTGTGTGTGTGAGCACTTTATTTTTCTTGCTTTTACTGAAAGCAATCGACCCTTCCCTTTATCTCACCCCTGCAGTTACTGTTGTTGAACCTGTCAAGCTTTCTCACCCAGCATGTCAATGTGGCATTTTTAGTATGAGATACTCTGAGGTTTATAATAGCAAATGTCTGGAATTATAGTTCTGAAACATCAGATGGAGGTTTACAATATGCATTTGAGAGCTCCATTCACAATATGATTTGTAGGAAGAGTGAATGGAGAGGACTTTACAATCGAGGGAAAGCTCACCAGTCCAAATATAAGCGACTCACGTCTTGAAAATTCACATGAAAGAAAAACATATACACGAACAAAAATGTTCTTGCACCACCGAGTCAACATGATGTTTTGTTTTAAGCTAACGTTTAGTAATGACTCCCTGTGCCTTTCATTATCTAATATATGCACTTGCCCATTGCTTGCAAAATAAAATTATCCCACTTTTCCATTTTTTTAAATGTACAATATGTATTTTTCCATAGATAGAGGTTTGTCAATCAAAACAATAACCAAAGACAGAACAATGCTGTCATTGCAGTCAGGTTCTCCCAGTTTGAATTCCTTTAGTCTTCATTGTTCAGGAAGTTTTAACTGGGAGCTGAGTTATCCACAGAGGTCTCTTCCTCTCAAAAACAAATGGACCCGGTGATTTAAACTGCTGAAAACACTGAGTAAAGCTGTTCCTCATAAATAATCGGTGTTTTTCCAATGCTATTTGGCACGGCAGGGGCTGGAACAGAGTTGCTGCTAATGTTTGCTCGGCTTAGTTCTCTGATAGCTTAAGATCCAGACGACCAGTGACTAAAATTATTTATCTGGTTAAAAAATACAGTTAAAAACAACCAAGATGTAAAAAGTGTATCGCAATAATGTATCTTAAAACTGGATAAAAAGTCAATTTATGAACGATTCTGGCAGACAAGTCGGAATCATGCACAAAGGGGATATGGCGCGACTGACAGGCAACAGTGACTGCAACAGTGATGAAATTACACAGACTGTATCCTTGATTAAAATCAGAGATTTTTCGGGGTTGTAACATTGTTGGAAACATTTTGGCAAATGTAAGTACACACATGCACACTCAGCAAATATATGACATTTTCTAGTTATTTCTAGACATTTAAATTCCGAGAAGTTACACATTATGTCTTCAAAGTGTATACAGCCAACAGTTACCCCACTTAAAACTTACGTAACTAATATATAATTAATATTTAACCGTATTTATTTGCTAACATGCTAAGCTAGCTATTGTTAGTTAGCATTTTATCTTGGCGCAAACAAAGGAGTTTTTTATTGATCTTTGATGGATTCAGCTATGAGAAAGGTCCGTATCAGACATTTCTCCTCTTGTGTTTTCAGCTTCCAAAAAAGCAAAATCAGTGGGACTGGGACAAGTGACATTATGCTTAAATTATCTAGATATAAGTGGCTTAGAAGTAGATAAAAAACACTAGGATTTTGCATTAAATACTTATAAATACAAAAATAAAAAGATAGATAAAAGATAGAAGACGATTTTTGCTTGTTGACCACTTACCTCTCTGTGCGCTCTCCACTCTGCAGGTTGAAAAGCAGAGAGGGGACAATTTTGTCCATGTGCTGAGGGTCCCAGATGTTGGCCTGCAGCTCATCATTTACAGTCTTCCTCACCACACCCTGTAGGCCCTTGATACCTGCCATGCGGATCCTTGAGGAAACAGAAATAGAAGATCAGATATCAGACATTGTTTGACTGGTACTTGAGTCTATAAATGGAAGATTATATTTAGGAAATCTTATTTTTGTCTTATTTTTTGTTTGGCTGTTACCCTTTAATTCTGAAAATCTATATTTAACTGTTCAAAGATGTCACTCTGTCTATTTTCAGCAGAGGACAAATTACTTATACAGGATTTCTTTTTTTTTTTTTTAACAAAGGTTCAAAAAATGTCTGGGGCAGCAGCGGTAATCCAAAAAAAGACTTCCTGCAGCAGTCTAAAAACAGCAGTTATTTAATCATTCTGCCTCTAGTGCAATCAAGCATCTGTCCACTCACTTGGTGCGGATGTCAGGGTCCTCGTAACTAGAGTGGCACATCTCACTGAAGCGGGACACAAAGAAGTCATAGCTGCGGTGGTACGATGGTGTGTCCTCTTCTATGTTGGCAAACTTAACAAACTGACAAGTGAAGAAGAGACAGGGGGGAAAATAAAATGTCATGTCATGTCAAACTGATTCACCATAATAAGTCTGGTCCTTAAAAAGCTCTAAAGAGTTTATTTCAATTTGATTAAAAACTCTTTAATGAAATAAGCCTAAATCCCCACGATGAATATCTCCTAAATTAAAGTCAAACCGCGGCGCCATAACATCTCATTAAGAGTGAAAAGCACAGGGCAGAGGGGGGCTCTCCCACTGGGCTAGAAAATGTCACCATTTAAACACGCTGACATTTAGCTTCACAACACTCTCCAATTAATAAATTATGAACTGGATTTCTTTAGAACCCAGACAGAACGGATGCTACCTGAAGCAAGAATTACACAACATATTACCAGCACAGCAGATTGTAATTAAAGTACATTAACTCACAGTTAAAAAATACAGTGATAAAAAAAGTACATGTGGAAAATGAACATCTAAAGAAGCCCCTCGTGAATCTATTTCCTGAGCACAAAGAAGAGTGTTTGGAGTGGCTCTTTAAATTAAATGAAGTACCCTTGAGCAAATTAAATGAAGTGAACCCATAACCACTTCTGTGCAACTGCTCAGCTGCTGAAGTAAATTGCTGCAGCAGTTGACGCCCGGAAGCTGCTCAATATTACCGGCAGTAATAACAGGCAGCTCCGAGGTGTCAATGTATCAACCCCGTGTCTGCTGAAACTGGTTCTCCATCTGACTGAGAGCTTTGAGAATAGGTTCTAAAACAACCAGAGGCTACACACGGAGAAACCTACCCCTGCCTTAAGTCTTCTCTATCACATCACATAAAGCAAGCTGACAGAAACACTAACTCAGGCAGTGGTGTGTTGAGGAGTTGGCTTGTATTAGAAAGGGCTCTGCAGTACAAGGTTTTAGGTCAGTGAGACAGAGTGTGAGAAAACCTGGCCGGGCTTAAGGCCTGTGGTGATAAACTCTCTAATCCGCTCCTTTCACCTCTCTCTGATATTGGTCTGCTTCAGATGAGCCATACACTGCACACTAAGAAGGAGAGATGTTACAGCTTCGGGCTGGGTACGTTACTTGATACCTTTAAGGCATCCACCGAAATAACCCAGGAACTAGGGCTGGGTAATATGGACAAAAATTCATATCTTGGTATTTACAGACTGACTGGCGATACACTATATATATCTAGGTATTTTCTACGAAATGGGCAACATGTTTTCAGTTGCAAGTCAAAGCCACATTTGAGATGTCACAAGCAATTTTATAAAAACAGACTGTGATCAAAATAAGATGCAAAGACAGGGACTTTATTCCCATTTGAAAATATGAAGCTGCACAGCAGTTACACCTCCAAAACACTAGTTGGCGGCAGGGTTTCTGTGAAGTGCTGTTAAGTTGATTCAAAACACTCCTAAAACACACATTAAACACACATTAAACATGGCTTAATAGCAACAATTTCAAACACAAGTACACAAATCAGCTTCACTATAACTCGCAGCATTCACAGACAAACACTTGTCTTTATCTGGACACATTTTCCCCATAAAAACAACATGCTAATGTTTTTAGCACAAGCCTATGGCATTTTACATTGTATAAATTAGTCTAGCAGCTAGCAGACTTTTCCTCCACTGATATGAAGCCAGGAACGACAACAACAAAGGTAACGTTACAAAGTCCGGCTCCATTACAACTCACAAGGTTCACTGACAAAACAACTGTCTTATACTAAACACATTTTCCAAACAAATACAACATGTTAATGTTACTATTACAAGACAATGGTATTTTACACTGTATAAATTAACCTGGCAAATAGCAGAGATTTCCTCTACTCATATGAAGCCAGGATAAATCACACATTATTTAAAATGCTATTTCGTGAAGGGTTGATTGTCTTCACGATTCACTGTTTCTTATCTGTGAAATTCAAGTAAAAAAAAAGCTTTGTTTCCACTGAGGGAAATGGTTTCAGCTTACAGAAACAGACAGTAGGTCTGCATCGCTTTGGAGAGGTACATGTCAGACTATGGCTCTAAAAAGACTTGCTGGAGACCTTGCACACCCCTACCCAGTACCACCTAGCAACGAAACTTCTCCAGTCAAACGACATCTGCATTTGATCCTTTTTGTGTCAGCGGTCTGATCCTGGACCATCCTGACTCCTTGCAGCATTAGTAAACTTTCTGTTGCTGCTGTTGCCAGAGTAAACAATCGATTCAATGTCTGCCCAGTCAACACGACTTAACATCCAACACAGAGCCATTTATGGGTCCCAACAAACTCACTCCGAGACCAAAACAGCTTAAAACCGTTGTTAAACCTGTAAGCAATATCAGGTATTGTTAGCTATGTGATGCTAACAGTTAGCCCTGTCTCTGTGTGCATGCAGCCAGGTGGACTCTCACCAACTGTCCCTGGCGTGGGGCTCACACTCCCCAGCAGCAGCTACATCCCATACAGTTTGTGGTGTGGTGAAGTCTGTATCACTTTAAGGGTACTGGTGTTGGCACTGGTATTGTAATTTTGTATATGATACCCAGACCTACTACAGCTACAGCATTTGTTTGCACAGTGTGAGGAGGCTCAGTGTTGTGCATGTATGGACTGAACAATTACAGCAAAACTAACCCTAATCAATATCTCCACAATGTTCAACAACAGGCACTGGATGCAAAGCTTTAAATCAGCACATGCTGCAAAATTCCTCTATTGATCGTGGTAAACAGCACTGTGATGCACATTTAATTACACAGCACCGGTGTGTGTGTGTGTGTGTGTGTGTGTGTGTGTGTGTGTGTGTGTGTGTGTGAATGGGTCAGCGTATGGCCTTGCATTTGTCCCGAGCACACACCCATGAGTGTGTGCAAGGGAGATTGACTGCATGCACAGTATGAGTGAGAGGCTGGTGTGCCTCGCCAATCTGTGTAGATGACTACGGAGCTTTGCCAGTATGGTCTGCAGCTAATCTGATTTCCTTTATGTGTCCTCTGCTGACCCAGCTGACAGCGCTGATAGCGACTTCCCACATCAGAGGTAACTCATCACTCCCACCCCCCCTCTGCCCACCACTCTCTTACCGAGCCCTGATCTTCCTCATAAACTGACGCAGTGCTCGGCAGTGCTCCTCTCAAGGTTAACATCTTGTACTTTGTGCCATCACATCAGGAAAGTGAATGCACCCTGTCACCTTTTGATTAGATAATACCCCTAAATCCAATGAAATGGGCAGAATATGACGGACAGAAAAGCTTAGGAACTGAGGCACATTAGACACATTAGTGACCAACAGTCTGAGGATGGGGGCATTTGTCTAAATTTGTATCAGTGAAACAAGCTGTCTTAGGTTTTTCATGGTTCTTGTCAAGGAGAATTTATGGTGAGGCTTTCCTTTTGCTTATTACATTATCCTTACAACACAAAACTGTCCATGTTTGGCTTCTGCAGTAAATTGAAACTATAAATCATTTGAAAACTACCTGAAGTTAATAATGCAGACATCAAATTAGGCAAAGTTACTCCCTCCTGAACACAACTAACTTTTAAAAGTTAAGTTAAATAAATCGCTTAATGTCCTTAATGTTTACCACAACTTTTACTGCAGTTTTCAGTTGTCATGGTAATGTAAGTTTGTAGATACCTTTCACACTGTGCTTGGGAAAACAACACCATTGACTGGTTTAAGTCCAGGCTAAAACCTTTTTTAGCCTTTTATTCCTTTTGTACAGCACTTTGGTCAACGTGAGTCGTTTTTAAATGTGCCTTGTAAATGAATTTGAGTTGAGTTGAGTTGAACAAAAACGTCTACTGCATTTTATTCACATTTTAAAATAATGATTGATATTCTTCCACAAGGCAATTTGGTCCTAGCTACAGAGTTCCCGCACATTTTTACCAATGATTTTTCAAAACTTAACCCAATTTCTATGACTTCAAATTATTTAAAATGGATAGGCCTATATAGTGATACAGCCATACATTATTACACATGTACTTCCTTGACATTTGTGGAAAAGCAAACTGCTAGCACTTGCTAACATTACTTGCTCATTAGACATTCCTGCTGGAAACTATCTACATATAGGGTGCATTCACACCAGGATAGTCCGGGGGACTCGGTTCGATTGGGCGGGGAATGCCGAAAAATTTCACACCTTCATTTGGTTCAGTTCACTTTAACACTGCACTTTTTAAAGCGGACCAAACCGCCTGAACAACGTTACGCAGTTCCAACAGCTGCTTGTTTGAGGGCGACCACTGACCAGGAAGAAAACAAACATGGGGAAGAAGAAAACCCGGTTCATCGATTGGCCAGGACCGAAAACTGAAATCCATCCCCTTCATCTGGCTTGGTCACCACAAAAACAATGGAGCAACACCAAATTTATGCACCATGATATCTGACTATATATCAGTAAGCACCTGCGCCTCCTCACTACTCCACATCTGCCCACGAGACATTTTCCAACTTTTTCCTTTTTTTGTACCTCTGCTTCTCCCGCCTTGCGCTGTTGGCTTTGTTTTTTTTTTCTACCCAAAATGCACTGCGCTCTACATCACTTCCTCTCTTTGGTACGCTGGATAGACCATTTGCATTTCCCAATGTAAGCGAACCACATCAGGGTTTATCTGCAAGTGAACCAAGACCCCCAGTTTGCAAGTGGACCAGGGTTCCCTCGTTTGATCCACACCAGAGTTCGAATGAGCGTTCACACCACTCCAAATGAACCGAACTATCCGTGGAAGCAGACCAGGGTTGGTTTAAAGCAGATCAAATAGCGCCAGTGTGAATGTGTATATAGTCATTGTCAGTAGATCAGACAGGCACATACGTCACTTCAAAGAATGTCATGGCCGTGCACTTTTTTGGGGGATAGAAAACTGAAGGTGAAATAGATGTCAGTGCAGTTTGGCATATGTTTGGATGATAAGTTCACGTGCACTTTTTTTTGTTAAACAAATGTCTGTTTTTATGGATATGTCTACTAATTATTTTACGCCCTTGCCTGAAAATGAGCGTTCACGGTACGTTCATAAATGAAGACTGATCGTCATCATGTACCCCCAGGCTACCCTCATCCAAGTGTATCAATGACCCAACCCACACAGTGGCCAGATATTACTTATCCACTCATCAATACATGTATAGATGTCCAGATCATACCTGGTGAATAAATTAAACAGGCATATTTGATTGACTTACCAGGCAACTGTTTGATCCACAGGCTGAGATTTAGTTGGAGACGGCAGTCTGATGCTGCTATACTGTATGACTGTACTGCTGCAGCCTCCCACTCAAGCTAATGTTAGTTATCCATCAGTAGTAGCTGTCACCAGCACTATTTAGAGATTTACCCCTCTGACAGTGAACAGTCACAAATGTTATGTGCCTAAAATCTCAGTGTGAAGGCCTCGGTTAACACACTACACAACAGCTTTCCAGCATTTTCTGTTTCTCCTCTGATGTGACAGCACGTTTCTTTCCTGGCCTTGACGTGATGCTGGTCTGGTCTGTGTGTATCACGTTATACTAGTGACATTGCAATGGTCATGGAGTGCAGCACTAGATTGTAAATTAAAATATAACAAAGGTTTTTCATGTAATGTTAGACATATTGAGGGATTTTTATGAACATCCCTGTAGCTAAACCAATGGCAAACCGCTTATGATAAAGGAGGAACAAAGCAGTTGTTGCCGTTATATTAATGTTGAGTGTTTTCTTTGTTTATTTGTTTCATAACAGCAAAACTGTAAAACATCTGACGGACTCTTTAAAGTAATATAATAGTGAAAACTCACAGAGTTGGTTCCTAGGATCTGCAGACTGGGTTTGTCTGACTCCAGCAGCTTCCGCACCATCTTGAGAAAACTCTCCACAAACAGGTTGATGCTCTGACAGTGGCACGCCATCAGCAGCTGGTCCAGGGCTTCCATGGCTATGCACACATACCTGAGGAGGAGGGGAAAGAGACACGGTAACATCTGGATGACACCATTAACCCTGTATGCAATCAAATCTGTGTGTGGATATTGTACATGGATCATTAAATATGCGCATTTTTTTCCCAAAAGTCTAACTGCACAAAGCAACAGAAATAAAAATGTGATAAGCTCCGCCAGACGAACTCTGGGGACTCGCATACTGAACAGATTTCAGCCGGACTCTGCCAAGTGCAAATGTAATCTGTACAGGCTGTTTGCATTGGCGAGAATAGTCACAGTGCATCCTAGTCATGAGTCATAAAAGACAACTTCTGTGGTGCATAAAGAAAGCACACAGCGTACAGAGACTTTACTGTGGATGACCTTACACCAGCCACGTTGTTTTTGTTAAATAGAAAAGCAAAACAGACCAACTTGCCTCCCCCTCTACTTGGCTACTTTGTGTGCAATGCTCAATAATTAATTTCATATGACACAAACAGAAAAGTGTGAAGAACACGTGTGGTTTGAATACAATTATGGCACAGATCTACAGTACCTCACCCAGTTTGCATGTGAGTTGTATCCTTTCAGACAGGCCTGTAAACGGAGATCTTTAAAGTATCTTCAGCTCTTTGATGGACTGTCAGCGTAAATCTCTGTGATGAAAGGCTGTTCTGCGCACCACTTTTCAAATACTTCATATCAAGACAACCTCAAATTTTTCCAGGATTTAATGTATTAGCTTCAACTGTGTTGAATTTAAATTAGGGCTGAAAACTTTTTCCATATCGATCGACATTTGAAGAGTATCCCGATAATGACTGAAGTCTGGAGAAACCAAAGTTTCATTAAGTAAACTTTAGAATATAGTCAGTAACATATGACAGAGAATAACAAACATTTAACTGTGCAAACATTCTTTATCTGCCTTAATAAAACAAGAGTTAGCCTGCTTTTTAACATATTAAAATAAGGGTGTGGTTGCTGAGATGGTATGTTTTCAAGTGATGGAAAAGATTTGCCGAATTGATTGAGATGTCCAAACCAATACCTTTTTTGTCAACAATTTCCTCAGCTTTGGAAAATAACGTGAGCTCACTTTTAGCACTTCAGCGTCAACAAGTTCCGTGGCTGTGTAAAACAAACCAGGTATGGAACGACTTAGGACGTCACATTTCTGCACGTCTGTATTCTGCTTGTTCAACGGGTGTTTGATAAACTGATCATATTCTCTTTCTTTTGTCGCACTTGCAAATAACGAGCATTGTTGTCGGTAAAATATATCCTTCATTCCCTTCACTGTGGGCTACGTTACTCTGCCCTCCACTCTGTGTAGAGTGTAATCCGCCCTCCTGCAAACAGGCATGGACACAGAGCAGACGCGAGAGGAGAGGCAGCTGACTGACAGGCTGTTGACGCATTTATTTCTGCTGTGTAAGTGGCTGTTAGGTCAATCCATAGAGTTAAAAATGCCCAAAACGTATCATTTTATTGTGATCCCCTATTGAGTTTGTTTTCTCACCCAGCCCTGATTTAAATCAGTTATGTGTGGCAGAGAATAAATGACACACAAAATGTGCAAACAGTACTTGTCAAAGCAGAGACAGCTGAAATGTTCTTCAGAGACTGTCCTGAATGGCGATTGACTGGCGATGCTCACCCGTATCTGTGTCGGGCCACATCCCTTGACAATCTCTCAGACAGGTAGGCTCCGATACGGTCGAGCTTTTCCGGAGCTGACAGGGCGTAGAATGTCAGCTTCTCCATGTTGGCTTTCACCAGCCCATCCTGGGAGACAGAGGGAGATAGAAAGAAAGTGGATAAACAATTTTAGGATCTCATTTACATGGTTTAGAATCCTAATGGAGTGGTGCACCCAAAATGAAAATTCAATCACTCTCAGGTCAGAGGAGATGTGCATTTGGCTGGTTTTGTCCACTCAACAAAGAGGCAGCTGGCAAAGACGAAAAGGGCTGTGTTTGCTTTCACTGAGTAAAAACAATACTCTCCGTTTCATAAACATTTCCGAGCTAATGCGATATTGTGTGTGCTTAAATGTGGACTTCTCCTCATAACCTGAATTGTAAAAGTAAAACTAGTTCACTTAGTTTCACCTTCTACTTCCCCCTTTGACCTACTTCCCCGCTCTTCATTCTGGTCAGGGGGAGGAGAGAGCTAAAAACATCTATAGTCCACTGAGAGCCCGTTTACATTCAGGCAAGAGCCAAACCATGAAGTCAATGAAATGGCACCTTCAAAAAGTACAGACAGGCTGGTGTAAACTCTCTGTAAACTGGTTTGATAAGTGTGTAATATAATGGGCTGACAAAAGGGCTGGCAGAATTTGTTGGCGTTATACACTCCAAGTTTCCTGTACAAAACTCTGCGAAGCAAAGTGACTCTAAAAATACTAACTGGGATGTATGGGCAGAACATCATTCATCATTTACAAAAAAGCCCATAAAAAAATCCCCGTTTTTTCCATTTGTGAAACATTGAACACAAACAGTCACACACACACACATACACACACACACACACACACACACACAAACACACACACACACACACACACACACACACACACACACACACACACACACACACACACACACACACACGTGAGCAATAACATTCCTAATGGCTCTTATCTATTCAAGTGTTCCAGTAAGTCATCATGACCGTGTGACAGTGAGCCGGCAGGCACGACGCCAGGACTCAAAAACTCAAACACACTGGAAATCATTTCCACCTGTGCTTTTTCTACTCTTGACATAGTGTTTCCCGGAGAATTAGAATCCATGTGTGGCCGTGGTCGACAGGGGTGGAGGTTTTTGCGGGTCTGTGACATTATTTAAGATTGGACAGTTCCAGGATCTTCTTATGATGCATGCCGGCTAATTGGCATAGCCCCCTGCCACGGCTATGTGAAATAGGAACCTCATTAAAGGAGCAGTATGGAGGATTTATGGGGATTTAGTGGCATCTAGCAGTAAGGACTGCAGATTGCAACGAGCTGAAGCATCTCCAGGTTTGAATTCCTTCAGTGTTCACTGCTCAGGAGGTTTTTAAAGGGAGACAAATTATCCAAAGTGGTCTCTTCCTCTCTACAACAAATGTACCCACTCATTTAAACTGGTAAAATCACTGATTAAAGAAGTTTGATGTTGAAAATTCAGTGTTTTTCTAGCTACTGTCACCAACACAAATGATCCCTATCTAGAGCCAGTGTTTGGTTTGTCCAATCTGAGCTACTGTAGACACCCTGGATTGCAACATGGCCAAAACCTATAACCGGCTTAGTCTAAGGTAATTATATCTTATCTTATACCTTATTATATCGTATTAGATTCCATTTCTGCAAATATATCCCCCAAAAATCCTACATGCTGGACCTTTAATGTTCTTAAGGTGCTGACACACCAAAGCGACATCAAAGAACTAGCAGAGAAGAAAGCCAACTGTTGCGTCGTCTATGTCGCCTCACGTCGCCCTTTGTCAGTTGCATTTGAACACACTACATAGACTACATCTGACGGCCAAGTAGCACGTACGTTCTGCTCCTGCTTCAGAGGAAATAACGCAAAAAGGGAAGCCAGAAGTCCGAGGAATGCATGAGATAAACAAAGAAGTGGAGTGAGAGTGGTACATCCTGTCAGCCGAGGGGTTTCCTATCTGTGCAGCTGAGCACTGCAGCACCTCCACGGACTATTACATCCAGGTGGTCCCGGTGTTTCCTCCGCAGGCTCCACTTCACTCAGCTGCCCGACAAACCCACTGCTTCTTCCCACTTTAACCTGAATAACAAACCAGGGCTCGGTGCTCCGATTGGTTGCTGCGGCTATTCAGGTTAAAATAGGAAGAAGCAGCGGGTCTGTCGGGTAGCTGAGTGAAGTGGAGCCTGAGGAGGAAGCACCGGTTAGCCCTGGTTTCACTACAGGCAGATTCACTCGCTACAGGGGCAAGGAAATAAAACCTGAACAGCCAATCAGAGTGATCTCTGTCACCGACAAGCTCCGCCGCCGATTCAACATGCTCGATTGGCCAAAAAGCCACCGACACCAAAGTGCCAACAGTGTGGGACACACCGCAAAAACTAGGGTGACAGACACTAACCGACGGCCCGACTTTGACCGACGGCCAACCGTCGGCTTGGTGTGTCAGGGCCTTTAGCTGCACATGTGCTTTTCAAGTCAAAACGTATGCTGTGAAAAGAGTTTAATCACCTCATCAGGGGGTTATTTTAGAGGTCAGCACAGCGCAATAGCTCTGCTTCTTTTTGCTCCTCCAAAACATCCTGTGCTGTCCTAACCGATCACACAGCCAGAATACTGCAGCTGGCTTTAAAACAAAACCCTCCAGTTGACTGATTTGGACAAACAGTGCAGGTTTCTGTAGGGTTTTAACTAAGTAAATTATTAGTAAATTATCCTCTCTTCTGAGTGATAAACTACAATCATATCCAATCCAAATGAAACTAGTAAGTACACTTCTGTGGGGGACATTTTGAGTGTGCAGGAGACACATGCAGGAAATACAACCTATATTTAAGCACCAACCTTACTATCAATTATCTGGGAGAAGTACTGTACAAACACACCCACACGTTCGCACAGTGTGACACAATTTTTGAGTAAATGTTATCAGACGGCTTCATTATTCCCAAGCTGCTGGGATACCGGTACTTACAGTCTCAGCCACGGCAGCTTAGAGCTTAACTTAGAAACCATTTTTTGGAGCACAATGAGCAGGTGCGCACACACACACACGCACAAAAAAGGGTACTGAGTTTTCTTGTACCATCCTGTCCTGTACGTCAGTGTTGGCCGCAGATCAGAACGGTAAAAGTGGGTTACTGCAGTAGCAAAGAGGCTCTTGTGAAAAGTTTCCTCTGCAACAAAACAACTCCTTCTTCTCCACCCAAATTAATTCTCTTTATGACTCATCTGTATCAGATTTCAAACAGCAGCAAAGGCGAGGTCTGTGGGATGGTTACAACACCTTTGAAGAAGATAGTTCGGTACAGAGGCTGTGCTGTGTTTTCTTATCACCTCTATCTCGCTTTTGCTTTAAATCTTAGACAATATCTTCACACTGTGTTTATGTTTACGTGCCAACAACTACAGACAGAAAGCCTCCAATTAAATCCGGTATAGCACATTATTTATCACATTTTCTTCTTACATATTTTAAACATTTGTTCTGTTGTGCACTCTTCTTGTTTAAATTAAACTTAATAACCTTGTAAGCTAAATTAATCTTTACAAAGACAGTGAACATTGTTTAGATGAGAACCAAATGCATTAGCAAGACCCATATAATCTCTATACATGATCAAACAGAAGACAGAGGAACAGTTACCACCTTCAGAGAAAAAAACCTATCTGTTTGCGTTCTGGAAAGGCAGTACTAAAGAAACACAAATTCACTTGAGCCTCTTACCTCTGGGTCTTCTGGGAAGATGTTGTCTACCAGTCTCTTGTATCGAGGCCTGAGCGCCCCGCAACAACCACAAACCCCTGAGGAAGACAAGAGATGGGGAGGAGGAAAGAGAAACAGAGAGATGGTCAGTTAGACTGGCAGAAATGCAATAAAACAAAGAGAAAGAAAAACAAGCAAGTGTAGTACCATTTGTCTGTTCAGTGCAAGACTGTGTGCATGAAGGAACACAGTGCCAAAGTAATAAGGCACGTCTATAATCAGCCACTTGTTACAGAGACAAGGTTAGAGACACTGCATACTGTAGGTGTAGGTGGTTAATGACACTGGGGCTGCCATCTGAGAGTTGAAGATTCAAATCATCAGTCAAAGACCCCAGAGTCAACGGAGATTTGTTCAAGTTGAGCAGTCTTTTTTTGGCAGTCAATGTTCGGCGTACTTCTGGAGACGTGTCTGTCCCCAGATTTTGCTGCAGAGTGAGCGCAATATAGCAGCAATATAGTCCACAATGAGCAGCGCTAAAATCAACCTGCGTAGTTGTCCCTCCATTGTGACATTAGAAAGTGTCACATTTATCTTGCAAGTGTACTCTTCTTCAACGTCATAAAACAGCAACATTAAAGAAAAATCATTTAACAAGTGTAGCTGTAACAAGTCAAATTGACTTGTCAGCATGGGAAACACAGCTGGAGCTAATAAAATAATAATGAGAACGCTAACGACCAAGTATGAACAACAGTCTATTCAGTATTATTGTTAGCCTCTTAAGTGGCACACTTGAATATAAATATATACATCATTCATTTCATTAAGTGCTAGGTTGTTGAGCCTGCTGTGATGGGTAAAAATGATTGGCTGAAGTACAGAGAAGCAGGGAACTTCCTGAGGAGCTGCTGAGTACAGAAAGAAAATGCAGACTGACAGACCTCCATCAATAGCTTTCATTTTATCAGGGCAAGAAATACAGCAGGCAACCGCAAAACTGCATAGTCAAATACCCTGAAAGAATATCAAAGTTGCCAAATATCGAACTTAAGTCGCCAGTGTCAGTACTGGCATGATGCCATCATTCAAACAACTGAGTTCAGGATTAAAAACATGAGGATATGTTCATGTCTGTGGAGCTTCTCGGAAACAGAGGCTTGGCAAAGTGAAGGTAATTGTGTGCAAAGAAGTTCGAGGAAAGCCAGATATGGAAAGAATGTGGTCAAAAGACAATTACAGTCGCAACAAAGCAGCTCAGACACACACACACACACACACACACACACACACACATACACACATACACACAGTCTTTTTCTCTCTCGATGCAATCAAGACAGCCTTGAAGAGAAGTGTAACACACTGAAGAGTGATTATTTTGACTTTGCATTTAGGAGAAAGGCAAGTCAGGCAGCAAAGAGAGAGCTGGATTTTGATTGGCTGAAGGAATTCAGCAGTGGTGAGTCATAAGAGGACCCTGGGAGAACGAAGGAGAAAAAAGAGATAACCTCTAAAAACCCCAAATGCATCATTTAACCCTTCACGCAGCTCTGCATAACAACTATTATCTTTCTGCTTACACCAAACAAGGATATAGATATATATGTTTAGGTGTCATAAAAGCTAATGACACAAAGTAGGTCATTATGCTGTCAGCAGTGCAGTCAAGTTTAATGAACGGTTTGATAGCCTGACACTTCAAAGAGAGACAGAGGGTGTGTTAGACAAAAGCTTAACAATCTGCAAAGAAACAGCTTTTCTTCCTGTCTCTCTTCCTACTCACATCAGTTTCCTTCCTTCTATTGTCCCAAAGGAAAACGTTCCATCATTTATCATTTTACTTTGCTGTTACACAGATTTAATTTTGCTGATGTGGCACTAAAACCCCATTCTGAGAGCATACTGACCAGACGCTGACAAAATTGCTATCGGTCCAATAGCCTGCCCTTGCCTCACGGTGTGTTTTATCCAACAGACAGTAGTCTAATCCCCCCCCCCAAGACCACACATGTCATCTTTCAGTGCACCACAAGATATTTATAAGAACTCTTCAACCAACCATATCAGCCAGCGACAAGCCTTGTGATCAACACTGTTTACACTATGAGACACCGAGCCTCCAACAGAGATTTGAATTGCCCAAACCAGCTGTCAACTGGTGCTGTACCACGTCCTCAAAATCACAAAATTTATTTTCTCAATATAAAACGGACCAACTGTGCTCATTTCACACAGATGATGGAGGCAATAAGCTGCCACGTGACTGACTCACCAGTGCAAATGGATGAGCTGAGTCCTGCTACAACACCACCAAGTTTCCTGTTCAATACAGTTCATTTCAATATGATATACAACCACCATATAGAGTAAAATTAAAGTATTAAGGATGAAGAACAGCCACAAACACATCTGATATTTCCAGGCCTTTGCAGTGCAAAGCCCGGAACAAAAAAATTTAAATAAGAGCTGCAACTAAAGGCCCTTTCACACCTATCACGTTTGGTCCTAACATATCAGTTTGATCCAAACCAAAATCACATGTGTGAAACCTCCCGGATCGTGTCCCGTGCCGAACCTTGGTCCAATGAAAAGAGGTGGTCTCCGTCCAGATTAAACTGAATCGTGGTACAGTTTGTGTCTGGTGTTAAAGCATTTTCTTGGATGGTTTGGACTTTCAAACCGATGACAAGAAGTTTAATGCGTGTGATGTTTAGCTGCTCCGTCTCTGCCCCGAGTGCGACCTGAGAACGCGGTGCCACAAAAACCTAATAGTTTATATGTATATATTCCAACAGAACTCCAAATGAACAGTCCAGCTCTAAGTATACAAAACCTAATTGTAGCAGCAAATGTTTTAATCGTGGCAGGACCACCACAAATAAATTAATGTGTGGGTACCCCTAATTAAGTCCAGGATTTTCTCACACTTCATAGCACAATCTTTGTGTAAAAAGGGTTACTGCTTCTTCAAGGCAGGAATTTCACGCTGTTATGCTGCCTGGCCGTTCTGTATAAAAGGTACAATCGCAGAATTTGGGGACAGAGTTGGAAGTGGTAACACTGCTGAAACAATGTTTATGTAAAAGGGACAGCCAGCAGGACGGGATTATTGGCTGCAGGGGCAGCATAAAGGGACTTCGCAGCAGACCTGTAGTGCCACCCATGTGTAATAGGCTACACTGATAGCAGCACTCTGGCCTGACTACTGGGAGCAATTTGGGGTTCAGTGTCTTGCCCAAAAACACTTCACATGTGGACAGAAGGAGCTGAGGACACAGCCACCAGCCCCTGTGATTAGTCGACTACTACCCTCTGAGCCACAGCCGCCCCAACAATGCTCCTCTTCTGGGCAACATTCCTGCATTCACTAGCCTTCTGCCATGTTATCAGTGACCTACAACTGGGAGGAGGGCAGTCAGCACAGGCAGGATGTCCTTGAAAAGCATTTCAGTAGAGTAAAAGGCATCTTTAGCGTCTTAACCACTTAAAAGCCCCTCTGTTTCAAGGCCTCTGCACTCTAAAAGTTCAGCTGAACTCCGCAGCAGGAGCTCTGCTGGTGCTCAGGCTTATCTCTGAAAGCAGCATGTCTATTCATAGTGCTGCTCCTCTCTCCTCCATCACTTCAAACACTAATGAGGCCTGTGCATCCCTCCTTCCCTCCCGTCCACCCTCCTTCTGTCCCTTCCACCTGCATCCACCCAACCTCCCTCTACCACCAACCACCTTGTCTCATCCTTGCTGTATTGGCCCGGGGCCTGAGTGTTGGAGTCGCCGATGAATTAATGAAAATGCAGCGGGTCCCAAGAGTAGAGAGGAAAGGGTGGAGGACAAAGAGTGACAGAGACACAGGCAGCTAAAGCGGAAAAAGATGGAAGTGTGATGGGGGAGGTGGATTGTGATGCACCGAATGAGTCACAGATTAGTGCTACTTATTGCATCTTCTCTGTCCGGCACAAATCTGTCCTGTCCTCTCTGTCAGCAGTAGAGAGAAGAGATTTTTGGAAGGACCAAAGAGAAAGCATAGAAGTTGTTCTGTTGTTTGCTTTTTCTTTGCACGGGGAAAACAGTAGCGCTACTGTGCCAGGAATCCACAGTAATTTTAACAGCTCAGTGGGTGTAGCAATTTACATGTTATTTCCACTCCTGTGGTGCACTGCAAGCATCTGCATTTTCCATTACAATTTGTTATAAGCAAGTTCTATTCATAGGTACTTTTTTTGTGTGACTTTGAAGTTGTTGCCATGACTTTTTAGGTCTGCTGGTAGGCCAAGTGCACAAAGTCTTAATATAAAGTTTGGGCATCATTCACCAATGTCTTCCTTCGTTTTTTCTCAAATTTAAGTTAAGGTCTTAAGAAAAGTCTATGTCCAATTCATGTGTTCTTACACCGCGGGATTGTTTGCAACTCTGTTCCTACAACAATAAATCCCACTGTCATGTAAGTTGAAGACGTGTGCAGGTCGATCCTAATTAGCAAAGGTAACCACCTCACCAATCCCCATAGAAGGGCTTGAGTCTGCAGGGCTGTATGCACACACAGAAAATGAAGAAGACAAAGAATCTGAAGAAGAGGAAAAGTTGAGACAATTAAGCCAAGATTGCCCAAATGAAAGTCTAAAGAGGGTGGAGCAAAAAAAGCATGCTTCTATAGTTGTGAAGTGGAGGTACTGGTGGATGTGTAGTGGATATAAAACAACACAAAAGATGCACGGGATACTAAAAATCCGTGTAACTTAACCACCTAACTCATACACTTTATGCATTATAGTAGCACATTTGCAAAGACTCAAAAGTGTGCATATGTGTGTTTCAGATGGAGACAAATAACCCTAATCCACCAAAATTAGCATTTGTATGCAGGTTTGTTTAAACGGAAGTAAACCCACTAAAAACAGGCTATAGACTCCTTTCCCAGTGCCAGTAGAGTAGTGTCGTGCAAATGGTTCTGCTGCAGACAACCATGCCTTTCTGGGTTTTTTTCCACTGGTGTGTTACGTTTGACGTAACTGACAGGTTAGTAAACAGTAAAAAAGTAGCATAGAGGTCAGTAAAAATGTAATGGTGGTTACTGCTTTATGTATCTTTACTTATTAAGTCACTCTTTCAACACGGAGCAAAGTAATTTGGATCCATGTCTGAGTGCTACTTGGCCAGTGACAAAGGGTTTTTGAGGAGGGGTGACATTGCATATCCTGGGTAAAGCAGCAAAAATTATCATCAGGTGTTACGTTTCCATCAACGGCAATTGGAGCCAGAGCTGATAAATACCCACGACTACTGCAGAGTTATTTGACCTGGGTGTGAATGCCGATTGTAACCTTTCCCATTGAATTAAAAAGCCAGGTGTTAGCAGGAGTGAGCAGTTTTTTTGTGCAGTGGAAAAGGGGCTAGAGAGAGAAGCAGGGAAGGTGGAAGGTGGACTATTTCATGCAGTGTTTCTGTACGTTATTTATAACTTAATCAGAACGCTGCCAGAACTGGTGATGTTTACTTACATGACAATCAGTCCCTAATTATTAAATGGCATTGTTCCCATTAACATAACTGATGTGAACTGATGTGTTATTGTAGTGTTTATTTTAAAAGACCATAATGATTTGTAAAATAATGCAAATAATCATCAAAAAATATGATAAATATTAAAAATATAACTGTAATTTAAACACTATAACATTATACAACTGCAGAATTGAGGAAAACGCAATAACCTATTATTTTGCACAAACACATCAGCGCTCAAATGTGCGTAACACTGCTATTTAGTGTGCGAAGATATTCTGTTTTTGCCTAAGAAGGAAAATTCAAAATAAAAGAACATTGGTGAATGTCAGAATCTTCGCAAAGACTGCGTACGTGGGTTAAAAGATGGAACACTTCTTGAGAACAGCTTGTGAAAGAGGCCCAGTGTTCTTAAGACTTCAAAACATGCTCTAATACCAGGTTTCTTTTGAAAACCTGCCGCTTCAACAGAATAATGTATAGCTTCAGAGTTGTGTTGAGTTTGCGTACAAAAATAGAGTTGTCAAGTGTTTCTGGTGTTAATAAATAATGGTGGGTTAGTGTGGAAAAAGCTAAAAGAGATCACCGAGGTGGGTGGACAAGAATTTGGATGACAGTGGTGAACAGCACACACACACAGGGGGGTCTCACGACATCCACCCACTCTGCATGGCAAGCTGACAACACATTTAGGGGCTGGACACCGAGCAGCTCCACATTTTAAAACCCACACACACACAGTGAGGAGCAGGGAACAATGAATTACTAGTTGCTGGTAAACAGAACAAGACAATTAAGAGAAGGCGGACATCTCTGCAGACTGGTGCACCAGACTTGGGGAACTTTGGCCTGTGTGGTGTCTCTACCTTGTTTCACTCATTGGATGCTAAGCTTCAGATCCATGCAAAATTAATTTATATGAGCATCATGTGTGTACATGTGAGGGGGGTCTCCACCCCTCAAATCAGCACAGCAAGGAGCCAGCCAATCACAATGCTATTTTTATCCCCGGAACAATGGGCTGGTACATTAACAGATTACACTCTCCATTTCCCCCAGGATGTCAGCTTAACATTTCCACATTAGGGTGAGAGCGAGATGGAGAGAGGGGAGGAAAAAACTGAGAGAAATAAAGCCAAACAAAAAAATACACAACTCCAGACATGTTTGTGCATGATAATATATGAAAAGAATCCCACACACACATGTACACAAACATGGTCAAGTGCTAGGTGTGCTGCTCTGTGGGTCGCACATATCAGCACTGGACAATTAGCACACCACAAACCAGTTTGTGCATGAGACAAAAGGAATTAATCTAGAAGAATATCATCATCAAACTAATTACAAAAACACACACGCGCACACAGAAGGTAGTGTGTGACAAGTAACCCGGCACATCTTGCAGTATCGCATCTGCACCTGCTGTCCCGAAGCTGCTCTGTTGTGCCCAAAGTCACGTGGCTGACAAGCGAGAGTAAATATAGTCCTGTGAGGAGAATATCAAACACACTCTGGATCTGTGTGTGTGTGTGTGTGTGTGTGTGTGTGAGAGAGAGTTTTTGTGTGTGTATTTGTGCAGTTGTGTTTGAATGAGAGGGAGAGACAGAACCGTCAATACACACTTAGACCTCACCTTCACCTGGGGTCATGCAAAGCACTGGTTTTACGGAGCAGACACACAAGCACATATACAAACAGACAAAAGCAAACACTTTGTAACCACCTACATGCTGTAAATATATATATACACCTGTGCATAATACATGACACTTCATGGTGATGGTTACAAAGCATGCTACCCTTTAGGGGTGTTATTACATAAGAGGGAGGGGGGAGAGAGACCAAGTCCTGCTATTTTTACATCAGCAAACAAAAATGGACGAAACATCCTTAAACAGTAGCTTCACACAGTAAAATGCAAACACATGCCAAAATCCACAAATATGCAGAGAGAACAAGACAAGAGAGTGGGCAAATAATGGATAATGAGACCAGTATGCACATAAACTGTCACTCAATGAGTTTGGGAGAGCTGTAAAGCAGCTGAGAAGAGGAGGTGAGTATCGTGGAGAAGGGGCTGATAGCATTAGGGAGAGCATGACAAAGAGGGAGAAATGTGGATTTTTGTCACTAAGGCATGCAGAGAATGACAGCTACTCAAATGTGGTGCATACATAACCACAACACCCCTTCTCTCTGTCACGACGAGCCATTGAGAATGTATCTCCAGGCTACAGACACGCATGCACACTGGGTGCACACTTTGCAGAAACATATACAGCATATCCCCTTTTTTTTTTAAAGATGTAAATCCATGTAAGTGAGATTCAAAGTACACATTCGATCCAGTGTGGGTGGAAGCAAACATGGCTAGTATAATGCGACCAACATACTGATGTACGACCCAGCTGCCAACAAATCCTCATGACACAAGGCCAATCCGACACACTATGAATCACAGTCGAACAGGCGCCGAAACTGGGCTATGAGGGACTCAAACCCAGAGAGCACCATTTCCATACAGTAGCTCAACCGTGCGCTGCACAGTGAAGCCTCGCTGAGCTTGTTCTTCCAGTGTGCACTGCCTGTCTGTGTGTGTTGATAATTCATTAGCCCGCTAGCCGAAGCCTTTTTTCCATCAATAGTCTGCAAAGCAAAGCTGACTACATTTTTAATTAGTGCTAATCAATGACCCATATATCAACGTGTCCCAGTAAGACCACAGCGACAGTAAACGCTAACACCAAGAGCATTTTCTCACAAAGTTTTCCAGAAAAGTGACACAAATTTAAACTTTTAACCGACAAGAAAGCATGTGCAACCTTAAATATTGAATACAATTAAAAGACAACAAGAAAATCAACCTATATAGTGTAAGCTTGACAAAATTTCAGTCTATTGTACTGACAACTGCAACAGTTCGCTGAATATGTTACAAGTGTAGAGAACACAATGTTACTGGTTTAGATATAATAGAAGGAAACAACGAGTGAAAAGTATCCATTACCAAAAATAAACATCTTCAAAGCGGTGCCTTCTTCTAAGCTAGTACTGTAATTTAATAAAACAGTATCCACATAAGAGTCCAAAATCCCATAATAAGCTTTTAGGAGACGTTACACTGTAGTGACAACTGCAGTGTATCACAACAGGAAACATGTTTAAAGAATGTAGGAAAACTGGCTGAACGCTGGATGCTTCACATTACTCACATGCTTACACAGCCTAAACATCACAATCACACACATACACAATGGAAGAGTGATTGTTTTTCTTACCGTACATCGATCGTGATGTTGGAGTCTCTCACTACAGATGCTTATGTTTTCTTAATGCAGCTTCAGTCGCTCATACGGACACACCGCTGTGCCAGGAGGCACTGGAAACGCACACAAACACACACACGCACTGCTCACTCTGGTATTACTGCCTGCACGTGTGCTTGGAGCTAAAATGCGCACCGTGATTGGTGCAGAGCCTGGCTCGATGCGCTGAATTACACACACACACACACACACAGACACACTCTCTCCCTGCCATGCAGACACACACACACAGGCATGCACACACACGCGCACAAAAGGGGGCTGAAAGGCAACGTCAGAGAGAAGCGTGCCGTGATGACCTTGGATTTTCCCGTTTGTCTTCCGCAACAGCGCTCCTTCTGAAGGGGGTAGTGCGGATTTCACATGCAAGTGCACACACAAAACACACCCACCTCACCTCTAATCATTTTTCTCACTTGCACAGACAGACACAGAGAAAAGGGGCGGGTTGGGGAGAGAATAAGGAAGAAATGTGCACCACAGGGATGAACGGGAGAAGACCTCCCACCCACGCAATCTCCTTCTCTCCTTCTCTCCACCCCCTGCCAGCAACACTCGTCCCCTCTTCTCATCATTAATCTTCTCATGCCTCTGCTTTACTTTCAGTTTTCCATGCGTATGCAACTTTTTTTTAACAACATTTCCTTCCATGTTCTAGCCTAACACCAAAACATCTGTGTGATTATATAACCATGTTTACTAGCATTTGCATTTTTTATGCAAAACAGTGAAATATTATCCTTTTCATGATGTCACTATTTACTGGCTCTTTTACAGGTTTCATTTTCCAAAGCATAATGCATATATGCTGAACAGCTGGCTCACTCAAGACAGAGCCTGCAAATGGATGCAAGGCAAAAGCAAAATTTCCAAATCGATGCTTCTGTGGAACACATTAACCAGACATAATGTTTACACATAATTGGCTCTAATGCACAACACTGCAGTGAAACCATAAACCTGATGCCACTGCAGTGTCATTGTAGAAGCATAAGCAAGCGCTTTGAACAAAATGCATGTCCACTCAACCTTTTTGGTGCACATATTTTCCTTTATTCCAAACATCAGTCCATAGATAGCATTGCCTGAAATTACTAAGACTGACTATCAGCATTTAAAAGAGGTTTTGGAGAAGAGCTTATATGGTGTGAGAACACTAACATCCATTAAAAAAGTGTGGTTGTGCAATTACCAAAGGTGCTCAGCTGTCACTGATTGAACAATTAGAAGAGAGTGGGCTGCATCAAGAATGGTTCGATGAATTACGGATGATGGCAAAATTGTTCTCAGGAGCAGCTAATAACAAACACAAAAGATTCAAACATGGTTGTTTCTCTTTAAGCTGCATCCTTATGCGGTATGATACTATCATCCACTGCATTTCACTGCAGCTTGGAGAAGGTGTATATGATACTTTATTTAACTCCTCCAGGAGAAATTAATCTCTTCACTCACTGTGAATGTCAGGGGTCTTGTGCAATAATACTCTGCTTGAATCATAATCAAGCCCCCAGGAACAATATACAACAATACAGATTTCATCTATTCAGTCCAACTGCATTTCTAAAGTCTAGAAGAGCTGCACAATAAAATCCTTTTATTTCCATAGAGACAGAGCACAACGCAATCGGCGTTGGCACTATCGGTGCCAAAATAGGCAACCAAGGGCTGAAATGCTAACAAAATGCCTGTAGCTAGCCAAAAACATTAGATATCAGCATGACGACAAAGAATTATTTCAGCACCTTATGTCTATCGGAGATGAAAAATTTGTCGGTCTATCTCACTGTCTCCTATCCTTACCTTGCTCAGCAACAATGGCGACGAAAAAAAAGGGCAGACAAACGTTAACATGCAGCACTGTTCCTTAATGTTCTCAATAAACTGTTGAAACTGAGAAGTTTAGACTTTAAAAAGTACCGAAATAAGGTACTGTTTGGTACCGGTACCAAATTCCAGATACCGGTAACGGTACCGAATCGGTTCAATTATCACCGGTAACCAACCCTACAAAAGACGCTTGCTCTGTGATTCCCACATTGCAGAGGATCCAGATAAGTGCATACTGCAGAAGTCTAACTTCTTTGGCTTCATGCGCCACTGGGCAACTTTCACACAAATGAACGGGGGCCCACCTCCAACACTACCCAGATCTCTCTATACATCCATGATCATAATCATTTACAATCAAGCTTTGTTTTCCTCGCTGCCGCATGCCAGGAATGCTGGTTGCTAATCAGGAATACTCCCTGTGGAGCTTTAAGCATCTCTTTCTGGCGGAAGAACAAACATTCCTCTTATCCAACTGAGAGCATTTACTAGTATAAGATTTTATCAATCAAACTCCCCTGTAATCAGTCAACACAGCAAGTGTTCCCACTGATGTTGGCATAGTCAAGTGCTCAAGTACCCTCTATAACTATAAAATAACCTGCATCAGTTTTATGGGACAGGAGGCGGCTCAGAGCAATTGAAACCCCAGTAATAATATCCTTTGAACCTTGCGGAGGAAAGCAACTTTTCAGTGAAATAATTCTCCGTTCGTGCGACTTAGAGACAGAGAAGGAGCCAGAACGAGAACAGAGGAGGTGGTGTTGTCACTTACCCTTGCCAACGCGATGGTCCAGAAGGGTACGACAGTCCAGTGCCAGCCTCTGAGAGGCCGGGACATCAGGCGCAGGCAAGGGCATGACAGGCAACCACACACACACTCAGACACACACTACTCCTTTCATAGACGCTGAAATCCTCCTAATCAAAGCCAAAACATGCATACAACACTGCAAGCAGTGAGCAAAAAATCCCTAATTCTGTGGTTACAATTTTTTTTAAAGCTTCTGAAAAGTAAGTCTGCCAATACTTGCAAAAAAAAAAAAGACAGAAAAAGTACAACTCTTGATAGATGAGCTAAATGCAAAAAATGTACTCACTCACATGCATCCACAACTCCCAAGTTTGGCTGCAATGAACATTAGACACATGCATACACAAACATACACTTTGCCTCAGTCAAGCCTGAGCAGAAAAGCCAACTCCAACTTCTGTGCAGAGTTTCACATGGACACAAACTCCCAAATTCACTTAGAGTCCCTGCTGAACACCAATTCGCAGTCCCTGTCTTGAGGCTTCTCAGTAATTTATGTTAGTACAGAGGCAGATTGACCGTATTAACGAAGAGATTAGCGATTAGTCCTTCAATGGCAGCTCTGCTCTCTGTGCGCCTCTCTCTCATTAATAAACATCTCACTGACACAATGGACCTCACTATCCACCCCAAGTCTCTCTCTGGCTGAGAGAGCCAGGGAGACAGGGAGAGAGGCAGGCAGAGAGGGGCACTGTGGGACAGCCATTCAGTCAGTGGGTTTGAGGTTCAAGGAATGTGGCCATCAGCAGATGCCAACACGGGCAAAATGACTGGTGAGTGACTTCTTTGCAAATTCACACATAATACTACAAATTCACACACACATCTGGGATGCCAAGCTTCCCTCACATCACTTCACAATCAGCAGCAATTTACTGTTTGGTTTAGGCTGCTCATGTATCTAGTTTTAATTTCCTCTGCAGTGTCCTATATTTAACTTTTGGACTGCTGTAATATTATGTCTACAGGCTTAGTGCAGGTGTAAATTGTTCTAATAGTTTGGTGTTGGTACCTGTCATGTTGGATGCTTGTCACAAGGCGGCGTTGCTCTTCCAGGTTCACAGAGGCCGGGGGATGGAAGGCACTTCAGCCGCGAACGGAGTCTCCACCGGGGCTTCGAAAATCAGGAAAACCGCTGGATTGTCTTTGGCCTGTGGAAGTCAGTATGCCCACATTAGCCGAAGCGCTAACAAATATTGTTGATATTTAAACATGTTTAATCCTGACAAAATACGGCAATTATACCAAGTGTTAATGTTTAACACACCAGTGACACCCAAGCAGTGTAATGTAACATCCGGACAGAATTTCGGAATCATGACAGTTGCCAAATTAATTCAACGCTAATGTTAGCATGCTAGCTGTCACATGCTGTCATCTAACTTTCTGCCCTCGTGTTAGCCTCAGTGTTTCAATACTTTCCCTTTATTTTTCATAGGTGTACACACACATTTGCGGTTGTCAAATCCAACAAAGCTAAATCATATTTCTCAGAGCTAGCACCGGTGTATGCTAGTAGCAAAGCAATGCTAACGCTAGCTACCTGCTTGACTTGCTCAACGAGAAAACCCCTGTGCTTATCCGAACAGCGTGAATGAGTGAGTGGTCAACACCCATGACTTACCATGTAATGAACGAAATCAAAATCCTTAAAACGGGTGGCATGCGGACAGTTAAAGTCGGAAAAACATGACTCAAGTTCAGCTATGACAGGACACCATTCAGTTGTCACAGCGTTACAGTTCCTTCAGCTACCAGCTGTTGTAAATGTGACAGCCCAGCACTGGACAGGAGCTTTAGTCATGTAGAAACACATGCAGTCTAGACATGCAGTACCGGAAATGTCCCTGCATTTTACTGGGGTACTGTAACCAGCATATCATACAATTACATACAGATGTTTGACAGAATAAATGTTTTAATATTACAGCATAATGAGTGAATTAAGATCATTTAAAAAGCAGAATATATGAGGAGTGTTGCTGTTTCTCTCCTGTTTATAGCTGAGCTGAACTGCTGATGCTGCAACAAAACATTGATAGCAATATGTACATTTATGAGATATATATTCAGTTTACATGGAGCCAAGAGCAATGCTGTTTTATTGCTTTCAGAGGAATCAAATCACCACATGGTCAGACACTGTCTCTGTGCAAGGATATTTTCAGCCTGCAGCTCCTCTCGCCGTTTGGGTCAAGGACAGCATGCTTTCTCATGAATCATTGAGTGCTGCTGACTCTAACTGAGAGTCTGCAGTTTCCTTTTCATTTATGTTATTTCAGATCATGTGGACAAGCCTGGCTTAAAAGCCTGTTAGGAGTTAGCCATCCAGATCCATGATATGCTGCCTTCATCTCCAAATTGTTCAGCAGTGCAAGGAGGAATGAAAATAAATGATTAGTGGAGCAAAAATTAATTCAGTCTGACAATCGGGTTATGATAGAAATCTTTAAAGACATATAAAAGCAGTATTCTGTAGCCTGAATCTGTGGATGGGACATCTTGCTTTTAAATCAAGTTTCTTTCCTACCAGTTGGTGACAGCAGTGAGTCAGGAGAATCTGATAAGTGATTGTTGTGACCAAAACATTGCAAGTACCTGAGATTACTATCATTTACAAACAACAGTTTCATTGCACAATATTGCCTTAAGCTACGTATGTCTGAATTCAATATAATACAATAATAATAAAGGCCCAACATGACATGTCACATACTCCGCCACCCTTTCCAAAGTCCAGTCTTGGAGCTTCTCGGTTGAACACGAGCGCATTTAGTTCCCATCGTCTCTTACTGTAAGCCCACTAAGCCATCAGATCCCTGAGTCTTTTATTTGACAGTATTTATGTCCTCCTATGCTGCTGCCATCTTTATCTCCTCAGCCCCCATTAGATGGCTGTTAGTGTGTGAACCTTTTTAAAAGGGATAAAGCCATCTTACTTATGTTGAGCTAATTATGGCTAAGCTAAAGCTAAAAAAAGACTTGTGGGGGTTGTCGTGAAAAGATATGCTTGTAATTGCTAGTAGTTATTGTATTTTATTGCAAGAGTAGAAAAATTAATTTGCAGAGCTTTGAAAATGTTAACCTCGTAAAAGCTGACAAGCATGCTGGGATGGTTACATGGTTGAATTACCAAACTCGCCCACAGGGACAGACCCACAGGCCCAAGGGTTTGGGTGCCCCCCTATGAGTGATATGATTATTATTAGCATTTCTTTTTGGACAGGCTAAGGGCTCAATGAACGTCCTATCGAAACACCAAAGGAGTAGTCTTTACACTCACTTTGGAGATGTCATATTAAAAGAGAATTTGTTAGGATTTAGTGGCATCTAGTGCTGAGGATCGCAGATTGCCATGTGCCAAGCATGAATTGAAGTGTTTCTGCTAAGCTGTCAGCTAATCAGATGGGGCACTAGCCCAGCACTTGCTAATGTGTGCTCACTTTTTCCTCTGATAACTTAAGATTCAGACGATCAGGAGGTGTTTTCTGCAAGTGGAATATAAGCAGAGGTCTCTTCCTCTCCAAAACAAACAGACGAGGTGATTCATTTATTATATTTTTATTTGTTTTTTTGCCATTTTGCCTTTATTGGGTCGCACGTGCGGTGTCATCAACAGCTCCTCCCACAAGTCATCAACAGCCCAAAGGTTCCGCCACTATGTTTACTCCTACGTGGCGGAAAATTGGGCACCTCGGATCAACTCGCCAATACGGCTCTGTGTGTCTAAACACTCGCAGCTTGCCTGCAAAACGGCCCAACATTCGCCGAAAGTCTGGCAGTGTAAAAGGGGCTCCTGTCTAGAGCCAGTGTTTGGTTTGTCCGTTCTGGGCTACTGTAGAAACATGACAGTTCAACATGGCAGACTCCGTGGACGAGGACCTGCTCCTTATGTAGATATAAACAGCTCATTTTTAGGTAACGTAAACACAACAATGCTTATTTTCAGGTGATTACACACTTAAGAAAACATACTTATTATACTATGTTCCGTATCTGCCAATCTATCCTCTTAAATCTTACACACTGGACCTTTAAAACAAGCTTTACACATTCACAGGGAGCATTTACTGCTGCAGGGTAATAGGGACCTTTTGCTGCTTACTTTCACCCTACCATATGTATCCTCTGTGTTTAGGGATGAGGCTGCATTGTAAGAGGGGTCCTTTGACTATTCATGTCCATTTGTTGATTTGCAAATCCTTTCAGTGTAACACAGTGAAGATTTTATGTAGTGGGAATATAAATTGTTCGAGCACAATCTTCCCTCTGGTCAGCATATTTGTTTCCCTTTGGCCCCGACTTGCCTGGACACGTCTCCCCAACTGCCAACAAAAGCCCGCATATATCCACCATCCGACAAATAGATCTCTGTTTCAGGCATGAGCAAAATGTTTGGCAAGCACGTACAGGCCAAAGGGTCAGTTCTGTTGCTGGTCTGGCTTGAGTGCATGTGAGAATCAGCTGATTAGTAGACAGCCAAGGCAGTTAGCCTTAATACTAATTAGCTTCTGGGGTTTTGCCCTTGGCTGACTAATTCATTTTAACTCCTCCCTCAGGTGGACACAAGTTCACAGGCACTCCAAATAGAGTCACTAAATGAAATTACAGATTTGTGCAGCAGACGGACATCCAGGGGCATTAACTTCAGTTGCTCATAATGAACACCAGGACTGTGTTATGTCATTATGATCTACAGCTATTGCCTTTTTCGTTGTTTCTAGTGTCAGTGACATCTCATTAAACATATTCAAAGGTGCTTTACTGCCTGCTTGCCAAGTGTGAGAGAGCTATGCTGATGTGGCAGCAGTTATAGCACTGTCAAGCTAATTGCCTTAGACCTGGAGGCTATTTTAGATGTACAGTAATCGGCAAGAAAGGTCTGAGCCACGCAGCCACAGTTGGACAGATGGGAACTCATTAGATCAGTCTTAAGGGCCTGGACACAATTAGCAAAGCTAGGCTCAAAAACTTTAAACCGCTTACAACCATAGGGTCCATGCCTGCTGATGCAATCAGCCCAGTGAGTGGTCTTCATCATCAATACTGAGGTACATGTGTGTGTTCAGCACACCTGAGATTTTCTTTTGTTGGTCTGATTTTCCCTGTGAATCCCTCTCTTGTGCCCTGATTTACAGTGCAATTAATGTGGAGAGACTGCAACTTACTAACTACAAGATTTTATCACGAATTTCCCTAATTCATTACTAACATCAGGACAATTATATTTTTGTATTACAAGTTTTCTGGAACTTTATGTTGAATGAATATTCAAAGGAGACATTATCTATTTAAATATGTACTAATCTGCATATTTACAGAACAGAAGTCTGAACACTGGATGAAGCCAGGTTCAGAATTCTTGTTCCATTTCGTTGACATATAAGAGTCAAAGGGTTTTTAGTCAGGAGATTTGGGATCTTTCTTTATAGCTCTCCATAAATCAGAAAATACTGTCAACAGCCATAGCAAAATCAAAACTCAATTCAATTCAATTCAGTTCAATTCAATTCAATTCAAAGCCAAAATTGTCACTGCACGGCAGTACAACGAAACTTTGTGATCTAAATAGCAATAAACAATAACCAGCAACAGTGAGACACACACTATGGGTAATAAAAGGAGAATGTTTAATACGGTAATAAATAAATAATTTAAAAAAAAAAAAGTTCTATAAATTGGGATTTAAATGATATATGAACAAAGCCCTTTGTAAAAACCTTCAGAATTTAGGTAGGAATAAACTGCAAAGTTTGGTGTATGTAAGTGCTACTGAGGTGGACATTTCTGGTTAAGACTATGAGAAAAAAGAAAATCAGGAAATGGCTTTTAAAGATATGTGTTGTAAAGTGCCATACATTTTTGTAGACAAAAAATTGACACCATAGGTGAATCGAGTAAAAAAAAAAATAGATATCACATGAAACATCCCCAGATGATTGTTAAGACATTTTGTGTATTACAAGATTTCAGAAATGTGTATGTTTAAATGTGCAAATAATGTATTATCTTATTACATATGCACTTTTTGCATGCATTTCCAGAGCAGAAATCTGAATAAAATAAACGTCTAAATGTCTATTTTGGGTGTTTTCTTGCCACGAGTCTGATGGAGGCCGAATTGCTCAAAATCTCAAAATTTGCAAGTGCATGAAAAAGCTATGTTTTCACCTGTAGTGTCTCTTCTTATCTCGATGCTGTGATGACGTCATGTTTAAAACAGTGAACAGAGATAGGTAAATTATAACCTGTAGCAGGTGAATCTGAATAGCTTCATCCATCTTATTTGTAAAAGAACAACTTGTGAGAATAACATCAGGATGCACAGACAACTCAGTGAATCAAATTGGATCAGTCCAGAAAAATCCATGCTTTGCATCAATATTAACCAGCCTAATAAAGCAAGAACAACCAAATGCACTGAGATGCAGAGTTACTAGTTTTAAAAACTTTACTGAGAGCATATGGTGAAAATATTTCAGTCATCTCTAGTTTCCAGCTTGAACACATTTTGTTCACGGCAAAGACAAAGATCAAAACAATAGATTTTGATAAGATCAATTTTATTGACTGATTTTATTGATGGACTGTGTATGTGTAATAGAGAAACACAACAGAAAGCCTCTTTGTATTGCTGGAACATAGTTTCCAAAAAGCAGGTTCCACTTATTTTAAATGTTTACTATGAAGGACTTGTTGGCTACTGTTGGTTGACAGTCCTGCCAACTAAAGTTAAAGTAAAAGCCAGATTCACTATCACTTTGGAACAAGCTTTGTCCACTTGGCATTTCGCCTCGCTATACTTGCGTTTTTGCTTTTGGGTGCTGTGTCAGCTTCCTGTTGGATGCGTGCTATTTACGGTCTGGCACCTTCTTCTAAAGTCCTTCAGTCACCTTTGCACTGTGACCTGGAACGCCCCGAGCACAACAAAATAACACAAGGAAAATAAGAAAGTACAGGCAGAGGACAGAGTCTCTGCAGAAAAATAGAGCGGGATTACTTTTGTATGACAATTGTCCTATTTGACTGTTTTGAAACCACTGCGATGCAGCCACAGAGTGTAAACTATATGTTACACTACATTATAACTGATAGGAAACAGCATTTTAATAAGGCTTAGATCAAAAAACAGTCAACCTATGCTTTGGCTTTGCCTCAGTCAGCTTAACATGCCACTAGTGTCTTTTAATAACATGCCAAAGCCACACAGTCACTTACAATTATAACCCACAATAAAACTGCGTTTATGTTTCAGGATGGGTTCAAAATATTGGTCAGACAGATGTGTAATAGCCTGTTATGCCCTCTTAGAAACACTTAAATTTGAATGCCTAGTAAAGGCACTTTCATTAGCTTCCATTTGCTGTTGAATCACCTCAGGCTGCTGCTGTTACTAGGTGGGAGATGAATCAGCGTCCTTGCTTGTGCAGTCTGCCTGGTTTTGTAGGCTTTTAGGTAATGTTGTTAACTGTTCACTCTAATGGCTCCATTTGCACAGCAACACAATCACCAGAAAGAAAGTTGGTATTGTACATTCCTGCAAACCGATTTGTTACTTTTGTGTGGTGTTATGAAGCAGATGGGAATCTTTACATTTGAACTTTACATTTCGACCATTCTGATGTTAATGTGGTTAAGTTTAGGCACAAAACTCACTTGGTTATGGTGGAGAAAAGATCACGTTTGGGCCTAAAAATATGGTTTTGAGGGCACAGTCAAGGCTGGAGAGGCCGTCGATGTCCATGTAACAATCAATCGCTTCCGAGGCTTCTCCAGTGGAAGAACAGGTCGCTAAAATAGACCCATATTTGGTGGCTATAAAGACGCTGGAAACACAGTGGTTGTTGTTTACTGGTCCCGAACAATGGTCTGTAGCGGTAGGTATCACACCATCCACTGTACCCTTCACCTCCCAATGACAAAGTCAGCTCATATACCTGCAACGTCACTTTAGACACACTGATATGTATAAAACAAAACGTATTCATTGTTTGCAGCAATGTACCATGCTGACATGTTCTTCTGGTGACTGGGCTGTGCACATACTGCCATAACCCAGAGCACAAAGACAACGAAGTAGAGTGAATGAAAAAGAAAAATGTTGACACTATAAAGGAGAGAGCGTTTCAAAAAGCACTGATCGTAATGCTATTTGATTAAAATGTCAGCTCGGCTTGTAAAAGATTTGGTTGACTCGGCCAAAGGTTGGGAGCATTGCGTTCGTCTTGGCGTTGTCTTGGTGCCAACAATCTCGGCTTTGCAGGCCAGTGAGAGTGGCTGCTGACTAACTAATCCTCTTTGCACTCCTGCAGCTTTGCTTTGTGGCATTTGTTGACTTCAGTTCAAAACAGTCCAGGTGGTGACCTACAATCTGCCAGAACAGCTCCACATATCTTGGCTGGATCTTTGTCTCCTCCTTCTACATCCGTCTTGGAAACTTTATCATAGCACAAACTACTTCAAGTTTTTTCCCCTCTCATGGATTATGCCTTAATTTTCAGATCTGCATACAATTCCCGTGCGATGGAATCAGCACAAGTGGATTATGTCAGGCTGGACGAATATATTCTACGGCAAATGCTGGACATGAGGAGAGGATACACAATATGTGAAACAATACAGGTAAGTTGTGAATGCATTATTTTGACAATGAAGTTGTTCCTTATCCAACAAGTGTTGCTGGCTTTTCCTTTCTTTATACACTTGGGAAGTATCTGAAGTCGTACCAGAACTCTCTACACTGCTTCTACGCAACTCTTATGTCACCAGAGCAGGTGTAGACTATCATACAAGGAGCCTAAATTCAAATAGCGCATGTATTAAAAGCTAATAAATAGGTCTGTATTTAATTTTAATTTTAGAGTAATAAGTGATCTTGCCACAAGTGATTGATAAAATAATACACTGCCATCTTACAGCATTAACTCACAGGATGAATATTTTCACCGGCCTTAATTAAAAATGCAACTCATCTATTATAAAGTGTTTTATCATATCCAGTCTGCGCAGTGTGGATACATGGTGACGATCAGACTGCTGACAGTGGACTGTATGTGGGCGGGACAGCAGCATGTAGAGCCAGAAGGACCTGGAGGAGTTTAACTCCTGAGCATTAACCAGCTCAGGTCTAAATCTAATCTAAATCTGGCCACCCGATAATTTGCTGGAAAGCTGCCTTTCTTCTGGCACACACTGTGTCAACACGTGGAGCCGGCCAGGCGGCTCTGTCCAACATGCTAAATGCGTACGGCACAACAAGATCTGTCCGCATGAATCTGAATATTTAAAAAGGGTTTGAACATGATAGATGCTTTGATAAGATTATTTTTTACAAGGTATGGGCACATTTATTAGACACATGTCCTGTGTGGCCTGAGTGGTAGATCATAAAATCAGTTGCTTTGTATTCAATCACAAAACATTGCTTCTCCTGATTTGGCTATCAGAATCACTGTACAGTAAATAGTGATGGTGTGGAAGATGTAGAGATGATGCAGTGGTACATAAGGTGCATAAAATGACATCACAGACAAACACTTGTCTTTATTTGGACACATTTTCAACACAAATACAACATGCTAATGTTTTAGCACAAGCCTACGGCATTTTACATTGTAGCCTAGCGGCCAGCAGACTTCTCTCTATTCATATGAAGCCAGGGACAAAAACAACATTTAACAAAGGTAACGACACAAAATTCGACAACTCACAAGACTCACCATCAAAACAACTGTCTCATAATAAACACATTTTCCAAACAAATACAACATGCTAATGTTATTAGCACAAGCCTATGGCATTTTACATTGTATAAATTAGCCAAGCGAATAGCAGAGATTTCCTCTGCTCATATGAAGCCAGGATAAATCACACGCAAGACTTAAAATGCTATTTTGTGGAGGCTTTATTGTCTTCACAATTTATTTTTTGTGAGATTAAAGTAAATAAAAGCTTCATTTCCACTGAGGGAAATGGTTTCAGCTTACAGAAACAGACAGGAGGTCTGTCGGAAGTGCACATCAGGCCATGGTTTAGGGTACAGCGTTGATTCATCACAGAAGTATAAATTCTGCCTCAGTGGCATCTAGCAGTGAGGAGCTTTTTATGGTTAGAATTTCTTGAGTGTTCATTATTCAGGTTTTTTTTTTACTGAAAGCTGAATTATCCGCAGAGATCTCTTCCTCTCCAAAACAAATGATCCCCGTGATAAAAATCAGTAAAAACACTGAGTAAAACAGTTTCACATTAGTGTTTCTCCCATGCTGTCTGGCATGTTGGAAACAAGCTATTAGCACAGCACCTGTGTGCTCACCTGTTTTCTCTAATCCATATTTTCAGAAGGTTTTCACTGGAAGTCAAATCATCTGCAGGTCTCTTCATCTCCAAAACAAACAGACCCAATGATTTAAATCAGTAAAAACACTGTGTGAAGCAGTTTCATGTTACATATCAGTCACAAAGTTCCCCCAGAGCCACAGAAGTCATTATGCAGTTGTTTTCACAAGCTGAGTAGCACTAAACATGACTTTATTGAACTTATTGTATAAAACAGTTGGAGTACCCCTTTAAAAATGACTGTTCATTATGCTGTTAGAAAAGCAAGTCTGAGTCCTCACTTACAGTATCACCATCTTTTCTTTTCTCACCCTCATCGATGTCACTCCTCCAGCTCCGTGCTGCTGCCTTCTCCTGATCTGAGACCAACAGATGAGGTCAGCTAAACTCATCACCATGGTGACCTTCTCCGAAACGACACAGGTCTCCCCTATGGAGCTGCGTGAGCCGACCTGCCTGACCGCAACCCTGTCCCCCGGGCTGCGGCGGAAAAAGATGCTGTGGCAGAACGCTGTAAAACACATCATTATCCAGCAGGAGCTCAGCGCCCAGGTGATTTACTATCCCACCGTCAGCAGTGGATTTACTGCCTCCAGATGGAACTGTTGTTTGTTCTGGTTTATTTTCTGTTATTCTATATTCCCCCTAAAATATTATGAGGGCTGTGTGTAGTGGAACAGACCTGATATCCTCTGAACTGCGGCCTCGTTTTACGCATAACAAAGAAAATTCAACCAGATTTAAACTTGTGTTTGATGTCTGTATCAACATCATGAACATGAATCATTGGGCCACTTCTGAATGAATCCAGATGACCCTAATCATTTAACAAATACTTTAAAGGGCAAGTTCACCCATAGAACTACAAAAAGAAGCAGGTACTTTCTCACTTACACTGTCTTGCCATGCCTGTCCAGAGGCATATGTTTTCAGGTTTTTGGTCCATCCATCTTACCATCCATCCCATTCTCATGCAACAATATCTCAAGAGCACTTGAGACTTAACGACTTAGACTCAAGGATGACCTAGAACTATAGCTTGTGAATTCATACGCTAATTACGATGAAATTTCACAAAATCAAAGGGTAAAATGATGAAGTGTTGAAATTCTATATTCAAAAGGTCGCATGTCAGCTTCACTGTGACATCATACCTTCTGCAAAAACACTTCTCTGGCCATTACTCAACACCATAAATCAGGAGCAGAAGAGAAGACATTTGGTCAGATGCTGAAGTGGCGACACTAATCTCGTGTGCCCACCTTGAAACTGTGCTGATTGTATCGAACTTCTGTGCTGCTAGGTTGAAGATGTCACTGAAGCATTAGTGTTTCATGGTAAGTTTGGCTAAAAGAATTAAAAAAAGTTCCTGATGTTTAAGGAAACACATCTGATTTTCTGTCATGTTTGACAGGTGGGTGTGGAGCCTGCAAGAAAAATCTTTGTGACGGATGCCTACATGGAAGAGATCAACAGACAAATCCGCAACAAGGCCTCACGTGGGGTCACAAAACGCCGCTCCTCGACATTCAGAGTGCACCCTACCCATTCCCGTGGCTCCACCAGCACATGCAACAGTGCCAGGGCATCTTGTAATGAATACGCCAGCGATGCTGACTTCTTTCTGCACTGGGGCCACTCAATTCGTGGAGTCTACATCCCCACCCTGAGGCACACCTTCAAGTCTCGTGATTTGGAGAAACTCTACCAGCAACACTACTCCCACCAGAGACGCAACTCTCTAGCTTTCACTAATGTTATTGATGCAGTTGCCAAGCTACACGTGTTGGTTCTGTACCTGGCGCTGGCCCCTGACACTGTCACAGACACTGTGCGTGGCTGCCTGACGGGTGTTTTCATGGTGTTAGCTATCGCACTGTGCATCCTGGTGTTAACCTGCAAAGACTCCATGTCACCGCGGTGGCTTCACTACGCCGGCCTGGCTAGCTGGCTGTCTCAGACCACACAAGTGCTGGGAGGACTGGTGTACGGACTGGAAAAAGATCCATCGTGGTATGTTTTGTTCACACTGTTCGCCACATACACGCTGCTGCCGTTACCTCTACTGTGGGCCATCTGCGCCGGGACTCTCACCTCAGTACTGCACCTCATTGTGGAGGTAGTGCGACACTACAATGATGCTGTGATTTTGAGAAAGGTGAGGAATTGATTAAACCAGCAGTGTTTCTTTATTAAATAACAATATTATTTGCTGTGCTAATTCCTCAGAGCTAATTTATGTGTATTTATATGCCTAGTTTTGTGTGCCAGATCCTAATAAACTAGGGGTACTCTGTTGCACTGATTAATGCTTAATAAAACTGATGACGTAATGTCTGTCTATGCTTTTCCCATCTCTCAAATCTTTTCATTTTTCTCTCTAAAGTGCACAGGTCCATTGTGCAGAGCAAGCCATGTTTTATTTATATAATGCATCTAGCAAAGCTTATATTTTATATCCATTAGTAGCAACAGCTTTCTCCTTAGTTTCACAGTTATTTATCCACTTCCAGCCCTAGATATTGTCAACAAACCTACAAAACATATGTTTTTCTCTGACATCTCCCAACTTAATTAAAAGAAGAAGAAGAAGAAGAGGACCCCATTTCCCACTACTTATCCTCTTCTTAGTCCACATGCATTGGGGCTTTCCTGGTTAAATTGTATTAAATCTCTCTCCCTTGGCTGTAGGTGTTTGCCAAAGCCCTGTTGTACCTGGGTATGAACACAGCTGGCTTGTTCATCCACTACCTGACAGACCACGCCCAGAGACAGGTCTTCCTGGAGACGCGGCGCTGCATTGAGGGTCGCCTTAAACTCGAGCAAGAGAACCAGAGACAGGTACACTGCAGTGACTTTTAACAAAACAAAATGTCTAAACAAGCCACTGAGGGGCGAACGAGTGACCTTGTTTGGGAGAAGTAGGCTAAGAACAAACTTATTCTCCCAGCTGCCCTATATCCAGGATATTCTGCCTTCATTTATGTACAGTCTATGGCAGGGGTGTCAAACATACAGCCAATCCGGCCCACTAGATGACTAGACTGAGAGGTGGCAAGTTTAGAAGCAAGTTAAACAATGTGTGCTTCATGTAAAATTCTGCTTCATAGGCTTTTCCACCCTGACCAGAATACAGTTCTCTGATATAACAATGAATACTTACTGTGGCCATGATTAAAGATACTGAACATTGTGCAAAATATTGTCAATCAGCAGCTTCAGTTCAAAAGAATCTGTACCAGGAAATGAACAGATAAATGCACATGTAATGACGGTGAGTGGTAGACTGACCGAGTGTGGAAAGACTTGGACATGTGGTTAAAATTGCTCTTATTTTTCTGAAGACATCTCAGGCTGCTCATCATCTGGTTGTTAATAGATACTTTCAGAATGTACTCGTACTCCTTTACAAAAAAGAAAGGGAAAAGTTATTATACAATGGGTTTTACTGGTCTGGTACACTTTATGTGGCCCATGAACTGACACCCCTGATTTAAAGGGTAAATGTATGCATCTTCTGACCTGTGTATGAACCAGCATTATCGTGGTTATACAACACACTGTCAAATACAGGTGATTATTGTGCCACACAGGAGCGTCTGGTGCTGTCGATCCTGCCTCGTTTTGTTGCCTTGGAGATGATCGCTGACATGAGCTGTTTGGAAGACGAGCTCAACCCTCACGAGTTTCACAAGATCTATATCCACCAGTACAAAGACGTCAGGTACACACACACACACGCACAAGACTGAAACCAGAGGATTTTAGGGAATAAGTTTCTCAGGGATGGTTTTTAATGTCATGTGTTAGCACACTACTTCTTTTACTACTGTCTCTCCTCTTTGCAGCATCCTTTTTGCAGACATCAAGGGCTTCACTCTGTTGTCCATGAACCTGTCGGCCCAGGATCTGGTCCGAACCCTCAACGAGCTCTTTGGGCGCTTTGACCGACTGGCAGATGTGAGAAATTCATCTCTCTTTTTTTTCTCTGAGATAACAGATATTTTCTGTTCTATAAATGATTAATTTTCCATTTCCCTGGTGTTCTGACTCATCCTTATCACAGGAGCACCACTGCCTGCGGATAAAGATACTGGGAGACTGTTACTACTGTGTGTCAGGTGTACCCGAGCCACAGCGGGCACATGCCCATCACTGTGTCGAGTTGGGCCTGGCTATGATCAACACCATACGGTCAGTCTTGCTGTTGTTTAAGAGTTATCACACCATCTCCTGCTAAACAATAACACATTTAATTTCACTATTGTGTGTCTAGATGCTGAAAGAACGATAGATGTCACTAATTAGTCTTACGTGGTCACTTTACTCTCCACCAACACCAGGTACGTGCGGAAGCATCTGAACTTTGACATGAACATGAGGATCGGGATCCACTCAGGCTCTGTCCTGTGTGGCGTGCTGGGCCTGCAGAAATGGCAGTTTGACGTCTGGTCCTGGGACGTGGGCATTGCCAACATGCTGGAGGCCGGGGGCATACCTGGGTGAGTGATCTCTGTCTATGCCGTCAACGAACAGTAGTAACACTTTGATGGGACACATTTGGGTTGCAGTGCAGGTGTCACTGTCACAGCCTGCGCCCACATTTTGTAAATACTTGCACCCATCTCTGCACCCATGGGAGTGTAGATCTTAAAATAAGGTTCAGGTGCGTTGTTGGTGCATTGCTATTTTGAGGCAGCAAAGCGTTTGCACCAGTGACCAACAAAAACCTGATCTAAAGTCAGAATAGTGCAGCATTCCTCTATCTAAAAGACAAATTATTCGGATGAGAAGATGCGCCTACATAGCCAGGTTCCGAACACCAGTACACTCTGCTTGTTACACATGCAGGGACATGTGAGTGGGACGTGGGTGGGTGAAATAATACATCATTAATGAGGTGAATATTAATTACATTCTGTAAAATGTGACCATAGCAGAGAGCAGAGTAGAGCTGCAGAGTGGTTATCCAGCTCCCCATTAAGAGAGATGCTGAGGGCATTTGAACAGAATGAGCAGCAGAACTTCACTGATAAATTTAGACACTAAAAGTTTAGTTCTGCTTTCCCCCGTCAAGCTTTTATCCACAGTTTTTAGTTTTGCTGCTTAAATGTCCCCACTGTACTTGCTGCAGTCACATTATTGCTCCTTCATTTGCAAGATCCGCCTTGTCATGCCCAAAACACACCTATGACTAATTATACACTCTTTGCGCCTTATTTTGCGGCCAGATTATGCACCGTTTAACAAGCAGAAGTGGAGCTAAACACACCTAAAAGATTGTCTTATTATATATCTGATTATAGTGTCCTTGATCTCTGCCTGCGTTACGACTACTATAACAACTTAGCAAAATGGCCTTAAATGAAATTAAAGTGCCACGTAAATTTCCACACCCTACGTACGACAAACACTTATACTTAGCATAAGCCTTTGCTTGGGAGACATGGTGGTGCAGGGATTAGCACTGTTGCTTAAGAGCAAGCTGGCTGGCTGGGGCCCTTCTGTGTGACGTCTGCATGTTCTGTCTGTGTCAGCGTTGGTCTTCTCTGGCTTCCTCCCACAGTCCAAAGACATGCAGGTTCATTGGAGACTCTAAATCATCTGTCGGTGTGCATGTGAGCATAAATGTTGTTTGTCTCTATGTCCAGCAATCTGTCTGGGGTGTAACCCACCCAGTGTCAGCTGGGATAGGCTCCAGCCCTCCTGCATCCTGCACCAGGATAGGAAGTTAACGATAATGAATGAATGAATAAGCTTTTGCTTTCTCAGTTAAAATCTGCACTTGCCTTTTTGTCCCAAATCACATTTTTTTCAGACTCATTGCGACTACAGCAAAGTGTTTAAACCAAGAGAAGAAACGAAGAAATATGCCTTTTGAGAAATTAAATGTCACGTGAAGCGACAGCTGATTACAGCTGGATCGACTATCAGGAGGCTTTATAGGCTTTGTTAACAGCTATAGGAACTTTTTGATATTCTGATTGTGAGTTCATTGTTCAAAAACCCAGAATATAATGATGGTGTCTTTATTATTTATTCGGCCAAATGTTTAAGGGAAAATTAAGATTCTGTGACTCATCAATCTGACGCTCAGGAATGATCAGCCTCAGTGTGACTGAATGGAAAAGACGAAGCCTGCACTCGTGTATCCTCACTTCCCTCTCCTCTGAAAGTCTCCTCTCTCCTCGACTCTTTCGGGCCCATTTAAGAAATCAAGATGCTGAGTGTCAATCAATTCCTGGGTCAAGTGATTGAGGATAGTGGATAGAGGAGCTGAGGATGTATATTGGAATGAATCCATTATTGAGCTTGCGCCCAGCTCAATCGCAAATCAATCACAGCTGTCAATCATGATGTCACACCCTTTTTTTATAGCATCAATTAACTAATTAAAACCAAACAAAGAAAAATAAACATGCATCGGCGTATTATGATTGGGGAGCAATTCCTTTGTGCATAACCAAAAGTTCTCTCTGCGTCTGTTGTCTCTCATTCAGACGCATCCACATCTCGAGGGCGACTCTGGACTGCTTAGAGGGCACCTACAAGACAGAAGCTGGCAACGGCCGTGACAGGAACGAGTTTCTGCACAAACACAACATCGACACTTTCCTCATCTGCGCTCAGGAGGAGAGGAATAAACTTGATCCTGCCGAGCCCCCCAAAGTCCAGAAAACAAATCGAACCTGGAACCCAGAGCTGCCCTTTGGGAGCGCCATTGACATGAACAGTGTAGGTGCAGCTATACAAAAAGTGGAAAACGGTTTCAGGCATGTGTGAGATTCTTTAACAGTAAAAGACTATAATTTTCTCTTCTTGCAGATCCTCGCCTCATTTACAAATGGCTCACTACCCCACATTTGGCACTCCACCTCCAAGGAGATCAATAAGCGCATCATGCACGCCATCAAGGTTCGAAGCAGTGACTGTATGCACAGGGAGCACATCACTCCTCTGACCCTGGTGTTCAAAGACAAGCACATCGAGGACAAGGTATGGGTGCTGGCTCTGACGGTGTTTGCAAGGAGGATGGGAGTAAATGATGTTGATCATTCTTTGATTTCTTTTGGTTCGTCCAGTTCTCCCAGATGAGAGATGAGATGTTCAACTCCAACCTGGTCTGCTCCTTCATCATGCTCCTCTTTGTCATGGCTGTCCAGGCCCTCATTCCTGCACCCAGGTGGGAAGACACCAACACTGTCCACATCAACCATTTTTATGGGTTTATCAGATTTGAATGGTTCATTTATGCACTTTTATTTAAAGCTAAAGTTTGTTGAGTTTATAATTCATAGTTTTAAGGTCAGTTATAGTTTCACATTAAATTAAATTAAGGTATACCAGCAAAAACAACGTAAATAATTGAAGTCATGGGCCAGTATGTTTTTATGTTGGTAAAACTATATCAAAACATCTTTTTACAAACTCAAACAACTCATGCAGAATCTTTTAAGACTCATTTATCTGGTCGTATGCTCAGTTCTTCCCAAACACATGCATTTTTTCTCAAAACGTAATCATTAAAAACTGAACTTAAAGTGAAACTTATCAATACTCTCTTCATAGCCAGACTCCAGTGACGAAAACACTAATTTTAACTCCCTCAAAACGAGTGGCGCTCATCTACCACTGCATCAATCAATTAGTGTGTTTGTGTTACTGTGTGACTTTGATGAATCTAAACTAAGTCTTAAAAACAACAAAGTCACACAATAACTCAAAGAAACTAACTGATCAAGGCAGCGGTAGACCAGCAGGTCCTGTTTTCAGCAAGTTAAAATGACTGTTTTCGTCAATGGAGTCTGGCTTTGAAGAAAGCATAGATAAGTTTCACTTTAAATTCAGTTTTGAATGGTAAAGTTTGAACAAAAATGCATGTGATTGGCAAGTTCTGAGTGTTTGAATGGACAAATGAGACTTGGAGTTTACTGAATGAGTTGTGTGAGAGTCCCTAAAAAGCTGTTGTTAAACGTGGACCCCTGTGATTTCAATTCATCAAGAATTTTTTCATTTTTGGATTCTTTACCAGAGGCATGTGAGAAAAACAAAATTTTCTTCAAGAATTCAAGGCAACAATTAGGTCACTATGCAAAGGATTTTAATGTTTTTTACTTTGGTGCAATCTGAAGTTGATATCAAGAATGAAATTTACACTCTTCCACAGCATGTTTCACACACTTCCTCTTGTTTGGTAACTCTACCCCTGATTAACATTTTTACTCCCTTCCGTCATCTTCCTTTTACCATCCTCTTCCTCTGCAGGCTGTTCCCAACCATCCACCAGTTTTCAGTCTTCCTGCTCGTCTACGTGCTGTTGCTGCTGCTGGCCCTGGCCGAAGAGTTCAGGTGCACTCCTGCGCTGCTGCAGCACTTTTGCTGCTGGATCCATGAAAACAACAGCGCCCGCAACCTCCTCACCCTCACCGCCATCGTCATCAACTTTGGCCTGGTCTCTACTGACATGGTGAGAGTATATTAACAACACAGGGCCAAACTTATATAAACATGAAGGATGGATACAGTTTATCGTCCCTGTCAACAACTTTTCTCCATATACCGCTGTGCTGTGCCTGCGCTTTAGAGGAGGTGGAGAATTTCCACATAAAACTGGACCTGGCAAAGTAATTACATGAACGTTTAATGACAAATCCAGCTGAGAATACAGTTCCACACTGTTATTATATCTCCACCTGTTATTTGCATGATTCACCATATGATATGGCTCAGATGACAAACTATGCTCCAGGCAGCATTCAAATATATCAAAGTTATACAAAATCAAGCTTGAATTTTTAAGATGTCTGGATAAGAAGTGTGTGTCTGTTTCATTCTGATGTGTGTTTTGTGCTTGCGTCCAGGTATGGTGCATTCTCACAGACACAGGGGAGGCTGAAGTAATAGACAGAACCAACGCAGCCTCACGTGCACTCACCGTCTGCACTTACCCTGAGGTAAAAAAACAAAAACAAAAACATTAACAGCATCTGTCAACACAAACATTTGGTCTTCTATTGAATAAAACATTATATCCATCTACTAAAATGTTTCTCACCCAATAGCCATTTCTTTTACTTCTTCTTCAGTGTCTCTGACCTCTCCTTCACTCCCTCTGTCTCCTCAGGTCTTTGTATTGAGCGGTGTGATTGCCATGGTGACTTGTGCCGTCTTCCTGCGTCTAAACTCTCTGCTGAAGCTGGCGGTGTTGCTGCTGGCGATGGCTGTTTACTCCTACCTCATCCACCTGGCTTTCCTCACACTCACACGCCATGATATGCTGCACAGGTCAGGGCAAAGTATACATCAACCATGACAACTACTTTTTTAAGGGTTTTGCTTTCTCTCTTTTTCTTTTTCTGTCTGCTGGAAAACGGTGGCTTGCCCCCTTTGGGTTGGGCGTTTGGGAGAGAGTTACTGCCCCAAGTGATGGAGTTCAAGTATTTGAGGTATTGTTCATGAGTGAGGACGGTAGAATGGAGCATGAGATGGATCGAGGGCACCGGACTGTCAGGGTGAGGGGGGCCCAGCCACAAGGCAAAGCTTTCGATTTACAGGTCCATCTACGTCCCAACCCTCACCTATGGTCATGAGCTCTGGGTGGTGACTGAAAGAATGAGGTCGCGGATACAAGCGACCAAAATGAGTTTCCTCCGTGGGGTGGCTGGGCTCAGCCTTAGAGATAGGGTAAGGAGCTTACAGAGCCGCTGCTCCCTCACGTTTAAAGGGGTCAGTTGAGGTGGTTCGGGCATCTGATCAGGATGCCTCCTGGGCGCTTCCAGTTCGAGGTGTTCTGGGTATGTCCCACTGGTAGAAGGCCCCGGGGCAGACCCAGAACACAATGGAGGGATTACATATCTCATCTGGCCTGGGAACACCTTGGGGTCCCCCAGGAGGAGCTGGAAAGCATTGCTGGGGAGAGGGACGTCTGGGGCGCTTTGCTCGGCCTGCTGCCCCCACGATCCGGCTTCGGATACACGGTTAAAAATGAATGGATGTTTTCTCTTTAGTCACATCTTCCCACATTTAACTTAATTAACATCTCTATATTCTACCTGTCTTCATTAACTCCTGCACAGGTCTCACTATGTCAGAAGGAAAGGAATCTCCATCCTTCTCATGGTCATGTTCATTGTTGCTGTCTTCTACAATGGACGGCAGGTACTGTTGAACTCAGTGAAGTCTTCCCTGTTGTGACTCTGCCGTTTTTTAGTTTGCTCACTGTATTTGTAATTATCACATCATCTAAGCTGAATTATTGAAACCAAATCTGTCCATTGCCAAACTGAGCAGATATATAAAGGCGTACACACCCCTTATAGTTTTATCTATTACTTTCCAGTGGGAGGCCACTGCCAGACTGGACTTCCTGTGGCGTCTGCAGGCCCAACAGGAAGTGGAGGACATGAGGGAATTGCGGGAACACAATGAGTGTCTATTACACAACATCTTGCCTATGCATGTGGCGCGACATTTTCTGGACCGGAGCAAGAATGATGAGGTGCAGACTCACCCTCACCTCTGACTGTGCCAGCCTCTTCATACACGTGTTATTCTCAAGTTATTTAGCCTTTATTGCCCTTATCAGAATAGGGAGAATAATACAAGTGTATTTAAATGAAGACACACACAAACACATTATATGACGGGGGATTAAGCAAACCTCGTTTTAATTCACAATGTTTCAAAGGACTTTTTAAGTGATATTTACTGACTGCCATCGCACGTTTATTGTAATTAACTTACCTGCTTAACTTTGGGGAAAACAGCTAACATTATACACTGATAACTAAATCTTCTACTAAATAAATCAGTTTAGAAACCAGTCACACAAAGAGGTTTTCAGAATGACAGTGAATGACACAATTTGTCGTTTCAGGAGCTGTACTCTCAGTCCTACGATGAAGTCGGTGTTATGTTCGCCTCCATCGCTGGGTTCAATGAGTACTTTGAGCAGAAAGAGATCAAACGTGAAGGAGTGGACTGCCTCCGACTTCTGAATGAGATCATTGCTGGTTTTGATGAGGTGAGTGTGGGACCTAAAATGTATATGGAGAGTATTGTATTGCTTTTAAAGGGTAATTTGTGCAAAGTAGTATGGTATACAATCACTGGCCACTTTACTCGGTACACCTGTACACGTGGCAACAACTCAATGCATTTAGGCATGTAGAATTGGTCAAAACAATCTGCTGAAACTGCTGATCTACTAGGATTTTCACACACAACCAGCTCTAGGGTTTACAGACGATGGTCCGACAAAGAGGAAATATCCAGTGAGCAGCAGTTCTCTAGGTGAAAATGCCTTGTTGATGCCAGAGGTCAGAGGAGAATGGCCAGACTGGTTCAAGATGATAGAAAGACAACACTGGTTACAACCAAGGTCTGCAGAAGACCATCTCTGAACCAACAACACGTCCAACCTTGAAGCAGATGGGCTACAGCAGCAGAAGACCACACCAGGTGCCACTCCTGTCAGCTAACAACAGGAAACTGAGGCTACAGTTCACACAGGCTCACCAAAACTGGTCAACAGAAGATTGGAAAAACATTGCCTGTCTGATGAGTCTGGATTTCTGCTGCCACATTCAGATGGTAGGGTCAGAATTTGGTGTAAACAACATGAAAGCATGGATCCATCCTGCCCTCAATGGTTCAGGCTGCTGGTGGTGGTGTAATGGTGTGGGGGAGATTTTCTTGGCACACTTTGGGCCCCTTAGTACCAACTAACTAATGGCCTCCACAGTCACCAGATCTCAATCCAATAAAGCACCTTTTGGATGTGGTGGAACGGGAGATTCGCCTCATGGATGTGCAGCCGACAAATCTGCAGCAACTGTGTGATGCTATCATGTCAATATGGACCAAAAGCAGCACCTTGTAGACTCTATGCCACCAAGAATTACGGCAGTTCTAAAGGAAAAAGGCTTCCAACCTGTTAGTAGCAAGGTGTACCTAATAAAGTGGCTAGTGTAGATGTACATTAAATTTCTGGGTATAAGAGCTATTTCTTATAATTTATCTTTCAAATATGTGTGGTATATGCTTGTGGTATTCTGCCTGTAAGATTAAATAATGCAGAGACTGTAGATGTTAATCCAGGCCATATGCACTGTATGTGATTGATATGTAATTTCATCTCCAAAAATTCCACAAGTTGTTGGAGGAGTCGTACTTCCACTATGTGGAGAAGATCAAGACCATTGGAAGCTGCTATATGGCAGCCTCTGGCTTAGCTCCAGACAAACAGGTGACACATCGACTTACACATTCTGCCTTTTTTTTTTTTTGCCTCTTCATCATCAACACCTACTTTGATATCATCATCAAGCCACCTCTCTCCCTCTAACTATCCATCCATCTCTGTCTCTCTCGCAGGCATCTATGGATGAATGGAATCACCTGAGTGAGCTGGTTCTGTTTGCGTTGGCAATGCAAGAGACCTTGAGAGAGATCAACAGGCTCACTGCCAAAAACTTTCAGCTGCGTGTGGGTAAGTGGCTAAGTGGCTCACCTCCCACACACATAAACAATGGAAGGTGGATATAAACTGCTCTCCGCGAGGGCTTCTTGTGCCAGAAATTTAAAGGAATATTCCAACCTCAAAACGATCATTTGTATATCAGTATATCAGTTTTGTGAACAAAAGTTTGTTTTTCTTGCATGCCTCCGGGGTGAACGAAGAATCAAAAACTGACCTTACTAAAAACGTTACTATTTACAGTTTTTGAATTCTCCATTCACTCAGGAAGTATGTGTAAAAAGTTTTGCTAGTGAATTCGGCATCACTCGGGGGGAGTTCTTTATATATTAATGAATTATTTGTCTAAAGTAAATTACTTGTCTTTGTTGGACTGAACCAGGCATCGCCCACGGGCCGGTGGTCGCAGGGGTGATTGGTGCCACCAAGCCGCAGTATGACATCTGGGGGTCAACAGTGAACCTGGCCAGCCGCATGGACAGCACAGGAGTGAGTGGACGCATCCAGGTGCCAGAGGCCACGCGCAAGATCCTAGCAGAATGGGGTTTTGTGTTGGAGCTGCGTGGAGAAATCTTTGTCAAGGGGGTGAGTGGCTGTTGTTAGGAGTGGTTTCCTCATACCTGTACCTGTATCAGTCTAGATTATTTTGTTGTGAGTGTTGAAGATTTCTGCCACGGAGATGTCTGCCTTCTCTTGAATATTATGGAACTAGATGGCACTCGGCTTGCAGTGCTCAAAGCTCCAAGAAATGAATTCGAAAAACTCAACAGCAATGTCTCTTTCCAGAAATCATGACTCCGATTACTTACTTACTTTCATTTAGGAACTATTTTATTTCTACTACATCTCATCCATGATGAGTAGATGCACACTTCCTTCTGCACAGTGATACAGTTGAAAGGTGTAGTTATCCATCCATCCATTTTCGTCCAGTTATCCGGGGCTGGGTCGCGGGGGCAGCAGGCCAAGCAAAGCACCCCAGATGTCCCTCTCCTCAGCAACACCTTCCAGCTCCTCCTGGGGGAAACCAAGGCGTCCCCAGGCCAGATGAGATATGTAATCCCTCCAGCGTGTTCTGGGTCTGCCCCGAGGCCTCCTACCAGTGGGATGTGCCTGAAACACCTCTAACAGTAAGCACCCAGGAGGCATCCTGATCAGATGCCCAAACCACCTCAACTGACCCCTGAGCCACGCCACAGAGGAAGAAAATAGTTCCCGAATGAAGCTGCTCACAACAAGGTCTTTGGATTATCTCTAGTAATCGGGTCAGAGACATTGCTTTTGAGTTTTTGGGTACATTACTGAGGAGGAAGTGGGTATACTCACGCGTATATACCCGTGGCTTTTTGGCTGATAGGTGGGTATACAGTGAATAGCCAGAAAAAGAGGTGTGTATACTCCTTATACTTGCACACACCCACCACTACACACCACTGCTCTCAGGCTCAGAAACCTTGGCACAAGAGGACAATTGAAACAACAGGGACATCTACTGGTGAAAAGAAGCAACAGCCAGATGAATGAGTGGCATTGCTGTTCAGAAAGGAGTATTAGTGCATGAAATGTGTGGATATGAATGCATTGTCACCATGTTTGTGAAGAGTTCCTGGCAGTAAAGATCTTAAGGGTCCTTGAGAAAAGGATTACCACACTGTGTGACCGCTGCTGTCGTTGCAGGTGAGCGAGTGCCAGGGCAAAGTCCGCACCTATTTCATCAGCACCATGCGCAGCAAGAAGACCAACCTTGGAACAGATGGTCGCCTGGGGGGGCGGACAGCAGGACGAATGACGCTCGCAGGAGTAGTGTTTGGTCTCGTCCAGGCCAGACACAAGGAAAAGATGAGAGAGACCAACGGGGGGTTTAGTCTTGCTCCCCGCACCCTTCAGTGCTGAGGGGACACTTAGAGTCAGCAGGTGGAGGAGGAGGACGCAGCGCAGCCATATTGTTTATTACTGGTTTACAGTTTTGTTGCTTCATACTTTGCCATATATGAATTAGCTGCACAAACGGAGAAGAGGTGTAGCTCCCACAGGATCCAGATCCTACCAGAGCCTTTGTTCCCGTCTCCTCCTTGACTGCGTCCTCCTCTGCTCTCCTGTCATCCAAAGGTTTGGGGCTGCTGATAATGAACTCATCTACGATCTGATTCTTTGAATGCTGAAGCTTTGAATGCAGTGCTGCTTTCTGTTTTTTTGTATTGCCATATCCACACGTTATAAGCAGTATTTAGCATTTTAAGTTCGTTTATACAAAATCAACAAAAGCCAACATGTATTTTCCCTTTTCTGCGATGACACTTTGGCAAATCGTCAGACCTCTAAGCCAAAATACCTCAGAACAACCAGATCAACCTCTCACAGACTCTCCAATGGCCTATACAATGCTGATTAGAGTTTTTTTTTTTACTGTTATCTTGTATCACTCTCACTATTTCTCTGTGTATTTTGTATCATCAGTCGACACATCACATCCACTCAGCTACAGTTATCCAATATTTTCAACGCTAGTCCCATTATTCATGAATGGATGGTGCTCAGTTTCATGTTATACTGCACTTTTCAAGTGTTTAGCTCTCGGCTTTCATGTCGCTAACATCTGATTCACGTCATGGCCAAATCTGTTTTGCCTCAGTTCACTTTTACTCTCACTTCCATTACTTGACTACAAATATATTTACAACATTGCAGTGAAACTCGACAAAGAGGTGATCTGTTGAACCAAGCTTAATGCCAAAACCACTCCACATGTCACTCCTCATCTTGTATACTGAGAACAAAGGACACAGGATGTTGTTTTTTATGTAATACTGATGTAATGATATGTGAATGAATGTTATATTGTAGGCTGGATTCATATTGTCAATGTAATAAAAAATTGTTACTACAAATAATTATGTGTCTTTATGTTTTAACTGAAGGTTGCAACACATTCTCGCTCCGACCTCGTCACATATCACATTTGGTCAAGGACTTCGACACCGTGTCAAGTTCTGCCTGTAACATGCATTGTCTTACACTACCATTTTCATAGGAAACATAGCGATTACATACAGTCTCTTTCAAAATAAAAGCACTACGTCAGTACAGTTTTTCCTCCAATAACTAACGCACATGGTTGGGTTTAGGCAACAAAATTATGTGGTTGGGTTTAGGAGAAAAAGAACAGGGTTTGGCTTTATAATTTTACGGGACACATACACTGCTCTCCTGGGTGAAAGTTGGTGTCTGGTGGACCACCAGTTCTACCCACCCTACTTTGACTTTTGCCGTTTTAACTGTCGTTCTTGTCCCGTCATGTTTCCCCCTGACACTGCTGAGCACTGTTAAACTATAATGCAGACAGGCCACGTATCAGGCCGACTTTAAAGGACAGCTTTTTCGTCAGTGTCTGACGCAGACCTGTCAAGTTTTGGATTTGGAAATAAGGGAAATTTTTCGGTGCCCACCGCAAATCCACTAACTTGACGTGGAAATGAGCGGTAGTCTAGAAAACTGGCGAGTTTTGTTTTGTTTGGGGGATTTTTTGGACGAGCGCCCTCACATAGATTGCGCTCTGGGCGGTCGCCCACATTGCCCATAGCAAAATCCATCCCTGGGTGTACAGGAAATCTAAAATAACCACTTGTCAACCAGACCCGCTGTCGATACTAACCTCGCGACAACTGCCACCCAGGCTACTGCAGGTGGCAGTTCTTGTGAGGCTAGTGACAGAGAGGGGTAAGGAGGGGTAAAATACGATATTTTCCCGGCCAAAACGGGAGACTTGACAGGTATGAGTGGGAGCATTATTTGATAGGATGTTATTGGACTATCAAAATATGCTACCCCTGAAATATTGATTAAAAATGTTAAAATGACATGTCTAAATATGCTGCCATTAATCCTACAGTGGCAGTGAGGTGATTAGTAGTCTTACATGAATGCATTGTGTAGTGGGAGCATTATTTGATAGGGTGGTATTGGACTATCAAAATATGCTACTCCCCCACAACACCACTCTAAATGTGAGACAATCAGAGGTCTGAGAAGGGCAACGTGAAAGACAAAAAGCATTAATAACAACTAGAAAGGCAGGGAATTTAAACATGCACCTTTAGCACGTGAATAAGGAAGACAGTGTGATCTGACGCCGTAAGTCACTGCCCAAGTGCCAGATTTCGACGACTTCGGAGTAGGACCGGCCTCAAGGATGACAAACACATCTGTCTAACTTCCCGAAGATATTATCAAGTAATTTTGTGTATACACATTTTCCTAAAAAAAAAAAAACGTAAGAAGATATTAATTATTATTGACAATAATAAATAATATTGACAAATCCATTAACTGAGTCTGTGGTTCCCAGCTGGTCCAGCCCTGGGGTCCAGATTTCTCCTTCGTCATTAGTTCAAGGTCCACACAGTCTAATATATTCAGAGTCATACTTGTGTTTGGCCATGTCACTGAGCTGGTTTGCTGTCTCTGACAAGTAGCTGTCTGTTCTCTCACTCATTCTACAGCAGTTAGTTTTGCATTTGTGTGTGTGTAATTGTGCATCGGCCTGAGTGGGTCTTCCCCTAAATTCCCCCCAGGCTTGGTAGACAGCAACCCTCCCCCCTGGCTAATAGCTCTTAACTTACACAGCCATATTTTTTGTGTGTTCAGGTTTTAGCTTCTCCTAGGACTGTCACATAAGTTGTTCTGGTCACCAACAAATATTGTTTTATACATCTTGTTTTTATTTCATATATTTAATGAACATTATTGTTACTTCTTGGAAACTTTGTGTCAAATTGGTAAAAATGGTCCCAGTCCTCACCCTCTGGTCACACTTAGTATCTCAAAAAATGACTTATGGTTGAGTATGGTTTCTCACTATTTTTAAGATACATTAAGTTACATAATTTTAGATAAGTCTCATTCTCGTCCTCATTATTTCAAGATAAGTCAGCCTGGGTCATTACTCTGAGAAGGTTTCTCATTATTTTTGCAACACTTATTTATTATCTTTTAAATCCTAAGTAATTATTTTGAGATACTAAGTCTAATTTCCAGAAAGTCTCTCATTATAATGACAAACAGGATCTTTTTTCATCACATTGGCGTCCATATCAATAAAAACAAGGAGGGACAGACTGGACTATTAAATATATTATATGACATCATTAAGATGTTTGTTCCGTTTTGATTAAACTAAAAACTCATCAACCTACCTGGAGTAAAATCATACACTGCTCATTGTTCAAACAAGTGTGGCTCCAGTCTGCACTCTCTGCTCCAGACTCGTCTGTGCACGAGTTTCTCTGGACTCGATTAGTTCTGGCTGCAACTCGCGCGGGTTTCTGCAGCCGACTCCGCGATCGTCTATTGAGACAGATGGATCACTCCGTTGTTGGAAAAATGGTTTGGTCTTGTCTACAGTCTTTACTTTTTTTGCTCCAGAGGAATCAATTTAGTATAAACATGACTGCTGCACAGATAAACTCATCTGGAGTATAATGGCCCTGACACAATATATATCAAATATGATTGGACAAAGGTTAAAGCCAGCACAAGGGCTGTGGCCAAAATTTAAGAAACAGGCCCACTGAGGTCATGTCCCAAAGTGTGCCAAGATATTACCCCCCACACCATTACACCACCAGCAGCAGCCTGAACCGCTGATACAAGGCAGGATGGATCCATGCTTTCATGTTGTTTCTTGACCATCTGAATGTGGCAGCAGAAATCCAGACTCATCAGACCAGGCAACGTTTTTCCAATCTTCTATTGTCCAGTTTTGGTGAGCCTGTGTGAACTGTAGCCTCAGTTTCCCGTTGTTAGCTGACAGCAGTGGCACCTGGTGTGGTCTTCTGCTCTTAAATCACCTTTCTTCCTCATTCTGATGCTCGGTTTGAACTTCAGCAGGTCATCTTGACCATGTCTACACGCCTAAATGCATTGAGTTGCTGCCACGTGATTGGCTGATGAGCTATTTGCATTAACACTCAGTTGAACATGTGTACCTAATAAAGTGGCCAGTGAGTGCATATAGGCTATAGTGTGAACAGAAAGAGGATTGAGTCCTCTGACGTTTTGGTGTCAGGAAACAGAGACAGAGTGAGAGCTCTTCCCTCGTGCCTCCCCTCTGTGGTGCCGTGCAGGCACGCGGGCTTCGCCTCTGTGTGCATTGATTGTTGTGGCTCCTTGGCATCCGGAGAAAGTTCTCCTCACAGCCAGCTCATCTTATTCAGTCGTAATATCAGAAACAGAAGTATGGCGGAGTCTCAGGAAGACAAGCTGTACAAGGCGGAGTACGCTAAGAGCGGCCGCGCGTCGTGTAAGAAATGCAAAGAGAACATAGCGAAAGACTCTCTGAGGATGGCCATCATGGTGCAGGTAAGTTAACGTAGCGACGACTGAGGAAACCTGCGCAGCTAGCTAGCTAACTTCCAACAGGCTAGCTTCCGTTAATACGGTGGTTTATTCTGCCGATATAATGGCTAATAATGAAATAACAGGAAGCTGAATATATCTAGTTCTAGTGTGGTTTCAGTTGTGTAAGGTTAGGCCCTCGTTAGCATTTAAATGGCTGACACTGTCCATTGAATCATGATCACAAAGAGCCGTTGAGCCTTTCTTATATCGGACTCTCACAATTGCCCATTATGCTATTCATTAAAGTTGGGTTAATGCTATATAGTACATTTTTAACGCAGTTTGGGGTTAAAATTAAAGGCCAAAACTGCACAGTGTCTGAGAGAGCATCTTCCTCAGTAGCCCAAATCACAACAGCCTCATCACTTCAATGTAAATCCTGTCTGCTTCCCCACAGAGCATTAATTAACTAAGAGGATCAGAAACCTCCTTATTCATCATGGCCTCTGGAGCAGATCCTCAATCACTTGACTTTTCACTCTGGAGGCCAGTCAAGTCAGCAAGGGGCTCAGGTTCATCACCTAAATGACCACAATTAAATAAACCATTGATGTGTTGATCAGAGACTCTGTAGTTGTGGTCTAAATATCTTCAGTCTTCCTCATGGTAGTAGTTGTCTGCTGCAGTGGTGCCCAAACAGGGGTCCAGGGGTCCCCCAGGGATCCTTGAGGGAGTTCCTTGGATTCCCCAGAAAAAATGTGGATCCGTTTATTCTCACTATTTAATTCACAATAGAAGTTAGCTAAATGTGACGCTGCATTTATGTGGTGTGAAAATAATCGGAAAAATTAGTTATGCATATGTGTTGTATGTGTTTTTATGTTGTTGTTTTTTTAATATGTTGTATGCTTTTAATTTCTTGTGGAATTTATCATAAGGGAGCAATACTTGTGCAGCTCCTGACTCTAAGATACATTTTCCTGCAGAGACAATAAAGTATATCATATAGTATATATAGTATGATATCATAAATGCCACCTTGAACTGGAGCAACAATTCGGATAGTTTTAGTTGTGTGGTTGCAGATGCAGTCCATTTGTAGCATACACGACACGCCCCTTCAAACCACGCCCACCAGTAGTGCAAGACAAACCCACCATCTTGCTGTTTATCTGAACCCTGCTACGATGCAGTGCTGTTGTGTATAAGTATGAGGCCAAAGGTGGCAATAACCCACTCTGTAGTTATTTATACATGAAGACATGATTCAGTTCATCAGTCAGGTCCATTCAGAATGGACCACAAGTGACCCACTTTTAGACCGGGAACCACCAGTTGGGAACCACTGCCCTACATGCGCAAGTCATGTAGCTAATCGGCAGGTCATTTAGTGGCTCCAACAGCAGCTATACCTACATGAAAGCTTTGGTACACAAGTTGCCATGTTGACGTCACATATGCAAAAACATGGTGGAAAATGCTAATGTCTGGTTGGTGATAATAGACTTTTTATTAATATACATATTGCATGTCAATTTTTTGCTCACATGTCATTTGTAATATGATTTTAGGCTGTAACCATTAGTTGCTGTTCACGTAGAGTGACCTCAATAAGTGGGAAAAGTTATTTATCATAAGTCAGGTTAAGCAATACTGTAGTAGTTTTAGGGGATGCACTGGTGCAGCAACAAGTCTGGGACAAAATCACTATGTAATATGAAGCTTCATACTGCTATCAACATGTTGAAATGCTCTAAGCAATAAAATACCACACATCTTCTTTGTAGCGTCAGTATTGTTTTTACATTACGACCTAGAGCTTATGAACACACCAAAGTCAGAAAAAACACTTCCCAAATCGGGGATTAGGAAGAATTGAGGAGCTCATGAATGCAGCAAAAGAGTGACTATTCTGCTCACAGGTTTCACTTCCTCCAGAGTTGTCTCCTCAACTTTTGCCGACAACTGTGAAATTAATCTAAATCTTAGTCATGTCAGACAACCAAAATCTTTTCAGATGAAGGTCCCTGAAGTGAAATCTTACCAAAGGGGAATCCCTGACCTAATGTGTATGAATTCAGTGGTCTTGAGCACAAAAAAGGTTGAGAATACTGGTCTTTTGTGTCATGCTCACACAAGTGTCCAGCCCAATTAGATGCCAAAAATAGAATAGCTGTGTTGACACATTTTTCAGACGAGTATATAACTTTCTAACTTAAAAAATTGCAAACAAAGAGTTTTTTATCCTCTTCTAAACTCATTGCCACGAAAAAGTTCCTCTCTTTAAGCACAACTAAAAAATTTTTGCAATCATCCAATCAGAAGAAGTCATTAGACACGAAGGACATACTATAAGGTACTTTATAAGTATGCCAGTATAATTATGACCACATAAAATGGACTTTGTCATTAGTCCAACCTGTTAACCTACATGTTTCTATAGCCAGTCATAGTGTAACTAAATTTAACTACTCACACAAAGATCGACTCTTTGTTAATGCATCCTCACTTAAAAATCTACTAAATCTAAATATTTTTTAGACAATATGTTCATAATTTAAGAACAGTTTTCCTGATGCATAAAGAAAAAAGATTTAACCTCTCAAATGTCCCAATTTAAGATCTTTCTTTTAAGCTGCAGTTAGGACTTGGTCACGGCTCTGTTCCACAACAGGATCATCTCACATTTATGTCTCACGTTTGTTTCACTGTAATCATATTATGTTTGTTCTTTGTCCGACAGTCGCCCATGTTTGACGGGAAGGTCCCCCACTGGCACCACTTCTCTTGCTTCTGGCAGCGAGCAGCAGCTCAGTCCACAGCTGATATCGCTGGGTACTCTGACCTCCGCTGGGACGACCAGGAAAAGGTCAAAAAGGCTATTGAAAGTGGTGGAGCAACAGGAGGTCAGTGCTTGACTTTTACCATTGGGATGTCTTAAAATGTCATATTGCCACACACAACATGTACAGACTGCACAGTCCCAGTGTGGCTTCATGGAGATGATTAATAATAAATTAATAAATAATTAAATGTCATCTCAGACCTATGGACCCTTAGTTGAGCAGCTAACTAAATATTTTTTATTCAGGTTGATTTGCAAACATAGCTTATTACATTTATATAAAGAGTGACTGTACTTTTGTTCAATAGCTTAGTGAACGTTGCTCTGTCAAACGGGTGTACGGATCACCGTGCATCATGACAGTGCAGCAGCAGCAACTCACAGCAAGCAGTAAACAAAGTCTCCAAACCATTATCAGCAGGTTTTTTTCCCTTTTTATCAGTGAAAAATACAAACACAGGCTCATAGAAAATAAAACATCTCTGTACACTGTAGTATCTCACAGAGGTTTGACATACAGTATATTTGCTTCCTTGTCACCACACAAAATCAACAAGGTTGTAACATTTGTTCTTGTAAATGTTGTTTATCCTCAGAAATCTTGCATATATAGATATATTGTTGTTTATTACTTGATTACTATTGCTTGCCTTGAAAATTAAAATATAATGACATCCTTCTTGTAGGAAAAGGAGACCAGAAGAGTGGAGCTAAAGGAGAGAAGACACTGAATGACTTTGCAGTTGAATATGCCAAGTCAAACCGCAGCACGTGCAAAGGCTGTGATCAGAAAATAGAAAAGGTTAGCAGCCACTTTTATTTACACACAGAAAAACTGTTCAAAATGCTGTTTCTGTATTCGGTATGACACATGGTGTAAGTTAGATCGTTCTGTTGTGTTAATGAGTCATCCTCTCCTTCAGGACCAAATCCGTGTTTCCAAGAAAACTGTGGACCCAGAGAAGCCCCAGCTGGGTCTGATCGACCGCTGGTACCACACTGGGTGTTTCGTGAGCCGTCGGGAGGAGCTGGTCTTCAAGCCTGAGTACACCGCCGCTCAGCTGAAGGGTTTCAATGCACTTCGGGCAGAGGACAAGGAGGAACTTAAAAAGAGGCTCCCTGCTGTCAAAAATGAAGGGTGAGACAAAAGCGCTTTTTACACAGAGATGGCGTGATAGGGCTGCTACGGAGTCCCGTCTTTACACCGCCTTTGCTTTTGCCTTCCAGTTTGAAACGGCTAAGGGTCTAATTATGTGCAGGTTAGGTGGTTAATTTTGTGACACACAGAGTTGACAAAGTTTGTGATCTTAGCTCCGGTACGCATTCTGGACAGCCGCCCGCCCTCTGTCACCACCACTGACTGCATTCAAAGCCTCTCTGTCTCCCACCGTCCTGCAGCACATGAAAATTGCCTTGAAGGTGTCCCTGAAGGCCGTCATGGTGTACGCATACAGGAAGGGGTTGACAGCTGAGTTGGCGTGTGATAGGATGATGGCAGTGAGCAGCAGCTCTAGCGGCACGGGGCAGTGAGGGCAGAGCAGCAGGAAGCAGTTGATGATGTGGAGCGGGATCCAGCAGATTGTGAAGAGGAAGAGAACCAGGAAGAGCGAGGTGGCGGTCTTCATCTCTCGGCGCATGCTGGCTGCAGCCTTCATCTGTCCCTCCCCTCTGCCGCTTTGCTCTGTCGCAATACGCCTCACCTGCCGCTTGACTGTGACAAAAATTTGGGCGTAGATAAGAAACATGATCACCAAGGGTGTCAGCACACAGGCGAAGAAGTTGAAATAGACCATGTAGGTCATGTCCACCACAAAGACAAAGAAACAGTAGCCCGAATCAGGCGGCGTCTTATGCCAGCCCATCAGAGGCACAAGCCCGATGAGAAAGGCTAGCAGCCACGTGGTCAGGATCACAAACACGGCATTACGAGGCGTCATCACGACCCGGTAGCGGAAGGGCATGAAGATGGCCACGTAGCGCTCCACAGCCACTGCCAGCAGGCTGAAGATGGAGCTCTGCGTGAACATTATTAAAACACTCAGCATGAGCAGACACAGGTAGAGATTGTGACGTGGCAAACCGACGTCAGTCAGGATGGCACAGGGAATGGCAATGGAGCCCACGCAGATGTCAGCGACTGCGAGTGAGACCAGGAAGTAGTTAGTGACAGTGCGTAATTTGCGGTTGAGGCCCACGGCAGCGCACACCAGTAAATTGCCGATTGTGGAGAAAAAGGCGATGATAAGCTCTGCCGTCATGTACGCCACATTTGGGGAAATCACCAGGTCAGCAGGCGGGGGTGGAGGAAGGGAGGAGGTGGTATTGGAGAAGTAAGGAGCTGAGGAGGTGTGGAAAGGCTGCAGGAAAGGAGAGGGCGGATAGGATGGGCTTGCAGTTTGGTGGAAAGTGTAGAGGTGCAGCGGTGCGGTGGCGTTCTCCATGGTTGCTCCTAAAGAGAGAGATTTAGATTAGAAGTCAAACTTAACAACTCAGTGCGGTGATGAAGACAAGAAAGCAGTATAAGTACTCACCAAACTAGAGCAGTATCGTTCTTTTAAAAGTGTCAACACTCAAGCTAAAGACTTTTTCATCTCGTCTTTATTCTGGCAGCAGCCGTCCTGACACTGCACACCTGTCCTCACGTTACATGCACACTTGTGTTTGAACAAATCTGGAAGACACTACTTTATAGAATTCCCTTCTTCCCTCTTGATGTCGTCTGACAAAGGATGTTTGCCTTGTTTTTTTGCACTCCAAGGGATCAGACAAACTGCTGCTGGATGGTCATTAACTGATCCGTGTATGTGTCTGGTCTCACAGGGAGGCTAATGAATATGTCCTGTCAGGGCAGGGTGGATGATATCAGCACTGACACCTGGGATTGCGTAGACATGTACCTACTTGTGTGTGGGTGCATCTGATAACTGATGGGGCCCTAATGACTTTGCCTAATGAATAAAGGTGTCAGACTCGAGCTTGTTTGTTCCGAATCTTGGGTTTGTTCCAGTATCCCTTTTGGTCTCATTTAGGAAGATAATTTGAAGCTTTTTTTTCTTGTCCGTGCTGAGTTATTAAGAAAGAAAAACAACAAAAGTTTGGAAGAAAACTGTTTTGAACTCATGTTTGCTCTTTCAGGAAGCGTAAAGCCGACGAGGTGGATGGAGTGTCAAAGAAACAGAAAAAGGAGGAAGAGGATGAGAAGAAGAAGCTGGAGGAGCAGCTGAAGGTATCTTATGGTCCTCCATTTTGTTTCCTATTTTGGAGTAAACGTCACGTTATGTTTTTAATGTGTTTGTATTGTTTTTCGTGCATCTGCAGAGCCAAAGCCAGCTGATATGGGGAATCAAGGACAAGCTGAGGAAGTTCTGTTCAACCAATGATATGAAGGAGCTGCTGATTGCAAATGGCCAGGAGGTTCCGTCTGGAGAGTCCAATGTAAGAGAGCCTCATCTCATTTAACCTCATCTTATTCAGACAGTTATTTTGCTGGAGAGAATGCCCAGTCTTTTGTCTTTTACTGTGTAAATAACATGTAAACAACTAACTGCAGCCTCTGCTGTTCCTGATGCTGTTCAAGTTGCCATGACCAGCATGTGTGTGTTGTTCAATTGACAGGTGGTGGACTGCTTGGCTGACGGCATGGCTTTTGGTGCTCTAGAGGTCTGTAAGGAGTGCAAGGGCCAGCTGGTGTTCAAGGGCGACGCTTATTACTGTACAGGGGACATCTCAGCCTGGACAAAGTGTGTGTTCAAGACCCCAACACCCATACGCAAAGACTGGGTCATCCCCAAGGTAGGTCACCTCATTTCAGGGCTTCGTATGGTTCCTGATAGCAGAGCAAGTGACCCTTCCGTCAAGCTGTCGAAGCTAGCACAGAGCCCACACTGTAACCAACTACACTCCAAAGATTATAGGCTGTAGGCTACAGATAACAGTGTGAGAGTGAACCACCACATCACTGGCCATCAAGACAGGAGGCAAGTAATATAAAGGGAAACTTCACTTCAACCAGCTGTGTGTCATTACAGTGAGCAGCTGGACAGCGTTTGGCTTCCCCCCCGTGCTGTTGCCAGCTGACAGGCAGGGAGCTCCAGAGGGGAAGCCAAATGCCGTTCAGCTGCTCACTGTAATGACACACAGCTGGTTGAATTGAAGTTTCCCTGCTTCCTTTCACTGGTTCCTGTACAGCAGGGTCTGTCTTATTTTCACTGTTATAATCATTAAAAAGTAGGCTATATCTTCAGCAGCTAGCTAGCTAACCCTACACTTTTCAGGGTTTCATTTCGGTTTTGGAACAGAGAAGAAACATTTATCTTTTCCAACCTCTCCAGATAACGAGTAGCATTAATACATGTGCCCTAGGCAAAATGTTTAGCATCCCAAATGTTGCATAATGGAATAATGATCAAGGAAATGTCACATTTTGTCGTTAAATTTTACTACTCAGAATATTCTGTCTTAATCGTTTTAGGAATTCCACGAAGTTCCCTTCTTGAAAAAATTCAAGTTCAAGCGACAGGACAGGGTTTACCCAAAGGAGGCTCCCACCAAAACCGTCACTGCAACCAAAGCAGAACCTTTGGCGAGTGCATCAAGTGCCCCAACTGAGAGACTGCCAGAGGGAGCACCTCCAGGTTAGTGACGACACCTGAGGCAGCAGTATACTGCAGGTGTTGAAATATTTTTTGGGAGGTTGTATTGTCTCTGTACGCTTGTGATTTTATTTAGTGGTTGCATTTTAAACGTAAATGTAAATTGTATTTGAGTAAACAAACAAATTTGTAACATCTGTGTTTTTGTCCATAGACAAACCTCTCACTGGTATGAAACTGTTGGCTGTGGGCAAACTGACCAAGAACAAGGATGATCTAAAGGCCGCTGTCGAGGAGCTGGGCGGAAAGATCACCGGCACAGCCTCTAAGGCCTCTCTGTGCCTCAGCACCAAAAGTGAGGAACCAAATCAAAAATGTGGGCCAGCAAGTTCCCTCAATGTAACAGTTCCAACTTTTCTAACTTCAGGTCTGTGTTTTTACAGAGGAGGTGGAGAAGTTGAGTAAGAAAATGGAGGAAGCGAGGGACGCCGGCGTGCGCGTGGTCTCCGAGGATTTCCTCACAGACATCAAGTCGTCGGGTAAAGCCCTCCAGGAGCTGGTCTCCCTGCACGCCATCTCACCCTGGGGTGCAGAAGTCAAAGTCGAGGCTCCAGCTCCATCGGCAACCTCCAAGTCTGGAGCGCTGGCTACCAAGAGCACAGGCAGGGTGAAGGAGGAGGAAGGTAAAGAATACGAGTTGCTGTTATTAATGTATGTGCTCAGATATGTTTATCTAAATGTTAGAGCACATTTTAGAGAGGTGATATATATTTTTGTGGGTACATTTTTTATTAATATTTGCATTAACACTGTTACAGGTGGAAGCAAATCCAAGAAGATGAAACTCACAGTCAAAGGAGGAGCTGCTGTGGATCCAGATTCAGGTACTCATGAGTACCCTGCGTTGAAAACATTTTTTCTCTGCCTCCTTCTAACCTTGACAAATGTTTTTTTTTCCTAGGTCTGGAGAACAGCGCTCATGTCTTGGAGCAGAGCGGAAAAATGTACAGTGCTACGCTGGGTCTTGTGGATATCGTCAGAGGAACTAACTCCTACTACAAACTGCAGCTGCTGGAGGATGATGTACAGAAACGGTCGGTGTTGCTGCAGAAAATCATGTCACTGTCTTGTTTTATTGTGAAGTTATTAAAGGGCACATATTACGCTAGACACCCTGTAAATTTCACTTCATGTGGTGTCCTAGGTTGCTAGATGTATGAAAAAAATAGTAATTATGCCAGAATAATCATTCTAGTTCGACTATCTCTTTCCTGTGTGTGCAGGTACTGGGTGTTCAGGTCATGGGGCAGAGTGGGCACCACCATCGGAGGCAACAAGCTGGACAAGTTCCATGACAAAAACTCCGCCCTGGACAACTTCCTGGGAGTCTACAAAGAGAAGACGGGCAACGAGTGGGGCTCCTCCAACTTCACCAAATACCCCAATAAGTTCTACCCCCTGGAGATTGACTATGGACAGGTACAGACATTAACACACAGAACTAGAAAGGAGATATCAAACTGTATGTTTCTATCTGCAGCTGACTGGATTTTGTTTTTCTCTGGTGTTTTGACAGGATGAGGAAGCAGTGAAGAGGCTGACGGCCACCGCCGGCGCCAAGTCCAAGCTGGCCAAACCCGTCCAGGAGCTCATCAAGATGATCTTTGATGTAGAGAGCATGAAGAAGGCCATGGTGGAGTTTGAGGTAAGACTTTTAATGCTGCTTTGATAAATTACAGGTAAAAGAAACCTCCACATCTCCATCTTGTGCATTCAGCTCTACAGTATTAATGCAACCCCAGTGTGTGCATTATTCATTTATGTGTCCCACATACAGTACATAGAGCTTGTTTCTCCTTTCCTGTCTTCAGATCGACCTCCAGAAGATGCCCCTCGGAAAGCTGAGTAAGAGGCAGATCCAGAGTGCCTATGCTCTGCTCACTGAAGTACAGCAGGTCAGTAACTGACAATCTCCCCAGGGGAGTTGTCTCAGTATTCACCTTCTTTTGAGATTCCTCTTTATAGGACTCGGTAGTGCATTGCAGTCCACTTCAACACATTCAATTCCTTTTCCTGCTCCCCTTTAATTCCATTAGACACTTGAATGAATGCGTTTTTGACATGAATAACTTTTACATCATTGGTAATGTCTTGTTTATCACAGGCTGTGTCAGAGTCCCTGTCTGAGGCCCACATCCTGGATCTCTCCAATCGTTTCTACACACTCATACCTCATGACTTTGGTATGAAGAAACCTCCACTGCTCAGCAGCCTGGACTACATTCAAGTAAGGACACAAACACTGGCTGTGTTTACATGCATACTAATATTCCACTATTATTCAGGTCATTTGAACAGCACATTCTGTTTTGGTATTCTGAATTAGGCATTTTCAGATTAAGACATGTGGTATGTGTTGTTATTTAGAGCATTGTTTGGACGTGTAAACAGTGCATTCAGAATATGCGTCTCAATTTGGCTTTTTACTGCAGCTTGTGACACAAGGCCTCTTGCCTTTTACAGTCAGCTCTGTGCGTTGTCATAGATGGGTTGCACACAGACCAACGGTTTGCAAGGCTGGGGTAGAGATGCATGCCCAAAAGAAAGGACTACATTTCTGGTTGAGAGGAGAAACACACCTACTTTTAAACATTATGAATGACTTGGATATCAACAGGTTTTTGGATATGCGTAAAAATTGTAATGTCAACCTTTTCAAGAAGGTGGTTGAAGAAATTTTTGAAGAAATGACACAACCAGTAGCTTTTCCATATTTTGACATGATAAACATGTTAAGACACGTTAATCTGAGAATGTACAGCTGCATGGAATATTAGTGGAGCATTCATTTTCATTGGCCATGTAAATAGCTTAGTTGTAATATTGTCTTTTTTGGAATAAAGGCAAAAAGTGGAATATTTTGTGCATGCTAACATAGCCACCGTTCCCTACTCTACAATTCTGTCTTGCTTTATAAACGAATAGAGTATAAATGGGTCTCACAACATCCACAATCATCGCTGTTTAGGCTAAAGTTCAGATGTTGGACAACCTGTTGGATATTGAAGTGGCATACAGCCTGCTGAGAGGAGGGGCCCAGGACAACGAGAGAGATCCCATCGACATCAACTATGAGAAACTCAAAACCAAGATTGAGGTGAGGAGTCTAACTCCATGTTTTACTCTTTTGTGATTACAGATAGTGTGCAAGATGTGTCTTTATCCATTTCAACCTAATAATAACAACGTTCAATGTGCTCACTGTATAAAGAGATTGTGTATGGAAAGATGACAGTATGCTGTATATTGTTGTGTCACAGGTTGTTGAAAAGACTTCAGATGAGGCTAAGATTATTTGCGACTATGTTAAGAACACCCACGCTGCTACACACAACACGTACACACTGGAAGTGCAAGAGGTGAGTGGTGTTTGGGAGAAACTGTTGAAACATTAACTTTGAGTATTGCGTCGCAAATTGTTAGCTTGTATAAATTTGTTTAAATTGCTGATTCCATCACTGCATACCCTTGTTGTCCACCATGATTTATAATTTCACTGCGTTTCCTGACTTGTCCTCATCTTCTAGATCTTCAAAATTGTTCGAGAGGGAGAGCGCCAACGGTACCGTCCCTTCGAGGAGCTACACAATCGCCAGCTACTGTGGCACGGTTCTCGCACCACCAACTACGCCGGTATCATGTCTCAGGGTCTTCGCATCGCTCCTCCAGAGGCACCAGTGGTGAGTGTTTGTTTAAGTTTGGGGGGAACCAAAAGCAGCTTCTTCTCTCTTCTTCTTCTTGTGCAACAGTGAAATGTGTTCGCTCTCACCTGTATTCTGTCAGGCTTTTTGTCCTGTGTTACATTGCCGTATTGCTTCACTCTCTCCAGACTGGTTACATGTTCGGCAAAGGTGTGTACTTCGCCGACATGGTGTCCAAGAGTGCAAACTACTGTCACACCTCCCAGTCAGACCCTGTAGGCCTTCTACTGCTGGCAGAGGTCGCTCTCGGCAACATGTAAGTGACCGTCTGAGATCTTAAAAAAAAAGCCTCAATATCAACCTTGTCTTATACTTAAAAAATACGTGATGATGATATAAATGAATATGTCTGTCTGTAATGCAGGCATGAGTTGAAGAAGGCGTCCCACATTACAAAGTTACCCAAGGGCAAGCACAGTGTTAAAGGTGAGAAAATGTTATTGGTCACCGCAAATTTTATTTTGCAACTCCAGTGCCTCTTGTTAATAATACATAGAAGTTTGGTTTGTGTTCTGCTTCAGATTTTCATTCATTAACTTTTTTTTCTTGCAGGTTTGGGAAGAACTGCTCCCGACCCAGGTGCATCTGTCACTTTAGACGGAGTGCAAGTGCCTCTGGGAAAAGGAGTCCACACTAACATTGATGACACAAGTCTCCTGTACAACGAGTATCCTTTCACACTGACCACATGGTTTATGAATTTGATAATAATTTGTTTCTGCTTTGCCATGTCATTAATTAATAGTTTGTAAGTCCAGACAGAGTAAAATACTTCGCTATTACATATTGTTCCTGACTTTACAATAAGATAAGATCATCCTTTATTAGTCCCACAGCGGGGAAATTTGTATTAATCACAGCAGCAAAGGGGACAGTGCAAACAAGAAGCATCAGTTAAAAAAGCACAAAGCAATATACTAAGTATGCTTTGATTAAAAAACAAAGATCAGTCTAATTAGTAAACAGTAAAAACACAGAGTAACTAGAGTAAGTTAAAGACAAAAAACTGTCTGAATAACTTTCTCAGGTTAGTTTGTAATCGAGAATTTGTAAAGGCTGAGCTGTCACTGTTGTACTTTCGATTTTACTTAATTAGCAAGTTCTTACAACACAACATTTAGCCTGAATTTAGACCAATGTTGCTGTTATAATTCTAAAATTAGATTGATCTTGAATGAATGTTTTCCATTGGGGGAATCTCTGTGTTATAACTAAAGCCTAGTTCACATTACATGATTTTCACCCTGATTTTGCGTTGCAAAGACTATCATAATCTTTTGATGTGATCTGTTAGCGGGAGTCTCGCCAACTGCGTTACAACCTGTGTGTGCACACCACAAGATTTCTCCTCTGAGCCCTCGCAGACAGAGCCCCAGATAATGCGGTGACGTCACCAAACTTGGAGACGACACATCGTTAAGGCATGGATATTCTTCCCAGTGTTGAATTAGATCTGCCTCCAGGGCCTGGGTCCAAACACAACACACTCCCCGTGATCATATGGATGCCGCCATTGTTGTTGTTCTCGCCGGCTTGTCAGTGTTGTCAGATCTTGGGAGATAAACAAGCAACCAGGGCTATGGAAACAAGCCCAAAGTTGCGGCTAATAAGCCAGTCAATTTAACTCAAACCATTATCTCTCTCTAACCACAACCATGTGATTTTTGTGCCTAAACCTAACCAGACCTTTAGCACAGCACAGAACAGCACTGTCACACCACACAACAGCAATCTAGGTTTACCATCTAACTACTGCTGGCCTGCCTTCACAAAGCCGAGTGACGGCTTAAATTTACTGAACCGAAATAGTTTTCATATTGGCTCCTCGGGAAGAAATCAACAGTGGTTTTATCTATTGATTTATTGAATTAATATCCTGCCCACTGCAGCGAGTGAGCAGAATCTGTGAGTGGTGAAACAGGCAAGCTCACAGACGGACTGGGAGCCTTGATTAATCACTGTAGACACAGTTAATAAGTAAATTATATTTGTGTGATGTAAACAGCTGTCTGTGCAGATTATAGTTCATTAAATGTGACAAAAAATAGCGTAAAAAAACTTGTGAGACACATGGATTATAAATTTAATAAAGTGAATGCTTATCTGTTCCGTGAGAAGCAAGTGACGGTTGTCAAAAACTATTTCTTAAAACAATTTTGGCCATAAACAGGACAATATTAAAACAGGAGTTGATAGCTCTCAGCTTGGCGTTGTTGCTGTTCCTAACAAAATGTAAGATTTACACTACAGGGCTGTCCACACACTGTCTCTGATCTTGGATTATCTTCTTTTTGTTCACCTCCGTGTCTGTAATATGCCTGGAGCTTCCTCTTACGTCTCGTGTGTGGGTCATTTTCCTTAACCACTGCTCCTCCAGGTACATCGTGTATGACGTGGCGCAGATAAACATGAAGTACCTCCTGAAGATCAAGTTCAACTACCAGACGTCCCTGTGGTGAGAGGGGCTGCGTCCGAAACCTCTCCAGTGAAAACAAAGACCACTGTTGCCTCCAAACGCCTCGGCTTCATTCTCTGCAACAGAAGATGTTTGGCAAAGGAGTTACGCTACACCGTGCTTTACAATGGTCATCGGAAATCTCTTGTCACTTTATTGCTTTCTCATCAGGTTTACTAGCAGGCAGCCTTCCTTAGTAACACATTAGGCACCCCAAAACTTTACTTCAGAGTTGCTCATGAGACTGACACAGAAATGACAGCTCAGTATAGCGGTTGGAGCACGGTGCGTTCTGCATAGAAAGGTTTTGGTTTAGAAATGAACATCAGAAAATGTTTATAGTTTCCCGGCTCATTTGAGATGGATCTTATTTCGTCATTCTTTAATAAACCTCTAGTTAATAAGGCCTAGTACTGCAAGTTTAGAAGGAGTTTTGAGTTGTGAACAACCAATCCGCAGACATACACAAACCAGTAGCCACCAAGAGGATCGTTTTCTAGACTGTTGGGTTCCAAGATACTGTACAAGGTTTGACGTGTATATATTTCCTCTGTTGTTTGTCTCCCGAGCTGTCTTCCTTACTGACAAACGAAATAAAAAGTGAACGTGGTTAGTGTTTAAGCAAAGTATTCTGTAAAAGAAGCAACTGCCATGGTATGTGGTACACTTTTTCTTAGTGTTTTTCTCGCTTACCTCAAGTACAATAAAAATGTTCGCAAAATTTCATGCCTACGTCTTTGAATCATTCTTGTTCTGCATGATTGGATTGGATTTCAGTGTGGAAATAAATATATATTTGCATGTCTTTTTTAAAGCGATGAGATGATTGATTGCCATGAGTGCTTTTTCTTTTCTTCTGTCAAGTCAGGGTCAGATTCTGTTGAGGGACGTCTTCAGCAGGATGATAGCTTGGCCTTGAAGCTGGATCTTGAAAGACATTTAACCATTAGAAATCCTCCTGCCTGTGCACACACAAATTGTATTTATTAACATAATTTTCCATTTGAAACAGGCTGGTGTTTTTCGTGAAAGGCATTTTATCCTGGATGTGGTTTTCTGGTGCAAGAACCTGCACCTGTAGGAAAATATTTAAACTCGAATAAAGCACTGACACTGTCTTCCAAATTGGCCACTATTATAAAAGAGAGGACACCTCAAACTGCAAACAAGGTCAATTATGACTCTTTCTATTTTGAACTTTGGATCCATTGAGGTTTTAAATTTGTAAAACTTTCCTCTAGCCAAGAAAAGTGTTGTAATAGTCTGTGACATCATCACAATGTGAAGTCTATGAGCTGAGCGGGAACCTTGTGGGTGATGCCAGCAGGAGACAACACTACTGCCCATATTCAGTGGGTTACATAGTGCGGAAGTAAATCTGGAAGCTAGAAACTTTTTGGGTGCATGTGCCAGGTGGGCAATTCCATTGGAATAAATAGGCGCCATCTTGGCATCCACTATCTAGTTATTATAGAGTGCCCCAGGATATCCCCTGGTCTCAAAGTTGGTGTTTTTTTGGTTGTTGTTTTTTTAATGGGTTTTTGGTCAGATGCCTGAAATAAAGTTTGTGGTTAACACAGGCTGAAGAGACTTTATGTTTTGTTATATGGTATAAAGTACGTCAGTAAATACCCCACTTGTGAGTTTTGAAGCTTAAGTGGCTGAATGAGATTACAAAACATCCAGGACCTTCTGCGTGTAAAGCAGACATGATGACCACTACACTATGGAACCTTATTAAGTTGCAAAACCAAACATGTGTCATGAAAGTGTGTTTGCTGCAGAGTTTATTTTCAGCAATAATCCAATTCAAAAGATCTTTATTTATCCCAAAGGAAATTCTTGTGCCAGAGAATGCTTCAGATTACAGTAACACAAATTACAGTAACAACAATTAACACACACAAACCAGTTACAACCAGAACAACCACTGGGTTACAGGGGTCACACATGATGATGTAAGTTATTTTTTATTATTATTATTATTAAAGTTACCTAGTGAGCCTTTAACTGAAGTGCTGTCTGGAACAATGGAGGGATGCTGAGTGCCTACTCTGACTTCCAGTTTTGCATATGAAACGGCTTTCCAAGCATTTCTCCTAAGATATTGTACGGAAAGTTATATTCACACCAAGTAAATGTAATTGTGTGTATGTATAAACGATACAAAGTGATTCTCCAACCATCGGTTTGATAAATTAAAAGATTTTTATTTCTCAAATCGCCCTCCAGATAGCGTCCCGACCCAGAATGCATTTTGACAAGGTCTTTGAAAAAGCGGCGCGGCTAATTCAAGATGGCGGAGATGGACCAGCTGTTAGACGAGAGTGAGTAACAACACAAATTCAAGGAGTTTTGCACTGTAAACACGCAGCGGTCCCGTAGTGGTAAAGTAAATATTTGGTGATAAACTACAATCGTTGTCCATGTAATGAATATCGTGAGTTTTGGACGGAGTTCATAAAGTCGTTTTTAGAAGCAAAGAGATACCGGTTTGTCCAAGTCAGCTAACGCTCGTTAGCACGAGAGGCTAACCATAGCTAGTGCTGGAGTTGAGCAAGTTACTTTAGCCCAACTGGGTAAACAAATAACGTTAGCTTAGCTACGAGCTAACGGCTGCTAGCCGTACACCATAAGCAGCAATAACAAAAGGGCTGCTGTAACGTCTCTGTGCCAAAGTACACACGCTAGCTACTAGCTTTGTGTGTTGCTGGGCTTAGTTTTTTAGTCTTCGGTGACACCTTCCTCATATTTAGTGTCGGTTATCGCCAGTTAACGTTACATGGTAACGCGCTGCAAATCGTTTTGACAATCTGGTGAGGGCAAACCAGCCAAGTTATTTAGCTGTTAACAGCTGTAATAGTCATTTCAGTCGACGTGGACGTAGTTAACGTAACTAAATATTGTCCCCGGGTCGTAACACAGTGTAACGTTAGCTTGTGTAGCTCATTTCGTTGATATGATCTGCCCAGCTGATGTTGTGCCCGTGTCTGACAGCTCATATTGGGGGTTAGGGCCTAACTGACTGCGCTAGCTATATCTAACTTCAGTTACCCTGCCGGCTGCTGTCAGTGTTTAAAGGACACTCTCACAGATGTCAGCGATTTAAAGGCGTTTTCTTTGATGGCTAAAATTACCATGTTAACTTAAAACCTAAGATCATTGCTTGATTGTTCTTTCACCCACTGTGACATGCTCAGTAAAAACATTTACAGCATTTTATAGTCTTAAGCCATCAGGATGTAACTGTAGATTGATGTAGCCCTATTTGTCCTCTTCCTCAGGCTCTTCAGCAGAGGCACTTGTCAGTCTAAAAGGTAGGTGGGCTGCAACTGCATATGTATCTGTACATGTTTTGGCACTGTGTACAAGCACATTGGGAACCACTGGGGATTTTTAAAAACCTTTTATTGGGGTTTACAGTAAGATACATTTATAGTGTGCCATCAGTGAGCAAATACAAGTAGTTTTGTATAGTAGTGCATTGTAGTTTTTTTGTTGCACAACAGGAACCTGCTAAAAAACAGTAACACGCAATGTTACTTTTAATTCCTTTCTTGTATAGATAAATGAAATGAAGACAATTTGCATTTCCCTATAGAACTATATTTCATTTGATACAGTACAATAAAACAGATATTTAATTTTTAAATTGACAAAAAAACGAATTGCTTTTTGTAAATATACTCTCATTGGGTTTGTTTACTTCACCTCTTGTTTTAACAATATTCAGCAAGTGTTTAGGAATTGAGGACGCTAACTTTTAAAGTTTTAAAAGTGAATATGTTATGTAAGATTTACCCCCCCAAAAGCCTCCAGATTTATATCTGTCTGTGTGGAATAGCAGGGCAAAATACCATCTGAATAGTGACAATAGTTTCTTCATACAAGAAGCATCTTGAAGCTGTCAGTGTAAACAAAGGCTTTTAAAAGTATTATATAAATCTCAGTTAGTGTGCTCAGTGTCATTCCACTTTACTGCACATAATATGGATTGAAATGTAACAATCTCTTTATCTGTGTGGTTTAATTTGATTAATACCAACATCTGGTCTAAATTTCAACTGAATATCTGTACTGGAAATATGTTTATTGAAAACATTTTCTGACATGTTAAATACTCTTTTCCCACACAGTATGTTTAAAAAAGGATTTTCAAGTCATTGCATTCTGTTTTTATGTACGTTGTACACAGCGTCCCACCTTGCTTTGGATCGTAAGACATGACCAGTGAACATAATACTGATTTGATATTGTCTGTGTGTTTGTTAGCTTGCACATGCCGTAGGTTTCCCAGTTTAAAGCGTTATCTCGCCATAATGGCAAGCTTTTAGTAGCAACCCCACACTGCCTAACATTTGTGGCTGATGCAGTCTGGGATCCAGTCGAACTAATTGTCCCTATAAATTGCTTTCACTGCAGTTTTGTTCCCATATGGACAAACTCCATTTACATCTTCTTTGATATGAGATTAGTTTTGAGTCTGATATTTGATAACGCACAGCTCTCACTGGGGTTTGTATTTGATGTCATACATTATTTAAAATAAATGCTTTGGATTTTGTTTTGTAGAAGGCAGTTTGTCCAACACTCTGAATGAAAAGAACAGCTTCCCAAGAGCACACAACACCAGGGGACGTCAATCCTCCCTCACGATGGACACGGTAAGAGAAACTTGTGCATATCAGAAGCTCGTCCATTGCTCTCTCTGCATAATGTTATGAATCCTAAGCTTGAAAATATGAAGTAAACGGTTAGTTATATAACGCAGTAAAAAAAAAACAACCCACAAACCTCAACTTCCCAAATTTCTATACAGTGGAATAAACGCATCTCAGTCTAGAGTATTGCATGAAAGTATTAACATCATAAAGTAGCATTTACAGAGTTAATTTATTGCATCATATGTGCTCGAAATTTCATCCATTCTCATCTGTGATCAGGGCATGTAACATGTTTTTAAGCTGCTACCCTCATATTTACATGTTTAACCTCCATTTGGCTTGTGAATGAAAAACAATCTCAGAAACCTATTTAATGGTTTGAAAGCTTGTAATGAACAAAGTTAGTATTGTCGTGTGACATTTATATTTCTAATGTTTGGTTTGCAAATTAAGGTAGAGACATAGTAGTCTCTTTTAAGTCTTTATTTACTCGACCTGTATTTAGCAAGGTGGTCTCTTTAGATTCATTATCTCTTTTACAAGAGAGATCTGTTTACATTAAAAATATATAACCTGAGAGGCAAAAGTGTGGCTGTTTCAAAGAGGTACAGTCTTCATAGATATGAATGATTAAATGATGTTGTCTGTTACTCAGTTATTAAGGCGTTCTTGTTTGATATGGAACTGTTGTTGTTTATGTTGATTATAAGGTCACACCTTGATGATCTTATCAGCCACAGTGGAGTGTTTTCTTTGCAGTTATCTTTTCCAGCTGAATACTTGAATGTCTCACAGGGTTTCCCACACGTTCATTTATTTGTGACAGCTCGCCAGGATTTGTCACCACTTTTGATTTTCTATTTTTGGAGCTGGACCGTTCATCAGGTGTGGTATTGGAATATAAATATAATTCGGGTATTTATTGCATCTACACTCTCACAGTGCAGTGCATACTCTAGTGACAGACGCAGTAGCAGATCGTTAGACGTGATGAAAGTCAAACATCTGGTCTAAAAGTTTGTTTTTATTCAAAAGCTGCTCCTCTCATCCATCGATGTGATCTGATCAGCTCTGATTAGACTGACTAATCAGTTATCCACCCGTGACTCAAAACTCTGCAAACTGCTGCTAACGGAAAAAAAGAAGAGTTTAGATTCTAAGATTCTCATTCTGTGGGTAACATAACATAACTTGATTGCTTCATTATGTCTTTTCACACCAGTGTGGTGTGTGGAAATGCAGATCTAAAAGGAATAACAGTTCACATGTGAGTGGTCTCTATGTGGTCTTGTGTAAGTCTGTGTTTTTATATTCAGTTTTTCAACAAAATAAAGTAGTGATCAGTATTTGTAGAGGTCAGTGGCACAGTCTGGGACCCCTCTGGAAACATTTGTCGCACCAGCTGGTGGTGTAGAAAATACGCTGCAGTGTGCTTGAGGTGGATATTTTCATCTCACCAGAAAATTCCTTGTGTCAGATTGGCATGTCCTGCTCTCTCTTGGGTATTAAAGGAGAAGCTGACAGTTGGCAACTCTCTTTGCATATGTTTGTTTGAGTACATTCTGAGTATGACTGATGCATATTGCCTGAATCTGGTGTGTATCTGCAGGAGTGCTTTGATTGAACCATGTTTTCTGCATACAGAAGACAATCAGTGTGGTTCGGATATCTATTTTTCCTACTGCACATTAAATCGATGTCTCTGAAGTGACTAAAGAATAATACACACATAATTGTGCCTGGTATGAAGAGGTTTTCACTCTCAGAGCAGTATTGGCACTTTCCATTAATTGGAATCATTTATTATCTCGTGTCCACATGTCTTTGCAGCCCACACGGAGCTCAAAGAGGAGCCGTTTGTTTCGGGAGGAGGATGAGTCACCCCAGCAGCGTATCCCATCCAGATCCCCTCGGAGGAGCCAAAGGGTCAGCACCACACCACAGGTAAAGAGCACACACCATGGAAGTGATTTACAGCGCTGCAGCGTTACTTTTACTGTACATGTAGTCCTTAAAGTGAGCAAGCACAAAATGGCTCTGTCTAGTTACTCCAGCCTACACAAGCAAAACAGAGAAACCTAGTGATTGGGCTAACCTTTTCTTAGCTTCCTATGTTCAGTGTTTTTATACTTAGTGTTCCTGTGGTTTGCTCGCTTGCTTTGAGCTTTTAATGTGCAATAACCACACTTAGTGTTTTGTTTGCATTAGCTGTACTTTTTAAGGGGGCAATAACTGCTTCAAAATGCATCAAAACAAAGTGTATCAGAAAACAATGAGGCTGCAGATTTGAAAGATGAAAGGAACAGACTGGTGTACGAATAAACCTCGACTCCATATTGTTGCCTCTCCTTTGTTAAACAGGAGCTTCAAAGCCAGTGAGATAAACATAGCAAGACTTTTAAAAATGGTGCTGTCTCACTAGTCATCTGCTCGACCCCGCATGTGTTGAGCCACTAAGGTTAAAATGATTTCATAGCTCTGGTGGAAGAATACAAGAAAATATGTGCGGGATAACCCTCCTTAAGGTGTTTAATTTAGTGTATTTGATTTGTTTCTTAATACCTGTGTTCCTGTATGTTAGATGACTGTTTTATAACGTTTTTCTTACAGAAATTTTCTAACGTGGTGACACCAGATAAGAAGGCATCCCAGAAAATAGGGCTGAGACTAAGAAACCTCCTTAAGCTACCCAAAGCTCACAAATGGTGCATCTATGAATGGTTCTATTCCAATATTGACAGGTAAAGTCTCACTTTCACCTTCAGAAGACAGCAATTCATTTAAAAAAACAAAACAAAAAAAACTGTGATAAATTCAGAGATGCGTTAACAATGTTTTAGCTTTATGATTATCTGTAATGAAATTGAACGTGGTTTAAGATGTCAGAAATGTTTGTAGGACAATGTTGTGTTAACTAAGTTGTGTATTATTTTCTTTTCCAGACCTCTCTTTGAAGGTGACAATGAATTCTGCCTGTGTCTCAAGGAGACTTTCCCCAACCTGAAAACAAGAAAGTTGACAAGGGTCGAGTGGGGAACAATCAGGAGACTGATGGGGAAGCCTCGACGGTATGCTGAAATCTTTAAGCTTAGTGCCTCACCATTTAACCTCATGGTTTTTGTCTTCATTTATGTCAGACATTTCAGTGTGTGTAAACCATATCCTTTCCTGTATTTTTTCTGAAGCTGTTTCCTCAAAGACTTTTACTTTAGAAATTCTACAGCGCTGTGCTTTTTTGTTCCGCCCAGGTGTTCATCAGCATTCTTTGCTGAGGAGCGGACAGCGCTGAGACAGAAGAGGCAGAAGATGCGTCTGCTGCAGCAAAGAAAACTGTCTGATGTCTCAAACTGCAAAGACCTTCCAGATGAAATCCCTCTGCCACTCATCATAGGAACCAAAGTCACTGGTAAGATGGCTGACAACATGTCACAGAGACAGCTCTGTTTAAATGTTACAAGGTTATTATCATTGCAGTCAGATGACCTGCAGAGCACCCCAGTTTGCATGTATAGTATTTCTTTGATGTCCTACCCCTCAAAAAAACTGGCAAATCCAACAGAAGGGTACCACCACAACTTTTCCCTGTGGAAACGGAAAAAATGCGTACCGAACTGAACCGTACTGTGCTGCTCGGTGGAAGTGGGGCTTACCATAGCACAAGTAAGGAGGTCCCACACTGATCTGAACAATAGCTCCTTTTCCACCAACATTTCCAGGAAGGTTTATCACCAGGAATTTATTTACCTGGGTAAAATAATTCCTGGTAATCTGTGTGGTTTGCGTTTCCACCGCACCTCAAAGTTCCGGAAAATTAAATCAAATCTGGCTGATGACATAGATGATTCAGCTTGTGCACTGTATTTGGCTCCACCAGCTTGGCTGGTTACATGCTGTTGTAGAAAGTTGGGGCTGTTTGTCTCAGCCAGCAGCTAAGTTTAAAAGTATTTTAAGATAAGTGTCATGCGGCGAGGCTTTTCAAAAGCCCAGGTAAATGAGAAAAGTTCCTGCGGTGGAAAAGGGGCTATTGTTATTGGTGCAAATTCTGATTTTGTTTGTTTTCTTTTCATTCAACAGCTCGACTCCGAGGCGTCCATGATGGGTTGTTCACAGGGCAGATCGATGCAGTGGACACCAGTGCTGCCACCTATCGTGTCACCTTTGACCGCAGTGGTCTGGGAACACACACTGTGCCTGACTACGAAGTCCTGGTAAGTATACAGAACACATAACGACTTTATTTTGTCATTGTAATGCAATGTCATACACTTTCAAAACACAAAGATGTACTGAAGCTGTTATAATACGTTGTTAAACAGCTGGGGATGATTGTGTTTTCCAGAGCAATGAGCCCAATGAGACCATGCCCATTTCAGCCTTCGCCCAGAAGCATCGGATAACACGCTACATGCAGAACCTCATGACTCCTCCTCGAGGGCCTTACCCGTCCGCTACCACTCCCGTCCTCATGGTACTGTGAACTTACATCTAATAACAGATATGCACACTTGTTCCTGGTTTCTCGCAGTTGTCAGTGATATTTGGTAGTGGTTTAAATCTGCCTGTTGCCTGTGAGCACGCCTGTCTATTGCAACAGATACTTGGGCAGGCAGCCAGTAAGTTTGAGGTGGTTTTGGTCTGTACATGTATTGATGCAAAAGCATGTTCAACTTTGCATCAGTGGTGGGATTTAATGAATAAGAACAGTTCAGGTATTGTCATATTGAATCAAGTCATCATAAAAATGTGAAATAGTTTGAGCTTCAACACGATCAGTTTAAACTTTAAACAGTAGGAATCATACTGCAACTCTTGTTGAATCTTCTGAATCTCTTACACTGTACAGCTTATAAAGACAAATGACTTCATTGTCCATTTTGTCCAACAGGACAATGACCCTCTTATCAACCAGTCACCATGGAGAAACAAACTGCCCGGTGCTGAGGGAGATACTCTGGGAGGATTTCCTGTCAAGTTCCTCGTCCAAGTGGTAAATAGTGCCTGTTAAATGGAAAACTAAAATCTGACACCCGAAAACTTTGCAAGGCTTTTTTTAACAAACTTTTTCTTTTTTTTTTCACGACTAGACGAGGCTGTCCAAGATCCTCATGATCAAGAAAGAGCACATCAAACACTTGAAGGAAATGAACACAGAGGCAGAGAAACTGGTACAATCGTCATCATTTAATAATAGATTTATTATTTATACACTTAATTTAAAAGAAAGTTGCTTCAGAACCTGTTAAGTGTTTTCTGAGATGCATACATCAAGTCTAATTAAAAATATGATTATGTTTTTGTGTTCAGAAGTCGTACTCGATGCCAATTGACCTCGACTTCCAGAAGCGATATGCAACCACAGTGCTTGAGCTCGAACAGCTCAATAAAGATCTCAACAAGGTGCTTCATGAAGTTCAGCAGTTCTGCTGTGAGGTAAAGTAGATACACTTCAGTCCTGTTACTTCTTAGTCCATCTCGACCAGTTTGAATGTAAAAGTGCCTTGTTTAAGATGCGAATCCCCAATTTGTCTGTCCAGCTTGCTCCAGATCAGGGCATGGTTCCAGCTGACCATCCCACAGAGCTGCGGCGGCGTTGTGAAGACGAAGCCCAGCAGATGGTGCAGCTGAACAACTCACTGAAGGACGGACAGCAGAGTGTGACTAACCCTAGCCTCACACACCTCGTATCCCGCCTCACTGCTCTGCTGCTACAGATCAAGGTAAGGGACATTTAGGGATATGCTCAGCTGCGTTCATTCCTGCTCACATATTTTCTAAGGGCCAGTGTTCGCGTCGTGTTTTTGTTCTCAGCGCCGGTATCTTTTTTCAATTATTCCCAGTGAGGAGAGAGCATATGTGGCTGCCAAGAAATAAAGTGCTGCACATAGCGTCTTTTTTCAGAGTGCTTGGCCTTTTTTGTGCGTCCGCTCCAAGGGCTTCCAGTTGAAAATCTCAAACCCATTTGTGAGAGCACAACAGGTGACAGACACTGTAGGTTCCCAGTGATTGTTGTACATCTATCACTGTACTGTGGAGCTTGCCGTTAATTGTGTAATCCGCTGTCTGTTAATGTATTGTTACATTCGCTGTGTAGCTGAAGTTAATGTCAAGACGTTCTTGTCATAGAAACAAAACCCAAGTGCAGCATGTCATTAAAAAAGCACCTTTTTATGAAGCACTGGTATGAGGTGCTCCCCTGTGCCCTGCCCCTTTTTCTACAGAAAAAAAGACGCTATGTGGACACCGTCCCTAACTCATGTCAGATTTATTTGTGATGATGTTTTGACAATGAGGTTAGCATAAATTTGGCATCAACATCAATGTTTTAATAAGTCTGTTGTGAACTTTCTTTAACAGTTTTTGTATGTTCACTGAAGAATATTTGAATGATAAACCAGTACTTTGAAATTCTTTTCATTGCTCATTTTTGTCTGTTTTTTCCAGTGTCTGGCAGATGGAGGAGACCTGAACTCGTTTGAGTTTAAATCTCTGACAGACTCCCTTAATGACATCAAGGCATCAATTGATCCCTCCAATCTCAGGTAGAAAGCCCCTGCAGGGTTTCTAACTACACTTAAGCCCAGTTCAGACCACAGATTCACAACGAGGCAAAATCATTTTAGAACGCTGAAGAGAAAAGTTGCAGCGCAGTGAACTGGCCCGTCTCAGCTTGACTCAAGCCAGCTGATGGTGTCACTTGCAATTCATGCTGCTTTCCATTTACCTAGGAAGTCTGATTTAGGAATTACGTCACACCTGAGATGACCACGTTCTGGTACAAGAAGTCAGGGAACCAAGATGTTAGTGATACCATTTCTAGTCAGGTCAGCCACCCCAAATGGAGTGCACCATCAGCTTGTAAGTAAGCTGGTTAAGTCAGGTACAGACTGTCAGCAGATGGCGTGTTCGTTCGTTTGCTGTAGCATTGTCTGATAACAGCCCTCCTTCCCTGTTGAGCCTGTCTTCTTTACATCCCTGCAGCTGTTGACACACGTCAGCCCCATCCTCATGGTGTAGTGGTGTCGGGTGGTGGGTCACTTCTGCTGCTGCTGGCTATTTGAGCAAATGTCACACACATGCTGAAAAAGTACTCACTCGTTACTTGTATTTTAAAAGCTGTCAGAACGAAAGTACAGAGAGATGTTGCTATGGAGACGATACACTGTCTCATCTTGTTGCATTGGTGTAAACTGGTAGGTTTTAAGAACGTTGCAGACCGTTGCAAGTAGTTGCAAGTTCCATCGCGTCTCGTTGGGAATCATTGGCCTGAACTAGGCTTAAGGCACACGACATGAAACAACAGAAGGGATGGTTCATAGTTTTTTTTTATCTGTGTCAATGGCATACCTACAGAGTCCTTCAAGGGGACATGGGGGAGAAGAAGAATAGATGGTCGTCAACAAAGACGATAAATAGTTTTGTGTTTTCCCGAGAAATATTTTGAGTTTCCATGCACACGTCCTGTAGCAGCACAACATGCAGAGAGGGCTTAGATAAGGTGAATATAGATCTGCGAGATCTACGATTGTGGTGATGGTTTAATACCCTATTAAATGGACTATTCAAATACCAGTGAGGTGACTGTCATAGCTCTGAAACAGCTGTGCCACCCTTAACTCTTAATAACCTGAGAGCTTCAGCCCACTTCGGGAAATGCCTGGATCGTGCATCTAGACCAGTTGGGAATCACTGATCTAGGCTATACTCACCTTCACCAAGGCCTTTGCATGTTGCACTGCTGCATGAGGTACACATGGAGACTCAACATATTTCTTAGGGGAATACACATGCGTCATTCAACTTTCTTTTAGTATTATTCAAGTCAGCATCACTACCAGTCACCATTAAGTCAAGCTCCAAGAACTGAACATTTCTGATACCGTTGTCCTTTTTGTGTTTCCAGTTGCTTTCAGAATAACGTCGAGATCCACGTGGCACACATCCAGAGCGGCCTTAGTCAGCTGGGCAATCTGCACGCATTCTCTGCCAACAACACCAATGCAGTCTGAGCACTTGCACCACTCACACCACAAACAGGTGCATGCACACGCAGAGGTGCACTCCGTTCATATCGTCTTTTGAGATGGTGCTTCCACCTGAACTGGTACAAGACTGCGAACACAAAAAGCTCACGTGGATGATGTGGATCACCACCGTACAATCTGAATTTGGATGTCCCAGCGTAACAACTCAGAGTTCTGCCCCAAACCCCTGCAGCTTCGTGCTGAAGGGAGGGAGGATGTCATAAGTATTTTACCCACCCATTTTATTGTGTGAAAATGTTGGTGCACCCAGTCAAACACAAATCCGAAAGAACCTTTAGCTATCGCCACAAATCCACATCTCCAAACTCTCAATGGTTATTTATTGGTTCCACGTGCCAAACATTGATTCTTACAGTTTTTATAGTTCATATTTATTTATTTTTGAGTAGGTGTGTATGGTTATGAAACAATATTTTGCTATCTCTAAAGTTCCCCCCGTTCCCTGTAAGTGTTGTTGTTCTGTTGCTCCACTGATGGTAAGCACAGGGAGGTTAAAGAATGTTTTATAAAATTGTTTATTGTAGATAATTGTACAATATCTCTGATTATTAGGACTGTCGTCAGCATTTCTGCTGTGTATTCAGAAATTGCTTTTGTAATTTTGTGTGCACTGAAAAGAGATTTTGGTATTTTTATAAAGGAGAACTCTGGGGTTTTGATGCCTTTTACTCCCTAAGATGATCTTAGCATTTCCAGATTTGGCATGGCTGTTGCTGCAACCCCCTCCCCCACACTAAGCCTGCATCACTGATGTAAGCCCGACATATTCAACTCAACAGTTTTTTCCTAGAGAATCTCCTTTTTCAGTTTTGTAAAGTTGTATATGAGAGTGCCTCAGGGCAGTTGTATATAAATGTTTCCGTCTTTTTATATTAAACATAATATTGCAAAGCAGCATTTGGTCTTCTAGTTTTTAGTCTTTATTAACAGACAGTTTTCTTTCTTTACAATCAACAGTTTTATTACTATTTTACAATAAATACAAATGTTCCTTTTACTGCCTCTTATGATACACGTAGCTGTCTCATATCAGCTCTTATAATACATCACATGAAGCCGCCAAAACCAGCCATGGCCTCGTTTTCCCAGTCTGAGTCAGAGTCAGTGAAGTCCTGAGCCTCTGTGGCGTGGACTGGGGAGAAGTGACTGAACCTGTCCCCCGCTGCCCTCACATGTGGATACTGGATTTGGCATCCGTTATCCTTCGGTGAAGACCTGCTGAAGTTATTCTGCGTGGGGATGGGAGGAATCACAACCTTCATCTCTGGCCCGATGGTCTTGTTTGGTGGGAAGTTGTCATATTCCACCAGAACCTTTGCACCCTGGTTGCCGCTCATGTTGGCCTCGATTTTGAGTTGATGCTCGTTCTCTTTGGGATACAGATGGACGTTACAGCAGGGGACGTTGACGCTCAGCTCGCGCCGCTGCATCTGCTCAGGCTTCACTCTGGTGCCGTCCTTGTCGTAGATGCAGGAGACAGGCGTGTGTTCGTAGCTGCTGGGTTTGGTGGGCATGCTGGTTCTGTGGGGATTGTCTGTGTTTTGGTGCATTGTAGGTCTGAAACTGTCCTCAAGTCCAAAACCTGCTATCCTGTGTGCCTCGGCTCCATGATTGTTGTCATAAACTGAAGGAGGAAAGGAGAGTGAAGCAGTTAGTTCTGAAATAAGAGAAATATGCTACACTCATTCCCTACACTAAAGAGAGGAGTAGTTCTGAAGCAACATATGTAAACTAAAATGACTTCAAATCATGTGTTAAAGTGATTTCAATGGCAACACCAACCAAAAATTGATTGATTTTTAGAAGTCTCTCCTACCATGTAAGCCATTTGGGCCACAGGGCATCATGTGACTGTGTAATTTCACTTGGTGACATCACAAATTTCAGTGTAAGCACTCTAGTTTTGGATTTGGGAGAGAGTTGTTCATGTTTACTAAAATGTTAGACTATCTTAGACCCTAGCAATAACATGTTTGAATTTTGAAAATTGGCATCACTACCCTTTAAAGCAGATATTTCTGCAGCAAATTGCCATATTCATCATCTAATGTGGCCTGAAGGACTTGAATTATTTTTGTGGGTAGATAAGGACAGAGCACTTAATGGGCCCACAACAAAAACCTATTAGTAATAATTACCTTTCTCTGGGCCCATTCTGCTCTGGAGCTGGCTGAAGGGACCAGCTGCTGGCGGGTTGGCGACCTTCATGGACACCGATGAGCCAACCTGACGACGAGACTTGGCCCTTCTGTTCTGGAACCATACCTGAAATGTGGGGACAGGACAGTTGAACAATTTGCAAAAACTTTGATGTTCTAAAATTTAAAACAAATTAAAAAAAAAAAGCATTGCACATGTTGAGACTTATCATTTAAACTAGACATTACCTGAATTCTGGATTCGGGCAGGCCGGTCAGAGCCTCCAGCCTCTCTCGCAGGTAGATGTCAGGATATTTAGTGTCTGAGTAAACTTTCTCCAACACCTCGATTTGCTGCTGGGTGAAGTTGGTCCTCTTTCTCCTGTGGGTCAGGATTGCCACACATTTATCCGCCCTCGGTGCAGAGTTTGCAGAGTTGAAGTAGTTTGCAACATCTGAGGATCCATAATCTGTGAAGATAAATAAAGAATGTTTAGCAAAAGTAGACTAGAAGTCTTAAGTGCGTGTGCGTAATGCGTAAATTACGCACAGCTGCAAAGCCGTTTTTTTACTGTGACCAGTGGTGAAAGCTGCTTCACAGTTTGTTTGCGAGTTATTCTCTTGCTGCCAGCCACCTACCTGAGTTCCCCATGCTGTTAATCTGCAGAGGCCCGTCATGATACATCTGGAAATGATTCAGATCCCCAACGCGCATATTCCCATGAACAGAAGACATGGTCCTCGACCTCTTACTCCCAGCGACTGACTGAGTTTGAGACCTGCGTGCCTCTGGGGTTAAATCCCCCCGCGATCAAAGGTGATGCTGCCAGTATGTGTGAATGGGTGAACCATCGGTGCCGGCTGGCACTGCAGCGGCCGCGCACTGACTTCAGACGTCTGCAGGCCGCCGGAGGTGTGAAGGCATCACACCTGGGACGGTGGAGCGGCCGCACGTCTCTTTAAGGGGTTTTTAATGGAATCTGCATGCGCAATACACATCGGCAGTGAAAACATTTATCCGCTTTGGAATGGATGAAGCAATAATGGACCTGTAGCCTTCAAAGAGGGACAGTCGGAAACTGCCATTTCCTCAACGGGTTAGAGCCTCACAGGGGCTGCAGTGTGTGGCTTGATAACATTTTTCTGCTGTATCTAATAAACGTCATATTCATTTGCAAAGAATGTGAGCATATTTACCTCGGCTTTATTTCAACAACTGTTTGTTAGAGCAATTCAGCAAGAATATACACATCTGTTGTGTGGCCAGTGTCCTTTGGTCTCTATGCATTAGGTGTTTGTGTACATAATGAAGTATATGTAATGATAAAAAGTACATATTTTGAGTATATCTTATTAGTAAAGCAGGAAGACAATACATAAGTATATACACTTTAGAATAACATAAAGGATATGCCATTCAAATTGTATTAAAGCCATGTGTTGTTGACTGTGATTCTGCAACTAGGGTTGTGTATTTTTTCCATTGTTGATAGAGGTTTTTCTTTTATGGGTTAGATGTAAAAAAAAAAAAAAAAAAGTATGATAAGATAAGCTAGAAACCTTGAATTTGAATTAATTGAAAAACATAGGTTGTGTTTCATAAAGATCCAGGTCTTCAGAGGATCTGCTCCTCAGCACTGATGTATGTAGGAAATGATGCTTCCTGCCCCCTTTCAGTGGCAACAAAGTTAATCTCAATACACAAACCTCAGTTCAAAAGCATCCAGGAGTGGGCGCTTGTTATTGAATGGGTCACCTTTATTTGTTTCAGAGGGGAGGGGGGATCAAGTCAAGAGGTCAAGTAGCAGCACAGACAGACTAATTTGTTCACACATATTCGGACATGGATGAGCTTTAATGATCACGGACACAATATTGTATTTAATTTGCTAGAGCAGCGTATGAAACAGGAGAAAAACACATGACGGAGGAGATGGCGATGTGCAAATCACAGAAACACAAACCAACAGATAAAAGGGGGACGCAGCATTGCATGTAGGCACGCACATTACATGGGTAGACATTATATAGAGATCTCAGAGCCTGAATAAATGGCACAAATCAGGAAGTGCACTACTAATGCAGAGCAGCAAAATATCCAGGAGATAGTTTGAACATATTTTTAATAAGAGTTCAAGCTAATTTTTTATGTCAGAGTGAAATTTTGTACACGTGTGGACAATTATAGGCACGATTAATGCTCCATATTTAATTACTTTGGGCGTGGGATGACATTTTGCAATCTAAAGTGTTTGTCGTGCTGCATCCTGATTCCTATGATTCATAGTATGCAGCTGGTTTAAGTCACACGAAGTACACTGTATGAAGTTTCAGTAAGAACTATTATGCTCCTGACAGAGCAAAAAAACATTAAAGATTTCCTCTTTTCTTGTTGATCTCTGTGGGAAAATGACTTGACAGCCATTGTGTCACCTCAGATCCACAGCAGCACTTATTGATCTCTGTACTTGTCGTCAAAGACATTCACAGTTCACAGGCTGCTTTGTCTGAGGGCCCTAATTGGGTATTGCCGGCGTGCACAGACCGGATTGCTATGCTAAAATCAGGCTGTTGAAGTTCCTCATCTTTTGTAAAAGGAAGGCAATGACATGTATTCTGAAAGAGCTGATAAATGAGCAGCAAATGCCTCGTACATTCATCTGTGGCCACAAAGCTCTTTAGTCAGGACCAGTGAAAAATATGTCAGAAATGAAAGAGCTGTTGCAGTTTGAATGCATCCAGCATTCTTATAATGATAACACACATTTGCTTTTAGTGTTTGTACAGTCATCATTTTCAGCTTGGCAGCCCTTCATAGAAATTTGACATTTTAATTAGACTAAAGGAATATAGGTCTACGTTCAGTCATGCTGATATATTGTAGTAAACAGGCTGCACTTTCAAACATCAAACAGTGAAAACACATGGGGATTTGTACCGGCCATTTCCAGTTGGCAGCTGCCTCAGTAGACACAAACAAAAGCATGTTCACACCTTGTAAGTCTGACCACTGTGTAACCCACAGTTTGACCTGACCACTATACATTTAACCTGCAGACAGACAGGTAAATTATCCTCACAGGTTGGCAGGTATATGTTAAATTGTCAGCTGTGTTATGGGCTTTTGTTATGAGTTCATGCTTTGTGTATTTGAGGGATGTTTTAAGGTGCTATACTATATTTATAGTTGCCTATAGCGTAAAGACACATATTATCACAAGCTGTAGGTGAATGTGATGATTGTTCTTGTATACACATCTTCTAAATATGTATTACTGCAATAATGTGTATTCATATTGGAAGTGGATCATAAACCTGGCTGATATATTGACGATCTATATTAAGTTATTGCAGATAAATTAGCATCGGTTTAACAAAATTTGTCCACTAGAGAGCACTGGCAATTTCATTTTTCAGCTTTAATAATCCAATTTAATGGTTCCTTAATTCTGATGTTTATATAAAAGAAAAGGACTGTCTACCAATATATTGCTGTCATAATTAAACTTTCAAATATTTGTGTTGTTGTTTGCCTTTAAAACCCAGTATCTGATATGCTACAGTTAATATTTACTAAAAGAAATAAACAGAAATTCATCCATCTTCACCAACTCCACTAAGAGGCTAAATTGCAGCCATAATAAGTTTTAAAGCTGAACTATCTTTCGCAATTATTTGGTGTCCCTACACTCATTTATGTAAAATAAAATCTGAGAATAACATCAAATAATTAGGACAAGTGATCACCTTCATATATTATACAACACATTGTTTTATCATATGTTTTTTATTATGTTTAATGTAATTTCATTTTTAAGTATTCATTTGTTCTCTGTGCCATCAAACTGCAAAACAAAATTCCCTCATGGCCAATTAAGTTTTACCTACATTTAAAGGACAATGAGATTTTCAGTGTTCTCACATATGGCTGGTAACAAGATGTTTGTGTGTGTATGTGTGTGTGTGTGTGTGTGTGTGTGTGTGTGTGTGTATGTCTGAACTGACTTATTATATGATTTCTAATTCATTTTTCAGTTGTCATATTCATAAGTGGATTATAAAGCAATGGATTCCTGGGCACAGCTATGCAAAAGACCCCACCACCTCTCCTACACAGGAGCAAGACACACAGACTTTGTGGTACGTTTCCATCTATTTCTTATTTTGCTTCTCTTTTAAGTTGTTATGGATCTTTTGTGGTCTTTTTTGTGTTTTTTTCCATATCTTTTTTATATTATTATTTTTTGGTCACCTCGTGTGTCTTTGTGGTTCATTCACATCATTTTGTGGCCTGTGAGGCCCCTGTCTCTTGGTTGCCCTGGGCCTGTGCCTGGTAAGCCCGTTCAGTAATCCATCCATGGTTATATTAAACATGGTCAATTTTGGCTTCTTCAACATTTATGTTTTTTTCTAAATACAATTTCTTATTATTGAAAATAGATGGACATGATATATGTGTGTGTACACCTATGACTGTGGCCAGGAGTATTACAGCACATATCATCTACTAAAATAATTGTCATATCTTATTGCTTTTTCTACTGTTACATGTACATACTGTACTGACATGTAGAAGCAGCATTACAGTTCACAATGAGAAAATGGCCACTTTGGTGTGTGAATGTTATTTCCCTAGTCAGGCATGTCTCAAGTCTGGCCGCTGCAGACCAATTTTTAATGGCTTGCGGCTCAAAATAAACTATATGTGGCCCACCACCCAATACTGGTGAATCTAGCAACATCACTTTGCATTTTCTTCTGTTCACGTCACAGTTATAGGACCATTATGCAGTTTGTAGACATGCACCAAGTAGGAACTATGCAGACTTAGGCAATGCGTTTTCAACACAAAGACGGTACAGAGACAAACAAATAGTTGCCTAGCAGCAGACATTCCTGCTAGGTCGTATGGCTGTAAATAACAGGTTTAACCACAATATGATATTGTATTGATTCTTTGGACAACAATATGATATTTCTAAAGAAGGTGTGCTCCCACAGAAATGATGACACAGACATACCATGGGAAAAAATATGGGCTTAATTCAGAGATGGCTGTTTTCACTTTGCATCGATGATATTGGATGGTTGATCACTGAATCAATGTATCGATTCAGATAGATTAATTGTTACGTGCACACTAGATAGCAGACATGGCCACAGCAAAAAAGCGTAAAGTTGACAGGGAGGGCCGCCACTTTCATGAGCGGTGGAAAGTCAAATACTTTTTCAGCTGGATAAAGCTAATTTGTATGTGGTCTTTATGCTTTCAAATAACCCATAAGATGAAGGAAGCAGCTGGCCCCCAGATATTTTGACATTGTCTTAAATGGCCCCCAATTAAAAAAAACTTTGGACACCCCTGTCTTAAGTAAACAAGAGAATTGCAGATAACATTTCTGTATCTATCATGTTGTTTTAAAATTACAGCAATATATGAGGAAAAACTGTAAAAAAAAATTAAAAAATGAAAGGGTTTTTTTTTTGTTTTAAATTGCTGTAAATGTTTCTTTTATCGGTTAAAGTTAAAGCGTCGTCATTATTTACATCGAAGAAAAAAAAAAAAAAACCTCCCGGAACTTCCGCCAAGACTAAACGGAAGTAGGTACGTGGCCGCTTCAGCTGACAGTCTACATGATGGCGACAGAGGTTCAGAGCGGCGACCTCGACAGTGCTACTTCCAGCCGGCTCGAAGTTTCCATCGATGGCCTCACCCTCAGTCCCGACCCGGAGGGCGAGCAGATCCAGGTCGAGGAGCCGGACCCCAGACCCGCGGAACCCGAGACCGACACGCCGGGTGCCGCGGGTGGCGAAGATGGAGAGACAGCCAAATCTGCCATAGAGAGGAAATGGGGCTTTCCTTTGCTGGAGCTGTACGGAATGAGCCTTAAATTCTTCAAAGGTATTTCACGGTTGTTATAATGTCGCAGCTTTAACGCGCAGGAGCAGCTAACGTCCGAGGCGACCGTTAAATCCAGACACGAAGCACTCGCGCTGGCAGCGGTTAGCCGTTTGCTAATGCTAGCTGTTAGCTGTCACCGCCGGGGCTGCTGCTGTCAGCCGCAACACTACATTAGCTTCAAAGCTAACGAGTAGCTGACGCTGCTAACAAGCTGCTAGCCGGTTGTTAAAGGGTAAAATAAGCACTTCACTTCCGAGTGGTCCATTTGTGTCTGTATGTGGCCTGAAAGCGTTTTCACCCGGCTGTTTATCTGGTGTTGTCTGTCTTCTGTGTACCTTTATTTGGGTGTGAGAGGAACAATCAGACTTGTTATGCGACCGCTCCATTAACTAATATAAGAGCTGTAACGTAAGAAGCTATCCATCCTAGCTGAGTGGTGGCTCATAGTGATTTGTTTGGGAGCTTTAAACACGCCCTGCCACTGATGCAGCCTGCATGTCAGCTGCTTACACTGATGAATCAGACGCTGACAGATTGCTGCTGTGCTGAAGGAGTCAGTCGGTCCGGTTAGACCCTCCGACCCATTGTCTCCATTTGACATCTCTAAAACCAGTTCACAGTGCACCACGTTTTCATTGCTCACGGGGTTGTGTGTCCACTGGCTTGTTTTACAGCCTAACCACCTCCTCATATCCATACACCACTCCCTGCTGCTACTACTACTCCAGCAGGAAATCCAATAAAAGGCGCAAGTGGTGGACTACTTGCACTTGCAGTTGTTTTTCCATGCATACAATCTGTCAGGCTATCTGAATTAATAGCATCACCTTAAAAGGAACAGTGTGTTAAATTAAGGTTGTTGCTAGAGGCAGCTAGAGGTGAGGATTGCAGATAGCATCCAGCCTCCTGGATAGAGTTCCTTCAGTGTTTATTGTTCAGGAAGTTGTAAGAGGGAGCTGAACTATCCATAGAAGTCTCTTTCTGTCCAAATTAAATGTACCCAGTGATATAAACCAGTAAAAACACTGAATAAAGCCGTTTCACATTAAAAGAATCAGTGATTTTCTGACACTCTTGTTGCAGAAGGGGCTGCTAACAATGCAAAACTGCAAATGGCCCTAGCTAGAGCCAGTGTTTGGTTTGTGTGTTCTGGGCTACTGTAGAAACAAGGCAGTGCAACATGCAACATATACCCCATCACTGTCACTGTGTCATCACTAGCTATCCAGCATATGCCTTGCACTCAAAAGACAGCTTGCAAAATATATTATAGCAATATATAACCAGCTATAACATCTGTTTTAAGTTTCAAGATCAACGCCTCATTTCAGTTCATTATGCAACAGCCTAATCGTCAAAACAGCACAGCATATCCGAAAAATGTAAATGAGAATGCAGTGTATGCCTTTCTCTGTGGCTTTAAGGCAAATTGTGGTTAAATGTGTTACTTTGCAAATACTTTGAGCACGTTTTCAGTTTTGAACTCTGGGGATTTGCACTGTTTTCATTGGAGCAAAGTGCTTGTGATGACTGTGCAAACAGGTTTGGGCCCAGTTGCCACTGTGCGATGGTAATCTGTGCTCTGTATTTGTAGTCATGTATTTCAAGTCAGTTAGGGTTAGGTCTAGTTGCATAACTTGTATGCGTAAATCGGATCCTTGCCTCACCTTGGATTAAATAAATTTGACTGTGATTATAGTGATCTTGCCATGAGGATGTTATTAAGTTATAGAGTGTTTAAAGAATAGCTAACTCTAAATGCTGCTGCTGCTGCTGCCACCATGTTGTGATAAGACAAAGGTGTGTTGTGGTATTCACAAGCATTTTCACTGCTGGACATAAAAGTGAAGACAAGCAAACTCATTGCGTTCACGTTTCTGCTCTCAGATAAAGATGGAAAAGCCTTCCACCCGACATACGAGGAGAAGCTGCGGCTGGTCGCTCTGCACAAACAGGTGTTACTGGGCCCTTATAATCCTGATGCTTCACCGGAGGTTGGCTTCTTTGATGTCCTGGGCAATGACCGCAGGTAAACCTGGCAGACGTCTGTGTGTGTGCGCCAGTGGGTGCAACCTTTGAAATATGACAGACATTCCAGCACTTTGGTGTGTTAATTGTCCATTGAACCCCCGTGGTGAGATCATAATTCCTTTATGTATTAGAGAGGTATGAACACCTGTGAAGTCAGATAACCTGTTTTACTGACACACGGTTGGTATTTCACATGTATTTATTGAATGAATGGATGAATAATTGCTCACATCCTGTGGTTGTGGATGTTCTAAAGACACAACGGTTGTTACAAATGCCACAGATATAATTTTTGTTTTATCTTATGTCATCTGAAAAGAAGCCATAAAAATTCTTGAGCTCACTTTGCCTCTAGTATTGGTCCTCACGCTCATTATCGCTCTGTGCAGGAAAGAGTGGGCCTCCCTGGGTAACATGGAGAAGGAGGAGGCCATGGTGGAGTTTGTCAAACTGCTGAACAAGTGCTGTAACCTCTTTGCTCCCTATGTCACCTCACACAAGATCGAAAGGGAGGAGCAGGAGAGGAAAAGGTAAGGTGCTCGACTTCACTCCCCGCGAGGGACTTCCTTCTGCTTCAGTGTCTAAATTCAGACTCAGGTTCAGCGTGTCCTATATGCAGGCATCAAAACGTTGAAGCAGCAAATAAATTTGACCATTTGCATGATTTATAATATCCTTCGTTACTTTGCTCTTCCACAGGAAAGAAGAAGAGGAGCGTCAGCGGCTGGAGGAGGAGGAGAGGGAGCGACAAAGGCAGGAGGAGGAGAGACGGAGGCTCGAGGAGGAGGAACGGCTGAGGAGAGAGGAGGAGGAAAGGAGACAGGCAGAAGAGGAGAGGCTACGGATTGAGCAGCAGAAGTACGTGTTTCTGTCACCGTGTGTGTTTGCAAAATATCGATTTGACTCCAGCATGACTTCTACATGATCGTCACACTTCCCCGACACTGATATCGTCAGGGATATTGTCTTTTCAGCCCCGGAGCTGTGACAGTTTCATTGTCAAGCAAGGCACTTTAGCAGCGTCAGTGCTCAGCTGAAACCAGGTCCACAGAGGACAGTGCTTACTCCCTGCCACTCATCCCTCCATGTTGAAACCTTGCAACTTTCCACTGTCCCCTATTGTCTCCTCTCTGTTTCCTGTGTTTCCTTCCTCTCTGACTTTGCCCCTGTTATTTTTCCCAGACAACAGATAATGGCAGCGTTGAATGCGCAGACGGCAGTGCAGTTCCAACAGTACGCTGCTCAGCAATACCCCAACAGCCCCGAGCAACAACTGGGCCTCATCCGTCAGCTTCAGGAGCAGCACTACCAGCAGTACATGCAGCAGCTCTACCAGGTCCAGCTGGCCCAGCAACAGGTATTGTGTAATCACTAACAGAGAGATGGACTTTCATCGATTGATTTTAGGGAAGTATTAAGGTTTTGGCAACATTTCTTTTGAAGATCCACTGTAAATTAAAAATAGTTATGCACCAGCCACAAGTGCCTGCAAATGCTGTGATCAAAATCTAAGTCAGAACAGGTTATTTAGGAAACCGCCATTTTAGAGACTGTTCAGCATGTTGCAGTAATTGGTGATGAAAATATAAGATCTCAGGCTCCCTCTAACATTGATCATTACATATAAAAAGAAAATTACGCAAATAGAAATTGGGAATCTAAGTATAATTATATATGTTTTTGCTGTAATGTAAACAGGAATGTAGTAAATGTATATATGGGTAATGAGAAGTAATTAATATATATATACAGGGATGTAAAAAGGAGTAAAACACTAAGGGCCCTGACACACCAAGCCGGCAGTCAGCAGTTGGTCAATGGCAGACTAGTTTTTGTATTGTGTCCCTCAATGTGGCCCTAGTTGACCCCTTTTTGGCTTTTTTTTTTTTTTTTTTAGCCGATTCAGCATGTTGAATCTGCCTCAGACCTGGTGGAGCCGTGGGTGAATGAAATCACTCTAATTGGTAGTTCAGCTAAGTGCACGAGAAGAGAAATGGAAGTGAGGAAAGTAAACAAACAGCTAAAGTCAAGAGGGTGTGTGATCAAAATAAACATGTTGTATTAAGTAAGATTATGTTCGCTAGTGCACGATTGTTAAAGTTAGAGATGTACTGATACCACTTTTACCTTCCTGATACCGATTCCGATCCCTGAACCTTAGGTATCTGCCAATACCGAGTACCAATCCGATCCGGTACCAGCACGTTAAATAAAAATGGATGGGATATGAATTGTTGTATGTCTCAATTCCTAAAACTCTATGTAAAATATTAAGAAATAAATACATAATAGTAACATGAATGTCATACAACTTTTTTTTATTATTATTATTCAGTGTTGACACAGATCAAGACACAGGTTAAAGTGCAGCCACACAATTTGGTAAAAAAGACATTTTAAAGGCTACAGTAGAATGCTTTCTAAACTCCGGTCTGTTTCCGCTTCGTTTGCCTGTAGCGGGCGTATGCGTAATGATGTGAGGCATTACGTGGTATTGTATTGGTCATAGGCTGTACTTGCCGATACCCGATACCGCATTTTAGGCAGTATCGAAGGCATTTCTGATACTGATATCAGTATCGATACAACTCTAGTTAAAGTGCTAACTAGCGTCTTGAACCCATTGTGTTGGTCCACTGCTTTTCCTTTTTTAATGATGAATACTGACCACAGTCGCCTGCTGCTATGGAGGTATTTCCTCTCAGACAGGCACGGACACCACATGCTAGTTGCACATGGTAGAAGTTTTCCTTGTAGGCTTTTTTCCAGAACACTCTTTATGACAGAATTTAATTCTTTATAACCCAAACTAAGACTTTTTTCCTCCTAACTTTAACTAAGAAGTCTCCTTCTGGTACAAGGCTCTCTAGGAAAATGTCTCCCGACTGCGTGCTAGTTGATTGTTGGCTATAGTCTTCAGGCCTTTCCAAAACTGGCATCTACCCACTCTGTTTGTAGTCACCTTTACAGCTGAAGGAAGCATCCTACATCAAGGTGTAGGGTGTAAACACAGTGGCATGCTTTGGAAAACACTTCCCTCTCTGTAGCTGAGACAGGAGCTGTCGTTATATTTGGTAACCATGGTAAAAATTAAAAATTAATCCCCTTTAATGTTCTTTGCATGTATGTGTATCACTTCTATTTGATTGGTGCTGATGTTTACCAAAATCTTTGTAGTGTATATTATCCTTTTGCCATTAAAATCAGTACAGGAATCAATAAACAAATAAATAGATAATACATAAAAGGGAATAAAACATTGGTGACATTTCTCATCTTTCACTCTTGCAAACATCTTTTCGTTTTTCATTCTAATGTTTCTAAGCTGCTCGTTTTTGTAACAGTTCCTGTTACAAAATAAACATGACTACCATTTTAAAGAGACTAGAGAGAAGTATATTTGATCTTAAATGCAAAGTAGCATTTAAGAAGTTAACATATGTAGTTTGAACAGTTAAATTCCTCAGGGTAATCGCACAGAACTTAATATGTACGGAGCTTCTTCCATGACGAGTGGAAGTGGATAGGGAGAGGGTGTAGGGGGTGGTTTGGGAAAGGCCCTTTGTGTTGTGTTCAGGGGCAACTTTTTCGTTGAGACATGGGCGTCATGAGGCAGCAGTCGACCTTAGTTTCCACTAGTTCTTTGATGTGGGTTTGGTGTGTCTGTGCCTTAAGTAAAAGTATAAAGGTAAGTTGACAGTATAAAGGTTAAGTGAATATAAATGTAACTAATATGAAAGCAGGACTTTGTTATCATCCCAACAGTAGTGTAGAAATGTAACACTTTATGTCTCTAGTTTGGGATTCAGTGTTGTCTTATTTCGTTTCAGGCGGCCTTACAGAAGCAGCAAATGCAGGCTGATTCCATGGTGCAGGGCACCCTCGAATCGAGCGGCTTCAACAGTGGTGAACCCATCCCTGCCTCAGCAGCGGGACCGTTGTGCGCAGCTTCGCCACCTGCTGGCGAGGAAACCCCTACAGTCAATGGAGGCCAGTCGGACTCATACTCGGAGAGCATGGACCGTGAGCCGGAGCCTGAGCCGGCGGAGGAGGTCTCAGAGAACGGGCCTTTATTAGGTTAGTGGGCCGTAGATGTTTATCTCCTCAAAAAACAGGAACCACTGGAGTTGACTTCATGCAGAAAGAATCTACGTTTCCTTTATTGGATAGCTTATGGCTACAAGGCAGAGAGGGGGGAGTTCTCCGTCAAACAAACAAAGCTTTATACCAAACTTGAAACCTGATTCTTATCTGCTGTGTCCTTGTTGATGTGACCTGGAGGGCAGGGAGGAGAAGAGCTGGAACAAGTGATACATGATAGGCTGCTGGTTTAGGTATTATCCAAGCACACATTCTGCTTACAGGAAGGTAAGCACTCACACCAGAAGTGAACAAGGCACTGGTCTCATTCCAACACATACATCCTGAGCCAAATTAATCCACTGTGGCTGGCTATTCACTCTCAAAATATTGTTTTGAAGAAAGATTGAAAGGCCAGTATGCAAAACACTGGCCACACGCACACATGCTCTCTGTCTCTCCTTTTCTCTCCGTGAATCACACCTGGCCTCTTAGGTGAGCTAGTTCGGTGTGTATGCTGGGAGGAAATCACTTGTAAGGAAATATAAAATATTTCTTTTCTAATAAGAAACTTGTATGAGCAGATTTTTACAACAGATTGTAAGAAGCCTCTTGTCTCTCGATCACAGCAGACTCCCCACCAGTCATAGCCGCTCCCTCCATGTGGACACGACCGCAGATCAAGGACTTCAAGGAGAAAATCCGGCAGGACGCAGACAGCGTGATCACAGTGGGGCGCGGTGAGGTGGTGACAGTGCGTGTGCCCACCCACGAGGAAGGCTCTTACCTGTTCTGGGAGTTTGCCACGGACTATTACGACATCGGCTTCGGGGTCTTCTTCGAGTGGACGGACGCCGCCTCCGCCTCGGTCAGCGTGCACGTGTCGGAGTCCAGTGACGAGGACGAGGATGAAGAAGGTGAGGCGTGGGTGGGGAGGCTGCGTGAATAAGCCCGCAATAAGCCTGCTTAAAGAGTCAGCTTGACTTACTGTGATGTTGTGTCTGGGTGTTGGCTCTTACTCCATAATGTGTTCATTATTATGTAATGTTTTTCCAAGAATTGAAAATTTAATTTTACTGGCCGTTCCCTTTGTGTCACTATTGGATAAAAAATGGAATAGATGGGTCATTATTGCCCTTCTGGTTTTAGCTACACAGCCATTTGCTGTGGATACTATCTATGACATACTCTGCTATTTAATAACATGTCATGGTGACAACGCGGTGGTGCAGCCTCACAGCAAGAGGGCTCCTGGTCCAACCCAGGGTGGGGGAGCCCTTCTCTTTGCATGTTTTCCCGGTGTTAGCGTGGGTTTTCCCAGGGTGCTCCAGCTTCCTCCCACAGTCCAAAGACATGGTGACTCTAAATTGTCCGTAGGTGTGAATGTGAGTGTGAATTGTTGTCTGTCTCTATGTGTCAGCCCTGTGAAAGTCTGGGGACCTGTCCAGGGTGTACCCCGCCTCTTGCCCAGTGCCAGCTGGGATAGGCTCCAGCACCCCCGCGACACCTAACAAAATAAGCGGTTATGGAAAATGAACATGTCATGGTAGTTATTTAGTTACATCATTACCTCAGAAGCAGTTACTTTGAAAAGGACTGTCTGTTTCATTGATTAAATTCGGTTGTTTCGCTCATTAGTCAATGAAGAAATGAATAACTAGTTTTTCAAACAATATGTTCTTATCTGAAGTTCAGAACTTGCCTACACCATAGGTAAACATCTCATAGTTCCTACTGAGGCAGAGGAAGGCCTGCTTGTGCAGTGGTGTGAGTAGAAATGCAACTGTGGCAATATGTTGATAAGATAAAGGCAATAATGTGCCGTGGGATTGGCATGGTTTTGTTAGTTAAATTAGCTGTACATATTAACCTTTCACAGGTATGTCAGTTCTTCTAAACTTCACATCTGAGTGTCAGCTGGAATAGAGGTTGTGTAGTTATGTTTAATGTCACAAAACTGTGTGTTTGTGTCACTTTTTGTCATAAACCTGCTAGTTGTGTTCAAAATTGATCCTGTAGGTAAGAGACTGATACCTAAAGGGGTGTGGGATGGTGTAATGTCAGGCCACATCATATGGCATTACATTTGCACCTTAGTGTGTAATGTGCACACAAAGAAAAAAACTGTTTGGAGTTCAGAATAGATTCTTGATTGCTCAAATTAAATTATTCATGATTATTAGGGTTGCAACTAACAGCTATTTTCAGTGACGAGTAATCTGCTGATTATTTCCTGGATTTATCGATAAGTTGTTTGGTTTATAAAAGTGCCAGAAAATGGTGAAAAATGTCGATCAGTGTTTCCCAAAGCCCAGGATGGTGTCCTCAAATGTCCAGTTTTGTCCACAACTCAAAGTTCAGTTTTTGGTGCACCTGGTGGCTTAGTGAGTGGAGCGTGAGTCCCATGTGTGAGGGTGGCGTCCCTGCTGCGGTAGTCATGGCTTTGAGTACAGCCAGTGGCCTTCTACTGCATGTCATCCCCTCTCTCACCCCATTACACGTTCGGACTCGCCGGTCTAACAACAAAGGCAAAGAGCCAAAAATAGAAAAAATAAAAACATAAAAATAAAGATATTTGGTTGACGGTCATAGAGGAGTAAAGAAACCAGAAAATATGCACATTTAAGAAGCTGGAATCAGAGATGTTTTTTTTTCTTTTTTTAAATTACTCACCTGATTAATCAATTATAAAATTAGTTGACAATTAATTTGATAATAACTAATAGATTCAATAATTAAGCATTTCAGCTCTGGTGATTATAACTGCAAAAATTATAATTTATGTGCTTGCTAAAAATCTTTTTTCAGTGCCCAAAATGACACATCATATTTTTAGGATTAAGGCACAAACATAACTCTAATATTAAGGTTAATGGTATTGCATAATTATAGTGATGCTGTTAAAAGGAGCTTTGTGTGTGTGCCATTTATAAAGATGAGACCCATCGCTGATTCCCTCCTGCTTTCTATCCCAGCTTGATTTATCGTTCCTGTGTCCTCAGGTGATCCTCCCACTGAGGAGGAGAAGGCGAAGAAGGAGGCGGGGAAGCCCCAGGTGGATGAGATTGTGCCGGTGTACCGGCGGGACTGTCATGAGGAGGTGTACGCTGGCAGCCACCAGTACCCCGGCCGCGGAGTCTACCTGCTCAAGTTTGACAACTCCTATTCACTCTGGCGCTCCAAGAGTGTTTACTACAGAGTCTACTACACCAGATAAGCCTGAATACAGACACAGGGGAGCCAAGGAGTGTGTTTGTTCATATATGTATGTGTGTGTGTTTGTGTGTGTGTGTGTGTGTGTGTGTAGGAGGAGATTTGTGCGATGGCAGCCTGTATGTGTGTGTGTGTGAGGAAGAGAAAGTGATGCCAGATCTATTCTGGACAAAACCACCAGAGGGTGACAAAGAGACATCTGGAGCCCTAGTTTGAAGATTGGACTAATATGTATGTACTGTACGTGTATGCGTGTCCCAAGATACACCCATGCTAGACCTTCTCATCGAGCCCTCGGAGCCCTGTCGTATATCCACCACCTGTCCTCGCTGTGCTCACATAGACCAAGCTGTAGGACTTTGCTCTCACATTGTATTTTACCACTTTTCACCCTGGGCTCCTCTTCTGTCTCCCCACCCCCCCACCCCCCCCAGCCCAACACTGTCCAGCGTGGCCTTGTGGCTGCTTCTGCCCTGAGTGACGCTTTCATAACCGTGAACAGAAACCCGGCGAGTCCAGCACTCTGTGTTTCCTGTTTGGTGGTAATAGTGGTCATTTATCCCACAAGAACACAGACAATGTTGAAGATCTAACGTTATTGCAAATGTACTTCATAACACTATGCCTCTGTTCCACAGAGAGCTCCTGGTCTTTGCCAAGTCTCTCACACACATTAAAAACACCATTGTACACAAAGTTAATCATCTTTTTTTTGTTGTATAACAGTAGTCCGTTATTCTCTGCCCTCGCCACTGTGCATATATGAAGATCTGGGAGGATGTTCAGTGGAAGCAGTGTTCTTTCTGGCTTGTGCCTGCCCCAAAACAGGCTGTCTCTCACCTGACAATCTGATGGACAGAGTGCACCTGGAGTAGATTTTTTCAATGGAGGCGAGTGGCAAAATTAATGAAGGACAGGCAAGAAGTCATACTGTGGAAGCAAAAAAAAAAGAGACATAAGTATTTGAATTTTAAAAGCCACCGAAGACTTGATATTGAAATTTAATCACCATTGAATTCATAGCATTGAAATGCTTTTTTTACCTCGTTGAAATTAAAATCTGATGTTTTTTTTTTTTTTTTTTTTTCAGTTTTAAAAGCTGAATTGGAATTTTTTTTTCTTGGTGTTCACAAATTCAGATCCAAAAATTTAAGTTTCAGAAATTGGAAGAAATATATTTTTTTTAAAAAAGATTCAAGATTTGAAAAAAAAAAAACAGGGAGCTAAAATTTGATTGCTCATGTCCAGATCTAAAAATTCTAAAAAGTTTAAACATCAGACAGATTAGTCAAAACATTCAGGCTCAATTGCCTGTCATGTCCTCGCTTCAGCGTGAATTTTTAGATCTGAATTTTTGAACATTTAAAAAAAAAAAGAAGGTCAAATTAATTGAAATTGCAAATCGAGAAATTTCAGAGGAGAATTCCAAACAAATAAATTCAGATACATGGTTTTCAAAGTAAAATATTTAAATGCTGTTAATTTAGTGATGTTTAAATTTCAATATCAATTCAGATGCTTATGTCGCGTATTTGCTTCCATGATCATTCCATGGTTGAGATTGAACTCATGAGTGTTAAATGAGTCAGTTTAAACATAAGACACACATGGAAATGTGCCGCTCTGGCTTTATACGTGCAAACATCTCAGTGTGTGATACAGAACAAGTTTAAAAATTACTAAATAAATATTTGTTCTCCCTTTATCCCACATATTATTTCTATCTGTGTGTCTTGTTTCCACATAACTGATTACATTTTACCATCAACTGTCCCTTTCTCATCAATTCTTCATGACAGAATCAAGAAAAAAGGAGCTAGTATTACGACAGAAGTTATATTAATTATCATTCTGTTTGTCTGGAGATGCTGTACTCAGCTCTGACACACAGATACACCCAACAGTGAAAGTTATGCCATGTTTCGGAGGTCATGACACTGTTACATCTTTGCAGCGCTCAGAAAAACATTACACAGAATCCAGTGTTGCTGTTCTGTTTTTTTTTTTCTTTCTTCCTGGTATGACTTAACTCAAAGTGTCATCTCGAATAAGGTATCGTGAATAAACTGAGATGATGTAGACTTATTTTTGTGTCTCTTGGTGATGTGGTTGCTTACTAACTCAGTTGTGACATCCGAGTGTGTTCAGCTTCTTTTTTTTTTTCTTCTCTAAATTAATTTGTTGCCATATTTTAGATTCAGTCTGTTCAGTTTCTCATTACACGCCTGCTTTGTGTACCTTCCACCTCGGTGCATTATGAGCAATGTGTGCAGGAGGCATCAGAGCTGTATTTGTACATTTTTTTTGTGTGTGTGTATGCAACCAAACTTTAAAGACACAGAGGCGGACTAACTTGCAAGCTGAGTAATCCTCCAATGCCCTCGCTGAGTGTTCGCTCATCACATTATTTAATTTGAGGCCACTCCTGCCTCCTCTTTCCATTTGGTGATTTGTGTATCAAAATGTCACGATGGCTCAACCGAGCCGTGAAGTTTAAGAAAGTTCCCATATGTTCTGATGTGTGATGTTTGTTTTTTCCTATTATCGCTCACCAAATTTGGTTCGAGTCGACTTGTTCAAGCCTTGTATGTAAATAATTCTATAAATGAGTTTATGTATGGGGGTTTTAGATGTTGAAGAAGGCAATGGTTTTGAGAATCAATGCACTGTATAATATGGTGAATGACAGATATGTATACATTTTACCCCGAATGAAAGTCCAAAACTCGTAGGAAGTATAAAATTGTAAGACTCTATTGACATGACAGACAGAAAAGCTCATCTTTTTGTATTGTTTTGACTTGTTTGGATCTCTTATGAGTTGCAAGATCTTTTTTGGGCATATATTTAATCTTGATTAAACTTATGTTCATCTCTAAAATGGGGGAGTTGTTTACTTTTCTGTTACTATTAATTTTGTATGATGAAACTTTCATGCTTTCAAACCTTTCCATTCACTGCCTTTAACGGAGCAGTGTGTAAGATTTAGGGGAGTTTAGTGGCATCCAGTGGTGAGGATTGCAGATTGCAACCTGCTAAAACTTCAGATTATAATTCCCTCAGTACTCGTTCATTCAGAAGGCTGTAATCGGGAGCTGAATTATCCGTAGAGGTCTGTTATTCTCCAAAACAAACCAACCAGGTGATTAAAACCAGTAAAAGGGCTGCTAGCCATTTTTCTGTTAATGTGTTCAGGAGGTTTTTACCAGAAGCCGAATTACCCACAGTGGTCTCTCAAAAACAAATAGACTCTAATGATATTTGGCACATCAGACAGGCTGCTCTCCCAGCACCTGCTAATATTTGTTGTTTTTTTCTCTGATAACTTAAGATCCAGACGTTCAGGAGGTTTTTACTGTGAGCTGACTCATCCGCAGAGGTCCCCTCCTCTCCAAAACAAACAGACCCGGTCAATTTAAACCAGCAGATACTGAATAAAGCACGTTTAAAAAAAATATTTTTCTGACGCTCTCATCGTGGAGGGGCTGCTAATTATGATAGCTGATGTGAAAACTTGAATTCCCCTGTCTGGAGCCAGTGTTTCCTACTGTAGAAACATGGTGATGCAACACAGGGATCTCAGTTGACAAGTACCCACTCCCTGTGAGAGGTGTGGCTCTTATTTTCTGCCAATATATCTCCCTAAACCCTGCATACTGGACCTTTAAACAGATAAAATGTATTACAAATGTTGCTCCTACAGCACATACTTTGACTTGTGAAGGCAGAATAAACACAGGTGCAATCAATGACACTGATTAATGCTGAATTTGTTACTGTCATTAGATCCACCTGTGTTTTCCCCTACAAGTGAAAAAGGTCTTTTAGTCTCCTTGCTGTCTTTTAAAATCAGCTACAAAGTGTGTCAGAGGATTACATTTAAATAAAGCAATGTTAGGAATGAAAGGACACTGAGAATGGCCTTGGAACAACAGCTGTATTAACTGGTTCCTTTTTCCCCACCAGTGGTGAATGTGTCATCATCCTGCTGCTCTCCTGTCCAACACATTTTGTGCTGAGGGAAGGACAAATGCGGATGTTACTCAACTGTGGAACAGGATAACAGGACAAACTACCTTGCCTTCACTGTTTTCCACATTGACATGGGGTGTCCATGTGTCCAGAGGACAGCTGTGTCAGTGTTTTACACTCTTGATATTGAGTAATGCTCAACTGTTGCCACAGTTTGCACCACAGGAGAAGAATGAGAAGATTTCCAGTCAGTTGAGTAATAAGAAAAACACTGACAGTGGACATACTTTCCACGCAGACGCACCTTTGAAGCTGCTGTGTTCACTTTAAGACACCAGGTGGCACAATTAATTACAGAGCCACGTGTTACCAACTGGATGTTGTTTGCCAGACTTTGAAAGGAACCCACGGCCACAGGTTTTGAAGGTAAAAGCAGAGCTGGGTAAAAGGTATGCTATCAATGATGACAGTTTGCTCTCTGGAATTTAAAGAGTAATGGTGGGAATGCCAGGCGGTGGGCTGGACAAACATGCTTTGTACACAGAGATAGGAGATAAATCAGAGACAAGTGTTCAGAGAATGTGTAGTCCAGGAGTTATTTACGCTATGTGTCCTTTTTTAAAGCTAACGTTTGCTTAGCTTGTCAGAAGCCATTTGGGTGTTTCTGGGCCATTGCTAAAATATCAGACAAATTTCACAAGCAGTTCAGGAGTTACCAGATAATAACAATAATGCCAGTGCCCTCAGGATTTCTGGCTGCCAGCTGTAAACTGACACCCATCGTAAACTAGCTAAATAAGCTCACTAGTTAGCTAAACATGAACAAATCAAACTACACTTGAACTAAGCTATGTTACTTAGGAAACTAGCTATAACGTCACATGATAACACATTCAGGTCATTTTAATATCCCTGTTTCTCTGTTTAATTAGCTTTATTTATTAAAAACTCCAAACCCTCAGGAGTTATTGCTGTTAGCTGTAAATATACATTAACGTACCTCTAACTAGCTAAATAACCAGACTAGTTAGCATAAATAACCTAAACCACATTTTCATTTGGCTATGCTAACGCTAGGTTAGCTATCTGTAAACATTAGCTATTGGGTCACATAATTACACACAATGTAATTTTAATGTCAGCATTTCTCTGTTTAATTAGGATTATTTCTTGAAAACTCCTCAGTATATCCCCCTATTAGATATTAATATATATCAACTCTTAACTAGCTAAATAACTTGACCATGTAGTTATCTATAACGTTAGCATAAATGATGTAAACAATACTTTAACTAAGCTATGCTAACGCCACTACTGTGACAATTACACAAAATGTTATTTTAATATCAACATTTATTCATTTAATTGTTTTTTTTTATCAAAAGCTCCAACCCCTCAGTATTTCTTCCTATTAGCTACAAATAACGTTATATATCAACTCTTAACTAGCTGTGTTATATGACTATGTAGTTAGCATAACGTTAGCATAAACAACACTTAACTACATTAGGCTAGGTTAACTACCTGCTACGGAACTATTGTGTCACGTGATTACATGAGCAGGTAATTTTAATATGTTTCCATGTTATTAGGTTTATTTATTAAAAACGCCAAACCCTCAGGAAATCTTGCTGTCACTTGCAAGTATACGTTAACTTAAATCTAAACTTATCTCGCTAAATACCTTAATTATTTAGCTATAGTATAAATAATTCAAACTACGCTGTAGTTCGGCTATGCTAACTCTAGGTTAACTAACTATGGAAATGAGCTGTTGTGTCACATGAAAACACAAGCAGGTAATTTTTATGTCCTTTATTTCTGAGTTTAATTGGTTTATTTATTAAAAACTAAAAAAAAAAAAAAGAATGAATGACTTAATTTTGAACCAAAAAATAAAAAAGATAATAAAAACAAACAAGACAAAGATAAGTGTAGGTTGAAGTACAACTTTTATGTCCCTATCCCCTGTCTTACATTTCTTCTTTTAACTCATATATTATTTCAACAAATTCCCAAATTCATTTACAACTAATGTAACTATCCCCTACTCATTTAAATGAATAAAAAAGTAAAAGGTCCAGTTTATTTACAGTCCAAGTACCACCTAGTGTTACAAAATAAACATGCACTCCCCTAACACAACCTGTCCTCATCCATATATCTGTCAAAATATCTTTTTGGTATACTTTACAATGCAAAAATATGGTTTTAGTTTTTATATAGTTATAGTTTTGTATAATTAAATGTTAACAGCCTGGGTTTTATGGGTTCAGTCAGCATTTAGTGTATTGTTCGGTTGTTTAACATTTATTTAATGTGGTATTTCCACATTTAATGTGGAATTACCTAATAAATTCATACAAAGTCCATTGACTTTTTGCTCACTTTTGCTCACTTTTGATCCACTGCTCATTATTATACTTATTATTTATTGCTGTTTCTTGTGTTTTTTGTACTTTTTTGCATGCCTAGTTTCTATAGTTTTTAAATTTTGAAATCTGTAATCTGACTCTTTCCCCTAGACTGCTGTAACACTGGAATTTCTCAATTGTAGGATCAATAAAGGTGTATCTTATCTTACTTGAAATTCTACTCAGTTTGGCAAGGTACTTTAATTTATGTGTAAAACTGAATTAAAGAAATGAAAGGTAAGGAATTAATTAATCATTATTACTCCAAATTATATGGGTTGCCATAAAAGAGAGATTCAACGTGAATGATTATTAGACATAATGGTTCATAAAGCATGAATAAAATGGTGACTTTAGTATTGTTTTTCTTCTGACTTCTCAGTTTGTGCCCCGGTCCAGTGTGGAGGAGATCCGGTCCAGGTTTTGCATCAGAGCGCCGCTGACTCTTCATGGGAGGCAGGTGAAGTCCCCTCTGTGTATCTGGCTCCGGTTCCAGTCGCTACAGGTGGTTGTAGTATTTTCCGGGATTTTATTTGTACTTTTCCTACTTTTTCCTTGTGTGTTTTTCCTCCCCTCTCCAGCCTGCTCTCTGTCTGGTTGAATTTGAACAGACTTTGCGAGGCAACGTCTCCAGTGTACAGCAGGCAGGCAGCACAAAGTCCCATGCTTTGAAAAACAAAAATATGGCGGGATTGAGGGATTATACAGCCTCGCAAATGATAGCAGCCGCAGCACGGCGATGCGTCTTGGATTTGTTTTAAAGCTATAAGTTGTTTTTTTTTAACAGTTTTCGCTCTCGCTTGGAGTTACTGGTGTGAAATAAATATGCCCTTTCATCAGAGGACCATTGAGCCGCGGCGTGTTAGTAGGTTATCGGCGAGGGATGGCTGGATACCACGGGAAGAACCCGGGAGACGCAAACTGCGAAAACCCGTTTTGTTCTCCTCTCTGGATGAGGTCGGCTGTCACACACTGACCAACATAATTCACCAACTTTCCGACCTTTCTCGTCATGCCAGCGACATCTTCCTGGGCATCGAGATGGAGGCAGGGATGGTGTTCAGGAGATCCTGCAGGATTCAGGGGCGGCTGCAGAAGCTGCAGGGTGAAGTCCGCAAGTGTGACCCCAAAAAGATCAAAATCCGTAAGTTTGTAGTGCTGGTGACTACTTGGTGGTCTGCAGCGTGGGAGCTTGGGTATATCTATCATTTTCTGTCCCCAAAGCAACACTGTAAGCTAGTAGTAGAGTAGTGAAACCAAAGGATTCACCATAAACTTATAATTGAGAGTCACACATGCATTATGTATGAGTGCACATATATGGCATCATGGTGCTTGTGTGACATTATTTCTCACCACACACTGATATTAATGACATAAATATGAAGTTAGGTGTCATTTTAGATGTCTGACTTTGAACTTATCTCTATCTGGAGTTGTGTTTTTCATTTGGACTTTAGCTGCTGTGTCATAATATAGTCACTGGCGTGGAGAGCGGCTGGTCAGGTCTAAGGTGACTGTCACATTTTGTCCACTCAAAGAACCAGGGAGGAGTGACCGGTGACACATGACTGTGCTTGCCTTGGTTCAGACTTATGTTAATCGGGGTGTTGAGTCCCGTCAGAAATGATGGATTCCCTCTCAACGGACTCACCATCTGTGTTCAGGTCTTCAAAGGACACGGAGATCACAGGAGGCCTCGCAAACCCCCCCCCCCCCTACTTCTTGCTGTTTCATGCATGTACACAAAGTTGATCAACCTAAAGATTAATGGAAAATCAATCCCCGTTGCTGCAGCATGTGCTGACTTTTGTTAGTTTGTGATTTGTTTTGCTGCCCTTGTAAAGCTACCTCCTGTAGTAGCGCACACAGTGGTTATATATTAACTCAGACTGCGGTCACTGTGCCAGCCACGCAAAAACTGAGAGGTTGGTCTGCTCTGATACAGACCTGTAGTCCAGTACACATGCTTCTTTATACCACTGCTTCCTATTCGATGGGTTGTTATGTGGTCCCGTTGATGAACACAGTAGTTACGGGATTGTGTTTCCCATTGATTCCTTGCATGGCTCTTTTGTTTATTTAATTTGCCTCTGAAATATGTTGCAAAGTAGGACTCAACAGACGAGCCCAAATTCCTCTGAACGGTGGTGACGGAAGAGGATTTAAGTCCTGAGTCATGGGTTTTTGTTCCTTATTTTTACTGTCCTTCGTATCTATTCACCCTACCTTTGGTCTGACTGTGACTCACTCTCTCTGTCTCTCTCTCACACACACACACACACACACGCAGATTTAAAAACCTGTTGCAGGGAAATGATAAAAAGAGCAGACAGTTTCCAGACATAAGCAAATGTGATGTATGATGAGCAATGGATTGAACACACACACAGACTGATACTCCACCCTGCTGTGTTTAGGGGAGCTACCAGACATTTAACAAATCTCCTCTTTAATGGCACGGCATGACTAAACTGCTTCTATCTGCTTCTTTTATCTGTACCCGTTGAAGTTTTGATGCAGTCCTAGGTGGCATTGGGAGTTCCTTTTTAAAGCTTTGCCTCATTTAAGTCATCCACCCGATCACTCAGTGCATGTCAGGCTAGCAGCTGAGGACAAGGTGTGAGAGAGTAGACTGGAATGCACTGTGTGGTTCTCAGCGATCTGTAGCTGCCAGCTCCTACACAGCCCCAAGGCCATCGCTGCACGCACAGAAGCACTGACTTCAGATACATAATACAGGCGTGTTTGCTCGACTCCTAACTTTTTCCACACAAACACCTGTCTTTTTAAAAATGCCCTTTGAATTGCCCCCCAGCATTACTCCAGGATTTGGCTGTGTCGTAATACAGAACAGCTGGTGTAGTTGTTTTGAATGGGTATTTGAATGAAAGATAATGTGTGAGGCAGAAACAAAGCATCGACAGATATACAGCAAGTTAGAGATGGTCCAGTACCATTTTTCCTTTTCCTATACTGATTCTGACACCTGAACTTGTGGATCAATCGATACCAAATACTGATACGATCCACTGAGCAGCTATATATCTTTGTTGCTTCTGGAATTTTTTGCAGTGTTGGAATGCAGTTTGTTCTTGCAGTTCTTCCTGTTTGTTGTCCTTTGCTTTGGTGAGTGTGTTAATGTGATGTGTTTCTAAATGCTTTATAAGATTGCTGGTGTTGACAATGCTTGTAACACCCCTGGAAACTATACTGTACACATTGTCTTTTTGCTGGGGGGACATTCCTGTGTTAAATATTGCCAAATCGCCAACCTATTTTTGACGACTGATGTTACATTAGTTACTGGATATCAGCTCTCCTTCATGGTTATAAAACAGTAGCTGTGTAGCGGTGACGGCGAATTGATTTCCAGGAAAACTGCTGTTCATGTGGGTTTGACACTACTTTAAAGTTTAAGAAATTTGCTGGTACTGGATTGGTGCATCGACTTGATGATACCCAATTAAGCATTGTTAGGCAGTATTGTAGGCATTTTCTATACTGGTATCGGTATCTGAACAACTCCAGTTTACACAGTAGTAATTAACACAGTTAGCTGCTTCTTGTAGCATTGAGAGCTCATGACACATTTGCAGTATTTACCCAGGCCCAAAGGACTATATTACGTAATCATATCACCATGTAGTTTGCATGTAAACATTTCTGTTGTCTTCAGCTACTGTGAGTTAGGATTCCTGCTCTAACCTCAGGTCGAAGATGGATCATATTACTGGTGAGGGGCAAAAAGAGGGGCCCCTATATGCTGTGAGGCTGACATTGAGGGAAGGGCGTAGTGTGTGTGTGTGTGTGTGTGTGTGTGTGTGTGTGTGTGTGTGTGTGTGCGTGTGTGTGCGCGCAGTGTCTCTTCTTGATGTTTGTTCTCCTTCGCAGCCTGAGTAATTATCAGGGGCAGTTTGAACAGGCACATGATAGGCAAATGGGATCTTCCTCTCTTTGTGTGTGTTTTGTCTCATGCCGCTGTTAATCCATTTGTGCTGAAGAACCGGTCAGCAGGTCATTCTGTCCAGCCTCAGAGGGCAAGACCTGACACTCCAGAGTCAAGAGTTTAAATAAAGTCTAGTGTGGCTGGTTTGGGTTTTTTCCTCTCCTGCAGGCCAACAAGGGTCAGCACAGCTATGTCTGACTAATAGATTGCTACTGCCACACCCCAGTGTATTAATGACATTAAGACCAGAGAGACAATGACAGGATAATTATACTCAGCCACCGACGCTGGAAGTAAAAACAAGAAAAGACTGTGTACAGTCCCGAGGTGCATCCATGGCAACAACATCATGCTGTTTGTGAATATGAGAAGATGATTGTAGGAGTTAATGAACATTTGCAGCTAAGAGGAGAAGATTAAGAATTACTCTTGTGCTTAAGAACAGGTTTGGCTTGTAAAAAAATGTTATCAAGTACTGTGACTCATATCAAGATAAACAGTTTTCAGGCCATCTCTGGTTGACCCCAGCATTGTGTCCATAGTAGTGAAAAGAAGCAGTATTACATTACTCTCTTAGAGCCTGAATGGTGTATGGTAGGGTTGGGCCCAGCATTGTGACTTAAAAGCCTGGTTTGCGAGGTGCTAATGGCATCCATTGTGTGCTTAAAGTTAGAATTCTGAGTTATGCTGTGCAGATTGATTTTGTGAGTGCAACTGAAGGTGGATACCAGGGTAAAAACATGAACTCCTCAGAACTGATGAATATGTATTTGAAGGAGGGTCAGCTAAAGAGTGCAAAGATGACAAATGGATTTATTCTTATTATTATAATAGCTCCTTGTGCCTGACGTACTATTTAGATCCTATTTATACAATTTCAACCCAAAACGGTAAACTCAAGTTGCGTTTTGGCTGATCGTTTACACGTTGGGTGCCTGAAAACGCAACATTTTGAAAATGGGTTCCAGAGTGCAGTTTTTTTGGAAACAGCACCGTCTCCATTGTCTTGCAAACTTGCAATATGCAGTTCCTCTGAAAATGGAGACTTTTCGCACATGCGCATTATGGTTCCAGTCACTAGGCATGTGCGAGAAAGTCGACCATCACAACAACAATGGCGGACTTCCGAGCTCTGTATGTGCTGCTCACTTTATTGAATTTATCAACGTTTCTCCAGCAAAGTGTAGATTTACTGCAGCAACTCCACCTCGTCATCCGTCCAGACAAACGTTCATGCGGTTGCCATTTTGTTTATACATCACCGCTCTGTAGAAGGAAGCACATGTGTGCAGGCGTGTGTTGTTTTTTTATTACAAAGTCACACCGCCAAATACTGGCCTGACATTTAAACTACAGCGTTTTTGGTCAATTTAGCGGATCCACGTGCAAGGCGATTGTTATTAGAACATTGTCGTCTGAACGCAGAAATTTTTTCAAAACGAAAATGAGAAGTGATTCAGCAAATAGTTTTTGTGTTAACATGGCCCTAATCAAAATATTTACCACCAGATGCTGTCACTGGTCATTATCCACTCACATTCACTGGGCTGACTGCCTTTTTTTTAATTCACTGGTGTATTCTGCAGATAAATAGTAACATCACTTTGACGAGTATTTAAAATGTTTATAATAATGATATGATGTGCTTAATGAGGTAGCTAATAGGCTATATGGCAGGAAAAGGAAGGAAAGACTGGGTGAGTAGGTGAGGATGGGCTGTCATCATATGCCAATTTGGAAGACCTTGCCCAGACCTAGTTTATGGCTTCAGTAAAAGTCTTACAAAATCACTGCCAGGTGAGTCTAATCAAGTCTTGGTCCCTAATCTAAACCAGAATGTACCGATCCAAGTTTTGAGGTTTTCAGATGAGTCATAGAGCTACAATGTAAATCGAAAAATACCCAAACAAACATCAGTTTAAGTCTTCCACTGGTCGTGCTCTCATGTTTTAAAAATAGCAAAACAATAACCAAGCTTTGACCACAGTGTTGACAGCAGTGTGGATCGCAAAACCTCAAACGAGGAGCTGGAGTAGGAGAAGATAGACCTGGTTGCAGCCGGGGAAAAGACGGCAACAGATTTTCGAAAGTGAGTTTGAGGAACTATCCCCGCTGTCCCAGAATTGCATGTAAAAGGCCTTTAACAGAAGACTTAGCCTCGCCCATTGACATGTCACAACTTTGGCTTTTAAGTGAAGACTGCCTTTAACTAAATATTTAACACTAAGTCTCCTCTGCCAGATATAGCACTGGGTTGAATAGGGAGTACGCTATTTTAATGTTGAAAGTAGGTCGAACTAGTGAAGGTTAATTGGAGTTAGAAGATACTTAGGGCCTCCCTGTCAAATATCTTTGAAGCCCACTAGCTACCTGCTGCTGTGGGGCTCTGAAACACACACACACACACACACACTGAGCACGAAAAAAAAGACTGGATTGGACACATGCTTCCAGCTGACCTGCTAATGTCCACAGTCAATCTTTTGCCCATAGACAAACAGCCTGTGAATTCCTCCCCACATCCCTCAGTTATTTTTAGATGCATGTCTTTGCACGATTATCTTTCATCAGTAGTGTGCCATCATCTTTAGAGTTGCTATGTTAAAATGCTTTTCAAGGACCTTTGTGTATGTGCGTTTGTGCACTGGCACACACTTGGCTTGTCCGTTGATGGACATTTTTTGGCTCACGCTGGCACCGCGCTGGTCGTGAGTGTTTGTGCATAAACAAGGTTGCTCAGTCATGACGATAACGACAGTGAAACTTAACTACTTGAATGAGATCCAAGTGGTGCGTCTTATCACATGACAAAGGATAACAATGCACAGTCATGCCTAAATAAACTAATTGCTGTTTATCTTTTTTTAACCATCATCTTTTCCTGTTTGACACACACACACACACACACACACACACACACACACACACACACACACACACACAAACACACACACACACACACCCTGTTTATCCCACCTCAATTCCCCCTAGTCACTATTCACTCAAACCCGCCATGGTCCCTTCCATTCATGTATAGAGAGCAGTCATTACGCAGCCAGAATCCTCAAGTCAGTTCCCACAGGGCTCGTTCCAGCGAGGGTAGCCTGGCCTGGTTCTAGGGGTCGACCTGGTCCCATGAGGAACAAAAGAGAAGGGTCGGGAGGGACGGAGAAAGAGGAAAAAGCGAGAGGAAAATAGGGAAAAAGGGTGGGAAAGGGCTTTACCATTCCAAGATGTGAAGGGATACTGGTATTGAACTGCATGTGACTTGAACTGTGTGTGCGTTTGTGTGTGTGTACATGCAGCCGCCCTCTCTCATTCCTCTGACCAGACTGCCCAGGATGTAGACACAGCCCTGGCCATCTCATAAAGGAGTGTCAGGGAGTGAAAATGCAAGGGAGGAAGAGGGGGATGACTGATGAATGCAAGAGCTGTTCCTAAAACTCTCTTGCGTATTGTTTTTGTGTATATATACACACACATGCTTTGCCTTCAGCAGCCCGTCAGTGTTACCATAAGTGCTTGTTGACCATCACATGTAATGTCCAGACTCCAGCTGCTTCTGCTTAGCGCTGTCCTACAGTTCCTCTGCCTCCATAAAACTAAATCTGTCAGAGACTGATTTGCTCTTGATGATATGAGACAGTAAAGTTAATAAGATTCTCTAAATTTAGAGTTGAGTGTGTGTGAGTGTGTGTAAGCCCCGGTTGGAGCTGTGGTCTTAAGCTTGTGCAGACTGCCTGGAAGTCAGTGAATACCAAATCACTCCATACTCCTGTACTCTAGCAATTTCTTTTATGACAGCTTTAGATAATGACACTCGGCTGTTTTTCTGCATTTGCACATAGTCCTCTGACTGAACCAGTTTAGGTCTTAAATGTGAAAGTGTTACATGCCGTACAAAGTATAAAGTCTCTGAGGATTTAATTACTGATGTCCACAAACACACACGTGCCTGTGTTCACACAGTCAGACAAGCCAGAGGCAGGACTTGCACATTGGCAAGTTGGCAGTGGTGGGCGGTGCGAGGTAATCCAGGGTTTAAGCAGCCACCAGGGAGATGAGCAAGATTTAACTCCCACTGTGGTGACCCCTGCTCGGAGGAGGATCCACAGATGGAGTGGGATACCCCTCTGTCTCCTGGATGCTTTCATTTGTGGATGTAGAACACACACATACTATTTTTTACTTCTTTACAATTGATTTGATTTGTATTACAACCGCTTTATTCCATTACTGTACACACTGAAGAATTTGCAGTTGAAAAGTGCACTCAGAAAGTTCAAGTTAAGGTTGTGGTCCAGATTTTACACAGCCATTGCTTTGGAGAAAAGGTATCATAATTTGCCAGATGTCCAGGTCCAATTGTGTTTCCTCCAGAGAGCCAACAAGAGCTAAACTGACGGCACAGCGTATGTGAAATCTGTGAACAACAGATGAGCCTGCGCCTGGGTTTTCTCCCCAAACTTCTGACCATGCAAATTAAAAATGACCAAATATGCCTTCAGAGGATTGTATATTCTCATACAACATCTGACAAAACATTTTCACAGCTCGAGTTGGGTGTGTGTGGCTTTGCACAGATGTGACATGATGTTTCAGCATATTCCATTGTCATTCACTCTCCCTTTTCGCCTCAGCCTTTCCTCCCTCCTTCCTCTGTTTTAGAGTCTCTTCCTCTCGCCCCTCTCTCCTACTCCCTGTCCTATATTTCTTTCCCTTTCTCTCTTCCTGTTGTTTCATATGGCTTCCAGACCTTTCCTCTCATCTCTGTCCATCCTCTGCACTTTGATGTCCGCCCTCACGCCGCCGCACTGACCACAACAAAGACAAGGCCCCGGGTCGCCATTTATCTTTCTCTCGCTCTTTGTCTCTTATAATCTGTTTTTGTTCCGCTCTATACATTTCTCTTGTCTATCTTTCTTTGTATCTTTTTTCTTCTCCTTTTATAATCATGTTTGCTCCGAGGAGGTGCTCCAATGACTGTATTATCATGGTTCACAATAGCCTAGTTTGCAAAGTAAAATTTGGTTAATGTCTGGAATGATATGTGCTAGCTTACAGTTATCCGATCCGGGCCACTCAGTACATGAAGGAAACTCCAGGGATGTTCGTGATGTCATTGTCTGAATTACAGGAAGCCAGGATGGCTGATTGGGCCAGCTGCAACTGCTTGTAGATAAAGTGGTGTGGTGTAATGCTTGGTTTACACTGGATGTAGAAGTGCCCGAATAGTGCCGATTTTCCGTGGAGTGCTGCCTGCTTCCTTTTGGTGCACATGTTAACCAATTGGGCTGTTCACACTGAGTGTGCCATGGTGCTGGCTCGCCATCTGTAGCAATAGTTCCAGCCTCTGGTCTATTTTCTCTGTGTGCTGTGAGTGAATCAGGCAAGGAAATACAATGATAAACTATCATGACTGATATAAAAGACACATTTTAAGTAACAGAATATGCATCCCGCACTTACTTATTTCACATATTTGTCAGTTGTGTCTAAACAGAGAGCGACAGTGAAAAGCAGACACACACTTGCACACAAGCAAACCCCGACCTGAGCCCAACGGGACCCGTCAGAACGCAACTGGTCGGACTGGGTTCAGATAACAAATCAGACATTTTGCTGTGGTTCGGTTCAGGTTCGACCCACTTGACATGCTGCTGTATTGTGCTATGGCCTGTTCAAGTTGTACGCAACACAGGCTCTGCTCCAACTGAGTGTGTGTGCTGCGCTGCTGTGCACGCAGCGTGTTTGACTGAGCGTAACAGCAGCCTTTTGATGGTCATTTACACACTGTCCATAACAACTTTGTCAGGTAACAAACTGTGTCGGGCTCGGACTTAAAAATCAGAAAGGCTGTCGGTGCGGGCTGGGTTCAGTTATGATTGTCTGGGACTCGGGTCGGGTTTGGTCAGGAAAATGTGCTCTAGTGTGATTAGAAATGAGCAGAGAAGCAGCATTGCTTGCTGACTGGTGCAGAGAAAATTGGCTTCTTGTGTCAGCGGCCCACAAAGGGGCACAAACAGCTGCTAGTGACATTTGACATATCGGGGCACTTCTGCATGCAGTGTGAACATGTTGTAAGACTAACAGACAATAGACATGAATGATGTAAATCCACAGAAATGTACACAGACAGTGCCAGATAACGTTTTTATCACAGATTACCTTTACGAATCCTACAGGATATATGTCTTTGTGTGTCACTGTGGTCTCGGGTCTTTACTCATTATGGAGTTGAACTGAATGCTGATTTCCACACAGCTTTATCTTTACAGCCAGTTTGAGATGAATTGTTAAATTTAGGTCACACCATCAGTGAGATACTCAACTGTTCATCTTGCCAGCTGTTTCTTTGTTCTGCAGTCTCTACAATAGAGATTGTTAGCAGCTGTATGTATGTGATGCATCGTGGTCACACTGAGCCTCGTTTTTTGTTTTGTCAGCCAAATTCCCATCTGATGCACTTCACTGACCTCCTATTAAAACTTGCTTTTTTAAACTTGTAAAGCTGCATTTTCAGAGTCAGATTTTCCCTCTAGCCTGGGCATTGTATGTTCAGGCTTTTTGTGGCACAATGACAGCAAGTGGATGGTTGCTACTTCTCAGACAAAGCAACATCTTGGAGAAAGCCCTTGTTTGCTGTTGGCATAAATGTCACAGGTGTGCAGCATGGGTAGTTATAGTAACTACAGTGTACAGTAGCTGCACTAAAGTGAACCTGTTTTGTAACTTTGCATAAGCTGACAGACTTAACAAAAGACATCCTGTAAAGCTACACAACAACTACGTCTGATGTCAGCGACAGTTAGGATTTAATACGTCCTGTATAATATTACGGTTAAGCAGTGATGTGTGACGGGCAAACAGACAGACAGACAGACAGGCAAACATTCATCCATACTGTACATAATGACATGCTGCGACAGGTGGGAGCTCATCTTACAGGAACATAAAGGCTATTGTTGTCCTGCATCTGCACTTTACTGCACTCAAGGCCTGGAAACACACTGGACAGACACACACACAGATACACTCCGAGTCTATGACCGCCTCAGGAAAAATAAACAGGGATTTTCTGTCACATCTGTCACTTGTGCCACTTAGCCATACTCATGATTAGAAGCTGTAGAAATATGGTGAGTTTATCCCAACAGGCAGCGAATCATATATAAATAAGACGTGCAGAATATGAACAACAGCGAGCCACTGGGTCTGTTGTGCAGTCAAAATGAAACATGCAAAAGTTGAATTTGGGATTAAACTGAATATTTGCACTTAAAACTGGTCATGGGAAGATGACAAGTCGGGGTGGAGCTGTGGCTATATTTGTACTGGCAGATAATTCCTTTGAAACAGCTGTTCCTTGGCTCTTTTCAAGCATATTTTTAGTCTTGTAAACATTGGCAACACAAGACAACTGGAATTTCCTCAGCTGAATAAACAAGCTTAGCAACAAGAGAGTGATTAAGGTTTTGTCTTTGGCAAGCAGACGTAATGTTTAATATTTGAGAGTCATCTCAGAGTTTGTTTATTCTTTCATGTGCATTGTGCAACTTCTGACTCCACCAGCTGATCTCCTCTTTGGTTGCTTGTGATATTTGCAATGTAGCAATAGACTCCTTCTCAAGTCGCTCCGTCAAAGAACATCAAATGAATATTGAAATGTTCAGTAAATGAAAAAAGTAGGTTAATTTAGTTGGGATTTAGGCGGATAGGTTTCCCCGCTGTGATGGAAAAGTCCCAGATTTGAGTCGGTTGAACATGTGTGTCAACTGTCAGCAATGTTGGTAGAGATGGTGGTGGTGTGGTGCAGGGTGTTCTGTCACTGTTGTGAGAGAGTTGTGTTTATAGTTTCCCCAGCGAGTCCCTTAAAGCCCTGTCTACATGTATACAGAATATTTTTGAAAACTTGTGTATACCCCTTTGTTTTAAAAAGGAATTCTGTCTGCACAACCTTCATTTTACAAAACATCTCTGTCCATGCTAGACTGCAAAAACGACTCTAAACGCTTGCTGGCTGTTTCGGAAAGTATACAGGTAACATGATCTTTTTCAAATCACCTACCCTTTGATTTAAGGGTGGAGGAGCTCACTCGAAGAGACGTTTTTCCTCCACCCCTCCAAGTGTCCCAACATCTGCTAGTTTGACTGCACCTAATCCAAAACCGTTGTTTATAGTGGACTTTAAACCATGGATGCTGAGGTGGAACAAAAACATTGGGCACAGCAGACGCCAAGAAAACATAAAAAACTGGTAGTCCGCCATTATTATTATTTTTTCTGGCGCATGCTCATCACACAGGGGGCATTCACAAATGAAGGGGATTACAAGCCATTTAACTTGCACCTTATAAGGCTTTTTATTTAAATCAAGGTTTTAGTGACCTAACACTGTTTGTGTGTGAACAAGAGGCCAAAACATACAGGAAATATCCCTTTTCAAAAACATCTGTATGTGGATATGCAGGGCCTAAAACCGTGTGGGGCAACAATCACCAGCAGCACCATACAAACGCACTTTAAATATCAATGTGGCTTGTAAGTTTCCTTACTTTGGCAGTAAATCAGCAATCCAGTCATTGGAGTGATAGTGTTGAAGTATATCACAATTATTTATAATGATAAAAATGTGAAGCTCTTGAGAATTCTGAAATAATCAGGCACTTGTTTCAGTTTCAAAAGGCATGACTTTCTGTAGTGGTCACCGCCCTGCCCTCTGTGTGTTTGTGTCCGAGAACGGCGACACATCTGTTGTCCTCAATTCCTGCCAACGGTCAAAGGGCCCATTGTAAACATGTTGACCTAGGTTATTAAATATACTGTGTGTACATACCCCGCCTCCTACTGCATAACTCCCATACACGCAGTTGGAAACGTCTGCATAGCTGTGTGCCACCTTATATTTATCTACCAAGTAGCTGCTTTCTAAAAACGTTATCAGACACGACTTACATTCCTACATTTTGCTGAGCTGCACTTTATTAAATTATGTCTTTTATTTTAAATTATATTACAAGAAAAATAGTTTAGTAGAAAATGTGCCGAACATCCTCGTTTCATCAGGCCTTGGTCTTTTGGAGGCTGTGCTGTTCAGTACTGATTGAGTCGGTATATCTTTATCTAAAATGAATTTGCATTGCATGAATAAAATAGTGAATTGCAAATATGCAGGGTTACCTGCCTGTTTTAGAATCAATGGCTTATTCTGTCTTTATTTTAACAACCAACTCATTCATGCAACCTGCCAGTCACAGCATCCGTCTTTCTATCTACTCTCTTCAGAGTCACTAAGATTTATGAGACTAAAAATAAAAGGCTCTGTCAGCTGTGTTGTTTTAGTCCAGTGTTTCCTCCTCCTCTATCCCTCCCTGTCTTGCTCTCCCTCTCTCTTGCTGTGTTATCCTTGATTCAACATTAGCCAGCTAAAACCACAATATCACAAAGTATTTCACATGTCAGTGATTCCTCTAAGGATTTTTTTTAGCACTGGGGAGCACTGAATTTGATGGATTTACTGTTTATCAGACCACAAATGAGACAAGAATTGGTAACCTAGTGCAGCCTGCGGTCCCACCACCTTACTCCTCGCCTATAGGACACTATGAAGAAACCATATCGGTTGATCCCTAGTTCATAGCTGGCTGGAGACCATTGGCAGCGCTTGGTCTAACGTGTAACAGCCTTAAAAAGTTTGCTAATCTGGCGGGGACTCAGGGTGGTTGAGAGGGCGGCTTGGGACCAGATCCTGACACTCAGGTGAAAAGTCTTGCTCTGACCTGATTTGAGTTTCTCCAGGGTGCCAAGGGAAGGTGTCTGTCACTGCTCGTCCACCGCTGCGAAATATTTTAACTGAAACACGGCATGTGTGGACTCTGTGTTGTTGGGTGCTGCTTGTTTGTTGACATCAGCTAACTGTTAGCTCTATATCGGAGCTAAAGAGTAGCAAGGCGCTCAGGAACATTGCATGACGTCACATTCTTTGGATGTTCCTGGAAAACTCATCCCGAGTCCTTTCACAAAGTCAGTCCCCAGGCTGTTACAGGCAACTGAGAGAGTCAGGACACTTTTTAAATTACGTAACAACCTGTTTGCCATTTGACAGTAAACGCTTAATGCATGCAAAAGGTTACCTTTAAGTAGGGCTGGGTGATATGGAAATAAATACCTCAATGTCGATAATGCGTGGATATAATGACTAAGTGAGTAAAGGCAAATAATAGAATAGCTACAACAGTCTGCTGAGTTCAGAAAATTGAATCACTTTATTGTAATGCAGCCTGTGACACCAGGAAAAGACAACACTTACGTTATTATGATAGCCACAATCTAAGACGATGTATTGTCCCATATCATGTATCGATATGATATAGTTTCTTTGTTGAATTCTCTCTTTCTGTTCTCATAGTGGTTTTGTTTGGTTTGGACATCTTTTCCTGCAGCTGAACACTACGAAATACAGCATCTTTTCGAGTCCAACAAACACACACACCCATACAGACATCTTGACACAATTTATTGACTTTGCTAATTTGTCTATTAATTACTCAAAACAAATAGGCCCTAATCTGACGTTTTGTCTCTCCCTCTCTTGCCTGAAGCAGATTCTTGGCTCATCATCCGTCTTACTCTGTCTCCCCAGATCACTGCATGCCGTTTGTGTGTGTGTGTGTGTGTATGAGTGTGTGAGAAAGCCTCTGTCATTATGAAGTATGACATACTCTGCACAGGAATCCCCACTGACTACTGAATCTTCCTCTGTAACAGCTTTAGCCGTCTGCCTCGTCCACAGAGACCTCATTGTGTGCGTGTTTCTGTGTGTTCATGCACGCACATGTGTGCACTTAAACTCACTTGTCCCCTTTAAAGCTTCCGTCCATCAGTATTTCCCGTGATGCACAGACTACTCAAGTACTATTTACACGGCCTGTTCCGGTCTGTGTGAGTTGTAGTGTTGAGTGATGCCTGCATATGTTTGGCCTGAGATCTGCTATCAGCCCACATTATGTTTCAGGAGTTGCATATGAGAAAAACAGGTGTGTCCTCCTCGTATAACAACAATATGATGTTTCCTCCTCACTTTGTTTTTCCTGACCTGTTTCCCATGTCTTAATCCTCTCACATTTTTACCAATTTTATTTTCTCCTTCACTTGTCCATCATCTAATCTCCTGCTTTTTTCACTCTCCCATCCCCATATGTGCACAATGTCATTTTCCTTCTACAACCCTATAAATCACAACCCTATAAATCACAAATACTCCTCTCCCATCTCTTCTCTGTGTGGATAAGTGCAGACCAAAATCTAAACCACTTGTTTTGTATTGTTTGTCTCCTCTACATCACGCTGAGCACAGATGTACAGTGACACACACTCACACAGAATGCTGCAAAGGTAGTGGGAGTGTTTTTATGATTTTGATGCAGTCTATTGAACATGGAAGTTGCCTGAAGGAAAAAGAGAGGTTCAAGGACCTGTTGTAACTTGTACACAGAGAGATATACACGAAACAGACATCAAACAGAATAATAATTTGCATTAACACACAGACGTCTGTAGCATAACTAATGATAGAATTTTGTCTGATGGAAACATCTCCAACCTGCAGGCAAACAAACAAAATTTTGTTTGTAGACAGGCGTTAAACACCAGTCACGAACTGACAATTACCTTTTATTTCCACTAATAGATGAAAGTAGATCGGATGTTTTAATAACACAAATCATACTCGTGGCAAAGTGATAAAAATCATGTAGGGGCGGATACCAGCCCACTACACAACACTGTCACAGTATGTTAGTATAGGTAAATCCAAGTAATGCTATGTACAAGCTAGTCATTAGGGTTGGGCAATATGTTAGAAATTTCCAACCGGCCACCGTCAGCCCATCAACCGGCGGTTGCCAATATTTTCGGCAGTTGTGTGTGTGGCGGAGGAGAAAAAAAAAAAAGAGGGGGGATGTTGCATTCATGTGATGTCGGAAAAAAACAAAAAATGACTTTCAGAATGAAATAATTCACTTGAACACCACCTCATGTCAGAAAGCAATTCGAGTCTCCCGACACCACATGAATGCAGCAAAAAAATGCAGCGTGCTTTGCGAACCCACTCATGTCCAACATGGCACGGAAATATCTATGCATACCGGCAACAAGCACGCTGTCAGAGAGGGTGTTTAGCACGGCTGGTAACATTGTTAACCATATGCGCACTTTGCTTAAGCCAGATAAGGTTAACATGCTCGTTTTCCTCTCCAAAAACATGTAAAACGTTGTGTTTTTGAGTTAAAGACAGCGCAGAGGGACTTTATTATTTTATGTGATTTTTGCACTTTATTTTTCCATTGTTCTTTGTTTAGCCTATATTTATTATTATTTTTATTTATTTATTCAAGCAATACGCCTACGAGAGGCTTTTAGAACAGCTGTAACAGCTTAAGTTTTTTTTGTCACGTCCACAACGGCATTATTATAAAGACAGCGTAAAGGGAGTGGACCAGGCTATACTCTTATTCATTTAACAAAAAATAAATCACCTTGAGATCTTGGCTGAGTAATAAGCTGTAAAGACGGGCCAAAGACGACTGTCTGACACCAAGAGTCTGATGGCTGCAGAAGGACACATTCGCTCACAGCCTCTAAATGAGCAAACAGGTGGGAGATAGGGATAACAGACCTGTCCTACTATAACGATCGGGGTGCACAACTGCACATCTTTTTTGATGTAGTTCTCAAATATGGTTTATGAATTAACATTACTTACAGCTTTGTGAAAGACTCGTCGGAAATCAGTATGAAGCTGCCAGTTCCAATACGCGCACACTTTGAATTGTGCTCGACATAGTAATTATGAACTATATGTACCGAGTTAAATTCTGTGGAGACAGACCATTAATTTAGCTAAATAAAATGACAAAAATCGTGCAAAAAATCGCCAAAAATTAAACCAACTGTGATGGACTCAGCCATGGGTGACTGGCGATGTATTCGTCCAATTGCATTTTGTCACAATAAACCCGCAAACCAGCAGAGTGCTCCTATGCATTTGGCCTAATTGCCTCTGAACCATGGAGGCATAACGAGACCTGGACACAGCATTGGGGGCGGGACCCTATTCAGTCATATGAAAGTTGCTCTGTGGTGCATGAAGCCAAAAACGTTCAACTGTCACGTGTAAAATTACCAGGATGATCAGAGCTACTGCTGCATCATTAGGCCCATAGAGGCAGCGAATTAAATGATGTAATTATGCGGCTTTTCTAGACTTTACAAGGATTGAATCCTGATGGTGAAACAAATTGTTTCATAGGCATTGCAACGCTCACAAAAAATTAATCCTTATTTACAGATAACTTTTTTTTACAATGTATGTCTATGTAATGAAATATTTTGGGCCCAGTGGCGTCACATGACTGGCTCGGACGTTGTAATTCCACTGTTTGTACGCTACAAAAAGTGACCTCAAAGCCTGGCTCACTTCCTTGGGGCCTGCTCTGAACCCAACAACTCGCCAGCGAGTTTTAGAGGCATGTTTTCTTCCACAAATTGCCAAAATTGCACCTTGTATCATAGCCAGAAGTTGTATAAACAGGAATAATTGTTAGTTTCTCAAATTTCTGATGGTCCTTATTGTATGTAACCAACCATCTAAGCTTTTCAAAATCTCTTTATTCTACATGTTATATTTAAAAATTCGACAAAAACAAACTGCTTGCAATAACCAGATCTTGTTAAAAACATTACATTTTGTGCTCCTCATTGCAACTGGGAAGCCATGAATGATTCAGCTGAGCCAAACAGTCACGTGACAAAAATTCAGTGAAACTTGGACAGAACTGCAGGTTGTTTACACAGAGCAGACAGCAGACGTTTTAAAAATGTAAATAGTAAATGCAAATTGCAGTGTGGTGACAAAAAAAGATTTGAAAATGTGGTGCCGTGTTGCGTTAAGTGTACATACAGTGAGAATAATAGCTTGGGGAAATGTCTGGCCCTGGGCCCTGGCTTCCTGACAATGTGGTCCCCTGAACAATGCAGTTGAATAGCCCTGATACAGACTAATAGCTGGGTGATTAAAGGGGAGTGAATTGTGTGCCAGAGTATATTTAGGAGAAAACAAGTGATTAAAGCCATTAGATAAACGTACATATAGTCTCAGCATGTTACAACACACACAGCAGCATGTACAGATGTGCTGTCATCCAAATGTAAGGACTAATAAACTCCTCACTTTAGAGCAGCTGTTATAAAAAGAAAAGAGGTGCTGTGCCTCAGTGCTGCAAACAAACATGTTGCAACATCACTGTATTAATAACATATTGCAAAAGAATGCATCACAATTTACTGATACATTTGTTCCACCTTTATTTGGGCAGAACAGTGTAAATGCCTGCACACACACACACACACACACACACTCACTCTGTAATCCTAAACATCTGTACGTTAGAGTGTTCTTCTAGACATCCAGCTGTTTGGTTCAAAAAGAACAAGAGAGCACATTTAGAGAGGCCCTCCCATGCCACACAGTGAGAGGGGATTTTCAGAGTCAGTGATGGGGATTATGAGGAATATGATTTCATACGGCTACAGAATGGTTAATCTCCTTAAACCCTGCTGGAGTCTGCGTGCCCGTTCCTGTTACTGCCCAGTAATGGAGGCAAAGAGAGTGTGGAGCTAAACAGACAATGATGGGAAACAACCTGTGTGTGTGTTTGTACATGTGTCTTACCTGTCAGTTTTCACGTAAGATGGGTGTGGACTGGAGACGTGTAATTATGGATATCAGTAATTACTTGTTACATGAATGTTGACATTTCACTTTTTAAAAAAAAAAATATCAGAATGAGTCATTTAATCCAAGTTCCAGTAAAGTGCTTTGAGTGAGTGCTGCTCAGTTATAATGGCCTCATTGGCGATTAGCTGCTGCTGTTGTTGGCCTGAGTTTTCTTCTGTGACAGACATTGCGGTTTGTGCTGGTGTGCGGATTCAGGTTTTTAGATTACAACTATAAACATGTCTTTTTTTCTTCCTAAAACTTTCCTGAGACAACTGTTCTCACGATACTTCAGTAATGATTTAGTGGGTGATAGTGTTGGGTTTTAATGGTCAAACTTTTTGGTCACAAAGCTGCATGTCGACTCTTGAGGCTAACGACAGCTTGTGTCTTGGTATATTGACTCAGCTGTGCTTCTGACCTTCTCTCTCTGTGTCTGTGTTTGTGTATGTGGGTGTAAGTGGGTGAAGCAAGCTATTAGTTTGATTAGGTGTGTTCCCTCGCCCCAGGTGATTCTCACAAAAGCTTTCAGATGCCCAGAGAGGATGGTTCAACAACACTTTCTATGTGTGGGCACGAATTACCCACGTATGCATTTATTTTTTTTAATGGGGGAAGTTTAATCCCTGTTATCATTTCATAACTGTGGGAAAGTAAGTGTCAAATCACTTAATGGTGAAAGATGAAGTCAAATTTGGTAAAACTGAGTTGTAAAATAAAGATATAAACTTCATAAACTAAGGCTGCAACTAATAATTGTTTTTGCCATTAATTAAGTTGCTGCTTATTTTCTTTATTAATCAATAAATTGTTTGGCCTTAAAAAATTAGACGGAAAATGGATGAAAATTTCCTGTTACAAATCTGATGTCTTATATTACAGTCTGATTAATACCTAAAAAAATCACATCACATAAGAAAAAATAAAACTGCAAATCCCGATGATTGAGAAGCTAGACGTAGGGATTTTTTGTTTTTTGTTGTTTGTTATTTTTGTTATTACTAATCCCCCTTTTGTGCCAGGAAAACCAAATCTTCATTTTAAAAAGACCTGAACAGTTTTACAGTCACTCAGCCCTCCATTATACTGTCTTTGAATGATTACAACTTTTTACCACATTAATTTATTTAACAACCTGTAATATAACCTTCTTTTGCATGAAAAATATTATTTTTAAAACAGCCTCAGAAGCCTTTTTAACACATTTGATATATAATAACTCCCTCCCTAATATCTATTTTATATTGCTGTGAAAATATCAACAAATGTCTCCTTTAAAGAAACTATATTTATTCAAGTGTCTTGCCAAAAACTAGATTTTACAAGATTACATTTGAACACTTCATGATTACGTTAGAATTAACCATTGCCCAATACTCATTTTTACTGAGTAGCGCTTCAAAGCATCATAATGTAACTCAGGGCAACCTCTGTTAGCTGTTAGCAGTTAACGTTAATGAACTTTCTTCCTCCTGTTTCAGCGTTAGTGTATGGTTCAGTAGTGAGTTTACTGCATCCTTTTGTCCCCAAGGTGTCCTGTGAGGATTTCTGTTTGTCCCAATATTGTTTTTTCTATTGTCCCTGGTATGATGGGACTCTGTAGTGTCGAGCCCTGCTTTAGTCTCTGCATAAGTAAAGTGATGCAAGAGAAAAACATTGGCCCCTGCCACTGGTGAATGGCATCTTCATTGGCAACGGGCAATACTTATGTTCAGCAGATTAACCAGCATCCCTTTATTTAGGCTTTAAAGCTCATTTTCATGCCAGAAAGTGCAAATCTCTTGCGTGTTTACTGATACCTTTAGTTATCTGTTAGTTGAAAACAAAAAAACTTGTTATTCAGGTTGATGATCGGACCTGAGAGCATCGGTTCCACCTGTAGGATATAAACAGTCTTGTGCAGTGATGCTTGTGTATCAGGTTACTACTGTATTATTGTGCACCTGTCAGTGATGTCATTTAGGCCAAGTTTCGCTCCTCTTGGATCCGCTGTAAAGGATCAAGTTCATGCCTCAGAGCGATAGACATTTTGTCTGTATTCAGGGGCTGAGGGTGTAATTTTAGTCCAGCTCCTCACTTGTTTTGCTTCACTTTATCCAAGGGATGGTGCCAGCACAAGTTGGGTTGTCTCTTTTATATCAGATAAGTTTGAGCGTCTGTTGTTCGTGTGTATATGTGCAGATATCTGAATCTGTATTCCTGGATATCAAATGATCTAAACTTTAAAAAGCACTGTTATCTCTCTTCAAGTCCTGTCACCTTTTTTAAACACTGATTCCTCCTGTCTTTCTTCTCGGTGCACTAAACCATCTTTAACTGTCTCCCAGCATTACTCCTTCGTTTGATCTGTTAACTGCAATGAGGCCCACAGCAGCAAACAAGGCAGCGCCACATTAAAGAAAGCCCCCCCCCCCCTCCTTTCAACTACTCCAACAATGAGCCCCTACTGTCTGCTAGAATCAAGCTGAACTCGCCCCATCAGCTGCGTCTCCAACTGTTAGGGCCTCACCTCCACTCCACCCCCAACCTCCAACCTCCTGGGACTGTTGAAAAAACTTCTAGAGGCCCAAAGGTCCTGGACGAAGATGGGGTTGGAAAGCAGGTTAATAAGCCCAGTGAGGGCTCTTGGCCTTGGGGGAGCAGAGGTCCTCTGGGCCCCCGGGCCCCTGGAGGTCTGAAGATGAGACTGAAGGTCTTTGTTGTGGAAAGACTGAGGCGGTGATGAGTGGTCTGGATGGAAATGTCAGATCCCCTAGGGCTGGGAGGAAAAGCGAAATCCATCAATCTTTCTCTTTTATCAATCATTTATGAATAAGTCTGGTCTTTGTGCCATACCCTGCTATCTTCTCACTAGTTTTGCCATTTAGTCTTTTATGTTATCTCCTCTCCCACTCTTTCTGTCTTTATTTTTCCTTCTTCCTCTTCAACTCTCATATACATAAAGTAAAGATGAGGAAACAAAGCACAGAGATTCAACAGTAATGCAACAGAACAAACCTGTCAGTGACGTCCTTCCTCCATAGACCATCTTGACTCCTACATACAGCTGTGGAACTGAACTTATGAGTAATGCAGTCGTTACTGAAGTTTTTCAATTTGACTGAAAAATAGTTCATATGGAAACTTGAGAGCGCAGACTTTCAGCAATGCAGAAAATGTATACCGTCTGCTCTTACATCTTAAGATACAGTTAACAGTCCTGTCAGAGAATTTTTGGAACCACCAACTTGGATTTTGGATCCTGTTTCCAGTTGGCAAAATAACCAAATTCACTAACTTCTGATGCTAATTAATTTCTTATCAAACTTTTTATCTTATTCTTTTTTTCAGCAAAGAACAATAAAAGATTCAGGTAGCAGGTTTTTCATTTTAAGTCAGTGCTATTGAATGCTTTTACTGATTAAAATGACAAACAGGTAGGAATAAATGAGAAATCAATGTAGATGGATGGTTAGAGCGGTGGCCATTTATATGTGTATGATTGTCATTGCAACCATGCAACCACTGTAGCAGGCTAACGAATGTATAAACTTCTATATAAACAAACCAACCAGCAGCAAGTCATGAACTCACTGCAGTAACGACCAAACAAGCAGTAGAGTAGTACTATTATCGCCAGTAATTGCATGTTTGTTGACACATGTTGTACTATAGCTGCCTCTGAAGAACAAGTGAGAGCTGCTGAGAGAGACTGTGGGGATAAACTGCATGTAGATCCAGCATATCATCATGTCTAACTTGATGAATTAAGGATTTATTTATCAGACTAACATTAACTAAGATGGATTGGTGTGTTTTGTTTCTGTCAAGTTTGAATTAAGTGTGTTTTACGATGAGTTAAATAGGCAGTTAATCTAGCATTAGTTTGGTAAAAGAGATGCTGATGCTGATGTATGTTGTCACCATAACAACTAAGAACAGTCGCCATTTTGTTTTAAACTGGTCAAATGACCACAACAACCACTTAAATGTCCTTTCTGTTCATTTTGTTTCAATGGACAAACATCTTTGGTAGCATATAGCAGCATCGGCTAAAACGAAACTTAGCTGTTGTCTCAGCTGGCAGCGTGATGTACTCTCTGTAAGCTGGTGTCTGCACTGTACAAAGATTACTCGTGAGCGAAGAAAAAAGTTGTCAAATACTATGCCAAGCTTTGTCATCATTCTTTTTTTATTATGTATAAAGTTATTGAATTGTATTGTAAAGTAAAGTTATTGTATTGTATCTTTAAAAAAATGTGTGCATTAAGAAACAGATAAACAAAAAAGAATTGTTCCTCTTTAATCACTTTATGGTCCATGTATTGCGAGTTTTTTTGTGGTTTTCGTACAGAATCCATGGAGGCACAGTTCACTGAAATGTTCTTTTTGTTCGCCTCTATTCTCTGACCTAACCTCAGTCTCACTGTGGTATTTAGCTCATTGCATTTCCTCCAAACCCTCCCTCTCCTCCCTCTCCTCCCTCTTCTCTCTCCAAACTCCCCTTTATTACTCCCCTGTCCTCTCCCTTTTTCTGTCTTTTTATGCATCTATTCTGAAAGCGCTTTTTGGACGGATCTGTGTGCCGTTCAGGCTGACGAGTCAGACAGGCCTATACACAACAGAGAGAGCAAAATAGAGGCTAATTCCCTTTGGCAGACCAGCACAGTTACGCACTTAAAATCTCTGTCTCACACACACACACACACACACACACACACACACACACACACACACACACACACACACACACACACACACACACACACACACACACACACACACACACACACACACACACACACACACAGATTCTTGGCCGGTCTTGAGCCCTCCCAGGAAGCTGACCATTCTACAGTCACAATTCAGTGGCTCAATAGAAAGAGAGGGAGCAGAGAAAGGGAGGGAGCGGGGATGAGGGGATAAGGTGGAGGTGCTGAGAAGGTGAGAGGGCATAGAAAGTAAGAATAGAAGTGCTGGAGATGGCTGGAATAACGAGAAGATGGATTAAATACACCCACCTTTCAGTGCATACGTCAGAAAAGAAAAGAAAAGAACAACATATGGCAGACGGCAAAAAGTGCAACTGCGTCAACAGCTTTGCTTTGACTCATCAAAAGGAAAAGCGTGTTTGCCTGAGGCAACTGTATTTTTTTAACGCTATGCAGTTGGATCGCTGTGGATTTATAATACACTACAAACGGCAATAGCGCTGCATGTTTGACCTTTTTTTTTTTTCTGGTCACCAAAAAGGGGTAGAACGCTGGACTCGTCACTGTCACTTTTTACCCAGCCATCCAATCACAGTGGAGGAGGGGCGGGACAAATAGCCTAAGATACAGAGAAATAGATCAGTTGTCACATCTTACATGTATGCTGCTGCGTGCGAGGATTTAAATATTTCCTCACCCACCATTCAGTTCAATTAATTAAAATTGTATTCATATAGTCCAATATCACAATCACAATTTGCCTCATAGGGCTTTGCAACATACAACACCCTCTGTCCTTGGACTGTCACCAAAATCTCCCCAAAATAAACCCATTCAATGGAGGAAAAATTGGAAGAAACCTCAGGAAGGACGACTAAGGAGGGATTCCTCTCCCAGGACGGAGAGGTGCAATTGATGCCCTGTATACAGAACAGACCAATATCATAAAGTCATAGGGTTGACCATCCATATGGCAAAAACCCTGCATAGGCAAATAGGGATCGATAAAATTTGAATTAGATTTCATATGGAATTTCACTTGTACTGGGATTGACTACTAAATATCTGGTATTGTGACATGCCTGTGTCACACTGGGATAGCTGTACATTGGATGCAGTTGCTGCATCTTTACTATATATTTAAACTGTGAATATAAATAAGAAGAGGGTGCCCCGAATATTACGGTTCCCACACAACTCTGAAAAGTCTGGAGATGTATCTGAAACACTGTAATTTTCTCGTCAAGTTTGTGATTTAAAGTTATTGGAAAAACACCAAATGTGTCCCGTTACTACATTTGCATCACTTTAGCCCCTCTGTTGTTGCACATTATGCTCTTTGTGGTATAAAATAATCCTCTATCCAGGGACGTGACATTGCAAATGAGTTGGCGTTTGAAGAGCAGGGACAGAGGAAGAAAAGAAAAGTGGAGCAGTCAGGAGAGGAAGGGGCAGGATGAAGGGAGAGGGGGAAGAAAGGAGAGGGGAGTTTATGGTAAACAGTTGTTAACAACATAACTGGGTGTCCTAATTGGGCAGGGAGGAGTGTGTGAGTGTTTGTGTGTCAGAGAGAGTGAGAGGCTCTTCAAGAAAACAGCTGTCTGCATGGCTTCTTAAGGAAGACTGGGGGCACTAGGTTGGAGGGAGCCCCCTTTAACCAGCTTAGCCGTCTAAACACACACACACATACGCCCTCTTGTCTCCTTACCATATGGGAACCCAACCCAGTGGGCCTTTCATGTGGTTGCGGGCTGGGGAAGGGATGGGAGGGGAGGCAATTTCAGAAGCAGGGAGGTGACACACGAGGTCTGAGCAGTTTTCCTCTTCCGCTCCTCCTCGTTCCATCCCTTTGTTTCTGCTCGGGGCTTGCACAAGTCGGGGTACATATTATTTTCAGGGATGTGAAGCAACACAGCGGTTTGTGGTTTGGGTTCAACCCCAATAGTTTCCCATCCTCTGCCAGAGTTTGGGCGTAGTGCTCTGGGTGTAGTTGAGTTTTGCCACATGTGCGCTTAAGCAATTTAAGGTCGAACCCCAATAGTTTGCGAAAGGCTTTCTGACCACTCACTTGAAACAATGATGTGTTACAGTTGGACAGGCATTGGCTTGTACTGTAATTAATCATGTAACTGCTGCACAGCACAGGAAAAGTGGCTTTTGAAGAGTAACGCCTCATTTCAACATAAGTCTGTGTATGTAAGTGAGTCAACTGGAAGTCCATTTATCCCTGTGAGAACCTCCATGATGTCCGATGTGTTTACAAAATACCATTTTCAAAACTAGCCTATTGTTTCATCCGTAATTTCCTTGAATATATTGAAATAATCGAGTGGGCAGATTTCTGACAATCTGTACACACTGTGCTGCGGGAAGTTAGCATAAAAATACAGATCGATCTAAGACAGCTCTATATATACATTTTTCTGCATGAATAGTTTGACAGCTAACATTGGTATCGTGCTAGCTGTGTAGCATACACACTGGCAACACACCTAACAGGCCGACCTCCTCACTTTATTGTCGCCATACATTATTGGTCCACTATGAGCATATTCCACCATTTTGGACTGTGAAAAAAGAGATGCATGTGCTTGCATTGAACACTAGGGGCGTACTCCGTATACTACACGGAAATATTGACACAAGAAACACTGTGTGGAAATGAGGCGTTAGCCCTAACTCATTCTCCTTTTACACTTCCAGACTCGCCTACAGTATTTTAAACCATGTGTTAAACTACAAAGTCCAATCTTACATAGATGTGTGCTGCCCTTCCCTTTTCAGCCTCTCTCTCCTCCTTTAATCTCTCCTCCCCATCACCCAGCCTCACACAGAAGCCCATTGTATGAGCTCACGTCTACCGGCCACTCGTAGCGTGGCCCAGACAGCTTGGAACGTAGTAACACCATAAGTCACGCGCACACTCACATCCAGTTTGCTCTCCGTGACTGGGTTTTCCTTGTGGGTCACTGGGACACTGTAAACGGAATCAGGTCACATTTTCATACACCAGTGAAGAGAGATGAATGTTGACTTGAGTATCACTGCAGCAGATGTGGTGTCAGGTTTCCAAAGTTTGCATTCCTCTTTTGCACATGAACGCACACATACTTGGCTTGGTGTGAATGTCATGCACGGGGATCGTATCCCTTCCCTCGGGTTTCTGTGTGTTTTTGTGAAACCTTTTCTCTCTGTATCTTGTGTTACCCTCCATTAAATCTGGCTGCTCTATCCAGTTCAGTGTATGTGTTTGTTCATAAACTGATAGAGAGGAAAAAAGGGACAATTTACGCCAGAATCAAAAACACTTTCTTTCCTCTTACCTGTAGTGCTGTTTATCAGTTTTATAAATTATTTTGCTGTGAGTTGCTGAATGTTGGGGATATCGGCCCTAGAGATGTCTGCCTTTCTCCAATATAAGGGAACTAAATGACACTCAGCTTGTGGTGCTTAGAACGCCAAAATAAATAAATAGAATAAATACATTAACACCTCAACAGCAATGTCTCTTTCCAGAAATCATGACCTTGTTGTGAGCAGTTTCATGTAGGAACTCATTTCTCTCTACAGATCTACAATCGCAAATCAGATCACTACGCAAGAACAGTGCATCTACTGCTAGCTCACCTAGCACCACTTAGCTAGCTAACTTTACAGCTCAGCTGGGGGGGCCACCATTAATGTCTACATCTTGCACTGTCACAAGCATGAGCCTTTCGTCTGTGAGTAGATGCACACTTCTTTCTGCTCTGTGATACAAGCTGCTGTGGACTTCGGTAAGATGAAAATAGCTCCTACAGGAAACTGCTCACCAAAATGATTATTCTGATGATTTCTGGAAAGATCTAGGCAGACGTCTCTATGGCCGATCTCTTCAACACTTAGCAACTTAAAGCAGAACGATCTAGATTGATAAATAGCACTACAGGTAAGATGAAAATATGTATGTCTGATTTCAGGGTGAACTGTCCCTTTAAGAAGCACAGTGTTTAATCTCAGCCCATTTAATTAGTGCACTGTGCTGTTTGTATATTGTGTCAACATTGTAAATGCATTAAATGGAGCTGATTAACAGTGAATCACTAAGAAGATGGGCAGTATTTTCCATTAGTGAGGCTCACAGCAATAATGCATCCTGCGTGATTGATTGCTTTATGGCACCAAACAGGAAGAGCGTACTGTTCCTGCGGCAAAGCTCAGCTCAAACTGTATTTTCTCACAAAGGCAGATGACAGAGCAAATAAGTGAAAGCCTGATGGAATAATGACTCCTCAGATTTCTGTCATATTGAACAAAGTGAACAGCAAAACAAATTCATGAGGAAATTATCTCGACTGGTGGGAGATGACAGAGCAAAATCAGTCTTTGTAACAGGAGCTGCTGCAGCTTCATCCTCAAAAACACTTACTTTTATGATATATATTGATGCAGTGTATCAGCGTTGGACATCTCTATCAACAATGGGCAGCATTTTAAATAAAATGTCGAATCCATTCATTAACGCCCACTCCGGTCACTGCTCTCACTTGTGCCTCCAAGACACATTTGACAAGAGCTGAACCCCTGAGAGACAACACAGACACACTTCCTGCTGTCCTTATGTGCGTGGTCAGTGTGCCCTGCTACTGTGTGGTGGTGACATTTACTGATAGCACTCTGTGGCTGTCTTTTCCCTGCTGCAGCCTTCTGCTGACACAGTCCAGACACACATCCCCAAGTTCACAGGCACATACTGCTGCCTCATGGTGCAGCAAGTCTCGTTACTCCCAGAACCAGTGTTGGATATTGGACAAATTGATACTTGTTTTGACGACATGTCTGCGTCTGTCTGCGTTCACTCCCTCGTCTGTCCCTTTGTTTGACTCGGGAATCATGGGAAACACGCATGATCGAATGTTACTAAGCTCAATCAAACATCTTGATTGCTTCACTTTGTGGTCTGACTGGTGCCAGACAGCCACCCTCGTCCTCTAGCCATATGTGTGTGTGTGTGTGTGTGTGTGTGTGTGTGTGAGAGAGTGTGTTTGTTATTCTGTCTCTATGCAGATCTGTGTGCGCACCGCTGTGTCCCAAATGTGTATGTGTGTGATTGAAGGCCTTGTCGACTTTTCTCATGGTGCTAATGAGTGTGAATTTGTCATCAAATGCTGGGGAGTGTGAGAAAAGTTCTGGTCTCTCTCTCTCTGTCTCTCGCTCTCTCTCTCTCTCTGTCTCTGTCTCACACACACACACACACCAATTAGTGTGAAGGCAGAGTCAAAATGTAAGGCAGCCCATGTGGCAGTGTTTTTACTCCCGCGTGTCAGTTCAGACCAAACCCATTCAACCACAGCAGCACAGCTTCACTGTGTGTGTGTGCGAGTGTTTTGGCATGTTAGTGTGTACTTGTTCATATTCAAAACACATCTGACCTTAACAGTAGTCGGCCTCGTCAGCATTTTTAAAGGGTTTTTGGGGTTTTTCAGTTGTTTACTCTTTGACTTTGTTTTTTCATTTAGCTGTCGGCTCTGTTCCTCCTCTTTGTTCATTGTCGTGTTTCTTTTGTGGTATACGTGTACCTCAATGCGATTGTTTTTTTTTCACTAGAGATTCTTTTGGGTAGGGGAAAGTAAAGAGACATAGGAAACGACGAGAGGAAGGAGGAGAGGAAATGCATTAAGAATGAGGAGAAGGAGGAAATCCTTACTTTGTGGGATTGTGCGCTGTGTGCACAGGCTCGTTTCTGTGTGTGAATGCTGGTGCCACTCTGATTTTTCACATGTACCGGATTGTTGTCATGTAGACTCCGACGGAGATAGAAAAAGTGTGACGCATTCAAAGATGAATGGGGTTAGAAAATGGGGTTGTCCATTGTGAATGTATGAATGAAGGGGAAATATAAAGAAATATAAAGGCTCTAAGCAGTAAAGCCCACTTTAAAGAATGTAGTTGTGCTGGGATTTTCCCAGGTGTATATGTGCACAACTTTTATAAAGCAGTGCTCTGTGTAAAAGGTGAAAAACAGGTTTGTGTTACATTAAACCCTTTTCAAACAGGTTGAAGTAGGTTGTTGGTCATTGGGTTGGAAGGAAAAGATGAAAGAAAGGGAGCACGTTAATGTGAATTTAAAGGGAAATCATAAAGTCTTCTTGTCAGACAGTACTTCTGTTCTCTTTAGCCCACCTCATTTTCCTTCCTGTCTTAGCGGTACCTTGTCTTGGTATTTGGTTTTGGCCCAAAGTTTCCGGGACTTTTAGTTCCAGGGACAACTTGTCAAGGAACTGAAAGGTTGCTTCATCTCACTGTTATCTGTGTTTTCAGTGCAGATTAAAGAACCATGAAGGTTGGGCAAATTAGTCAGTGGACATTTGAAAAAGCAACACACACTCTGCAACCTGCAGTTCTGTTTACCTGCCTGTTTCATGTGAATAAATACGTAAAAAATATATATATATCTTAGGTTTTGTCTTTGTGCAACACAGTACTGCTGCAAGTTGGATGAAGTGAATGAAATGCAGAGGAGGAAAATTAGAAAAGAGCATCTGTCTTCACAGTAAATCATCTGTTGAGTGTTTGGTGGGTATTTGTATTCAAGAACATAACTGCCATGAAATGGTCAGAAAATAATTTTTTTTTCCTTTATTCACTTGCTTTCTCACAGCACTGCAGCACTGTCTCTCTTTCAGCTCACTGGTGCGATCTTTCTCTTTTTCTCTCTGCGTTTTTTAAAATGAATTTGGAGGCCGGCAGCAAAGCCTCGCTTTACTTGTAACATTATTTCACAAAGAGGAATGTTCTCCCCTTGTCATAAAATAGTCCTAAATCGATGCTAGAGTACATTGATTTTTGAATGAGGTGGCACACAAGGTAAAGCAGCAGTGCTGTGTGTTTGATGAAATCAACAATAGTCATCCCTGCAAACCACACCCTGAAGGTTCCTGTATTTTTAGTAAGTACTACTTCTCGATCAGTGACTTTCTGGGGGGTTAAATGATGTCACTGGACCTGAATTCAGACTCTGATCCCTGTGGTCGAAGCATATTAAGTTCTTCAGTAGGCTCCTAGTCCCTGGGGAAAATTACTTCAGTCGGTCTTATGTTAACCTCCTTCCCTGTCTACACTTTACGCCATGAACCGTGAACTAACCCTTTGTCAGAGATGCATTTCCCAGCATCCTGTGGGAGATGCGCTGTCAACTATATCCTGTTCCATTTCCTGTCCCCGTCACCATCCTCCCCACACCCCAGACCCCTGACCATACACTCGGACCTCAATGGAAAATTGCTCTTCATCGAACAGCTGCCTCGACCAATACCTTCCCTCAGATTGTTCCGTCTGATTGTTCCCTCGACCAGGGCAGCGTCACCAGCCACAGGATGTGACACGTCTCTCACCGCTGCTTCCTGCTGGATTGGAAAAGTAGAACAGCAGTGATGAATTGGCCTGCGGAAAGGGATAGTCAAAAGGTTTCCGGATGCTTTGCAAGTTATGATTAAGGCAAACAATGTAAGCACCGGTGCTGAGAGTTTTTCACACACATAATTACATTTTTCACCGCCTTTAAACATACTGTAGGTCAGAGTTGATTTTATACAGACAAACTTCAAATGACACGAAGAAGACACATGTGGTTTTAGTCAACATCACAATTGTAGTCCGTCTCACTGATCAGGCCTGTTGCTCCCATCTTTTCTGGTTCAGTTGAACACTGTGTGCTTCAGGAGTGTGATTGATGTTGGTGAAAGCCCTCCATAATCACATTAAATAGAGAAAGCTCTTTGTCTGCTTGAGGACTGGAGAGGAGTGGTTGGAGACAAGAGGATAGAAGAAAGCGAGAGGGCTGCAAAAAGCCAAGATGCAAAGAAAGAAGATGGTGAAAGGATGATGAGAAGCAGAGACACCATGGTAATCATGTTGCATTTGAGGTGTTGATGTTAGAGCTTTGATTGGCCCCAAAAAAAAAAATAATCAAGCCTGACCTTTCATGAACCCGCACAGTTTCTGTCCAAGCCCAACCTGAGCATGGACCACGGTAGCAGTTGTGGGCCTAAGCCTGATTAAAACCCCAAATTTTAGCTGTAAAAATAACCCAGTTGGGCTCCAGCAGAGACTCAAAGCTCTAGCTGATGACGAGTTTCGGCGGACTGTTAGAGCTGCACATGCTCCCTGAAGACAGAAACATGTATATATCAATCCGGATTCAGAATGGATATTTAACTTGTGCACGAATTTGTTTAATTTTCTGTGTTTGCAACTTTTTTTTTGTTCCCGGGTTTTAATACGTGCCCTCTGCAGGCCACGTTCTCCTTCACCAAACTGACTCACATCAAATTAAACCTGACCATTCTTTAGGCATGATTGCTCAGCAGCTTAGCCCCACAAAGAACCCATTTCACAAGTGTGTGCTTGCCTGTGCATGTGCCAATGACCCCCAACTTGATAACTGAAAGGGGCCCGAACACCCGTTAGAAGAGTGTACGGGCCATGCTGCATCGCCCCGGCAACAACTGCCACTGGCAGATAGCATCTGCATCACCGTAGCAACCTCAGGGTTGAGAGGTTACCGGTTAGGGGCCCCCTTGAATTCACCACTCCCTCCTCTCACACACCAGTCTTTCTTTGTGACAGGTTTTTGATTGGCCAACGTGTGTGTGGGCTCTGCACGCGTGCAGCGAGGCGGTGCAGAGGTTGCAGAGTGTGATCATGAGTGGGTGTGTGTGTCAGTGTGTGTCGCCTTTAAACTGATGTTAGGGCTGCCATGGTACTTATGGTGTTGCGTAGGGGCCAAACTTTGCACCACGTTTGTAGCAGTGCATTAATCAGTTAACATCATGCCTGTTAAAGGAATTAGTATCTGGAGTCGGAAGCAAAGGAGGAACCCTTATGCAGGTAGGCGTGTTTGTATATGTGTGTGTGTTTCTGTGTGTGAATGTGTGTCTATGCAAATTACTTGTACACACTCACATGTTCACAAGTAGCTCATTGGAAGAAGAAAACAGCTGAGGGGGAGAAGAAGGGGAGCTAAAATAGAAAGAGAAATGTGTGAGTAGTGTGAATTGGAAAAAGAGAGGTGGGAGAGACAGAGATACAAAGCTTGTGTTAATCAGCAGATAGAGCAGTAAGACAGCTTGCTTTGTTCAGGCTGTGGGTTCACTGGGATGAAATGGTGAAGAGCAGCAGGAGTGGATTATGGTACTGAGCTGAGGAAGAGTTAATGGAAACTGATGGAGAGATAGTCGTACCTGTCACTGCAGGTGATGTTTTTTTTAATCTCTTTGATTTACTATATTGTGTCAGTGGTTTTGCAAAGTGTGTGGTAACAGGTGCAATGACTTCAAACTATTTTTAATTGGCATTGACCGAGTCATGAAAAACTGGTCTTGCTGGCTATTTGCCATTATGTGTCATTGCACTGTAAGAAGAGTCTGCATTGTTTTTTAGTGCTATTAATAATCTTGGGCTTGGATGTTCAGACTGTAGTGATACTGAGTGACAACCAGGTGACATGTTGTTTCTTTGTCCAGCTTGACGGTCTGTAGCAGGTCAGAAGGTGGAGCCTTTAATCCAGGCAGGACAGGCGTGGTTAGATGATACTATTACAGCAACCTACTGTGACTATTTACCGTCCACCATTTAAATAATTGAACCTGTATTATTGTATTATTAATTAGAGGGTTCATATTGGGAAACACATGACACCCTACACCTCCCTCCAACAGAAACAAGTGGTTAATACACAACTGATGGTGAGCTTAGGATATTTTGTGAGTCTAAACAGCAAGAATTCAAAGGACTTAAATGTGTATTTTATTTATGCATGAAATCCACATGCATTGGACCCATTATCTGCTCATTTTCTGTAATTCAACACAATAGTCCAGCATAAATTTAACATCTATATATTGAGTTTTTGTTTACAACGTGTCAGAGAGGTATGAAAACTTGCTGTTTTGGAGGCTGTCATTTGGGCTACTGTTGTTTTATATTTGATTAGATTTAATTATTGGTCCACCTGCAACAAAAACACTATGATAAGTCAAAAAAATGATGCAATTTGCCCTAAGAAAAGTCAGATTTATTGCAAGGCTGTTGTCTTGGATTGGATTAGATTCAACAACTCTGTATTTCGTGTGTAAAATTCTGCTGTGTAGAATATAGAAATTCATGACCTCACAAACACATTATGGATGTAAAAAATAAAATGTTCCTTTACGAATATTATAAGTACTTGACGTGGTGGAAAACATAATGATTTTAATGGGCAGTTTGATAGCAGTTTTAATACCTGCCCAGTCATCCTTTGTGTAGCAGGAGGAGAGTAAGCAGCAGGTTCTCTCTCCCTTTCACACACACACTCACACACACTTCCACCAACCACCAATGTCACACCACCTTTCACCACCCTACTAACTACATATCCAAGGTGTGACTTTGCTTATTAGCAGTGCTGCTGTAGTATTCATTTACACGTTTCTCTCTCACACACATCACACTCAGGTTTGTCTCTTTAAACCTACATTAACATTTGCTTTGCATTTACCACCATATCTCCTAATGCGATTTTGTTTTGTCACACATGATGCTTAATTTCATGTTGTTTTATGTAACCGTTCTTATGTACAGTTCCTTCTAACCTTCCTCTGTTATCTAATTTTCTGGGCTCAGTTCTGTTTTCTGCTGCTTTTCTACCTTATGCAAAGATAAGTGTGAGCAAAGATAGTGCTGGAATTTGCACATGATGTGTTGTATGAATGAAAATTGGATTTTTAAGGCACAATTTGAAATGAGCTGCAATAGCTTGAAATCCAATATATGATAATGAACCTTGGATTCTCTCTCCCCATTGTGTTGTTACAGATAATATTAGATTTCCTTCTTTGCTTCTGCACTTTATTAAGAATTTGTTCAGTCAGTAAACTAGAGAACATATCAAAGACTGGAGCTGTGTACTGAACTTTTTGTTTTGTTGTCCTTTGAAGAAGTTGGATTCCTTAAGAAAAGAAAATTCATTTTCAACAGTCAAATGAATTCGTGACCAGTCCCACAGACTGTCTTTTAAGTATCCCTATCAGTCATCTTGTGTCTGAAGCTCTCTTGCCTCTCTCAGCCTCTCTTTCACTTCCTCCTCCTCATATCTTAATGACCTTGCTGAGCACTGACTCATACACTGCAGTCGTGAACAGAAGGTTTTTGTCAGAAATCCACAGCACCTTGTCCTCCTCTCTCTGTTTCTTTAGCATTCTGACATGCTTAGTCAGAGTTAAGGTGTTCAGATTGCCTTCCTTTTCTTCATTCTGAAAGCTACAGGTATTTTTGGATGCTGCTTTTTGAAAAGTGTCAGAAATCACTGCACATTGCAAAGACCACAGCGAGAACACACTCACACAAACACACCCAGATCATGTACCGTGACTGGCACAGAAACATCTTGTGTCTCACTGCCAGTAAACCAACATTTCCTCTTTCTCCAAAGACATTACTCACTGGATATTTAAGTGCTTGTTTGTCACTTCTTTCAACGCCTTGACAGCTCTCGATAAGCTTCCATCATACATTTTCAAAGATATATTCAAAGCTTCTTATCAAACGATGGAATAAGTAGACATGTTACATCACCTTTAGGAATATAAGCATTGATACGCACTAGGGGTGTAACAACACACAGGGGTCATGGTTTGGGTCATTCCCTGCTTTAGGAGTCACAGTTTGGTGTGAGTCCAGCACAGTTCTTTGAATTTATTTTTAATAGACAGTAGCGCAAGTGTCAAAGACAGTCACACTCCTCTAGCTGGGGACTGGGGGAACATTTTGCCCACTAACGACTTTGGTAAACTATTTTCATTATAGAAATAAGGAACATTGTTGGACAAACTGAACAGACACTTTCTCAGAAGGCAACAGGTCAAAAGTATGCAGTATGCAGTATGCTCCTGAACAGTAGGGGCAGTGTAGGGTAGTGCATTGGCCGAACGAGAAACATACTTGCCCTTGTCATGATGTGCTTGATTTAGGAGCCTTATATAGCATCTATGACGGCGCCGTTGCTGCTTTTTCTGCTGTGAGCTCAGAATTAACATTATAATAACCTCGACTGTTGCCATGTTTATTGTTTACATCGTGCAAATCTGGAAGTTGAAAGTGGAATCCTCTAGTGATATATGTAGTTTCTGTCAGGATGTAGCCTGTTGCTCATGGAAACCCCATGGATAAAAAGCAACTACATCTCCAACCTTATCATTTGTTATTTTTTGGCTATGTTTAAATGTCATTTGCTTAAGTAATAGTTTTATCCCGTTCTGTTCTCATGTCTAAAGGCTGCTTGAAAGCAGTTGGGCTCTTGTTTGTTTTTCCCTCGTCCTGGTGATCAGCACATCTGGGTGATGCCATTAAATACGCATTAGCATGTTGGCTGTGCTTCTGTTCACATACCCTGCAATGGCAGAGCAATGCTGACACACCGTTGTCATTTTGTTCACAGCTATCCCCATTGCTGTATCTCTGATTCGGAACCCGCAGGCAGGTTTTTCCGGCTCCAGCTTTTCATATGCAACTTTCCATATTTCCTCCTTGTTCTAATCTCAGCACATTTTGCTAATGATGTACAGCTAAATGTTTCGGGCCGGAACTTGTGTTTGTGAACTCTGATTCGGCATCATGTGCATAACCGCATATTCTCTGTGTGGCTGCGTGCACCTTACTGTGACCCTCGTACTGTGACGGTTTGGCACAACTACACATACTATTACAGCCCTAAACTGCACACAACAAAACTCTCTGGGGGGTATTTGTGATTGTTATAATCTGTTAGAGTTTTATTGTTGCGCAACACGTGATTAAAAACTGGTTCTGATCATAGCTGCCTGGCTCCTGATCAGAGCAGAGAGCTGTTACTGACATGCCATTGTGGTCAGTAAATTAAACTGAATCCACAGAATTCCTGACTGGCTGGTTCTGTTAATAATCATGAAATGATGGTTAGACTTTGAGAGATTTGATTCACACTTTCATGCTGAAAACAAAACATTTAAAATGCCTTTGAGGTACCTCAACAGAGACCCCCAAATAGGCAACAAAATGTTTGGATTGATGATGTTTTCTGAGGATGATTTTGCCAAAATGGAACCCCAACTAACCCTAACTTCTGGAGAAATTTGCAAGTAGCTGGCGTCACTTCTCATTATGAACGCACACTTGAAACGTTTTCCCCTTCCTACCAAGTTTGAATGCACTTTATATAAGTCTCTTTGGACGAAAGTATCTGCCAGATGAAACTAATGTTCTGTAATTTCTCTTTCCCCTTCTCTCCACATGGTTTTGTTCTGGGACCTGAACCCTCCACGACTCTGCCTGCACAACTCTACAGGTAAGTGCTTTTATTTGACACACTGACGTTTGACAGACTGTTTTTCCACTGATTTACAACACAGAGCAGTTTTCATCCAAAGGTCCAGATGTTTCTGCAATACTAGTCACTTCACCTGCTCTTTTTTTGTCATCACCACCTCAGTCCTTGTCTCCCCACTGTGTGCTGTAATTTATAATTTGAACTTTCCATATAGGACCCAATGAAATACGTTTTTTTCCCCCCAGCTTCTGTTTTATTTTTCCCCAAGTCTGTGTTCTCCATTTGAATTTTTCTAAATACAGTTATGATTAAAGCACAGTTCGTCATCAAAAAGAGTGTCTCATTGTGTAGTGGATGAATAAAACAGCTCAAGACAGTTTGATTTAACACAACATTGCACTATTTTCTTTTCACAAAGAAGTGCTTCAATACAGTTATACTACAAAACATTCATTCCTTTTGTAAAATAAAGCACTCCTCACCACATGCTCTGCTCTGAATTTAGCTTTTAGTGTCAAACTCCTCACTTTTTTGGACGTCAGGTCCAACAGTAACATTTATTGTAGACCCAACATCAAAGAATAAAGTATTTCCCGCACAACGTAGTGGGATTTCTTTGTTTTTAAGGGACGCAGGTAAGACGTTTAAACTCCCCATGAATATAATCCAATTCGTCTAATTTTAATGTGTGTATTTTTACTGTGTTAACACTTTTTAGAAGCGAACATAGTCATATGTGTATCCTGGGTCATTTCAATGCATTTACAGATGGTTTGACCACGGAGATGCTTGCTACAGAAACACCGGATGCTACCTCTGGGCTAGCTTGGCAGACCGAGATGATGGCGGTCAAGCTAGCTGTCAATAGCATCAATGTGGTCAAACCAGCAGACGATATTTAAGTTGGAGACAAACACGGGCAGAGCAGAGCGAGAGGGAAAGATGAGCCTGATCTGCTGGCGGATTGTATTTACTGCCCTGACGTAACTTTTTACACCCGGTGTGTTGAGCAGCTGAGCCCCGCCCTCCGCAAAGCACAAACACAGAGAGCAGAATACAGAAGCAGCGTGTCCCGAAATGACACCAAATTGTAGTAGTGTAGGTTTTTATGTTCATTCATCTTAGGCGCTATGAAAAAACACTTCCAATGGTGGGGAAACCCTAATTTTTAGTTATAAAGCACATCTGCATTTGGCAAACTTCCAAGTTTTCCGCGTCCCTGAAATCACAGAGCCCCTCCCATAAACTTATAGTGGCTGTTGGACCAGGACGCAACCTAATTTCTTGAACATGACTCTAAGCGCTGATGATTTATAGATTTGTTTAATGATGATACCTGTTGAGCTGGAAGATTCCCCTTTTCAGGAATGTGGTTAAATTAGGTCGACTCTGTGTTTGGAGCAGGTGGATTTTGTGTGTATGCAAATGTGTGCTTCTCAGGTGTTGGAAATGGCCCAGGGGTTGTCCTCCTGATGTGGGAACAGAGAATGAAATACTGCCTGGTGTACGTGTGAGATCATTAAACTCTGTGTTTTGTCAATGCTGTACCATGCAGAGCCCACAGGTGCCGTTCTGTTTTCCTCTCTCTGTCTTTGTATAACTCTCACACACACATGAATCCACCACACTTCACAGCGCCTTTGGTAACCACCCACAGAGACTCCAGTACCTTCAGCTCAGCCATAAAGTGTTTTCTCACTGTAGCGCACTGACCTGCTCTCACACCCCGATGACCCACATCACTTCTCCTCACATTGGTCCTCTTTCTCTCTGGCCAGCAGCCTGCGGCTACAGCTGACTTATCCAACCAGTCTAACCAGCCACTTAGATCTCAGGATTTACGAGCCATTTTTATTATTTTAACAGGGAAAAAATGTTTTTGAAAGGAAGGGGAACCTCCACTTTGGGGTCTTTTAAGGGTTTGGGAAGTGCACAGAGGTCGAGAACGTGTTGAGAGTTTTTATCCTGTGTGATTCCATATAATTTATTGTTGTTAAAGGCACTCTATTTTCTTTTTGGGAATGCACCGATGAAATTCTGGGTTTATAATGATGTTTAAAGTAACAATTAGGCTGATAGCTAATGCGGTTGTTGTTGTTTATTCCCTTTTTTTGTGCCAGGGAAACAAAGAAAGAACTCAAGTGTTTAAAAGTCATTCAGCTCTTCATTTCAGTGCCTTTGAAGGAGCCCAAAGTCAGTCACACACATTTATGAAACAACCTTTAATATTACCTTCTTTCTCGTAAAAAACTTTAAAAAGCTTTAAAAGCCTTTTTACTATATATATAATATCATAATTCCCTCTCTAACCTTCAAATAACTGTATTTTTTTCTCGCCAAAAACTAAACTTTGCAATATAACATTCCATCGCATCATAACTGCATCACTTACTTTTGCCCAGTACTCATTTTTACTGAAAACAGCTTGAACGCATCATAATGTATCTCAATGCAGCGTCCATTAGCGGTTCGTTCCAGCCATCAGCGGCTAAAGGCTAACGTTAAATAGCTCTACTCCTGCTGATTTCAACACAGATTTCATTGTTGAAAATGTAACATTATCAGGGAAATAAAAGGGCGTGCCCTCTGATGTGATAGTGGGTTTCCTGCCTCCTTTCGTTTGAAGGCGTCCTGGGGAAGATCTCTGTTCCTACCAAACACGCTTTATTGTCCCTGTTACGATGGGACACCATTAATCTCAAGCCCTGCTACTAGCCTGCGCAAAATTGATATGACATAACAGAAAAACATCAGCCACTATCATCTTATTTGCCAATAGGCCGATGGCAGTCAACAAGGCAAATATCAGCCAATACAGATGTTAGTCTGATGAATTTGTGCAGCCTTAACAACTTTATTTCTTCCTGGGATAATACATGTTGATTGTCATCACTGTAAATGTGCCATTGTTAGTCAACACCTGGCCAAATGTTGATTTAGCCATTAAAACAACAACCAGAAATTATCATCATGTACTTTATCACACTGAACAAAATCTTTAAAAATCTGTCTAAATGTATATTTGAATCTGGAAAACATGTGGCCTTTAGAAATGGAAAGTAGGATCTGTATTTACCAGCATGTGGTTGCTGTTACAACATTGTGATGTTGAAAATGGGTAAAGACTCAATTAGTTTTCAATCGTCTGAGGATGAATTGTATTTCAAGCTCCTCAGTTCAGCTCAGTTTAAACTCATTCACTCCATTTCAGTTCAGTCTGGCTCAGTGAAGTATTTGGACGATGCCTATAAAGTTGATCAGTAAGCAATAATTTTGAAAGACCTCTGGAAAAATGGCAGTCGAAAAACATTCAGCTGGAGTCGACGGTGTGTATTTCATCTGTCAGGACGCCACCTGGGTGACAAATATATTTCTCCCCTTTGTTTTCCAGTGGAAAGGGAAGCGATTAGATCAGAGATTTATATCTGTTTTATATCTGTGCATGCAGACGTGCATGTGTGTACTCAGGCATAGGTGTGTGTTGCACAGACTCTCCTGGGCTCTCTTCCTCTGAAATGAGGTTAAGTGTGTGTGTATTAATGATGTGTGTGTGTGTGTACTGTAGTGCTGTGGGCTACAGTCAGACTCATCTGTGTCTCCACAAGTTATTAAGTCTCCTATTTTCAACTCATTATGTGAGCCTTTGGGCAAGAAGCAGATGAACTCTCTGTTTTCTCTCCCTTCTTTCCTTTCTTGTAGGTATGAAAGTGTTTGATGGCGCAGGAGGGCTGGGCGATAAAACGATAGACGATAATTATCTTGATATAATTTTCCTCAATAGAAACATTAAATGTTTGATAATGATATCAAAACACCCATACACTGGGAGAGGAGGCTGCTAATGTACCTCAACGCTGAAAACACACCAAGCAACATTTAAGTGTGGCTTGTCACAATAATTAAATTTTTTTGTGGCAGAGAGGCGTTTTTATGTTTTCCAGGCATTAAGAAATTCTTTGTAACGTAGATCAACATGTCACAGGAGTCACAGGACTTGGTTTTGCCCTGGCAATATTAGACACCACCCAAGTGTCGCCATTCTTTATTGAAATATTGCATAATCCTGATTGGTTCATGGAAGTATGTGACGTCTTGTGTTTCAAACTGAGCCCCGCCCACTTCAAACCAGTGAGGAGAGCTTTGACAGAAAACATAAATACAGAGATCTCTTAAGTGAAATAACAAAAATAGTTTTAACTTTGGCAGAAAAATGTGTGATCATGTAGGAGCCCATTGCTCATGATATGTAGCCGTTGGAGCCGAAAGGTTTTCACAGCCTTTAACAGTGATTCATTTGCCCTTAAACATATTATCCCCAGTATCTATTTGAACTGACTGACTCAGATTCAGTTTCTCAAAAGGTCAGGGAAAAAGTGTGACACTGAAAAAGTAATTAGTCCGTGCAATTATGTGACACTGAAGCAAGGCTGGTTGAGAGGCTGCAGTCTTTGATCTGGGGAAATCTGCTGCTATGGCGTTGTGTCCTTTAATAATGGAGTGACTGTGTCGTCTAGACGAGTGGGAGGTGCACAGATTACCCCTAGAAACTAGAAACAGACTGACAGACAGCATGTCACCCACAGATAACTGTATTTACATTTTGGCTGAACCAAGGCTGTACCCATCACTTAACTATGAGACAGTGTTAATATTATGGTCTGCCAACTCATGGCTGGACTTTTATTAAGGGTCTGGAGACTGTGGAGACTATTGGGTCCTGTATTATACTAGAGTAGTCAAAATATCAGTTGTCTCACTCCACTAATGAAGGAGTTTCCCCCCCAAAAATACACAGTTTGCCAAAGAACATAGACAAGGCTATCTTCTGCTTAGCCATGTCTTGTCTTAGCTTTGAGAGATTTTGGTTCATATGCTGTTCTTTCCTTGTGTTGCCAGTAGAAACACGGATTTCTCTGTGCTTCCTACATTGGACTCGTGGTTCATCTTCTCTTCTCCAAATTGTTGTTGGCAGTCACCAGTGTGTCACATGCAGCCAGGACTTAATCCTGAAGGGTTTTCCCTGGCTTTCAGAGAACCTGAACTGTAACCTCAGGGTGGTGGATTTTTCATGAGATTAGACTCAGAAGTCTCAACATTTCCATCATCAAGCTTAATCCGTAAAGCATTTTCGTTTTCGTTTGGACATTTCTTCTGTTGTTTTGGCCCGCTTCTCAAACATGTTGGTGATTGCTGCTGCCAGCAACTGACTACAGTGTAAAACCATAAATGTTTGGGGACCAAAAATGTTTGATACTTTTATAGTGTGTTAGAAATGTTTGTTTCTGTACTGTTCATACCATGGTGTCACTTAAATACTTTAGGATGTATTTGGTCAGCTGGGCAACACTTGTACATCAGTGTGATAGAGTATCCTCTTTATCATCATTTAGGCAGATAAGTCAGCTGTTTTATCTGTAAACGGTGTCTTGCTTGATTCTCCAAAACATTTAATTTATTTTGAGATATACTGTCAAGTTTAAAAGGGGTTCAGTGGGACGTTAAAGCTCAGTTCGGACCAATGATTCACGAAAAGACGAGTTGAAACAGGCAGTTACTTCCAATGTGCCACTCTGCAGTGTTCTAAAAATGTGCCAGTTCCCACCAGCGCAACTAGATGAGACGGTGTATCATCTCTACAACAACTGTCTGTACCTCTGTTCTGATATCCAGCTTTGATATCCAGTGAAGATAAACAGAGGGCTTGGCAGTGACAGAGCACCTACTGCAGCAAGCGAACACTCCGACTGCAGTCATTTTGACTTCACTACAAGCCGATTTGACCAGCTGAGTTGCAGGTGACACCATCAGCCGGCTAGAGTCGGGCTCTGACAGTCAGTTCACACCGCTGCAACTTTTCTCTGCAACTTTCTAAAACGGTTTGTCTCGTTGTGAATCACTGGTCTGAACTGGGCTTAAGGATGACAGCGATGTTCACGTAATATAGTAAGCCTACTGCATGAATTGGAAACGAGCAACAATATATTTTGCTGACACTAAATAGCAAACAAAAGCCAGAGACTGTATTGTATTGAGTTGCTGTGAGCTCTAAATTCACCACTTCTAAGCAGAAGGCAGAAAATAATATTCAGAATCTTACATTGCCAAGACTTTCCTTCTCCAGGCAGCTGCCTGCGTCCGCAGCTGCCTGTACCAAATAGCACCATGGGAGTGATGAGACTGCTCACTTTGCAACAAAAGTACACAGCACACTGACTGGCAAAAATAATAAAACAAAACCTGCTCACTTTGATTCAATCTCAGTTGCCTGAGGGCTCTCCAACTGAAGATTCGAATCTCCGTCTTTCAGTGGGCAGCTCTAATCTATTGCTATGACAGTATGAAATTGTCTCTACCTTTTATAGAGGCTTTTATTCATATCTCCCACTCCTACATCCTTCAAGGACATCTCCACCAGTGTTGCACATGAAGATCAGTTTACTTTTACTTTACTTTTTCTCACAACTTAATGAAAGTCTAATGCAAAATCTCTGGAGTACCTCTAGAAAACTTAATAGTCTGTCACGCATCTAGAACAGTGTGTTAGCAAAAGAAGTCGCCCAACTTTTGCTGGATGAACCTCAGCATGACCTCCAACTGTTAAGATTCTTGCTAAAACATTAATGTGCTGCAAACAACAGTCTGAGAAAGAAGAGTGTGAAACACTGTTAGGTGCAAAGGTGACACTTGAACAAATGAAATCACGGAGTCCAGCTATAATGGAGGTTTTCTTCCCAAGTACCTGAGAAACCTAAGCTGATTTGAACGCAGTCAGAGGCCCTGCAGGAGGAGGGGGTACGAGTGGAACCTGAGATACAATGAAAAATACACAATACCTGTCTTGGATGGGGTTGCGTTTTATGTTTTCATTTTGATTTTGTTGGAAAAACAATATTCTTCTTTGGCTAGCAACTGAATACATGTGCTGTTATGATGGGTGTAAGGTGTGCAGTTTGAGCACCAGAGGGTGAGTTCACAGGTCAGAGAAGATCTTGTAGTCCTTTGTTGTCTGCCTGCAACGGGAGGTGGTCTCTTCACTGGATAGAAAGTGAGCACAGATGGACACACATGCAAGCACATACATGCAAAGACAAGTATATGCTAACACATGTACAGAAATCACAGTGTGAAATGCACACCCAGACACTTGGACGCCTATATACAGACACACACACCTGTGAGCAGACACATGCATGCAGACAGACAGGCATGAAGACCAGCTATAGGCAGATACACACATGCACACACACAGAGGGAAAGTCCCTACTGTGTTGGTGCACCGTGGGTGGGTGGCCACGACCAGTGGCCTTTGGCTTGGAGTCCGAGGTGGGCTGAGAGTTTGTGTTCCACCCCCTCAACGCAGACACACAAAGACCGGCTGTGTTTGAGAAAAGAGACGGCACGATTAGACGATGAGGAGAGAGGTCCAGAAAAAGGGGAAAAGAAATGTTGGAACAGTGAGATTTGAGATGGACAAACAGAGAGAAGCAAGTTGAGGAGGCAAGATTAAAGACGGAGATAGATGAGACAAAGGGATGTGGAGAGATGGAGGAAGACAGATGGGGAGAAGGAAAGAGGGAGAGAAATGGAGGGTGGCCAGATGGAACTCCGCTCTCAGACTTTTGACAGCTCGTGGGAGGAATATCTTTGGGGAACTCTATTTCTGATTGGTGTGTGTGTGTTTGGATACGGGCGTGTTTTGACAGTCTTGTCGCGTTATATGGTTAATCATAGCATAGTGAATATGAACTCCCTCTTTGTTTATATTACTCTGTGTGGGTGTGTTCCACTCAGACGCTCTATTTTGGGTTGATCTATTGTGCGAGTGTGCGTGTGTATGTGCGCTCCCCATTACACCCATGGTTTGCCTGTAATGTGCCTTGAAACCCCAGTGTGTAACGGCTGGAAGTCAGCGCTGCCAGCTGGTCTGGCCAGCAACTGCTGATCTGGATTCTGCTCTTAAATCCCCCACTAACGGGATGACTTGCTCTGGGAGCTGTTCTTGGATCAGGAGTAAGGAACGTAAGCCAGCGGGGCGGAAAGAGGTTGCAGACAAGAATCTGTGTGTGTGTGTGTGTGTGTGTGTGTGTTGGTGAATTAAAGCTGGTCTCAGTCCAGCATTTAAAGGAGGTTTGTGCTTGGTTGATGTAGTGCTATCAGCTGGGATAAGAGGGATGAGCCCCGAATAACGGACATTTTTGCGTGGTGTGTGTGTCTCTGTGTGTCTGCGTGTGTGTGTTTGTGTCAGCAGACAGCTCACAGCTGTAGAGGGCAAAATGCCAGACCCTAAGTCAGCCTCTATTGTCACGGTAACGGTCGGCCTGCCGTCTGCTCAATCAGCATAATCTACACTGTCTCCCGCTCTCGCTGTCTTTCTGTCTTTTATTTTGTGTCTCAATCACTTTCACTCTCTCTTTTTTCCTTTGTTTGTCCCTTTTCTTTTCTGACTCCCATTTCACTTTTCTATCTAATCACTTTCCACTTTCACACTGCCCTCCTCCTCTTGAAATTAGTATTTATGCCAGTGCTGAGTGTTTTTAAGATACAAATATGTTTCTGCTGGAGCACAAGCCTACACTTACACACAGGCACGACGAGTGAGGGCCACACACATTTCCAGTCTGTCCTGCAAGGCTGCTGCTACTGTTATTTCACACGTCCTGGTTTTTATTAGATTTTCTTCTCCCTTGTGTTCTTGTTAAAAGGCTTTATATATGTAAACACATGGCGAATAATACTCACACCTCTGAGCAGGCTGTAAACTTGCACATGCTGATTGAAAAACCACCTTTGCTTTTTTATTTTAAGATTCCTGCTCATTTTTTCCCTCTGTTTTTATTTTATTTGTTTGTTAAGCTTTGTCTCTGACACACACACACACACACTCTCTCACACAAAGAAAGCTGTTGTAGCAGAGGACCGTGGCACCTGTAGTACGTAGGCCCCAGTGGGGTTTTGGTTGGCGTGCTGCCAGATTGGACTCCTGGTGGGTTGCCAGATTGGCTGTCAGCGCATGAGCTGAACTTTGTCTTCACTTCTGTCTGACCGTCCAACCCTCCCCCCATTGGATTCCTCAGGTCTCTCCCTGGGGAGTCCAGCTTGAAGTTTCTTCTAAGAAGTGAATCTGAAACCATAGAAAACAATAAACAATGGCCTGGAGTGGCTGATTTGTTATTATTGGTTTTTTGAAAATGGAGGTTGCCTGTGTGTTTTCTTTCATCCACTTGGACACTGGAGCCTCTCATGGCACTAGACCTGAAATAGGGAAGCACTGGTCTGATCACTGGTCTTTCTGGCTGTCCAACGAAAAAGTATAGTTTGTACTTCTTTAACTGTACCGCCAAAGTGGCCATATTTGTTTAATTATTGGCCTAACCAATAACAATTGAGGAAAGAGATGGTCCTTATAAATGCCGTCGAAGTACGAGACACTTTGCGCCGTGTGGTATGAATGTGAACATGAACATTCAGGCTCAGCATATTGCTTTAACTTCCTGAAGCTTTTACATTCCCCAAAGTTAAGTGGAAGCATATCTTGCGAGGTCATTGTTGTGATGAGCTGCGCTATCTTCTCAGACCGGGCGGGATCACAGCATCTCCGGGTGAACGATGTGAATTGGGCTGCGTGTGGCTAGTGAGGAGGCGCACGTTTTATTGATCAGACGGCTGATCGCACGCCTCCTTAGTCAGCACCAGAAATATTAGTCGGTTAACAGTGTTTTATTCATGTACAAGGTCCCTTAACTGTCATGCAGCTGCCCGCCACTAGTGGGGGCTACAGAGCAATGTTTCAAACCACATTGTTTCAAATACTTAACGATAAATTGTGCTAAATTTTGACTGTTTTCTTTGTGTTTTTAGACCAGTCGACAAGTCTTTTTCGTTTAGTCTACAGGGAAATTAGTCGCCAGGAACATCCCTACTAATAACTAATCGATTAATCGAGAAAATAATCAACAGATTACTCGACATTGAAAATAATAGGTAGTTGCAGCCTTAGCCCCAGCAGTGATGAAGCAATTAAAAACATGTGGAATACATAAATACACACCAGATCTGGAATGTATACACTTCCCATTCATGTATTCACAACACACACCATAAGGCATTTATTTATACTTTATTCAGACACTAGAAGTGACTGGTATAATTGGATATTAAACACTTGATATTTAGGCAGCAGGTCTTATAAATGGCTGTGACAGCTGAGGAGCTATTGAGAAATTATCTGCTGGAAAAATCACTGTGGGAGGTCGCTGGCTGTTGAATAGACACATGTGTGTTTTGTCAGCGTGGAGCTTGGTGTTTCCACAACGCTGCACGCGGATGTGTCACAGCATCCAGTTTACAGGCATGCCTGTCAATACACACATGCACACTTGCAGTCATGTGTGTGCAGGGAAGACAAACACACTGCGAGAAGTGGGCTCTCAAAGCAGAGTCATCTGAAAGACATCTGAAAGTAAAGTTCAAAGAATGTATGGTGTCTGTGTGTGTGTGCACGTATTGTTGAGCATGCAAATATGTGCACAGACCCGCCATATGTCCACATCAGCATGTTTACGGTATTTGACTTTGTGGTCCTGTATAAGCATGAGCGGTGAAACTGAACATTCTTGTGTCCTGAGCGGTGCTTCCCCCAAAACAGCTGCTTGTAAAATGAAGTAACAAACCTGTCACCACCCAAAAACTCTGACACACTTACTCTTTCTGCCAGGCACTGTCCAACCTGTGAGCTTTAAAAAACAGGTCTGGCCACATGTCAGAATTACACAAGCTCAGTTTAAACATTGTTGCTATGACAAACATGCTGCCTGGCCGTTCATGACTACACTCAGGAACACCTTCTGCACTGTAGAACCGGACTCTCAAAGCTTATCATCAATCATCAGACACTAAATACTTTAAATGTTGATTACCAACTCTGACTGGCTTTTTAATTTTGAGTTGCCTAGTGGATGCTTTTTATCTATTGGCACAGTGTGTTTAATTCACTTGGCAAGTTTGCTGGTTCACTCAGGGTAAAGTACTTACCTCATTACAGTGCCAGGTTTCAGATTTCATAATGTGCGTGACGAAATGATTTTCTAAAAGTCATATGTGTTCAGTATTGAGCTGTATAGAGAGGCTAAAGAGAACAAAGAAGAAGTTGCATTTGAGGGAATAGGTAAGCTTAAATGTGAGTCTTCACACTTGGTGCTGCTCTTGTACTTTGCAATCCACCATCTGTATATGATTTTATAAATACCATAGTCGGCGTGAAAACTTCAATGCATATGCAAACCACATCTGGGCTCAGGTCTGCTGGAAACGCTCCTCCACTCAGGCATGACTGATCAGGAATGCACAGACCGCACCCTTTCTCCCCTTCAACCACTGGACGCAGGCCTGTTGGGCTTGTGTGTGTGTGTGTGTATGTTTGTGCGTCTGTGTGTGAGTGTGTGAATGCCCTGCTCAGATTACCGGAGCTCATTTGTCTTGTAAGCTATAGTGCCACTCCTTTGTCAAACCTTTCCCTCTTCTCATGCTACGCGATCACCTCGTTGCTCCGTTCCTTCTGTCTCCTTCTCCCTCAGTCACAGACTAACAGAGACAAGGCCTCTCACCTCATAAATCCACAGCATGAACACATGACCGCTACACGTACAGTATGATCATTCACATGCTGGAAGAATCGCAGTCTCCAGCCCTAATGCTGGACTCGGCTGTTTAACAGATGTGGCTCAAACGCACACCCAGTCTGTGCCCTCTTCTTGTTCTTTGTCTTGATGGTGCATTTATTCATATAGCCCTTTTCTGTGCACATGTGCTGGCTTGGCTTGACTGTGTTTGACTTAGCTAGTCAGTCCGGTACGGCAGGGATTTGCATATCCATACAACAGCGCTACCTGCTTGAGGGTGTGTCTTAACCCAATCACATGCTTGTGAACCAAGAGAAGGTATTTCTGTCCGCCCGGCTGGTGTCATTGTTGTCACAGCTCTCTTGTACAGTTGTCAGACTTTTCTAAGTTTCTGTCTACACTGCGTGAGTATGCCTGAAGCCCATTTCCTCCAGTATGCTTGCAGTGACTTACAAGGTGTAGTTCTGCCAGAGGGCAATGGAGCGTTCTGCCACGTGAAGAAGTAGAATATTTGCAGTCTGCATAATATGGTTGGAATTCAAATACATTTTTAAGTCCCTAAAGATCCAATAATCAATAAAGTGTAGCCAAAGTCATGCAATAAAAGCAAATAATATGGTCAGAGTTGTCACATTAAGGTGTGTTGACTGATTCATGACGTCAACTCATGCATTGAGTGAGCCTTAAAAGTGTCTGGTAGCCTTTGAGCCTCACATTGAATAAGCTTACTTGTGTGTGTATAAAATACGCATCGGTCTTCTGTTTCTTTATTTGCATTATGAATAGGGATGACGAAGCCCATCTGACATCACAGCAACTCAGCTTGAAGGTAGTCAGTGTGCTTCGGCTCATACCTGGAGATCTCGGGTATGACTTGGCAAGGCCTGGGATGAATTGTTGCCTTTAGACTCTCAATTGAAATGCAAATCAACGCAGCGTGGTTTGAGTTGACGCTAGGGATGTGCACGAGTAGTCGACTAAGATTATTAACCGTAGCTACCCTTGCTGCTCAGTTTTTATGGGGCGCTACAAGTGTGTTAGGGAGGTGGATCGGCATGCGAGACTAAGCAGTCGCTTTGATCATCAACGGCTCCCTGTCTGTCTTTGACACACACAAACACACATGTGCTCTCAGATTCGATGGCTGGAACTGCGTGCATGCGACTGGCGCAAGTCTGCAGCTGTTGGCAGACGTTCATTGGGAAAAGTATGTCTAAGCCTCACACACACTCACACTGGCAAGACGTCTTGCTGGGCTGAATGAGAGAGGTACTTGGGTGCACAGGAGATCCCTACGAGCCTGGATGTGTGTGTGTGTCAAGTGAGAAAAGGTGGTTAACAATTTCTAATGGCTCCTGTGATGTCTGCAATATTTTTTTCAGATGTTGTTTAACTGTATAGATTAATTTGTGCTCAGTTTTGACAGTTTTTTGAGTGTTCTCTTATTCTTAAACTTCTGTTTAAGTGTCAGGGAAGTTAGACATGAGGAACATCTGTTTTCGGCACTGCCAAAAGTGTCAGTAGAAAAGCTATATAAACTGTGTGTTGGAAATAAACCCGATGTTCTCTGCTTTGGTGCTGAAATACAATCATTTGGGCACTGAACAAATGTGACTTACTTTGAGCCATACTTAAGCTTGTGAGTCAGCTGCTGCTTTGGGGTGAGAGGTGAGGGGTCAAAGGTCAATACCTGCTTCACTTTTTCCCTTTGTCTCTGTGGATAAACCGCACTCACACATGACTCTTGGACACACACATGCACACACATATTCACACACATACTTTTAATTGCATACACGCAGGAGGGGGTGTCTGAGAGTGGTGTTCCCAGCTAAGCCTGCAGCATTTACTAGAGAATAATAGAAGTGACACACACACACACACACACACACACACACACACACACACACAGACTAGAATAATAGATGTTGAAATAATGGAGCACGTGGCCACAGGAATGAGAGGATTTGTCTTCAAACCACAGTGAATTTACAAAAGTTGACTCCAGGGGTTTGGACCAGCTTAGCCGCTGTCTAACAACTCCACACAGGACCCTCTGTGTGTGTGTGTGTGTGTGTGTGTGTGTGTGTGTGTGTGTGTGTGTGTGTGTGTGTGTGTCCTCCAAAGGGCTGTCCCAGAGAGGCCAAATATAGGCCTTGAGTGTTTGAAATAGCAGTGTTATCCCTGACTAAAGATTGCTATCTTGATTCACACACACACCCATAAACACACAAATATGCTTTATTCCCTTCAGGCCGTGAGATAATGTTGTTTACTGATTCTAGTGCGACAGTTAAGTGTTAGGCATATGCGTACAAACATACAGACACATGGACGCCCAATTTTCTGGCTGATTTAACCTTTCAATGAAGACCTAAGGCGACACTGACCAGCAGAGAAGACAAGAATTTACTCATGAAAGGAATTTCAGTCTGATGGTGACCCCATGTGGTCAGAAGTAGTAATTGCACTTCAACAAGCATGTGGAAATGTATATTTGTTGCAGTACTGAACATCATTTTCAGATTGTTGAAAATGTGGAACACTAGTTGCATAGCTTTTTAAAGAGTTGCCTTTAAAAAAAACTTGTCTTAAACTGTAAGCCTACCATGTCTCATCACCATCTTGTTTGCAAAATGTGACAAATAGACTGGGAAAAGAAGATAAAGAGCACAACAGTTTCAAATGAGCATATTAGGCCTGCAGCTGTTGACGACTTTCATGTTGATCAATCTGTTGATTATTTTCTCAGTTAAGGTAGAAAATGTTGAAAAGTGGCGTTTATAATGTCCCAAAATCATGATCAAATAGTTGTTTGATACGTTTTTGTGGATATATTCATTGACTGATCGTTTAACCTCTGAAACCTGCCTATTCTGTTGGCAGCTGGCAGGCCACATTCAGCCCAGAGGCAACCTCCAAGTGGCCCAGCATTTATAAATCTGATATATGACAAAATATGTTAACTACATACATATACAGAGTATGGAAATAACTAACGAGTGAGCCCCCTAGCCTCCTTCTCACTTCTGTTGAGAGTTGCATTCGTGCTTCACGGTTTTGCAGGGCCTCAACAGGAAAGCAGGTTTAGAACATGAATGAACAAATAATATATATTCATTTTTACTACATCCATTTGCATTTGTTTAAAACTTGACATTGCTAAAAGATTTTAAATTAGCTGCCAAAATTTCTGGCCCACATCCTTGTTTTTAAATCTGTCCCAATTGAATTTGTAACCCTGATCTAAAACATTGTACATATTATATTTGAGGAGATAAATATTGGAATACAAGTAATTTGACTTGTCTTATGTTTAGGAGTATATACAATAACTCAGATTTAACAGACTGCAGAGCTCCAGAGGGAATGAAGGGCCATCAGTATCCCCCACCACCAGAGGGCTGTTGCTGGGCCACCAGCCCTGCCCTGGTCCACCCTTCGCCCCCTGGAGGTCTGAAGTTGCTAGGCAGCTAACCTGATAGAGGGACATTTCATACTGTCTGACTCACAGTTTCCTCATCCTCTGATCTATTATCATGTGGATTAGTCACTGTTATTCTCTGTCATCTCCTTCCTCCCCACACTGTGGTTTAGTCAAGGTTGAGTTACATTAAAAAAAGGCTTTTTGTACTGATAGCCTGTGTGTGGAGATGTGTATCTTGCTTATGACTGTGTGTCTGCTAGTTCATCCAATCTATACTGATACCTAACCTCCCATCATTCTTAGTGGCACCTTAAGTGCATCATACCACTATATGAGGTTAGTCTATGGACTCTGGTGACCCTGTTGGGGCGCAGATGGCTAACTGAGTGAGTTGTCCCACACATACATAGTCACACCACAGTATATGCATATGGATACTTGTGGTAAATGTTCCCCTCTCTGGCCACACACACCACACAACATATGCAAGCACTATACATTAATCTCATCCCCCCACACACAAATCATGTGGTTTCTATGACACACCACATAAACACAGTCTCCTGTGTATTACTGTCAGTGTGAATGACGCATCACCTCTTTGCAAAGCCTCATGGGAGTCTGAAGAGGTTGCCTGCTCCACACTCTCTTGCTACATGCATTCAAGGTACCGAAATACAATTTAATGTTGCTTTTTGGTCACAGCTCAGCACCGGTGCTCTTTATTAATCCTGTTAAGGTATGTGTCTGCTGAAGAACTGACAGTGAAGGACGACTGTAGGACAACTTCAGAGAAAATGTAAGGTTTCAGATTTCCTGCTTGAAAGCAGTTTGGAATGAAAAACATTCAGTAAAACTCAAAATCACTTTACTTTTTCATGTTTATCTGTCACATTTTTTATCTCACAAACATAATGTGTGTATTTGAAAACACAAAAGGGTTGTGATAAAAACAGATGATAAACATGGAGGCATAAGTATTCATTAAAGATACTTTAGGCAACAGCATGACAAAGAGATTAAGATAAAGAAAGATGAATGAGGCAGTCAGACTTGCTGCCAGTGGAGGTGAAGGCTGAGCTCTTAGGTTCAAAGAGAGGTCAGGGTTCAGAGTGTGCAGCCTTACAGGTCAAACAGTAGTCAGGAGGTGACGGCAGATAATTGTGTCTTTAGTGTTGTGTGAAGATAAGAATAGGATGCAGGGCACACACCCGGGAAGGAAGGAAGGAAGTTTAAGGATGTGATGCTACATCTAATCAATGAAAACAAAACAATGAGAGCCAGAATCACTTTTGTCTTTGTTTGTTAACCTCACTGCCCTCAGTTCTTAATATTGTCTGTGTTTCCATACAGTATACACTAACAGGCATAGATGTAAGGGGTGATGCAGGGGACACCTTAACTTTTAGATCATCTGCCTTTCTCCTCTCTTATAATAACATGACAGTAGCAGATGACTTGTATTTTGACAAAATTAAAGACATTTACACCATAAATTAATGCAGAAAAAGCAAAAATATGCACATAGAATTCACTAGAATGCAGGAAATTGGGTGAAATTTTCTAGCGGAGGACCCCCAGACCCCCTGTTTCATGTGTGTGTGTGTGTCCCCAAATGTTGAAACCAAACATACACAGCTTGTATATACTATTACGTTAAGCTAAGTTCACACTATATGACTTTCAAATTTGTTAGATTGCTGTACTGTTCACACCACAGAACTTGCTGTCTTGTATCGGGAGTCTTGAAGTTGTTATGGTTTTCACACTGCGTGCCTTACAGGCGACAGGATGTCCCACACTACAAGACCTTACATCAGGAGGAAGCCCCAAAGAGTATGTCATGTGATGCGTGGACCTAACTAGAATCTGGGGTCAGTGGGTTGCTCACTAGAATATTTCAAAGTAAAAAAAGTGACAAAGCAATGTTTGGCATACGTTATTAGGATAATAACTCATAGAAACATTGTGTGCAATAGTCCACCTTCCACCTTCCCCCTCCTTTTCTCTGTTACTTCCTCTCTCTCCCTCTCAAACCTACACACCTTGGAAAGTGCCATAGCACTGCATGTCTCTGTCCTCAACCCTTGTCATGTGCTCTTATTGGCTGTATCTCGCTGACAAAGCCCCTCACAGGTCCAGATATTTAGCATGCTAGATATCTTGGTGAGTTCTCTCAGCTGGTGTCTTCTTCAAACAGTTCACACAGCGTTCAAGCGCCAAGCCCATGTCTATTTCCGTTGGATCTGGGGCTTTTGTCGGGGAGCTCCAAAAACAGTGAGTGAAAAATCAGAGCTAAAGTCATGCAGTGTGAACTACTATGAAATCTTGGCATCTTTCCAAGAAAAACAGCTTGTAGATATCAGTTGATAAGTTTAATAAACAAGCACTAGATACATGCATCTAGTCTGTTTATTTAAGTGTATTTCTATTTAGAACTTTTATTTTGTTTTTCATGAACAAAAAGGTAGTGTAAACATTTTTTTCCCCCAGCTGTATATAACATTTATACATATTATATACAGAAATTACTTAAACATAAAAAGCGAACGGCGTAGAAATCCACTCTGATGTCGAAGAAGCAAAACTTAAATAGAAAAACAGAAAATAATAGTAACTGTCCGCTCCGGATTATAATCACACAGATGAAGTATAGGTGCAAAATAGGTTCCCCAGACAATGACATATAATGTATATATGTGATATGTGCATAGGGAGAAAAGTAAACGTTTGGCAGAGCCCTACTGGATGATAAACCTCATTGTATTAATAAAGCCATAACAGGACTCCATCTTTTAGTAAAGACGGATTTTTGAAATGTATTTAACAGCTGTTCATTAACAGCTTATATTAATGAGCAGGTCTGCATAGTAGATGTGGGTGTCTGACCCACCCTACAAACACTGTGTACCATGAAAGTACAGTTCTGCTCAAATGCCGTGGAAAAGGTACAGTGTGTAAGCATTTGCTGGTATACGCTACACAAATGCATTGGTGCATCTCACAAGTGTGTGTCTAAGTGGGGAGAAGAGGCCCTCCTTACCCTTGGGTGAAAATTCCAACTCCTGTAGGCACCTAATATAGAACGTACAATGCACACACATGCACACCCACTGCTTGAGCATACTTTCCTTGACTTCTGTTACTTCCCTGGAGGTTTACTCTAATTTAAACCAGAAGTGATATACGTCTAACTCTGACTCTTAAACCATCGCCGAAGACCAACTTTAACTAATGTTCCATTGATCTGAAGGGAGTGAAGCTAATTTGGGGAAACCAGTTTCCCAAAGAGACGAGCTGTCCCTTTTCAACAGGAATGACTTGATATTTGTTTCCCAATCTGGCCTTTGTCAAACACACCCCCACGCACGTACACACAAACATAAACTCCCATATAACTGTCCCAGTAAATGTGGGGTGCTGTCTGGTAATAAAAGCCTTCCGCTGCGGTGTAGCTGAACCCCTGTGTTTAACTGGCTCTGTGAATGTGTTACCGCTGAGAGACACACTCTGCGAAACTGTACTTACTGGGATTTGGGATTTGGCAGACGCACTCAGCCAAGGCTTTTGTGTTTTTTAGGGGGGGAGAGGGAGACAATTGTAGACTCGTGGATGCACTAAATGCTACGTTTGTGTGTTGGCTGTGCGCACTCGCGTGTGTTGCATCCAGGTAGGCTTGCCTATCTGCTATATTTACCCTTTGTGTGTCAGTGTCTGGTCAGTGTGTATCGATGTCAAGCGTTGCCTCTGATGTCTGATTGAGTTACTTGGCAACCAGGTTGCATGTCACCATCTCCTGTCTGTGTCACGTTATTGGTGACAGTGTGTCGAGTGTGTGTGCGCTAAGGTGAAATGTATGCTTTTCACCTTTCCTGCTGTTTATTTAGCAGGATGTATAATTTGGTTGGCTCAGCACGTTCTTATTTGGAGTTAAATTGCAGGATTTAGTTTTTCAGACTCAGATGTTTCATCTTCATAATCAGCGGTTTCAAAGGACCGTCTCATTCACTCCCTCCACGTTGTCATCTGTTTCTTCGTTTTTCTTTTTACTCGCTTTCTTTGAGATGTCTCACTGTGTCTTTTGATGCAAGAGTGTGAATCCAGTTTGTCCTCTAATAACCTTTGATCTTATGATTTTATGTAATTTAGCTTTAATTATGCCAGTAGCTTAACTTTAATCTGCTAGTGTCTGGTCGTATGTTTACTCTGTCTCCTGTCTCCTTTCTTATCATGTGTGAGAGGAATGTCCCAAACTGACTCTTTGACCTGTACAGGCTGTTTTAAACAGCAGCTTATGTAGGGTCTGTATCGTTTCACTGCTAATGACCACAACATGCCTCTAATGATATCGCCATGTTTATGTTACATATCGCTTCCTTGATACTGTATCTTGCCTGGGACCGACAGTATCTGGTGCTGAAATGATGCTATTTAAATTATTGCTTAATTAACTGTAAACTGAGATTGTTTCCACCAGTGTAGGCATTTTGTGCTCAGTAACATCACTAGGGAAGAAAATAACTAGTATGTGATGCAGTACATCTGTGGATATACTGTTTTTTTTATATATGGACACGCTTATTCGTTCATGTTGAAACAGACATATTATTGGAATTTCTTGAAGACATTTAATGTCTAAATCTGCTACAGTCAAAGTCATACTTCTTTATTTTAATGTTATCTCATCTCACTACCAAGTCCCTAATTTTATTATTGTCTCATTTTGATGAGAGGATAATTTTTTTATTACTGGACTAAAGCTGATATTGGTAGATATGCTTGATTTAATGCAAATTTTACAGCAAATTTTGAACCCTCTCCCAGACCCATTGGAGGGTCTGTTATTATAAACACCACGAGTAATACAGGTCCATAATTTGACTCATGATCACTTGAAAAACAGACCAAAAAAACAGGTTTTCCAAATATTTGTTAAGTGTCACAATTAGGCAACAGAAATCTGACGAATTTTTGACGAGAAGCAGCCAAACCAAAGCTGTTAAATGTCCAGTGCAGCACCACAGACATCAGGTTGAACATATTGATTACTGTCACTGCTGTGTGCAGCTTTAAGGGCATGAAAACAGGGTGATTTATGAAAAGGAAGTGAGGTGGGGGTGAACCAGGATGCTGACCTAATATGATGACCTTTGACTTCTCAATTCCCGTTGGGGGTTACGGTACTAAAAGAGCTTTTCTTCCTGAAAAGAGGAAATCAATACACTGAACTGGTCTATTTTTTGCCCTATATTTATGTAGATTGTCTTTCATTTTTGGCTTCTATGAGTTTAAGTGTTTTCCTCACCAAGTCAGTTAACATCTTGCTCTTTGCTTTTTTAATCACTTGTTTTCATTTCATACTTTATACAGTTCCTTTATCGCTGCACAGGAGAGGGTATTGCAGGTTAATTATTAAAGGACTGTGGCCTTATGTGTCATCAGTGCGGACAAAGGTCTTAAAATATATATGTGTGTGTGTGTGTGTGTGTGTTACATGTTTTAAGTCAAGCTGGGGCATCAGTAGCAAGCAGTTGTCCCTTTGTGTAAACAGCAAGTGCTGAGATAGTAGATATCCCCTCTAAAGGGAAAAAGAAAATGAGGTCGGGGACCTGACAGAGCGATGGGTGTTTAAGTCTAGGTTTACACCACATCCGAGCCACAAATCTGGGCTCAGCTTTCAGCAGTGTAATGGATCCTCTGAAGGAGATCTACAATTAGGAGTTATAGCTTCAAATCAGACATAAGTTACCTCCTGTAAATTTCTGTCTTCAGGTTTAATGAAGGAACAAGGAAGTGAAAGGGATTGATTAGGGTTGTACATGGTTACTGTGTGCACCACACACTTGAACACAAACGTACACACACACACACACACAGAGCGCTGGTTTATTGTCACACCTTGGTGGTCACACTCCCTCTGCGGTTACACTTGGGTGGGAACGTTCCACCTCCTTCACACACTTGTAGCGCCCCATAAAAAGTTTGTTTTTGTCCCCGAGGGCCTCTGTGTGCTTTTTTAGCCTACCTCAACTATATGTTGGGCAACTTAATATAAGTTGTGTATTATGCTTTACTAAAGGAAAAACACCATTTGCATATTTCTCTTAGATCTTTGACAACATAATGAATCACTTTAATGCAATCTCTTAAATGTTTGATTGATGTATAACTGTTGGGTGGGTGTTTTCATCATCCTGTTATTGAGTTGAGGTTCTCTTCAGGGTACTCTAAATTTGTTGTTTAACCAGTTGCTTCCAGGACCTCAGGCAGAATGTTGGTTACTCTCATGCTGTAAGAGTGTCTTTAAAAAGTCTTTGAATATACAGAGCAGTGCCTTAACAGTCTAAAAATGTGTAGGTTTCCACGTGCAGTGTGCGTCAAGAAAGGAATCAGTCCGACTTTGCAGATCTACAGCGCGTTCTCTCGCAGTCTGTAGCTGCTCAGGTCGCTTATTTAACTCTTACTGGCAGTAAAAAATGTCGCACAGATGAAACAGGACTCGCAATTATCACCGCCAGCACCTGAGAGGGATTAAACGCTCCGTCTTTGTCTCTGATAAGGAAGCACCTGAGGGACTAGAGACAACTAGGATAGCAAAGAACATAAACAGGAGGATAAGTGGAGAAAGAAAGGTGCGAGGGGAGGGAGGAAGGAGTGGTTGCCATGCCGGCAAACGAATGGATGGGAGGGGCAGAGATCAGGGATCACAGAAAACAGAGAGAAAGAGGGAGGGAAGGAAAAGAAGAAGGGACGGGCTGACTCGTATTTCAGCTCCGTGGCTACTAGGGTTGGGTGTAATCCTAACTCTACACTCACAACACACATAGTCAACTCTCACAGTCAGTCACACACTGACCAAGAATGAAGTTCAGGGAATCCTCATCAGCGCACACTACTTATTAGCCTGTCTGTGCGTCACACTGCGTGCTCAGCAGGTGTGGATTTCCCCTCCTGATTCATGCTTTATCACCGATCAGCTGACTTGAGATTCAGATCCAGACGGCGACTTTGAACACCTGGACTTTTTTTTTTTTTTTTCTACAACACCAACGTTCTTAGCATGCCTCTCCCTCCAGTGTCGACGATACACCAGGGAATGCAGTCAAAACAAAAGAGAGAGGAAGAGGAAGAAGAAGGTGTTGACAAGTTTTCATGAAATTCTCTGGCAACCTTCCGAGGCGGCATCATTTTTACCCCCTGGCATCTAAACACACACACATAATAGAGGATCCGCATTTGGAACTTGTGGCGGGAGGATTTCATATGCGAGTGTGTGCCTGTAACTTCATCAGGCTTGGAATAGACCCAGGGACGCTGACAGCTCTTAACCTCCTGGTCTGACCTGGCGCTGAAGACGGTGCGAGTCAGCTGGTGTGTGTGCTAACAACTGGAGATACTCAAGGACACACACGGTTGTAAACAACAACCGCTGACTCGCTGTGATTGAAAAGTATCTAAATGTAATTTGGAAACCTCTCTCCACCCCGTCATGCACCACAGAGGAATATTACAGCCAAGTGAGTGTGTGCTGTAGAGGGGTGGTGATTTTCCAGATTGCTGGATTGCCTAATTATCCCTTTTGGGTTTGGGAATCACGCCCGGAGTCTTTTAAACACAAAGGACGAGAAGAAAGGAAAAGAGATGATTTAAGTCTGGCTTTTGGCTTATGACACAGAGATTAATTGAAGGAGAAAGAGGCTGGAAGTTGAGGCTGTCCGGGTCAGAGCCACGATGTGGAACTGTGCAACCAAAGTGGAGGAAAACTGGGTTATAGCTGAACGTCCTCCTGGAACTAATTTAATACTTGACATGGAATCCGAATAGTTTGAAGCATTTTCGTGTGCAGACCTGGATGCTGCATTCAGAAATGTTTGGAATCTCATGATCAGGACTAAGAGTGAATATCTGCCATCCAACGCGACATCTGAGGATTATTTTCTCAGGTGGTTTTAAAGACACACACCCTCGCATCTTGGACTTGCTTCATCGAAATTGAGGATGAGAGGGGAAAGGAGGTCAGCTTCCTTTCGCAAGGAGAAACCTGCGGGCCTGTCGCGCGCTCTCAGCTGGCTGAGCGTGTCCACCCTCTCGCGCCAGAGCAGACGCATCTTCCATAGCCAGAATGAGCTCCACTCCGTCCACCACCGTCAGTCGTACTCGCACACTCACCTACATGCAGCGGACGGAGACGAGGATGATGACGACGATAACTGGGTGTATCAGCCTCAACACAAAATAGGTGAGAGGGGTGAAAGCAACTTTGTCGATGGATATTGTGTTCGTTTGTTGTGCGTCTTTCAGTAGATGCAAAAAAACACATGGTATGTTGTCTTGGCTGCATCACAGCTTGTCACAATGCTCCGAGCTCATTCGAATGGATTGTTGTTCTCACACTCAACCAGGAAGCCAGTGAATGACTTGTTTACTTGCACAAGCATAGCAAGAAGTGGGTCACTGTCTTTTTATGGCCCCTTGTTCTCCGTCTCCACTTCCTTGGCACTTCCTGGTTACTATAGAGAGCGAGCAGGAGTTGTCTGCGATCACTGGGACTGTTAGGGGGTCAAAGGGCACTTTGTGTGCGCGATAGGTAAACAACGATGCTTCTGGCCGGATGCAGGTGATGTCACGGGCAGGGTGATGTCACAGGCTGGTGGCGATGTGAGTGCAGGGTCCGGTTCCAGGGAATGTGTGTGTGTGGAGGCTTGGCAGAGCTCATCACTCAGACTGAGTGTAATAATGTAGAATAATGCATTTTCTTCATCACTAGTTTATATCTGGATATCGTCTTGACTGAGGTAAGAATGTCATTTATCTTTCTCTCAGTACCTCTGGGATATTTTGTTTCCTGATTAGGCTCATTACTTATTTATCAGTTCATTAGTTGTGTGTGTGTGTGTATGTGTATGTGTGTGTATTTAGTCAGTGGTGTCAGTAAGACTTTGGGGACAACGGTTGTAACTGGAGCCATACCTCTACCTGAAAATGGAAAAAGACACCGATGCTGCACTTTAGTCTCACGACTTTGTTCATTAACTCTGACCCATACTGCTGTCACTTCTAGCTGCAGTGAAGACAGCGAGGGCTTGTTTTACATCCATAATCATCAGTCACTGTAATCATACTTAAAATTACTGCAGGTGGTGTCTACTTTTTAACTTAAACTTTTTACTTTTTTTTTTAAAGTGCATTTTTGAGGATTATTTAACACATGTAGAGACCTAAAAAAAAAGTAATAAAAAAAATACATATACATGCATAGAATATAATCAAACAAAAGCATATACAATACAAGGAAATAAGTGACAATAATATACTGATGATAAATTACTTCTCCATCATCACTTCAAAGCAGGCGCCTGTGATCAATATGCAAAGATATCAGTAAGTATCCTCACTGTCTTTTTCTTGGTTGCCTACCATTGTCTGCCTGGCACTAGGCTGCTAGCACTGTTTGAATGTTTACGAAGGAAGTTTGCTCGGATGAAAATGGAGATACAGACTTGCCATGGCAATTTTAGAATAAAGGCAGATCTTAAACATGATGATATATATTGATGTTTTCACTTTGCATCAATGATATTGGATTGCTGATAACTGAATCAATATATTGATCCAGATCAGTGTAGCGTTACACCCCTAGTGTCCATGTCCATATGCACAGTGCACAGTGCATGGCACATATTTTTCCTCTTACCTGTAGTGCTGTTTATCAGTCTAGATTATTTTGGTAAGAGTTGCTGAGCATTGGAGATATCCACCATAGAGATGTCTGCCTTCCCCCCGGTATTATAGAACTAGATGGCACTCGGCTTGTAGTGCTGAAAGTGCCCAGAAGACCAACAGCATCGTCTCTTTTCAGAAATCATAAGCCAGTTACTCAAGATTATCCACAGACCTTGTTGTGAACAGTCTCATGCAGAAACTATTGTCTTTTTACCAAACTACACCAGCCAGCTGTATCACCGCACAGACGGAAGTGTTCAGCTACTACTGCTGCCACTAAGCTAGCTTGATTGACTGATAATTGAACATCACTGCTCAGTCGAGGAGTTACAAACCAAAATAACCTACACTGATAAATCTCACTGGAGGTAAGAGGGAAATTTATATTTTTGATTTTGGGGTGGACTCTCCCTTTTTGAGCAAAAGTTGCCATTTTGTAGCCTCATAGGAATGTGGAGCTTGTTGCTGTTGTTGCTGTTCACTGCATGTCTCAATCCTCGCTGGTCACTCAATCACCTCTGAACCTGCCCCGTCCTAAAACAGCTCTGGGCGGCACATGGCTGGGATGGTTTGAGGTCCTCGCATTTTTTTCTCAAAGTCAAAGGGGAGAAGCTGCGTTCACCATTTTGGAATGTCATCATTAAAACCAAGGCTTTAGATGTTTACCACATTATAAGAGTTGGAGTGAAATAGGCGTTGATGTTTTTAAATCTTTTGAAAATATTTTCCGTGTCTCAGTTCTTCAGGCCGGTTTATATGTTGTTAAACTTCTGAAGCTTCTAAAACAGAGAACAACACCATGGAGATTCAATAAATACAAGCTTGAGATGACTCAGGCCCCAACACTTAAAATCAGTGGTGGTGATTAGCTCCAGTGCTTAGGAAAGCACTTCTACCCAACATGAATTGTTTGACACATCTCAATGTAAGTCCTTCAGTGGTGATCATTGTTACTTTACTGGTCTGATAGGTTTGATTCCCCCTAACGATTATTTGTTAGATAGAGTCAGGAAGCAGCTTCAGATTGGTCAGTTCCAATCCATGGTAATTGACCATATACTTGTTAAGTCTTAGAGGAAAGGAAAGGGGAGTGTTTATTGATTTTGTTGTATGAGCTATCAGCAGGGATTGTAGTGGAAGTGAATGCACCAGAGGATTTGTTTTTCAGAGCCGTGCTTTCTCCTACTGAACTTTTTTCTTCCTCACACGCCCTCTTTTTTTCTGTCTCTCTCTCTCTCTCTGTCATACACAGACTATATCTTTTTATAGATAATTCTAGACCAGAGACAGTGTCAGAGACAGGTCAATATAAAACTATTCCATCCATAGCTCACACACAGATATACACACATACTGTACGTGTGGACGCTGCACACCCCACAGCGGAAACGTCTCATAAGAATACCTCTCTAGTTTGAAACTTAGGTATTTATAACCTCTGGATCTTGCTTCCTCACGACTGCCAGCGTCCATTACAAGGCACATGGGCAGCCGCGCACTGTGCCTGTGTGTAAATATAGCCCTAAAATGAGCGCCTGTGGCTCCACAACCTGCAATTTTGACGCAGCCTCCAGCTTGAATGGTTGGGTGTTTGCCTCGGTTGCCAAGGGAACGGGTGTGCGATTGAGTGCTTCCCGGTGTGGTTCAGTTTGACTTTGCTATTGGGACAAGGCTGAACCAATCATGTGTGAGAGAGCCGTCTGGTACACAAGCTGCTATTGGCTGTCCTGACCTGAGGTGGGTTAAAAACACTGGGTTATGACTGGGAGCAGAGAAATTATGAACAGGACAACGAAAGTAACTAAATATACTCTGTCTTGTTGACTGTTTTGCGTAGCATTTCATAGAGCCAAATATCTGGTGTATTAATATGACTTACTTTTTTATTCCTCAAGTAAGAAAATTGCAGTGTGTGCTATAAACAGAGTTTCATAGTCAATTGTTTGTGCAGTTAGTTTACAACTGGGGCCGTCGGTGGGCTGTCTGTACTCTTTCAGTTTCCCTTTTTGAATGACGAATACAGACAGCTATCACCTGCTGGTATGGAGAGGTATTTCCTGTCACGCAGGTGTAGAACGTACGTGCTTGTTGGCCATTGGCTGTGGTATTTCTGGTTTGTTCAAGTGCAACTTTTTGGACCAGACACAGGCAACGCAATAGTCGGCCGTTGTTGCTACTCGCTCTTTGATGTTGGTTTGTTGTGTCTGGGCCTTGAGGCCAGAAGCCTGTAGGTGGCAACAGATAAGTAACGGCGAAAAAAAGATGATTGTATTGTCACTGCTGCTTTATCTCAGCCTCCCCCCACTGTTTCCTTTCCTCTGTCTCTTTCTTGCTCTGTCACACAGATAAACACCTGATCAATCTCCTTGATCGAAAGTATTGATCTCCCCTATGTGGCTGTGTGTCTTGATCAATCGACGGGCAGGCATGGTGGCTGCTCTGGAAGGCCATGCCAAGAAATAGATGGGTATAGATGGGAGCCTGAATCCTTGTCTGGCAGCTGAGGATCTGAGCTTTACATGATTACTTCACTGCGTCTTGCAGCGTATGCTGTGTATGTGTTGTGTACAGGAAGCCACCATATGAAATGGACCCGATGACTCTGACTAATTCATTTAGAGATCCGATGTTGGCACGTTGGAGTGCTCCGTGTTAACATGCAGGGAGATTGAGGGATTTAGCAGAATTTTGTGTGTGATGTGTTTTTATATATCTATACTATGTCACTGTGGTTTTTGATCTTCATTTACACATGTAGGGCAAGGAGATATTAACCTAAATATTTACCACACCTTGGCACAACAGCGGTGTGTCAGCCAGAACCAGAATTGGGTCTCGCATTATAAAGTGGCATTAATGAGCTGTTGATGAATTTAAGTGGCATGAAAAGACCTATTAGGCGATATCTGTCTGTGTGAGATGTGTATTGGACTTTAAGAGTTCTTAAGAGACCAAACTCTTTAGACAATATTTTTTTAAGGGGGTTTGAACTAGCTAAGGGATGGATATACACACAAAGAGCGATACACACTCATCGCGATTATGTAGTCCATGTGTAAATCCAGATTAGCAGATGATAATTCGCTCTAGGGGGGTGATGTGATGTATAAACCAGCAAGGCCTCATTAAAAGACAGACATGGAAATCTGTTGATGTGGCTCATGGCCCAGGGCGTATACACACTACTGCTGTACACAGAAGTATACGTTTACACACGCCACACATGCACACAACTTAAAGGACAGATGTGTCAAATGAAGTAAACTTTTAACTGTTTCTAATCACTTTTTCTTTGTCTTTCTCTTCTATGTGCTGACAATGATACGGCAATTTTCAGGTAAGTCATATTTTTGTTATCTGACCCACATAACCTCCTTTTTACGTCTCTGTTAGCTGATCCCAGATCAGACCTACTGTATGCTGAAAACCCCGACAAAGCCTGCCGCATCTCGCAGTGGAGTTTAAGCCTGTTAAATCGCATTAACTTCTATTTCCCACTAAAAACCAAATCTCTGGCTCACGTCATCACCCACCTTTTTTTGTATCCCATTGAATATATCCTATTACCTTTTGTATCATGGGATCTAATCCAGGAATGCCCCGTCTCGATGATGAGAAGGGGAGTTAGAGGAAAAACAAGTGATTATGTTTGTGAACATGATTTCAGTTTGTAAGGGGATAGAGGTCGAGGGCTTACACTGATAGGATGCACTGATGTTGTCTCAGCGCAGTCCAGAGGTGAGGGATTATAATCCACATATACGGGAGCTGTAGTGATGTCATGTGAAAGCAGATGATCTCTTTCAGTCACCTTTAGTACAAATCCAATCATGTCTTTTTTCTCATACGTAGATTTACTGTTTATTACCACTGATAACTGATAAATCTGTTTCAACAGAGAGGTCTGGTTGGCTCAGATTTTTCAAATTCCAGGTACCCTCTCATCACATGTCTATCTGATCGTGCTGCCATAAGTATTGTGTTTGCTACAGCAAGCTTAGGTCTTACCTGCATGTGCCATTTTTGTTTTATCTTGCACTGACATAGAGCTCACGGCAGACAGTAACAACATGTTGTGTTTTATGATAGAAGATATGCAGCACACTGAGTCACGGACTGATGTTTAAGACAAGATATTGTCTGATTCGGGGCCTCTGACACTGTCCACGCCTTATCATAGTGTTTATTCGTGGACAAAGACTGTATTCTGGAGAGTGACAACAGTGGTCAGCTGGAATGTCTCTGAATGCAGTCTTTATATCCTGTAGTTACAGTACAAGACTGCCATTTACCCAGAAGACCTGCTGCCACTAGGGCTGGAGTCAGCCAAAGGAAATCGTAGTTGTCTGAAAATCTATCTAATCTTCAACTAATCCATTGGTCGATTGAGGGGAAGCAAATTTCCATGTTATCTCCAGACCTTAGGCTGTAGAAAAATAATGGACGCAACCACTGTAATGTCACCCATTGCTTTGTGGACCACTGTTTTGAAGCCTTGACTTCAGCAATAAATGCATCGCCATCTTGGGTTTTTGGAGCAAGCGATTACCATATTTGTATGAGTAGGTGGAGCTGTGGAGGAGCGAGGGGTGGATCTGATTCATACGCTGTGGTGACACCTCACAGACAGTTTGTCACTCAAATTGGCCACGGCCTTAATAATGACAAACTTTAAGCATTAATGACGTATAAACAGTTGAGTTTTATGTAAAGTTGTTGGCATTTTAACATGGGAGTCTATGGGGATTGACCCATAATTGGATCCAGCCTCAAGTGGTGATTTGCGGAACTGCAGTTTTTGGCCTCATTTTTCAGCCCTTGGTCTGCTACCTGGTAGCACTGTGTACGTTTTTGCCTGAGGCCAGACTATTTCTTGAATTGCAGTTGGAGCACATCGGAATTATGCTACGCTATTAATGCCAGCAGCGTGATGAGGCACTGGACGCCTATTCTGCACTCAACACTGCACGTTTGGTGTTTTTTTTCCTGGTCACCAAGAGTTTAAAAAAGTTCTGCTTTTGGTAAAACACTGCACTCGTCACTGTCTCTTTTTATTCAGCTGTCCAATCAAAATGAAGGAGCCACAAAAAACAATTTCCAAGGGGAAATAAATACTGCTGGCCACACAGATCGGCCTTTCCGTCATCCAGGGAAAGGGCATTAGCTAGGGCACTACCTTATGCTGACATTTTTACTTTCATGGATGTTCTGTATCATAGCAACCAGACCAAAGTTTCTCAGCTAAAGAAACGCTGTGCCTCCAAGGCACCTTAGCATTTTCAGATAAGCACCTGATGTTTTCAGCCAGGAAAAAAATACTTTTGTGGACACATAGCCTCATGAAAATAACACCAGCGATTGTTCAACCAATGAGAATTTGGTCGGACAAGAGCAGCCGATCGACCATCTGCACAGAAGGTGTCAGCGCTAGTTGCTTCACAGTCTAGTGCGCAAATCTTCCTGACGGCTTTTTTTTTTTGATCCAGTGTACATCGCTAAGACATCAGACTTCTCAGACTTCATAGCACTTTGTTGCATTTTGCTTTGATGCATCTGTTTTTCAACCTCAGTGAAACATAAAACTTTCCTGGTGACATTTCAACTGTTTTTCTCTTAATTTACACTTTTTCCACTTAGGTATTTTTATGCCAAAATTAAAAACTCACATAAAAGTAAGTGGAAGGAAATGCACTTAGTTATATACTGTAATCTAAATTGCCCAAATATTTCTCAATAAAGATGACATTAGTACTTAACAATTCAGTAGCCGGCCTTGGCCTCATATAAAAGGGGGCTAAAAAGGGATTTTTAAAATTGCACAAATATGATAAATAAGTTCTCAACATGATTGGTTAAGAACAGAGGAGGAATTCCACCTCTCTTACTTTACAGCTTAAGCTGTGTGAGAGCAGTGATTAGGCAGACCTCAGGTGTTTCTTCGCAGCCAACGGTTTTGTGGTGAAGGTTATAATGTAAAAGCCAATTCGGGCGATGCAGCATCCAATTAAGGTGGAGGTTTGATGAAGTCAGGTTTTATTGTCGGGTTAGGTGGGTCTGTTAAGGGATGTGTGTAAGTTTTTAATTGGTGATTATTTCCAGGGTTGTGTTTTTGTGGTATTTCTCATTATATGCACTCAGCCTTACAGAGGGGCTCCGTGTCACTCACACCGTCACACACACACACACACACACACACACACACACCAGTCAGGCCGTAATTGGTGACATCTGGTCGAGGCAGACGTGTCATAACATGTGAGCCGTATTGGGGTGGGATTAACATGTTCATAACACACACACACACACACACACACACACACACATGCACACAACAACACTCACACTTTACTGCTGCCACTTTGCTTTTATTGCACTTGTAACACTGATATTTGGATTTCATTTTGTTTTTGTTGTAAATGCCATATCCCATCAAAAATAGCTACTTACTTTACCAACCAGTGCAGTATGTTTCAGTGTCTGACTAACAGACCTGATTAAGAGACTTTCTAACAAGCCCCCGACTATGACATTTGATAATTACCCATATAAAGGAGTGTAACCTGATGTTTACAGTAGTTTAAATGTAACTGTAAGCCTTTATAGTGCTGTATGATGACATGATGTAGTGATTTTGGTTATGATTGCTATAATTACTCCATCATTTTACATGAAAGGTTCAAGTGTTGTGAACGCGATGGTGCTGAAACATAAGATGTAGTTGGAAACAGCTGATACACAATATACCCTGCATGTTGCCTTTGTTATGCAGGAATCTATAATACATGATGAATACCGGTTTCACAACAGAGTTGAATGCAGATAAAAAGTTAAGTATTACATAACTTACCCTTAATTAGTTGCAATTAAAGGATTTCACCAGGTGCTCTGTCAGCCCGAGTTAGTCCCTCTGATTAAGACGAACTAATCAGTGGATGTTGTGTTTGATTAATGAAAGGAACTCATAATAAGCTAAACTGTTTCCCAGCTCAGTTTATTGGTCCATTATAGCTTGTTAAGTGGAGCTTGAGTGGTTTTTACCTTTTTAAGCCTCCCCAGGCCTTTAAGCAGTAACCAACTGTGTTTTTGCAGTGTCAGAGAAAGCCATTACAGAGCCTCATTGGAAATCAATGACATTTTGTATGCAGCTGTCCAGTCTGGAGTAAGCCAAACTTTACATCGACACATTCACTCTGTATCATCGTCACTGTGTTCGGATTTTGGCACGCCCCAGCCCCCATTGAAGGACACTTACAGCAGAAATACATGGGGCACAGATATGACTTGTCACATAGGCTGGGCAGACCGTGGGTACCTGCTGGAGGGCCGTAGAGCAGTGGGCAGAGTAAAAAAAGACCATTCGCGTAAAAATAGAGGCTGCTGCTGTTAGTGTAGCAGCTTAGGTTGATTATAATTGACCTGCTCTGCTGTGGACATGCTGCCAAACCCATTGCACATCCGTGCACCATGCATTTCAGCTGATAGGCTGTATTTTTGATGAGGTTACTCATTTGCTGCCCTTTTAAGGTTTGAAAGTCTGAAAGTTCCTCTTGCCTCTGTGCCTTTTGACCTCTGCATCTTTTATAAATAATCATTTTTTTGTCAACTCTTGGCACTCTTTTCTCAGTTTAGGTGATCTAAAGTAAGCACTACAACTGTTATAGCAGAACAACATACAAGCAGGAACCAAACACCCAAAGGCAAATGGTCTTTTAACTTGATAAAGTTTCCACCATCTCTGAGCGAGTCAGTGTTTCAGTCTCTCAATCCGTGTGGTGCTGCCTGTAATTCAGAGCGACCAGCCTGAGGGTTTGGGATGCACTGGGGTTGTAGCTGCTCCTGATAACAAACAGTTGAATTGTGGGGATTAAAGCGATTATATTTGATCAGCGCACAATGGTTCGGCCTCAAGCCGGGGCCCCCTGCCTCACTCTGAACTGCTGACTGCCCAGATTCTCTACAATCACAATCCTCGACGAGGCTCGCGCTGTGTGTGTTTGTGTAATTTTGTTTTTATTTTTACCTGCCCTAATACGAGCATAGATCTTTCTTAAATGTATTATCATACTAAATGTATGCTTGTGTGTTTTGTATCTGCATTAAGGGCACTAATAATGGGGTGGACAACAGCTTAAGGAGTTTTAGATCGAGGCTGGGCTTCACTACCTCTCAACACTGATGGGGCGGAGAGATGGGGGGATTGTCAGCGTGGTACAGAGACATTCACAGATGCAGGGAGGGCGAGAGGGGAAGCAGAGTGAGGGGGTCGTGAAGCAGTTTCCTGCGGTGTAGAAGTTGGCTAGCTGCCACTCAGAGCGTGTGCATGCATGTATGTGTGTGTGTGAGGGGAGAAAGAGAGGGAGGGAGATGGCGAGAGAGGCACCGGGAGAGAGGAGTGTATGTGTCGGGATCCGTGCGTCTGTGTGTGAACGCTTTAACCGAGCGGTGTAGAGAAAGAGGGAGAGAGAAAAGGAAAGGAGAGCAAGAAGGAGGAAAGAAACCGGTATTTGTGTCTCGTGGATACATGGAGATATAAATGAAGAGCCATGTTCTGTCTGAAAGGTAAGTGTTTGTGTGTGTGTGCACGTTACATGTTTGCATCTGCCCGGTGTGAGTGTGCAGGACTTTTCCCGCAGACTTTCTGAGACAAAGAAAAGTTGAACTCCATCTCTCTCTCCTCCGTGTGGAAAGTAATCTCTGTCACAGCGGCTTCCTCCTACACAATATCCTTCCTCATGTGTTTTTCTTTAGTGAAGAAAACCCTCCTTTTCTCTCTCTTTAATCATTTCTTCCTTTGTTCTTTTTTTCTGTCTCTGACTCTTTCAGGTTCACTGACTTTAATCCTACCTCTTCTTTTTTTTTCTGTCTGTTCGCTGTTTGATCGCTCTTCTTCTCAGTTGCTCTCTGATTCATTCTTGACTTTATGGAAACATAAAGAGGGACCAACATTAAAACCTCTATATGCAGCTAGCTATATGAGCTTTGGATTTGCTTGATCAAACTTAGGAGTGTATTTTAGCAGAGACGTGTGTGTGTTTGTGTGTCTGAGTGTGTGTTGTCGGCAGTAACAGCTGGCGAAGCAGCAGTTGCCGGGCTGCTGTCCTGCAGAGCGCGGCCATGTGTTGGCTATTACTTGACCAGTTAAAGTGAGATAAGGAGTAAACTGATTCCTCGTTCTGCTTTTTTGTCTCCTCTCACACTCTGATTCATTGCTTGGCTGTGGTACAATATGCTCTGACTGCATGAGTCTGTAATGTCTCCTTCTTTCCCCTCTTTGTTTTACACCAACACTGACTTCATTGTCAGCCATGTATTAGTAATGAAGGCATGGATTAGTTTGATAGATGATATGATGCTGGTGACAGCAGCTCTGCATGCTTAGTCACTTCTGTGGTTTTCAGTATAAAGCTGTAATTGGTAACTTTTTTCCCATATTTGTTGAAACTGTCACTACATTCTCAAAGAAGTGCATGAGACAGATTATCCACGAAAAAAGCATGTCCCTCCCTTTGCCTGCTGCTTCTAATGGCACTCACAAGGATCTCCTGCAGCACACCAACAACAACCAATCAGAGCTGCAGAGTCTCTAAAGCAGCTGTCAGTCATGTCGATCTCTGGGGTCTAACTGTCAAACTAGGCAGCGCTAATCAAATAAGACTTCAGATTTGTTACTGCACTGCCTGTTTCCCACCTGACAGATACACATTTTTGTGTACTGTTTAGCTGTAAAATGAGAGAGTTTGCGTTTGTCTTGATTCAACTGTTTTCCTCATGACCACCAGGTCACCAGCTTTCTCATTTCACAGCTGAACAGCACACTAGTAAAATACGGTTCTGAGAACCTTTTAGTCAAGAAATAGGCGATGCAGTTACAGAATCTTGATTTATATTTCATTAGCACCGCCTAGTTTGACAGTTGCTGTTAAGATCCATGATTAACATGATTGACAGCTGACTCCTCTGCTCTGATTAGGTGTTGTCATTCACGTACAGTAAAGCCGTTAGAAGTGCTTCAAGGCAATAAAGTGGGCAGAGAAATATGCAGATTGTCTCTTTTAGTGTGGGGAAATGTAGTGACAGTATCAACAAATAAAAGTACGTTTTTTATATATATATATATAAAAGTTACCAACTGCACCTTTAGATGTAAAGAAAATGCACAAAAATGTTGGAAAATACTTGAAAAAACCCCCAACTTTGATCATTTCCATAAGTAAACCCTTAATAAAGTTGTTGACCAGCTGTCATTCTACATGTTCAGGCAGTAGTTCTTGTGAAGATAGTGTAATTTGGCCTAGTTTGCACATGTGTTACCCAGCAACAGTCAGCCTACACTGTATTGCACAAAACAAAGTCTTCAAATGCAGGAAATAGCACAAGATTTGGACAACATGTGAATATCTAAGTTGACAAATATGTTGGAACTCCAGGCGTGCAGATGCAATAAATCGAAGCACACTGTGGTGCTCAGCGGCGTCTGACTAAAAGGTCCAAACTGCTCTTATCACAGACACGAGGAGATCATCCCTCTTATGAAACCACAGTATTTTCTCTCCCTGTAGCCTTGAAGATTTATGTCTTCCAGAAATGAAGTAATATAAACTGAACACTGCAACTATTTGTGGCAGTATCCCAGCTCATCAGCTGTATGCAGTAATTTATGTTGTCAGTTACACTGTTTCCACAATATGTGACTCTGGTCAGATTCAGAGTATGGAGAGAAACAGATGTGGGACTTGTGTTGGAGAGAAGAAAGACAGTTTTGTTAGATGAAGTAATTTATCATTCTTAAACTAGATTTCCTGGTTTAACTTTGTGTGTTTGGCTTTGTGTGCTTGATTCTGACCAACGAACCAGTTGCATGGTAGCAGGAAGCTCTTTTTCTTCATGCAAGTTCAGATCATCCTGCAGGATTAATACTTTACTATGGAAAATGTGTAAAAGTTGTCACACTCAAATCAGGGTTTACATTTCCTCCCATCAGTTACAGACAGAGACAAAACCACTGCTACCACTCTCCAACTTTCAAAGATATGACAAACTGACCTTAATACTGTGCATTACATTAAACACTGATCCGACCAGTAGATTACTCCACATTGGTTGCCAGTTACAGAATGTCTGCTTATGTTATGATTCAAACAAGTCCCCTCAGTAGGGGTTGCCAACTCCGAGGCAGATGTGACACATTTCCAGTCCATGTTTCTCCACATCCAGCTGTGGCCAGAGTGGATTCTCATCTGTTTTGACCACACACTCACCTCCCCCCCCCCCCCCCCCCCTCCTCCCACGGTAAAGCCTTGCATTTTAGTGTAATCCCTCCTGCCTGCCTGCCAGACCACTTGGTGTGGCTTTTGGTATGTTACATAAGTTATTTCTGCACTTGAGCTCCACTTTAGTCGAATATGTTAGCCCAGAAAGGAGACATTAGATGGGACTGAGTAGGGATTAGTGGAGTGATTTTGGAAACCTTGTCGCTCAAATTGGAGGTTTCCTGCAGTGTGGCGGGTATAGAAACGCAACATTTCTGTCCGTGTAAGCAAACATATTGCAGAGAAATCGCCTTGTCGCGAGGTTGGCTAAGGGCACCTCGGGCCATGTTCAATCTGGGAAAACATGTCTCTGGCTGAGTGGAAGTGGGTCCAGTGTTCCATGGTTTGTTCACAACCACTCTGATTGCAGCTCACTGGGATGTGTGAGCATTATAGCAGCTTCAGATGTTTTGGTTGCGGACAGCAGTTGAGGGGGAAGTGCAGATGTGCCGAATGCACATTCAGCCCTACGCAGATGCTTTGTTGATGAAGTGTGCACTTGGCCTGTAGCCTGAACCATCAATTAGTTTAAGTAGGTTTAGGTCATAATTGGGTCGTGATGTGAAGTATTCAAAGGCTCATTTAATGACTGAATTCTTTGTTTGTTCGTGATTGATAAACTCTGTATCGTCTGTCATGCGGTCCATGATGTACGGCAGATTTTCAAGTCACTTTGAATACCTTTTGTTGAATACGATTAATCCTACTGAAACTTTGAACGCAGGAAACCTGAAACAATTAATTAATAAGTTAAATCTCAGATTCTCAAAATTGTAACACCTGACCCATTGTTTAAAAGAGGGTGGGGTCGTCTGCTTCTACTTAAGCAATATAAGTCTTCTGGCCTAAAGGGTGACATAAGCAATGCAACTTGACTGTACCTGAGGGAGACAATTATCTTCACGCTGAATACCAAAAATTGCTGTAAGAGGATTTGGATCAATTGTTCTTTCAAGTATTTTGGAAAGGGCTTCAAAAATGGAGAACCGGTGAACTGAGAGACTCAGGCAAGACCAGAATGTATGAGCTAGTGATGCAGGGGGAACTTTTACATCTGTTACGAGAGTCGTCGACCGAGGGGTGCATCTTTGAGATTTTGACTTAGATCTTTAGATCAATATCTGTAAATTGTAAGTTCGTTTAAGTGATACGATTGCTGGTTCCATTTGCGCATGTGAAGTTTTGCTGCTTTTTTCTATTTTACATAGAAGATCTTTGGGTTTTGGACTGTTGCTGAGATAAAACAAGAACTTTTCTGACCAAACTATTAACCGCTTCATCAAAGAATACTCAATAGATTAATCACTAATGAAAACATCTGTTTGTTGCAACACTAGAACACAGCATGTTAGCATTTTACCAAATCCAAGTATCCAATTCTGTATCTAATTAGGCTCAGCGTTTAACATTTGTAAGCAACAAAAGTTATAAATAACTTAAAAAAAATTGAATCTTTGCTGAGTACAAACTGGCTTGCAGAGAGCACAATAACCAGCCGTCAATTTTATTATAGCTCTAACAGAATTAACAGTCTTTACTAGTGACAGCTGATATAATCTGCTGTCGGTGATGTTTGACATTTCAAACGTTAAAAGTGACGGTCGACTCCGGCTAAAAATAAGCTGTTACCCGATTGTCCAGAACACAGCATCTCTAATTCCAGCCTTATGTGTTGGCATGAATGTGTGTCTGTGTGTCACTGGCATGTGCTGGATCATGTTTTAAAAATATATCTTTTATAGAGAGGTCTATATTTGAAGGAGATGTTTGCGAGCATCTGTATGTGCGACCTACACATGTGTGTGAATTGAACTCCAGGAATGTGTGTGTGTGTCTCAAACACTCTTGGGAAGGCAGCAGCAGCTTGGTGTGGTTTTTCTTCTGGGCAGCCGCGTTAATTTCGGCCCACAGGGCAGTGACCCACATAGCTATACGTGTAAAACTATATTTAACCTCAAATCCTTCGTGGCATTTCACTTAGTTTTCTAGCCACCTATACAATACTGGAACCTGACCCGAGCCTGATGCGGTTAATGTAGCCTGCTGAGGCACTGGGTTCGTCCCTGTCACGCTGTTGTTGATGCAAGGGTTACAGCTTGCCTGTGGATTGTGCAGCAGTTATTGACAAAAATTAGAGTACTTACAATCATTGTTTTTAATTATTATTAAGGCAGAAACATTAGATCATTGCCCTGTTTCGCCTCATTTCAAAACCTTGACAGTTTTCAGCTGGTTCTAGTTAATAATTCAAAGTTAATTTCATTGTTTCCATATTTGCGCTACCTCATCAGTGCTGGCATTATTTATTCTTCGAAGTGCAGCCTTACAGTCTACATTTACTACGTCAAGTAGAACATTTGCATGCATTATTTATATTAAATAAGATCACCCTGTGCACCTCGATAACATTCATCCTGTTGGAGGAAGTTGCAATAATCAAAGATACTTTTAAGTTTTAGGAGTCATGCGTCACTAACAAAGTTGTTGACAACCTTTTTTAGCAGCCTCGTTAAAGTTCCTTCAGCCGCTCAGTAACCAGCGCACCTGTGCTGAGTGTCTGGAGAGACTCTGACCCCTTGACCCGTGGCTGACCCACTACCTGCCCTCTGGCCTTGTGGGTAGTGGTGTTGATGGATGTTCTCACACTCGATGTGGCAGGTTGCTAATCTGCAGTCAGTGCAGGGGAGGAGAGGAGCAGGGAGGACAGGAGAGAGGTGTTGAAGTGTAGACAGCAAAATAAGTGTTTCCAGTGTGACGTAGCTGCTTCTAAAGCCTCTTAAAATGATGTTGATGTGAAATAAATACCACAACATGGGTAAATATTGGTCCTGTAGCTTTGCATTAGAAGCAATTGAACTTACTCTAATAGACACTTGTATTCATATTGAGATATTAGTATGTTTGCACATCTTGATCTAAGTGAATGAGTCCTCAGACTGACGAGACAAATTAAGATATGGCTAATTTGAATTATATTTATATTTATATTTAACTTAAAAGGAGCTGTATGCAACATTCAGAGTGAATTTATGATTGACAGTCTGAGTATATGGCTCTCAACATGGAAGTGGCTCAGTTGGCAGCTAACAGTGCTAACAGCGGTAACAGCGCAAACGTCTCCTTTCCCTACCTTGGGTTGGGACAAGCTACCACAACAAAGAACAGAGAAGCCCTGATTACAGCCCAGAGGTAGCGTGACTTTACTCTCTGCTCAGGACACCATCACTTCAGTATATCTTCACATATCAATTATTCAAAGTAGTCTCGATGGAAATTAAATCATGTTGTCCTTGTATTGTACATTGTTTGCATTAGCAAATTATGCAAACTTTTAAATTGATATGGGACTTTGAGAGGAAACTCAGACCGAGATGTTGACCTCTGGAAAGAAGTCACAGCCTTCCCAAAGAGGATGAGATTTCTGGTCTTGATAGGGAAACAATAGATGGTGAACTTCGAGTCACCTGTGAATGGACTCTGTCAGGACTCCAGTGAACCTTTTGTCCTCTGAAAAGATTTTGTGAAACAATGGCCTTCTGGAAAGTTTAGAAGTTTGGAAAGCTGTTGCAGTCAGTAAGAGGGACTATTGGGTGTATTTTTAGTTTACCACAAAGTTTCTTAGTGGGAGAGAGTTAAGCCGTGATGTTTCCAGGGACAATGCTGGAAAAGTTTTGTTGTGGGTGAAGTTTGACAAGACAATGGCGGACCCCCTGTGGATGAGGGGATGACTTCCCCAGACAGGGGACTAACTCAGCGTGCAGGTGCTCCTCACTCCATTCAGGCCTATGTGTAGCCATGGTTACCATTGTCCACTCACTAAAGCCTTCCGCTTTGGCTTCCCCCACTTGCACACACACACACTCACACACACACACACACACAGACACACACACAGTCCATGTGCACGTGAGTATTCATAGGCACATAGGTTAGTTTATATTTGCACAAGCGTGTAAACACTCACACTGATACATAATCAATATATACTGTCCTAAACGGAAGTGGATGTTGCACTGTTTTAAGAATTAGGTGCACCAACCCACACATACACATTCACACACACACAAATGTCCTGACTAGTATTAATCCCCATTCATGGGCAGTGAGCTGTGAGAGTCTGACCGCCGTGCATGCTGGGTCTGGGCAAGACCTGAGCATTCACAGCCAACGTGACACACATGACATTCATTCTGCATGTGTGTGTGTCTGTGTGTGTTTGTCACCACCACAAACATACATGTTCCTGCTTTCTAAAGTGTCACTAATGTTTGTTTGTGTGTGTCACAGAAAAACACCCCCTGTTGTGATGTTATTATGATGCTGTTATGCGTGCAGGTCTGCACGACTATACACCCCCTGATGTTGTTCTCTGTGTGAACTGTGTGACCCACTGTGTCAATGTGTTTGTGGATTTGGGGCAACAACAGTGTTAACTACAATTTAGGCCACAGTCTGAATCTTTTGGCGCACCCTTTGGGCTTTGTGTGTCCATACAGTGTTTTATATGTGTGGATGTGTGCGTGCGTATAGTGGTTTGTGCATTATGTTCAATGTGTGTGTGTGCAGTGGTTTTGGTTTTGTAATCAGCTTGTGTGTTGGCTGACTCACCATGCTGTGGAAATGATAACTATCGGTAATGGCTGTTTTAGCCTTTGGCTATCTGCTGAGTCTTTGGCAATAAAACAACCGCACAAACACACACACGCACACATACACAGTCGCTCCCTATTCCCCCAAAGTTGTAATAGGTTTATGAGAGTACTAGGGCTGCAGAGTTTCCCACAGAATTGCAATCTCTGGGTGGCGGTAGCTGTATCCCATCTCTGATTGCAGGTTTGTGGAAGCAGTGCAGGCAGAAGTCTTCACAAGTTTTTTTTCTTTTTACTCCAGCAGCAGTTTGTCTGGAGATTTGACCCGTCAATTAGTTTGTGGTAGGATCAATCCGAGCTGATCAGATCGATGGATTACAGGAGAAGCTGCTGCAGAGGCGAGTAAAAGCAAACTTTTAGACTCAGTGCTGGACTGGGGGGTGTGCAGTTTCCATGAGAACACAGCTGGTTTCATCTCAAGTAGGTTAGAATAAAATGATGGACAACACTAAAATGAGAGTGCTGCTGTTCTCAGAAATAGAGTTCTGGTTATGTTTAACCTGCACCTGGCATTCTGCTGCTTAGTCTGTGCACAGAGTATCCTCTGCACTCCAAGAGTGTGGTGGGCTGAATAACCGAACGGTATGTAGCTCCGACAGCGCACCGAATAAACGGTCCAGAAAATAGAAAAGCAATATGCAGTGGCAAATGCTGCTGTCCTGACAGGCCGCCACAAATAAGTGAATGTGTTAGAAATCCTGGGCTGTTTCAGAAATAGTTTTTTTGATTAATTGTTTAGTCGATGAAATATAGAGAAAATTGCACAAATTGTCCACTCCAGTTTCCCAGTGTTAGGGTTACATGTATAAATGTCTTGCTCAAATAACAACCCTGTATATTCAGTTTACATAAAATGGAGCGCAAGAGAAAATTGTTAGAGATTTTTTTGGCATTTTTTTTACTTGAAAAATGACCGAAATGATACTGATAAGTACTCAGTGAATACTCACACTGGTCTCTGTCAGTACTCTGTGGCACAGGTGTTAGCAACCACTAGAGGGAGACATCTGCTTTAATATTCTCAAGTAGATCTTGCACCCCTTTTTATTTTTCTCTTCTTTTTCTCTTGTTTTTATTCATTTGAAAGCCTGCATATGTGTCTGAAAGCTGGCCATTCATTGGTTAATGAACCATCATTGTAGTATCCAGGTTTCAGTTTTGTCCAGCCCTATCCTCTGCTGCTTTTCAGCCTATTAATCTGATCATATCAATAAGCTTAGCCAACCTCACAGCCAAGCTGATTAAGGATCATGCGCACACATACACACCCTCACCTGGCAGGTTATTCTGAAGTTTTTACCCCTCGTGACTGCTCTCACCCTGTGTGTTTTAATCTGAGTGTGTCTCTTTGTTTGCTGCTTATCTTTTTATCTTGCTGTGCTTACATCTGGCTGTGTTAGACTGTCAGGTAATACCTCTCCACCCATATGTGCCTCACTCTGTCAAAGCTGTGAAACTCGTCGTCTTGTGTGTGTTTTGTCCACTTGAAATCACTAGGTTGTATATATTTTTAGCTGGATCTCTGAGCTAGTTCAGAGCAGGTAGATAAGGGTGAACCCGGGGCAGTGGGTTGATATCTGCTCCATATGCAGCTTTCATCACACTTGAGTTTGCGTCATCCGAGCTGACCAGCTGACACATATCACGCCAAGTCCTCTTGAACTTCCACACATTTGAGCACTGGAGGTGATGTGGGTAATTATCTACAGCCTGGTGTCCATCTGTGTTTTGTGTGTGTGTTGGTCACAATCAGAGGCTGCGGGATGGAGGCTGGATAATCTGGGTTTACAGATTAGAACAGCAGCGCTGAGGAGCAGATGAAACAGGGAGGAGGAGCGGAGAGAAGAGGCCATGTGGACACTGCTGAGCAATGCTGGTGCTCTGTCTCAGATTGGAGAAAGAGGACAGAGGATGCTCGACACTGCAAACTTGTCCGAACACTCTGTTGGAAGATGTAACCTCATCTCTAATTTGCCAAATGAGGCACTCACCATCTCTGGTCACGAACTGGTTTCTTGACTTTTTGTTGATCTTCTTTCACCCAATTTGTGGTGATGCTTTTCGGTCATTGCAAAGGACAGAACAGCATTTAGAAGAAAATTGTGCTTTAACCACAGGTATTTCCAATTAGGCACTGCCCTGCTCTTATTTTTGCATCTTTGGAGTGTTTTGAAAAGTTCTTGTGGTCATTTTTGAGGGTCGGAAGTCTTGTTTTTGCAAGCTGCCAGACGCCTGACTGACAATCATGCAGGATTTTTAATAGCTTTATGCTGCAATATGTCTGTGAAATATTTGTTCTGGAGATAAATCTTGTAATCTAACACTGTGCACAGCCTTCCTTTGTCAGGCAAATCAATGCAAGTCAATAGGATCCGCTGAGAGGGAGAGGAAGGACAAAAACAGTAGGAGGAGACAGAGGGGGGATTTGGTCCCCTGTGGGTTGCAGAAACCTCCAAAGCCCCGTCCTATCTTCCCAGAAAGAGAGGGGGAGGCCTATTGAGGGTTTGGAGTTGAGGGGAGGTCTCCCACAGTCACCCCTCCATCCCACCACCTCAAGTGCTTGTCCAGTGAGAGACTGTGTCGTGCAAGAAGGAGGAGGAGTTGGGGGGGCTTTGGTCCTGGATAGCACAGGGGAGGGTGGGCGTTGGGGGGGTTTAGGTCTTAGCAGGGGATGATCACATACGTGCGCTGCCTCTCCTCGGAGCCGGTGGTCAGCTGCTGGCACAGGGCCTGCTATGAGGACCCCTCTGGCGAGAAGCGAACTCTGTGCTCCTTCTTGCCCGCCAACAAGATGGGGAACAGCCTCCAGCCCCAGGCGTTTCCAAGCCCCAGGCCCGCCAGGCCAGAGGGCTGCCTGCGCAAGCGCCTGCTTTCGGTGTCAAAGGTGCATCAGAAGGCGGACTCTCTCTGGACACCCAAACCGCTGCTTGGACCAGATGTCAAAGGCTCGCCAGGGAAAACGCTAACCTTCCCGGATGACAAAGGTACAGACAAGATAGAAGAAGATATTTGGAGTTTGTCAGGTTGAAGTTGTAAAGGTGTTACTTTGCTAGAGATTTTAAGTGTTGTCAATGCGTTGGACTGTTATCTAAATTTGGCTGTAGCTCTGCTGTCTCTCATTTGAACTCACACACACCGTGATTATAGGGGTTGTTGTCTTCAACTTCAGAGCGGGACTACCCAGGTAGCAGTCTCTGTGAGCCTCTTAGTAAGACTTAGCAGACTTAATGTGACACCACATTGCTGTGTTGCTACAGTAATGATTGTGGTGTGTTTTTCTCAGCTCCTGCTTCAAAGAGAACTTAAATCACCTCAACTGTTTGTGAGCAATAATTACACGCTGTTTGTCACAGTGCCAAAACGTCAGGACACATGCGGCGGAAGCTTTTCCCAAGCTGGGCTTTGTCGCTTCTTATTAGGTGATTTCCATCCCCTTGTAACTGAGTGATCTGTGCCGTCTGTCTGTGTGTGTGCGTGTGTGTGTGTTATGCTGGGCGTCCCGTATGGCATCTACACAGGTTGTGGCTTTGTGACCTCGGAGACCTTTGGCCTTTGGTGTGGTGGCCAGGCTCTTTTAGGAATTAACTGGATGACCATCAGAGATCGCCTTTTATGAACACTGTTGCTAAAACTTAAATTCATGACCTGCCATAATGCATGCTCGAATTTGTCTTAAATCTGTGTTTGTGTGGGAATTATTAATATCTGGTTTATTATATGCATATTTAAAGACTTTCCTACTGTGCTTAGACATGGGTTTGATCATGCATTTATTCACATCAGTCACGTTGTGTGTGCATGTCCGTCTTAATGAATGTATGCCCATGTGCATGCCTGCGTCCACTCTCTTGTGGGACAGTAGGACATCATAACTCCCCTGGGTGGCCACCCCTGGGAGCCAGACACAATGGCTAGCAGCTGGAGGTGATGGGCCAGGCCTGCAGGGAAGTGTAACAGAGCTGACAGCAAAGGGGTGATGGAGCTGACACTGCTGGGGTTACGGAGGTGACCCACTTTCACCTCCGCCACTACATAAAGGAGCCATCAGGGAGAAGTGAGAGAGTGCTGAAGGATGTCACAGGATCTGTGACTTGATCATTATTTATTAGCGAGACTACTCAAGGGTTTGACGTTACTGTACTTGATAGGGCTTCTAATGCCAGTGGCCGACCAAAAAGACAAAAGCAGGGCTAAGTGCAACTTTTGTACCTTGTTTCCTGTTTTTGTTTTTATCCTATATCAAGTCTTTGCCTATCCATGCACTTTAATAACTACCCTCTAATGCTAATCTGTATGTACATATATATCTTAAACCGAATCCCTTACCCCTGTTCGTGTTTAGCGTAACAATATGCCGCCAGACGAGTGCGGCCCGTCCTCACGCCTGCTTTGGCTAACACGCCGTGACAGCTCAAGATGTCGCTGCCATGGGTACAGTATTGTCTGGGCTCTGTAGGTTGAATCAACCTCCCAGTCGCTCTGTGTTCATGCACCGCTGAACAGACGACCCTTATAAGCACAACACGCTCAAATTGGGAGTTCTGCTAATACATCCTTTGTGTGCATTTGTTTCTGTTTTCCAATATGCATGCATCTTATTCTGCCCATCTTCCTTGCATGCCTTGTCTTATCACACTCTATCTTTCTTTTTCCCCACATCTTTATGAACTTTTCTGCAGACCTGGAAAAATCAGTGCAGCAAATAGAGCAAAACAAAATGTCTGTGATGACTCGAATTCTTGACACAAATCTTCATTTTTTCACAGTAGATTCGACATGGCATACAGTTTTCTCTCTCCATCGGCTTCTCCCCTTATCCTCCTTTTATTTTATATCAGTTTAGCGGTGGAGCAGGTGTTCCACCGGATCCCCCGTAATCCCTTGGTGGGAAGGCAGGTTCAGCTATCGACCAATCGGTGCCAACAGCTCCCGAGGGAAGAGCACCTGAGGGAGACCAGGCTCGTAGAGTAACAAGATGAGGCCAAATGAAATGGATTGGCTTCATTTATGGGGGGAAGCGCTGCTGAAAATCAGTTAGGATAATATAATTGTGTTAGTGGGGAATCAGGAGAGATTTGGTGTTGGCCTCAGCTCTTTGTCATTGTCTCCCCTTCACTGATTCATTCACAAAAACATGAGCATGTTTTCAAGATGATAAAACAGGGGCAGTCAATTGAGGCTCAAAGTTGCAGGTTCAATTTCCATTAGAGCCGCCCTGATTTCAAAATGAAGTCATGGTAATGTACGTTGCATGTAGTAAAAGCGGAGGAAAAAGAGCCTCTGTTACTCTCATCCTCCAAAGATTATGAGACAGGAAACAAAAGCAACTGGGGTTGTATGAGGTACTTATCCATAGTCAGTGTTTTACCCACAGTAAACTCCTATTTCTCCTCTCTTTATTGTTTCTTTCCCCTCTCATAAACCAGTGTAGTTATTCTAACCCAGTGCCTAAACTCTGGTTTGAGGTTGAGGTTAAATTGTTTTGCTGACTGACTGTCAACAAAAGCTTATTAGACATTTTCTCTCCCTGTGCAGAAAAACATCCAGGCAAAAGCAGCTTGTTGTTCCTCTTACTCAGGGATTTTAGGGCTTGAGGTGAAACGCCATTCATAACAACACAATGACATTTGTTAGTTTGGTTTACACCCGCACTCATGCACACTCAAATATAGATGAGTAATGATAAGCACACACTTAGTCCTGAATGTGCATGAAAACCCCCCCAATAGCAGGTTGAATGTTGCAGAACAATGGAGTGGAGAGCATGACACACGGCTTAATGAGACGATGAAAAGAAGGGGATTTCACACTCACACACACATACACACACACTCGCACACTGTCGGGAATCGGAGGTCAGGGGTTGCTTGGGGTCATTCAACTGTAAAATGGGTTAAGGCTCTGTTTTCCTTCAAAGCAACTCTGTCTGCCACCATCTCTCTGGCTCTCTCTTTCATTGATAACGTCTTTAACCCTGTTTGTGTCTGCGTGAATGAGTGCATGTCTGCTTGTCTTTTTCCATTTATCGACTGAATGTTATAGCTACAGCGGTCAAATCCACGTCCTCACCGTCTTCACCATCTTTTCAGACATTCATTTGGTTGGAAGATAAAGGAGGTGAAGGGTAATCGGTGGGTAATAGCTAGCTGTGTATCTAACAGATGGAGACCTCTCAGCTTGTTAAAGGCCTAATAGGTAATGGCTGGCTAGTGATTGGCTAAACAGGTGCTCTTCAATCATGCATGACCAAGGGCTAATGAAGTCATCGCTGACAAATATTGGGAGGTAATTGGGTTTGGTGGAGTTCTGTCTCTGTGTGTGCATCTTGGTGTCTTTGTATTTATTCATCCATAGAACACAGGCAGCATGTTTTATTTTTTGCGCTTCACATACATTGTTTTCTCCATTGACTGTCTGAGTTTGTATTGGTGGTACTTCTTTTGTCAATGGCTGCATGGTCGATTGATTGTTACTTCTTTTTTCTTTTTTTTTTTAAATGGTCAGAAATAATGAAAAATACCTTTTTAAATTCCACAGATCCCAAGGCGAAATTGCTTGTTCTGTATGTTCAACAGTCCAGAACCCAAATGTATTAAAGGGTAATGTCTGTGGTTTTCGACCTTGACCTTATTTTTCCATGTTTTTGTATCTAAGTGACAAATGGAGACAACAGTTTTTGAAATTGGTCCAGTTTTGCACAGGCTAGCAACAGCAAAACAGGCTGCAGTGTAACCACTCAGGCCATTCGTGAACTGTCAATTTACGTTCACTAAAAGTGTTTGTTTTTGCCTCTGACGGGCTCAGATTTTCTCTTAAGCTTAATTAATTTAATCTGACAACAGTATGGAAGGATCCTACAGAGATAGACTTTTTTGTTAAAGAGTAAGATCTGTTTTGTTTAACCAGAAATAACTTTAACATAGCTATTGCCGAACCCACCAGACTCCATTTAAATAAACAGCAATTTTAGCATTTATAGAGCGTGAATAAGGTTTTATTTTAACCAAACCAGAGTTAGTGGTATTTGTGGTAACAGTGGAAAGACAAAGAACAACATTCTTTGTGAGTTTTATGTTTCTGTCAACTTTGAATGAAGTGTGTTTTACAATAATAACTGTTTATTTTAATGGATTCTGGTGGGTTTGGCAAATGATTTCAGGGCTGTTTCTGATTAAACGAAAAGGATCTTACTCCTTACCAAAATGGTTTATCTCTGTAGGGATCCTCTCCATAAGTTGTCAGACACTTAAAATAAAAATCTGAGCCTGTCAGTGGCAAAAACAAGAACTTTTAGCGGACATAAATCAACATGTTACATTGCATTGTGGCTGGCTGCAGCGCTCTTGCTCAATACAGGACCAATTTTAAAAGTTGCTGTTCCCATTAGTCATTAAGATGGAAAAAAAAGGGAACAAGGGAAAATAGAGTCCAGGTTGAAAAATACTGAAGTGACTCTTTAAGTTCACTTAACTCACTGCAAATCCTCATATTTGAGAAGCTGAAACCACAGAAAGTTTGGCATTTTTGCTTCAAAAATAACTGAAACAATTTATCAATTAAAAACATAGCTTCAGATTAATTTTCTGTCCATCAAGTTATTATTTCAACTCACGTAGCAAACCTGTCTTTCCTCCGTTCTTCTGCTCGTAAAGTGAAGCAAATTACATGTTTGTACAAGATTTGCAGGTTTTATTTTGACCCTTTTATATCATGTAATTTGTCAAATCCCATTTTTTTATTTATTTAAATGGGATCTAATGTCACACAAGATAGCGTGCATATGGAGTTTCCAGGGAGGCGGTTTTGTCTTTCGGTGTTCTTGTGTCGTTTGCCTGACAAATTGTTGTAATAAGATAATCTGTTGAGATTAATAGTGCGAGTCTGAGCTCAGCTGGCTTTTCATTTTGAAGACTGGAAGCGATGGAGGAGGACAGAGGAGAGGAGAGGAGTGAGTCAGGGAGAACAGTGTTTAATTCAAGAGGGATCAGGTGTAAGAGACCCTCACGGCCCCATATGTGAACAACTGAGTTTTACTTAATGGCTTGATTATCACATTAGGACGGATAATCACTGGAATCTACAGAGACATTTATCTTTACGTTGACCAAATGTGTCAGGAGGGAAATACAGAGGGCTTTCAAACAGCAGAGCAGTGGTTGGTTTTTAATAATAATATAAATAGTACATAATATTGAATAATGCAACTGTTCATTGTGCTTCTGTTTTCTTTTGGGGCAGATCTTGTTTCTTTTTTGTGTTGTGCAGATCTTGTTTGTTTCTTCATTCACTCAATGAACTTAAATTAACTGTAGTGTGTTCATTGAGCTGTTCCAACCCTGCTGCTGCCTGCTCCCTGTTGACAAAGGGAGCCTCCTAGAGGTCGGGTCAGTTTATTGCACCATATGGCACCCAGATTGTGGAGGAACAAGACGAAAAGGGCTCTTGACAAGGTGGCACATGCAGATCTTTAGCTAGGGTGTCTCTAGGATCTCCCACTCCGTGGTCTCTCATCTCCTCTTTCTGGTTCCTGGTTATTTGTGGTATTTATGTGCATAATTAGGGTTTAATACAAACAGTTAGTTGGGTGACCATGTGTATAACTGATGGTGAGGTATACTTAGGTTTGTGCGTGCTTTCTTGTATGTTCTGTATGCCTGCAGTCAAATCACAAACATCCTGCAGCAATATAATGTTCATTTTTTCATGCACATCAGCAAAAGTGGTTTCTTTATCCACCGTACAAAATAAGTCGTGATAAGCTGAAACTCATCTGCGCTGGAAAAACAATCACATTATGAACGCAAGAGTTTGTTTTAACACTCTCACAGTGCCAACAGGCTGTGAAAAACAAATGCAGTTTCAAGATTTAATCTCGACCATGTTTGCGCCAGCATCAGCGTTTGCCCTCCTCTTTACCCTCAGTCAGTTCAACTGTGGTCTTGTTGTGAGTAATTGAAAAATCTAATTGTGCCGTAGTGCAGGATAAGTATGTTTAAGCACTCCTCAGCTGCGCCTACCTCAGTCACAGCTCATTTCTTTAATGAGCGCTGCAATTACAAGGAGCTTTTTTCCACCTCATGCTGCTTCGAGTCTGGCCCTCCGAGGTTTCTGGCCCCGTTTGCCCTACTGACCAGTCTGCACACATGGTTGCATTCTTTACCTCTACAGTACGGGTTCACATGAAGTGCACACTGTCTTCTTTAACCCAAGGAAAACTACACAAACCGCAGAAAGAAAAGGTAGCTTTCATTTATTTGGGCACCAGTAATAACCTGTAAACACTTAACACGCACAGTGGTTCAGGCGGTTTTATTGGCATGATCATAAAACCCAACAATTCACAGAGAAAACCAAAGTAAACAATCTAATTTCTAAGTAATCCAAAATGTCAGTAAAGCAAATTTGTTCAACTGTTTGAACACACAACATTTAAAAATGTTAAAAAACTAATAACCACGAAAGAATAACCTGATTGCTCTGGTCAGTACACTTTGTTCCTCTCTGTAACCCTTCTCTTTTTTCCACTCTCAGCTCTCATCAACCACAGACCCCCTCACAACTCCACCCTGTACCCCAGCACCAGTCTCACTCTTTCAGCCTTCCCCTCAGCCACAGGCCTCTTTATGTCCCAATCAGCTGGAGGTTCCATTAAGCCTCAGAAAGCAAAGCCAAGCCTCTGAAAAGCTCATGTCCCCCCATAGAGGCTGATTATAAAAGGACGGAGAGACGGGAGGGTGGGGAGAGAAAGTGATTTTAAGAGCCTCTTTAAATCTGTCTCGTTAATGAGTTGTCCTCACCATAGCAACGCCTCTTTTTTCGAGGGTTTTCCACTCCACATGCGAAGATGGATTAGAGTTAAAGACAAAAAAAAGAGAGGGGAAAAATGTAGAGAAGCGACAGCCATCTTCTTTGCTTGTAAAACTGCAGGGGAGTGTGCACTGGTGACAGTTGGACTCTAATTTTGTTTGTTTATAGCAGAAGCTACATTCCTACACTGTTGTTAACCAAAGAGAACTATGCAGGATGTCACTGGAAAACAAAGTACAGTTGTGTCAGGTGCTACTCTTCCCCACAAGGGGGCGGTATAATACAAACAAGCACAGGGACTCATCCAGTGGTTGAAACTGCGGCGCTCTGAGTCCCCAGTTTCAAAGCTGATCATCTGTGAATCATCAGTTTTAACCAATATAGACATAACTGTACAGCACACACATAAAAACGCTTTATTGTGTGAGACTGAATTGATTGGATTGTAGTAATTACCAGATACAATTACAGTTGGATTAATCGCCCATCAGACAGAAGGCTCCCATTTATCCACCCCAAAAAGAGACACATGAGGTGTCACGAGGAATTTAATTTGGAATCACGGCGGTCTTAAATTTTGGGTGTATTTGATCAGGGAGCTGGTCTCATTTCCCCCGGGGCCCATTAGGAGGGCGCACTCATTTCATCCAAGAGAGGTCTGCTCTCTCTATTAATGCCTCCATCCCTCCATTATTGCTCAGATGGGACAGAAGGGGGAGGGACGGAGAGGGAGGGGTGGTTTATAAAGAAGGAAAGAGAGAGGAGGAGAGAGAGACCGGGAGGGAGGGGTTAAGTGGATTTTGGGTCCTGCTTTTTCTCCCAGACGAGGTCTCAACATAGGATTACCAATAGAGGAACCTAGGCTTTGCTCATGCATGTGCACACACATACACACTTGTGTGCATCACTGGGTCTGCTTGATAAGTCAGATGAAACCAACAGTCACAGTGTGTCAGTCTGTCCGTGTGTACACGTGTGTCTTTTACACATGATACTGATCCACGTCATGTAATGAGCGTTAAGCCTGTACTGAGACATATTTAACCCTCTCAGTCTCACCACTGGATTACAACACACTCACAGGGCAGCATGACTACAGTGTGACATTTATGTATAGTACTTCTGTTGGAAATGATAAACCCATATTTGGAAAAATTGTACACATAAAGATAATAGTTTTAGTCTGAGCAGTACCTGTAGCTCACCATGACCTCTGACTTAATCACATGATGATTGTCATACTGTTCTCTGATCTGTTTTGTTAACAATGGGTCAGTAGCATCCAGAATTTATGATGCAGTGGCAGTGTATGATGAGTTTTAAATGTTTTTGTATATTTATCATAATTCCTCCTAGTTTGACTTGATTTAAAAAAAAAAATCATGCTTGGTTTTACCTGATGAATACTAAGGGTTTGTGAGTAGGTGCCACAGACTTTAAAAATAATACACGTAGCCAACGTGATGTCAACCACTGGTTTGGGGATTCCCGGTTTGAAACATGTGTTTGGCATTATGGCCATTGCCATCTTGGATTTTTGGAGCCACAAGTGACCATATTTGGACAAGAGGGTGGAGCTAACCTTTAGGCTAGCTGCTAGCCTGGTTAGGAATGTTCATTTACAGCTGTGGTTAACTTGGATAATGCCAATGGTAATTTCCACTAGCAAAAAACAGGCTTAAAACACATACAACTAAAGGAACTTTATGGAAAAAATGACTCCTTAAAGGGTCTTTTACTATAACCAAGTGCTGACTAAGACTTTTTTAGGCAACCAAAATGTAAAAGTTAACTTTCATGACCTGAAAACACATAGAAAAAGCAAGAGCCACAGCTATACAGAGAATTATGGGGTTATGCCATGGTTATGTTAACTAATCAATGTTGTCACTGTGTTAGCGACTTGTCAACAGACGACACAAATCTGTCACTCAAGCTAAACTTTAAACCCTTATAACATTTAAACAGGTTAGATATTTAAAAAATCATCTTCTGTTCCCTGTTTCTGCTGCTTTTATTGCTGTTGTAAAGTTGGGCATCGTCTACAGGGACTGACTTGCTCTTGGAGCCAGCCTCAAGTGGTCATTAAAGGAACTGCAACTTCTGCATCGGCAAATTTGTTTTAGCTCTGGAGGGTCATTTAATTATTAGTATAATAAATGCCACCAAAGTCCTCTTTAAGGCTTCCTTTCCTGCTCCATTTGTAGGCAAGTTTTATTCACAAAACCTTTACCAAAATTAAAATGAACAGTCTTACTGTTTTTTGCAGAGCTATATTGTTGCAAAAATCAAGAGTTTAGTTTATCCACAGTGTCCGTGCCTTGTAAAAGCAGTGTAGAATGTGCAGAGCATCCTCTAACAAACTAACAGAGAGGAGATTTAAATTGGATCGATATTATGGCCCTAGTGAACAGCCAAATCCAATCATGCCCTGTAAATAAATTGGTTAATAACATTAATCAATGCCAGCCACCAGAATTCACATCCAACTCCCCGATTGTCCCACAGCCTCGAGGCTGATTGTCTTGCTCACTTCCTAAATTTGTGGTCATTGGTCAATTGGCTGTATTTCTGATTCTTGATTGGATGGTTTGGTGTTGCAACCCCCACCTTTCCCTCCCAAATGACCTACTGATGCTGCTGATGAGAAGTGAGGTGCAATGTGGGAAGTGGGTCAAACGGCAAAGTGTCAATTTTGCTCCAGTGGTGGAGGAACTGTAGATAAACACACATGCACACATTGTAGTTGATATGGCTTAAACCCACTTCCCACTGGTACCGCTGCTAGATACGCATGCACGCACACACACATTCGGCTTCCCTCCCTGTGATGCAGGCCAGCCCCAGGTGGCTTGTTGCTTTGCGCCCTTGAGCTACTGGAGGCACTTAACCTAAATTAGCTCAGTCTGTCTCTGTGCCTCTGTCTAAACCAAGACCCTCTCGTCAGCAGCATGAGCTAAGAATGAGGGTCACGGTAACAGCAAAAGCAACACACTGCTGTATACCTAAGCTCGTGTGTGCAACATACAATAAATAAGCAATATTTATTACCTCTGCTCTCAGTTTTTGTCGCCTTGCTGATGTCGTGCAGGTGATTGAAAAGTGTCTTGATTGCAGCATCAGCTAAAATGCCATCAGAGTAAAGTGTGCAGTGAAGTATTGATGCTAATGAATCATATTGATGAAACAAACAAAGTAATATTCCACCTGCTACCTATTGATTCCTGTCGTCATCCAGCTTGGACATTATTCACATCACACTTTTAATCAACAGTCTTGAAGTTTATGTGTGTTGTGTGTATGTCTGGTGCTGCACAGGCATTCCACGGTGTATCCCGTCTGTGTCAGATTTATGGCTTTTTTTTTTTGTGTGTGTGAAGTTAATTATAAAATTGGATTAATGATACATGCACACAAACAGGCCCTCAGGAGGGAAGAGCAGACAGCCCTGGTGTTGAAATGTAGGTCAGGAAACAAGCGTGGCAACCACCATAATGTGGTGTCCCTGCGTGGATGTGCGTACGTGCGTGTGCATATTAAGTTGAGTGTAGTTACATGCTTGTATGCATGTTGACTATAGGCACATGTATTGTCCTATAACCTATATGTGCAAGACCATGTGTGTCAAGAGCAGCAGCAAAAACACCAAAATCATAAAGGATTGTAATGTGTGACCAGGTCTGTTGTTTAAACGCAGTAGATTGTACTTAGAGCTGCAGGCACACATTCACACATGCACAATAACCTGAACACCCATACATATAGAAGCAGAATGATGTCAGCCTGCTGTACGCCAGCGAGACACATGAACACACTCAGGCCTTGTGGTTATTGATGTGGCGGGTCCTCGAAGGGTCCACCAGGGAGTGAGAAGGGCCAGGAGTCAATATAAGTGGAGACAGCGTGACTGGATGGTAATGGCTCTTAATGTAGTCCGGGTGCTGCCAGGGGTCCGTCTTTATGTTACACTACCAGTGGCTGAATGGATCTTTCCACTGGGAAATTATTTTATAATAGCGTGTCAGACATGTGTTGCATCGTCAGGATTCTGAGCAGGAATAGCTTTATTGAATAATTGAATGCTGCTGAACTGACAGAAATGAAATGTTTTGTGATGCCTAAACCAAGGACAGCACTGAATGACTTACCTGCTCAGCTGTGGCACGAAACGAACATGGAGTGTTACACATGAAGATGACCAGCGTTAATCAAAGCCATATAGAAAAAGCAAGGTTAAGGCCCTGTTTACACCTGGTAGTAACATGTGTATTGGGTGACTGGACGAGAAAGAAATGGAAATTCAGACACATAGCAAACAGGACTTATACGCATGCAGATATCAGTGAGGTGGCTGCCTGTGGACAAGCACCCTGAGCAGTTTGCGGTTTTTGTGTCTTGCTGAATGGCATGAACGGGCACCTGTCCAGCTACCAGTCCACACTCAGTGTTTTGTCCACAAGAGGACCTAACCGGTGACTGCCCGGTTCACAAGGCAAGTCCTCACAGACTGAGCTACTGTTGCCCCAAACGGACAGCTCTTTGTCCATGTGTTCACACCTGGCATTAGGATGCGTCTCGAGTAGTCACTTGTGATGGGATCTTGTTTCCCGCTCTACATGCAAATAAACTCATACATCATTTCTCTTTGCAAAGACCAAATTTGTTGCTTAATACCATTTACATTAATTTCTCAAACTAGGTGCATACTGTCACCATTGCTGCCGTTGCCCTGGGTTTCAGCAAGCACAGTGTTGCTTCTTTGAAATGCCTTCATAAAGGCTGTTGTACTTCCAAACAGCAGAGTTTGAGCGAAATGCTTAAGTCAGCTAACGTACTCACAATGATGTTGACATGCTAATATTTGGTAAGCACTAAACACAGACTGGTGGGAATGTCGTTAGTTTTGCAAAGTATTTGGTCATAAAACCAAGAATTGGACCAGTTAAAATTTTGATCTGATGATGGCCCTGAAGGAGACATTGGAGATCACCGAACGTATCACAGTTCATGCTGAGGGAAACATAAATGCATGAATTACAATCCAGTTCAACCCATCCAAAAGTTGAAGACATTTCTCAAAAAAAAAAATCAACTATAAAAGTTAATCTCATGGTAGCACAAGAGGAGTACTCGAGGGATTAGCAAAGCCATTAGGATTTATCCTCCGGGCACTACGGATATCTGTACTGAATTTCATGGCAATCCATCCAATAGATGATTTTTTTATTTGCCAAAAACTTGATTCAAAATTCTTTAGTCCATCCAAATACTAGAAAAACATGCACAGAATGTTGTCTCTCCAACTTACAAACGGTCCTGTTTCAGTTTCATCTCATTGTCCTGCCAGCTTCAGGGGGGGTGACAGGCCGGTTGGGTTGGATTGCATTAGATTTACAAACTGTGTTGCTGGGGGGAAACGGACGGTTAGCTGCAAATCCATCCTGACGGGGACATAAAACACCTCAAGTTAGCAACAAAACTGCCACCCTCCCTAAAGGCACCAAAAGCTCAGGCGTACAAATCAGCCTGCTCGTAAAAGAACAGCGTTTTAACGCCCTGCTCAACAGGCGTGTACATTTTAAGAGTGACCCGCCCTTTATTGTGTGGTGCTAACATTAGGTTATAAAAGTTTGCCTGTTGAATGAATGCATAGGAAGGACTTATTTAACAATTGCACGCCTCCTTGTCAGTTTGTGCTCGCCTTTGTTTTTAGGCTTTTCTTGTTTCACTGCCATGCTGAGGCAGAAAATGTCATGTTGACGTTGTTTTTTAGCACAGTCTTATCTGTCCACTTGCTCCAACAGAGGTGTATTTATTCTCTGTTCTCCCCGTGTTTCTTTCTCTTTTATCCTGGTTTAAATTTCAAAGGGGGTCGACAGGGTCAGACGCCAGGGGAGGGAAAATTAGGCATGACCGCCAAGCCTGCTGGGCCTTTGTATATGTTTGTGTGTATAATAACTGTTTATATGGAGTCTTTACCTTTGGATGTTTTGCGTTCACACTCCATCTATCTCTCTTCTCGCTTCATCTGTTTTCCCTGCCCTTCACCTGTGACTTTTCTCTCCCAGCTGTCTTTATCTCGTCTCCCTTGTTTCCTTTGTCCCTCTAAATGCTGCCTTTCCTATCCTGCCTCACATCGCTACTCAGCAGAATGGCTCTGCTTCTACCACATCAAACAGTCCTTTAACGGTTTGTGGATGCTAACTTTGCTTCCCATCTCTTCCTCTTTTTTTAAAGTCTTTGTGCAAAGTTTGGCTTTTGATACCATCTCCCACATTAGTATTGTGCTGCCCCCTTTGAAAGACGTTTCTCTGATGCACACACATCAAACTGTGTGAGAACAGCTACATGGTGTTTGAACAGAAAACATACGTGTGTCACCACATCAAGGCGAGGATATGCACATACATATGCTTGTGAAGCAGAAAACACACACAAAGAATAGAGCCTGAATATGTAAGTGATGGTGTGTGTGCACGCTCAGGGCGTAGTTTGCAGGGTGTCAACCGGACTTGGAGGGTTTTCTCATGGATCACAAAGGAGGAGCAGCCTATAGAGGGAGGCCCCACTGCCTTTCATTCAGAAGAATAACCCAGCATACACACAGACGCACTCACAAAATGCAGCGGTTTTCATTGCTGACTTGAACGTACATCAGATCTCCCCTGTTTATGCTGGAGTAAAACTAAAGAAAAACACAGTGAGCTTTGACTGGATTTAAATTACACACTCTATTTACTGAAGCGACAGATAAAGAATTGTGCCATGATAAGTCACCACTGCACACACAACTTTCTCACTAAATTTATGTGTTGTTGTGAGCCACTTCAGTAGCTTGAAGTGAGTCTTGAAGTCCCCTCAAGTCGGACCTCTTTTAACCCCCGCCATATTATGAATGTAATCATGCAAATAAACTCCTGATGCGATGTTGATTTTCTGATGGTGGACATAGAACGGCCGGCTGTCTGCGTTTTATTGCATCCGTCTAAACATGTATATGCACACACAGTCAGCAACTGAAAGCAGTTACAGGATGGTGAGATTGTTTGTGTGAATGTATAGAGTGTGTGTGTGCGTCTGTGTGTGTGTGATGGAATCCCAGCTGCTTCAATGGAGTAGGTCAGACGGAAACACCGCAAGAGGAGTGGGGGGAGGAAGGAGGATTGGCGTTACCCAGTAACCTCTGTCTGCTGAACAGACCCAAGTGCAACCGAGGAAAGAAAAGAGAGAGCGAGAGACAGACAGGGCTGAGAGGGAGACAGCAAGAGTTTGGTGTCATTAAAAGGTCATTCACCAAGTCCTGCAGCTTATTGAACTTAAAGGCACCGTGCACCCCAAAATCAAAAATAAATATTTTTCCTTTTACCTGTTTATTTATCAGTCAAGATTGTGGTGCTTGGCTTAATTTGGGAGCTATTTCTTTTTACTGAACTACTCCTACCAACTGTATCCTTGCTCAGAAGGAAGCGTGCATCTACTGATAGCTCATTTAGCACCTCTAAGCTAGCTAACCTTACAGCTCAGCTGAGAAGACACCATTTATGTTGCATCTTGTGCTGTCACAAGCACGATCCACGCATCCATGAATCAAATCACGCTTTTAACCTGGTAGAAAGAAAATAGACTCCTCATGAAACTGCTCACAACAAGGTCTGTGGATTATCCTGAGTAACCGGATCATGATTTCTGAAAAGACACATTACTGTTGAGTTGCAACTCACACCATAACTACCTATCTATCTTTCTTTCTTTTGATTTTGAGGTGAACTGTTCCTTTAATGTGTTTGTGTGGGGGTGTGCCATGCGCGGGAACTTTACCCCATGCTAAAATCATCAGTGACAGAAAAACAGTGATCGCAGCTTGTTTACTCAGCTCAGCTGCTCCTTCGTTTCAGTGTGTGTGTTGTGTGTGCATGTGTGTGTGTGTTATGTGTGAGAGAGAGCTGTGTTTATTCAGGAGTGAGTTTGAAGTTTAACTTTGCTGAACTGCCTTTTTATGAGTACCGTAGAGAGTTGTTTCCCTCTTATCCGTGTTTACCTTTTCCTGACCCGTCTTTAGGGTTTTATCGCCATCGTCAAAACACTACTGTATCATAACACGAATGCTTTGTATGTGCAGTTAATTACACATCTCAGACACACCAACCAATGCCAGAAGTTTAATTCCTTGTGTAAACTGACAACTACTAATGCAATATAAGAAAGGTAAATGGCAATAATGATACACTTTGTAAAGAAAATCCAGCGTATGATCATCGACCCCTAAATCTTCATCATGCTATACTTCTTCCCCTGCTCTCTTCGCTGATAGATAATTCATGCCTTGCTCTATATCTCCGAGAGACCAAAGCGATCGGGTTCCCATTGACCCCTGGTGCTACGCTTTCATTCACAGAGATGTAGGGATGAAAGAAAGGGGGAAGGGATTAGAGAGCGAGTATGTTGCTCTACATGCCATAAATTATGGATTTTCATTCACAGAAAAAGAGAGATGGGTCCAGATAAAAGAAAAGTATGATGTAGTGCTTTTATTCATCAAATTTTTAGGGCTTTTGGTACATTTCCTGTTCGAGCCATCCAAGTCCAAACAGCCATTTGTTGCCAACAGGTTTGCAAATTTGAAGAGCTGCTTCTTTCCCTTTTTCAAATTGCTGTAAACCAAATGTTTGAGGGGTTTTTTTGGTTGCTGTTTTTAGACTAGGCATTTCACCCTTAATTGTTAAAGGAAAATGAGTGCTCTTGGCTCACTTAACTTAATGGATTCAAACCGGTGACCTCCCAGCGACAAGCCTGCCTCTGTCTAAATCCATTCACATGTTCAGTTCTAGTGACTCTGTAACAACTCCGCTGAGAAATGCGTTCCACGACGCCGCACGCATACAGATGCAAAGTGCTGCCGTGCACTCACGTGTGCAGGAAAAAACTTGGCCCAGTTTTCCACACCTCACATTTTCCTGCTTATTTCCACCTCGCAGGTTTTCTACTGACTAATGGGAAGGTGTGCAAGATCAGAGCCTGAACAAGAGAGCGCAAGGAAAGAAAGAGGGACGGGGGGTAAGAGGGGAGAGTAAAATCAATACAGGCTAGATTACATTAGCAGTCATGAAAGCACTCATGTCTGGAAGAAAGAGAAGAGAGAAGAAGAAGAGGAAAGAAACCTGGGGATGGAGAGAAAAGAGGGAGAGAGATTTGACATTAGGCGGATCAGGTAGAGTTGAGGGGTTTTAGGGAACCAGCTTAGCTCTCCCTTCTTAAGTCCAATTAGAAAAATAAAAGCTGAGACCTGTCAGATGAAGGGGGAAGCCGGGTTCAGGCTCTTTGGGAATTTGAACGGATGCTTGATAGACTACGATATTGAACGATAGAGGGAGGTGTGTGTGTTTTGGGGATTGATCGAATGATAGAGCTCGGGCCGGAGGGAATTAAACTCAACAGTCTGGGGTAAAAAACAAACTAGGGTGTGTACGGGAGAGAGTTGTGTAGCTGTAGTTGCCTCTGCCAGGTTGACAGGGAGATCCAAATGGTGTGTGAAGACAAAGAAAGGAGAAGAGCAACCCTAAAATCTCTCCTTTATAATGATCACTCTGCCACGTTCACCCATGAGTCTTTATAACACCTTCACAAGACTTGTTAATTATTCACATCGCCCAGTTTCTCTCTTTTTTTTTTTTTCCCCCTCCCAGGGTCACCACCTTTACACGTGAAAACGCGGCTGGTTGTTTAACAAGAAGAGATAATCATTGCCTTGCCATGGGGCCTCATACTAATGAACATGTGTTGAGATCTTGTGTTAAAATGCTAATAATTGCTCGATAGTGTCATTTGTTCTATCAGCAATTCAAATAATGAAATGGGTAGAACACCAGTTGTACAATCTCAAAAAACTGGGTTTTTTTGATTAGCGACATTTTATAGACGAAATGAATAATCTATTAATTCAGAATAAACTTTGAGGATTAGTTAATAATGGATAATAAGGAAGAAAGACAAAAGCAAATATTGCCTCAGCTTAGATAATCATGATTTATTAATTAGTAATAGTAGGATTGTTGTTTAATCACGTTCATATTAATCCCTGATGATGATGTTTGCCATACAGAATAAGCTCTTCCTCCAAGGTCCAAGCTTCATCCACTGAGTCCTTCACGCTTCCTTCATATGCAGCTTAGAGTATGAACAGATGAAACATTGATATGGTTTGGGTGGGGGGCTTCCATTCATCACTGGGAATGTGCGGAAGGATGTATGGACGTATGGCTGAATGGATGGATAGCCCTAATCCTAGAGGTGGCCTAGATTTGAAGCCCTCCTTCAGCGGATAGAGTTGTTGACCTGTCTGTCCCACTGTGTGTGTGTGTGTGTGTGTGTGTGTGTGTGTGTGTGTGTGTGTGTGTGTGTGTGTGTGTGTGTGTGTGTGTGTGTGTGTGTGTGTGTGTGTGTGTGTGTGTGTGTGTGTGTGTGTGTGTGTGTGTGTGGACACGGTCCTGAGAACAATAGAGCCTTTAATGAGTGATGCCGCTTGGGCTCGTGTCTGCATAAATGATCCTAATACTGTACGCGTGCCAAACGGTGTGAGACACAAGCCAAACAGAGGCTACTGACAGAACACGAGGACTCACAAAGGTTTAGTGGAAAAAAGTTTGACACGTGGTGAAAGACTCTGTTTAAACCATCGGCCGACAAGACATAGCTTTCCTGGTTGAGAAATAATTGCCTGCGTGGACATTGATGTTTACAATATGATTTTAAGTAAGACATGGCATTCATCAGTTCTCTGTCTTTATCAGTCTTACTTGTTTGGGCCATGTGGTCATGGTGACATAAAAACAGCTCTTGCTGCTGCAATTTAGCAGCGTGTATGGCGTATCTGCTGGCTACGATAACTATCAGACGGTGTGTTGGCCTATTTGGCACACTGTAGGCGTATGCCAGCTTGGAAATGATGCAGACCCAGTTTATGACTGAGATAAACCTGACTCAGAATTACTCAAAGCCTTCTTATTGCTTCCTGTTTGACAGTCCAAAGAATCTATGCTAATACAGTAGGGCTGCAACTAATTATTTTTATTGTCGACTAATCTTTCGATTATTTCTTGAACGTAAGAAGCTGCAGTAAGAGTATTTTGGGGTACTTTTATAGTAATTTTCCATGAAAAATGACTAGAGACGGATTAGTCGACTACTAAAATAGTTACCGATTATTTTAATAGTAGATTAGCCATCGATTAGTCAGCTAATCGTTGCAGCCCTGTGATACAGTAATTGATTAGTCTGTTAGTTGTTTTGACACTTACTTAAAGTTCACCAGACACTCCTCAGCTTTAATATGAAACACTCAAACACTGATTTCTATATTACCGTAGAATTGTAGTTATATATTGTTTATATAACGCTATTAGTGTAGGATTAATGTAACTTTATGGTAGCCTTTTCAACCAAACATTGATAAGACAGACTAGAACATTAATGTAGATTGTTGGTTGCACATTACCTTTCTGAAAAAATAAATAATAAGTCTTGGAGCTCCTTACCCACAGAGCAGAGGATAAGATCAGTCGCCATATAACAGAGACAGTAAAAGATTAATATTGCCATGTTATACCAATAGAGTTGTTTACAAAGTACTGCCGACGAATATGTATTTGTTGTTGTGTCAAACGCACACCCACCGTGCCTCTTTTGCTTCCAGGATGCCGGCATGCTTTTTAAAATCACACATGGGAGCAGCATGATGCCGCCGAAGTTTGGTTTTGGCTTAAAATGCACAGGCAGTGTAAATAAAACAGTGTGATGTCTGTGTAAAAGGAGCTTCAGCAGCCACTTTTGATGTACTTTAAGTTGACAACTCTCTGAGATTTATTTATACACTGCAAATAATATTCTCTTTGTCTGTGTGGACGCTGATGATAAGCTCATCACCCAACCCAGTGGTATTTTATGAAAAGGTCAAACCACAGGTTGAACTCTCAAAGAGAGAATATGACATTTACAAAGATATATTACCCACATTTAGAGTTTTAAAGCTGAAGGACAAAAGGAACTGCAAATACTGTGAATAGACACTTAGCAGCGCACAGTAGACAATGCAGAAACAGCCAATGTTACTAAACATGTAAATATACACACATGAATCCAAACTGCTGTCTACAGCACTTCAGCGTCGGGCTGAAAGGTTCAGATGAGCAAGGTCGAGGGGGGGAAGAGGGGGAGGGAGGAGAGGGGAAACCTTTCTACCCACAAATTCAAGGATCATTTGCAGTCCCATTGAAGCTCTTGTTGCAACCCCATCCCTCCCTCCCTTACACACACCCCCCCTCCCCTCCCTGCTTCAGCCATTTGGGCTGAAAAGAAATCCGGTCGCAGAAGGAGGGGCGGCCCTGCCCTCATGGGTGTGTATGTGTGTGTGCGTAGGTGCGCGTTTTGCATGTATTTGAATGTGTGGGCTGCCGGAGCATGTGTGTGTGTGTGTGTGTGATAGATTGTGAGCGGATTGGACAATGGGAGGATTGTATGTGATCTATATTCATGTGGCACAGATTCAGTGGCCATGTGTGCACACAGCAGGCTGGGAGGAATCAGACAGAGGGAGAGGGGCTGATAGGAGAACATCCAGAGAGGAGAAAAATGAGAGAAAATTATTAGATTTTTTATGGTTTTAGACACATTTGATCTCTGAAAACAGGGACATGATCTGTTAAATCCTCTCAGTAATGCTGTTATGTTGTTTCATATACCATAAAATGAGATCAAATGGGATAAATGTCAGTGGCTTAGTGTGTTTTACTGCATGTGATAGTGTTTCCTTTTTGCATTTCACTTTGCATGCAGGTGGGACCTACACCCTCCTGAGAATACCTTGTTAAAAGCTCAACATGTTTTGTTTCTCAAGGATGTACAAGGTTCTCCTGTAGAGGTGGCTGATAGTTTAATGAGATGCACGAATATTCCCCAGATTAGTCTGTCGTAGCGGTGAAACCGGCAGCACATGGATTACTTTTGCGAGAGCTGAGCAGAGTAGAAAGTAGAGGAAAAGACAGACTGAAATTAGAATTGACATTCACACCAGAATAGCACGAGTGTGCCTGTTCGTTCTAATAAAGCATATTTAACTTTCGGCTATATCTTGAGTCCCGCAGAGTGAAGAAGAAAGAGAGCGTAGAGAGAGAAAGACAGCGCGAGAGAACGACTGATGATGAGAAATAAAGGGAGAGGCAGCCAAGAACTCCTTGGTAACCAAAGCACAGAGGAACAGAGGGGCCGGTCCTACACCCCTCCCGCTGTGTGTGTGTTTGTGTCTGTGTGTCTCCGAGGACTGGACTGCCTGAGGGGGGAGTGGTGGTGGTGGTGATGGGGGGAGTGTCGGACCCAGTGTTAGAGAGAGAGGGAGATAGGGGTAGACGCTTATTGTCGGCGTAGTAGATGCTCACACACACGCTTAGCCGAGCCCGCCGTGTTAGGAGAATGTGAGCTGACACCAGCGGTCCTTCGTCCCGTCTTCTGTCCCTCTTTGGATTTGGATTTTTTTGTGCCTTACAGGGGCAGGTTTTTTTTTGTTTTGTTTTTTAACGAAGAGACACAATCAACTGGAATAATGGTATTCATCGGGACCTCGTTAAAATCTGTGATTAAATACTTTAAAAGGAAGGGTAAGACATGTTCCTCTGCTCTATTTTGATTATTAATGTGTCATAGAAGTAGTTTTGGACTTCACATGACAACTAGAACAAAAGAACAGATTAGAATTAATACTGTTTTGCATCATTTTGACGGGAAATTTATTTACGTGTGTCTGAATTTTGTCCATTTTTAAAACTAATTTGAAAAGCCGTTTCAAATTCCTTCTATTAAAAGTTCTGTCTAGCGCTGTATCAAAAGTGGACGCACGCCAGCTTTAATGATTTTTAAATAATTTTATCACAACCTCGTGGTTTCTGGTGGGCATATTGTCTCACCGCTGCCTCTGCTGAGCCCGGAGACAGCCCTCTGTTGCACCCTGTTACCAGGTAACCACTGGGCCAAGACTTCACAGAGCCGACAACTATTAGCACTAAATGACCCAACAGCATTTGTAAAGGTGGCAGCTGGGAGCGTTTAGAATCACAGCTACTCTTTTTACCTTCATCCTGGAACAATTTAGAAGTTTCTAATGTTCATTTACTCCTAAATGTTTCGCAGAATCTGATCTTGATATCAAATGAAACCAGGTCTGTGTGCCATGTATGGACAGTATATTACAGTTAGGAGGATTAGTTCATGCTCCAAGGCTATTATTTTATTAATGGCTGCGTACTAAGCACGTGAGAATGTTTAACAAAGACCCTGGTTGATGCAGGGCAAGCTGCTTGTGTCGACTGTAATCTCAGGTGTATTTATAGGTTGTGTTACAGTCCAGGCTGAGATGATATTGTTAATCATTAGCTCAGCGTTTTTGTACTTCGCAGCAGGTCTTATCTTGCCATCTTGCAAATGCCTGCACATTGGTCCTCCCCTGCAGTCCTGAGGGTAGTGAGCTCCAAATTGAGTAGTGCACATATCCTCAGATTTTTCATAATATCAAGAGTGCACAAACTTTTTAAACACTAAAGGAGGAAAAAGCAGAACTGCACATTAATTTGGGTCAAAGGTTAAACACTCCAATGGAGGATACCTCGACATTTTACTAGAAAAAATGTCTTTTTACACTATGAGGAGGACCTGTTAGGAGATATATTCCTTTCCTAATCTCTAAAATTGACCCGATCCAACCCCATGACGACCCCTACAAAGCACAGAAAGTTGTTACATGCACACAATCAATACTTTATTGGCTGGTGGGTGATCCGAGACCCAGTTCAGGATTAACATAGATAATTGATCATAACAGCCAATAACTTCGGTGCACATGTGTTTGCATACAAATGCATCCTCCAGGGATTACTATGTGCAGGCGCCTCTGCATCTTTAGCTCCGATGCACCTTGCAGCCTGTTTGTCTTTCTAAGATTCCCAGTTCGCTCCCAGTCTGTTGTTAATGGACGCAGGGAGAGCTGGGATGTCAATGGACAGAGGGATTAGTAGACTTCTGAAAGACTTTCGCGCCACAGTCCAGTGTGTGTGAAACTGTGTGTGTGTGTGTTGAGGGGCTAGGGTGTATTGTGGCACTGAAAAGCCTGATGTGGAGACTGATGCAGAGGGACAATACAGGCTTTGTGTCCATAGTCCCCCATGTCCTTGGTCTGCCTATAGCCTTACTGAGGTCTATTCAAACCCCACAGTCGGAGAGGAGGGTGGGGGAGGGCTACCTGTGCTGTGTGTGCAAGAGAGGGCACGAAAATATAGGAAAAGGGTTTCTCAGGGAATGGATGATGTAAAATCGTCATTTATCTAGGAGAGCTGATTTCTGAAGATGTACTCTCATCCTCTCACAGCTGGGGCGTCACTGCCTTGCTCGTAGGTGTGAAGTGACAGTTATTTAAGAATGGGTGGCGCTGTGAGATTTAAAACCAACTTCTAGCCTGCATCTCTGACCTTCACCTTTCAAACTCCACTGAACTGTGGTGTGTGTGTGTGTCTAACTGTCCTGTCCAGACTTGTGGTCAGGGGACTTTTGCCTCGTGATGTATTTCATCGATTGATCTGACCAGTGCAGGCACTCAGGGAGACAGCATGTGTTACAGCACGGGGAGACAACACAGTGACACCTCATTTACATGTACACAATATCTCACGTTTGCACCCATCACAAACCGTCACATAGTGTTGACATGTAACTGTTGGTGTTGTTAGGTTTTGTTTTGACCCCCTCCCTCGGGCGTGTGGTGTGGCTGTCTGACTTCTCCCCTTGTCACATTTGGTTCAAACATACGCAGACGTGCATATGTAGTATTGGTACTTTTAAATGACCAGGCGTGCAGCAGATGTTTAGGTTTGAATGTAGCAGCAAAACTGGGAAGAGGGGGTAGAGATTGAAGAATGAAAATTCTTGATGAATTAAAGTCAAAGGTGTCCCTGCTGCAAAACTACAGCAAAACATCAGTTTACAAACTCTCACACAACTTGTGCTGTAAAATCCAAGTCTCATTTATCCATTGGTACGCTCCATACTTCCCAAACACATGTATTTTCGTTAAAACCATGGCATTTAAGCTGAATTGAAAGTGAAACTTGTCTTTGCTCTCTTCAAAACAGGAATCCATTGACAAAAACAGTAATTTTAGCTTGCTAAAGACAGGGGCTTCTGGTCTACTGCTTCCTGGACCAGTAGTTTGTTTGTGTATTGTGTAACTTTGGTGAAGCCAGACTAGACCAGCAGCTCATGTGTCCAGCAAGGTAAATATACTGTCTTTGTCAATGGAGTCTGGCTTTGATAAGCATAGACAAGTTTCACTTTTGTTCAGTTCCCCATTGGAAAGGACTGTCATACATGTCAACATATGACTTTGTCAATGGATGTTCTGATATAATCAATAGTGTTGCTGTTGTTAAATGCAGCCCCCTCTCTGTTTTGAGATTCTTTGTTCACCAGTGGCATGCGAGACAAACAAAGTTTGCTCAAACTCAACATAACACAGGGAGAGTAACTGATATACAAATGATCTTTTGGGGGGTAAAATATTCCTTTAAGGAGCTGTTAACAGCTGCACATTCCTCAACAAGCTGCGGAGAGGGACATTAAGGTACCATTAGTCTCCGGCAGCAGCAGGACTTGGCACACTGCACTGTCCCTTAAAAATAAATCCATAAAACTCTGCTCTGCTGTTCTCATCAGTCGCACACTGCTCTTATGGTCACATATAAGAAAAGTTGGACTGGCCACAGAAGAGCTTCTAAGATGGCCAGGCATTATCTGTACATCAAAGCGGTTACACGCTGTCTCACACTTTCTCCAACGACCAATTTGCACTCCGCCCTATACCTTCACCTCGGAGTCGATCTGTCCTCCCCCGACACACACAAACACACACACTATGCATCCTACTATGGCTCATTAGCAGCTGTGAAAAAGCACTCAAACAAAAACACTCCCAGCCCCTTTCATGACCCGTCCCCTTCCTCCTGGTTCCTCCAAACACACTCATCAGATCAGTCCCAGTCAGATGGACATGTTGTGATGGTCAGCACAGGGACAAACAGATAGCAGTCTAAATGGAGTTAGTCCTGCATCCACGATCGCCAACTCTGGCTTGGATACGCTCGCTTGGTAAGCTTATCTTTTGGGATGTGTTCTTGATATTTACACCTCAGTTGTTTGCTGACACTTGTATTTAGAGTGGCTTACAGTTGCATCATGGGAATCGGCTTCAAGTTGCAAGTGAAACAAGGAAAGCCTCATAATGCTGTGTTAGTATTTCTTTAATGTTTGACTGAGAGAAGTGCTCTCGAAAATAAAATAAAATAAAATGCAGCAAACAAGGAAAAAAGGTTGTTTGCCTGTCTTGTAAAGAAAGACAGTTGGGTGACTATGCCAGCTGTTTCTGTTGATCTAGCTAGATGTTAAACCCACTGAATGAGTGTGGCTAGGTGCTGGAGCATGCAGTGTTGTTGTATGGCTTCATTGTTTTAAGGGTAAAATTTACTGTAGCTTTCGCAAGTTTTCAGTAGCCTGTTTGACTTTCCGAGCTGGATATCATCTGGTGAGGGGTTCCCTCCAACTTTATCCCTCCTCCCCCTCTGACTTGTGTGGCCTACTGTGTGATGTCTCAGATAGGTGTTATGTTGTTCCTGTGGAGAGTGGCACCTTGATGCAAAGCACCTCCATTTCCTTCCCGTTCCTTTTCTACACCAAATATAAACAAAACCCTCCAGTAGCAGCTACTGCTAGTGCAGGACATTATCTAGTCTGTATTTTAATGTTTTCAAAGGCTTGAAAATTATAATGTAAAGAGGGCGTTTTAAAAGATTCCTCAGGAGATCCACTAGGGTGAAAAGAAACTTAATTTTCTTCTCCTATCTGTGTGTTTCTGCAGCGGTGTCTAATCTGGATGAGGAGAGCAAGTGGACGGTTCATTACACAGCTCCGTGGCACCAGCAGGAGAACGTCTTCCTACCAGGCAGCAGGCCGCCCTGCGTAGAAGACCTCCACCGTCAGGCCAAAGTCAATCTCAAGACCGCCCTGCGAGGTAAGGACCATTTAAATGGGGCTACTAAAGAGAGTTTGACGAGATCCAATGTGATCACAAGCAGGACCAGGGTTAGAGGAGTCATTTTACAGCCTATGTAAAGAACCTGATTACCGCCTGTCGCCATTATTTCATGTTGACATTTAAAACATGGATAAAATTAACTTCTTATGAAGGTAAACTTAACATCCACAGTCATCCTGTTTGAAATTCATGAGCCACTTGAGCAATTTGACAACTCACAAGCCACATATAGTTTAAAAAACAACAACGTTCAAGTTCAAGTTATTTTAGGAATCTTAATCTATGTTTTAGTCTCAACCTGCTGAAACAAGGGAGGATGGATGTTGTGAAAATTCTCAGGTATGGTAAGGGAGTCCAGTGTTGCAGTATTCTTTGACAATGAATAAATCATACATGGATTGGACTGTATTTATATAGTGCTAGGCCAAGTGACCATTCAAAGTGCTTTTCAACACAACCACCATTCACCCATTCATACACTGATGGCCAAGGCTTCCATGGAAGGTGCCACACTTAAATAAACATCTCACACACACCGATGGTACCGCCACTGGGAGCAGTTTTGAATTCATTATCTTGACTCTTTGGCATCACCAAAGTCAAGCAAAATATACACACAAATCTCACTGGTGGAAATGTTGCGGGATGTCATCACATTTGTCATCAAGGTAAAGATCAGCTGTGTTCGTTAACGACATTGTAAAATTGTCCAAACCTGTAATTTGTGTTTAGTCTAAAGTTTAACCAACAGCATGTCAGTGTGAGATCCTCATCTTCCTGTTTGTCGAGTAAACTTAGATAAAATCAGACACATCCTTGTTGTCAAACAAACACAGGGAGCGCAGTCACAACAGAGTGACGACTTCTTAATATTCTCACAACATTCCCCGAACAGGAAGTGGGCATAGCGGTAAATGCTGGCCCCAGTTTCGCTTAGAGTTTCTGGGAAAGCTGTCCACTCATTTCTCTTAGATAAGAGTTTGAGAGGCAGGTGTGAGAAAAGGCTTGGATGCGTGTACATGTGTGCGTATGTGTGTGTACATGGGTGGGTGTGTTACAGTAAAGGCCTGTTGTTTACACATGAGGGCGGCCTTGTGTGCTTGCAGATAAAAAAAACACTGATAAAGGGAGAAAGAGAGATAAATGGGGGAGAGGCCGGTTGTAACGTGATGCTTACGGTGTGTCAAGTGTTAGTCACCTGCTGTAAAACACTCACACACACACTGCAAGCTGTTTTTGTCTTCCCCATTGTCTGACCCTTGTGCTGTTGCTGTTGCGCATTACTTCCTGCAATATTGATGTTGCTAGGTACGCGAATGCACTAACACCACATGGGAGGTGGGATTAATTCAGCCCCCCTTTATCCTGTCACTGTCCTGTCATCACCACCCAGCCCCAGGGGTCCTAACTGAAAGACAACAGGTGTCCAGTGAGAGCACCTGTTGAGTCTTTTTGTGTGTTTTAGCTCTTTAGTACGTTGTCCACCCCCAGGAAGTTGAGAGCAGAGGTTACACACCCAACTACAGCCCAGACTCAAGTAATTACAGTCATCAATTTCAGTTTTTTTTTAAGGCATTGTGTCCAAATACAACAATACATCTAATCTGTAGCAATTAAACTCCCATAATTTACATGTGTAATAGTATTAACTGTATGTTTTACAAGGTATTTTATGTATTTGAGGTTATATCAGGATGTAATACCAGGCTCAACCCCTGCCCTCATGCACATGCAGCCAGTCACTAAATCCAGTGCCATCAGCGTGATCACAGCAAGCCGCACGAGTCTGCTGTCTGCTCTGCAACGCCAAATAATCGATAACCAATCAGGTGGCCATGTGCATCTATTCTTTGTTTTCATACACTCACGTGGGTTTCAGCTTGTGTTCAGCTCCGAGGCTTTCGCAGGCAGAAAACGTGCAACAGGTCGAAGTTACGTAACATTCATATGTCATGTGGTTGTCAATAATATCCCAAGAATTATACATTTGTTTAGTCAATGATGTCATCAGTGATACCAGGGGGACTAGACATAGAAGACTTTAATGTCCTCAGAAGGGCAATTTGTGGTACAGCACAGTATATATAATGTAAACACAATTAAAACTGGAATTCAACTGAAAGTACATGTCAGCCTGGTCCGGTATAGACGGTAGCACCAGACTGCTGCACCCCCTTCTACAGTTGTTGAAATGTTTTCATAGTTTGTTACACTGACAAAGGATGCTCTTAATGAAATACTTAACTTTATAATCAGTATTAAAGAAGTTCATTTTTCTAAGATAATACATGCAGCATTGGCATTTTTTGAAAATCCCATCAGCACATTGATCCAAGAAAAGCTTGCGGTCTACAATAAGCGCCAGGTACTCTGTCACCACCTCCATCTCATGTCCTCTAATCGTAGCTAGAGTGGGTGGAGAGGGGTCACACCTAAAATTAAAGATCAGCTCTTTGTACTTGGGTGTATTCAGATTGAGATATGATGCGTCACACTCATTCAGGGCAGATCCATGTCCTGAGTCTTGCTCCTCTAACAGGCTGACCAAAGACGTGTCCTCTGCCCTAGTTTGTTTACAGTGTTTATGTAAAAGCTCGGGTCATTTCAATTTAAAAAAACATTGCTTACAAGCTCCAAGTTGCCCATAATCATCATCCATTCTTATCATCATAATCAGCTTCACATGTTGTGTTGACAATTAACCTGAATAACTTTAAAGTCATTCAGAGTGATGAATCTTTCACCTGAATCAGCTCCCCTTGGCTTTACAGAGCTTAAAGTGACTTTCAGCCGTCACCCAGCAACTTATTATTTTGGTCCACTCTTATGGCTCTCATAGTGTTGTTTTTGGCCTCAGGAGACAGCTGTTTTAAAACTTAAAAGCTCTAAAATCCAACTGTATACTTCCAGCTTAACACCAAACAGCAGACAAAGTTAGCAATGAGCTGGTGTTGCACAAAGTGGAGCACGTAGCTAAACGGAGCCAAAAGACAGAGAATGTTGGACTTACATTATTCAGGTGTCTTAAAGTATGACTCCAAATGATTGATAATGTTGCACCTTAATTAACAGATGTATTAGCAACTGTTTGCCAGCAAGTTTGCCATTTCATCTCAGACACAACTTGTCTCTGCTACCCTCAAGTGGCCAAAAAACACCAGTTATCGCAGGTTCATAACCACCAATACAATGTTGGCTTGAAGCACCAAAGAGGTCACAGTGAAGGTCACCGGGTCCAAATCACATTTGAAAATATAATTATTGCACCTTACGCAGGCTCAGAACATGTGTAGTTTTCCATGTATTAAATTACACTGCCTGACTGTCCTCTATGTGTCGTTTGGTCTCTTGCTGTTGCACTAAATAGGCACAACACTGCTCAGGTTGATTACTATTTGCAAATTTGATGAACATGCCACCGTAAAATATATACAGACACACCCTGTTCTTATTAATATATTGTATTTGTCCTCTGTATCCTTCAGTCATTGTGCTTGTCTTCTCTATTGTCACTTACCAGTCCCCTCCCTTTAAATCTGCCTAGCAACAAGCAGCTCATCAAGACTTATTTATTTTATCAACCTTCCCCAATCACGCAACACCAATCATCGCCCCAGCTCCACTGCCCGTCATCATCCTCATTATCATCATGCTCTCTCCCTTCTTCCACACCACTACCACATCAGCGTGTTGTTACAGTTGCTACCTTTGCCAACCCCATTAGGATCCATTAGCTGACAGTATTATACATGCACCAGCGTTTCTCTCCACAGAGACAGGCTGTAATTAGCCACGGAGATAGACGGCACATGAAAGGGATCAAAGGCAACATCTCTGAGGTGCCAGGCTGGGGAGTGATGTGCATGTGCTTTGGAACATGTGTGTCAGGCACCAAAAGGGATTTTGATTGAGCATCACACACTTAATAATTCCCAAAGATGCAAGAGAAAAGAGCAGTGAGGTTTTTTGGATCAGGAATAACGTGCACAAAAGACAAATACGACTCATGTACTTGTCATTTGATACGACACATCAAGTTATTGAAATACAAATGTGTAGAGTGTGCCATCAGACAGTTGGGATTTCTTCATCCTTCAGGCAAGCACACACAAAACCCCCGGGTGTGTGTTTTAGCTGTAGCAGCACTACGTAAATATAACTAACTATACTTACAAGACCAGACAAAGGATGCTCTGGTAGATATTTGCAGAGGGAAAAAGAGGAAGACGACGTGCTAAACGCCCCCTCAGAGAAAGAGGGGGGATGGAGGAGAGAGGGGGACAGTTCTGCCATCTGTGTGTGACAGACTGAAACTGATACCCCCCTCCTCTAGTAACACACACACATTCATTTATAAACTCTGTGCTTATCACACGTCGGCATACACACACACTAGCACACATACATCACAACCCCGTCACAGCAGGTGGTGACAAGAGGAGGTGTGAGCAACGCTTGGCAGCGTCCGACAGGGACTGCAGTCATGTGACTGACACACAGACACATTTGAGTGTTACACAGCTTCGCGTGTGTGTTTGTGTCCTATAGATATTTCACACATCCCTCCTACTATAGTGTGACACATTTGGAAACTGTACACACGAATTAGCTTGTAGAATACACACAAAGTATTCCCAATAGATCAAGATGTAGTAAGTCAAAGTTAGATTGATAAAAGTCTGACTTGTGGTACATAAACGTATCTAACATTGGCAAAAGATGTGACCTGTATCACACTCAGAAAAGGGAGAGAGGTCTTAAATAGAAACTTGTGATTGCGGTTAGTGTCTGGTTCCTACAGAAAAAGCTAAAACATCTCCTGAGGGACACAAACGAAACTCACAAAAGAAAAGATTAGACACCTAATCTCGTGATTACAAGATCTCATAATTACGAGACTAGGATTTTTAAAGTTATGAGAAATCCTAGGGTCAATTGTCGCTAACCTAGGCTACGAGATTAGACAATAAAACATTTAATCTGCTCTTCCATCTCTATGAGACACTGGAAACATTTAATGTGGATGGTGTTAATATGCTTATGTCAGCACTGTGCAGCTATGTCAGGTTGTTCGCGCTGATCAGGCCGAAAGTCCAGTCTGACCGGCTAGAAGTTGCTCTCTTCCTGCCGGAGCAGTGTAACCAATACGGGATGTTTAAAGGATCTAAATTAATGCATTTCCAGATTTTAATAGGTGCAAGATCTTTGATCATGCGTACAAAAACGTTTCTTGTTCTTATGCGACATCTGAATATATTTTTGTGTCTATAACACGTCTGTGTTTTTCAATTTGTCCTGCAGAATGTGACAAGTTGAGGAAAGATGGTTTCCGGAGCTCTCAGTACTACTCTCAGGGTCCCACCTTTTCTGACCCCTTACAGTCCACCAGCAGCCTGCAGGATGAGGAGGAGGATGACAATGACAAGAAGGTACACACGTGCACAAACACAGCACACAAATACACACACACACACACGATGTAATTGGTCACTCTAAGCTGAGTATATACAAGTGTGTGTGCATGCAAGTGCTGTTAGAAGAACATGGCAACTCACCTCCAGTGATTTAAATTGTGTCAGTCCGCCCTCTAGTGGCCAGAAATGAGAATGAACTCTGTCTCAGTGAACAGGAGTTACTCCTCTGCCTCCCTCCCTGACTTTAGTTTTTAATTTTGTTCTTACAAAGAGTATTACACCCTTTAAATTTACAAGATTTTGGAAATAACCCGAAACACAAGTAGTGAATTATGTTAGAGAAGTTTTTGCCAGCAAGTGCTGCACTAGAGAACCAGAGCTAAGGTAACACCTATGTTTCATCATGACTGTTAGCATGCATTATGACAAAGTTAAACTCAATGTTCAACTCTCTGTTTTAATTGTGTCTCTTCTCTGGTCTGTCATAACACTAGTCAGATCCAGATGTACAGAGAGAATAAACACTTACAAGCTTTTGTTGTTTTCCCATTACGCTTGTTTTTCCTCTACACTTGGTGGGGCTGTCGTTTGTCTAATGTCACACCATTGTAATTTCACAGAAGGGTGATAGATGGAGGGAGATAGAGGCAGAGATGAGAAGACAGAGATAAAAACAAAACAAAAACAGAGACAAAAACTATTATTATCACTCTTTTTGCTGACAGACCATTAGTGTGAAGTGAAGTGTAAATGGTTCGGCAGTCTAATCTGCTGCCTCTGCTTTCCTCTCTGCATTTTTATTTTTCACACACGCTATGATATGCGGGGTCCCCAGAGGGTCTTTCACTGTTATTATCAGGGTCTCCTTTGTCTCCCACAGAGCCCCTCGTTTCATGCCTGCCCCGACCCTTGACCTTCATAACACACTGTTGTCTTTCTCCCATCTCTCGTGATCCATCATTCTACTCTCCGCTGTTTCTCCCCGTCACTTCCTGTTGTCCTGAGGCCAGTGAGCCTAACTTTGCCTGACAGCAGCTTCTAAAGGAGAAACAAAGCTGCAGGTTGAGATACAATGCAAAGTACCACACCATGCCTGTCACCAAACTATGGATGTGATCCTTTCTTTACATCCCTCCCCTCTGTTGCCTCCCCCATTTATCCATCCATCCATGCAGGGTTTGTGTGAAAGCACTAATAGCTATCTTTTCGAGCCAGTCTGATGTTAGAGATTGCCAGGAGGAACCATAATGGACACAGGAAATGATTGCTGGGTGTATGTGGCAGATTCTGGACAACTGTATTCCTGCAATTTTCAATCTCTGACCAACAAAACCACACTGAGGATTTTTTTCGCCATGGTGGCAAGGCTTATACTGTTGCAGATGCAGCCAGGCAAAATTTGGGTGATGCAGTGAGAGTGATGACTAATGATTTTTGTCCCTGGAGTCGATATAATCAGAACAATGTGGGATTATTTGTGCTCACCGCTTTGAATTCCTACCTGTGTTTGCTTGTGATTCAAATCAACGATTTCAAAATCTCCAGTGGACACTGACATCAACAGCAAACTGGAAAAAATAGCTGGTTTTCTGTTGACTAACAGCTCAATTTCAAGCCTGGCCGCTGCAGTAAAGAGCTGCTGTCTGTTGCCTCTGCGCAGTAAATCGTACCCCAGGATTGAGAACTGTTAGTGTGTGAACAGCACAGTTTAATGCATGAGTGATTCTCTGTCTTTCTCCTCGCCGTTGCACTCTTGCTTTTATCCTGACATCTTTTAAAACGCTCCGTCGGTTTACACTGATAGATGTTTGTGTGTGCAAGAGTGTGTGTTTGTGTGTGTTTCCATTTGGGTTTGATTGATCGTGAAACATGTTTACAGCACCACAAGCCTCTAAAGGTCACAGCGATGTAATATATTAAAGTCTGTTTGTGTGTGCCAGTAAAGTCAGTGCAGTCTGTCAGTTACAGTTTGGGACAATTAGGCTCTGTTCTGTTCTATAATATTCTAATCCCACTCTTGACATTTTTCTTCATCCATCACTCCATCACAAATATTTGTTTTCCATTGCCATTCATTACCCCACATCGTGTTTCATCTCCCTCAACTCTGTCACTCCCTTTCTCTCCACATCATCCTGTTAACCCCCTTTTTCCTTTTTCTCATCTAGTCCACAGCTTCATCAGCAGAGGATGAGAAATCCCAGCTCTCCATGAGGCCCCAGACCCCGCAGGGAGGGGAGGGGTATGAGGTGGACGGGCAGGTTGTATGGAACAAGAGCACACCCCTCCCCACCCCGGAGGAGAAGATGAGGCTGGCGGCGCAGGCCGTGCCAACAGCCATAGTTCCCATCAACGTCACAGGTAGGACGTCTTAGCAAACCTTAGTCATTCAACAGCTTAGTCCATCTCTCAATCACTAGTGAGTAGCGACCTCTTCCCATCGTTGTTGGTAGTGGACGACAAATCTCCTGGTCCTGTAGTTGCATACGATCAAACCACTTTGAGTTTGATCTGGTCTCATTCACCCCTGGGGTCTATTCTGTAACATTATCCTCTCACCATCAATCACATTTTGTTTTGTTTGTCTTAAAGGAATTTTCTGACATTTTAAGCATGACTGCTGTTTTACTGAGTTAGATGAGAAGATCAATATCAAGTTCATGTGTGAGTTTAATACAACGACAGCTTCCTGTCACTTGGAGAAATCCCGCAAGCTAAAGGAAACAGCTTGTCTCCATTCGTAGACTTAAACAAGAAGTGGAAACAGCCACTGTGATGCGATTCCTCGGTTTGTGGACTACCGTTTTGAAGCCTCAAGGCAGAAGTGCCCTGTTGGGACTAGGAGGCGGAGCTGTGGAGAAGCAAGGGGTGGATCTGACTGAGAACCCAAGGACGCTATCCACCTTTACCTGCAACCTGACTGCTTATGGCTCTTGGCTACGCCGTGCAAGGCTAACAAAGTTTGCTTCCAACACACTCAAAACAAGTTCACGGCTGTTTAAATGTACGCAGTGCCATTAATATGCATTGCTCAGCCGCTATCCTGACTGACAGGTTGCTGTGGTAGCAACTTGTCAATCACGAGGTAGCCACACCCTAAAGCATACTCTACTTTATTGTCTGTTTTAAATTAAAGCCCCCTTTCCACTTAACAGAACAAACCCACTAACATCTGCATTTGAGGAAGACTTGACATGAATGATTGAGCTCATAAACTCATTAGGAAAATTTTTACTGAGGTAATAAATCAAGTTAGAAATAGGGTCATTTTCTCTTTGACTTATACACAATCAGACGCCCTTTTGCAGCCAGTGCAGTCGCCTTAAAAACTGCCTTATTAACGTGTCATGTAATTTTATTGGTCTTCTCATCTAACTCTTACTTAAGCAGCAAAAAAAGCAAATGTCAGACTGTTCTTTAATCAACCCTCTGTGGCTGAGTGGATATAAACTAATCAATTACTGTATCCAGTCATCCACAGAGGAAGAAACTGTGTGTCAGTCATGGACGTCTGCCTCTCCTCCTGTACCTCTGTATATTTTCCCCCTCCATCATGCTTCTTGCAGACTGACCTTCACCTTCCTTTATGCGTGTGTGAGCGAGCGTCTGGGTGTGAAAAATCGTTTGACAGCTTATCCGAGGGTCAAGGCTTTTCACCGACTTTATGTCAGATCACAGGGCGTTTGACAGATGAACACAGCAAAATGTGTCGATGCAATTCCCTAGTTAGCATGTCACATTTCTCAGTGCCACACACATCCAGATATAACATCTTATTCTGCCAGTTGTGATTAATAGTATATTGTTTGTATGATGTTTCACTCATCTCACATCAGCTGGATATTTTTATGAGGGTTAAGAGATGTAGAGACTCAAAAATCATGCCTCAGTGTCAACATCTGAATTTTGCTTTTGTCACAGCCAATATAACTGCGATCCTGCCGTCTTTCAGACACTAATGAGTGCTTAATATGGTCCCACTCGACACAAATCACCGTTGACTGCATCTCCTGTCGCTCTACATTACTGAGAAAGAGAGGAGAAACACACACACACATACAGACACATACAGACAGAGAGAGATCAGGGACTTTACTGTCACTTTGAGGGGGGATATGATAGACACTATCTGCCCTCATATCAATTTCTATTTCCCTAACGCCTGCAGGCTGTCACCAGCTAGCTAAACAGCAGAAAGAAGGGATGGTCCTAGTGAGATATTGCTCTTCCTTCAGGGAAGCTGGACAGAGAGTGAGAAGGTTATTGAGAAGAATGAAAGACGTGTGTGTGCATGCTTCACCTTATACCTGTCCTGTGCATGTTTCCGTGATAAGAGCATGCACTCTATATCTCACATATCTTACTTGTATGTTTACACCTGAGTCACTGATATTCAGGGTTGGAATTTAACACATCAAAAGACCATCAGCCAAAAATTTCACATTTTCTTTGCCAGCTCTCGTTTAGTCAGCCATTGCTTCAGTTATTTTCTGTTTTTAATGAGTAAATGTGTGAAAATGGCTGATTAAAACTGAATTTTTAGGGGCTTTGGCTGGTGGATAATAAAGTTAAAGGGTCAGCTCGCCCAAATTACAGAAAAACATTTTTGTCGCTTTCCTCTAGTGGTTTAATGCAATACAGATACTTTTGTTTTTATTTGCCCACATTTAGATATTTAGATTTCTACCTCCCTTGAATAAGTTTAGGTTAATGGAATTTTATTGTGCGCGCATGGCATTTAACTGCCTTAAAAACATGTATGGGTTGGTCTATAGTAAGGACGTTCCTGGCGACTAATTTCCCTGTTGACTTAATGAAAATTTTAAGACTAGTTGATGAATCTTAAAAAAAAAAAAGGTCTCGGCACGGTGTATTCAGGCTCAACATATACCATTAACTTCCTGAGGCTTTTACCTTCAACAAAGTTAAGTGGGAGCATATCTTGCAAGGTCAATGTCGTGATGAGCTGCGTTACCTTCTCAGACCGGGCAGGATCACAGCGTATCCGGGTGAAAGATGTCAACTTGGCTAGCACCACTAGCTGCAGCAACCGTTGCTCTGTGCAGGTTAACATCCAAATGCACATGCTGAATGTGGTTGCACATTGCTCCAGTCGAGCTGCCAGTTTTTTCTGACACAGCCTACACGCTACCTTGTTTTTATTTTCTAGATCAAAATGCTGCCAAATCGCAGTGGTTTTGCAAGAGGAAAAGCGTTACCGCGGGGAGGGCGACTGCTGTCTGATGAATAAAATAATTGGCTAATTGGTTAACCAACTGCGACTAGGCTGACGTTTAACTCAAACGACTAATCGTGGGCATATAGGGATACCCAATATGCTTTGCCCAAGGACTATTTTTAACCTTTCAGCATTTGCTGTCCTCAGTCATTTTTGCACAGAGGCAGAACCCAATGGCAGCATCCCGGCACAGGTCAGGTGTACGCAGGGGCGCTTAGCTTGGACCTCTGTCTGGGTCTGGGGAGCCACCCTGACACTGTTTTTCTAAATACAAACTTTATTTTGCCATTTTTCATACACGCTAGCACCGTATTGACATTCAAAGTGCAGAAAAAATCCCAGTGCAAATCAATTTATTTTCATTGAAAATTAAAATACTTGGCGAAACACCCAGCACCCGAGCACATGGCTGTCCAGTAAGTATCACTGAGCTATAAATTCCTATAGTTAATTCTCAGTGAACTACTGTTTCATTCTGAAAACCATTCACAGCATGTCCTGTACCAGAGCTACTTTTTCAGTCAGAGATGTTGCTGATTTTTTTCAGTGCTTTGGGCAAACAAACACAAACAAGTTTCCGATCACCCACGTTTTATTGGGGTGGAGTCGGGCCAAGTAAAGGATCGATATCTTAACACCTGGGCAAGTAAAACAAAAACTATCTGTATGGCAAAATAGATCCCATCCAAGGGAGATGAGGAAACGTTTTCCATAATTTGGCTGACCTGACACTTACAATTTCTTGCCCTGTTGATGTTGCATGTTCAACTTGATAATAATTAAAAAGAAAAAACAACCTTCTGCATGTTGTTGAGTTTGTGCCTAACAACTAACCAACTGCTGTTTGCCTGTGTGTCTGCCTGCCTTGCTCTCGCCCTCCCGGCTACCAGGGGCAGTGTTTGACCGACAGGCGAGCATCCGGCGCTCCCTCATTAACACTGACACCGTGTCCCGCCGTCCCAAGAAGGTCAAACGCAGAAAGACTATATCAGGGCTGCCTGACAACTTCAACCACGAGCTAGGTATGGAATGCTGTGGGCCAATATGTTGCCCTCTACTGTCCACTGACCTGATCCAACACTATGGACGAGCATCTCTCCTGCTGTCACTACATCCTATAACTTCACTCTCATAGAGTTACGCATAAATCCATTACTGTGTACATGAAGTGAAAAAGGACTAACAATGCTAGGACTCACCAGTATTGTTCTGTCATATTGAGACACATGCAAGTCCACAGTGTTGGATCAAGGCCCTGCAGATGTTCAATCTGTCTCTGTTTCAGTTCTTCATACCAAGTGTCCTCATTTGCTCTCCTCCACCCTGTTTCTCTGCACCAGCAGCCAGGAACCAGTTGTGAAATCCTTTTCAGTACTTTTGTGGTTTTCATTTAGCCATTTTTCCTCCTCTTGAAACTTTTGCACTCAGATAATCTCATTTTATACTCTGCCTGTTGGAACATCGTGTCACATAGGAGAAGCTAAGTGCAGCGTTTGCCATTCTCATTGTGCCATAATCTTTCAGATTAACTTTCTGCGGTCCCTTTTCTGTGACTTCTGTGTGTTAATTGTGTGTCTGTGCCTTAATCCATACTGATAATCGTAGCATGTGTGTCTTACTTACCAACATGTACTGATCATGAGAGAATAGGCCCCTGATCATGGACGCCTAAAAGGGCCCCACAATGTGCTTTTCAGAACATATGATCCTCAAACCCTCCAAACAGATGAGGGATAAATAACAAATATGAAGTTTCAGAGGTCCCCTGCCCTTAGTTACTCAGCTGAGCTGGGTGTTAAGCGAGCACTAAGCTTACTAAGCTGACGCTGTGCTGACGGCACCGCATGGCTGATGTTTATTTACACGTCTCTGAGCTGTGGGACGGCAGCGGCGTTTAAGGAGAATGTCATTTCTCTGCGATAAGATCACCGAGGCTGATAGGAAAGGGGGTTTTAAAGTCTGGTTAGTGACCAGCTGACAACAGCCTCTGAATGTCATGATTACTGGGCCGGGGTAATTGTCCCAGTGCTTCATCCCTCCCTCTCCCCTGCACAAGAGCTGCCTGCGAAGTAGACCTGCAGCTTAATCTATCGCAGCAGCAGCAGCAGCCAAGCTGTCACTCCAGCTTTTAGCAAAGGAGGAAGAGAGTGTATGTGTGGTTTAGAAAGAGAGCGAGACGGGGGGGGAGAGAAAGAAGAAAGGACGCAAGAGTGTGTATATGTTTTGGGATACGAGCATCAACAGGAGAGGGACCACAGATGGGAGACACACTAGACATCCTCTCCCGTTTTACAACTCATTCTTCAATTTGTTTGTTTACTAGCCGGTATGTTCAGTGTGTGTGTGTCTTTGTGATGTCTGTGTTTCTGTGTGTCCTTGTCTCTGTGTCTACCTGCATATTCTGTATGTTCTGTCCTGTATGACAGTGCATGACCGTGTAAACACTGTGTGTGTTTGTGTCCATGTATGTGTTGTTGGCTGGCTCGTACCTGACCAGCTGCCTGTCCTGGACCTTGGGGTATTATTCGCTTTGCTGTCGGACTGAGCCAGAGCTAGAATAGGAGAGGAAGCATAGTAGGGAATCTCTCTGTCTGTCTTCCCCTCATATCCTTTCCTCCTTAATGAAGAAAACCAGAAGTTATTAACGCATGAGAGGGTTACAGCAAATCTAATTAATTAGCGTCCATGTGACCACAGTTTACCGAACAGTCAAGCCAGAAAAGCAGACGGCATTGTGGCTGAAGTAGTTACAGAAGCATTGTGGAGACAGGAAGAAAAAACAAGAGAGATTGATCATGTTTGTCTTATTTTCTTTCTTGCCTTGACAGCAGCAAAAGGACACGGCGGAGAGCTCCGGCCCCATTCCATGTTCATCCCAGGACAGTACTCCACCTTGGGCAGAGTTGGGAGTGTTAACTCAACGCTCCGACGTTCAGAGACTAGAGACTCCGGCTGCCAGACGGAAGAAGTGAAAATTGTTCCCCCGTCCATGAGAAGAATCCGGGCTCAGAGAGGACAGGGAATCGCGGCTCAAATGGCCGGCCTCTCCACCTCCTCCTCAACAGGAAGTATATCCATCTCGAGTAGCGACAGCTCTGGGATCCTGATGCTGCCGCAGTACAACAGAGATCCTTCCCGTTTTCACAGTCTGCCCCGACAGGGCGCCAGGGTGTCCCTGAGTGCTGACCCCATCTGTAGCAGCACCCCGATCAAGGCAGAGGAGCAAACTACACCTCAGAGGCAGATTGGAAAGCTTCAGGTTGACGACACTGTGGTGCACATGAGAAACGCCCCGAGGACAGGCACCCTGCCAAGGCCCAAGTCTCAGGAGGTGAGGGGGACACAGGCCAGTGATTGGGGTGGTGGTCCGGCATGTGTGGTCTCACCACATGCTGCCTATTCCACCTCACTCATCCCCAACGCCACCCTGTCTTGCTCCACTGAGGTCATTACCCTTAACACCTCGGGTCAGCTCCCCCACTCTCCAGCCTCAGCTTACCCCACAGCTCGACCCCTCAGTATGGCTTCCTCCATCAACGCTGACTCCAGTCCAGCAGGCTTTTCCCACAGCTCCACCTGCCCAGCCTTGGCTACTTCTACCCCTACTCATACACCAAAGGATGGCGGTCTGGTCGTCACAGCACCTGCTAGCGAGTCAGGGCAATCGGACAGCAGTATACACAGCCACAGCACCTTGGCCCCAACGCCGCCATCCAGTCTGCCAGAGGAACAGTGGGTCTACGACACGCCAGAAAACGTGGTGGTTCCACACCGCACTCTGACCTCCAGCTGCTCCACTCCTATAAACCAGCTGTATAGCAGCCTGGACCTCTCCTCCAGGACTACTACTGACTCCAGCTCCCTCTATTCCCAAGACAACGATGGATACTACACCTCCATGCACCTGGACTCAGGCCTGCGCTCTCGCAGCCATGGCAGCGGTCATGGCGCAGCACCTGGACGGGCCACCAGGCACAGCATGTACGAGTGCCGTGAGATGGCCAATCAGGAAGACTCTGGAAGCTTGTACAGCGATCGCTCTCTGTCCCGCAGCATTTCCCTCCGCAAGGCCAAGAAGCCGCCGCTGCCCCCAGCTCGTACAGACTCTCTTAGACGCAAGTCTGGCCCAAAAAAGCCCCTTGGAGGCGTTAGCGCCATCAGCGGTGCTAACGAGCCAAACGGAGCCATGCTTAATGAGACTCTAATTGCCAGCTTGCAGCAAAGCCTACAGATGGGGCTGAGAGGAGGGAAAGGAAAAGGAGCTTCACCTTCTTCGCCCTCTCACAGCCCAAGCAGCGACTATGATGACCCTTGGGTGCTACGGCCACGCAGTCAGAGTAGCGTCAGTGCAGGTAGCTCTGCAGCATCACTAGCAGCTAACGCCAACTGTGGCGGTGTGTCTAACGTATACTCGCTATGTCATGTGACGCCCGCTCACAGCGACACCAGCAGCTTGCGCTCGGACTATGCTGATTCCTGGGGCTACTATATGGACTACCCTCGTAACCACGGAGACCAGAGGGCACAGTCCCCTTCGGTCCACGCCACAGACAACATGTCGGCTGGTGCTCACCCAGGAGAGCTTCAGAATGGAGGTGAGATTCTCAACAACAGCCAGGCCCCTGGAGCTCCAGGCCAGGAGGAGGGGGTGGCAGTGAAGCCCAAAATGTCCACCTCCTCACCGGACAGGGTGCACAGGCTGACCTCACCATCCAGCGGCTACTCGAGTCAGTCCAACACCCCCACAGCTGGAACGCCAGTGCCCTCATTCGTCAGGTCCATGTCGCCCTCAGGCAGCCGGCCCAAGCCCAAAGTGCCCGAGAGAAAGTCCTCTCTCCTCTCCTCTGTATCCATGTCCTCCTCTTCCACCTCCCTTTCCTCCAACACCTCAGACTCGCTTAAAAGCTCCGGACCTCCTCCGCCACCACCTCCACCCTTGCCCCTCTCCTCTTCAGCTCCCACCACCCCTCTCAGCCCACCTCCACCCTTCCCTCCCCCTCTGCTGCCATGTTCCAGTGCAGGCACTCCTCCACCAGCTCCCCCGTTACCAACCACTCCACAGGGTCCAACTCTCATCCCACCCCCTGCTTGCTCCACCTCCCCTGAATTCCCTCCTCCTCCATCCCCTGAAATGCTAATCCCCCCCAGTTCATCCTTCAATGGGAGCTTCAGTCCTCCCCCTCCACCTCCCCCTCCCGTCCCCTCTATGGGGCCCCCTCCACCTCCTCCACTGCCTGCTTTTGTCCCACCATCCTCCTCCCCATCTTTTGTGAAGCCAGTGAAAGATGCTCCGAAACCAGCTCTTCCCAACAGCCCCACAAAGTCACCTAAACCCCTCATCACCCCGTTTGCGCTGCAGAGTGTTCAGCTTCGCTCTGTTAAACGGCCAGAAAAGGAGATTAACGGCCAATCAGACGACACCAAAGCTCAGGACACCGGGGTAGACCTCCTTCAGGGTCTGAAGCCCCAGAGCCTGGAGCATCCCACAGTGACGCACCTGTCAAACTGCTCCCCAGAAGAAGATTCACGTAACTCCTCACCATCGCCTGTGTCAAAGCTCTTAGAAGAGTTGTCTTTCGACTGCAGTATCACAGATGACACGCCAGATAGTGCTGTAATAAACGGGAAAGCCGAAGATCACTTTCTTTCAAATGGAAAAGAAATAGCTGAAGGGCAGGAATCATTCCCGAGTCCCCCACAGAGCTCCCACAGCTCTCCTGTCAAACAGAAGCCCCCCGCAGTCTCGAAGAAACCCCAAATCTTATTTCTCCCACCATTTAGCCCTCAACCAATCAACAAACAGGTTCCACCTCAGCAGGATGACACAACCAGCCTGTCACAAGCAGAGGATCAAGTAGATGCACCGCTAAAACAAGTAAAGAAAGAAGAGAAAGAGAGTAAAAGTGAGCAACAGGAGGAAGAGGAAGAGAGCTGTGAAACATCCACGGTGACCCAGGATGAGTCTGCCAGCCAGGAGACAAGTCCACACCATGGAGTGTGCACCAATGGAGAGGCTCATGACGAGGAAGATGAGGAGGGAGATGGAGCAAGTAGCACGACTGGATCCATCAGCTCCAAGGAGGAGGACAGTGGTGAGTCTTATTTTTATTTAATCATGTTTTTTAATCATCAAATAGAAGTTAGGGGACTAATTTAAAATGGTTTCAGTCAAAAAAAAAACTTAATTTACTGATTAGTTAAGCTCATTACCATCATCCTATATGGTTAATAGTGACGCTGCTGCCTGCTGGCTGTGCGTCCAGCTCCTCAGGCAGCCGTGAAATTCATTTTGCCCCGCGAAAGCAAAGGATCCAAACTTGAAACCAAAAGCTTTTAAAGGTTTGAAAACTGTGAAACTAGCGCAGGATAGACAGCTTATCACTGGGACAGCACTGCTGCAGCCTCCTGAATTTCATCCTCTCTTTCTCTCTCTTCCACATTTCCAATGCAGAGATCTCTTGTGGCCACTGTCCCTTCGTTTTTCCCGCATTGCTCTTTTTCTCTCTGCCTCCCCCCTCAACTCCACACACCTCAGCCTCCACTGTCTACTCGACTTCTCTCCACCATCCATCCTTATTTCCAAATATCCATTTTTGCCTCTCTCTTCTTTCCTGTTAATCTCTCATCCTCTCTCTGTCCTACTCACCCTCTCTCTCTCTCTCTCTCTCCCTTTCTGTCCTGCTCCCTATCTATCTATTGCTTCTTCTCTCTGTGAGGTAAGGGAGGGGGCAAATGTCCCAGGGGAGATGCTTTTCGTGGTTGTAGGGAGAGGGGGGAGGGGCTCCATCGTATCGGAGGGGAGGGGAACAGATCTGGGGAGGATGGGGAGAGCGTAAAGTGAGACTGCCTGCAGCGGCTCAGGCAGTCGAAGCGCAGACGTGAGCGCGGAGGTTGAGGGAGGGAGGAGGAGGAGAGAGGCTGAACTAGGGGAGAAGAAAAGAGAGGACATCCAGAGACAGAAAGAGAATGTAAGAAGACAGTCCGACACCTCCTCCGTACCACTTCAGATTTCATAGACAGCCAGGTTAATGCGACAGGATGTTGGATTCATGAGTGTGTGCTGTGCTGAGTAAAGCTTAAGTATGTGCATTAACTCTGTTGTAACCATGTGTATGTTTCTCAGGTGAGGTGTTCTACTCCAGTACGGCTGAATCGTCCCCGGCCCCGTCAGCCAACGGGGCCTCCGAGGAGAAAATGGTGACCCCGACTCCTTCGCGGCCCCGAACCACTGAGGACCTTTTTGCCGCCATTCACAGGTACAACAATGCATCTCTCTCAACGCCTCCTGTCACTGCTTCATCTACTCCAACTTCTTCTCTTCTGACCTGCTTCTACTTCTGATATATAATTTATCCCACTCTGTTTTTGTTTCTCTCTACCTTCCCCCTCTTTCTCTGTCAGCATGTCATCCCCCCACTGTTACTCCTTCATAAACCACATCACCCTGATCTCCCTCTCCCCCATCAACCTATGATTTCTCTCTTTCCATTTCTATCCCCCTACTCCTCCTCCTCCTCTTCCTCTGCCCTCCACCTCTCAGTCATAACTTTACCCAGCGCCGTCCCATCTGCAAGTGTGCACATCTGTCAAATAGCAGGTCTCTGGAGTCTCTCAGCCCAGAGTGGCTTTCTCTGTTCCTGGTCACTGACTGATTCAAGAAGAAGCAAAATGAGTCAGTAGTCACATGTTTGTCGAGGCATCTGTGCTAGTGAAGTCACATTAGCGTTGCTCATTCTCAGCAGGAGAAAAAAGGCGGCTGCTTCATCCATTATTTAACTACTCGACACCCTCGGGTCCTAATCTAGGTTAGAGGCCACCGGAGAGATTTGTCTTTCTTCCTCTCTCTGTTTCTATCTTCCCCTCTTTCGTGTACACACTCCGCTCTGACATAGATTGCATACGTGCTTCAAAGGCAGCACGCACATAAATTTCTCATGCAGCCCGCCAGTTTGTGTTTCACGGTCACGTGCTGCGGCAGTCGGAGTTCTCTTGAGCATCACAGGATTTCATTTCACGGGATTTTATTTCTGCCGGCGACAGATTGTCGATGTATTTATGGTGCACACGTCACGTGGGCAAGTGCAATTTATTGTGCAGTTTAATTGGACGTGAGGATTGTGTAAGCATGTGTGCGCAAACCTCACACTGGAACTGCGTTTGTTTACCACTCGCTTTACCGCTCTGCTCCTCTGTTGCACCTCCTCAGTATGGAGCATATAGAATCGTTTTACAGATTTTTTTTGATAAGTGGGAAGTGATGACAGACTCCCGGCGGTGCTGTCAGAATGAGAGGAATCAACAGTCGCGGGGAATAATGAATTCAGCTCACACAGTCACATGAAGAAATTACGGGTTAAAGGTCCAGTGTGTAGGATTTAGCGGGACATATTGGTAGAAATGGAATATGATGTATACAAGTGTTTTCATTAGTGTAAAATCTCCTAAATTTAACTTAGTTAACTTAAAATTAGACGTTTACACCTACCTAGGAAGTGGGTTCTCATCTATGGAGTCAACCATGTTGCACTGCCATCTTTCTGCAGTAGCCGAGAATGGACATTCAAACTCTGGCTCTAGATAGGGCTATTCATGCTTTCATGTCAGCCACTGTAGTTGGCAGCCTCTATGTGAAGAGCAGCTTTGGAAAAAAAAGTTTTTTCAATGTGAAATTGCTTTATTCAGCGCTCTTACCAGTTTAAATCACCTCTGAGGATAATTCAGCTCCTGGAAAAACCCTCCTTAACATGTGGATCTTAATTTATCAGAGAAAAAGGGTGGGCACACATGAGCAGGTGCTGGGCTAGCCGCAAGCCGAACAGTGTTGCATAAACAATTTAGTGGTTTTACCTGTTTGAATCATCGGATTCGTTTGTTTTGGAGAGGAAGAGACCTCTGCGGATAAATCGGCCCCCAGTAAAAACCTCCTGAACGATGAACACCGAAGGAATTCTAACCAGGAGTTCACGCTAGGCACACGGGAGAAGTTTCAGCTGTTTGCAATCTCCAATCCTCACCACTACATGCCACTAAATCCTTCACACTGCTTCTTTAATATGCAAAAACTTTCACAGTATATCTATTTATTTCAAAGTATCAAGAGATAAATTTATATGTTTTACTTCGAAATAAAAGCCTTCAAATTTATATACTTCATGTTCTTGATGGTGACTGTCTCAACGTCTAGTTAACTGTCCCTTCTTCACCCCTCTGATACATTTCCTTTCCCCTTCTCACCTGTCCAATACCTTTGTTTTCCCTCTGTCATTTCACCTCCAAATTCACTGTCTTCTCTCCCTCTCACTGGAAAAGAAGTGATGAAAACCCTGAATGAAATGCCTTTACAGCCACAGCATAAAATACAACCTGTCTGGAGGGAGATCCTCCAAGCCAAATGTAATACAGCCGAGAGAGAGAGAGAAAAAAAAAAAATCGATCCTGTGCTCCGAGATGCCTCTTAAATTGCAGCCTTGTTTACGTCTATAAATGAGATTGGCTCTCCTGTGCGGCCGTATATTTGTGAATTTAACAAACCGTGAGTTCAGTGTGGAGCTGTCCTGGCTGACTGAGTTCAGGTGTGTGAGTGTACGCACGTGTGAATGTGTGTGAGGGAAGTGTTATGTAATGCTGATGGGCTAATGTGGCGAGGGAGCTCGCAGAGGGACGACGCTAGATGGAGGTTGAATTTAGGGCACAGACACATATTTTGCAATCGTTCTGAAACAGACAGCAGATTCACTCCTAAACCATTCACACCCTCTAGCTCTCCCTCTCATTTGACCTTCACAAGTATGTTCTAGACAGGTTATTTTATCTGTTTTGGAGGAATTTCTTTCTGTAGATCTAATCTGAGGATTAAGAATTTTGTCTCAGTGCGCCCTCCACTGCTGCCTTTAGCATCAAATGGCTCCCCTTTATCACACAATCTGTATTTCTCATGCCTTTAATCATCTGTCTCCCCTCTCCTCCTCTCTCCCTCCTTGTGCAGAGGGGGCACGCAGTGGGTGGGTGCATCCTTTCTAGAGAGGTGCGAAGTGGCAGGTAGCCCCTTCCCTGTAATTAGCAAGCCTTGTTGCTGCCATCACGGTGACGCTACCTTTGGATTAGCAACAGTAATCCCGCAGTGCAACCCCCCGGACCACAGATTAATAAGGCTGTTTCCCTGCTAGCCCTAATCCCCTGTATTCTGCCAGTTGCAGCTTTATTGCTATGCTTTGGTGCAGGAGTTATACACAGTGTAGACTGAGTGGCGCAGTCAACCACTCTAATACCCCCTGCTGAGCGGAGGCTGAATCGTCCTTGTGTGATTAAAACTGCTTTGGGCACTTTTCCCAGTTTGTGTTTTTGATTAATTTCATTGTGCCACGTCTGGGCTTTCCTGCAGAGTTGCAGCGTCTGCAGCTTTACTTGTAAAAACTCATTGGATTTCCTTAACGAAAATGTATAACTCTCCTTCTAATTGCCTTCCTTTTCCTTTTTTGAGCGGCCATGCCACTCAGCGCTGCTCATTGTTTTACTTTTGTAAGATGCGTGCTGTGACGCTTGATTGCTGGGGGCAGTGCTGACATATGGCAAATTTGGGACAAAGATTTGAGGCGTGCAGGCCAAGTATTTTAAGTGCAGTCTTTTTTTCTTTTTAGCTACAACAACATGCAAATGTTCACAGTGCTGGGTCGGGCAGTCGACCAAAGGCTGCTACATGCTCAGTTATATGAAACCCTGCATGCTGCAGCCTCCATTTTAATAATTAGATTGGAGGATAGTTTCCTGACAAAACTGCCCCCATCTCTTGCATTTCTTCTTCTTGCTCTTCCGGCATTTAATCGCCTTTAAATTATTTCACTTTTACAAATTCATTAATCCTGCTTGCTTTCATTGACTCTGCAGAATAACCACGAGCATGTCATTAATCCAGTTATCCACATCCTTTCCTAGGTCAAAGCGCAAGGTCCTGGGTCGCAAGGAGTCTGAGGAGGACAAGTCCCGGGCTGCGAGCCAACCACAGTCTCCGCCCGTCACCCCCACAGGTGGTTCCCCAGGAACGGTGTCCTCCTTGCCCCGCCAGGCAGGCTCCATCCAGCGCAACCTCCGCAAGTCCTCCACCAGCAGCGACACCTTCAAGGCCCTTCTCCTGAAGAAGGGCAGCCGCTCTGAGACCAGCTTCAGGATGTCGGCCACTGAGATGCTTCGCTCCACGGACCCTCGCTTCCAGAGAACGCACTCCGAGTCTGCGTTGGACTCCCCTGCTGCTTCACCCTCCTCACTGTCGGCGCCACACAGCCCCTGCACCTCCCCCGGCCGTGGTAAGAGGGCAACAGATGAGTGGAGCCGCTACGAGGCCCTGGCTCTGTCCTCACCGACTTCATCCTCCTTTTCAATGAGCGGGTTTAAGTACGGGCGCTCACGTACACCGCCATCTGCTGCCAGCAGCAAGTACAACGCACGCAGCCGAATCCTCAGCAGCCCAATGACTGTGATCTGTGAGCGTGAGGGGGAGCTGGCTGAGAGCGAGTACGGGGACACTGCAGAGAGTCCGACCGGACCCACGGCTCAGACTCTTCCTGTACTCAATAACTCCAATGGCACTTTATCTGAAGAGAGCAGAAGTTAAACAGCAACGACCGCCCCTTAGATACAGGGAGCTGAACTCACTCGTCATAGCCAGGTAGGGGGCAGGAAGAGCAGCCGATAGAGACACCTTCCTGAGCCCCACCCCCTCGGTGCTGCCTGAGGGAGTGGACATGTCGGGTCCTGTTGTGAGGTCAGAGGTCGCCCGTCATGGACCGGGCTGGACTTAGTCTGAAGTGGAGAACTGGTTCTGCTGCAGCTTTTCATGATTTTCACCCTGTCCTTCGTTTGGTGACCCACCCTTTGTGTTGAAAGAATAGCGTTTCTTTTTACGCCTGGTGTTTTTAGTTTGTTTTCCATTTGTTTTGCTGTTTTCTTTTATCGTCCTTAACATGCTGGAATCTTCTAGCTCTTTGAAGGACAACGTTCAGGTGGAAAACTAAAGGTGAATTGAAGGATTTGAAAAGTCACAAGTTGTAACTTTGCTGCTGTGGTGCTACGTAGCTAGGCAGTTGAAAAGAGTGGAATGTAGAGGCGTGCCGGACGGGCGAACGCTCGCCTTGTGAATCTTCTCGGCTTCTCTTCTGTTGGCTCTGGAAAGTGTTCGAGAGCACCACGGTTTGCAAGCGTCAGCTTCAACCAGCCCGTAACGTTGTGGAAAGAACCCGAGGAAGACGTGGTACAACAGACAGCTCCACGGTACAACTTCAGCTACGGTTACCGCCAGGTTTTGCTTTCTGCTCTTTGGTCAGAGGTTTAGTTTGCAGAGCTGGTATGTTCAGTGGTCTACAGGAAGTGCAGAGGGCTCAGTGCTGTCACCTAGTGACGGGTGGGAAATAAACAACTGAGTGTAAAAAGACTCAACCAAAACAGCAAATTTACTCTATAAAAAAGGCTCATAAAACCTTTATGAATTGAATATTAGTTTGTAGATTTTGCACTGTGCATAGGTCTTTTTCTTTGTTTGTGACTTAAAAACTATGTTTTAAAGATTGTTTTAATAAACAGGTGATGTCATGACTTGTGTTTGGGAGTTAAGTATGAATCTATAAATGTAAAGACAGAAAGAATAAGAGCTTATTCACAGTCCGGGTCTACTAGCGAACATGTTGGTTACCAAAGAGCTTGAACATTAACTGCTGGCCGTTAATCTGGAAGTGAACACAATCTGAGAGTGTCTGACACACACAGTCGTCGCTAAGTTTGCCGAGACCTGCTAGAAGCTTTTAGGGCTTAAATGATTTCTCTAACGCCGTTGATCTTTCTGCTAAGTTTATCCTTTTGCAGTTTTATATGATTCTGTATGTAAATACATAGAGAAAAAGGAGTTTTAAGTAACATTTGGACTTATTTTCAAAGACTGTACATGTGTAGAGCCCTGTGTGTGCTGGAAGGGAGTGGTTTCCTTTTTTGTAGATTATTTATTTTCACATAGCAGGGCTGCAAAAGGTGTCACGATCAGAGTCAAGCAGCGAGGTGATGGAGGCACGGGGAAGGGTTAGGAGGGCCACATTTACTGAGCTGACCCCACCAGGCCATCTCTTTCTTTTTAAAAAGGTGCTTCAGAGTAACAGAAATGCAATAATGTCAATATTTATGCTAAAGCCTTCTACTGCCCTTAATCTCGAATCATGCAAAGCGCACGCTGGTGCTCGCAGCTGAGTAAATGTGGTCTCTTAAGAGTCATAAACTGAGGCGACAGGCGTGAGACTTGATAACCTCCTAACAGCCATAACACCCTGTGGTTTAATCACCTGTGACCAAAGTGTGTCTCCCAGCTCCCGCCCGGCCATGATCGAGCACTTGGGGCCTGGGCTTGTGTCATGACAGGAAAACGTCTCAATCGCAGAGAGCGTGTGAAAAGACGGGGAGGACAGAAGACGTAGTGGGAGTGGAGCTGCTAACGCTCTTGTGTATGTCTGTGTAATAAAAACAAGGTGATATTTAAAGAGTGGATTTCTGTGTCATCTCTGTGTGTGCATGTGTGTGTGTGCGCGTGAGTGATTCACGGCCATCTGCCAACCCAGCACCCCAAATCACGGCCTCATTAGTGCTGTCGCCATGGCACCCACACTCGTCTGTCATCTGGAAAGCTCCAGAGGCCATCGTTTACCCCTCCCTCCACCCGCGGGGTCATCAGTTATGTCTCCTTCTGGACATCCTATTAGGACACACACTGAATCACAGGCTCAGCCTATAATAGACCTCTCCACTGTTGAACCACCTCGACTGTCTGACTTACTTCGTAACCCACCACTGAAACCTCAACATTCCCCACACCTCCTCGCTGCCTCTTCAACGCCTCGGCACGTCGAGTGCTCGTTCCCAAGGGTACAGAAACACTCAGTATTTACAATAAGTTCCCTCCACCAACACTTGAGCAGAGTCACCTGCTCCGTGACGCTGTGTCCATCTGGCTGTCAGACAGGGATCAATACAAGCTCCTCCCAGCCATAATCACACTATTGACACCTCACTGCTTCCCTACTCCTCCCATATCCTACCATCGTGCAGTAGGATGTGACCTTTGAGACAGAATGACAGTGAAAAGTCCAGGAGTAGTTATCACCTGTGCTTTTGGTGTTCACAAGTCTTCTGCTGCAATTATCCAGTCATAAAAGGAATACTTCACCACCGAAATGATAATTTGTATATAAATTGTGGTAATCAATAACATTTCATTTGTTAAAAAAATGTTTCTGGCATATCTTGACAGTAAATGGAGAATCTAAAAACTGAAGAAAGTCTTCCATGACCTCCTCATTTAAACAGCAAAACTCGATCAAAACATCAGTCCTCAAACTCCTGAACTGAACTTGACACCTACTGTATCTATACTCTCTTCAAAGCCAGACTCCATTGACAAAAACAATTAATTTACTAGGGATGCATGATAACATAAGAACGTCATCTGAATCGGCCGATGTTGGCTTTAAAATTCATTCATACATCTAAACCTTTAAGACTTAGGGAATCAATTGAGAGAGACCCCCATTTTCAGTGATGCCAGGCATGTAAGCAAACAAAGAACCATCATGCATATCAATTAAAACAGAAATTAAACCATACAAAACAACAATTAGCTATATGATTGCTAAAAGTAGAAAGCATTTACACACAAAATAAGATCTGAAATAAGGCATTTAAACAGCCATAAGGGTGGCAGAGTGTCCAAGGTTAAGGTCTTTTGCAGATTATTCTGTGTATAAAGGTCCACTGTAAGAAAATGATATGTGTGAAGCATCAACCTATCCTGTGAGCGAGTACTGAGGTTATGTGAGGTCAGAGTTAAAAGGGATTAAATACAGGGTGGAAGCATCTGTATCAAAGCTTTATAAATGAACACAGCTAAATATATATATATTTTTTTTTAGATAAAGAGACTGGTTGCTCTGTATAATCAAGCGCAGGTCAAAACCTTGTGTCAGGTGCTCACAGAGAACAGGTGACAACAGGATACACAGGAAAGCACTCCATAAATATAGAAAACCAGGAAGGAAATACGAAAAAGCCTTTACCACAGTGGCTAAATCACTAAAGGAGCCGACATGTTTCGACCACCGCAGGTCTTCGACAGTGCCTTAAAAACAACTTCATACATCTGTTTTACAGAGTTCTTAAACCACCAATTTTTCCAATTTTGAAAGGAAACATTGTCTAAATGCGTATAAATCAGACAATGAAATAATAGTACTACACAAAGCGAACACAAAAACATGGTCTTAAACCAGGGTGTTACATAAGTAAATCTACATAATGAAAATGTATTTAAAAAAATAAAGATAATCTGGGTTACAAGCAAGATAAAGAGGTATATTCAGTCAGAGGTTGCCTAATTTTCCATAATATATGGATCAGTATCACTTATCGGCCAAATGAGTTGCATATCAGATATCAGCAAAAATCCAATATCGTGCATCCCTAAATTTTGCCTTGCTGAACATGAGAGCTGCTGGTCCACCGCTGCATTGATTGTTATTACAGTTTCCAGCACTGCACTGCAAGCCAGGCGGCCTGCCTGCTCTAAGCATTAGGGAATTTTTTTAATGTATTATTAAGATGTTTTTAAACTACAGCAGCCTGGAGAGTTACAGAAAAACACCCTGCTAATGGTACAGTGAACAGATTTGAAAATGAAACTGACTACACACACATACACACACACACACACACACACACACACACACACACACACACACACACACACACACACACACACACACACACACACACACACACACACACACACACACACACACACCCTCCCAATGATAGCTGCATCTTGTCCAGTAGACACACATGCTAGCAGGGCTGTTTGTAGCTTTATGGGGGCCAGAAGAAAAATGTTGCTGCTTACTTATATTCTGTCTTTCGAGTTTACTCAAACAAATCTGTTTCTTTTTACCAATACGTACTTATTATGTTGCTTTGTGTCTTTTCACCTATGCTTCCTGTTTGCACTCTCCCTTTACTGCTGCAATGCTGCAACTTTCCCCACTGTGGGACGAATAAAGGATTATCTTATCTCTCACAAAAGAACTTATTTTAATTCAACTTAGCTGCATTGTTTACATCTACATTTAAAACAAAATCAGCAAGGTAAAATGACTGTTTTTGGCAGTGGAGTCTGGCTTTGAAGAGAGCATAGATAAGTTTTACTTTCAGTTCGGTTCCCTGTTGGGAAGGGCTGTCTGTTTATGAAGTACTGAGCATACGACTGGATGAATGAGACTTGGATTATACTGCACAAGTTGTGTGAGAGTTTGTGAACAATTGTTTTGATATAGCTTTGCTGTAAACAAACCTCCATGACTTCAATTCATCAAAAATGTCTCTACTTTTGGATTCTTCATTCACCGGAGGCATGTGAGAAAAACAAAGCTTTCTTCACAAATCCAACGAAAACACTGGATGAGTGAGTTAACATGACTCATCATAACCCATTTCAGAGACTCAGCACTGACTAAATATGTATTTTTGTCACAAGACATATTTAGTTACATTTATTTTGCCAAACTTAAATCTTTGCATTACAAAGCAGTTATAAAAAGGGGGTTAGCTGATGTGAGATGTTGCATTCAGGTATCAGCTCTTAACTACTTTTTGACACTTCAATGACGAAATGGTTAATCAATCCATTGATAATGAAAATAGTCATTAGCTTCAGCCCTAATCTTAACAGTGCACTAAATAAATGGATGTCAATGGTAGTCTGGAGGGAATATAAAAACATTCACCAGTTAACCTGCATGTCTTTTTGACTGTGGGAGGAAGCTGGAGTACCTGGAGAAAACCCACGCTGACACGGGGAGAACATGCAAACTCTGCACATATGAGTCTTAAAAAAATCAAATAAAAACACTGAACAATCATACGACTTGATAAAACTGCCACAAACTGACTGAACCAGTCCAGCTCATGTGTCAGCAGAAATATTTTGGAAGTATTTTCACATGCATCCTGACTCAAGGTCTCCAAATCTCTCCATCAGGCTGGAGGGGGAAATAAAATTAAAATACACGACTGGAATAAAACAGTGAGCCTCATTATAGGTTTCCTATCCGCTGCCGTGTTTTACCTCACTGAGCACGGCCGATGAGATCGATCTGACTGGTGAACAACAGATGAAGAGTGTGTGTGTTGAGAGGATAAAAAAAGAAGTTGTTTCTGCTGAGCGTCTGAACATGATATTGGGAACAATTCTGCCACAAATAAAAAGAATGACTCAGCAGACGTGAACCTGACGGCGGGAGAGAGAGAGTGAGAGGACAAGGTGAGAGCGGATAAAGGGCGAAGGGAACTGTGGCGAGGATTTCACCCGGCGGATAAAAAGGTCACGATTATCAGAGTGTGGAGGACGGACTGTATCTGTATCCACTACAGATCAGATAAACAGCTCACACTGAGGCGCTCTGCGGTTTGTGATCCACACCACATGAAGGAATCCTGTTAGGAAATAAAGACGACTAAAACATAATTACACAGTGAAGATGGAGGTAATAAATTAATAGGTGGATTTATTATTGATGAGATAATAAATGTTACATTCTTAAACATCATTTAGAGGGAAGTAATATCTCCCATGATTCATACATCAGTGCAGTGCTTATGTCATCATTCCCTCATTAAGTACCATTAAAAACACACGTCTGTCATGAGCTCTGAATGTAAACATGATATATGATAATATGGTTTAATGTGTAAAAGGACATTGACTCAGACTTAAAAGGCACAGTGTTAATGTTAGCTTATAAGTGTCACTCTTTGTTAACATCTAACATCTACAAACAGAGGTGGGGCCAAGTCACAAGTAAGTTTCAAGTCTTAGCATTCAAGTCCCAAGTCCTAAACTTTGACTTTGGGAGTCCTAAATGAGTCATAACATGCTCTTCACCAAATGTAATGCCAATCTGGAGAATTAAGAGTCATCTCGTTGGGGATGAATTGTGTTGATGCAAGTTGATTCGGGACATGAATCGTTTTATGGCACACTTTAATCTTTGGGCTTAGAGGAATGTGTCAGGTATTTTCAAGTCAAATGGCTCGAGTCTAAATGAAGTCCCGAGTTACTGGTGTTAAAGTCCAAGTCGAGGTACAAGTCTTTGTGGTTTTGTCAAGTCTCATGTCGTCAAATTTCTGTGTTGGGTGACACTTAATGTGGATAGCCCACCTACAGATAGTTTATAGAGTTTATTTAGACTATTCAACAGCTTATTTTATGAGATTCAACAATTCAGCTGTTTCACTTTCTTCTGTTATATTAATATTTAACAAATTATCTGTACAGTAAATGTAGACAATTCACCAACTGTTCTCACTGTATATTAATTTAGTTGAATTTGATCCATTTGGTTGAGTAATCAAGTTCCACTAGATCAGTGGTTTGCGGTCCAAAAGTGGGTCACAGGTCCATTCTGAATGGACCGCAAGTGACTCACAAACATGTCAAGTTTGTAAAACACACACTTTATTTTGAAGTACAGTGAATTTCCAGCACAGAGCTTTTATTTTATAGTGCTGTTTCCTGTTATGACAGGAGTGACTAATGGAAATCTACTGAACAGAGACAGTAAACTAGCTCGAAGACATGGCCAAATCAAGTAATTGGGAACCACTGATCTAGATTACTCTGGAATATGTAGTCAATTATCTAACATATTCTATAAACAAACATCTAGAGACTACAGCTGCAATGACTATTCGATTAGTTGTCACCTGTTAAATAAATCGCCAACTAATTTAGTAATCAACAATCAGTTTGAGTGATTATTTAGAAAAAGAAAAATCCAGCTTCTTAAATGTGAATATATCCTGATGTTGTCTATGTTTCATCACTCCTCTATGACAGTAAACTGAATGTCTTTGGGTTGTGGACAAAACAAGACATTTGAGAACTTTGATCGCATCATTCATCATTCTGACATCTTATAGATCAAACAACTAGTCAATTAATTGAAAAAATAATCTGACATGGAAAAAGTGACATGGCTGAATTGCTGAATTTCAACTATCTGTAGGTGGACTATCCAAAGACAGTGTCACTGAAACTCGAGTCCACATCTCTGCCTAACAGCACACAGGCATGTAACCACACACTCAGTTTACCAGGGGAAAGGTTTTTTTGCTGAGACTGCAGTAACGCAGGTGTGACTGGTCCAGATTTACAATGACTCAGTTGCTCATCGTATCGAGTGCGATAGCGGTGACAGGAAGTGAGGTCTGAGATCAGATAAGGGGGATCCACCAACATTTTGTCAGGCAGGCCGTCAGAGTCACCTTCACAGCAGCAGCACTGACTGACAGGAGGAAGAACCTGCTGTCAGTGTTTGCAGGTGACCTACAGAGTTAACGGACAGGTTCGTTTTTTGCCTTCAAGTTTATCTCAACACGTATCTCAACACCATTTGTACACTGAAAGCGTGATAGGTCGCTGTCATGATTCCTCCTGTCCAAAGGAGATCTCAATGTCAGTGACGGGGGACAAAGTCTGTAGTCTGAGTCTGACATGTAAAGTGAATGTCCATATTAAAATGAGTCCTTTTGTAATATAAAAGCCCCTGTCATGAACAATGTTTCCTTGCTGAGCTGCACTAACGAAAAGAGAGTATGTTTTACTTTTCTAAAAAATGTGATCTTACAGACACAAATAATTAAAGGAAAATGTTGGTATTTTTCAACCTTTACCCTATCTTGGGTCTGAGTAACCAATGGGAACAACCACTTTTAAAAAGGGGTCCAGTATTGAGTGAGAGCGCTGCAGCCGGCAGCTGCGAAACAGGCTATGATGTAACCCCTCAGGGAATGTTCAAACCCTTAATGTATGTCCACTACAAGTGCTTTTTTTTGCCACTGACAGGCTCAGATTGTTATTATAAATGTCTGACAACATTATGGGAAGGACCCCTACAGAGACGGATGTTAGGCCTGTACTTTGAAGCAGGATTTGAAGTTAGGGAGGTAACTTCAGGATTAACTCAGGGTTTGCAGTCCTATGAAGCTGGCTCTCTTTTTACCGGGATAAACCACCTTGTTAACTTATGCTTAACAGCTAACGTGCTCCAGAGTATCGGATCACAGGCTGTCAACACCCCGACCTCTGACCAATCAGATCACTGAAGAAAAAAGTATCCATGGACCAACGTCCAGAGTCTCAGGTAAAAAAAAGAATATCCCATTTATTGTTATATAGACACCTACATGATGAGAACTAGGACAAAACAATAATCCTCCTGTTATTATAAATGCCACATTTGGGTCAGATTCACTTCATCAGTCATTAACTTTAGGCTACTTTCCCACCCTTTATTTCAGTAGCAGAAACAGTCTGACATCATGTTTAAGTGTTTTATGTGACATATTCAGAGTAGATTCATCATCATCCAACTAAATAGCAAAAAATACTCTGTACTAACGTCACGTAGGCCCACAGCACCTGCACGTAATTTAAGTCTCGGGCAACGGTGAATTTTTTAGATAGTATTTTCAATATTTTTACATTTTATGTCATAAGATTACAGAAAATCATTTACATCCCACACAACTGACATTTTACTGTCTCAAAGTCGCACACACTTTTGGTACCGTTTCATCTCAGCCTACTTCATTCATGGTTCTGATGATGTCACTCGTAATTACCACCCCCGCCTCTTTCACATGAACATTCTGATAGCTGGACAGGAAAACCCAGAGTTGACTGAACTAGTTGATAACCAGTTTTGTAGTACCGGTTATCCAGACAGCTAGTGTGACGGGTTAGTCAAACCAGGTAACGAAAAGATATCCTGGGTAAGTTGAACTGGCTTCGAAGTACAAGGGGTAAGATCTGTTTTGTTTCACCAGAAACGGCCCAGAAACCGCCGTCGCCACAGCCCATGTTGAAAAAGATACAGAACTTATCCTTTAAGAATAACTGCATGAAACACATGAGCAAATTAGTGCATTAAAAAAAAAAAAAATAATAATCAGTCATGAAAACATAAAGAGGCACTTGTGGTTTTTTGGACAGGATGCACCAAATGAAAGATATGTTTCTTGACTACTTGGCTCCACCTGCTGGACATATTGGTCCACTGTATCCAGTTTTCCCTTAATGTTTATTTGTTTATAATGACCTCTTAGAGCTCGTTATCATTTGTTTGGTCAAGACTTCAGTGAGTTTAAATCCATAACTTCCAGTCAAAGTAAACACACAGTCAAACATGTGGAAAAATGTCAGTGTGACCTTTAAAAACTTCCATTTTGTTTATCACGTTTCTACAAAAGCAATTATTTTATTCCCTTTAGACATTAAGAAGTGCTGTGCTAAGTGTTATCAAATGATCATGTAGATTTCTGTCTTCCAACATGTGCCTATTTGACAGAGTGCACAGAGTGTTGCGTGACCTTTACTCTTCCTACTCCGGCGTCTTCTTCAGGACCCAGACCTCATTCCTTCGGTTGGTGAGTTTGAAGGGACTGTCGTACCCGGCTGCGTAGAACGGCTTGTCGACGTATTGGAGACCGTCCCTCTGCAGGCTCTCGATGAGTTTCAGGAGCTCTTCGCGCTTCATTTTCTCGTTGGCGAACCCACCGAACGTCCTGAAAGAAAGACAAAGAAGAATCTCAATTTAAATTCTGCATATCTGGGATTTAAAGTCATTTATCAGCTTTCTTCTAACTATATTTTTGATTGTTATGCTGTGTGCAAACAGTCGGACACGTACTGTAATAAAAGGACCAAGTTGCATTTTGACACTTTTCATAATGTCACCTTAAAGTAGCAATTAAATATATTATCAAAGGATGCCTTGGTTGTACTCTACCTGACATAAGCTGTGAACTCTTTCCTGTGCTCCACAAACACCTCCGGGTCGCTCGGCTCCGGTGGACTCTCCTGATGCTCCTCTGGGATGTAGAAAGACACAGTGAACCGAGATTCACACGTGGGGCCGGCTCCAGGGTCCACGCGGCACGTCACAGGGGCTGTCATCTCCACTTTCACCTCTGAGGAACAAGGAAATACTTAAGTTGAAAGGAACAGTGTGTGGGATTAAGTGGCGTCTAGCAGTGAGGATTGCAGATTGCAACCAGATGAAACTTCTCCCATGTGCCAAGCGTGAACTCCTGAGGTTTATACCAGATATCCGAATTATCTGCAGAAGTCTCTTCCTCTTCAAAATGAATGGAGCAGGTGATTTTAACCAGTAAAAAGACTGAATAAAGTAGTTTCAAGTTACAAATCAGTGTTTCTCTGTTGCTGTTTGGCTCGAAGGCCCCGCTCTGAGCTACTGTAGAAAAATGCTGATGTAACATGTCAGACTCTGTAGACATAAACGGCTCATTTTAAGGTGACGGAAACACCAAAACTCTCACCAGTGGTTATCCATGACCAAAACATACACATCGACCATAAACTAACATGGAGAGGTCTGCACTAGGATCCAACAGCGCCTACACTCCCTCCGCAGGCTGAGGGTCTTTGGAGTCAACCACAAAGTGTTGCTCCTCTTCTATCATGCCATAGTTGCGAGCATCCTGCAGTGTGGCGTCTCAGCCTCGTTTGACAACCTTCCTGTAGAACTGAAGGCCCAGATCGCCAGGCTGATGCAGAGAGCCATGAAAATCACGGGAGTCCGGCAGCACGCCACACTCCAGTCTCTCTTTGAGAAAACCACTATCAGACAGGGCCAGAAGATTATCCCAGACCCCACCCATGTCCTCTATCATGAGTACCAACTTCTCCCCTGGTGCAGGCTTAACCACTTTAACAACTCTTTTGTCCCCTTGTCCATTAAAGTCTTAAATGGGAGGCCAGCTGCAGCTTGTTGGCTGACGGCAGTGTGTACATGCACAGTAGGTACTGAGTGTGTGGATATCTTTGAACGACAGGTACCGAATGTATCCTAGACAAATTTCCCTCGGAACAATAGAGTCTATCTTATCTTATCTTACTTCTTATGTGATAGTCTATTTCTGCCAAAACATCCCGGCTCAACATACAGTGGAACGCTAATGTCGTAATGTCATCCGGAGATTTTGAGAGTGTGTTTTGCATTTAACCCAAACAGTATTCCCTTACGAGTTACTCCACGTTCCCAGACAAGGTTATTCTGCCTCAATCTCTGTCTCAAAAGTCCACCGATCCCCTCAGGTTAAGAGTCTGGATGTCCTGGACTGTACGTTGTCATCTGAGACCCACATCAATAATGTTACTCTGTCTGCATACTGTCATCTACAAAATATTAATCATTTAGCCCGTCACCTACGCCTCAGAGTGCTGCTATCCTCGTCCATTCTTTGGTTACATCTCGTATTGATTAATGCAATTCTGTGCTCTTTGGTCTCCCTCTCAAGTGTCTCCATAAACTCCAGCTGGCCCTCCATAGCCAGTTTGGCACCCTTATCTGAGCGGCTGTACTCCCTCCGCCACAACTGGGGGACCAAAGATGAAGTGCGCTCATGACAAAGGTCAAGCAGCCTGACCTCTATGCCTCTTTTACTATCATCCATTTCCTTTACTGACTGAGGTTAAAGGCTGTAACACAACATAATTCTTCCACAGGCAGAACACTTGAAAAAAGTGAAATAAAATGTATCATGTAAGAATGATGTCTGACCGAGTAATCAGCTTTTGTGAGATACACAGATATTAAACTCTCTAAACAAACTCTCCAGCTGGTGGATCAGAGCCTCCCTCCGTAACGCCACCTGAACAGATGGCGGACATATAGGCACAATATGTGGCAGATGTAGGAGATTAAACAGCAGGTTTAAACATCACACTCTCCTCACAATGCAGACCTCAGTAGTCAACGGCACAAACAATATATATTCTCATAAATAATGCTGCTGTGAACTGCTGAGTAAGACAAAAGGCAGCGCCGCTGTAACAAAGTGCTGAGCAAGAACTAAAGTGCACTTTTTCATCCACTCTTGCATTTATGCATCCGCTCCCTTGTCTTCACGCCAGCGTTATCCATAACTTTATTCTGCAGCATTTGAACATTGTTAAGTTGACTGATTGTGTTTAATCAAGTTTAATTTTGGTTTGTTAAGTTCATGGCTTTATTACAACACAAAGTAAAAGCCTCACAACACAACACCTCTGTAACTTAAGTTAGATGTGACCTGCTTTTGCTTTTTACCTTTCATACATCAATGTGGCATTTTAAGATTGGTAGAAAAAGATTTCCGCACACTTACATGTCTGCAGTGTCTCACTTTATTTCTGAGCATCCGCCGTTGACCTTCAGAGCATACATGAGGCAACAATGGACAATCTCAGTCTAATCACTGGCTGTATGCAATACACCTGTGTGCAACCCTAGTGGTAAAAGCTCTGCCTTCTGGGAGTTGTTGTGTTTTTTTTACTGCTTGGCGAAGTGAAAGGCATACAAATGGAAGCCATATTTGTCTTGTCATACAGCACCACATTATAAAACAAGGGTGGTACATGGTGAAGATGAATATTCCCATCTTTTAAAAGGAGGAGAATGAAATGGATTAAAACTCACTGTTGTGATTGTTGCCTTGGATGTAGCTGAAGAGCCTGCGGAAGCCAGCGTTCATGGCTGCATCCAGCTGCATCCCACTCAGAGTGGTGCTCATCCATTTGGTGGCGTGGTAGGTACGAATCTCATAGTCTTCTCCCTGCAAAACACACACACATATATGCACATACTTACTATAAATAAATTAATGGGTTTTTTTGTTTGTTTTTTAAATAATCTCCTAATCATTTAATTCAGTGGCTCTCAATGATTGTGCTGCAACACACTGGTGTACCTTGATGCCAATCCAGGTGTGCAGTGGGATTTTATGATAACCACACATTATTACTGCAACATTCAACTGGACCTGCACAAGCAGTTATGAATGAATTTTTAATTTTCTATATCAGTATGCTGTGTGCACCCATTTCTTAATAAAGAGGCTAACTCAAAACTGTAATTGTGCGTGTGACACATCAAAATCCCTGATTGGCAGCCAGTGGGAGGGATGATAAGATTTAAAAGGAGAAAGCCATGAGTGGGACAATGGCTCGCTTTAATAGACGGAGCAAATTACAACGAAGCACCAGTGAAGACGACCTACCACCAAAAGAAAAGAGGAAAAAAAATGTCCGTAGACAGTATCATCAAAGCTACCTGTCTTATTTTTATTGTCTTATGTCTTGATAAGAGTGATAATGGAATGGTTGTCTGTCTCTATATGTCAGTCCTGTCATAGTCTGGCGACCTGTCCAGGGTGGACCCCGCCTCTCACCCAGTGTCAGCTGGGATAGGCTCAAATACTAAATGAGACTTGGATAATACTACACGAGTTGTGTGAGAGTTTGTATCTGGATGTTTTAATATAGTTTTGCTGTTGTTAAATGCTTCTCTCTTTATTTTAATTCATCAAGAATTTTCAATGCACAAATAATAATTTGTGTGTGAGTGTGTTGGGAGGGTGTCACGGACTCTTTTAAGACACTGTCAAAAACATTGTAAGAAATGCTTCAACCCCACGCTTTGCTCAACAAATCAATATTATTTCTATTATTCTATCACTCACCCATCACAACATTCAAAGATTAAAGTGTCTTGTTTTGTTCAACACTCAGTCCGAAACACTCAGTTCAAAATGAAGGAGCTGAAGCCAGCGTTTGGCACTTTAACTTTTTTAAATTGATTTTCAGAAACAATTAATTTTCTTTTGATGGACTAATCTTTTCAGCTCTACAGAGAACTTTGAAATGGCTATCAGAAGTCCCAAATGCTCAAATGCCTTGTTTAGTCCTGTTATTAAACCTCAAAGCCCCAAAATATTCCAGTCATGATGCTATAAAAACAGACGCAAATCCCTCCTGAAAATTCCAGTTCAACTTGGGCTTTTGCTGATTATGTAAACTGCTGATTTAACATTTAAGCACAAACCTAACTGACATCTCCTGTCACATGTCTGTATCACAAACAGTCAAAGGTTTATTGTCCTACTTTGCAAGTTCACCTGGGAAACATTTACCTTCTTCTCCTCCTCTGAGTATTTGGGGCTCTGCAGTCCACTTGAGAACAAAACTTGTCCCAGAGCTTTCATCATGGCTGCAGGAGGGTGGTCAAAACTGTCTGATAACAAAAGTAAAATATCGACACACTAAGACATTTTCCAACAACTGACAAACATATAATGTATAATTAGGCATTATACAACCTGGTATATAACCAGTTACATCACGTCACGAGACGAGTTATGTATTCAAACACACCTTAGCTTACAAAACAACTCTGTTTTCAGTAAATAAATCATTTCCGGTCGAGCATTTCTTCACCGCTTCACTTAACGCTTCTGTTAAAACAAAGTTATCACCGTGTAAGTTGTAAATTCATTAAATACAACCATAAACAGAAGCGTAATTACCTGTAACGTCACGCGACTGGTGCAGCTGTAGCGGGATGAGCACGTTTGTTTTCATGGCATCGCTTCCGGTTACCTAAAACTGACACCTGATTGGCTGAGCGAGAGACCTTCAAAATAAAAGTCCACTGAGTAAATAAAGAGGCAGAAAAGTTCACCTTTGTCTCCATTTAAACTAAATTTAGGTTTGTGTGAGTGCCCCAACAGTCATGCTACAAATGGTGCAATTAAATTATAGCAATTATAAATGAAAATGACATCTAAAACACTAAAAAAAAAAAAAAAAAAGAGACAAACGAGAGGGGATAAATTTAAAAAATAAACTTCATATTCACTAAGGCATGATCTGAGGTGTATTTAAAATAAAATACTTGATAGCAGGGCAGAAATTGTGCATTATACAGAAGGGATATGTTAATGCAGTCTGACAGAATGTAAATCCCCTGATAATGTTTGCTAATAAAATATAAACTTAAACTTCATATCCACTAACATTATTAGGTACAATCATCAAATTTGTATGAGAACATGTCTGTGCTGTTTGTAATGACAACCTGCTGGCAACTGGTCTCATGTGTGGTCAATCAAGCCCTGATGACTGACTGGGTGCACCTGTAGAATGATCCTTAAATGGGCTGACTCATCATGCCTGAAATGTTTGCACTTCTGCACATTGTTTTCAACTGTCTTCACAGCCCCAATATGATATATATAATAGACACATTTAAAAATCCAGACTCCTGACTGAATGTCTTGTGCCCTGGGTGTGTGAGTCCTCCACACCAGAGAAGACTAACACAGGAGGGTTCTTTTTAAGGTGCAGCTACACTTTTGTGAACCCATGATCTGAAGTACACAGAAAATAGTGTCAGGTTGAAAATGCACTCTGAAAGAATGTATATGCACCTATTGTTTCTGCTTGCAAAGATTAAACTTCTCCATAGTCACCAAGATTGTTAGACGTGATCTGAAGTATATACAAAATATAACACTTGATGGTACGAAAGAGATTGTGCATTATAGAAGGGTTTACATATACTGGCCGACTGCATGTACAGCATGGTTGGACGAGCACCTTAATCACTGTGCAAATGCATTATCTGTCTAAAGATCACTCAGATTAATCAAATGTAAATAACAAGTTATATTTTGGTCGTTTGATTGGTACAAGTACCCAAGTTTAAATACATTTAACAAATCTATCTGTGGGGGTTGTGTGACCGACTCCTGGAAGTTACTGCTTTCAGTAACAGAGCACTTCACAACTGGACTAGTTTGGTCTTAATTCAAATATATATGTATGTATTTGTAGTTGTAGTGTATAGTAAAAAATACTGATCTGTCCTTTAGTTTTAATACAAATAAGTTACCATTACAAAGCAGGAAACTGACCCACAGGTCACAAATTCAGTGTCTGCCAGTTACTTTTTGGTAATTTGATTACTCGCACATTTCTCTGGGAATTTTAACCACTGAAGTACAACTATAACCTGGGTCTGACATTATTAAGTAATCTCATGGCCCTGTGTCAAAATCTAGTTCTAACATCTTTATTATTTTAGATTGTGCTGTTCTCACATGGTGCATTTGTTCATTATATTACTACAAAGTAACTGACACACAGAAAACCTGGGGCGGGTGGTATTCCATTTGTAGGACAGGTTGGTTTGAAGTCACCATCTATAGTGTGCAGTGAACCTAATGGCAACAGGTGCCTCCAAACAGCTTCATCCAGCAACGGCAATCATCACTAGACTACAGTCAAAATCAGGGGTCAGCAACCTTTACTATCAAAAGAGCAATTTTTGGCCAAAAACTGCAAAGCCATAACACTTATTTGAAACATATTTTAGCCTCTTAATAAAGGTAACGCAGCCTTTTAAGTCAAATTTAGCATATCAACATTACTAACAGATCTAAATGAGCATTGGTACTTTGATAACTTTTTGGATTAGGAATCCACAGCTAGCTTGGCTAAGGAGACTCAAGAATCCCTTAGCCATCATTTGTGATGTTTTTAGAGGAAACAGCGCCAAGCCAGATGTATGATGCACATTTTAGCTGATGAAATGTTAAAACACCTTTTAAATCGGTGTATAGGCTACGCACTTTTTCAGTTGAAAAATCTAAGAATCACTAATTGCCATATAATTTTCTGTCAAAGCCACAGGGAGCCACTGGAGAGGGGCCGCATGCAGCTCTGGAGCCGCAGGGTGCCTATCCCCTGGTCTAAATCAACTTTTACCAAGCAACTGAAAATTATTTCTGGGAAGATCATCTCCCATTTATTTACTACATTAGAATTATTTACATCACGGGGTCGATAGCTAACTTTACAAGAAAAAAATAAGTCATTTTGCAGTATTTAAGAAACACACAGTTCAGGCGATATGAGGCACAACCACAGAGAGGAGTCGGCATAAAAACCTTAAACCTAACAGGACATCTTCAAACGTTTAACACACACTCACACATGTGACAGATCGGTTATGAACGGGAAGAAAGCTGCTACATCTGAAACTGATTTGAACATCGATGTGATGGTCGGGATAACATGTTTGTCGTATTTAGACTTCAGCTACAGTTTTGCAGAAGTGAAGACTCGGGGTCTCCGTGGAGATGAGTAGGTGTAGAGCAAGGCAAGCGAGGCTGTGTTTACAGACATGGATGCATAGTTTAACATCTGTAACTCTATCTAGCATTATCCAAATTGCAGATGCATCTCTCTTGTCATTGCTCAGGTGATGTATGCACACACACGCACGTACACGAGCACTGTATGGAACTGTAAAAACGTAATCTACAGGGTCATGCAATCCAATGAGGAGACGACGGCAACAGCTTTCTGTCTCCATACTGTTGTATGAGGCGAGTCCAATTCATTACAATTCACAGAGCCAAGGGCAGTGGAAAAAAGGCAGAAAGACAGAGTGGTTTGTCAAATGTCTGTTGCTTACAGAGTCCAAATGTCACCGATGGAAATAGCAGCAAACAATTCATCACTTGAGCTCCAGAACTCCACTTACAACCTGGTAATAGTTTCTCTAAGCTACATTGTATGGAGGATCAAGACAGCCTTGATGATTATAAAACAGTGTGTTAATTAATATTTACATGAACATAACACAGGGGAGTATGTGATATACAAATGCGGCAAATTGTGGGTGAAGAATTCTTTAACTTTAAGATAGTTTTAATCTATATATCGGTGGGTTAATCTATTTGGCAGTAGTCCCTCTTTTACCGTCACAAATAAATATCAATTAAGGCATTGTATGATAACCTTCTCTAAGGCTCCATATCCTCCACGAGTTAGTGCATTCTTTGTTTTAGGTTGTAGCTGCTGAAGCTCTGGTGCCCTGCAAGAGTTTCAGGGCTGGTAATTCTGGTGGACGAAGGACAAAACGTCATCTTTGGACAATTTCTCAGGGTCCACGCGTGTCTGAGAATCATGGACTATCACCCCGTCCACCCAGGCCCAGAAGAGACGCTCAGAGTGGCAGACACTGAGGACGAAAACAAAGAAAGCATAATGTTCATTCATGACATCATCACATTAACTTCCCCTATCATCCGCCACTACAGAACTGATGATTCCTCATTTACATTTTCTGGCACAACTGATTAAATCAGAAATTAATATGTTGATGGACAATATGTTACGTACTGGAAGGGGGCAGCGGAGTTTGGAGGCATTTCATAGGTGGACTCCTTGGTGGTCTTGTTATAGAAGAACTTCATCTTTGAGTTTTTGCTGTATGCCATCGTCCACGGCTCTGAAGGACAGAGAGGGATTGTAATTAAACAGTAAGTATTTTAGCCACAGGATCATTGAGGCTTTGACATGCTTAAAACAAATTAAAGCTGCAAAAGAATTAAAGTATCACTTTTGACAAGGAGCTGCAGCAAAAACACAAACACGTACCATTGACAGTCTTAATGATGTAAAGGCCAGTGGGAAGGAAGTGTCGGTCATCTCTGCCGGTGTAGGAGAGACGTGGGACTCCCCCTGAGCTCTTTGTCACCTTCATCTCTAGTCTGGATGAGGAAAAGAAAAAAAAAAAAAGATCCTCCACATTTAGTGAATGATTATTTAAACTTGGCCTGATATTTTGTTATCATGTTGTGCACTGAATATCATCTGATCATACCTGACAAAGATTTTCTCCATTTCTTCCAGCCTGTAAACTTCCTTCACTCTGTTTGAGGTAAATGAGATGTTACATTTCAGGTCCATCCACATTTTAAGTTGTATACTTTGCTTTGAACATTAATTTGATATGATTTGATCAAATCGTTTTTCCACTAAAAAAAAAATTTCAATCAATGAATAGAAAATTATACAAGGGTAACTGTTTTTTCCCTAAAGTGACCATTTCGCCCCATGATTTTGTGCAACTAATAGGAACAACAATTTTTGATATTGTTCCAGGATTAACTGAGAGTGCTGTAGCCAGCAGCTCCAGAACAGCCATGTTCCCACTGTCAGTTTACGTCTGCTAAAAGTGTTTGTTTTTGCCACTGACAGGCTCAGATTTATATCTTAAGTGTCTGATAGGATCCAGCAAAGAAACTTTTTTTTGTTAGAGTAAGATCCTTTTTGTTTAACTGAAAACTCCCTCAAAATCACCATCACCAAACACATCAGACTCTATTTAAATACATAGTAATTTCAGCATGTATAGATCCAGTATATTTTCACATCGAACTGGGTGAATCAGGGGTTTATTTCAGCCAAACCAGAGTTTTGTGTGACTGTCAGAACAGCGGACAGAAGAACCAAGACAGCTTTTGTTGGTTTTATTTTGTTCCTGTTGACTGTTGAAAATAACTCTTTATTTAATGGAGTCTGGTGGACTTGGCGATAGCGATTTCAGGGCTGTTTCTGGTTAAATAAAAAGGATCTTAGTCTTTAACACAAAGGTCTGGCTCTGTAGGGATCCTTTCCATAAAGCTGTTAGACACTTAAAATTACAATCTAAGCCAGTGGCAAAAACAAGCACTTTTAAATCTCAGCTGCTTGCTGCAGCGCTCGAGCTTAATGCTGGACAAATTTCAAGTACTCTTGCTCCCATTCATCACTCAGACGCAATAACATGGTAAAATAGGGTCCAGGTTGAAAAATAGCAACTTCTCTATGCATCCTTCTTCCTTGTTGAAAAATATATAATCTACAAGTATGCAAACTTTTTAACTTAAAGTTTCATCAATGGACGCAAGATGTCTCCTGCTTCACTGAGATGTCTTTCTTATTATATGTGCACTGAAGCTTCAAGCTGCTGCAAAACTCTTGTTTAAGCTGCATACTGTGACATGCTGTGCTTCCAAACAAGTTGTGATATCACAAAATCATGCTTGTATGCACAAGTCTTTAACTCAGATGTACGTCACCAATATTTGTCTGCATCCAGAGTACTGTCAAAAGAGTGTTTGATTTTTTTTAAATTTTATAAATCAATACCTGATAGGGTTCATGTCTGGCCTGCTGGGTTTGGCTACTGCCTTCACAAACTTCTCAGCCATCTGGATCCTGGACATACGATGGTCATTACTTAGTAAACTATAGAAAACTGGTATGAAAGTACAATGTATTGTGATAAAGGTCAATTTATTTTCAACAATGAATGCTGTACAAGAAGATGATTTTGAGAATAAAGCTCTCCTACCTTTGGTTGAAGTGCTGTTCTCTTACATCAGTGCCATTCAGTATTAGTGCGTCCATTACATGAACTGCGTTGATTCTACGCTGAGCTTTGCCCTGAGGACCAAACACACTGTATTCATACATTTAAAACCATACACACAAGCAGCAATAACTTGTTTGCTAACAAGAGAAAAATCATCAAGAAAGCACGACACAACAAAAGTACACATCATCTCATCAGAACTATTATTTCAGCATTAACAGAAATGGAGCCAAGCTTTGTGAGATTAGGATCCTGGCTCTCATCTGTTTTAAGTTTCCAAACCCTCCTCTCTCACCTCGCCCTTCAGCTCTTGGACGATCTCCACACTCAGAAGTGTATCTCTTGGCAGCTCCAGTTTGAAATTCTCGAGTTTCCTCCAGCGCACGGGCATCTTCCCCTCCCATGTGTATATCTGAGATTTCTGCAAAGGCCAAGGGAAAAAGGAAGGAAATGGAGAACAGATTAAAAAAAGCAGGTTCAATGACAGGCTACTGTGCTTTTAAATGAGCGGTAAAGCCTCTCTGGTCACCACTATCCATCTAAATAAAATATAAAAGCATTAGAGGTGAAAGGATTTGGCGTTTCAGCTCTGTATTCTAATCTTTTTCAGAAGAAAAGGAATCAATCTTTCACAGAAAATAGCTGAATTTGATGACACCGCCCACGCTGTCCCATATATATAATGCATATAGAACCATTTACTGGATATCAAATATTGAAAATCTTAAAATAGACACATTATATCTGACAAGTTCAAAAAGAGGACAGTGCAGTGTTCCTCTTTTTAAGACTCACCCCCAGTGCCAGGAGGAAGATCTGCTCTCCACCTCCCACAATGCACCTGTGGTCCAGGATATGGCGTAACTTGTCAAGAGTAGTAGAGTTGAGGGGTGTGAGCTTACACTGGAAGGACTCCACATCTGAGGACTGAGGTGCGACAGAAGTAAAGAGTAAATACTGTTCAGGATTTACCAAAGTGTGCAAAGATGCTCAACTTATTTATTAACTGACCTTAATTAGTTCGTAGAATTTTGACTTTGGATCTGAGGAAGCAGGTGTGACTCTGGCCTTGTCTGGGACCTGAAAAGGGACATATCATGTATTTAGGAGTGGAGCAGTATTGAAATGTTTTCATTAGTTCTACATAGTCCAACTTCAATGTAGTGCACGTATCACAGTTTCTCTACTCACTCCCCAAAGTTTCAAACACTCCTTCCTGATATCTGCTTGCCTCGGCTCTGAGAGGGTCCTAGAGAAACAAATGTCACACAGTCAGCTGCATACATAAACACCATCACACATGGCTATACTGCAAAAGGGTCACAGACAAGAACAAGAACAAGAGAGGGGACTCACGGGTCTACGACAAAGGCGTGGATCTTAGCCAAGGCCTTGATCTGGACTGCACAGAGGCTACAGTGAGAGTTCATATGTCAGTCACTTGGTTTGAAAGAATGAAAGGCCTGTGTGAATACTGTGTGTCTCTACCTCTCGTTGGAGTTGACCATGAACTGGTAGAAGTCTGTGTCTTCCTTGATGATGCTCAGAGGGACCACACCTGTAACGTCCATGTCTGTGTTCTTCAGCTGGTTCAGCTTCAGGTTGACTTTGAACATGTATTCCCTGACGGCGTCTGAACCGGGCTTTAGACCACGACAAACGATGTACCTGCGGGTGGCAGTAATGGCAAAGAGTTTAACATTTACAAAAATTGTCTGAACACACTCTCTCCTCTTAGTCTAAATCAAAAATTGGATAAATAGTAGTGAGACTCTCTCATTTCCTCTAAGACTGCTTTAGTAACCAACTCCATACAGCCCATAGGTTACACACACCTCTCAGAGTTGGCAGGCCTGCTGGTGACGGGTTTGAATATCGAGATCCTGTCGAAGCAGAGGTAGAGCAGGTAGACCAGACCCACACTGAAGGGCGTGAAGAGGTCAAATGTCTTGCAGACAAAGTTACCACCTGGAGAACATAAAAAGTGCCACTATCATTTAATCTGAACCCATGGAAACAAACATGCAGTACATGTGCTCACACAGACAAGTATAATAACATAAATATGACAAAGGTATACAGACAGTGTTTCCAGAGATGCAGATGGAAAGATGCTTTCATTATTTTCACAGATTTTTTTATGAAAGTTAGAAACACCAGGGAGCTTTCCACTTTGGCAGAGTTTACAACAGGAGTAACTGTTGGAAAGGAGCGCAGACTAACAAGGTGACTCCTTCGTCATTCATTCATGCACATGTATACACATACCTGTCCTGAGTGTAGAGAGGGCAGTGAGGAACTGACAGAGCAGCAGCTGTTTGCTCAGGATCTCCTGGATGTTTTCCTGGCCTTCCACAGAGAAACCCTATCATGGACGATCATCAAACCAAGATTATCCAATTGAAAACAAAAAGCGACCTCCTCAAAGCAGCAGCTATAAATTTACTCTGCAGTAAAAAAGAACAAACATGTAAAAAAGTCTCACCCCATCTGCCATGAGGACGTGCAGCCCTCTCCTCTCTGTGTTCTCCAGGACAAAGTTTCGGAAGGCAGTCATGTTTTCTGGCCGAGTGATGTCTCCATCGCCGTCCACCCCTCCCTCACCTGGGACACACAGAGGTCAAGCTTTCACTGAATCATTCATCACCTGAGACGTGACCAGTTTCTGTTCTCCCCTGAACGTGTCCACATAGAAATCATGTCAAGACAAAAATGTCAAAGTCCAACGGAATGTTACACAAAACAAAGGGCATCCTATAATAAATCATCACATATATCGCACCATCTTTTACAGTTTCTGTTCCTCACCCACTGTGTGAAGGTTTGGGGAAAAAGCATTGAGGAAGCAGACTGCGATGTAACCACTGACAGGCTCACATTGTTGTGTCTGACAACTTATGGAAAGGATCCCTGCGGAGACAGACCTTTTTGTCATAGAGTGAGATCCTTTTTGTTTAAACAGAAACACGACTGGAATTTCCATTTAAATTTACAGTAATTTTAGCATGTATGGAGCCAGCACATTTTCACATATAACTGGGAGAATTAAGGGTTTATTTCAACCAAACCAGAGTTTTGTGTGATTGTTGGAACAGTGGAAAGACAAACCAAGACAGCTTTTGGTATTACTTTGTTTCTCTTGACTTTGAATGAAGTGTGTTTTACGATAATAAAATTTCTGTTAAATCAAACGGAGTCTGGTGGTTTTGGCGATAGCAATTTCAGGGCTGTTACTAGTTAAACAAAAATTCTTTAACTCCTTAACAAAAAGGTCAATCTCTGTGGGGATCCTTTCCATAATGTCTTCAGACACTTAGAATAATAATCTGAGCCTGTTAGTGACACAAACAAGCACTTTTAGTGGATGTAAACTGAAAACGTAAAGTTAAAAATGACCAAAATAATTTTAAAAAGTGTGCGTACCGTAGTAAGGCTCAAACAGCTCACTCGGCGCTGCAAAGAAATCCTCCAGTTTGAAGTCACAGGGTCCTTTCAGCGTCATGCCAAACCCCTTGGCATGCCAACGCCTCCTCCAAAGTATGTACTCTGAAAAGCCCCCAGGCCCCGCACAGACGTCACCGAAGTATAGGAGCTCGCCCTCGCGGTCCTTCGTCAGAGGTTTCTACACAACGAAAACGGTTTGTCTCAACATCTGTTTATATGAACAAAGGTTCAGTGCAGCACACGTCAGCTGTTAGTGTGACCAGCTCACCCCTTGTGAATCCTTTGGGTTGGTGAACATGTGGTCGAGGCAGTGGTCCATGTTGGCCATTTTCATAGCTGCTCTAAACACAGAAAAAAAGACAATACAACTTGTCACTGTCTTTAAACGTTCCGCACACTCCACTCTTTAATCAAAATATGCTGCATTTGGTAAAAGGCTTACTTCGGGATATCCAAACGAAAAACACTGTTTACATGACCCGTATCAAATTCAGTATATTATAATATTCAGAACAACAGTGGTGCTAAAGTGTGCACGGAAACATAGTCATTAATAATTCGCCAGTCCTGTTGTTCACTGCTGAAAGACTTACCTGTTGAGGAAGATACCTCCTCTGATTGTCTCGTATGGGTTGGAGCGTGTCCGTGCTCTCCTCATCTCCTCGCCCTCCAGGTTATCAAACACTGTCTGAGCATCAAACAGACCAAGTGGTTAAACTCAGGAATATAACAACACTATGATTTTGGTATATTCAGTGTAGAGGGCAATGAACGGAGCTTTACACGAGGAAAAATCTATAAATATACGTATTATGCACAATACAGTGGAGAACAAGGGATGCCAATAGTTTATAACAAGAACACACACACAAGTTATAACTCACCTTACACCTTAGAAGAGTGTGCAGGAGGTCCTCAGTGCAAAACTCTGTCTCATCCTCAATCTTGAGTTTTCTCTATAAGCCGAAAAATATGACTTTAAAAACAAAATGTGGACACATGAGGCGAAAGAGTGTGCCTGAGTGAACACTGTGGACGATACAACAGTATATGTCTGAGTGTTTGTATTCACCTCTCCCAGTTTCATCCAGTCCCTCAGCTCATCTGCATCTGGGTTCTCTGTGGTGCATTCTGGGAACCAGTCTACCTTCTCTATGGCACTGGGCTGGACAGACAGACAGAGACAGGGATGTAAACAGCTCATGTTGACAGGTCATTACGATGTTTACATATGAAAAACAGAAAACAGAGAGAACAGTTCGATAATAGACAATACACATTAATTTACAGAAAACATTACATGAATATTATTTACTTCTGTGTACCTCTGGTTCATCGCGCCAGTCCACATTTAGCTCCCCCTGAAAGCCCTGCAGTGTGAGACCGAGACCTCTTCTCCCTCGCTGGGTGGAGGCCTCCACAATCTCTTTGCGTCCCTGTCCAAACTTTCCCAGACCTTCACCCTCACGGAAACCCATCTTGGCCTAAAGGTGTGAGACATAAGAGAGAATCAAGGAGTCAAGAAAAGACACTGGAAAACTGTTTCTTTTGAATATGTTGCAAAATAAACTAAAAATGTCCTCATCTATCTAAGCTTATGAACAATCCAAAATTCTACAACACAGACTCTGAGACTGTCGTGTAAAATATCTTAAGTTAGTGCAGGTTTCAGAACATTACCATGAGTTTCTGTGACACGCTGTTGTACATGGAGAAGTTGGAGGAGGCCTGAGAGGGGTCATTGTCTTGGTCATCAAAGGACGATATGGAGGGCATGGAGAATCTCGGTCTATGATCATCCTGGTCACTGAGGGAATCATTTTGGCTCGAGTCTAGACAGGACAAAATCACAGACAAACATCACTAAACAAGAAGAGAACTTCTGAAGTTATTCAACAAAGGCTATATTGGCGCCGACCATGTTCACAAGGCAGTTCACGCTACAAAAACAACACTTCCTGTTCCGCAATAACAGCCCCGCCCCCACCTCCTCCCTTTAGGTAAACTCTCATACAAGCAGTTCTATTTGGCCACCTGAATGTAATGCAACCTGTATTAAAATATGAGCTCGTAAACAACGCAAGTACAAGCCATTCATGGATAAACAGATGCAGGCAGAGACACCAAAGTCAATTAACAATCAAACAAACCTATACAATTATCATTATGCTTATCTAGTCCCTGTTCAGCATTACAATCTTGTGCTGAACTGAATTCTAAGGAATAATGTACAGGGCGATTTAAGATTCTTGCATTACCCTGTGCATCTTTATTTTGCAATTATGACCTACTCACTGTACATTATCCTGCTTATACATGGCTACTTACTAAAAAAACAGCAATTTGATCCCAAATATTGATTTTAAATGATTTTTATTGATTTTAAAAAGACTTTATTGCTTCTGGTAAACATCAATGATCAGAATTGCTTCCACAGCAGCGGTGTGTCCTTCAGAAATAACAGACCACAGAATGCCATAACCAACAAATCAGAATCAATTATTCAGTGATGGCGTGTAAAAAAAATCGGTCAATCCACAGCTTTTGGGTCTCTTTTGGAACACATCTGAAAAAATACCCTCAACAGAGGGCTGAATCGGGTTTTGAGATAGCAAATCAAAGCTCTATTCACTGACTTGAAAGATGTAACATGTACTTGAACTCAAGTGACCCTTAATCCAGTGGTAGAATGTAGCAACATACACATACAAAAAACTGTACTTCAGTACAATGTTGAGGTACTTTACTTTACTTGAGTATTTTCATTTTAATTTATACTTCCACTCCATTACATTACTACGTGACATTTTATTATAACGTTAGTTAATAGTTACTTTGCAGATTTAGATTATTAATACTAAATATAATTCAACCCATAAATTATGTTACATTATTATAGGTTAAGCTACCTATACATATAAATAGTAATTAAAATTAGTTACATCTTTTCCAGCTGCAACATTAATAAAGCAATGTACAACATTAATGCTTTAACGTAATGTAATAATGCAATATATGCGATTCAGAAATGGGCCATTCCACATCATGAGTACTTTTGCTTTAACACTTTATACATCTTCTTGGGTAGAATTTTGATTGCAGGACTTAATACTTGTTTTTTACACAGTAGTATAGCTACTTTTAGTTAACTATAAGATCTGAGTACTTCTTCCACCACTACCTGAATCACATCTTGGAGAAGCACATCATTTATTTAAATGATTTATACTAAATGGCTTTTAATATTAACTAAAATAATGGCAGACCGTGTCTGGAGGTGTTAAATAGATCTGTCTACCTTGTCTGGATAACTGCGACTCTTCATCTGAGCTGCTGTCATCTCGATGCCTCTTTGTCCCCTGTGGTGGTGCCGGCGCTGCTTCAGCTCGTCTCTTCATCCTGGCTGAAACAGAGCAGAGGGGACAATAAGAATATCGTAATCTGTCTGATGGATGAGGTGCAGCAGCACACAGAGAGGATATAAAAGAAGACCAAGGACTGTGACAGGAATACCCAAACATGGAGGAACAAAATAAATGAAACAGAGTAGCAGAATCTTACTTCATGCACATGTCAAGAAAACAACACAGGCAGACTGAACCAAAACAGCATGTAAGCCAGTGATGCATTCATGAGAGGTGGCCAAAAGCTCTGTGGCAGACGATGCTGAAGCTGGAATTATTAGTCAATATACTGATTGATGGATACCGCATGCATACAGAGCTAATTATTTAAGTAAAAAGTTTTCTTAATTTTATTATTATATAATCAGTGTAATGGCATTCCTTCTAGATATCGAAATAACCCACTGATGAGCAGTAGGCACATTAACTTAAGTCTGATGTGAATGACGGAATTTAATCTAGTTTAAAATAATTACTAAAGAAGTATTAATTACACAGTCACACAGTAGAAAAACTATGTGCACTTATCTCTAACACAGCTCTCTGCTCAACTAAACTGCACGTCAACCATTCAAATAAAGAGAGCGTCATTATCAATATTCAAGATGCATTTGTCTTTGTCCATTTATATGCAACACCTAAGTTTCATACAATAGCATGACATTTCAGATTAACGTATATTCACATATTGCGGTTCCTACAATTCGCCTTGAATTTTTTCAACCTAAGACATCACTTTACACTGCTACAATTGTCCTTTCACATATTTGCCCTTTCCAAAATAAATAAATAAAATGAAAATTAACAGTTAGTTGCAGGTGTAACATCTGCCTGGTGCATTGTGAGCAATGCATATGCACTGACTTGCATGTTTTCTTACGTATGAATGCTCAACACATAAATATGTATGAAGTCAAAACAGGAAAAACTGGTAATCAGTGAACAGTGAATCCTGCCATGACTCTGAACTTGTTTGACCTACACAGAGCAAGGTAAAAAGGGTGCAAACTTTAGTTCTCTGGGGCTGAAAAGGGTAATTGGAGAACATTTTGAAATTCCCATGCAAACACAATCCAAAGCATGTATGTTGAGGTGTTAGGTGACTGTATTTCTGTCGTGGTATCAAGTGTAGGTTAAAAATGGATGCTACTACCAAGTGTACACATAAACGATCATGTAAACAGCTCGCTTGTTGATCTTGGGACATCTAGCCACGGTTAACGTCCCTTGTGTATTAAAATTACATACCTAGTCGACATCACACACAACACAAGCGATGTCTTGAACCTCCACGTTGCAATAACTTGATAATTATTATGTTAACAACTGGAAAATAAACGTCCTGCAAATACGAGCCGTTACCTCTGTGTGTGTGTTGCAGTTAGCAGCAGTCAGCTATCAAAGTTTGGTAAAGTCAGCCCATGCCACTCTCCAAGATATATTACAGCAGGCAAACACAGCTAAAGTGAGCAGACTTGACTGGTGGATGTTTTCGGTGTTTTCTGGGAAACGAAACTGCGCAGCTGTAGCAGCGTTTAGCTTTTAGCTAGCTCCGTTAGCCTGCTAGTTTTTTACCAGCTCAGGAGAAAAACTTCACTCTTCTGTGGCGACACAGCGGTGACAAAGCGTCACTTCCGCATATGTTTCGAGCTCCCCCACTCGGATATTTAATTGCGTGGAAACTTTTGTTGCAAATACACTTGTTTTTTGCAGTTTACATTAGCCCGCGCTCTGTTTCCACAGACATCTGGGGTCCTTCGGCTTCTGACGACACGCAGTCATGATGCGCGTGACGTCATGGCTGTCTATGCAAGTGCCTGTTTGTTTTTGTTGATATTATTTTATTTTATTTGGATTATTCGTTTCATTTTAAATCTTTTTATTGAAATTAAAAAAAAATGGAGTCACAAGTACACATAGAACAACATCAAACAAATACACAAGTAACTAAACATTTATTTTTAATTTTCATTGATTGTATTCATTTTATTGGTGACAACCAGCTTTGATTACTGCTTGTTGTCTTGGATAATGACTATGACATGCAAAGGTCTATTATAAACAAAGGATATGCGTGTATGTTGTCGACAGAAATGTTTAAATAAAAAAGAACATGTGTATGACAGACATAAAACTTTATTTTTCATCTTGATGATTAACACAGTCGCACACAAGCAACTTTGCATTGACTACAGAAATGATGTAATTACCTACTCAGTAGAAAAACAAGATCTCCACTGCAGCTGGATTGTCACTGGTTGGCACCCCACATGCTTCTTTAGGTGAGCAGCCTAGTTTTTACTCTGCAGTACTGTACTGTGCACTCTCTCTACTCTGCAGTCCCCAGAAAGTTATGAAAATTAAAACAACCCTGCTGAAAACTAAGATTAAACCTGCCTGTCTTTACATTTATATTGGCATGGATAAATACCACAAGTGCCAGGTGAAAAAAGGCACCTTAACATTTTTATGGGTGCAGATTGTTTTGATTTTCTTGTGCCTAAGAATATCACTAGTTGGGACTCATTTACATAAAACTTTAACTGCATTGTTTTTTGTGAGTGCGATTATGTGATTAGATTTTCCTTTAATCAGTCTTGCATGTCTGTTACATTAGGCTAAGCCGTTCTTGGCATGTGATTTCAGGGATCCTGAGCTGTCCTTCAAAACAATGATTAGGCTATTTCCAGTGGTAGCTACTTTACAATGGGTTGTGAAAACAGGCATGTATGCTTTCCTGTAAGGAAAAAAAAGTCACACAGGAACATGTCAGTGTAACCTGTGTGGCTCCGGCCTGTCTGCACACTGAGTGAAAATCATTTTTCTCCCACAGGCTAAAGCAATCATCTTTTCAGTGTATTTTCAAAATGTGAGCGCTGAGCCAGGTACAGTAGATCCTGTGGGGTTATTAAGTTTCAAGTAAACGCTCCTGCTTTCGTGATGCAGCTTGAAGCAAAGCTGTCAGTGCATCGCATGCCTTCATTGATGAGTCTGTCAAAGCCTTCTTAGGAGAAACAATGTCAATGGCCTGTTTTCGTGACACAAGGCAGATAACTAGAGTAGGCACTGAAGCTCTACTTCCTGACAGTAATTCTTCTATAGGACAAAAATAATGTTAGAAGGTGCAGATGACTTTAGCAGGATACTGTACTTCATTGACACATTTTTATGCCTTTTAAATTTTAACACACACACACACACCTATTCATTCTGCTTCAGCCTTCAGATAGTAACTGTCACTTTGCTTTGTCATTGAGGTCATCTAAATATACTTTTGTGTAAACTTTTTTTTAATGGAACTGCTTATGTTTCAGATGCATCTTTAAGATCAGTCTTTTATTAAAAAGAGGTGACTATATAAAAATCTATATATCGATAAATATTTATGAAAGTCGTCTGGCTATACAAAAGACAGATAAAATCGGGAATAGTGAAAAGAAAACAGCAAGGAGCATGAGGCATGGTTAATGGCAACTGTAAAATGCCAAGTTGTTGATCTGAATTTGGTCCGTCACCTTTCTCAAAAAACTCTGGAACAATTATCACCTGAAATCTACTTAATTCCAGAAATGAAATACTTTACAGCAAAGGTTAAGTGCTGGCTTAAAGCATATCAGAGCTGTACCCATGTTTAGCTCACTGTAATGTAAATTACGAAGGTGTAGTGGGGTGTGGTCTGTCTGTTGTGTATTGTATTTCCATAGCTATAGTATGTTGCTGTTTTCAAATTCAAAGGCAGGTAATTTGGAGACAAGACCAAATTGTGTGACTGTGTGTAAATGTTTAGATAAAGTGATGTTTTTGCTTTTGTTGTGCCTGTAGACACCATCCCAGCATCCACTGTTGCAATGCGATTTGCCTTTTTAATTGTTCCTAATTGTTAAACTGCCTCTCGGTGACCCCAGCAGACGTCATTACAGCGTTGCCTTGTCATGCGTTGATGAGGCTGTGTTCTTCTCCCCCACATAATTTGTGTCCAGTAGACTAAGAACATTTCTCACAGGTATATTGGTCCACCACATCTCCAGTTGCTCTGCTAATCCTCCACTGACACACACAAAGACAAACACAGTCCAGCACCATGTGACCTGCTTACGCAACGAAGCCAAGGCTTTATATGCAACCTACAGGGACCGGTGTCCCTCAAGGGAGATCATCATAGTGCAGGTGCATATCTGAGTGAGGGAGCGGGGAGTGTGTCTTGGGACACAAGGGAGAGCTGCTGCTGCTGACAGCTTAGTGGAGGAGACTGAGGCCAGAGAGACACTGAGGGCTTCACGGTGATAAAGTTGCCAAGCAGAGAGTCCTGAGGGCCGGTTGCAGAGGGGTTTCCTGTGGTCTCAGCTGTGCAGCGCTGGAGAGAACAACAACAATGTTTTTCCGCATCCCTCGACTGACCCCTGGATATATTAGATTCCTGCAGGTGCGTAAGATGCTTTGGGGCGATTTTCTTCTCTGCTTAGATTAATGATTAGTCTTGGGCATCAAGGGGCATCTGCAGTGGCACAACAGTGGAGCAAATTCCATTAGAGCCTCTAATAACAAACAAGTGTTGGGACCTAGAGCCACGGCCCTGCACGTTTCCCTGCCTACAGTTGGTGTTGGCAAATTTTGCCTTTTCTGCCTCAGTTTATGGTGGAAATGTCTTTAATTTTGTCAAAATATTGCTATTTTCATGTTTACTGGAGTTAAACCATCTTATTCATATCTGAAGAAAAGGTCAACATAAAAAGACATGAGACTGTCGCTTCAGTGCTCTGCTGAAAACTCATTTTAAACCGATGCCACTGACTCATCACTGTACCCAAAGTGTCCATTTGTGTGTGTTTGTCATGGCAGGATTTAGAATAGGGGATTACAGCAGCCTGTCTTTAAATGGATTTGAATCAGAGATGCCTTAGCTCCCTGGGGGCAGGTAAATGCCCTCTAATTGGATCTCCAGAGGAATAGCATGAGACCCATGTTCCCAATCACCCCAGTGGGTGGCTCAGAGACCTGCAACTAGTTTTGGGAAGCAACAGTGTGGTTTATGTTTGTTTTTAAAAATGACAATGTCGAACCTCATTATCTGTGTCTCAGCTCATCAGAGATCGTGTTAGATTGTTCTCACTGAGATGAAATACGTCAGAATTACATAAATGGCGATAATGTGATCAGTACCTGCTGTGCACTTTTGTAACTGAGAACCTTTCTGTCGCTGAGACAAACATGGCAGTGACGAGCTAAGAAAATAACTGATTGTATATCTGACTTTAGGACATGTGTTGGATTGGCTCAAATTTCGGTGATGTCTCCAAACCTGCACAGGACTGACACAATGACTGTATGAGGTTGAATATGTATTGAAACGTGACAAAATGGAGACCCTAGTGCGGCTCTTCCCTTATGGTAAGACCATCGCCGGGATGAGGCAGGTGTGCGACCAGGGTCACCTCTTTAAGGACTCTACTGCGGCCAGAGCAAGGAGGAACGTTGCTGACACGCTGCCTTGGTCGCCATCGTCCCTGGCGATGATCGTGCCCGGTGGTGGTAGTCGTGGCTACGTGGGTGGTGACCCCTGCTCTCTCTTTCAGACTCAGGCAACCCAGACTGTGCTGCAGAGCCGAGAGGGCCCTGCAATGCCACGCATGGCCGTCCTGCTGGGACTCATGGGGATCGGCATGTCTGGCTACAGCTCCCGCCAACTGACACTGAACTACAAGCCGGCGAGTCACCTGTTTAGATGAGCCGGATGGAGGACAGGAGCATAATTACCCACACACACACACACACACATAATCTTGTACTTCTGTCTTTGTGAGGGCTCTAATTGACATAATACATTCCCAAGCCCCCCACCCCACCCTAACCTTGACCGTCACAACTCAATGCCTAATCCCAACCCTGACCTGTACTTGAACCTAACTGTAACCTGAAACTTTAAGATAAAGTCTTAACCCTCAAACAGGCCTTTGAAGAAGTGAGGATCAGCAAAAATGTCCTCACTTTGTTAAAAACATGTTTTGGTTCTCACTATGTAGCGAGTACAAGACGCACACACACGCACACACACACACACACACACACACACACACACACACACACACACACACACATATGCACTTATACTCAGAGTTAAAGTTTGACATTTTGGAAAACACGCCTATTTAGACTGTTTCTTGTCTCCAAGCAGTTGCCAGGCAACCAGTGGAGATTTCAGTAAGCTAGCCACCTAAATCCCCAATTGCCGTTTTTACAATTTGGTTTTTGCATGGATTTAAAAAAAAAGATATTAATGGGTTAATTATTGAACTTCGAGGTGCTTGCAGGTGGATTTTATCGCCATTTGACGGAGCCAGGCTAACCGTTTCCATGTTGTTCCAGTCTTTTAAGATAATCAGCTGCGGGCTGGAACTTTATCCACCTAATCAAGAAACAAAATAAGCATATTTCCTAAAATGTCAAACTGTTTCTTTGAGAGCAACATGGAAAGACCATCAAGACTAAGCGATACGATGCTGCCAGGTTCTATGTTTCTGTTTTCGTGTTTTTCTGTGCATCATTACTAATAATCCCATGTGTGGTTCATGTTCAGCGTCGTTCTTGTTCTGAATTTCATTATGATTTTGGTGTGTAAGAGATGAAAAGATTGTTGCCTTAAGGCTCCGTTTGTGCAGTAGTTTGTGACTAATATGCAGTGGAACAGAAAGGCAGCTTTAGATGTGTCTGATGAGCATGGCTGACTTCATATTTGAACCACAGTCCCTCCCCATGTCCCGTGCCTTATCATGGGAGTATTCAGTCTGAATTGACCATTTAAAAAATATTTCTGATACCAAAGATCCCAAAGAAATCACATTCAAAAGTCTTTTAATACATTTCCTCTGGTATTTTGTCAGTTCCCATAATGTGACACAGAGCTCCCTCTTGTTTCAGAGGATAGCCGGTGTTGTGACGTCATGACATGTTTGCTTTGTTTGGATTTCTTGGGAGACATCGCATCAGAAGCAGCTTTGACTCAGAGAATCAAGGCACCTGTATTTCAGTCTGCGTTCACTCTTGATTCTGGAGTTGACAGTTTGAGTTCTGGTCTTTTTTTGATATCTCTCCCCTTTGACAAAATACCAGAGGAATAAGTAAGGAATTGCATCTGAATTCAATTTGTTTGGCTGCGCTCAGCTCCTGAAAATGCACAGAGAAAATAAACAGAAATGTGTGACCCTTTGATGTATAACAATGCTACTTTGCACTTTTTGTGTACATATCCTGTACATAATCATGTATGTATGGCTCGGGTGCTGAATGAGATTAATAGAACGTGACACTGGGTGCTACCAGCCTGTGTTGTGAGCTGGACTGGGCGACATCTAGCTGGATTGACACACTGCTGTGTTGTCAGGCCGAGGAACCAGGACAGCCACCCTGTGTACCACCTGAGCCAACATGTGAATCCACCTGGATCTCTCCCAGTTGCACACCACTGTCTGACAAGATGTAGATGAATGACCGATACGGTCTCTTAACATAGCTAGACTTTTTTCTTCTTTTTTTTTTGGCTGTACATCTGCTGTGTGTAATGCTTTGTAATGGAAAATACATGACTTTGACAGCATATGAATGTATCACCGACGCTATGATGTGATTGTAAAGATGACTGTGTGTCCTGTGCTGGTTTAACAGAAAAGAGGTTATGTTAATAGTTTGAGTATATGAGGAAAGATTAGCATGTTAACAGGTCACAAGGTGTGTGCAGTGATACAATGATCCCTCGCAGATCCTCTTACGATACATGTCTTTTTTAGACCAGCTTATTCTTACATATGAGAGGGGTCAGTAACCCTGAAATGGAGACACGTAAGAGTGTGACAAAGGAGGATATGTGTGTTATTTATGTCATTTAGGCTTCTAATTTAACACGTTTCAAATAGATTATGTGTTGGTGTTGTTTATCATTTAATTGCTGCATAGCCAGTTTTGCTTGTTTTATTTGTGTGTTTTCTTGTCATTTTTTTGTTGACAGTTAGTCCTCACTGTGGCACAAAGGCATAAGATGTCTCAAATATCACTCAAAAGTGTGATCTTATCTGAGTTTGTATTACAATTTGATGAGGATTTGCAATGGTGTATATATACAGTATATACAGTGTTGTACATTTTGTAATAAATCAGGTTAAATCATTTGTGGTGGCATTTGGCTAGTTGTTTGTGTTTATTCTCTAGATTTGCCACAGTGATGTAAAGCATTACAAATGCGTAACAGAGCACCTTTAAAATTGTATTGTTTTTTATTATCTAACCACTCTGTATGCAACAATAAATTACAAAGAGTGTAAAGATGCGGTCAGATTTTGTATGTGTCTCCTGTGACTGTCTAAAAAGAAAAAGAAGAAGTACTAACTTCATGCTCTAGATGTCAGCATAGATTATTTTTAGCCATTTTCAACCTGTGTGTGAGCTTCACTTCTTCATTCATGGCGACAACTGGCTTCGCCCTGGAGCCACTTTTGCAAAATGACAGGAGGGCCAGTTAATAAACAAACATATAATATTTATCAGGCAATGCATTGCCTGCTCTCAACCTTTTGACATGGGCTGTCCTCACGTGTATGTGGAGGCATCTCTAGGATATGAAGATATTGGTGGCTTCTCTGACCTCTGAGGATCTGGGGGAATCTCCTCTGGCACTTTTTTGATAAAAAAAAGCTATTTAATGTTCTCTGGCACCTTATTGACATTCAAAGTACAAAATTCCCAGTGTGAATCACTTTGTTTTGTAATTGGAAAACTGTCTGTGGGCGACCCAGTACTCTATTTCGAGCCAGATTTGGCCTAAGACCATGAGTTGAGAATCTCTGCATTAGGGTGTGCAAATGGGCATCATTTTATTTTTCTAATCCATTTTTTAAACATGTAAATGGACCTGCATTTGAATAGTACCTTTCTAGTCATCTGACCAATCAAAGCACTTTTTACACCATGAGTCACATTCACCCATTCACTCACACAGTCACACACTGGTGGCCGAGGCTACCATACAAAGTGCCACCTGCTACTCAGTTTTTGACACACTCACACACCAGCATCATCAGGAGCAATTTGGGGTTCAATATCTTGCTAAAGGATACTTTGACATGCAAACTGGAGGAGCCGGGGATCGAACCACTGATCTTCCGATTGGTGGACGACCCACAGCCGCCCATGTAGTCATGTGGAGATCGGAATCTGTTTTTCAAGAGAAAGCTGTATACAAAAACAACATATACAGGTCAGACAAAGACACACAATCATTCTACATATTTACCCCTAAGATAAGCGACTTCAAGTGTGATTGCAAGTAGATAAGTAAGTACTTTTAAAATTTTCACATGGAGTAAGAGGATGCAACTTAAACATTTTTTGGAGCTAGTTTCATTTGTCTGCAGCATGTTATGCGATGCTATGTTTTCCAGGTTCAGTGTGAAAATGAGGTACAGCTAATGTTAAGATGTCCTGACACATGACATTGTAGTACAGCCTGAGTGCAGAGGTAACACGGCAGTATTTGCAGTAGAGCCTTATTAATACACAACATACACCGCTGCTCCCTTCTGTTTGTTAAGGAGGATCGTCCCACCTTTTTAAACAAGATGCAATGGTGCATAAGAAATGTATTTAGCTGTGATACACTGAGTCGACAGGCTTTAAGGTGGAGGAAGAAACATGCATGCAATGTGCAGTATGTAACCGGAGGAAATAAAAAGCATGACCCCTACACAAGTGGTGATATATGAGAAGCAAATTAATTACATCTCGTTCTTTATAAAACTCTATTCCAAACCTGCTTAGTCTGTCAACAATCCTTTCAAAATTGCAGCATTTTGGGCAAATCTATGCATCAAGATTGCTCTAAGAGACGCTCCAGTGATACCAAAACAGGTATCGTTTGTCACTCTGCACCTGGAAATCAATAAGTAGCTTCCTGCTGATTCACCCTCTCTCAACTCAGGCGAGCCGACCTGCCTGTCAGAGTCACCTCAGGTTTCGCTAGTTAGCTGCTAGCAAGTCATGCTCAAGGCTAAGACGCAGGGCTCTGACCCAGTTATAGATTTAAGCTGCTTTGGAAACAGGCCCAAATCTATCCCATTAGGAGCCAGTAAGGGTTACAGTTGTGCCATTCTGGATTTAACAGGAGCTTAGAGTTTAGCTTTACGGAGAAAATGTGTGGAAATATACTGGGAGCTCCCAACACCTTAGGTGATTAACACGAGTTTGACCACTGGTTGGAAACGTTACAAACAACACCGTGGCTGTTAGAAGCAGCAAAACACACCTGCTCGTCTGGACTTTTTATCAGGTTCCTGGCCTCGGGGAGGAGAGGAGTCAGGGACAGACATAATTCTTCCCTTTGCCTCACTCTTTCCTGTGTTCTCAAACACACACACACACACACACACACACACACACACACACACACACACACACACACACACACACACACACACACACACACACACACAGAGGTCCATTGTGTGTCTGTTTCAGTGGCTTCTCCTCAGGAGGCTCTTGTTACCGTCTCTTACGTCCAACAACAAAGAGCTGAATGCCTTTTCGACCAAAGAGATGGATGAGAGCGAGTGAGGGACATATCCACAAGGTCTTTTACACATTTAAAGGGTCCATTTTACCTGTGTGTGTGTGTGTGTTCATGCAGTGTATGAATCCCTCCAGGAGTTGTCATTATTATATCTCTTACAGTATGATACCTGTATCAAATGAGAGCAAATACCAAAAGTAGCCTGACATATTTATGTACGATGTACAGCTGCACCTGCGCTGTTGCCTCAGGTGAATCAGAAAATGCCCATCACTATCCTCAGCAGACAGGATATGCAAAAGATGCTGAGGTCATAAGGCCAGAGTCAAAGGGTAGCAGAGGAGCTCCAGGCCACTCTGCTAACATAGAAGAACATGTATTGTGTCTAAGTGTCAGTGAACTCTTAATTAATTGCAGTGGAGTCGTAAGTTCAAGCCCCATGTTGGTAAATATCAAGTTAACACCTCAGTGAAGTGTCCTTGAGCGAGACACTGAATCCCTCTCAGCTGCAGGGTGGCTCTTCTGTTGCACATCGTAACTCTGACCTCCTTATAGAGGGGAATTCTCACACACAACATGTCATCATATCAAATCACTTTTAAGAGCTCAGAGACGGTGTAGATCATCATCAGGGGCATTCATCACCTGTGCTTGCAGCTTTTTCCACGTCACCCATTTAATGATTTATTTCTAAGTCCTTGTATTTTGATGGGGCATTGTGTTCATCTACATTTAGCAGGAATGACAGAGCTGTTGACAGTAATGATGATGAATGAGGAATTATTTAAATTTGCCTTCAACCACTTTCCCTCGCAGAGCACAGCAATCTGTGAGCTCTCTTATAAAGTAAAAATGATAAGACAAAGCGAGGCAAATGTATTTATATAGCACATTTCATACCCAAAGGCAAAGTCTTAACAGATTAGTCAAGTCAAAGTTCATTCTAGCCCAATTACAAAGCATGCCTCAAAGGGCTGTACAAACAAAAGTCACGCACATCCTAACGTCCAGTGGAGTGGGTGCTGGAATAAAGAAACAAAAACAAAATAAGTCTGCACACCAAGCAGCGCCCATTTAGAAGGATTTTATTGCAGACTGATGTCTCAAACCACACGGCACCACATCACACCACACTCATGATAAAACTAAATCAAGAAAATATATGTATGTATGTAGCTATGTAACCCCAAATCATACCAAAGCTACTTTTGGACAATATATAAGGGGAAAATACCAGCACGTACACATTTATATCACACATATGGCACAGTTCTGGCACATCACTCCTCCATATCCTGTTCAGGGGAAGGTCCTTGTTAGATGACTTTAATAGAGGGGCATAAAAGGTAGAGACAAAGCCCCTGAAGTGCCTCTGCTTGTGATGAGTTTATGGAAGGATGCTGATCCAGTGGCCGATTCCATGGGACACCATGGGCCCTGAGGGAGTCTCTCAATTGTGTCAAAAAGCGCATCTTGATATGTCACAGTTACTGCTAATCAGCAGCAGAATGAATTACAGTGTCTTCAAAAAGGTGCTTGTTTTTACTGAGAAGTTGGGATCAAATTATAAATGCTTTTTAACCCCTTTAGATCACATGCCTTGTCATATTGTGCATTTATTTTGACAAAAAAACTTACAAAAAATCTATTTATTTGTAGTTTTATGTCAAAATCCAATCACTGTAATTGTAATACAAAATATGATGTGTGCTTACATACGCTCGGAAATATGTCACAATACTGAAGCCAGATATTTATATAATGACAATGTGGAGACAATGTCACAAAGGAGTCACTTGCAGTGATGAATCTATCATCTGAATCTGCAGTTCCTCTCAGCTGTAAGGAGCTTCATAGCTCTTATTGCAGCTTTAAGTACCTGATTAGTGGATTTCAGATCATTTTACAATAGTTTTAATAGGTTTGTGTTTCTTGTTATAGCTGTATAAATTTTGTCTTTTCACTCTTTTTTCACACACAAACAGAAACACGCTTGTGTACACATGTTTTGGCATGATAAAGCACAATTCCTTTTTTAGCCCGGTGGATTTGTCTTGTGTGTGTGTGTGTCTGTCCTCTGTGACGCAGCACATTCTTCCTCCCTTTAAACAGCTCTTCTTAAACAGCGGAAAAGCTTAGCCTTGTTTAAATGTGTTCTCTACCTTGAGCTCATTAAAACACCTCTCGTGTTCAGGAGCTCATTATTTTTTTTCTGTCTCCTTCCGTGCTGTCATGCACAAACACAAACACAAAAACACAAACGCACACATTAGCACATGCATGTAACCGCACCACCAACTGTATCAGCTACTTTCTGTATGTGATCAGGTGTACATTGTGTTCTCGGCTGACTCAAAGTCTGTCAGAGGAAATAGCAGCTGCAGGATGCGTGATGTTACCTGGCAGCTTGTTACCAAACACATGAGGTGTGTATGCCAAGACACATCCAATCTATTTTAGGTCTGCTGTGCAGAACTGATGAGGTGTGAAAATTACCTTGTGTGAATGAACTCAAGGACCCAAATTACGAGTCTTTGATAATGATTTGAAAAAATGTCTTCTCCCAGGCATAAACCTGAAGCTGAGCTCATTACAAATACAGAGATATGTGTCAACAGATGTACAACAGACATACAGTACTAACTGTTATGTAAATTGCCTGAGGGTACAATGGAAAGAAAGTTATATTTACTTCAAAGCTCAACTACACGGGTAAAAGAGCACGTACTTTCCTCTAGTTCCTGTCCTAAAGCCGCACTAATGACTCAGCACTTCCAGTTCACAGGTGTCCGACACTCAGACTACCTGCTCTGCAGCTTCAGGACCCCCCAAGATGTTTTACGTTCCCACCACCTCACCCCCGCCGTTTCTATCTCCGACCTTTGACATTTGCTGCCAAAGACTCTTAGTCTCACATTCTGTTTCTCTCTGTACCTTTCCCGACAGAGAGACGAGGTTTAATGGGGCGGTCGGTGATAATTCTCCCCCCAAGAACAGGCCATTGTTGTTGGCAAGAAAAGAGAGAGAGATGAGCCATTTTAAAATTACCCAGTGCTAATTTTAATTTAGTATGATTGTTTTTTTTAAAACAACAAGATTTCGAAGGGAGAAAAGCACTCATAGGCTTGTAAGTTTGGTATTTCAACCTTGTTTCCTTAAAATGATGTGCAAACATGTTAAAAGGTTTAAGGGCAATCTATAATTGCAGTGCAACATCTCCTGTTGAAACAAGCTTCCTCCCACTAATGTTCTACCTACTCACTGAGTTACTCTGACCTCTCTTGCCTGATCTTATTGTAGATTTTGTATATATAAAACTTACATTTAAACAAGTCATAAACTGGAATCACATACAAAATATGCTACAATGCTCACACACCAAACTCTTTAAGAAACCGTGCACGCACACCGGAATTGTAGACAGTAATTTAAATTCTATAGAGCAGCATTAGTCGCTCTTCAGATACCAACTGTTCATTAAAGCTACAGCCAGCGGAGTCTCCAAGGAACATCATTGAGAGTTGGCCTGTGAACATAATTAAAGCTTTAATCTCTGTTCTTGGCTAACAAGTTGTGATGTGGTCCTGTGGGTTTGTGCAGGAGAACCCCGTGACCTGTGAATCTCATCAGATAATTATTGAGTCATGGTTTAACTCAGCTGGTTCCTTCTGTTGACAAGACTGAATGTTTTAAGAAGATCTCTGTGTGGTCAAAAATATTGATGAAATACATATGTAAAGTGTAATGTAATGTAATGTGATAAGACCTCTTTGTCACCAAATAATATCAAGAAATCTGTAACCTAATTGTAAAAATTAAGAGACTTTGGATTATTTGTTTTTAAAGTACTTTCATTTAAAGGTCCCATATCATTAAAAAAAATCCAGGTCTGTTATTTATTCTAAACTCCAGTCGTAGGGTGTTTTGTAGCTATCTATCTGTGTGTTTCCATCAATGTTTTAGACTGCATTTGTTGGTGTTTTGTAGTGATCTGTCTGTGTGTTTCCACGGACTTTTTAGGCTGCAATTGTGGGTGTTTCGTAGCGACCTGTCTGTGTGTTTCTATCGACTTTTTAGGCTGCAATTGTGGGTGTTTTGTAGCAACCTGTTTGTGTGCTTCCATTGACTTTTTAGGCTCCAGTTGTGGGTGTTTTGTAGCAACCTGTCTGTGTGTTTCCACCGACTTTTTAGGCTGCAATTGTGGCTGTTTTGTAGCAACCTGTCTGTGTGTTTCCATCGACTTTTTAGACTCCAGTTGTGGGTGTTTTGTTGTGACCAATTGGTGTATTTCTTTCAGCTTTTTAGGCTCCAGTTGTTGGTGTTTCGTAGCAACCTGTCTGTGTGTTTCCATCAACTTTTTAGGCTCCAGTCGTTGGTGTTTTGTAGCAACCTGTCTGTGTGTTTCCATCAACTTTTTAGGCTCCAGTTGTGGGTTTTGTTGTTGTGGTTTTGTTTTGCAGTGGGTTTTGTTGTGACCCATTGGTGTGTTTCTTTCAGCTTTTTGGGCTCCAATGGTGGGTGTTTTGTAGCAACCCATTGGTGTGTTCCTTTCAGCTTTCAGGCTCCAGTCATAGATTTTTTGTAGTGACCCGTCTTTGTGTTTCTATTGACTTTTTAGGCTCCAAGTGTGGGTGTTTTGTAGCAGGTATAGGTCCTATCTAAATACTGTGATCAAAGTATCAAAACACTCAATTCACGGAGAAATGCACACCGTCTGTATTCAGAAACTGTGAATTTAAACAGCCATCAGGACTTCGACAAAGTTGTGATGTCACAAGTATACTATGTATAAAGAGGAAGTGCAGATACAGTGCCATTACAGTCTTTCCCCAGCTGCTTTTTAACATGAAAGCATGTTTAATTTTTTTTGTGGAAACCCCAAATACAAGTATGAAATTTGAAATTAGCATGATATGGGACCTTTAATTATTTAGAGAGGCTGCAGACTGATAATAATTCTCTGTGTGATCCACTGCAAATGTAAAACACTTATTATTACCACTTTAAATCATAACAAGCTGTTATCTCCAGGAATTTTAGACCTTCACTGAATTTCTGCCAAACAATATTTCCCAGTTGTTCCAACATCTTGGTGAAGCACAATTAAGCACACTGCCCCAGACAGTGTTCAGGCCCAGTCTAAGCTGTACAGTACATCTGTGTCCGTGTGAGACATTTGAAGCAGGTTGGATAATCCCAGCTGTGTCCCACCATGCCTGCGTGACCCCGTCAGACCTGACCTGACATCCTAGTGATCAGAGCAGCTGATGTCAGTGTCATGTGCCTTAACGGTACACATACAGTACATGTTGACGCACGTACAGTACATCATGACATGCTGTAATCACTACAGGGCGGGGTTAACCCACTAGAGGGCAGAAATGAGATGGTGGCCTTTACTGAAATTTTAGTGAGTGATCCGACAGTACTTTGTGGTAACAGACATATCTAAGCTGTTGAAATCACAAAACAACCAGAGTAGTTGCTACTGCGGCAACAACTAATGGGGATCCTGAAAAAAGAAATACATGAATAAATAAGAAAAGAGTGTATGAGTTGTCTACACACAGTTCTCAACATGAAGGTGGCAAAAATGTGTTTCCAAGGGCAGCTCTCCGTACAATATTATAGGGTGAAGCTGTTTGTCCTTGTAAGTACATTGGAAACAAAATATGTTTCCTCCATCAAATACACCTATACGGTGAACCTGGCGGGTCATTCATCCTCCTGACGCAGTATGAAGGACGTCAGATGGGTTCCAGTGTCACTGTAGGGCAGAAACAATCAGGAGGATTGATTAGGGACATACGTCTTGGCATCCAGGGCCACTTAGACTGTAAATAACCGCTGCAGAGATACTGTGGGAATACTCGTCCTAGAAGGGATCTCAAATAGACAGTTGACCCACTGCTGACCTCAGGGGTCAGAGGTAACTGACCTGCCTGCTGACGGATGATGGACATGTCTTAACAGCCAGTCATGGCTTGTGTCAGCTGGTGCGAATGAAGAGCTGACACCAAACCATATACAAATGATTTATTATGAACAGTACTGAACAAGGATTTTTTTTTAAAATTAACAAACTAGATGTGCAAAACATCGGGTAAATATTAACAGCACATGTTAATTTAAAAAAAAAAAAGAATGACCTAAGTGATATATGACGAGTACATGAGTAAGTGACAGTATTTAAACACGATTACACACAAAAACTAAATGTCTAGGAGGAGTTAGTTAAAGTACGACCCAAAATGCACAAATGCACAATAAATTCAAAATGGCGGACTTCCTGTTTGTTTTAGAGAATTGCTCCAAGAGGCATTTTTGTACATCTTGGTATGCTACATAAACATACCAAAATTAGTTTCTGTGGTGGGGTTAGGGTTAGGGTTAGGTGGGGGCTTTTACTTTTACAATTTGCCGAAACTCAGATATCTATTTTCAGCACTTCTGACAACTGTTCAAATTTTAGTGACTTTTGGAGCATTCAAAGCATCCCAAAAATGCACCATAAAGACTTCAAAAGAATATGCAACACTGTATAACTCAAAAACATCACTTTCTCCAAACCTTTTCTGGGCAGAATGTCTGTGTCTGTGTTTCCCTTTTGTTTTTTTCCCAGAAAGTTTTTACACATCTAGCACTCCACATTCCCCGCTGACTTTACTGTATAATGTGGACATTGAAATGGGAATTTAAGAACCTCCGAATCAGGTGAGTGGTCTTAACTGGAGCTAAACTGTGGCTATTTTAAGAGGTCAGCCCACCAGCATAATGTGTCATTTGTTTCCCCTGGCGTCAGAGGTCTTACAGAGAGAGGCAGAAAGGGAGAGAGATTTCATTCTCAGTGAAATACATAAGCACTGACTCTAAAAAGTCATCTGTTACATTATGCTCACATTTCTACAAGAAAAGAGCAATGTGACTCACAGACTTTACTGTAATGCAGAGCTCTAAGTTTTATCTTATACAACAAACAGTCTGTGTCTGTCGTAAATACCAGATCAGCCTTTTAAAAAAGACTTAAACAAACCATCCAGTTGTTTTTACGTCAAGGACTCCAAGAAGAGTGAAGAATTGATTTGGTCACTGCAAGCTGAAAGGATTTGAAAGATAACAGCAAAGAGTAAAGGCCTTTGACCAAATAACTTATCTTAATACTTACACTCATTGTTTGACTTTAATGGTTGATTTAAAAAAACAGCCAAGATCCAGATTTAGATTGTTTGTTTCTTTTTTTAATGTGGTGCCTGTGTGTCTTTCTTTATTTGTGAATACAGAACTTTCTCTTTCCAGGACTCCTAGTGTAGCTGATCCCACTGTGGTAACACACATCAGAACACCAGAAATACACTAATGATAAAAACTTTGACAAAACAATTATCACTACATATTGACATGTTATTAGGCAACATAAGTATCAGCTTACATGATATACTTTATATTATATATAGATGGTAATAAGCATGGGCGGATAATGAGACAACAAGCCCCTGGGTACAGACATGCAAAAGGCCCCAACACCTCTCTTGCATAGGAACAAGAAACACAGACTATGTGGTGATTTTGCATCTCTTTCTTGTTTTGCATCTTTTGTAATCGTTACACAGCACATCTTCTTGTGGCTTTCTGTCTCTTTGTAGTCATTTTGTTTCTCTTTGCAATGTATTTTGCCTCTTTTTGTTGTTAATTTGTGTCTCTTTGTAGTTCTTTTGCATGTCTTGATGGTGTTTTGTGTCTCTTTGTGCTCAGTGCGTGTTAGTTTGTATTAGATTTTGCACGTGAAGGCCAAGGGGGACCTGACACTTTGGGTCCCTAAAGGCCTGAGTCCAGTAGTTTACTTGAGCATTTCTATTTTTAGCTACTCTACAGTGCTTCTATTCCACAACATTTCAGAGTGAAATGTGGTACTTTTTACTTCACTGCATTTTTTTTGTTTTTTCTTAAGTAATTTGATGAGAATTTACATACAGCATTTTTTTTTTTAAAATACAAAGAGCAGAGGACCCAGCACACTGCCCTGGGGCACCCCATAAGTCATTTTCATGGCCTCCAATAACTGCCCACCAGCCTCAACCTGCTGATCCCTTCCTAGCAAATATAAAGCCATCTCTCTTAGAACTGTGCCATCCATACCAAGGGCCTTTAAAAGTCCTATGATTGGCTGTGTCGAAGGCATTTTGCAAGTAGATTGTGGTTTCATATGTATTCATAAATTTGAAAATATTACATTTTCTCAAAAACCTTATATTATTATATTATACTTATGTATATATATATATGTATATATATATATATATATATATATATCTACAACCCCAAAAATTATGGAATCACCAGTCTTGGAGGATGTTCATTCAGTTGTTTAATTTTGTAGAAAAAAAGCAGATCACAGACATGACACAAACTAAAGTCATTTCAAATGGCAACTTTCTGGCTTTCTAGTACCTATGCTTTCAAGACCAGTGGCCTTTTTGATTTTAAGTGCTCTCAGTATCTTGGCCACTTTTGCAAAGAAAGAAGGAACCAGTTTTGACGTCTAATCGACTATAGCATTTGAGGACAAAATCTTCTCTCAAGCTCAATACCACTGTCAGTAGTCAGTCCTACGTTAGCCTCACTGACCCTACTGTTAGTTTCAAGTACTGTCCATAATCTTATGGGACTACATTTATATGACAGCTGTAGTTTGCAAGAGTGACATTATATTCTTAAACATTTTTTAAAAATCAAATGAACTGTTGACGATGAACCCACACATCAGAACATACAGTGGTAAAATCTTGAACAGTACCTACATTAAAACATTAAAATACTGCTGACATGTTTAGGCATCAGTCGTAATAATCCAATATAATAATATAACACTGACAGGTGACATTCTGCTGCATTTTAAGTGCTTTTATTTTTGATACTTTGAGTAGATTTTGCCTCTGCTTACATAAGATTTTTAGTTTACATTGTTTAATTAGTGCTTGTACTTAAGTAAAGGATCCGTGTACTTCCTCCACCACTACGGAACAGGTCACAGTATGAAATTCAAACAAAAAACAAATCCATCTATTTATAAAATTTGACTCCCTGGTGTCACATAACAACTTCCAAATATCCGTTTCCGTGTTTTCCCCAGCCTTTAAGTCATTCAGAATATGAAAAAGTGACATTATTTTGAATGAATGCGTAGCCCAATGCTTGAATTGGCCAGAGATGAGACGTATGACCCCTTCCTCCTTCTACCATGGCAACTTCAAGGAACCGGAGCAGGAGGGGGGGACTATGGGAGGAGCGACGTTTGGAAGTCCAGGTGGTCGAGCCTGCGTAAAAACGCACCAAACCTACGCCAAACTCTTACGAAATAGTGAGCGTCATAAAAAAAAAAGCAGCTCGATCCTTGCAGCTCCTGGCACTTGTATGAATGAATAAGCTGTTTTCAGAGAAAGCCTCCCGGATTTGCTGCTGGAGAAATAACCTGAAGAGCGGAGCGCGCTTCGGTGGTGCGTCGCTGCGATCTGCACAGAAAACGGGATCAGACTGTTCGGGGTGAAGTTTAGGTTTTTGGCCAAAGAAGGCAAGTTTTTTAAACAGCGAGCAAGACGGCTTGTTTCAGCGACAAGTGGAGATATGTTCAAAAAAAGCAAGAGTAAAGTGCTGGTGGATTATGCGTCAGAGGAAGACGACATGTCCTGGCACTATCATCACTCCTACAAGGTAAAGAGACCGATGGAAACTCAAACACATCACCGCAAACAATGACAGTCACTTATGCCCAGTTTCTCTCCATAAACATCAGAGTTAAAGATGGCAAAAATGATGATATACAACTCCATGTATTATTCCACTTGCTCAGCACACCGTTTCACTTGTTTGTTTTTTTTTGGAAACAAGTGTCAATATGAGGCTGGAGGGCTGAACACTAAAGAGCTTTATTTCTACAACACCTCAAATGAGTTGTGTAGCTGGAAATGGTTTAACACACATAATATTATAAATTAAATGAAAAATAAATCCATAAAAAGCACAACTGATCATAATTTGATCGGTTTTCCACCACATGTATTTTCTTTTGAAGCTGCTAAACTTCCCAGAAAGTGACCAAAATACACCTCATGTTGTTAAAGTGAGATTGTGAAGCAGGAGGAGGAGGACAAGTGCTTAAACTCCTGTCATGTCAGCTGAGGAGGAGAGTGACAGAAAATGCTGAGAGGTCAAAGAGGTAGCTCATTGTCTCCCCAGACCCCTGTGCTCTTCGTGGGGATATAAAATGAATTTAATTGTGATGCCATAGGAGAAGGAATCAATTCTAAACATAAATAAACATCGGTACAAACAGGAATGTCATTGTTATATCTACATGTATAGAGACTTTCAAGTCGAGTAGAAAGACTCTTGAACCTACATGTGTTCAAATATGAATCTATTTGTGTCCTATAAAGCATAAAGATCAGTTTGGCTTGAGCTAGAAACATCGCAATATTAAAGAAAATTTGAAAATAATAATGCTATCAGTAAAGTTCATCCTTAACTTTGTTTATTGTGCATTTTCTCTCTTTTTGGGGGGAAATGAAAAGGGAGACAAAATGAGAACAAAAAAAAATGGAAATGATATAAGAGTGGTTGGATTATTTACACAATTATTGTGTATTACTAACATGATATCACTATATTATTCTTTAAAAATTAAGGTAATGTAAGGTAAAACTTTAATGTACCCAAGAGGCAATTTGAGATACAGACAGTAGTCAGTAGTACAAGAAAACAATACTGGTATGTCCAGACACCCCTGATACACACACTTACACACACACATTTCTCAGGTGAGCTATGTTGTGTGTGAGGTCTAAGAGACTCTGTATCAGCAGTTGCAAGCAGCTGGGCTCTGTCAAGGTGCAGGGGGGCAATGGAGATGATAACACACACACATGCACTCAAGAAAAGAATAAAGGCATCCAGCAGTCTGTCTCATAACAAATGGCAAGCTGACATGTTTATTTCTTCAGCATCTTGCAGTGAAATCCTCTCCAATGAGTGTTTTACAACCTGTGGAACACATATTAGGTTTCCAGTAGATGTCAGAATCTCCCGATAGACATACCATGTTTTTCCTCCATAAAGATTATCGCCATGATGGAGTCAAAATAATGTGCTGTCATCATGTTTGTGGTATCTACTGTACGTGTGATAAAACTTCTTTAAACTGTGTAGAGACTTGAGCTTTTATGGAGAGAATATTTAAGCTGTCAGAGGCTTACTAATGCACCAGTTGGACATGTGTTATAGTGCTTGAATTAGTAAAACTACACATTAACAATTATGATAATAAAAAGGAATATATTAGAAGATGAGACGCAGAGCAGTCCAACAAAAAAAGGCTCATTTTAAACACACGTGAAGAAGAAAATCATTTTAAAAATTCATTTCAAAACATTGTGAACTTGTGAATGTCAGATTTCACCATCAGCATTCACTGGATGTATAAATGTGTCATTAAGTGGGCAATTGGGAAGATCAGCCAACACCACTTCCCAGCATTTTTTATTTGTTGTTGTGATAATGTCGAGATGTGTGACCCTTGGCTGGGTTTTATTGGCCGCTCTTAACTTCCATCCTGGGAACCAACGTATGTGGCCCTTACGTCCGAGGAGCTGCTCTGAGTTCAGTTTGTGACTCTGTCTCCAGTGGTCACCATGTAGTGTGCACGATAAGAGCTGATCTGAGATCAGAGCAGCGACTTTGCCTCAGAATTCCTGGGAAAGTCATCAGGGAGGTCTCCTCGAGTCGCCATGGCGATTAAGTACATGCAGGGGTCAGAGGTCGGATCATAAAATGTCGTCAACACAGTGAAGAGCCAGCTCCAGTTCAGCAGTGACACAGGATGGAGCGAGGATAAAGATAACACAGTCTGGACATGCAGGCTTTTCCTTCCCCTTATTCAACCCACTGTGTGACCCACCTCAGCCAGAGAGAGGGAAGCTGGTAGGCTGAGAGATATCTGGAGTGTTTCAGCGTCATAATCAAATTGCATTAATATTTATCTTTGAAAAAACTCCCTCAGAGTCATCAAAGATAATCAGACTGTCAGACTGAATTAGAAAAATGTTTAATCAGCCTTAAAGCCACAAAAAGGGGAATTTTAGGGGAAAGACAGGGTACAAAATAGGGTTATTGATAGCAGTTATTTTCAGTACTTTCCCACTATTTTCTTGACTAATCGATTAACCTTTTGATCTGTAACAAATGGGCAGCTACACTAACTTTTACCTGTACCTCAACTGCATATTAACTCAGCCATGCATTCACCTGCATCTTATCTGCACCTGCTTATTGTATTCTGTCCCCACAGAGTTGAAAGGCCCATATCGCACAGTGTACTCAACCCCTCTAAAGTCCTATAGATTAACTGAGGAGGTAAACACTCACTTAAAATGTATAATGCTGGTTTCTTTTCTTTTGACTTCTCTAAAGTGAATTCAGGCTGTTCCCTCAGACTTTATGAAAACATAATTCTTTCGGGGCTCTGTTTATTGAAATATATGACTGAACCCTTTGACTGTGCAACAAGAAATGCAAAGTTAATAACTGCCATTTCATGCAGAGGCTCTAGCTTAGGGGCCCCCTCAGCCTTTGGGCCCAGTAGGCCTGTTTGATAATCCACCCATGTCTGTAATATGTCAGAATATAGTGCACAGAGTCACAATATATCAGAGTGCAAGTTGACATATTCATATTATTTGCTTTGTCTGACCAACATTATAAAACCATATGCAGTTTATAATCTTGGACGCATTTGAGAAGCTGGAATGCCGTCATTTTTGTTTAAAGAATGACTTAAAGATGTATTTCACTGCTGAAAGTTGGTCTTTTCATAAAATTAGGCTTAACTAAGATATTAATTATTTTAAAATTGGTGCGACATGACCAAAGAAACATAGAGAAAAAGGGCTGTGGCATTCACTTTTTCTCAAGAGGTAGAAAACCTACAACTGCAAGAATGCACTGCAGAAATACAATCTGTAGTTTGAGCAGCAGCCCTGAGAGCCAGTGGAAATAAGCTGAGAGATGAACAGGGAGATCTGGGCACTGGTAACATTTACACATACTGCACACGCTAATATGACACAAAGCTGGTTAAAAATTGGAAAAGTATCCCTTTAAGTGATTAAAATTGTTACCAATTAACTTTCTGACAGCTGACTAATGAATTAATCAGCTATTTGTTTCAATTACTTTAAGTCAAAAAGTTTTTTGGCACTTTTAAATTAAGAATTTACATGCCAGTATTTACAGTTATAACATTAAGTGCAACAGTACCATGGGTAGGCTGTCTGATAAATACACCATGTGTGTAACGGTCAATTATACAGCAGTAATACGTATAACAAAGTCAAATGTACATATGCAATATTAAGCATTTGAGTCTCAGTTTCTATACCCCTATGTTCACCTTTGGGGGTACCCCACCTATGAAGGGGCGTCTCCCACCTTTAGCATTTTTAAGCAGGTTTATAAGTTCATTTTTCAGCCTAAACTTATTGTATATTATGTTAACATATTCCTGTCACTTAATTTGTGTAGGGGCTTGAGCTATATGGTCGTAATTGACGGAGGATTTTGTTTTTACCTTTTGCTGTCAGTCGTCAGGAATAAATGGAGATCGCCTCCAAAGATATCCACGGTCTGGGCCTCTTCATATCAACACAACGCAGACAACACTGGAGTCCACCGGTCACATAGAAACAGTGCATCAATAAATCAGTCAAACTTTATTTGTATATGTTCATGGCGGTTGGTGCAGTTCGGAGTGCTTCACAGATGACTGTAATAAGTTAGAGCAAGTATTGACTGCAAAAACAGTTAGAAAGACAAAAACAACTTAACAATGTGACACCAGTGCATAATGTATGTGCATACATGCATTCATGAAAATAACAGAAACACCTGGGGCTGGTTGCACAAAGCACCATAAATTAAGATCTTCCTTAAAGTCTGAGTTAAGGTTTCCTTGAAAAAGGTCAGACACAAAACATCCTCAGGTCTTTCCCCTAAGCTTTCCTTAAAATGTTTACTTAAGGGTTTACGTTTTTCTCCTTATCTTGGTGTCATATTTAAGGAATTGCTTAAGGTTGAGGAGATAAAACAGAAAAATGAGGGCCTCCTGAGAAGAGTGGAGAACCCGATGAAAACGCTTAATGATGAGTAACTGATCTTGTACTTAAAATTTGACCAGAAGTCGGTTATGATTGTGACTTTCCAAAGCTTGGCTCTCCAAGCCCCTTTACAATTAATGATTGCTCTGCGGTTTTATGCAACAGGATCTTTCCTGTCAGTTATTGGTGAGGTATTTCATGCAAGCCGAAAGTGTCATACTTAAGGAGCAAACTTAAGGTGCAATACAATGAAATAAACTACAAGTAACATTTATTTAAGTAACATTTATTTGTCCAGACAGGTTTCAGTGGCTGTCACACCTGGAAAGTGCTCAGGACAACTTATTTGCTGGTTATAGTGGGATTCACTGGTGGAGCTGTCAGGGTCCAGAGGCCTCCCTAAAGGGATGGAAACAAGTCTATTAACATGTCTGACTCTTGTACAAAGTAGTTTTTCTTACTTGGTCAAAATAAACAAGATACAGTCGGTATCTTTCTTCTGCATTTGTTTGCTCTGTTATTTTGGTTTTATGACAGAACAGATGATTTCCATGTGGCGCCAGTTCAGTGAGTTGAAACTGTAGCGTCACTTATACAGACAGAAAGACAGACAGAGGCCAGCAGGCAGACAGACAGAGCCAGACAAAGGGATAATACATCCACAAACACACAGAGGAATAAAAGACAGAGAGTGTAAAGGGGGAAATTAATATCTGCTCTCCCTCCACAGTGCTCGAGGGTGACTACAGTGCAGGCCCTGTGCTGCTGCTTGCTTTTTCACCGTTCACTCTCTATTGAAGTTCAGCAGACTATAAGAGGCAGCTGTGGGCTTGCAGGCGGTGCGTGTGCCTGTTTGTCTATGGCTTAAAGCGCTAACACACCTGAATACTTCAATAACACCACTTTAATTCCACCCCTCTTTGTGAAGTGGGATCATGGGAGGACAGATCAGGTCAGATCAGAGCAAAATCTTCAGACAGCCTCACATCTAAATCATTAGTGGTGAGGAGAAGAAAGGTAAAGCTGGGTGGATTATCTGTTGAAGGGGTTAGGGTGAAAAGTTATGGATATCAAACGTCTGTGAGTTTTGTTGTACAAGTTCAAACCAAAATAGGGCTCGTCTGAAGCATTTTTAGATTGAAAGCAAAAGCCCAACCCTCTGCAAAAATATGATTATTTGCTTTCTTACCTTGAGTTAGACCAGGCGGTTGATACGACTCTCATATCTGCACAATGAACAGCTAGCCTGGCTCTGTCCAGAGACTTTAGGAAATCACTGCTCCTCCTGTAAAAGCACAATTTGCCATTTTTACAGCGATAAATGAAATACAGTGCGTTAATTTGTGAGCCTTAGAGATGACACAAGTGTCCGCACAGAGTTTGGCAACAGAAGTAGGGCTGGGTGCAATAGCTTTTCAAGCTATACGAGGGCATCAATCACCAAAGATCTTGAATGCTACCGTAACAAACTGACATCGACAAATGATGACTGACATAGACCTGTGTGCAGTCAGTGAGTGTATATATATATATATATATATATATATATATATATACATGTGTTTGATGGAGAAACCTAATGTTAGCATGTACACCAGCGAAAAATTTTAAGCATACAAGTTACGACTAAGTTATCTGTGGTCATGTAGAGAATGTCAGATATCACGACGTAGATTCAGAGTTTTGTGTCTTGTAATAATGAATCCTCCCAAGCCAAGGACAAGGACACAAGACCACTATTTATGAGGGTTGGATCATAATTCTCAAACCAGAAACCTACATCCTAACAGTCAGGGTGTGTCGTCGACTTGCTAGCGAGCCCAGTTACGCAAATATAAATTCTGCTTCTGTTTCACTGTAGCATGAGAATTTTTGATCAAGTCCACAGTCCAGTGGTAGTCAACACTTTTGATATCTTGCAGCCACAGATGCTTAAGTGAAACATGTTAAACAGAAACACCTGTTCCCGGGAATTGGTTGTGATTGTTATGGAATTCGGTAGAACTTGAGTGGGCTGTTGCAATATCAATTCTGACAACTGAATAAGCAACAGCCATTTTGATGCAGGCAACAGTTTAATCTCAATGTTAGTTTGCTAACTTATCTAGAAGGCTGAGGCAAGATGTCATTTCTGTTGCCAACACGCATGTGCATATTTTTGATTACGCTGGCTGTAAAGGGTCGATATTGACACAGATTTTAATATCTGGTTTCACTTGTAAGAACTCCAGAAATACAGTAAATACAAGTTAAAAAAAGACTACATAAATTATGTATGAGGCTAACATCCTGAAATAATAAAAATGTCAAAATGGTAAATGTCTTCACTTGTATAGTTTAGTCCTCTGACCACTCAAAGTGCTTTTACACTACATGTCTCATTCACACACAGACATTCACACACTGGTGGCCAAGGCTACGATACATGGTGCGATTTGCTTCTCACACTGATGGAACAGCCAGTTTGGGGTTTAGCATCTTGCCCAGGGATACTTAGACATGCAGACTGGAGGAGCTGGGGATTGATCCGCCAATCTTCCGATTGATGGATGACCTACTCTACCTCTGACCCCCAGCCATGAATGCTGCAGGCTGGCTGTTTCCTAATTTCCAGAATTTTTGCTCAGCTGAGTTAACCGCCTCATGGCGGCGTAGCTTCATATTTAGCGTACAGATAATGAGAGTGGTGACAATCTTTACGTCTAAGGGCCATTTCATAGTCGACTTACGCAACGCGAGCAAGCGCACAAGCGACGCACTTTCTTTCATAGTCAACAAATTGAACGCAAGCAACACGGCGACACTTGAAATGCAATACATCGCTCACGCAATAGGGGGTAGCAGAATCATCGGTACATTCCGGCTAGCTAGTACTGCTATTTTATTAGTGCGGGACACTAGAACAGCCATATAAATGGGGGTGTGCCCGTACCAGTTCGCAAAGTTTTTCCTCCTCGCCCGCCTTCTTCTGTGAATAACAAAAAGTGGTTAATTTCAAGTACGTTGCTTGCATTATCACCCCCGCTGGCAACGCATGGTATTACATGCACATTTTGAGATTCAAGCACATATTATGGCGGCCAGTGCATCTCGATGCGTCCCAATATGTTCGCGTCTGCGTGCCTTTGCGTGGACTATGAAAAGGCCCTAACTCTTGACAAGAAAGCGAAAAAGCATATTTGTCAAAATGCTGTACTGTTCCTTTCAATATATTTGGTCTGATGTTTGGTGAAACACACAAGTGCTGCAGGGAAAAAAGCATGTTCTGAGTCCCTGAGCTTGGAGAGTGTGGAGTATTGTTGGTGTGCAATTGCTGTTGGACACTTCTGTTTGTACTTTGGTATTAAAATTCACTGTGCGTCTTTATTGCCTAGTAATCTGGCTTTTTTAGAGACAACACTGTGGTAAAATTTACACACTTGCACACAGACTCAGTCAGAGAGGGGAGAGTGGCAAACAGAGAAAAAATGGCCCCCTGAGGTGCAGAGGCAGAGCTCTTGCTTTCTGTTGTTAGGAGTGTTTCTTTCTCCCCGTAACTCCGCTCTCTCTTCCCTCCCCTCACTCTCTCCCTCTGTTCCAAGTTGTTAATGCTTTTACGCTCTAACGGTAGTCAGCAATCAGTATGTGTGAGTGTGTTTGTGAGTGTGTGTGTGAGTGTGTGTCTTTGATCGGCTCAGGTGGCGGAGACCCAGCAGACTTTGCTCAGACATGTCCAACCGCCGTTTCTCCTCCTCTCTCTCTTTCTCTCTGGTGGAGTTGTTAGATGTTAGAAGTTCTTACAGCTTTGATCATTTTACAGGAATTCTGGCTCCACTTCCTTAATCTCAGGCTCAGCTGCGTGTCTGATGACTTCTTGCTGCTGCCCTCTTCTCATGATTTAATGTTTTTAATGCTTTTGGAGTCGGGCCAAGTCAGGTCCGAAGTCTTAACAGGCGAAACACATGTCAGTGACAATGTTAAATATCTGACAAAATGGATTTCTAAGGTTAAAAACATTCTTAAAAGGAAGTCAGTGTTTAAGAGGCCCTTGAAAAGACAACAGACCCCTGCCCTGTTATAGTGCTTTTTCAAGTACCCTCTGATATCTGTCTTTCAGCTCCAGTTCCAATGTGACTTCTTGGTGTTCTGCACTCTGCTTGCTCATTTTCTAATCCTACTGAAACGTGAGGACGCAATCCCTCGATCTCATGTGCAGTGGATCAGGGATATGTTATAGTATATTAGGTGAGATCCGGTGACCTTTTCTGACATGGAAGAGGAGCTTCCCTTAAGGCCTTGACAGACCCCATGGTTGGCTGTTGGTCAATGCTGGGCTGTTGCTGAGTGTCCGTCGCCCTAGTCTTGCACTGTTGGCCCTCATCTGCCCATGGCGGCCCTTGTGGGCCTTTGTCAGCTCTTTTTCAACCAACTCAGCATGTTTAATCAGTGTTGGAGATGGCGGTGTAATGAAATCACCAACAGGCTGGCACTTAAGCTGACATGAGAAGAGAACGGGAAGGGAGGAGAGCAAACTGCTAAAGTCAACAGGATGTGAGATCAAAACAAACTTGTTGTATGAAGTAAGTAAAGTAAGTTTTTTTTTTAATGACAAATACAGACTACCACCACCTGCTGGTATGAAGAGCTGTTCTCCTCTCAAGCAGGTGCAGAACATACATGCTTGTTGGCTGTGTGGTGTGTCCAAGTACAACAGGTGCAACAGGTGACACAGGTGAAGTGAGGCAACGCAGCAGTCAGCCTTCATCACTATCAGTTCTTTGATGTTTGTTTGACGTGTCTGGGCCTTTAGTGTGAATATGAGTAGGATAAAGGTATTGGTTAGATATCCTGCTCTGATAGACTTTGAGAATTAGGATAGTCTCTCCTAAATTTCATTTAATCTGTTTTCTATTTTATTAATTTAATTTAATTTAATTTAATTTAATTTCATTTAATTTGATTTAATTTAATTTAATTTAATTTAATTTGGTTTTGTTTTATTGTATTTTATTTTACCGGTATTTGTGTTCTTCATCTTTCTCTCTTTATTTATAATCTAAACTCCAATGGCATTATTTCAGTGTTATTGATGAAGTTGCTCCTATTACAATGAAACTGGGTATTTAAGCTTGTATTATTTAAGCTTTTATTCTTTCATTTAGTCCTTTTTCACTGTATTTATTATTATTATTAGTATTATTGATATTTTAAATCTTTTTTTTTATTTTAATACTCAAGGATCTGCTGGATCTTAAGGAGTGTCATAAATTGTTTAAGATTGCGGCGTACATGATAGAGCATGTATCATTAAGGCCACTGTTTACCACAGTGTCGATGGTTGGAGTCCGGCCCCGGCCCCCTCTCTCTCCCCTGCCTTTCCTTTTCTGTCCTCCCCTTATCAAAAAAACAAAAAACAAAACAAAACAGAAATACCCCAAAAATAATCTGTAAAAAAAAAATTAACAGATTGTTCAATACTGATTTGTTTTTATTTTAATTTTGTTTTTGATATTTACGTGACCATGCGCCAAGACTGTTCACTTCCTGTTTGGGCTATGACAGGCCTAATGAAGTTATATTTACTTTCCCTTTGTTCGGGGATTTTATAAGGGCTAAATATGGGAGTTGATTCTTTTGCTCTCAAGTGTGAAGTCTTAAGGGAGTCAAATCACCATAATTCAATTAGGTTCAACTTTATTGTCATCATACTCGTGTACAACATAAAATATGCTGGTGCATATAATAAGAAGTATACAAATGACAGTGAAAGTTCATTTGAAAGGCAGGATGATTACAACTGTTGTTTGCACTGTAAATTTCCTGTACGAGTTAAGTCTCACAGCAGTTAAGTCAAAGTCAAGTTAAAGCCCAATTCTTGTGACCTAACTCCAAGTCCTGCTCACATGTCTACAGGTCGGTATTCATAAGTCATTATCACTATTTTTATTAGATTATAGCACTTAAAACTAAGTCACAAAGTGTTTCACACAAAACAATGAAACTATGAAACTTAACACAAATATTATACAAAGGATATATGAAAATGGGAGACTGGCGCACAATGGAGCCAAAATAGCTCCACTTATACACTCAAATAGAGTCATGTACTGTCGAGTCAGTGGGTCATGAATTTATTTTCTCTCCCTTTTGTTTTAATCTGCCCTCTGAACTCGGTGGCTTCCCCTCATCCTCTCCAGTCCTCCGTCCACCCATCCCTCCATCTCGCCTGTTTATGTTACACCTCTGAAAAAGGTTGCCCTCGATTTTACAGGAAGAGCCTGCACACACTAGGCACACACACATCCCTGCTGCAAAGTATGGAGCACTGGTGTGTGTGTGTGTTTGTGTTTGGGGGGTTGCTATTTGTGTTAACTCAGTGCTTGTGTATGTGTGTGTGTTGCAGGACAAAGACATAGAAGGAGAGGAAGAGGAGGAGGAAGCTGTCACTGCAGTGTCCAAGGTAAACAGCACAACTTCACAGCTATTTGGATGTAACGCAGACACAAACACACTATTTGCTTCTCAACCTAAACTCAGTTTACACAGTGACACCCCCTAAAGATATGTACTCATTCGACACACTCTTATCTTTTATCACGCTCCCAATATTGCACATTCTGACATCACACTTGTGTAACTCTAAAAGAGTCTCATGTCACCAAAAACTCAATGCCCTCACATGCACAGACGGTTTGTGTTTGTCAGATGACCACAAAGTGTTTCATGGTGCAGCTGAGGTGAAGCAACAGGGTCAGAGGACTGCTGTGTTTATCTGTAAACAGCTATCACCCCCTGCTTTATCCTCAGCCTTATCACTAGAAAACTGTCTTGTTTGTTGTTATTGCGTGTGTGTGTGTGTGTGTGTGTGTGTGTGTGTGTGTGTGCGTACTTGTACAGTTATCCTTATCCTAAAACACACTGTCTGGAACTGTGGAGTGAGGTCACTGCAGTTTAGGGTAAAGCTTGGGGCTATATTTGTTTTGACCAGAGGTGGAGGAAGTGTTCAGATCCTTTATTTAAATAAAACCACTGATACTACACTGTGAAATTACTCTGTCACAAGTAAAAGTCCTGCATTAAAAATTTTATACAAGTAAAAGTATTAAGGTATAATCAGTAAAATGTACTCAAAATATTAAAAGTAGAAGTACTTTGTAAAAAGAAAAAGGTTGCCTTTGACTGTTATACTATTATATATTGTATCATTACAGTTTTATTACTCATGCCAGGGACGTAAATATAGACAGTGAGGGCAGTTGCACTGGGAAGAGTGAGAGTTATTTGCATGAAAGCGTGCACTAGGGCCCGTTGTAACTACCGTACGCCACTGACTCATGCATTGACGCCAAAGCAGGATTTAACTGTTGTTGCTTGAGGGGAAGCTAATTTTGAATTATAAATTGAAGATTGTTTTCATTATTTTATTTTATTGATTGTTTGGTTTGGGAAAAATAGTAAAAATTGTCAGAATGACTCAGAGCCGAGAGGGAAAAGTTTTTTTTTGCTTTGTCCAACCAACAAAACAAATAAATCGAAACCATTAAAGATTTTGAAGGAAAAGCAGCAAATTGTCACATTTGTGAAGCTGTTTTTACATGAACGATTATTAAAATAGTTGCCAATTAATTTATTATGTCAGTAGACTTATTCTTTCATCTGTACTTACATAAACTGTCAGGTAGTTTAATTTATAACAAACCCTAACCCTAAACCTTCATATGCTGTCTGTCTGATATGCAGTGAAATAAAAAGTACAATATGTCTTTATGAAATGTAATAGGAGGTAGGAGGTATAAAGTGGCCTGAAAAAAAATTCTCAATTACAAGTAGGGCTGCAAGGATTAGTCGACTAATTGATGACTAATTGACTATTAAAATAATTTGTGACTATTTTAGTAGGCGACTAATTGGTTTGAGTCATTTTTCATAGAAAAGTACTATAAAAGTGCCCCAAAATACTCTTATTGCAGCTTCTTATGTTCAGATATTGGCAGCTTTACACACTCTCCCATGACGATGAGCTAAAACCCTTTGGCGTGAGTACGAAACAAGACAATGGATGAAATAATTTTGGGGTTTGGGAGAAACAGACCGACATTTTTCAACATTTTAACACATTTTTCGATAAAATGATTAGTCGACTAATCTGTTGATTATGAAAATCATTGTTAGCTGCAGCCCTAATTACAGGTATCTCAAATTTGTAAGTACAGTACTTGAGTAAATGTTACTGTACATTCTACCTGTGGTTATGACCACCATTCACCTCCGTGCGGTGGGGTAAAGTAGTTATGACGAGCCCAATAGCGTATGTTATCGTGCACATATCGTCTCGTCACATGGTTAGAGACTTGGCATTGGATAACATTAACATACATATTAGCCAGCAATCATCAATGCATGTCTATATATCACAAAATATACGAAAGAAAATGAGAAATTATTAGTTCAATTTAACAATTTTATTAGTTTATTATAGTTAATTTGGAATAAGCATATAAATTTGTTATCAATGCTACTGACTATTTAACAATAAAAGAAAAAAATAACATGAGGGAAATGGGTTTGCCTTTTCAAGGGCATATATAGCAAATATAGCAAATAGCACTGAGAGTTGAACACAGGCATATTTCCAAGGTGGCACTTTCTCTTTGGGCCCCCCACCTCACAGGCCCCAGTAAAACTGCACTACCTGCACTGTCTATATTTACGCCCCTGCCTCTGTGGTTAGCTTAACATATTCAGATATTTAAATCGTAAACCACACTTCATCTCAAGTCGCGAGAAACAAAATAAAACATCTTGGTTTGTGTTTCCACTGTTATAAGTAATAAAGCCTTAGTTCACCCAGTTAGATGTGAAATGTTTTAATAGACTCTAAAATTACTGTGGATTTAAATGGAGTCTGGCGGGTTTGGCAGCAGTGATTTCAGGGCTGTTTCAGGTTAAACACAAAGGATCTTACTCTCTGAAAAGGTCTATCTCTGTAGGGTCCTTTACATAATAATGTCAGACACTTGGAGCGACAATCTGTCAGTGGCAAAAACACTTTCAGAGAACTTAGGCTACAGTGTGGGTGCATGTGCTTTGAATATTTACAGTGCAGCCTGTTGCGTGGCTGCTGGTTACAGCCCTAAAGCCCATTACTAAACCTATCAAAAGTTTGGTAAAAATTGTTCCCATTAGTCACTTAAAGAGGTTTTAATAGCTAAGGAGTACATATTTTAGGTTGGGTAAAATTTTAGGTGAACAGTTATAACATTATAAATTAGACTTAAGGTCAAAGTGAGTTTAAGGAGAAAATGTCTTTGTGTAAGAATTTGTAAATACTGGTTTTATGATGCGGGTTTGTCAAGTGGCCTGTTTGTGTGCAGGAAACTTTATCTGCAGCTGTGCCCACTCCAAACAGTGTGTATGTGTGTGTGTGTGTGTGTGTGTGAGCGAGATTATGTGCCGTGTCTTTGTTCATGAGAGATATGTCACATCTCCTGATCTGTGCTGACAACAAGTCTTTACTCGAAGGTGTGGTCGTGTCTGAGCTCCACTGACCGTGTAAAACCTCAAACACCCACACTGTATTGTCTCTGAACTCCGCCTGCCTTCCTGCTGTATGTATAGCGACTGTAGATGACTTATTTCACAGGACATATTTCATGACCTGTCCTGTTTGTGAGGATAGGGCTTGCTGGGCTTGAGAAGGGAAGGAAACGCAGCATTCTTTCGAGGAGCTGGGCCTTTTGGACGGGAACAATCGCTGTGGAAGAAAAACAAGGCTGAAAATAGCCACAGACTGCTCTGACACCGTGGAAGGCTACAATTCCTCCACCGTCCACTGTTTTATGCTCATATTAGGACACGCAAAGTAGGCATGGAGGCCTGGAAGTGGAGGTCCACTGTAGTTTATTTTCACTCTACAGTGCATTGTCCAACATGAAAGCAGATCAGCAACATCCGTGCCACAGCTCAAGTGTCTTAGGTTATGTTTTCAATTTTATTCATTCATGTTGTTTCCTGATTTACTTTAAAACTCACATCTCTGGTTTCAGATCACTTCACTTCCTGCCCCTGTGTGTTTTCCCTCTCTGCTGATGACTTCACCTGTGTCTGATTGTCTGTCCCGCCCTGATTAGCCTCACCTGTGTCTCGTTATCCTTCCCCTCACCAGACTATTTAGTGTGTGTCTTGTTTTCTCTCAGTGCCACTTCATCTTAGCTCCTTGTGTGTCTAGTGTTGCAGCCTTTTGTTTACCTGTGTCCTTTTCTTGTTTTTTTTTTTTATTATGTCATATGAGCAGAGGAAATCTGTGTTTGAGTCCACTCTCACCTGGTTCACCAGTTGTTACAATCTGTGTCTGTCATGTGATGGGGACCAAAAAGACTTTTTCCCATACACTTACATGGCAAAGTCTATGGGAAAAATTCTTTTTGGTCTCCATCACATGACAGACACAAAGAGACGTCTGACAGTTTCATTTTTAGCGTCACAACCCCGGTGAAATGACTCTATCGGGATTTGATCCATTCTGTCTGATAACATTTCAAAAGGCGAGAAGCCCATGCTCGAGACACTACAGGTGAATAGGGTAAAATTTTAAAATAATAGATATCATAATGAGTTTAGTAAAAATCGATATGGCGCTTAGGCCTAGATAAGAAATTAGCTCTCTAGTGCCCCCATTTTGTTTGATGGGGTCACTAATGGAGGGGTCCCCTCAGATTATGTGTGGTCATATGCCTACAAAGTTGCGTGGTGATCGGTGAAACCCTTGAGATGTTATACACCTTTATGTGATGAGCCACGCCCTCCGCAATATTCATTGCCTTATAGAAGCTCAGTTTTAGTAAGTTTTCCAACTTTTGCCAAGAGGGAACTTTAGATATTGGTCCTTAGATTATGTTCACCCAGTTTCATGCAAATCGGTCAAACTTCCTAGGAAGAGATCGATTTTAAGTGTTTTTCAACAAATTCAAAATGGCGGAAAATCTATACAACCGGAAGTTATGGGTTCTTGAGGCAAATGTGTTCCTCATGAGGAGAGGCATCTGTGCAAAGTTTCATGTCTCTACGACATACAGGGCATGAGATATGCCCATTCAAAGTTTGCCATTTCAATCGGTTGCTATAGCGCCCCCCTTTGGCCAATTGATGTAATATTGCTTCATTCGCATCCTCCCATGACCCTCTACCACTGTGCCAAATTTCATATGGATTGACCAAGTCAGTGAAGAGAAAAACAGACAGACACATAGACAAACACAGACAGACAGTTTTCGTCATTCGTCAAGTATACAAAATGTAATAAAATAAATGTCTAAATGTAGAATTTGAATGTTTTCTTTATAGCAGTTTGAAAGAAATCTCAAAATTGATCGCTGCATGAAAAATGTTTTTGCCTGCCATGTCTCGCCAGAAGTCTAGTGCACTTGCTCTATGGGCCATGTAATGTGGAATATCCAGGTGATTTCATACAATGCAAATTTATTCAGCTTTATGCACCTCTGACCAATTCTCATATAACTGGCGCTTTGAGCACCACAAGCCAAGCGCCATCTAGTTTCATTATATTTGAGAGAAGGCAGACATCTCTACGGCTGATAACTCTAACACTTGGCAGCTCACACCAAAACAATCTAGATTGATAAATAGCACTACAGGCAAGTGGGAAAATATGTTTGAGCCTTCCCTTTAACCTCTAAAAGCAATATCAAAAAGCCGTGTTGTGTTTGATAAACACAATTAGCAATATTCCTAAATTCCACTTTAATCTCCCAGCTTCCATCTCTGGGGTATGGATGGAGGAATTCGGTCCAATAAGAGCTCTATTGTTCTGCCAGGCGTGGAGCTGTAGGTAAAGCTCCCCCACACAGCGAGCCTCAGTGAGCCGCTTGGTTCACCTACGTTTTTGGCCGGAGAGATTACCGGGCACTGAGCTGCTTTGGATCCAGAGGCCCTGGAGGTTAATGCTGAAGAGAATGGCGAATAGGCAGGTCTCTGTATGTGCACACATACACTGCTGGAATTCAGCTACAGCCCATGCATTGCACACACACACACACACACACACACACACACACACACACACACACACACACACACACACACACACACACACACACACACACACACACACACACACACACACACACACACACACACACACACACACACACACACTGATACAGTCAATCTGTTTTGGCATCTCTGGTTTCTGTATCTGCAAAGCTCAAACTACAGCAAATCTGACCCGTGGTTTACACTTGACGGCACACAGGAAACAAGAAGCAGAGCGAGGAGGGAGACAGAGAAAGTAGAGACGGGGTGTTGAAATAGCTGAGATAACATTTTTGTAAATATTTCTTGATGATAATAAACGCCAAGAAACTGGCAGCGTTCTTGCCTTCAGGCACGTTCGTGATGGTGAGAGGTGAGACGAGGAGGATTTGGTTTTTCATTTATCAGCAGCAGTGCCGGACTCCTTATGAGATAACACAGTGAGCAAAGTGTTTACAAATCCATCACATGGCTTTAAAAGTGAGAAGAGTGGGATCGTGAGTGTTCTGCTGTGTGTGTGTTATATGAAAAGTAGAGCTTGTGTAGCCTGTAGGACAAACCGTTCTCATGAAGTTTATGTTATCTAAACTGTGACATTGTGATGCTTGATCTCAGACTTGGTGACAGATCTTATTGTACATGTTCCTGTTTAGTTTGAGAGCTTTCATATTTGTTTGCTTGTTGTAGCTGCTGCCACATCCTCCAGGAGAGACACAGGAGAGATGTGTAGCGTGTGTTTGTGTTCTGTATGCATGCAGCACTTTGAAATGAGGACCTCCTGGATAGGTAAAACACAGAACAAAAGAAGCAGTCGAGGGGTCGCCAAGGTCAGGTGCATTCATCAAATAGTGTTGTGAGCTCTGAGAATGTTTTAACAACGGTAGAACGAGGGCAGGCACGGATGTGAGTAGGAGTAAACGTTATGGCCTTGACAGTTGACATTGGGAATTCTTCCCAGGCACGGAGAGAAACGGAGCCAAAAGTTTGTTCCATGATCTCTGAGGAGGGCGGTATCTGCGCTGGCTGGAAAGCAGCGAGGCCAGGGAGGGATTCTGATGTGACGGGGGGAGACCAGGGGAGTTTCAGAGGGAGTGGAGGGTCTTCCACTGGAATGTGCCGTGCGTGAATGCCAAGTCGATGCCACACAGGCTCTGTCTCTCCGTATTTATCTATCAATGACACTGAACCTGTAGTTGTAAGGTTCCTGTCTACCAGCAATAAATGAAGGTGTCTAGTACAGCTGGTAGTAAATTTACAGCCTAGTCGCCAGAATAAAATGTTGACATATTTTTCTGCAAACCACAGATGTGTTTCATTTGTACGTTTCATATAAAATACATGGTATAAGTGTTTTAAACATTTGGAAATGATATTTCAACATGTCAAAACGTCATTGTCACTGCTTAAAAAGCTAATTTAAGATATCTTTAAAATGATTTTGACATGTTACAAATATATTTAATTCAATTAAATAGATATCAGTAATTCCATTTTTTCTCTGGGATCTCAGCTTCCTCCCACAGTCCAAAGACATGCATGTTAGGTTGGTTCGGACTCTAAATTGCCCGTAGGTGTGAATGTGAGTGCGAATGGTTGTCTGTCTCTATGTGTCAGCCCTGTTTGTACCCTGCCTCTCACCCAAAGTCAGCTGGGATAGGCTTCAGCCCCCCCACAATCCTTTACCAGAATAACAGTTACAGATATCTACAATTGAATTTAAACGTGTTGAAAAAAGGGTTGTGACAAGTGGAAATGTAATTTCCTATTTAAGATATCAACAGATTATGTCATATACATACCAACAAACCATTTTGGATATGTAGGCGCTGTATCATTAAAGCACCACAAAGCCATTGGTCAACTTTTAAATTAACTTATTCATTTTAGATATGATATGTGTATCAGTAAAGACATCTACAACAACATTTTGAAAAGTGATATCTAAAATTCTATTTTGACGAGTTATAAAAGAAACCTGTAGATATTTCAAATGTATTGTTACTAGTACAAATATAATTTCCACTAGATGCAACTGTCAGATATCTGAAATGCAATTCTAGATATCTGAAATTAGTCAGAATTGAATTTTTGATGTCTAGAATTATATTAATGATATCTGTAATGGAAAAACAATTGTAGATATCTACATTGGACAATGCCACTAATAAGAATTTAATTGCTGACATCAACAATTGACCAAATGACTTCCTCTAGTGTTGAACTGGAATAGCAACTGGTCAAAATAACATTATGGACGTAAGCAAAATCTTAAATGTTTAAAGGGCTTGCCATAGGACGTGTAGTTCAGATGACATGTATATGAGCTGAGTTTCTCATTAAGAGGAGGAGGGGATGGTGGATGCTGTGACACTTATTCAAGTATAAAGCCAAGCAGCAGACAGCAGCAGACAACCAAAACAAAAGCAGGTGTTTTCCAATAAGGGTTCGGGACACGTCCAGCTGTGTTAGTAGCGACCAAACCAGTGCTGTGTCCCAAATCGCGTACTTCTGTACTTACACTTAATATTTTGAGTGCATAAGTGCGTTCACACTGAGAAGTATGGAAAAATGCAGTGCACTATGAGCACCTGGATGGTGCACTCAAAACGGTCAAGAAGTTGAGTGTGGAACTACGGACACTTCTCGCACTCAATGAACTATTACGTGATGTTTTTACACTTTGTGTTTCCTGCTAATTATACAAGCAAGAGAAGAGCCTGTTGATTAATGAGTGTAAGCTGCTGATTGGCAGATTTTATATTGAGCTAAGATTTATGTTTACCAACCTAAGAGTGGTGTCGATTTTATCATCCAACTTTCTCCAAACGTCCCAAAATGCCCAGCTGTTCCTGTGAGGATGATTGATGCTGCAGAATACTTTTTCTCTCTACCTGTGTGATTACATTAACTTAAAAAGATGGGCCTAAACTTGGGTGATGGATGTGTATGAGTTTAGGTTTGATGGAGAGTAAATTTCATCAGTGCAGAGCTAATGACGCCCAAAACAAAATTTCCAAAAATGCACATCCATCAATCTGAGCATGAGGCTGCTTTTCTGAATTCCTGTTGACTTTATGAAATCGCACTCTTTTCTTAGAGAATAAATCACTCACAAAAAGGCATCAGAGATAAGAAGCTAACGTGCAACAGATGGGGAGAATGATTCCAGCCTCTGCAGTTCAAGAATCAAATGCTCCCTTGTCTGCTGTTTTCTGTCAGGAGGCCAAGGTGAAGAAGATCATGTCGAAGAAAGAGAGGAGGGAGAAGAAGATGTTCTCCTCTAAAGATGATGAGCACTTCTTGTTGACCGGAGTCAAGCTGGCTGACCGCAGAGGGTGAGGTTACACACACAATAACCTTTATCAGTACATGTGTTTCTGTGCGAACATCACATTTCCATCAGAATGTATGTCTTCGAACTTACTTTAAGTACAAAGTGTCACACCCTTCACACTGACGTCAGCCTTTTAGATATGGTTACACCATGTCAGCCATTGGGAATTATGGACAGTGGGGATGAAATTATCCTTATCCTTATCCTTAACAACCATTTCCAAATCCAGTGTCATAGACCCAACCAGGCTTTGTTTTGCATACATATACTCAACATGATTAAACAACACAACAGTCAGTTAATTCAAAACACAGAAAAGATTTTCTTGCATATAAAACTGGGACATCATTTAATCTTAAAAGAAAACAAAGATGAAAAAGAGCCCTGTTATGAATGATTAGAGAAAAGTAAAATCAAACACTGATTAAAACTGATTAAATAACTGCAAGGAATTAGATTACAAGATCAAATCATGAGTGAACAAATAAATGTAATCTTCTTATATCACCAAGTCCAAATCCAGAGTTTATGATGTGTTAATTTATGCAGTTCCAAGACTGTTTAGGGCCCCAGTACAGTGTTGAGGAGTAATTAGTTACAGTAATTAAATTACAATTCCTAATTAAGATGTTGGTGTGTAGGCGCATGTAGGCGCATGTAGGCGCATGGATGGGCAGGGAGGTGTGTTCTCTCTGCCTTAAGGCTTTCCTCATTTGCAGGTGGAAGGGCAGAGAGGTTTGCTCTCTCCACCTTAGGCTTTCTGCATAGGCCTGAGGAAAGCCAGAGAGGTGCCAGAACAGAGCCATACCACCAAATATAATACTGCAAATGGACATAAAGTTTTCTTTGACTAAAGTGTTTCTGACTGGACATTCATTGTGTTGCTTTGCATCTCGTTTAAAAACACTCATTAGAAAAGTAATCAAAACGTTGCATTACTTGCTGCATTTTTAACAGGGTAACTTGTAATTTGTAACCTGTTACATAAAAATAACCTTTCCAACACTGCACCAGTAAATACTCAAATGCAGCATTTCAACTTGTCAGATTTTACAGAGCTAGGTCAAACCCACAAATGAAGGGGGGTAAGGTGTCAGTCAAACCCTCATTGTAAAAGAGTACAATGCTTTTAGAATTGCAAAATTCCATCGATGGGTCCTGTGAGAACGAAGCATCTGTGGTAGCACTGTTGTGTTAGATTGCATTGTTTAGGTAATTACTCCTCAACAATACTAGCTATGTGTTTTGTAACTTTGTGCTAAAAATACTGGTGTCACTCGGGCATGTTAAATGTATGTCAGACGCAGATTGTTCCTGGTTCACATCTGTGTAAATGGGATATACACGGTGGTCATTACTGGTCAAGTGTGTGTCGAAAAAGTATTTACAAACTTGATTAGAAATAATGGTCCAAGCACTTGTATTTGTTTATACATAATTCAGAGCTTCGTTTGCCAGCATTTTTAACTTTCAGACCCTTTGAGGAAGTGGAACATGTATGAAGAGGAAAACCTGAGTTAATCACCCCTCTGGGACAAACAACCGGGAATTCCTATATAATGGTTTGCTGTATGGGGGAAGGTTAAAGTCTCCAGTGTAAATTTATCTCATACCTTATCCAGTCAGTCCTATTTATAGTTAAGATGTGAGCGGTCAGCTGGTTATTTTATGTGCTAAAATCTTGTCCAATGGCTGCTTTTTAAAGGGACAGTGCACCCCAAAATCCAAAACACACTTACACTTACCTACAGTGCTTCCTGTTTCTTTCTCTCAAGGTCTCACAAGAAAATCAAGGACGATGAGAAGGAGAAGGAAAAGAAGGACAAGCCAGAGAAGGGCCACTGTTTCTGGGATAGCGTCACCATGACAATGAGGCAGATCTCCCCCACCAAAAAACTGGAGAAGATGGAGGGCTGGGAGCCGCCTCACCTGGAGAACTTACCTGAGAGTGTGACTGACGAAGCCTCGGAGGACAAGAACCAGAAAGGGGACTCGCCAGTGTCCCTCCCCGACACTCTCGGCCTCCCGTTGGAGCTGGCCTCCTGGGCGGGCCGTGGTCTTGAGGAGGACTCCTCCCGCTATGCTAATCTCTCGGACTCCAAGGATTCAACAGCTGCCGACAGGTGGAAAGCCCGCGCCAAAGTCAAGCTGGCCGGCATCAGCAGGATGAGCAGAGGGATTGTGTCAGAGAGCGCTTGGGAGGGGTTTAAATAGGAGCCATTGTTACCTTGGATACCCCTCCCTCCTCACCTGTGAAGAGGATGAAGACCTGAACCAAATATCTGCTTGTCTCTGTAGTCTAGTTCTGGATGACACCGGTGTTAACTGGTATTGAGATGCTGTTATAAAGCCCTGACCATAACACATGAAGTTTGTCCTTATTGTTTTAGCTTTGAAAGTCCTTAAAGACATTATCAGTCAGTTTTATCACTGGGCTCTTTTTGCCACTTTTGAATCACTGACGTAAACTGTAAATTACAACAAATAAAAGCCTTAAACTACTGTACCATTTTAACTGTGATCCACTGGCCTGGCATTTAGACATTTTATATTGTCAAAAAATAAGAGGAGTGATTTTTTTAATGTAATTATTGTTGCTGTCAGTGGTAGAGAATCAATGAAGAATATGCAAATCTGCTACTGAAGAGTTGTTAACTTTCACTTCCTTTCTGTCTATGCAGCATCTGAGTCTTGAGCCTTAACTTATACATCAAAATTGGGCTTAAAGGAATACTTCACCCCCAAATGACCATTTGTGTATCAATGACTCACCCCAAGTTGTGTTGAATGCTTGAAGGAAACTCTTGCATGCCTCCTCGGTGAACGAAGAATCCAAAACCAGACAAAAAAAGCCCTTACTGACGGGGAACCGAACTAAAAGTGAAACTTAATTATGCTCTCTTCAAAGCCAGACTCCATTGAAAAAAACAGTAATTTTACTTTGCTGAACACAGGAGCTGCTGGTCTACTGCTGCCTCGATCAGTTAGTTTGATGTGTAATTGTGTAACTTTGCTGAATCCAAACAAATCCTGTTAAACACCAAAGTCACAAAATTACACCATCAAACTAAATGATTGAGGCAGCGGTCGACCAGCAGCTCCTGTGTTCAGCAAAGTAAAATTACCGTTTTTTTCAATGGAGTCTGGTTTGAAGAGAGCATATATTTTCTCCATTTTTGGATTCATGGAGTGACGCCTGCGAGTCAGCTCAAGCTGCACTGAGTCTACACACACGTCACACGTCATTCTCCATATGACATCTACAAACACACACCCTCCCAGTTTGGCGGCCTATTTAAGCTGCACAATCTTCCCAGCTCTCCCCTTGCCTCATCGGTGCTGGTGCTTGCTCTTTCATATTTAATCATCACTCCCCAATATCATATGTGAACATATCTAGTGGGAGCGATGAGGCTGGAGTCTAGACGCCAAACTCTGTATTCTGCTGTTGAAATAAACATTTAAAACGTGACTGATTTCGTTTTCATGAATTCAGTGTAACAAGGGGCAAGAACAAGTATAAAAATAACTGTTTGGGGCGTAAAGTACTCCTTAGAAATGTGTGCAATCATGAAACAGCTTATGAAACACTTTGGATCTGGAATATCAGTGTGTGTGTTTGTGTGTGTGAGTTTGTGGATGGACATGCATGCACAATTTTTTGTGGTGAATCACAGTCGGCATTGTTACGGAGACTTGAATGTCTTTTTGTGCTAAACCAAAATCTAATGAATCTAAGCAGCCCCCAGAGTATCATAGATTGATACATGTTTAAATCTGATGCTGATTGATGTTTATAAAATTTGTAATGATAACTGTGTTTACCTGTAACAGAAAAGCAGTGACTCCCTTCACCTGTGAAGTGCCTTGTATCAATAGAGTGACACCATGTGTTTGCTATACGTTTGAAAGACACCATCATCTGAGCACAAACCTGCCGAGCTCATTATAATCTATGCAGGAGCACGTGGGTCAGCCCAGCATCAGCCATTCAAACACTTACTGGTTTCCAGTTATAATCCCTGGATGCCGTTAACTTCACCAGCAGGTACAGCAGAAGTGTTTGTGCTATATTATAAAAACCTGCTCAGTTCTTTAATGCTGTTTGTTAATGATTTTTCTTTCCACACTATCTGTCTTTGCTTCTCTCTTATCTTCTGTTTTAATCTGTTTACTGAATTTGTTTGATATTGCAGTCAGAAGTGTACACAGACACAGGTCCACTTTCAGGAATGCCTGTATCCTGTATTTATTCACTAAACGCCTGGGTCACATTTTCTTAAGTGGAATAAAGATCTAGTCTGACTGTCTGGCTCTACATTTATTCAACACATTGCAGTCTGGAGTAAATCTACGCCTTAATTTACTGGGCTTTGCTTTCACCACACAGATGGTTTCCACTGATACTGTGGTCAAAACAGAAACATTCTTCCCAAGTTTATTTTTACCAGCAGTGTCTGGTCAGACACTTGTGAAAAACACTGAAGGGTGTACGTTTTGTTTTAACACTGGGGGAGACAAATATTAAATGGGGGGTTGGGGGTCCTACCCCAATAAATTTTGAGAATCAATTACTCAATTTCCTGCATTTGGGTAAAGTTGAATGCATCAGTGCCTATTATTGTTTATGGCATAAATGTCTTAAATATGGTCAAAATAAAAAAGTCCTCTGCTACTTTCATATTGAAGGGGACGTTGCCCAACCCCCATTCCCCCAAATATACGCTCACAAACATATTGTAAATTCATTTAAAAAATGGGAAACCATAGAAATTGCTCTGTAAAATAACACTTTGCCTCAATTTACAGACCCTTAAATTTGCATACTGTGGTTAGTCTCCATTTCTTGTGGCTTCCCATTAAACTGCCTTTAGAAAAACTGACTCTGGAAGAATATTAATCATGAAACTCTGCTCCTGTTAACAGTGACCTACTATTTTTCATTGCCGTTTTAAAGAAAAGACATTAATCCAAGTGTGGAAACTACAGTTAGGTCAAGTCTAAACTAAAATTACAGTCTTGCGGTTGTATGTCTCTACTAACCAGTCAAGTTACAGATTACATCCATGTCTGTCCAGACTCATATGTAGCCATGACTGTAGATGATGCTTCGAATTTGGATGTTGCTGCAAGGAATAACAATAAATAATTAAAACTGACACCCCAAGATCAGTGTCACCAATTCAGCATCTGACCAAATGTCTCCCCTTCTGTTCCTGAGTTATGGTGTTAAATAACAGCCTGAAAAAAAGTGTATTGGAAGAACATTATGATGTCACAGTGAAGCTGACCTTTGACCTTTTGGGTAGAAAATGTCATCACTTCATCATTTTATACCATTAGACATGTGTGAAATTTTGTCATAATTGGGGAATGCATTTTTAAGTTATGACCTTTGACTACTAAGGGATGTTTGTGCCAAATCTGATAAAATATGATGAAAATGGTTAACAAAATACAAATATTTCTGAGTTCAAATGAAGAACATAAACAGGTTTTTAGAAATATTTAATTCTTTAGAGCTAGTTCCTGTCCCATCAAAGTCATGATAGTATCACCAGGAGTACTGGGACGGCACAGGAATATTACAAAAGTCAAGAGGAAGGATACAAAACTTTTTTTTTCTCCTTTAAATAACGTTTAACATTTCCTGTCTGACAAAAGCAGATTGTAAAAACTTGTACGGCTAACGGAGCTTTACATTATTTTCTCTTAGTGTCGACGCCTCCGATGTACACAGAGCACAGCAAGATTCACAAAGGACAACATACAGTATGTAAACAGAGAGTCAAACATGACATGCATTCAGTTATTGCAGAAAAATACCACCGAAACAGAACAGAGCAAAAAGCAGAGAAGAGTTTAACCCCATTAAATAAACAGTTAACACGAGTCATCGTATTCTGCCTCACTGCACCTCTTAAACATTACCTATCACCACTTACCTACTATAAACATGCTACAACTCCTTCTACATATAAATCCTTTCACGTATTCACATAACATTTACATATTATTTTCATCTTTCCTCTGTCAGGAATATTTTGTCAAGAAGACAAACGTTTGTGCAGCAGGAGAAAAACATAAAAGTTTTTTATAATTTACCCATCACATGACATTCTTAACGGAATACTTCACCCCCAAAATGATCACTTGTGTATCAGTAACTCACCCTGTGACAATGTGACGAAATCTCTGTTTTTATGTCATGCCTCCACAGTGAACGAAGAATCCAAAAAAGGCAAACATTCTTAATTAATTGAGGTTAAAGGGGGACAGCATTTAACAACACTATATCAACGTGCAACGTGCAAGTCTCAGTTAGTGACTGGTGTCCGTACATGCATTAATATACGTATGATGCCTCTAGTGTCCAACGCAAGGAAGTGCATTTCTTTACGAATGGCTAGAAACCTGATAGAAACTACCTGTAGCCATGGAGGAGAGGCTAATTTTGTCAGTTTTTCGCCATCCAGTCATTTGGAATATTTGCTTGGAGCATTACTGAGACAAAAACAGGACCTGCCAGGTATGCAGCATGTTTTCTGAAATATTTAATTAAAAAGACGAATGAACGGCTGAATGCGTCATAATGACAATCTGACTGTATATAATTTATAACCATATTTTAGCAGAAAAACATTACTCAGATTCACAATGTGTGATAAACAACTTCTTTTTAATTAAACAAACTCACTGGATGACCAACATCAGGCAACTCAATCGAAGGAAATAGTCTGTTAGCCAGTTAGCAGCCTGTTAGCTAAGCTAGCACACTGTCGTATGGTCTCTCCGAAATCCAACACAAGTCCCGCTTTTTTTAAGGTATCTAAAGCAATTTCCGGACCGAAATATTACCAAGGGGAGGAGTTTCGTAGGCACATCGGCTATCACAAAGATTCCCATAGGAATGAATGGGCTTCTGGATGCCTCGTCTCTGTAGACATACGCAAGTGGAAACGAGACATAAGGAGTTTTGGCAAAAATACATGTGTTTGGGAAGAACTGAACATAAAACTGGAAAAATAAGGACTGGATTATAATGCGCGAGTTGTGTGGAAGTTAGTAAACAGATGTTTTGATATAGTCTTGCTGTTTTAAACATGGACCCCTATGACTTCAATACATCTAGAACGTCCTCTTTTGTTGGTTCTTCGTTCAGCGTGAAGTAGTGTCGTCACAATACTGTAGTTTTGTAACTTCAATACCTTGAAAAATATCAATATTTGGTGCCATTTTCAATACCATGGGGAAAAGGTTATACTAAAAGGTGTATTAATACTGTGGAGAATGAGTATTGAAATGTTTCAGGTATTCAGAATCGATATGTATCGAGAAATCTGTCTACTGTGAAGGCATTCAAGAAAAACAGTTTTCTTTCCAATTCGATCTAACATGGGCGAGTAATTGACAAACAAATGATCATTTGGGGGTTAAATAATACTTTAAACTCCAAACATAGGCATTTGAAGGTATATTATGCAGGATTTTCCTTTAAAACAATGTATAGACTTATACAGAAATCATTTCTCTCAATCATCATCTATGAACCACAGTCAGTGTAATTGTCTGCAGACTCTGCCCTCTGATTGTATCTCCTTATTTCTTCTTATTTCCTGTGCTCCATGATCATGGCGGTGTACACAGCACTCAGGTAAGGTCAGGGCTTTATAAAAAGGTAGCCACCAGGTAGAAGACCATATGCAGCAGGTATATGATCAGAACACAGATCAGAAAAAGACGCCAATACAGTGAGGCAAAGCATCAAACGAGGGCAAATCTGTGGTTGGCTTTTACCTTCACTGTTTTCAAACAGTAAACAACAATCCTGCATACTATACCTTTAATCTTTCCTATGTCTTATGGAAACACTTGTGCGTAAGAATGGAGACATAAAAAAGTCATCTCTTTCAGTTGAAGCCCTTTGTATTTTTTAACGACATCAAGGTCTCGTACACACTCTCGGTTCGGGAGTGAGAGTAAACGGATGCTTGTCTTGAAGAACAGCGTGGAGGGTTCAGAACTTGAAGAGGTCGATAAAGTGCTGCGGAGAAATGGGCATGAGGCAGCTGTCTGGATCGGTGGCTGTGCATGGATGGCCACAGTCCTGGAACACAGTCGACAACCACATGGTTAGAGAGAAAATGGAGACTAGGAAACTAACAGAGTAGCTGTGCGTACAGTTCAGACACAGCAACCAGTAGTTACTAAGAACATGGAAGGACTTCAACACAGCTTTAGTGATGGATTTACAACTAACTGGTGCAACATTACCCTGTACATTAGTATACACAGAGAGACACATGTATGCTAAACTAAATGACAGTTTTCTTTCAGACACATGAACGCAACATTCAGAGGAATCTATGAACTTTAAGAGTGCGGCTAGAGGCCATGAAAAAGTCAGCGGAAAGAGTGGCACTGTTTACTAAACACGCTTTGAGCAAAACATGATGACATCAAGTTAAACAGAGGACAGCACAAAACACACCCTTCACACATGACAAAAAAAGATACGTTATAAATCAGGTCACCAGGAAAACACGAGACAAACTAGCAACTGACGAAGAACAGAAAGGCACACAGGGACGGGAAGTACCTTGAGTAACAAAGCCAGGTGGCGATCCTTAAGGAATCAGGGAGAAGGGGAACCAAGGAGAGGAGGCGGGAAGGAAAGGAGACAAGCAAGGAGAGGGACGCAAAGAGGAGGCAGGTTAAAAAGTACAAGGACCCGGTCATGGAAGATAACAAGGCTGTGGGTAGGAAGTAATCAAGAGGGGTGAACAGATACTAGAAGAAGCTGCACTTTTTATCCAAGCAGTTAGTTTGTGTAGATAAAAAATTCCCTGGGAAGTCACTGACTCAACTTTTGTCTGACACATGGTTTGAGGTCAGACATCATGTGTCGCTGAGTCATTTGTTTGCACCCAATTTGACCTCTGACTCCTATGTACACACATAGGAACACGAGTTTACATAATCAATTACACTGGTGGACAACAAGGATTACCATTAATATGAGTGAGGATGTGTGCTTGTACGTGCTGCTCATGTGTTCCTGTTGAATAAGCAGAGCATTTTTCTGAGAGTGAAGCAATTTTCTACACTGACCTCAGGTTTTAACAGTAAATTATCTAATTAGTCAAAGTAAAAATGCAGCACAGGGGTGCATGAGTCCTGAAACCTGGAAATGAGTTAGCATTTTTACACTTCTGGTTCCCTCATCTTGAAGTCAATGGGTTTTGGTTAAATGTCTGAAATAAGGTCTGTGGTAAAACAAGCTTAACCTATTTCCACATTTTGTTCTATGACATAATACGTCAATAATTACCCCTCTCGTGAATTCTGATGATCTTACGTGTCGTAGAGTGTGTAAAGCTGCAGATATTTGAACGTAAGAAGCTGCAATAAGAGTATTTTGGGGCACTTTTATAGTACTTTTGTATGAAAAATGACTCAATCCAATTAGTCGAATACTAAAATAGTCACCGATTATTTTAATAGTCAACTAGTCATCGATTAGTCGACTAATTGTTGCAGCTCTACTCTCGACCAGTAGAGAGTGTATATGGCCTAGAGTAAAGGCGCCATGCCCAGTGTCTTTTTTCAGTGTGCTCTGGCCCAAGCTGTGAGATATGTCAGTTGGAAACTATCACAAGACAGAAAAAACAATTTGTAGGAGCAGATCAACCTTGTAACCCTACGTTAATGCAGTGTTACATTAGCTTAGCGTCAAGATATTGTTGTCATAGAAACAAACCCACGTCTAGCGCATCATTAAAAGTGTTGGGAGCACTTTTATTATGAAGCGCTGGGATGAAGCTTCTCTACCAAAGAAAAACGCAATGTGGACTCAGGCTTTAAGTATCATAAAGTTTTTGTTTTTGCCACAAAGTTTATTTCCTGCTTGAATCCAAAGTCCAACGAAAAAATCTCATCAGCGTTTTGGCGAGGTAACCAGGGCGATGCTAACTTCTGGGTTGGCCTACAAAAAGATGTCCTTGCATCACCATATGTCAGGGCTTTTACTTTTTCCCCCCCAAGAATGACATAAATAAATATAAACCTCAGAAATAAATATTTACCGTATATAAATGGGATTTCATTACTACTTACTATCAGACACCTTTCTCATGTTATACTAGAGTCAGATATCCGTGTGTGAGAGACTGTGTAATTGGACCAAAGTGTCTCTGTGACCTTCTCCTGAGTGTACCCAATGATAGTGAATGTTTTGTCTCTTACACTGTGCTTTGGTACAACTTGACACTTGATCTGAAAGTCTCTCATGTCTGATCTACGTAGACTTTAAGAGATATCAGGTCTCTTTGAGCAGTGCAGGTCTCACATTTACTGTCCACACACTCTGCCTCTACTAAGCTGCACTCCACAACACTGAAAGGCAATAAAACTGAAAGCTTGACCAATCTGTTTAACTTATTGTTACCTTCATTTAACAGTGCTGGTTGGTTATATGGTGTTTCTGAACATGACATGAATGTGGTTGCAGGCGTGTGTTTATTCTCTCATTTACCTTCCAGAAGAGGATGCTACAGTGTTTGCAGAAGTGCAAGGTGTCGCCGTACTGCTCCCTCATTGGATAGTGTTTCTTCAGGGTGAAGTACATCAGCTTCCAGTCCACGTTATCACTCTTGGATAGGACCAGATTCCTACAGAACTGCGCATGAATGGGGGGGAAACACAGAATTCAAAAAAACATTTAAAAACACAGGGGACAGGAACATAATTAAATGTGGAACAAAGTGTAATTAGATATAATTGAGGACAAGTTCTCATTAACACCGATCCTGTGGGTGGGTGTTTATACGGTGTGTGTGTGAGTGTGTGTGGTTGTAAATGAGAGAGCGACAGAGGAAGAGGGTGAGACGGATCATTGGGAGGAAAATGTGGCAATCCTGCCCTCTAGTGGTCAACAGGTGACCTACATAGCAACTATCTCTTTGGAGGATTGACTATGAGCTACTGTTGTAATATCCCTTTTAAAATAATTATTAGCATCAGGTATTTAGTCCGCTACAAATTCCTCTTGTCCATGTCTGATTAAGCAAAATCTGTTGTTCTCTCACCTGTTTGTCGGCAAAGTGAAAGTGGCAGAGTTTCTTCCACAGTACCCTGTTCTCGCTGAGGCAGTGCAGAGTGGGCGTGGCCTGTCCCAGGTTAATGATGTCATAGGCATCAGATAACTTGCAGAGGATCTTGTTCTGCATGTGTAGCGGCAAGTCGTTGAATGACATGCCGTTGCACATTTGCTAGGGAGACAATAAGAGCAGTGTGTTAAAATTTAGAGCTGGACTGCACAAAAAATTTAAGATATTCCTACATCATCATCAGCAGCAGCAGCAGCAGCAGCAGCAGCAGCAGCATTGTAGACGACAGTGGCCTTTGAGGCCATTATATACATACCTACATGTGGATGGAGAATTCTTTTAACTGTTTTCACTATATGATATATTACCGTTTCATTCTGTTCTGCCATTATTTGAATTTCTTTGTCGTCTCTTACAGTTGAACTTGGCTTGAACTATGCTACACTGCTTTCTCAAGCTCCTGTGGTACTGTTCTGTTACATCCATACCCGTAAACTTTCATAAAACATGCACAAATACAGACAAAATGAATGCAGAGTACAGATAGAAGGCTCAATCCGTCTCCATGTCTGATGCTGAGCATAAATGGGCCCTTAGAAAATCTTTTTTTTTTTATGTGCCCAGATGTTCTGAAGATTTAAAGACAGAGACTTGTAAACTGTTCAACTGTTGCCGATTAATTTAGTTTAATTTAATTTAATTTTAAAACAATTATTCAGTGGCACTTTCACCATTTAAATCAATCTTTTGCTATACATTTAGTGTTTCTGATCTATTTCTACACCATTCAGGTATTACAAAATGAAATGTGTGTGTTTAGGGGGGCATGAAGCTGCAGGCCGGAGGGGAACTATATGAAGTCATGAAGCTTGGGGTAGCAGTGCCAGCAAGAACTTTAATCTGCTTTCACCCCTCATTTTAAGATGTATTTACATGATTTTTTTGGCTGGATTGCAGGACTGTAAGAACAAATGTTCTTGACTGAGTGAATGGCGCCACTTCCTGTTTCAAAACTAAAACCCCTCTAGCATTTCATACACGATCAAGTCATATACTAGGTTTGGACCTAGTCTTGTTTTTTTGAGGAAGATGTGTTACAATTTTGTAAACAATTAAGAGTTAAATGGCCCGTTTGGACAGAGAAGCTGTCAGTACTTCTCCTTCCATATTTTATGTTCCTCACTCATCAAATTCAGCTTTCAAGCAGGAGCAGCATGACAAGTCTGCAGTGGCACCACCTCAGCAGCACAGAGGTCAATAGACACAAACCTACTGCACTTGTTCCCTTTTTAAAAGTCACATTTACATACACGCGGCTCAAATCTGACCTGAGGCCCAGAGCACCAGCGCACTTGTTACCTTGGGGATCTGCAGGTTGTTGACCTGCTGCTGCCATTTGTGAATGATCTCCAGTCGACACAGCCAGATGTTGATGTTGCCCACAAGGACACACCTGCCGACATGGATGGTCAGGTTGTGCAGTGTCGAGCTCAGGTCCTGCAGGAGGTCCTTGACAAGGCGCGGGTTGTAGTGGTCGTCTAGAACTAGTGGCAAAATTTTAAAGACAAATGAAAAACACAAGAGGAAAAGAAAACATTAGCAGCCAAAATGTAACGCAACACAACAAAAATCTTTTCTTTTCCCATCTTAAAGGTGTCCAGCTGTAAAACAAAACTACAGTTACCCTTTAAGTACAGCACTTGAGTAAATGTACTTAGTTACATTCTCCCATTGACTACATACATGTGGCAAACTAGAACTGCTCTTTGCTCCACAGGGCAACACAACCCCGTAATGAGGGAGCGCACTGGTCCTACTGGTTTTGTGGTTTTAGGCATTCAGTAAAATAACACTGCCGTGACTAAACAGCAGTCGCTGCTTTTACAACCAAAATTAGAGCCTAAATTAGAGTCCAGGGTGCAACAACAAGCTCTGACACCAGACAGGGAAAATGAGAAATGAGAAAATGTCTGCCCGCTCAAAATCTCCGCCTCAGGTCTCCTTACCCTTTCGTACAATCTTCTCCAGTATATTGAAATAGTTTTTCTGGGCAGCTCCACTCAAAGAGGTCAGCTGAGACCGGGCTATTAGCTGGAAAAGCTATGACGGGAGAGAGAGAGAGAGAGACAGAGTCAGACTGTTAGAGCAAGAACAGCTTGTGCAAAAGTTTTTAATGGCCGATCATCATTATCACTCACTTTCGCAACATAGTTGAATCTTCTCAAGTCCTGAATGGCACTGGAAAAGTCTAGACGGTTGAGGGCTTCACCAAGCGTGCAGTATCCGTGTCGCTGTGGATACAAATACATTGTGCTGTTAGAATCAACGGCAAATAAACTCTTAATGTGAAAATTCTGGCAACAGCTGCAGAACTCACTTCTTTCGTGCTCCCTTTCTGCACGTAGATCCATTTATCTGTGAAAACAACTGGACAAGAAAAACATATGCACATTAGTCATCAGAGTTTAAGTGTTTTGGTGTGAATGCGCATACAGTACATCAGGTACATCACCCATAACGAGCAACTGTGCAATTTAATGCAATCCAGTACAATAATAGCTGTGCAGTAAAAAAAAGAGTCTTACAGTTGACTCATAACCTCTCTGCAACAGTTTCAACAAACACTGGACATCATAACCTCCCCAGATGAAGAACGTGCTGCAGGGGTGTGGTATTAAATTGCAATAGACCGTTAATAATATTGTGATGATGCTCTGTATTTGCTTTTGGCATGCATTGCAGAAAACAACTGGACTTAATGACAGTAATCTTAGGACACTAAAACTATTCACGATGTTAACACGAATAATTGCGACATGGTTGCGAGGTCAAAGTTTTTAAATGAACAACTATGGGAAGCACGTTTTAGGATAATGACTGATCATAATAATATGTGAATGACGAGGTTCAGCTTCAGGACATCCAGGTGGGTAGCATTGTTGTTTTGTACCTGCCTTCCACTGTATAAATCAGTCCTGAAAACATGCTACAGCAATGACATTAGAAATGAGATAAGACATGATGCTGCTTTTTGTTTTGCTGCTGTCTATATTAAACTCCCCCTCCAGACATGTTTTAAAGTTTGTAAAAACACTCCACTTATGGTTAATATTTTGTTTAATGTGGTTTGAAATAAAGTGTGAAGTCTGACTGTGCATCAAGATGGCTTCTGTTAGCACTGAAGGAAACATAAGAAAAATTCAGCCATACATGTTTGAGCCTCAGTCAGACCCAGACTCAATCGGCGACTAGCAGACGTATCGGGATGGAAAGTGTAGTTATCATGTTTCATTTGTTTATGTTGTTTGTTAGCTTGTAACTGGCAGTGGTTGACACAGAAATAGAGAATCTTACACATCAAATTCACACTGCACTAGGCCCCAAGAGAATTTGATCCTCGACTATTGTCATGTTAATACTGAGGCTGGGAAAATGGCTCTCAAATAGCGTGCAACACACAAGAGGAACAATCTGTAGAAGCTTGTAAATTAGACAGCTAATCCCTTTTAATGAATTTAAATCCCCTCTGACACACTTGAATGCACGTGTTTTCTGGGAATTGATATCGTCCCTTAATGACTCCTTATGTCCTTATCCTGTTTTTTGTCTTAAATGTACTGCAATCACGGCCCCCTTGTAAAAGAGAGTCCAAATAAATTTTTTAACAAGCAGTGGTTGTGAAACAAACATGCAATAATATCTGCTGCAAAGGGGTTTTGTAGCTGGTGGAAAGAAGCTCCAAGGGCTGGTTAACATCCAAACACTGCACACTCTTCCCCGTTTACTGTCAAAACTTTGACTGTGCTAATGCTAACTCTCACTGTGTGTACTGACAAGTCCGCTCTGTGGTGGAATTTTCAGGTTTCTTTGCCGATGTTGTGTTGACGAGAAGACTTAGAGGAGACAGCACAATGGCCTTAGTCTGAGAGGAAGAAGTGGACAAACGACCTGAAATGTCAAACGCAATTTAACATGTCAGACTAGTTTGAAGCCAAGCTAAGTTTAGGTCCTGTTGACAAACACGAGTGACTTTTGACTGCTACACAGCATATATGGCCTTCAACAGTCACCCGTCACCAACAGTCAGCACTTTCAAGTTGGTCATTGGTGACTTCCCAGTGTTTACATCTCATAGTGTTATACAGTAAGCAGTGGCATGCAGTAGTTGGCTTCAATATGACGACCTCAAGTGATAACTGAATGATCTCAATGCTACAAAGCTTCCAATAGGTGGTTGCCACTTCGCTGCATCTATGACTTGTGTTTCCCAGTATTTCTGTTCTGCTCTTTTTGCACAAAGGGCCTTTAATTTTCATACCACAAACTCTTGTTAACATCAAAATAGTGATTATGTGTCGCTGAAACTCACACTGAGATTTAGTGTTATTGTTGTAGAGGTCCTTTTTCCTCTTTGTGGTGGCGAGCTCACACACATCCCCAACAAACAGATTCTCTTTGTTGTCACTGCAGAGCCTGTTGAGACAGAGAAGGGAGGAATTTGTTAACAGCATTGCATGTGAGCGTGACCACCTGAAATACAATGTGCAAGCCACACTTAAGAGGCCTGAAGCAAGTCAGTGACTTTTTACTGATGTCCCGTATATAACTTTGTTGTAATGGCATGGCAGATCCAAGGCAGTTTAAGTGCTGCAGTATTTTGGGGTTCAAAGGGCCAGCATATATGCAAGTTAAGAATGATAATCCCTCCTTACCAGCATAAAAGAAACTAAACAGAAAGCAAATGCCCATAAAATCACCTAATCAAAAGTCTAGCTGCTTCATTTGGATGAATTGGAATAATGAGCAGGCTAAGACAGATGTAGCAAGAATTAGAGGGGTCAAGATGTGGCTTTGATGATTCACAGTGTCTGTTATGTTGGAGGAAACACTGCAGATGGCAGACACATATCAGAGTCTGAGAGACAGAATCGCAAATGTGACTCAGACGGTCTTTTCTCAGAGAACAGGCAAAACATTTTGAGATCTCCATCTGATCTTTGTTATTTCTGGCAGCCGTTCTCCGCGTTCTTGGTTGATAAGTGGCCTTGTTATTACTGATAAGATAGATCTTAACATTTTTGGCAGCTGACCTCGACTTGACATATGCTGAAATGGGAGGCTTGATTTGGCGCAACACCAAGTGAAACCCAAATAAAAGCATAAACTGGGTACAGATTATCCATGGGAGTGTGTTTGTGAGGGTCCGTGCACATTTCTTGCCATTTATACTGCATATAATTTAGGGCTGTAATGGTTCATGTTTTAGTATCAAACGTCACAGTTTGGCACAGGCAGCTGCACGTATAATACACTGAATGCAGACTGATGCACTTAACATTAAATAAAATATAGGAAACGCAACATGTGCTGAAGTTAGCACAACAAGCGTAGTGGTGGGCAAGTCAGCCACACTATGGCGAGCACTAATGAAATGCCAAAGCTAGAAGACCTGCCAGCAGGTTCCCTGTCAGCTACAACAGCAACAAAGCATTTTGTGTGGAAGACAAGAACGGTGTGTCGGCATCCACAGTTGTAGGGTATGAGAATGTTAACACACCCAACATGCTAATGCACATTTGACAGCATCACCCAGATGTGCCAGTCACAGGGCTGATAAATGTTTGTGTGATTTGAAAGTTAGGCTGTCAGTTTAGGAAATGGAAGCAAAATCATTGTATGTATGTGAGTATTATAAATGTCTTGATTTTTCTTAGTGTTAAATGATGTTAGTCAAGGACTGAAACGTTTGCTGCTGTTAACTCACATCTTTTTTGCACTTTGAGCACCTTTTTTGTGCACAGATGACTTAAATAGACTATTTCTGCACTCATCTCAGCCTGACCTTTTCGTGGCTTTTAGTCCAGTTACATTGGTGTGTGTGTATCTCCTCTGCCATCCTTTCTAGTTTGTTTATTGTGCTGATTCACCCAAGACAAACTTTTTTGGTGTCCCAATTAGGTGAAGTATCACAGCAGCCCTATGACTTAATTTTTTATTAACATTTGCTCTCAAAAGTCTAAAAATGAAATAATAGTCCTGTTGTTCTTCTACACACAATAACTATGTATGTATGTAATGTTTTTTTGGGGAGTTGTTCCTTATCCGCTGTGAGGGTCCAAGGACAGAGGGATGTCGTATGCTGTAAAGCCCTCTGAGGCAAATTGTGATTTGTGATATTGGGCTTTATAAATAAAATTGAATTTAAATGAACTGAATACAAACTCTTGTGTTTGGAGTTTGTATGTCTTTGTTCTCTCAGCGCTACAACTACAAAGCCAAAGACTGTAGTCCTTTCTATCTTTCACTTACTCTTCCTTTTGTGATATAATTATATGCAGAAGCAGTCATAAACAAGCCTGAAAGATGCCTAAAAGATATGCGGCTGCAATAGGATAGTTTCTTTAAATGCAAATAAAATCAATTACATAAAATAACTGAAAAGCTGAAACTGTGATTCATTCCTCCGCCATACTCTAATGACCTTTAACACATGAAAGGGCTGGACTGGTTATTGACTCTCCATGTATTAATAATCCATTGGCTGAAGCTGAGCACCCAACTGGCAACACTAACAAGTCGGGGAACACAATATACAGGTCAGCTGATTATACTGGGAAATAATACCATGAAAATATGTTATTAGTATTGGGACTGATATCAAAATGATTCCCACTTCACCACTTGTTTTGATATGAGAATGATTTCCTGTTAATGTGTTGAAGTGTCTGATTTAATTTAGTTGAAGTAAAGCAGACTATTTGTCTTTATTTGTGATTCTGTTGCTGGAGCTGAGCAATGTCCATCTGAGAATATAAATATGCACTGTTACACACTGATACAGCTTACACCCTTCAAAATAAGAGCTTTAGGTCTTCTTTCTCCGCAAATTCAAATTAACCTTTTGTCCTGCACTGTGGTCCTCATTATAAACCATCATTTTTTCGAGGGAAGGGTGTAGACAGCCACATCCTGTGAGGAGTGTCAATTGGAAGAGAGATAGTTATTATGATTCGTCTGAGTCAAATTCATTGGCAATTTTGGTTATAGATTAATTCTTTGGTGGTTTTAGTTTCCAAGCAGAAATTGCAAACATCTGCTCATTCCCGCTCCTCAAATGTGAGAATTTGGTGGGGAAAGAAAACAGTTTAAGAGTGGAAACAAGCAATTGAGTACCCAAACTTTTGGCTAAAATAATTTTGACATAATGGGTATATCACTATTTTTGATACTTAACAGACAAGATTAATCAAGACCATACTTGGGAGATATATCGATAAACATTAGTTAAAGTCAAAGAGCCATCCAATCCCTATCGACACAGGTGCCCCAACCAACTACTAGGGTTAGAGTTAGGGTTAAGGAGCTCCCACACCACACTGTCTCCCTAATTTACGGACATTTTTGGTTGCTGTTCTTCTTTGAGTTAGCTGCTAACTGCTTCTAGCTGCTTTTTAAACCTCCCTGCGGTGCGTTGCATAAAACATCCCACCTGTCCCATCCTGCCAGGTGTTCCTTTTACACAGACATTGATTCGGCACTCTTACTTTACCCATTGCCACCTCAAAGTCAAGACACCCCTGCTCTCCCATTCCACAAATCCTACCTTTAACACACAACAATGAGCCAGATAAACTGCACGACATTCTTGCTTTAAGCAGAGGGTCCATGATACAGTCACCGTGACTGGAAGAGTCTCTGGATCTCATATAATATAATACCATTTAAATTTAAAATAGTTTGATTGTAAGGTTTAAGTTACTTTAGAGAACAACTACTAAAATGGTTGCAACAAACACCAAATAGGATTGTTCTGGCCCATAACACAGACCACAGAGTGCATGCGACAGTGATGAAAAATACAACGGCTACGCTGTGTTTGTGATAAAACGGAGAAGCTGGAAGAAAATATTTACTTCACCAAAATGATGGGGATCTGGGCGACATAACACACACCTTCCTTTGGATAAATGAAACAATTTACTTTTTCCTTCAGCATAAGTGAAGGCATGTGCTTTGCTTGTCTGACTGTGAAGTCAACAGATCAGGGTGAATGGGTTCTACGGTAATCCCTCGTCTCTATCCATTTATCCAATTGCACAGGCGTACACACAAACACACACACATGTGAGCACAGAAATCTGTCACAGTGAATTACAAGTGAGGAATGCAATAGCTTGGCTTACTAACACAGGTTGCATGCGGAGCACCGGCCTCCACAGAGCCAATAAAAGACATCACACAGCCGCAGGAATGGTCAGAAGGATTTATGGATATTTAAACAATATCCTGAAATACATGGGCTAAAAGGATAAGAGTTATGTAGGAAGTCAATGTGAACAAGAGGAAGACAAATGCAGTATGTGGCTGACATTTAGCTGCTGCTTACTCACTGATAGATGCGTTCAAGGAGCATTTATGACGTGCTTTGTCTAGAGAGAGATGAGGCAACTCAGACACTGTCAGATAAATTATCCATCATAGAGACTGACAGTGAAGTGAGTGAGGGTCAAATACTTAGTGGACACTCAACTTTGTAGCCCCCACGTGGCATTTGAGTGTTTGCAGCTAATAAAACATCTGATCTAAACTACTTCTGTGACACAGTGTGCCAGGCCAGTGGTCATCATAATGCTCCTCTTTCTTTCTGGTGTTGGTGTGCCAAATGTACTCTTGCTGCATGAAGTCACTGGCCTTTCTGACTCAGGCTGCATTTGGACGCGGGCCAATTTGAACGGATGATGTCATTAGTTATTGTTTGATGTTGTGTCCTCTGCCTTTTTTTTCTCCATGAAAAAACTGCTGACAAGACAGTGTTGCACTGTGAGGTACTGTTAGTCGGTTGATCAACACAAGAGGCGACACAGTGGCCTGAGGGAGACATCACCAACTGGTGCTGAGCTTCCAACCTTTAACCCCATCAGCACCAGCAGGACACCAGTGTCCTGCTTACTGTTTATCTGAGACGTGCTCATGAACTGGTGTGTCATGTTAACTCTGCTGAACACTGCAACTCACACAAAGATTTGACAACCCCCCTCCTTACGCTAACATACGCAGGTCGCACACATACTTCAACACAAACTTGTGAATTATACGCCGCTGCTAATGGCACTATTCCTGTTGCCATTTTTTTTCTCTTCTATTTTCATTATCAAAATTCTTCCAGCATCATCCAATGTTAGTCACAGTCTCCGACACGCAGGCACAACATGCAACGTGGGTTCCTTCTGTGTCAATGAAAACACGACAGAAGGCAGTGACAGCGCTCTGGAGATTTGTCAGCCTTATTGTTTGCAGAGAGGGCATGCAGCAGGCAAACCCAGTGATGCTACTGGTCCTTTGTCCTCATCTACATTGACACAAACACTCGAGCAGGCATTTCAAAGACAGGCTGCTTATGCACAGTTATAAAATAAAACTTGGAGAATTGATTTCAATGTGTGTGTTTTAGTACTTTTTGAGAATTTTTAGCACATTTTAACAACACTGCCATAATACTGACAGCTGCTGTTTTTGCTCACTATAATTGTGGTATGGTATTTTCATATTGTTTCATCTCTTCTTATACCTTGCAGTTAACATATGAATTGCTAATTTTGTGTGGGGATATATCATTTTTTTATTATACAAATTCCTAATATGACAAATACAAATCAAACTTTAGGTAGTCTACTATAATAATATAATCAGTTGCTTTTTCAGTCCACTAGATGCATTTTGGTGCCACAAAAAATGGCGGAAGTGAGATGAACAGACTAAACACTTAATGACTACAAAAAAAGTTTTCATTTGGGGACATAATATACAATTGAAAGAAGGCAATAAATCGCAATATAACGCAATTTATTTTATCACAACCTATCTAAAATCGCAATAATATTGTATCATGAAGCCTCTGGTGATTCTCCTTCACAGGGAAGTGGCTGAAGGGAGTTCACTGAATGCTTCACATTCTAGGTTTTGACCCTTGACTCCCATGAAGTCAGACAGGTTAGTGACATGGTGTGACTTGTAAAAACAAGAGTAAAAGCTACTGTGATGCCCCTCCCGCTGTCTGCAGTTGGCTGACATGGCAGAGTCGTTACCTTTATGAAGCTCAGCAGCAATCCACCTGGCATCAGTGCTTTTGGTTTGTACCTTCAACACCTCCACAGCACACCTGACACACACGCCCATGCATGGCTTTCATTACTGACTTTGCTGACTGACACACTCCATTGGTTGTCTAAGTTAATTTTGGTTGTGTGGACGCCTACTTGTCACATTAACTGAGCCAGTTTGTGATTCTATTCTGAGTAAATGTTTGTGATTGCTCTTTAAAATCGGTCCATCTTGTTTATGGGTTAAGACGCTACTGTAAGTCCATACAGTTGCTACCAGTCACACCTCAGAGATTACAGTGATTATGTTGGATTACTGTTCTGTAATGAGCTTTCATATCAGACACATTCAGAATCCTTATAAAATGCATCTGGTAATCGAAATTTTCTCACTGAACATAAAGTCTGCAAACAGTAAATAATGTCTACTGTACATTTGAATGCAATTATTCATATCAGGGTTTTTTTTAAATTTTCAAATAGCCCTGGTGAAACAAAGAAAATGTGGAATACATATTTATTTTTAGCGAGCAATATTCTTTGAGGATCAGATAAATGCAAGCAGCACAAAGAAATGCTGAGCCAGGTGCAGTATAAACAAACTAATGATAAAAATAGTCACCCTCACTGCACCGCACAACCCCCCGACACACATACTATATAAAGCAGGAGTAAACAAATACAATGAAAAGGATGAATAGGAGCGGGATCCACCTCATTTTCGCTCCCTTTATGTGACCAACTCACTGCCAGTTGACATGCGTCAAAACAGTACATGTTTCCTGCAGATAACGAGGCGAGCTCTCCTGCCGGGAGGCAACCCAGACTGCCCACGGGGGCACATGTAACACAGACCAGAAAGACCGAAATAACTTGCTTTTAGCTCAGCTGCTTTTCAACAAACAGTGGTCTTTAAAGTCTCTCAACCCACAGAACGCCTTTGGTAGGGATAGTATTACAAGCGCAAGCAACAGGTATTGTTTGATCTTGAGGTTATTCTTTTGTGCTCCTGTCAGGAGAACTGGTACGTTAACATTCATCACGCAACAAACCCCCATGACAGGATTTACATGTTGCACCAGTTGCTAACATTCGAAGGCAACTCCAGGAGATGGACACTGAACAAGACGTCCAGTATTCACTTTCTGCACTGGTCAAGCACAAAAAAGGATTTCAGGGCATCTGAAAACATGCACTTGGCTTGACTAAAGCCTACATTGATGTTCAAATTACTCTATCACAACAATACCAGCCTAAATGTTAGCACTGAATGTTCTGTAAACCACAGATACGTAACATTTGCATATTGTTATGTTGGGAATATGTTGAAACTCCATGTTTCTTTATGTTTTAACGAAGTTGTGCTTAATGTGTAGTTATGTTTAGGCACAGAAAACACTTGGTTTAGTTAAGAAAAGGTCATGTTTGCGCTCGAACACCCACTTTTGATGGCATAATCACAGCTGGAAATGCCACCGATGTCTCAATAAAATACACCAGTTTTGGTAGCACAATAACGGCTGGAAATGCCACTGATGTCTTGCTAAAAATAAATTAAAAATGTTTTGTTACTTGTTCGTCTCGAAAATGGCCTGCAGCTCAGCAGCCATCTCACCTAGGTGTCACGCCATCCACCATGCCCTACATCCACCATGCCCTACATCTAATGTAAGAGGCTGATCTCAGGAACTGCTCATATGTTTTCCTACGAAAAGTCCAAATTCGTACATATCCCATGTATTTTGAAAGGCTGCCATCACGTGATCAGTGCACTGACGGGAGTAAGCAAGGACGCAGTCCCGGGTGGCCTTCTAAGGAGGTAGATTGGGGTGGTGAATGGGTCACAAAAACCTAGAATTTCCCCCAGGACTTTACCGTTGAGTAATTTTAAAGGGTGTTCTCACCATGTTTCTTTCCCTAAACCTAACCTATGTAACTTTACGTTAATTACATAACTGTACATCAAGAACAGAATGTCATTCATGGGTCGCTAATTCGTAGGATATCATTTAAGAGTGTGTTAAATGCAAACACTTTGTTCCAGGATGCACAATGTAACACCGCTCATGGTTTGTCAGTCGATTAATCATAAAATCAAAACACAAACAATTAACCAAAACCAGAGAATCTTTGGTTTCTTTGGTTATGTTACACAGGTTACATATAACAACAAAATTGCATGACTTGTTTTGAATGTGTGTTCATGAACAACATGAATGTGTGTATTGCCTCGAGGTGATGGTTTGCAGAAGAAATTAACCCGACCTCAATACTTCAGATTCTGATCAACACCAGGTAAAAAATCTGACACGTCACACACATCAACTTAAAGCCATCTTCCTCTGTGATGCTGTGAACTTCCAATCCAATTATTTTGAATACCTATCTTTTCTCTAACACGGACAAGTTGGTCTAGTGTAAATTACCCTCCTGAGTGTATAAACCCGAACCCTATGCTCAACTCTGTCTGTTGCCATGACGCCCCTTTGGCAATAACAGGCTGCAATTGTGGGATGCAAATCACCTCATCAAAGACTCTCTGCTACAGCCTTGATAAGAGTTGGCTCTATGATTTTTCTTTCTGCTGCTGAGTAGCTCTGGCCTTATCAGTGCACATACACTACTGTTATTATCTACTGACTCTCTGCCACCTTTTTTATTTTCCTCTGATCTATTAAGCATTTCTGCCAAAAAGGAAATTTGGTTTGCAGCCAGGCATTAACACAAACTGTAGCTCACATACATACACTAATCTCAGCAAACAGTTATCCATTGTAAAGAAACACCGTTTCTAGTCACTACTAAAACACAACAGTCCAGGTGACTTGATAGATTTAGAGGTTTAAGACACAGACCATGTAATCACAACACACTGCCTCTGCTGCATGTCATCATAACCCGAGTCTCTCGCTTCATTTCCTGTTGGCTCTCCACTATCCTCTGTTTAATAAGCGGAAAAATCCTCCTTCTGAAACAGTTTCGAGGGGTTTTGTGGAAGTTGAAAGACCAAGTCAACTCTCCAAGTGAGCCTTGGCAGCTGCAATCAATCATTAGAGTTCAATTTTAAACATGAGTTGCAGGGCTAATTAGATCTTATCCACTCTTGGCTAGAGTCTGGGCAAACTCAGGCTTCTGATGGGCTCACTGATCTCATGCTGAGCTCTGAATGGAAGTCAGTTCTGTTCACAGTATAGTAGTCCTTGCATTCATTCAATGAAGCCAAATGTGAAGGCACGATATATACGACTGTAAAGTGGAGAGCTGGATGATATAGTTAGTCAGATATATCTCTTGGTTTCCAGTGTATTTACCTGTGTTCTACTTTTAATTGAATCACACAAAACTGTTATGCGTGATGCAAAAACTCCACTAACTCATCCTAAGTGCTATATCGTAGGCAACTGGACTAGCTTGAGTTTCTTGAAGACGTTTCACCTCTCATCCAAGAGGCTTCTTCAGTTCAGTTCAGTTCAGTTCAGTTCGGCTGAAGAAGCCTCTTGGATAAGAGGTGAAACGTCTTTCAGAAACCCAAGCAAGTCCAGTTACCTACGATGTAACACTTGGGTTTACAATGACTAGGACGACTTAGAATTTTCACAGACATTCCAGTAACTCATGTTATTTGTTTTTACTTAAAATCATTACTTTGGAGAGCAGAAAATGTCACACTAAAGTAATGTAATCAAGATATGACAGCACTAGAAGTAAAAAACATCTTGATATTAAATTGTAGTCCAGCCCCCAGGTTATACTATGCTACACTGCAATAAGAGACAGAGGGCTACCGAGGACTAGCTACGACTAGGTCTGGCTTTAAAAAGAGAATTGATAAGTTAAAAATAGGGAAGTGAGACTTGGATTTGGCTAAACTGCTGGAGTTGTGTGAGAGATTGTAAACAGATGTTTGGATACAGGTTTGCTATGACTTCAATTCATCGATATTTTTTGTTTTTGGATTCTTCGTTCACCGGAGGCAGGCAAGAAAAACAAGCTTTCTTCACGAATTCTTCGTAACACGGGATTACTCATACACAAATGATCATTTTGTGGATGAAGTATTCCTCTAACGTCATTTGGCACATAGTGAACTGATGATCTTACACATTTTAAATTTGTGTGTGCAGTAAGTTAAGCCTGATAACGCACCTACTCTTTAACCATATCAAGTCTGCCACTGGTGTCACAATGTTATTAAAGGTGACCAAGATATGACCTTACTCTTTCAAGTCTAGCTCTCTGTTGTTATCTTCCAACTCGTGTCCGTAGAAGATGACCCTCTTCCAGCCATGCTCTGTCTTCTTCCAGCTCCACCCTGGCGACCTCCAGTCCTTACCCAAGAAAGGCATGTTAGCTGGGGGAGGGGACCGTGAGCAGATAGGACACCTGGTGGGTGAACAGGACAGGAAGCAGGATGAGGAAGTGAATACCTGTAATTACTCAAGTTGCTCAAATTCATTTTCCCATTTTGAAATTCAAGGGAAGTGAAAATGTGGTCGCTGAAATTGGATTGGTGATATTAAGACGTAAAAATTCAAGATTCAAACTTGAACATCTGAGCTAATGTTAAATTGTCATTTGATCAGAGAAGTTCAAATAAGCAGGGACACATTTGTCTGAGTTTTTAAAACTGCTCCAGTTGAAATGTTTGTCTGGGCATTTCAAGGAGAAGAATCCAAAGACATAAATTCAGATTTTCGATACATTTCAGTGCCATAAATACAGTGAGATTAATACCAATAAGAGTCCAATAGTTCAGGGTAAATTAGTGAAAAACAATCAAATCATATGGCCTTCTTGCTGCCATTGATCCAGCCTGTAGTCTGCGGCTAAGATGTTCATTTTGAATGTCAAAAGCTGCCAAATACACAAGAGGGCCATTAGATTTGTAAACGTTGTTAATATTAAGCATGCTGTCGCGATATTACAGGTAAACACAGGGATGCAGAATGGCATACGGAGCCAAATTGCTTTAATAACACATATAATAACGAATATGACGCATTTAATTTGAGCATGTAGAAATATAAAAGCGTTAGCAGGCGATTTAACGGTCAAAAATAAAGATAACACAAGCTGTCAGTCGCTTCAACGCATTTAGTCACGACCGGAAGGGGGTAAAGAATCTAAACTGCGATATAACACAGTTCAGGGTTTCTATAAAAAGCTAAACAAACCTTTAATCGACTCCTTTGTTGTGTCGTCTGTCTCTGTCTCTGTCTCCTGTCTCCTCTGCCTGCCGTGCTGGAGATATTGACGGAAGTAAACACAGTGCGGACACTGGGAATTCGCGCCCGCCCCCTGCCGCCCTCTGATTGGACGAAACGGCAGTATTTATCTTGTTGCTACCCAGAGTCGCGCCGCTGATTGGCTGGCCGCGGCTGTCAGTCATTCTCTTTTTTTATCGCTTGTGTTTTGTTGGGGCTTTCTTCTACACGTGACAGAGGACTGCGCACATGTACTTGTGTTTTGATTTTGAGATGGGGGATGGGGACAGGGCACTGGACAATTGTGTGAGTGATGATGATGATGATGATGATGATGATGATGATGATGTGGTTAATAAGGAACATTTTCAAAACAGAAAGAACAATAAAGTTTTAATAAATCACTTAATCAACCACAACCCTGAAGTACAGACCTTGTAGTTAAAGGTGTTTTATCTAGGTCACTCTTACACTGTTCACTGATCACTCTTATGTTGCATACTCTAGTGTCATAGATTACTTTATTGTGACCTATGACTTTTGTTTGGGATTAGTAGGACCTGATAAGTATTAAAATGAAACAGTGTCAACGACAATTAAGTCCCTATATGCTCAAACATGACAATAATAAAGTCTCAGTGTCCTCAAAAGTGACGATTATAAAGTCCCAATGTCCTTAAATGAGGTGATGATAAATTCCTAGTGTCTTTAAACAAGTAGGCTAATTTCTAATTAACAGTGTCTTAGCTTGTTACTGTTGCTAAAATTGATTAAATCTGTTGTCATATCAAACTGCAAACATTATTAATCATAAATAAACAAGTTTCAACTATCAGATGTGATCAGGCTTTGGATCTTGTCCATGTTTGTGTCAGGGTCAGCTGCAGACTGACTTGGCAGAGATGGCTGCCATCTGCCACTAGATGGCACAAAGAAGTGTCCATGAATGAGGACAACAGGCCCAAGTTAAGCAGAATGAAGTACAAGGTCCAGTAAACCCAAAATGTAATGTCCTAGTATGAGGACACAGGGTCTCAGGAGGATATTTATGTTTTACTGTCACATTTTTCACACAGTCTTTTGTCACATCTCGAGCCTTTCTCTTTCAGAGTTACTAAAATCAAAAGTCCCTCAGAGACAGATTAAGTCATGTCACAATTCTTCATATACAAATTCACAGAGTTGGGGAGTAGTGAACTACAAGTAATTAAACTAGTTGCTTACTACTAGCAAGTTACTGCAAATTTATACATTTTGTATACTAACTTTAACTACTTGCCTTTTTTTGTGGTCAACCAAGTGGTAATAACTAGTAAATTAATGATATTTTTTAGTCCTGATTATTGCTACACTCTACAAAAGGATTCATGGAGTCAGTAGATAACGCTTAAAATAAAGAAGTTTTTCAGTATTAAAAAGTAATGTTTGTTTCATTAATGTGTTTTAGTCAGTTAGTCAGACAATCTATTTTAAGAGTTTGGTCAAAATCCAAAACATTTTTTACATTTTTGAGTGGGATAGAATTCAAACAAATAAGTTAGAATATCTTAAATAAAATAGTTTGGGCAGCAAATATCAACTTTTGGATAAATGTTAAGTTGTTTCAACTTAATTATGTCTTTCGAGGTCAAAGCAAATCATGTTGGTTATACTAAACTAATTGAGTTTGTCACATTACGAAAAACTCGTAGGATTGACTCAGAGTTAGAATTACTTAAAAAGATGCATGCAAATTGTGACCTTATTTTTTTTTTTTTAAGTTGAGTCAGTGTATGTATTAATAAATGTTCAGGGAGGTTGATGCATGCTATTTAAGAGGTGAACTACAGCCTATTAAGTCTTAATGAGCCTGTCAACATTACTGATAGGTCATTAATGAACATTCATTACTATGTTTTACCACAAGGTGGCACTGCAGTGGGCTATTTCTGATAATCTGGTACTTTAACTTTGCAGTGTTGGTCGTGACAGCAAACAAAGTTGTCAAAGACCTATTAATGTCTCTATTTTCCTCCAAGACGTTTCTTTTTTTGGATTTGGAATCAAGACTCAAGACTAACCACAGCTTTTAAGGTTCAGCAAAATTTAGAGGAAAAGCCCCAGGCCGTGCGACGTGTGACACACATTGTAGTTGACAAAATGTTTTTTTTTTTTTTAAAATTCTGTGCAAAGGTGACACAGACACATATTTACAAATGGAGATTGTAAGGATCATGTTTGGCCTGTAGCAATAATTTTTTTAGCATTTTTTAATGTATTTTTTTCTTGGTTTAAGTATAACCTATTAACAAGTGGGTGATTATTGAAACAAGTTTAATTTAGCCACATTTATTTGTTGGCATGTGACTTTTTTGAATGATATCTTATTATAATTTAATATGTACATGCAAATTAGTATCACATGTAGTTTGAACTACTTCTTCTAAGTAGCTTTAGTTAACCAAACTAGATTTCTACTTTGCACTGTTCTTTCAAAGCTGTGTTAAACCTAATAATCAAGTCAGAGTCTGAACACTAGAGGCTGTTTTTATGTTCCTTTGTTAAATGTGAAAAGATGCTCAACTTAAATCTGAGTTTAAAATGTCTACGTACAAGCAACATAGTTTAGAGGTCAGGCATGATCCAATAACAGCTTACACAAGTGTGACTGGAAACTTGAAACCTCTTCTAAGACTGAAACTTGCAGTAGAGTAGGAGACATCTTGAATCCTGTGGTAACTTTTGATTGGAAAAATATTTGACATTGATTCTGGGTACTGTAATGAGGGAGAAAAGGTAGTTTAATAAGGTTATTGAACTTTTTTTGGTGTAAAAAACAGACACAAATCATTACTTTAAAGCAGAGTCTAAATCTAACACATGTGGAGGGGATTTTTAAATATTCAGAGTTTGAGGCAATGCTTGGCCTGCCTGGCACCGCCTTGTTTACTTGTTATTGTTCCTGCATTTTATGGTAAAAACCTCTGACTTCAGGGAGATGAAGGTTGTTACACACAACTATAAAGCCTGTAACGCAGTGCGCCTTTTGTAATGTTGGATAGTTTTTAGATTAGAATAGAAAATTGTATAGAAGGCACATTTTCCATATGTAAATCTATAGTGACTATGCTTTTGACAGAATATATGGCATATCAAAAATAGTAGACAACTATTATGTCACTTTATAATCCAGTTTATATTATTTTTCTATATTACCACCCCCTCTTTTCCTAGTTTTTATTTATATATTGCATGGTATTTTACAATTTTATTGTTGTGTATGTGTTTCATTATTTAACGTGTGTGTGTGTATGTGTGTTAAGGTCTGTATGTAAGGTACAATATTACTGTAAGACAATAATACACTTTAAAAAAAACTTGTGCTTTCAGATTGCAGGTCAAGTCTTCAGGGATTCAAGTCTCAAGTTAGTCAATAATACGTCTTGTAACATAGGTCCAATTTAAGTAAAGAGTCTCAAGTCTACAGCTGTGGTTATTTTGAGTGTTCATCTGAAAAACAGGAGGGCAGGGTCTGAATAGCTGCTGCCATTAAATATTACGCTTTGTTGGCAAAACACTGATGCAAAACCAGTTACACTGTGTTCCTCAAATTAACTTAAAATGACATTACACATCAGGCATCAATCCAGACTGGTTTATGTGTGGTTGTTTTTCCTCTGTGTCTTGTTTTATGTAATTACAATCTGGTCTTCATTCTTTTCCACTCCTCTTTTTCTTTGCACTGAAACTGAGCTGTCATGCTGCACCAAAACAATTACCACCAACTATGTTGCATGGCAATGATAATATAATAAAGCATTGACAAATCAAAGTCAGAGTGGACTGCTAACAGAGTTGTTGAGATGGAAGTAATTAGGTTCAGTCATGTTGTTAGATACTGCCCCCTTTAGGCCACATACAGTAAAGTCAAACAGTTTCTAACCACAGCAAGCAGCATGCTGTGTACTGTATTCCCACTCTGGGCCTTATTGATATACATATATTCAGTGCAATAGTTGCTACATATCTATACAGGCAAGTCTGTACATATTTAAATAACATATAGGATCGTAGGAAGAGATGTGCAGACATGCATACATGCATTTGCATAACACAATGTGACACTGCTGTTTTCTCTGTCTCCATCACCCACTACTCAAAACTTTACAGCTATTTTGTACCTCTTACCTCAGGTTATGTATGTAGCCTACTTTTTCATATTTATTCATTTCATATATCAGAAGATCAGCGGTTCGATCCCCAGCTCCTCCAGTCTGCATGTCGAAGTGTCCTTGAGCAAGTGAGTCTTATAACTATCTGTATTTGTCTAAGTGGAAGGTGTAGATCGTGTGTATATAGCTTCATGTATTCTATTTTTGTATTTCTTTGATGTTTTGTGTTTTTATCTTGTTTAATTTCTTATCTTATCTTATCTTATCTTATCTTATCAGGGGCCGGGCAGGCAGTCCTGCCAGGAGCCTCTTGTTTTCCTGCTTGTTCTTTCTTCTTCCGGGGAAATCCTACTTTCCATGTGCAAAACATCACCAAACTTTGCACAAAGGTCCAGTCCTATGCCAGATTTGCTCAGCTGCAAACACAAGTCAGTAGTCCTGATCGTGGCGCTACAGCAAGTGTCTAAAGTTCAAAACTTTGAAAATACACAACAAATTGACCGTATGTGCTACAGCTTTGCAACTTTCACCAAAATGTAGCCCCAATACTGAAGAAACTTTTGTACATTTAAACCTGTTGCAAATTATGAAGTCCATCACTCGTTTTTTTTTTCAAACACTGTAAAACTTATTAAACCTATCTCCTCCCAAAATTTTTGCTCAATTGACACCAAATTTTATTACAGAGCATCTTCAGACTGTCCTCCACAAATTGTCGTCACAGATTTTTGATTTGTCAAAACTTGAGCCTACAATGCATCAGGATGTTTGACTGTAAACAGTACTGTAAACATATACATGCAAATTCTTGCTAAATAAATTTTCAAAGTTCATGACAAAAAATAACAAAATTTTGGAGTCACGGTAGATGATGTTTGGCATATATCAGAATTTTATATCAAAAACTGAATTTTTGACAGCATTTTGAATTTTGCTCTCATGTGAACAACTGGAGTCAATGCAAGAATGGCATTTTTAAACATCAGTTTTTCACTTATAGAGTAAAACAATCATTGTTACAAAACAAATTACAACATCTCCATGCTGTCTAGGTGCAACATGTGTATTTTCAGATTTTTGTCTTGATAACTGAATTTATGACAGCAGTTTGATATCTGCCTTGACAGCTGCTGACATCCTGGTGGCTGGCTTAGTCAATTTGTGAAGCCACAGAGAAACTGTCATCAGCTAATTAGCTCAGTCAGATAGAAAAATGCTCCTTGGTCTCAGGGGTTGTGAGTTCAAGCCACAACTGTTGCAAAATATATATTGTAATAGCAACTTTCTTGTTGTCTTCCTATTCTGCCTCTTGTTGTTCAGAATTTCCAAAATTTGCTTAAAATTGCCTAAAATTGCCCGGCCCCGACTATTGCTGCACAGTAGCTATAATCCTACCTTATCTTATTTTATCTTATTTAACCCGGAAGTCCCACTGAGATTGAAAATCTCTTTTATATGAGAGACCTGGCTGAGGTAGCAGCCAATCAAAACACATTAAAATGCAATAAAAATACACAATAAAACAACAGTTATTCAAACATATCTTATCTTAACTTATCTTATCTTATGTTATATTTTTCTTCTTATTTTTCATCTTGTCTCGTTTTATCACACAATATATTACCATGAATACATTTACATTGCCAAGAAAATGAGAAAAATCAGAAAAATAATAACTTTATTTGTGTACAAAATTTATTGTACTTCAGTATAAAACTATGTCAAACAGGCAGCGGCAAAACCTTAAGTCTTGAGTGGAGGATTCCTAATAGCAACACTTTCACGCTATAAAAATCCCAATAAAGAAGACATTTACAAACCCACAACAATGGAAACACTTTGTCAATAATCACATTATTGATACATTTCTGCAGGTTGAACCACATATGAAACATTAAGTAGCCCTTTTTCTCATTTAATCATCAACTGAATTCTAAGACGTAGCTTTAAGTTCTGGCAGTAAACAAGAGGGGAGGACATGACATGACTTGCCGATACAAAATGATCAGCCAGGCTTCTGGTAAAAGTGAAAGGCGTGTCGACAACATGGGCACAGCTGAATAATAACAATAATAAAGCATCTACTCACATACGCCGTACATAAATATTGTTTGTTTTATGAGCGTGTGAAAAAGAGACAGAGTGGGTGGTTATTCCGTTTGAGTCAACAATAGTGTGTCCTTTCCTTTTTTCTCATGTTACAGCCTCTGATCAGAAAGTTGGCTGACGGACAGAAAGAGAGACAAAGTGGTGAAGAGAAACAGCAGGCAGAGATTGGGAGGGAAGTGGAGATACAGTTACGTCGGGTTACTGGACTTAAGCCTATCAGATTATCAGCTACATTCCTCTCACACAGCTCTCAGCGACAAACGGATTCTTCGGCTAGAAAATAAACACGTCCTACACATGCTACACGCCTTTTTTGTCTGGCTGCCGTTAAATTCTAAACAAGGCAAACTCGACTACAACAATGTGAGAAGCAGATCTCTCTAACTGGTGTGTGTATCCTTGTAAAGGACTTTTCAAGCAAGGGTTGCTGTAAGGGTACAGCAAGCAGGTTAATATTGCAAAAGGAGCCCTGTCAGAGGGGTCTTGAAACACCCTGAAGGAGTTCATTTTGCAGTAAAGATTCACTCGCTGTACATTGTCCTGCTTATTACACAGCTACTTACAAAACTAATCAATCATTTGTAAGAAAATATTGATTTAAAGGTCCAGTGTGTAAGATTTAGGGGCGCTTAGTGGCATCTAGTGGCGAGGATTGCAGATGAAACTTCTCCCCCAGTGTTCAGGAGGTTCTTACCAAATTACCCGCAGAGGTCTCTTCCCTATAAACAACCAGACAAGCTGATTAAAACACTGAATAAAGCAGCTTCACGTTACAAATCAGTGTTTCTTCTACACTGTTTGGCATGTCGGAGAAGGGTCGCCAACCCCTTGCAAATTTCAGATCCAGGAGTTCAGGAGGTTTTTACCAGGAGTCGAATTATCCGCAGAGGTCAAATAGTGGGGTAAAAACACAAGTCAAATTATTTCTTTTACAACCTGGCAACCCAAAATGTGTGCTTATATTCTCCTCTAGATTTGTGTGTCTTCAACTGTAAACATAGTTTTGACCTTTAACACAGGATTGTATTCTAAATTGCAGCTGTGTGATGCACAGTTTAATCATGTGGCCCCAACATGTATCTTCATGCAAGTTTGAACAGAAGCAAACACGCCAAATCTTCATTTCCTCTCAAGTGTCAGCTGAAATTGGCACACACAGGCAGTGTGTGCAGAAACTGAGGGAAACGATGATGGGCATGTAGACACACAAACACTGGATGCAGTACGGTAAAAAAAGTGAGGCCAAAAGTTGGGGTTTTTCACAAACGAAAGCCAGGAGTCTGTATCTTCTATACGAAACATATCTCAGTCGAGGTCTCGTAGCTTTTTACCAGTCTCTGTTGCATTTTTGCAGCAGTACAGCCATTTGATAATCCTCGCATTGCGCTCAATAACTGACGTCCCTTGACTTTTCTTTTTATTCAACTTCTCCTCCATCAGTCCGTCGCTGTCACCACTGGTCCTGGAGAAGCCGTCGTCTGATGTAGAGACGCTGACACTCCTGATGAACATCGCAGTGTCATCTGAGCGTGCGGAGAAGTTCTCCCTCCCCAGAGACTCGATAACCTCACCTTCCAGCCCACAGTACTTGAAAAAAGCGTCAAAGTCTGCAAAGTTTTTGGAGTACCTGGAGCTGATGTCAGAGTGAGAGCGGCTGACCCCTTTGCCAGACCGTTTTTCAATCTCAGGGACCGTCAGGAGACCAGCAGATTTCCTCCCAGCACCAGCTTTCACCTTTGTCCCAGAATCCCTGTTTTCTTTGCTGTGCTGCTCTGCTACTCCATTCCTCTCTGACTGAGAGGTCGCCACACGCGGGCTGCATTCCTTTGTCGTTCCCTCAGGTGTGGTGATTTTTTCCTCACTGCTCTCACACTCCTTATCTGTCGCCTCAGGTAACGAAACATTTTTATTCACAGAGCTGGACAGCAGCTTACGTTTAAAATGGCGTCTCCGGTCACTCGCTGACACTCGCAGTAAATCACATTTCTGTCTGTAGAGCAGAAGAGAGTCTGGTCGTTTTTTGGAGCTGGACCGACGTACCTCTACTGGCGATCTGGGGATTTGTGCACCACATTCAGCCTCTTTTGAGTCACTCCCTGGGACAAGATCCCCAGCACGGTTTGAGCTCTGGTGAGAACACGCAATGCTGCTCACAGAGGCCGATCCAAGACTGATCGCTGGCTCCTGGGTCGAGTTGACCACCTGTTGGCTTTTGACATATTTCACTTTGCTTGCAGCGAGCCTCTCCACAGCACTCATGCCTCCTTTTGTCTCACTCTCCAGCTCCATTTGCTTTCGAAGGTACTCTGGGCCCTTCTCCAGGATTTTTGAGGTATCGCTGCTCGCATCCATTGTAGTTTTATCAACATTCAAACAGTTATTTCCAAAGAGTAGTTAATCCTTTAAGGTACGGTCTGTCCAGTGTTAGAGGCAACAGATTCCATTCAAGCCCGTTCTCTGCCTGAGCATGTATTACAACAGGAGCCTTCACCTTGTCTGTACAAACCCACATCACATTACCCCACCCATCCTGCTAGTTTTAACCAAACACAAGCCTGTTCAAAGTACACCTGATACAATCACAAGTGGGAACACTGAAAGCTGACACTGCTGGAGATTTTTTTTCTCTTGTCCTGGAAGAAACGTGGGCTTTTATGCTTGTTGCTCAATACAGGACAAAATCTGACACGATCCCCTTCCACATAAACTGGTTTCTGCCTTTACAATGAACTCTCCACTTACCTTATATCCACTTATTTACAGTACCACACTCTGACTCATCAAGAAAGCTCACTGCGGGCCATCATGCAAATATAATTGTGCAATAAATGCTTCCCAAGCTTATTCATCCTTGAATGAAGAGCAGTGTGTATGATGTTGCCCACTGTGACTGTAGGCAGGCAGATTGTTGTCGTTAACAGGATGCCAACGCCATCGGTGCCATCAAAACAGTGTTGTGCGATTCTAAAGTCTCACAGAGGAAAGACAATCAGGTTAGTATTACCTCCACCAAGGTAAGGTAATGTTTTTGGTTTGGTTTGTTTGTTATCAGCAGGATCATGGAAAAACTACTGACTCAATTCTCATGAAACTTGGTAGAGGAATGTAGCATGTGCTAAGGAAGAACCGAGTAATTTTAACTGCGGTAAACACCGCGAGATAGGACGTTTGGCGTTGGGGAACTAAATGGCACACATTTTGAAATCTAGTAGATATTAGTAAAGTTTAGAAGTGACAAAGCAGCCAACTGTAGAAATACGATGACTCAATATCACAGTCCACGTTGATTTGTTCCGTTAATCCTCTGGAGTAGCCTGTTCATGTAGTGGCTCAAACTTCAAACAGAAAGCAGCTGTTATGTAAATTGGTTTCATTTTTTCCTCAACCTATGGTGTGGCAGTCCTGTCTCCTAGAAATAATGTTTAAAAGACACTAAACTGCTTTATTATTAGTAATTATTGTTGGGATGGTATGGCTTTGTTTCTTGTTCCTCTCACGCCCTCTTGACTTTAGCCATTTGTTTGCTCTCCGGACTTCTGTTTCTCTTCCCGTGCACTAAGATGTGCTGCCAATCAGAGTGATTGCATTCACCAATGGGCTCCGATGTCTACAACACCAACTGAATATGCTGAAACAGCCAAAAAACAAACTAACTAACAAACAAACAAAGAACGACAAGGGCTGACAAGGGCCACCCAGTGCCAATGGTTGCAAGACACACCACAGAAACTAGGCTGACAGATGCTCATGGACAACTCTACATTCACTGAGGGCAGACCATCGGCTTGGTGAGTCAGGGCCATTTGCGACTTGTCAGGTACTTTAATTAGCAACATTAAGTTTCCCTCAAAAACATATTTGCTGTTTCTATAAATGCAATTTCTAGGAGACAAGTCTGGATATGGCTATGGAAATGCAAATACATACATATAATGCAACTAATAATATCCTTACTCACATCCAAATGTGAACTGTCTGCAATAAACTCCACCTGAGATATTAAGGAATATTTCCAGATTTGAAGTACATGACAAATGCACAGCTGAGACGACGAGGCCGAGCCAGACACAACCACATTCTGACATCCTTCCAATACTGTTGGAAATATATCCCGACATGTAGTAAAGTGGTTGCATCTGCAGATGTGCATATCATAGAAGACTTGGCAGAAGTCTTCGCTCTCCAAGTGCCTTTGTGGTTACTTCAGGGTTTTGTATGTTATGTATTTGCTCAGTTACTGTATCTTAATTTACTGGTCCTTTGAAACTTGTGCAAAGTGACACTAACTTTACTTTAATGATATTGAAAAGTCACACACTTGACAACTGTGCAATTATCCAGCAGTACTTTGGCATGCTATGCCTAAGCAATACCAGTATTAACTGGGGTCAAACAAAAACCCTGACCGATTCCTACTCTCCCACATGCTTTTTAAAATAATACGACTCCACTAAGAATAATAAATCGTAGAAAAGGCAGTTCTGTAATTTATAATTGCCTCTGCTTGCACTTAATGCCCTGGTGGTCTGCCCAACCAGACTTCCCTGGCGTTCTTTCATGTGTGCATATGAATACCTGAATAAATAAATAAATAAATAAATGTTCATTAAAACAGTGGAATCCCTGGTTATAACAGCAACATACCCGTCTAATTGTGTGTGAACATGGTAAACATTTGCTTGCATGGACTCACATAGTGCTGTTGTGAAGGAAAGCAGGAGCAGCCGATCAAACAAACAACCCATTGACATGCAACATGTGTGTAATGAAAGAGTTGCAACTGATGACAATCATAAGACGTTGCAGCAACAGAGGAAACGCTGTGCGCCTCAGTTGTACACGGCATTTTTAAACACTTTCCAACAAGCATGGGCAGATTATGAGACAAAAGGCCAGGAAGACATGCAAGAGGCCCCGCCACCTCTCCCACTAAGGAGCAAAACACTCTTGGTTTTGCCTCTTTTGTTGTTGTTGTTTTGTGTCTCTTTGTAGTCATATTATGTCTCTTTCTGGTTGTTTTGCTTCTTTTTGTAGTTGTGTCTCTGTAAGGTAATTTTATGTCTTTTTTGGTTGTTTTGTGTCTCTTTAAAGTGTCTTTGTGGTTGTTTTGCCCTTTTTTTGCCCTCTTCCTGGTTGTTTTGTGTCTCTTTGTAGTCTTTTGTGTCTCTCTGTGGTTGTTTTGTCCATTTTGTAGTTATTTTGTGTCTCTTTGTGGTTGTTTTGTCCGTTTTTGTCCCTAATTTTGTGTCGTATTTGGTTGTTTTGTGTCTCTTTGCATTCTTTTGTGTGTCTGTATGGTCATTTTTTTCTCTTTCAGGCAGTTTTGTGTCTTATTTGGTTGTTTTTTTGTCTCTTTGGAGACTTTATGTTTGTGTGGTTGTTTTTCCCCCTATTTTGTGCCTCTTTGCAGTTCCTCTGCATTTCTTTGTGGTAATTTTGTGTTCTTTTCTGTCTTTTTGTGTATCTTTGAGGTAACTTAGTGCCTTTTTTGTTCGTCTTGTGTCTCTTTGTAGTCTATTTGTCTCTTTGTGGTTGTAATGTCCCTTTTTGTGGTTATTTTCAGGTAATTTTGTGTGTCTGTGTGGTCGTTTTTTGTCTCTTTCAGGCAATTTTGTGTCTTTTTTGTTTGTCTTGTGTCTCTTTGTAGTCTTTTTGTGTCTCTGTGATTGTTTTGTCCATTTACGTGGTTATTTTGTGTTTCTTTGTAGCCTTTTGTGTCTCTATATGGTTGTTTTGTGTCTTTTTCAGGCAATTTTGTGTCTCTGTGGTTGTTTTGCCCCTTTTTGTAGTTATTTCATGTCTCTTTTTGCATCTCTGTTGTCTTTTTGTGTAACTTTCAGGTAATTGTGTGTTCTTTTCTGTCTTTTTGTGTATCTACGAAGTAATTCAGTGTTTGTTTTTTTTGTTTGTTTTGTGGGTTTATAGCAGAAAAACAAAATGCAGGAATGAATGACAGTGAATATTTATGTATACATGTTTTGCTGAATACTGTTGTGCCGGTGTTGCGTTTGACATTTTTCTACAGTTTGAAATGAATATTATAAAGAGTGCTGAAATTCTTTTGGCTTATGATGGCCATACGATCATTGTCTGAATAGCAAATCCCACCAAAAAAACAGGAAGTAACAAATGACTCCCTGTTCTCTGCCTCTTTGTATTATTGAGAACATTCACTGAACTAGAATCTGAAACATCTGTGTGCAAATTCAACCATGAAGATATCAGATTACCAGGTTTACTTGTTCGAAAGGCAGAGAGCAGCATGTGAATTCATAGTTTGAAAGCCATTAGAAGAAAGTCTTGCATTTACAATGGCAAAGAGTGTCCGGATCAATCATTCCTCTCCTTTAAGAAAAAAAAAAAAAAAGGCAAACACTTCATATCCAGTATATTTATCAAACATCGCTGTCTTTCTGCTTTTCAGTTCAATGTGGCTGACAGAAAATGCTGACAGAAACCAGTAAACTTCTGACATTTTTATTGATTCCTCTTAAATCACTGAGGCCAACTCATATTTTACAATATTTATAGATAATTATCATACCACATCTGTTTTTTGTCGTAATTGTGTTCACTTGGTTGTTTGATTTCTTTTGATTGGCTTCCCTTAAATCAGACTGAACAGCTCACTTGGGGATTCTGCACTGTTTATTTGTTCTTTGTCCTTCCTTGACCTGGACTTCAAATTAATCATGATCTCCGTGAGATAGATAAGTTATCAGATTTTAAGGTTTGGAACTTATAAAGGGACAGTTCACATCGAAAATACATATTTTTCCTCTTACGTGTACTGCTAAAGATTGTTTTAGTGTGAGTTGCCGAGTGTTATCGGTCGTGGAGATGTCTGCCTTCTCTCCAATATTATGGAACTGGATGGCACTCGGCTTGTGGTGCTTAAAGCGCCAAAAAAATACATTTGAAAAACTCAACAGCAACTCAACTGGTCCAGTTAAACGTTCAGCTTGTTTAGACTTCCTTCACAGGAAGAATATTGACATTGCATTTATACAAGAATCACATCTTAAAGTTGCAGATGTACATCGATTTGCTAACAGATTTTATTATGTAGTAGCATCTGCTTCTTATGTTTCCAAAGCCCGTGGCTCCCTTATAGTTTTAAAACGCTCCCTATCTATAAATATCATAGAGAACTTTGGTAGTACTGATGGGCGAGTTTAATTGATAAAAACTTCTATTGAAGGTCGTAAAATAGCTTTCTTGTCTGTTTACGCTCCTAATCAATGTGACCAAGAATTCTTCCGCTACCTATCCACAATACTTTCAGAGCTGCATGACTATGCATTGATAATGGGAGGGGATATGAATGCTGTTTTGGATCCCAATTTAGATCGCTCGAGTCCACAGGAACAGCATTCCCATTCCCAAATCTCTGCATCATCTTTTCTGTCTCAGATTATTTCAGATTTTAATCTGTTAGATACATTCAGAGTGGCTAATCCTACAGCCAAACAATACAGCTTCTATTCAAATAGACATAGAACCTACTCTCGTATAGACTATATTTTTGTTTCATCTGCTATTTCAGTAATACATGATGCAACAATGGTGCCTTGCCCATTGTCTGACCATGATGTCATATTGGTCAATCTTACCCTACTAAATACACCTACTAAAGCATCCCGCTGGTGTTTTAACACCACCCTCTTGGAAAATACTAATTACTATAATTATATTAGGGTTGAACTTGCTAAATTTATAGCTGTAAACTCTGGTACGGTGGATGACCCTCGGGTATTCTGGTGCATTAGGAACTTCACTATATCCTTTGCTTCCCATCTCAACAAGACTCGGCTAAGTAAAATTAATGAATTAGAATCAAAGCTTGAAGAACTGGAAAAACAACAACAATTAACATTCTGTGAGATCCGGAAACAAACTATTCAGGTTACACGTATAGAACTTGATTCCCTTCTTAGAGGTAGAGCCGAATTTCTCCTACATAAAACTAGGAGAAATTATTACTTTAACGGCTCTGGACCTAGTCATCTGCTAGCCCAGAGACTGCGATATGATGACAGACATGCTACTATCTCTGCTATTAGGTCTAGTCACAGTGACAACATTATCACAAACCCCAAAGAAATTAATAATGAAGGGTAAACGTCCTCGTCTCAAATTGTCAACCCTTCAACGTAGCAGGAAAGAAGGAGGACTGGCTGTCCCTAATTTCAAGATGTATTTTTGGTCATGTGTGTTGCGCCCACTATCAGTCTGGTTTGACCCCAATGTGGTAACTTCATGGAGGGCTATTGAGGAGAATTTGGCCTCTCCTCATCGATTACAAGACCTACTTTACTCTAATCTCTCTCTTAAATGCTCAAAAACTAAATTAGGCCCAGTAATGTCTTTCCTTTTGTCAACTTGGCAAAATGTAGAAAAAGCAACTCACAGTCAATTGAAGTGGCATACTCACAGTCCTATCTTTCATAATTTTGCCCTCCTTACTGGAGGTGCCCCCTTTACATTTCCCCAGTGGAGCAACAGAGGAATCCACACTTTGTCTGACATTTGTGATAAGAATTAAGGGCCTCAGAGCATTCAATGATTTGCGAACTTCTTTTGACTTACCGGGCACTTCTCTTTTCCTGTATTTGCAACTTAGATCTTCAATGCATGCCTATGGTGTACCTTGGGGCCATCCTTTACGCACCCATGAGCTACATGCCAGGTGTCCAATCAAGTGGTTTGGTGTCTAAAGTATATGTTCTGTTATTGAACTCTTCTTGTGGTCAACTTGCTATTCATCAGGTGTGGGAAAGAGACCTTGGTAATGTGGATTGGTCTGCTGTCTTGAACCCGGATCGTACATCCAAAAATCCTAATCACAAACTTATTCATTTTAACTTTATACATAGACTATACCTCACTCCAAGAAAACGTTACCTCATGAAACTTGTATCCTCTCCAAATTGCCAACTATGTTCCCTTGGCCTCATGGGGTCATTTTTACACATGTATTGGGAGTGTCCCGCAGTTACTACTTTTTGGAAAGAGGTTGCCTCTACCCTATCGAATTTACTGGATGTGCATATCCCTTGTTGTCCCAGGCTGCTGATTTTGAATGACACATCATCACTGGTTCTGTCTCTCGCCAAACACTATGTTTTGTTTTCGGGCCTCACAGCAGCAAAAAAGATGCTAGCGCTTAGATGGAAACCCCCCCCCCCCCCCCCCCATACACTCACTCATGTACAATGGTTGACGTCCTTTTTGAACATTATACTTTTTGAACAATCTATAGCCAGAGTACATGGGGCTACCGAAAGGACTATTCAGGCATGGACCTCTGCCGCAGGTGAAGTTAAAAAGCTGCTGACTTGAACTCTTACTTATAAACTGTTTGGTTGTACTGAAGTGCATTTTAATTTAAGGCTGTCAGTTAATGATTTTGTACATCATTAAATATAGAGCTATGGGGGGAGGGGAGGATACTGGTCGCCACAGGGGTGGAGGGTTCGACCTTGTATGGTCACAGTGGGGTAGCAACATTAATATGTCTGTTGTTGTAAGCTTGTTTCTTCTACCTCTGCTGAAATAATAAAATAATTGATAACAAAAAAATGAAAAACTCAACAGCAATGTCTCTTTGCAAAAATCATGACCCAGTTACTCAAAATAATCCACAGCCAGGGTGTCGGTGTGGTTAGAGCAGGCGTCCCATGTATAAAACAGTCTGTCATTGCTGCAGCGGGTGGGGTTCGACTCCAGCCTGCAGCCCTTTGCTGTGTGTCATCCCCTCTCTCTCCCCCGCCCCTTCACACTACACTGTCTTATCAAGTAAAGGCAAAAATGCCCAAAAATGAATTAAAAAAATAAAAATAAATAAATAATAATCCACAGGCCTTTTTGTAAGCAGTTTCATGTCTGAACTATTTTCTTTATACGGAACCACAACTGACAACTGGATCACCTGAGTAGGTTTGGTCACCTACCATACCTACATGATTCGCTTCCTTGCCCCTTGGGTCTGGAAGTGGAAGGAAAAAATTGCTAAGTTAGCGTTTCGCGTTTAGTGTTTAGCTATGCAATGCTATGTCAAAATAGGGGTGGTTGAGGTTAGGGTAAGGGTAAAGGTTACATTACGTCACTCATACTGTGAATCCCGTCTTCATATATACTGAAGACAGTAAATTAATAAAGTGGATTATTGCTACGTTACGTATATTTACGGGTTTGTCTTCTACTGGTGGCAAGCACGGTTTTTAGGGGAGTGTCTTGTAGGCTCCGAACCATGCAATGTAGCTGCAGCTATAGGCTGCAGCAACAATGCTAACATGCTGATGTTTAACTAAGTTTATTTCAGTCAGAAATTCTTCAGTCAAAGAAAACTGTATTTCCATTTGCAGTATGGCTCTGTTCTGGGGCCTCTCTGTCTTTCCTCGGGCCTCCACAGAAAGCCTCTTCCATGCGCCCGCGTGGAAAGCCTAAGGCGAGGACAGCACACCTCCCTGCCCTTCCATGCGCCTGCGTGGAAAGCCTAAGGTGAGGAGAGCACACCTCCCGGCCCTTCCATGCGCCTACGTGGAAAGCCTAAGGCAGGAAGAGCAGCGGTAAATAACCTGATAATGGAACCAGATGAGAAGGTAAGGGATGGCCACGAGTACTTACAATTTATCCTGAGAGGACCATAAATGTCTGCACAAAATTTATTGGCAATCCATCAAATAGTTGTGGAGATATTTCACTGAAGAACTGGCTGACAGAAATCCCTTGGAGCCACACCCTTGTGTGACTAATGAAATTGAGCAACCAAAAACAAACCATAAGTGTCTGTCTGGGGCTGCACAGTGGTGCAGTGATAATTTAGTGGTTGTGAGGAGTTTGACATTTTCTGGGTATTCCCAGGGTTCTCCCACAGTTAGGTTAGGTTAACTGGTGACTCTAAATTGCCCGTCGGTATGGATGGGACTGTGAATGGTTATCTCTCTATGTTAAGCCTGATGATAGTCTTACGACCTGCCCATGGTGCACCCTGCCTCTCAGCCACTGTCAGCTGGGATAGGCTCCAGCTCTCCTGTGACCCTTAAGAGGACAAGCGGTTACAGATAATGAATGAATTAAGTGTCTCTCTGTTACATAATTATCACCAGTTTGTCTTGGCATTGAGTTTGTGCGCAAACCAAATATATCGTGGTTTTAACAGGCAGTAAAGTTTTATATGTAATATATCTGTTAAACACACAGACACATATATGCACACACACCTCCCTATCTGACCTTTGGCCCAGGGGTGCAAGAGGAAACACGACTTCAAAAACTCCTTTATCACATCTTTTGAAATGGTAGAGTTGAAACTAAGTGCAGTGACACCGTTTACAATCATTTAGCAAGTCATTTGACCGATTGGTGAAATCTTTTTCTGCTTAATTGGGAAATAGAAAGAGGGAGCAGACTCCGGGAGGCATGGAGGGGAGCTGAGTAAACACGAACACTGTCACCATTAGTCACTTTTCCCCTGAGCCCTCTCACTTTTATTGAATTCGTAACTTATGCCGCTTGTTGGAAAAACATATTCCGCACGTTAATGTGACACTGCATCATCCGCTAATTGTGTTTTCCTTGAGTAATTCACAATAATTACCATCCATCCTTGAGACGTGAATGAAACTGGCTGACTCAATTAAAAAACAGCTCGCAAATTATGAGATGTAATTGCTGCAGGCATCTTTTGCTTGCAGTTATTGTTTGACTGTTATGTAAAGTAAGTGATAATTGGTAATTATGCATGCAGCGCTAATTACCACAATATGAAGTCACCTCCCACTCAATTAGCCAGTGTCTATTTATCACAAGCTCATCTTACTGTATTGCAGAAAACAACTGTTTACTGCTGCTGTGTTCTTTCGTGGTACATCGGTGGTTTTAATTTCCTTTTATTTAAAATTTTCCATTTGGCCTTAGGACAGTTACAAACTCCAGTTACATCCAAAGTGGTGAGGAAAATATATTTTATGCACAGACTCGGAAAACACATCAAAAGCTGCTGAAATTTAAAGAGTTTTTCTGTTAAGAAAGATCAAATGAATGTCAGCTGTTGCCTTTGGTGAAAAACATTGCATTACCCTGCATTTTCTCTTGGCTATACTCAGTTTTTGGGCGTATGTCAACTCATTGTTTTGGGTTTTGGCTGTAGCGGGAAGCTTTTTTTTTTTTTTTTTTTGGTGAGAAAGCTGTGAAAAATTTGTTGCACACTGAAGAGCCAAATATTTCCCTCATGAGTTAGTAGAAACCCAAACAGAGCAAAAGTGACTTCACATATTGGTTTGTGGACCTGAGTTGACCATATTTAGACAAGAGGGTGGATCTGACTGAGAGCATGAGGTGACCTGTCACTTAAAGTGACCACGCCCCTAATTATGCATAAAGTTATTTAAAGCCCTATTAAAATTTAAAGTTCACTTAGCTATAGAGGACTGACTTCCTTTTGGAGCCAGCCTCAAGTGGCCATTTGAGGAACAGCAGTTTCAGGTCATGGCTTTATTTTTCACCGACAGAGGCTGCCACATATAATTATCTCCCCTTTCATCCACCCACTCTGCTGTTACTTGTCACTTGTCTGCAGTCATTTGCGGATGTGTACTTAGTGTCAGACGCCAATGCAAAATGACACCTTTGGCTGTTGTATGATGCACTGCAGGACAGCGTCAGTTTGTAATGCTGCCCGATGGCGTCAATTAGAAACATCCCTAGTAACAACATAATATGTGGATCTGGAAGATCTTTATAGGGTGGGAGGGGAGCTGGATGTACTTTCAGCCAGGAGCCCGCTGTGCGCTTCCTGTGTGAATGTTGAGCCAAAGCATGATGTTTTTTCTAAACCTAACCATGTGCTTTTGTTGCATGAGGAAATAACTGTATAAATGAGGTGTTTCAGCAATGTTAGCAGAAATTGTAAATTTCCTCTGAAAAACGTAAGTGTATTTTTAAAAGCATGTAACAAGCATACAGTGATGTCAACAACAGATGCAGGAGATTACCTAGTGCATCATATGTATACGTGAAATATTTGTCAAGCTGAGGTGAGAACACTTGTAGTGAGATGGTCTGGTCAGTATTAAATAATTCTTTTCTACTCAAAACAGGTTAAAAGAAATGTGAGATGTAAACGAGAGAATTAAAACAAATGTCAGATGTAAATGAGAGAATTCAAAGAGAGGGGACTCTCTTTGAAAAACTGCAACACATTAATTTGCTAGGTCAAAGCTGTAAAAGTAATGAGTGCCATACGAGAAGAAACAAATCATTCTGATTCAAGTCTTATTGTTATAAACAAGACAACAACATTTCTGAACCATTTCTTTTAAAAATGCCAGCATTAGCAACAGACACAGATTCCCTGACAGCCCTGTTAATATAAAGTGACATTAAATGAAATAGTTCACTCATAGGGAGATGGATAGCTTTCATCGAAGACCATCTGTAACATGCATCCCTTGAATGCATCATAATGTTAAGCAGATGAAATGCAAACTCTCAAGTCAAGTTATACTCATAAACTCATATGGATAAAATAATGTTAGGTACACCCAGTGGTTGAATGTAACTATATACATTTACTTCGGTACTATCACTACAAATCAACAAGTTTTTTCTTCTCATGCCTCTTTCTGTGTCGACGTCACTACATTTATCTGACCACTTTAGTTCAATCAGGACAGACAAAACAATGAAGTAAAATATTGAAAACAGAATATGAGAGGAAAGACTGACGGATGATTTGTGCTTATTAAGACTTAACAGAAGTCTTTGGCGCTTGGACACCAGAGGGAGATATTTTGTGATCGAGGGACATCTGAGTGGCAGCAGGATAAATCCCCCCATCGAGTCCTGACACTGGTGTTGGTTGTGGTGGCTGCCCTGTTTTCACTTTAATTTAAGTCATAATAATCTGAGATCATATATAATACCAGACTAAAACACTCAAAGGGAGCATTTTTCTTTTATATACAAACTTTTACTTAACTCGCTGAGCTGCAGTGGTGCTGGAAGAAAATATAACACAGTGCACAGGTGCACACAAAAAGCGCACTTACACACACTCACACACAGTCAGCTCTTGTTGAGAGTGAGAGATTGTGTGTGCGCAACAGCTGACAGATAGTCACTGGTTGCCAAGTCCATGTCAGTACTGGATGAGATACAGTAAACTCACATGTACCATGCAGATAGAACCGAATAAAAGGATTCAACACATTCTCACTCTGACCTCGTCACAAATCGACGTTTGGTCATGGACTTTCCATGTCCACATACTACATGAATGGTACCCTGGGTGCGTTGGTTGTTGACGTGCTGGGACGCCGTGTGAAGTTCTGCCTGTTGCATGCATTGTCTTCCTTCAAAATATACTTCCGTTTTCACGTGAAATTTAACGTTTACATACAGTCTCTTTAAAAATAAACGCACTACGTCAATTCGACACCCAGATTGATGTTTTTTTTCCCTCAACACAGTGCAGTGCTCTCATAAAGCAGGCATGAATGTCAGCCATTGGACTCACACAACTTACACAAAATGCAACTTCTCAACACAACAACTGGACTTGCGCAGCTTCAAACTGGACATGTGAAGGCTTTTCCTCTAAGTTCAGCCCTTTGGAAATGGTGTCTGAGACCACATGTCCTTTAGGTGCCTTAGGAGTACCACTTCTTCATGTTCCTTTTTTTACATAGGTGTAAAAAACACTCTTTGACGTTTACATCTATATGTGAGCAGCTGCTGATGGAGTCTCTCTTCAAACATGATTGGTCTCCGTAGCATGTGACCTTGTGATGTCACCAGGCCAACAAACCTCAGCTTCTTGGCTTGGTCTTCCTCTATTCTGCTCAGGCAGCCACAGTCAATTCTCCTATGTGGTACATGACAATGAATTTCACTTTCAACATAACCACACTCAGAGAGGAAACTCTGAGTTCCAGCGTAACATGTTTCTACTGCTCCTGTGGACGACCCCGACCCATGCTGTTCACACTTACATGTAAACACACATGCATGCACACACACAACACTTGTATATAGTTACTAGTTAGGATATATTGTGTTTTGTTTTGCTTGCTTTATTGTCAGTCATACTGGCTGTCTGTGAAATAGAGTGAATACGTAGCCATCCCCTGCTACATAAAAAACTCCAAACTCCTTCTATCTTTCGTCATCTCAATTATATCCATCCATTTTCAACCACTTATCCAAAGCAGGCTGAACAAAGTATTCCAGACATCCCTCACCCCAGCAATGCTTTCCAGCTCCTCCTGGGGGACCCTGAGCATTTCCAGGCTAGACAAGATATGTAATCCCTCCAGCATGTTCTGGGTCTGCCCCAGGGCCTCCAGTGGGATGTGCCTAGAGCACTTTCAAACGCTACCTGCCGCCGGCACACAATGCACCTGGCCCTACTAGATGCTCGCTAGCAACCTGCCCTCGCCCCGGTGTCCCCAGGTCTGGCTCCAGAGTGGGGCCCCGGTGTCCCCATATTGGGCAAGGTACTGATTCCTCACATGTGCCATTTCATCATTGTCATCTTGAACCGCTCTTAGTGTGGCCCGTCCACTGGGGCCACTTTGCCTTGGGCGACCCTACCAGGGGCTTAGTGTATTTTATAATTTCCCCCTCTCTGTGAATGATGCCCCACAAGGCGATTAAATGTAAATTAAATTACATTATTAATAATCATTTGAAAAGTTATTCATTATTGCTGATAGCTGTTTTAATACTTTGGACAGCGACTTCCCAACACAAAGTCAAGTCCTTTCAAGTTATCAGTCTCAAGTCAGGAATACTAAGTCAAAACTGTGTCTTCAATCAATGTTCGTCCAGCAAGTCTTGAGTCCTCAAATTTGCTACTTGAGTTGGACATGAGCCAAGTCATGTGACTCGAGTCCCCCACCTCTGTTAGGCACATCTAGCTAAAACTAATGCCATCTGGTCCTGTGACCTTCACAGAGGTTTGTTACAATTGTTTCAGAGAGGTGCTGATCCTATATTATCATTCTGGGAGATGTAGTTTGTGGTGCTGTTGCAACTGTATTGTACAGCACGAGTATCAGTATAGTTTATATTTCCTAACACAGAAGAGAAGACCTCAAATTTCAGTTTAAGTTTTTACACATGTGAGGTTTTGACCATAGATGTAACAGTTTGGCAAAGGACGTGCAGATGTTTTTAGCATGCTGCAGATGTGCACAGGAGAGGTGGAGACTGATTATGTGAGAGAACAAGCCTGCATGGATGATCGTGTTAACTCATTCCACTTGGTTTCACTCAAAATTCATGTTTTTGCCCACATAGAACTGATGTGCAAAGTGCATCAAAGCTTTTGAGGATCTGGACTTGCTAATGAGTGGTCATGGCCGGTAATGGAAAACTGTTATTTCCTGGTTTTGTCAGTCAATTTGAAATATTTTTCCATTATTAAAGCACTCTTTAAGAACAGTTAAGGCAGCCAATAAAAAACAATGAAACCATTCTTTGCAAAACAGCTCAGCTTACTTTGGTGTTGCTGTTTTCTTTTCAGATAACATGTTTATAGAAAACAAATACAGACAATAGAGTATTTGTTCACTCTCAGGGTGCATTCACACCAGGACAGTCCGGGGGACTCTGTTCCATTGGGTGGGGAATGCCAAAAAATTTCACATCTTCATTTGGTTCACTTTCACACTGCACTTTTTAAAGCGGACCACACCGCCTGGACAACATCACACAGTTACAACAGCTGCTTGTTTAGGGGCGGTATTGCCCGAAGCAACCACTGACCAGGAAAAAAAAAGCTTGAGGAAGAAGAAAACCCAACTCATTGATTGGCCAGGACCGAAAATGGAAATTTGGTCAGCACCAGAGTTCGAATGAGCGTTCACACCACTCCAAACGAATAGAACTATCCATGGAAGCAGACCAGGGCTGGTTTAAAGCAGACCAAATAGTGCCAGTGTGAATGCGTCCTAAGGCTTTTGCCAGAGCTACTTTTTGTACTTCCTCACTTCCCCATGGACACAAACTGTGCGTTACAATACCCATACTAGCATACTGTATAGTATGCGAGAAAATTTAGTATGTCCCAATATGTGGTAAGTCAAGTGCAGTATGCCAGAAATACAAGGATGTTCAACTACATCCGGTCAGATTTGACAGTGTGCAAACCAACACCACAGGTTGATCTCCATCTCTGGCGAACTCGGTGATTGGCATTTCTTTTATCTTCAAGGTAACGGATATAAAAGTAAGAGGGTCAAAGTTCAGGACTCAGTTCATTCCTATGGGAGTTGCTAAGTGTCACAAGAGGCCAGAAAAATACCCAGATCAGCACTGCTTCCACACTGTGTGGCCTACAGACAGTGTTGGGAAGGTTACTTTACTATTAATGTAACTTATTATATTTGATTACATTTTATTGTTTGTAACAAATGTTTTAAATTGGCCAATGAAGTTGAAAAATGTCCGGAAAAAGCCTATGCCAAAAGAAGGCGTTCCTGCACAGTGAAAAGATGCAAAGCAACAAAATGAATGTTGTATTCTTCATAAAACTTTTTTATCAATAAGAATATATTTGTAAGTAACTTCCTTTTAATGACCAACATTTCGATCATCTGCACCTCATTGTTTTTTTCTTCATTCTCTCTAAAATCATACTCTCAAATTTCTGCAACACACAGAACACATGCAACACATGTTGAAGAAAAACAAACAGCAAGTTAACTAGTATTTTACTGGTGAAACACTTTATGCATTAAATCAGCATGTGCCCACATTCTTTAGCTCATGACACTGTCTGCCATCTCTTCTACGTTGGTTCTGATAAAAAGTAGTCCCCATCACTGGCTGAGAAGAATGTTGAGTTAATTAGTTACAGGAAGCAAACAGAGAGACCGTTGCAGCTGTGTTACGACACTGTAACTTGGTCTGGTTTCTCTCTCTAACCATCCGCTGACAGCTCTGTCTCTGTGCATACATTAAACCCACATCAACATCACACAACAATCACTGATCCTCTTCCTCGGTTAGATTTTTCCATAAACGTTAAGGCACGAGCTCACATCCCAGTACAGAAAGAATGTTGTGCAACACCCTCTAATCTCATATTATGAATGTCTTAGTCTGTCTGGGTCCAGGATTTTCCCACGACCTGTGTGTTTCATACCATGACTCAGCAAAGCATTACTCAGAATAGCACTAGGTTCTAATAGATTGACTGGAACCAGATTACGTCTCTAATTTACACCAAGGAGGTATCTGACAACTTCTTTTATCAGGTGATTAAGGGTAATTTTCTCTCTCTGTGACTCTAACATTTATCAGACAGCACTTTAAAGCTGGGATTGACTAATTTAGCAATAAAATATCTGTGAGTATTACAGACTAGTGAGCCAGATTCAGATGTGTTTTATATCATCACTAAATTCCATTTTCCTGTCAAAAGCATACCAGTGGATTAGTCATTTTGTCACTGTAACAAGAATGAACCTGAATTCTACAAATATCATCAATGAAATGCTTTTAATCGTCAAAAATCAAAGTATCACTGAAGCTGAATGGGCCCTCTGAGAGTTACAGTATTTCATGAATTACTATAAATGATGCATTCATTTGTAAGCAGAAATTTTACGACTGTGGCTGATGTTAATGCATCACATTTTATAAGTATGAAAAGGACCACTAGTTTTAATCAGATAATCAGCTACTATAGCTGTGAAAATATGGCACACTGAGGTCTTTATGAAATGTTAAGGCATGACAAAAGTGTCTAATAAAAGAGCACCTGTTTTAAGACCATTACTTATAGTTTCACACATGTTCTCGAAAGCTTCAGGGATTTCTCTAAACCTTAATAAATGTGAGACTTGATAACAAAATGATCATAATCCTTGCAATGTAAGGGACTCTCTGTTACAGTACTTAAGTAGAAGGGAGAATGTGGTGCACACAGGGGGAGGGATGCCAAATATTTTTTAAGCACTGAGGAGGGACTTTACTTTGGCTCGGAGGAGGGGCGTACAACTTAAAAATAGCTGTATTTTGTGTTTAGATTTTTAAAGGCATGTTTCTTTAAAAATACAAAAAAAACAAATTACATAATTTATCATGGCAAGAAACTGTAAACACAGAAATTATTGTTGTAATACCAATGGTCACATCATGTGGGACAAACACTTCTGTCAAAAAACAAACAAATCTGAGCTTAAAATAGCGCTAGCTCATCAGAATTGCTTTACTTTACATGTCTCATTCACAGTTTTGCCAAACATAAACTGTCACTGCACAAATAAGGATTTTTTTTAACCCCAGGATTTCGTCTTCAGCTCTTATCAAAGAGCAAGTTTTTAAAATCTAGTAACTAATTTATGGTGGAGAGAGGGCCAGTATTTGTAGGTTTGTAAAATAAGCCACACTCCAGCCTGAACAGTCCCTAATAAAAGAGCGCCTAATCATTCTAACAAGGATACAAAGACAAAATACTTTAAGTGTTACACATTTTCTCAAAAGCTGGAACTTTAACATTTGAAAACAAAATGACCATCATCTCTGCAGCATTCTTCTTCATTTTTTAAAGTCTGATATTGTTTAAATATACATATCTAAATTTGAATTTTTAAAAGAAGGGTATGAGGGCAGTTTTTTTTTTTTAAAGTATTTTGTTTTATGAATATACAATTTAGCTCATTTTGGAGTGTATCTATTAATAACATAATTCACTGGATAATGTTTGACTTTAAAATATTCCATGTCTCATAATCAAGTGTCTCGTATGTGTGTTTATATTTTAATATTTAGCATTTGTATAATCTCCTGCACATAGTTTTCAATCGCTTGAACATTTTATTCAGGCACTAGTTGGCCACAACCTGTGACGTCACACAGGACCCCTCAGATCAACATGGCGGTCTCCGGTAACAAGTCGGTTCTGTTCGTCTGCTTAGGTAAGAAACTTCATTTTAACTCCGAAGAAGTTCATAAACTCCTCATAAGAGTGTGACAGTATGAAACAAACGTCACACTCGACCTATATACTGATTTATATCATTGTAGTGGTTTATTTAGGTGCTGTTCGATTCATTGTAGAGCGTTAGCTAAATGTTTCAGCTAGCTTCTCGCTGCTGTGATATCCCATATAAACTTTTTACTGAAGCCACTTTAGAAGGTTGGCTGGTAATTTTGCGTTACGTTAGTTATGTGCAGTTGGTGTTCAGCTGGTGTGTAAAACATCACACCTGGCAGGTGTGTTGTGTAGAGATGCTGAGTAACGTTAGCTTGAATACACCTGTCAGGAAATGACAGGTCAAAGTCCACAGTGAAAGCTGCTGTCACTGTTATCAGATAACTCATCAGCACTGTGTCTCTTTGTAGTTGTTGTTAGTCCTGTGAATTATGTAATTTCGCGGGCAGTTTGTGTAACTTAACTAAACCAATGTAAAAGCTGCAGTTAGGTTCAGTGATGTAACATCACCAGGGTTTGTGTTGACTGCAAATGAGGATCAGTTAATGATGTCAGGTTGTGAGAAGACACAAGATCAGGTTGTGTTCAGGTTGAGTTGTGGGTGATACGGGTAATACAATATGGTTTATGTAGCAGTCATTTAGTAACAAAAAGATGGGAATGATTGTTCTTGTCAGGCCAGTGAATTAGATATTAAAAATTAATGTACTGTATTGGATTGAAGCCCAGTCTGTTAAAGAAGAAGTTGGTGTTCTGCGTTATTGAAAGCCAGACCACAGTTTGAGACTAGTGTTCTTTGACGACACGTCAGGACATTTCCAGTGGTTGTTTTGGCGACAGCAATCGGGTATTTCAGGCCAGAAGATAATCCTTTCCCATTACCAAGTAGAGCTGCACAACTAATCCATTATTAATCCTGAACATGATGTTAATGAGCATGATCGTCCATGATATTGATGTTTAAAATGTGTGCTCTGCTCATAGAAAGCTCAGCTGCATATCAAATCAAACACTTGCTAAACAAACAGCCAGCCTCCACTTTTGAAAAGCTGTCTGCTACGCGTGCACCCTGCAGCAGTGGTAGCCTGTGAAAAAACTGTCCTGACTGTTGTGAAAAAAATTGGACAAATTGGGCAAAACAAAAATCATCCTTCATCAACCATCATCATCCGCTGTTTGGAAGTATGTCAGATTTAGGAGAGAACAAATCATATGAAAAGAGTGCATGACACTTGTGTCTGTGCCACAAAGCAACACAACTAACATGTGAAACTGCCTGAAAAAACACTACATACTGCAGCACAACTAATGCATGAATGCCCAGATGAATAATATCCACAGAAATGGAATGAGACTCACTCTACTGTCCCTAACATTACCTCACTGAATCCCTATCCTTATGCACTGACAAGACATCAGACATCCAGACCAGGACAGCTACAATGCTGTGCATCACAGCAACATGACTGCTGTTAAATAAATAAATAAATAAATAAATAAATACAGTAGCAGATAGGAGATGCACCGACTTCAGATGAAGAAAAACCGTGTTTTAAGTCTCATTTTGATGCAAATATTTGGTAACTAGTAGGAATGGAGCACAACAGGGAAGTGAAAGCAGTGGGAATTGAAAACAGTGGGAAGTGAAATCAGTGGGAGGTGAAAGTAGTGCTCTTTATTTAAATGTGAAAGTGTAATAAGAAAGTGTCCCTAAAAACAATGAATATTCATGAGCTGTGATGTCAGTATTTACCAAAATTGTCATTTTGGCCATAACTGTGCGCAGCAGTAATTACACCGCCCACCGCTGTTTGTCATTACAATAATGTCAAAGTCTGAATTAACAGTATATTTAAAGTTTTACCTCAGTGTCTTCTGTTCAACAATTACTGCATCATCAGGTGTGTGTGTGTGTGTGTGTGTGTGTGTGTGTGTGTGTGTGTGTGTGTGTGTGTGTGTGTGTGTGTGTGTGATCCCAGCACAGAAAAAAAATAAACAGTCATAAAAATCTGCTCATAATTTTGAAGTAGTAACTTTGACAGTCATGTTGTTGGTCATATCTCTATACTAGATATTCTATTATCTCTAACATTGTTGGTCAGTTTTTTCTTGTGACAGCTGTTTCTCTTTGCTCATACAGTTTGACTTTGCCTAACATATATCATAATGATATATGAGACGGTGTCCCTTTTGCTGCATGTGGACAAAGATAATATAATTGTTGCACTCTGCTAATTCTGTCATGCTATTTTGTGGCGAGATGTCCTGTATAGTATAGCTGTGCATATATGTTTTAAAAAACTACCAAATATGTATACTGTGCATTGAATTTTGTGTGTTACTCTTCATAAATATGTGTTATAGTTTATGTTAAAACTGCTCAGAAAGTCAGTTTTTTCAAAATGTGGCACTAAAGTTTGTCTTGGTGTGTGTGTTTTTAAACAGGGAATATTTGCAGATCCCCCATCGCTGAAGCCGTCTTCACGAAGATGGCGACAGATGCCGGCGTTGCTGATAAGGTAATGTCATAATTAGTTTGTAATTACATTGCACAACATGGTATTTATAACACAGGTCAAAGAAAAGAATAGAAATAATACAAATAAAGTTTAGTGGACATAGTGGTAGTGCTGTCAAGAGATTAAAAAAATGGAGAGATTAATTAATCATGATCCGTAATTAATTGCTCTAATTAATCTCTTTTTTAAACTCATCTCAAAATTGCAGAGAAAAGCCCTCAACTTGAGGTATTTTCATTTAAATTCCTAACATTATTGTGGCAGATGATCAAAAGATTGATATATATTACAAAAACTGGTTTTATCAAGGCATAATTATTGTTTTCAACAATAACACACTTGAACACAGATGCAGTACACCTAGCCATTACATTCTATTGTTTTTGAGATTAGTCCCAATAAAGTGTGCACCCTTCAGTCTCGACCACCAAGGGGGTGCTTGACTATCATGACTTGTCAGTTTAAAAGCATAGCTGCAGATTAACGCAACAATAGATGTAAAAACACACAGAAACAATACATCTGTGATCAGTTCCCTAATTTTATTTTAACAATTTTCTAAATTATTTTCCTCTTTTCCAATTTCTCGTTTTATTTCATGGAAGTGATCAATGTAAGTGCACTTGTCCTTTAAACTTAATAAAAAATAAAAGCTAACAAAATAAAAGACACCTGGTACATTCGTTACAGCTGTATCAGTTTAAAGAACAGTTTTGAACAGTTAGAACAAGAGGCTGCACTGCAACATGCAAATCACTCCTTCTCGTGGCTGCCTGCGCTTCCCTGCCCTTGCGGCTGCAACTTGCGCTGTCTTCTCTTCTTCAAACTACAACACCCATAATTCATGTAGGAACTGCTGCAGCCAATGTGCAGCCGATGGGAGCTGCATGACAACTCAACCACCATGATCAGTTTTTAATGTTTTATCGGGCAATAACTACTCCAGACTCTGCTCTAGTGTAATTTTTGGGACAATCAGGGCAGGATTCAGGATTCAGGACAACTGCCGAAATAAATCCAAGCAGTTGTCCTGAATCCTGAATCCTGCCCTGATTGTCCCGAAAATTACACGGAGGTTGACAGCTTTTCATAGGCTCCTGAGTGAGCAGGCCACCACTGCATGGGACAGTCATCAGTGCTGATGCTGGGCTCTGCTCTGTAGCGCTGCAGCTCTCCCACAACTCAAGCACAAAGAAGCCCAATCGTACACCTACAGACGGATTTTATAAAAGGCAACCCCATGGCATACAGAAACAGTAAAATTAGAGATTAAAAATGAGATTAACGCGATCAAAAAACATAGCACGTTAAATATGGCTGTAATTAATTATTCGCAATTAACGCGATAATTTGACACCCCTAACTAATGGCGATATAAATGGGGAAATTGAATTATTGGCAGCAGATTAAAAATTGAAATAACTATAGTGATTGAGTTGGGTAATAATCACACACACAAAAAAAGAAAAAATTCATACATCACCTGGGTATTGACAGTAGTGTAATATTCATACACATACCCAGGGAAAAAATACACAGAACTTCAGTTACTCAGTCTACTTGATATACTTCTTAGCAATATACTGAAAGTGTGCTATTGTCAAAGCACTAACAATGTACTCAGTATGCTAATGGTGCATCAGTGCTATTAAAGACATACTAAAATACAATTAAGTGTACTTCGTGATACTATTTTTGGACATTATTAAGATGTTAAATAAACCTAAGTACAACTTTATCTAGTAATGCTGCATTGTTTAAAAGATATAGCCTACTTTAATCCAACTTTGTTTTATACTGGAAGTATTTTTAATTATATTTAAGGTGCACTTGCAAGTCATTACAGATTCAATTGAATTACACTTGTGTTATTAAAGCATTTTAATTTTATCATGGATATATTTATGTATCTTAGCGTATTGTATTGTGTGTGTGTAAGCTCAGTGTATGGTGACATTTATCTGAAAACTTGATTGAAATATACTTAAAGTATGAAAAAGTAACATTTTTAAAACACAACACTAGATGTGTCAGTATGTCTTTAGCAGCACTAATGATACATCATTAGTATATTAAGGCGAGACACCCCAGGTGAATATATAGATATCACCATAAACTTTCCCTCTTGATTACTGACATTAAGACAATTATTTTTTATTCTACATGTTTTTTGAAATTCTGAGGCATCATCTAATTAAATGTGTGTTTTTTTCATACATTTCCAGAACAGAAATCTGAACTAAAAAAACCCCGCCTAGATGTTTTCTTTCAACTAGTCTGAAAGAATAGCCCAAAATCTAAAAATTGACCTGTACATGAAACAATGTTGTTTTTGTTTTCACTTGGGGTGTCTCGCCTGCAGAGAAGATGATCATTTTTGTGCTTTCTTGGATCCCTCTTGTCCCCAGATACAAAACAAAAATGCAGGGCTGTTTGGCACAACATCGTACAAGTTGCTTATTTACACATTTGCTTGCGTATGTTCACACATCCACCATGATGAGCAGGGAGGTGGCAGAGGTGATCTGTTAGCTTCCAGTGGATCCTCACTGTCATTCCTGCTTTACATAGAACTCAATTTTTGTCCAAGAACCACACAAAATAAAACATGTTATAGTATTTAAAGCTGTTTGTCTGCTGGTTTACACGTATTGATAAAGTTACTGGCTTAGCAAAATTTAACAGTTAACCCCAGCTGTTGAGTGTGTGCATGAGCTTTATTTATCTGTTTCTGAAAGCATGATGTGTTTCATAACATTTGTCCTAAATTCCAATTAGTGTGTCTCACTTCTAATCCTGTCCTCAAGAGAGCAACATTGTCCTGAAAATCCTGTATCACCTACCACATATCTGTACGTGAAAGTATGAAATCATTTTTTGCTGTGTCATTGTTCCCCGTGCTCTTTTCTGCCTAGTGGAGGATAGACAGTGCTGCCACCTCCACCTATGAGATAGGAAACTCTCCAGACCACCGCGGTCAAGCCTGCATGAAGAGCCACGGCGTGCCCATGAGGCACGTGGCCAGGCAGGTACGCCCACCCTCCTCTACACCTCTCTTAGCAGTAGTTAGCGGCGCCTTTTGTGTTCTCTGTTGTTGCAGTGGGTCATAGACAGTGGTGCCACATCTGACTGGAATATAGGCAGCTCACCGGATGCCCGCGGTCTGGCCTGCCTAAGGAAGAATGGCATTGAGACGAGCCACAGGGCCCGACAGGTACAAGACGTCCCGCGGCTCCGCTCACCTCATTAATGTTTGTGTGTATGAGTGTGATGTTGGTAAGATGATGCCTGCGAGACACCCAGGTGCTGTTATTCTGTCACTTCACTGGCTGGCTGTAGCTTTTAAAAGTTTTATAAAGGTTCAAAGAAACTCTGCTGCGGCTCTATACTAAGCTCCACACAGTTGCTCTGTCAAAATGATATAAGGTCCAACCAACATTGCCAATTCAGAGAAAAGTCAACTACCAAGAGTCAAGAGTCTGTGTTATAATGATTAATGTTCAGTTTACTTCGAATTCATTTGAATTCCAGTGTCTGTGTCTGATTTATTAGACTCCATAAATCTGCAGGTGGAATTAGCCTTGCAGTAAATACATCTGAGATGTTTCCTGTGTGTGTTAGTTCTTTTTGTAGCTTTAGGTGATCTGAATATACTGAACTTGTAGTTGTGCTTTAAGGTCCAGTGTGAAGTGGTCAGGGGTTATGTTGGCAAAAATGAAATACAGCGTAATATGTATGTTTTCTATAGGGTTTAAGCACTAGGAAATAACAGTTGTTGTGTTTTCGTTGACTTAGAATGAGTCTTTTTCTCGTCCATGGAGTCGGCAATGTTGCACCAACAGTCGGCCATTTGTGTTGGCAACCTCTCTGCAATGAGCCAAACAGTGTCAGAAAAACACTGATTTTTAACTTGAAACTACTTTATTCAGTGTTTTTACTAGTTTTAGTCACCGGGTCTGTTTGTTTTAAGCGGTCAGAGATCTCTGCGTATAGTTTCGCTCCTTATAAAAATTTCCTTGAAGAGGACCTATTATACTAATTTTCGGGCCTTTGTATTTGATTTCTGGACTCCTATAGAGCAGCTACATGCGATTACCTGCACACAAAGCTTTGTAGATCTTCAGGATGCTGTGCCTCTCGCTGCACTGCTTCCTTGTATTTCCTGCATCCCACGAAAATGGTCTGTGTAATTTACTCCACCCCCCGGCCCCGCCTCCCACCGAGCCCACTCAGCTGTGATTGGTCACACTCCTGAGGACTTCCGAAGGGCTGCCGAGCGCTGCCGGCATGCCCATATAAGTAAGTCCGGCACGCATTAACGTCAGGCGGACTACACTTTTTAAAAAAAGACTGCACGAACCTCATTATTTGACGCGTTGGCATCGTTTAACACGCGTATGCAACATTTATTGGTCAGGAAAGAGGAAAAGCATAATAGTTCTCCTTTAAGGAATCCTGACTAGGAGTTTGTGCTTGTCACACAGAACAAGTTTCAGCTGTTTGCAATGTCATATACTTGCCTTTAATTTGCCTCTTAAATTCATCAGTCAGAAGTTTTTAGTTTTTACACAATGTTACCTTCATATGAGACGTGGCTCTATAATGGCATATACAGTTAAGGATATTAACTTGTATTAAAATGATATAAACAGTAGAAACACCCCTCTAAACATCAGAGTCATACTTTACTCCTCACTCGGTTTAACAGTCTGCAGCAGGTCTAGCTTTAACCTCACATACAGTGACCTCTTGTGACAGGTAGGTGAAATCTACAGGATACAGCAGGTGGTTCAATCTCTGAGGACACAACAATAGAGGTTTAAAGGATCACGTGACTCCCTCCAGACAACAGAGGTTTAAAGTTTGTCTTAAATTATGAACTGCAGCTAATCTAGTGACAGAGCAACAGCCCTCCACATTTCAGCTTTACTTGAAGATGTTCTTACAGGGAAGTAAAGTGGCAAGCCAGTTATTTGTGTTCTTAGTGTGTGTGTTTTTCTGCTTGAATTGAAGACAAAAATATTCTATTTCTGTCATATATTTAGTCCTGTTTAAATTTCTTGCATGTGCATCCAATTTATGTGACTTCAGCAGTGACAGTGTGTGCTCCAAGGGTTAGAGTTTGTGGTGAATAATCATTTTTCAATTCAAAATGGCAGTTTTCATCACTTTATAGGTTTTCTGATCTGTTGTAATTAAGGATATATTTTATATGTGTATTTATTTTTATGTGAAAGTGAGGCCTGTGTCTAGCCACCTTATTCCATCCCCCATGATACCTTGCGTTAATTATGGGTGCAACTTCTGGCGTTTTCCAGTGGTAACAGTTTGTTTACAGTACTCTATTCTTCTTTCCTAGAGCAACTGGGAAATAAAACATGGAGCACACCACCTGTTATAGCTCAAACTGGATTATGTGATCATCTCAAAACATTTTTTATTTTTTTCCTTTTCAACAGAGCATGCTAGCAATTAGCTTGCTTTGCTCCGTTAAAATATGTGTGTGTATATATATATATATATATATATATATATATATATATATACATATATATATATATATATATATATGTATAAATATTTTTGGGGGCATTTTTTACCTTTCAGTACCTAATTCAGTATGAACTGTAGTTCCATGTAAAGTGAATAAATGTGATGTGTCATCAGCTCATCCTCCACTCGTCTGCGTTAACGACGCAGTTTACATGTTTTTTTTAAACTTCTGATTTATTAAAAACTGTTCTGAGTGAAACATGATGCTGAATTTAGCTGCAGACTTCAGTAATAGTCATATAGAGTAGGAGTAAAATAAATGAATTTATATGATGTAAAGGAAGTACAGTAAACCAGTAACACATTCTCATTCCTAATGACTAAATACATATTTCAAGGTATGTCGCTGAGTTTATTTTATAATGAGCAACTTACTAATGTAGGTTGAGAGTGAAGTCAGATGGAGAAAGACGGGAATATCATGTGCTGGCGCTGAGTGACGGACCTGTCAGTCTACATGTCATTCTCTTTGCTATGCCTCGTGAAGCTCTTGTGGTTTTATTTCTCATATAAATGGTACCTTTGGCAACAGGAACAATCCCTTTTTGTTCTGGCTACATGTTCAACACACAGTTGCTGAAGACAAAAATTTAGCTTAGACTGGTTGTTAGTCGTTACAGACACGGACAGTGGAACAGGTACCAGAGCTCCGCAAAGACATTTTAGAAAAGTTAACATTAGTCAAATATTTGTTAAAAAGTAAATAAGTATTTGCTAAACTGAAGGCAAATTACTTTGGAAAAGAACCAGCATTGGCAGTTAGCCACCAAGAGTAGCCACTGGGACTAACCACAGACAGTCTATGGGACTAACTGGCTTACTGCTACTTCTGCTATCTCACTGGAAGTTGTGCACATAATCATTTCTACAGTAGTGCCCTCAGGAATAAGGTGGATCCTGCTGTGTAAAATGGTGACACCTGTGTTTATGAAATATTTATGGAGACAATCTAGCAACTGTCGTATCGCGTGTGTTTCAAATCCTGGAATGGTTCTGAAATTACACCAAGATGTTTGTCCATGTAGGGCCTTCGGGCCTTACGCTGTGCTGGCTTTATCCTCGGTGCCCTTAAAACACTCTTTTTATGTTTCCCTGAGAGAACTCTGGGGTTTCACCCTGTGCTTGAGATCTTCCGTCTCATTGGTTTGTCTCTCTGCAAACCAGTCAGACCCTCGTCTAATCTCCTCAAAGCGGGGATGTGGAGGCTCAACCCTTGGCTTAAACCCAGCCAAATCCACACAATGAGCTTTGACAAGCTTTTGCTCTTTCCTCTTTTCCTTTATCACCCTTTTCATTTCGATCACTGACTTCTGCGCCCACCCTCCATATTTTCCTCTCTTTCCTCCCAGTTTCTGTGCTCAGTGAACTTTGCTGAACCTCCACTGCTGCCTGTATCCAAGCAGACTGGGTGAAACCACATAAACAAACATTTTTGTTTATAAAGAAAACATGCTCCAAAGTGTTCCATTATAAATTACTTGGATCATTTAATACCTCATCAGAAATTTAAACCCCGACGTTATATCTAATAGAGATGAAATTTAGATTTCTTGCACATCAGTGTGTTATCACTGAGTTGTTGCCAAGGCTTCAAACTATGACACAATAGAGACACAGCCAAGGGTTGCTCTCTGGGCGGTTAATTAATTGTTCGTTTTTCAAGTGAGTTTTATTTGTGTAGCTTAATATCACAAATTGCAAATTTTCCTCAGAGGGCTTTACAGCTTGTACAGCATGAGACGCCCTTTCAGATAAGGAAAAACTCTCCTTTAGCTGAGGAAAAAAAGGAAGAAATTTCAGGGAGAGCAAATGAGGAGAGATCCCTATCTCAGGACGGAGAGATGTGACATTTGATATCATGCATTGTATAGTCAACGTGTAACAGTAGAAGTAGTATAAATGTCTGAAATAGAAATATATTTAAATATTTGGCAACATTTACTTCAACTCGTGTTTATAAGCAGTTTACAAACATTTAATAAATGGTTTATAACACACTATAGACCTTTTCCATAGGTTCTTTTGTATTTCCTGTCAGATAGTTTGTGATTGAGTGGCTGACAGGAAGTAAACGGGGACAGCAGCTGTTTCCCCGTCTTACTCCTCTCAACTGGCCAGTAGGGTCTGCAGGTTTCCTGGCTGAAAACAATATGGCTTAACATCTGTTGCTGGCCACATTTGGGCCCTTATCATGTCTCAGACGCTGACATCCATAGAAAAGTATAGTCTCATTTTGAGCTGGAGCATCTGCAGATTAAGTCCATACCCCGTAAGTTATGGTCCACTGAAGTAAGGTACGGTAAGAGATGAGTAAATCAATGTTTTGTTATCTTCGCTGCCATCTTGACAGCAAATGAGTCAGGAGGGGAAATTCAACCAGGCACAGCTGCGCCACATGCTGGCAACCAGATTGCAGCATGGTTTTGTTGTCTGACCAGTTTTATAGACTCCAAATTTTGCTGACTTGCTCTTTTTTCTTAATATTTGTGCTTCTGCCATGAAGAATTAAGTCTGTTTGTTTATTTGGAATGCATTTATTGTTCTTATGTTTTCACTTTGTTGTGCTGTACCTTACAGACGAACTTAATAACGTTAAATCTACTTATGAACAACATGGATCAAAGATCTGTGGATGTATTTTGTCACTAAAAATACATAAATCCTCATTTCATTGCATCTGTATTTCACATACCTGCGCAATGATCTGCAGCTCCGTCAAAAATAGACGAGATGCGTATCATCCTGGGATGCTTGTGAAACATGCTGCGTCTGCTAGAGTTGTTTATAGTGGCTGTGTTTAGCGAGAGCATCCACCTGGCAGGGAGAACTGCACTTCAGTGAGTATTTTTAGTTATAACATGATTTACTACAGCCATTCATTATCTGTTTACACACCAGCCTTCACTTACAAATGAATTCTTGCTAATATATTATAATGCAGAGTAAAGCATTTATTAAATGTTTATACACATAGTAGGGGAGGTGTTGCCAAATATTTTCAGAACAGTTTTGTCTCTCAATATTTAACTTATCTGAAGAAATATGCCTTTTTTACAGCTGACATTTTGGTTTGTCACAGCAGAAGAGAAGCACAGGTGTTACTCATAATAATAACGATGGCTCTGCTCTATTCAAGTGTCCCAGTAAGGCGTGATTGTGTACCAGCATGCTGAGTAACAGAACCCTGAAATTGATGCAGCTCAATGGAATTCAGCCATCACTTATTTTATTATTTACACCTGTGCTTTCCCAACTGTGATAATTGAAAATATCTGCAATAATAAAAGGCCTATTATTGATCTTTTTCAAACAATTTTGTGTTATCGTCTGTTTGCGTCTTCTCTGGGTTTTTATCATCTTTGAACTTGCTGAACCTTCTATATGTGTCTCCCCGCTCATCCGTCATTTACAGTAACAGCCTCCGAGCTCTCTGTCAGAAAGATATTCCAGAAATCAGAAACCCCTCTCTTTACTCCTCTACTGGTACATGAATGACGACAGCTGTCTCTGTGATTGAACGTGTCAGTATCTCAACATCTGGAGCATTGCAGGAGTTTTATTCATTCTCTCTCTTCATCCGTCTCCTGCTGCCCTCGCCTCAATCCTGGCATTCCTATAAACTGACTTTCAAAACCCCTCCAAAATATTCAGTGTGCTGCCTGTTTTTTATTTCCGCTTGCTCCATTAAATCATCACCAAGAACAGTGAACACTTTGATAAAAACCCCTCCACACGCTTACACATGTGCAGCTTGCACCCCTTTCATAATCCAGTTATCTACGAGTCCAGAGCCATGTTAAAGTTGTTTTTCCTTAAGATTTCTGCCCTTGTTGATTTGGCAACACCTGCGGTTACCATGGTAACAGCAAGTACAGTTTCATTCTCCATCAAAACCCCTTTAGCAGCTTTTTTTGTTAGTAATACAACAACAAAAGAATACTGATGCATCTGATTACAGTGCAGCTAAACAAATTCGAGTTATTCAGCAAAGACGTCAGTAAACAATAATCTGATTTCCTGCAGCACATGGAGCAAGTAGTTTGCCACATAACAGCTGGTCATGGTAAAACTGGTTACCTTGCTCAGGAGTTGGAGTTGTGCAGCCTGTTGCTTGCGTTTCATTTCTCTGTAACCGAACAGCAACACATTATAAAGGACTGAGTGGGCGCGAACGCAAGTAATAAACTTCTCGATATCCATTGTCGGAATAAGTGTGCTGTAGGAACCAAAGTTACATGTCTTGTTCTCTGGGACCCGCTTCATCAAAGCCCATCAGCATTCCGATTGTCGCCGAACCGCGTCAGAGCTTATTACCATAAAGTTAAACGAGTTTTAACACCGCTCCGGTTGCTTTGGTCTTCCAAGGAGCGTGGCGCATTGGTGGCTTAGTGGTAGAGCAGGCTCCCCATGTACAAGGCTGTTGCCGCAGCGGCCCGGTTTCGACTCTAGCCTGTGGCCCTTTGCTGCATGTCACTCCCTCTCTCTCTCCCCCCCTTTCACACTTGTCTGTTCTATCAATTAAAGGCTAAAAATGCCGCCCAAAAATATCTTTAAAAAAAAAAAAGAAAGAAAGAAAATGAATGACTTAAGCCGTTTTGGAAGCTTGGTAGCTGTTGGTTTGAACGTACAGTTAGGCATCCGCACTAATACATGCATTTTAAAATGCAGAAATATACTCTTTGTTACGCTAAGCGTCCACACTTTTATGGCATTGTGGAATCCCTAAAATGGAGACCTTCGAAAGCACTGCTGACCCTGTTTTAGTTTGAAAAAAGGTGATGATGCCGACGTCCACATTCACTACCTGATTGGGTCTTATCAGGACGTGTCAAGCCAAAACATAGTTAGATACCTACCTACATACCTACGTAACGTTTGTGATTTTATCCTTTCCTATTGCCATGGCTTCTTCCGTCGATGGATACTGCTCTAATATATCGCCATATTTGCTTTGAATGGACTCCCAATATGTTTTCTGACGCCTTATACTCGTGTTACTTTCAGTAAAAGGTCCACCTCAGTGTCAGTTCATACAAAGAAATCTTTGTTATTACTTTTTGACATGTCCCTATTATTTTCTGTAACTAAGCAACAGAAACAGGGTAGACAGTATGCTTACTATTTCACCCTGCATGTGCACACATAGTGTATATGAATGGTCTCATGATATGCGTTTTCAGGCCTGTTAATATGGACGGAGATTATTTCTGTCACAGTGCTATAACACTTGTGTGTGAAGAGATGGTTTTTGTTTTAAATGAAAATATGGATGCGGCCTTACTCACCCAAACTCATTGTCAGTGTCCTTGAGGTCTAACAAACATGTTGAGTAAATTTCCTACCTCAATAAGCTTTTTTTAAAAAAAAAATTTTAAACTCCACAGGAAACAATGAAATAAAAATAAAAACTGTAGCTGGATTAGCTTCATACATTGTTTCCTGTGAAGCCCTTGTGTATGTAAAGGCAGGTGGAACCCAGTGCAGGAAAGGCGGACTCCGCCACTAACAATGAAGACTTCTACGTTAAGTGATAATTATATAATGATGACTATAAATATTATCAAAAATCGGGTAAGAATTCACGAAGAGTTTGCTGATTACATCTTTGAATGTGCTTTTCAGTGACCCAACTGTTTTCATTGTTGTATTGGAAATAACTGATTTTTACTGCATAACACTGAAGCCTCTTTGAAGGACCATAAAAGGCTCCACTGTGTTCCCCAAAGAGCCAAGGGTAATATTTATTTACTCTGCATATCTCCTTCTCTTCCAGGTGACCAAGGACGATTTCTTGAGCTTTGAGTACATTCTCTGCATGGATGAGAGCAATTTAAGGTACTGTCATTTCAGCCCACAGCAACAGCAGGGTCTGTTATCTCTGGGAATGTAGCTGGAAGCTAGACACAGCAACTGAAAGCACTGGTGTCATGAGTTAAGTGTCCCGCCTCAGTTATTAATGGCTGCCTTTGATCAAAAAAAACATTTGCTTTAAAATGGGGTCACACTAGTTGTCCTGCTAACTGTCTTTATAGTGATCTTTGCTACTCCTTGACATCAAAATGTTGGTAACATTGAGCTAAACTAAGGTGTTTGTGAGTGCCTCCATTTAATGAGCAATATCCTTTCTTAAGCTCTTTCCAAAGGTCAGGGGGAGGGATATTTTTTGATACTTTGAACGTTTAGGGATCATTTTGAGATCACATGCCTATGGCAGATCTGATCTGTAAGCAGCTTACCGAGTTCTTTGGATGCCTTGTCTTTGCTCTTTGGGCAGGTTTTTCCCCTTTCTCTCCCACATTATGTTTTTTTTTTTTCAACAAATGTTAAGCTGAGCAGAATGAGAAAATGAGAGTCTGTCTCAGACTAAAGTTACTCCATCCATGTTTAGTTTTCTTTTAACAAAACCCACCTCATTGTTGTCACCTTCATATTGTTAATAAATAGTTTGACTTCCTTTTATTACTTTTGTTTGAGATTTACTTTAATCAGCTTTCTGTACTCATAAAATATTGCCAGAATGAAGCTTATACCTCTGTTAATTAATGCTTTAGAAGGAAGTTAATCACATGGATGTCATTATAATGGGACTCTTATATGCTGTCCATTATTGGAAGTATGTACATGAGTACATGGCAGCTCAGCATATAGTTAGATGTTCTACCTTATGGCACCAAATGGCTGACAGAAAAACACGGATTATTCTTCTTGTTCATTTGTCACATATTCTCCTGGAGTTAATGATTTTTCTCCTTGTATTTGCAGAGAGTTGAACAGGAAAGCAAAACAAGTGAAAAACGACCACGCAAAGATCGAGCTTCTTGGTTCATACGACCCACAGAAGCAGCTCATCATCAATGACCCGTATTATGTAAGTAATCATGTAAATTCTCACGTTGAGTATGTGAATTGGCATAATTAAGACAATATTTGATCCTAATGATCCCCATTTTGTGATGATATACATAAATTCAGTGAGTTTGGAAACACAAAAGTCAAGCTTTTTTTGACACATGGTCAAAGGGTAAACATATATATACCATGTCAGTGTAAAGCTGCTCTGAAGATGCTCCTTGAATTAGACAAGCAGCATGCCAAGCCAAAACAGGGAGTGAAATGTAGAATCCCTGGGTTTACGAGCGTGGGCCCAAATCAAGACATTAAATACCATTTTGACCTTGGAGCCATGTTAGGTCTCTGAATTAGAAAGGCAAAGCTTTGCTAGCAGCAACAGTGGTGTGTGGCAGTATTGGTGTAGCAGGGATCAGTCAGTAAGAGACCAATGCAATGCCTCATTTAATAGAAAATTCTTATGATTGGATAAATCCCCTAAGTTGCCTCATCTTGTCTTCAAGGGGGTCCCAAACAAATATCAGCAAAACAGATGGAAAACAGAACATTACAATATGGTATTATGACACAACAAGGAAAAAACTAACTCAAAAAATAATAATTCATAAGAATGGGATCATTTGTGTACAATATATTCTTTATAGAAAATTAGCAGGGTGTTTTCTTGCCAGATTTGCTCATATAAAAAACAGACTTAAAAAAAGCCATGAAGCTTGGCGGCTGGGCGTGTCCTGTCCCAACAGCTCACTTGGTTAATGTTGGCACCAAAAGGAAGCAAAAAATTGGCATGTTTTTAGTACCTAGGCATCTAATTTGAGCCATGGAAAATGGCTGATGTATATTTGAGCAGAGATAGTCCTTAAAACATCCTGTGAGACCACTGGCTGTTTTATTTCAAAAACCCTGCACCCAGTTCGCTCAGCATCTCGGCTTTTCCCATAGCTAGTGTGCAGCGAAGTGGCTGCTGCTGGAGACATATTGTAAGCAAAACAGCAGTGCACTTCGCTATACTCAATAATACGTAGTAATTTCTTACTTTTTCCGGTGAAATATTAGAGTATGCAATCAGGGGACACTACGTCAGCAATAATAATGTCCCCAAAATAGATTAGTGAACCTGAACAAGAGACAGATGGTATGCAAGTAAATTCATCTGGTTTGATTATGGATCACTACAATTACAGTAGTAGTCACACAGTGAGAAAAATAAATCGGGTATAGAAATCACATATTGTGGTAATTGTTGCCCTCTGAATTGTAGTCAAATCGAATGTGAGGTGCCCGAGGATTCCCAACCCTACCGACTGCACAGGAAATCAGAAGGGCTTATTGTTGTTGCGACAGCTTACATTTGAAGGCAGGATGAAAAGCCAGCCGTTACAAATAGGAATGGAGATGCAATATTATTTAAATATGGGAGTAACTGTGCATATTTTCACACACTCTCTCCTGGAAGACATTGATTGTGTTGCCCTTAGTTGTTTATGTGAAAAGTGACAAAAATAGCTGCGTCAACAGGGGAAAAAAGAGCACTAGCACAGAGAAGGTCTGTTCTGATGGAAGTACATACTGCCCTTAAAACTCAATCCTAAGGGGCTGTACACATGCTGCCTCTTTAACCACCTGTTAAACGCGAGGTTAGGCTCTGGGCGCTACTTCTGTGTCTTTTTTGTGCCAGATTTCAAGAGCACAGCAGCAGGTTGCATAATGCGTACCATAGCCCATTTACCTTAAATCCTGAGCTTGAGCTTATCTTCTTCCAGGCGCTGTTCACTGTCTAAGTGTGTAGGCTTATTGCCCACGGAGCAGATGTAAAGCTCTGGGTAGCCCTGCACTAACATGATCAACTTCTCCAAATTTATCACAGACTGATATTTACAAAAGAAGGGAAAGATATCTGCCGCCTTTGATCGGTTGTTCCTCGTCACATGACACGCGGTGCACTTTGCTGCGTTGTAAAAGTTGAACTCGGTTTGTCTTGTCACGCCCTGAAAAATGGGCATTTGGGAACGAGCGTGCGTCATTACAAAATCTCTTATGTAAATGAAACACAAAGTTTGGATTCTGGCAGAGTTAGTGGCTAATTGAGAAAATAGTCTTCAGGGCTTTAAACTAAAGTTAAAGCTGTTTGATGGCGCACAGTGAATGTAAACTGTCTTGTATCTGTAAATAACACAGAAATTATGATAATAGACATGTTCTGTCCACAGCTGTGGGTTCCAACAGGTGTACAGTCATTGCAAGAATAGAATATGATTGTCTTCAGGTACACGTAGTAGTTCTGGAGACAATTTACTCTTCACAGGGAGAAATGGGATCATGTCCAGACACATTTCACGAAACAGCACCAAAACAAAACATAGTGGAATGTAATGGTGAAATGGCACACAGGATCACATCTGTGCTCACTTGATTTTAATAAATGACCAAAAAAAAAAAATCATAAAAAATGTGCTATTGAACCCTTCCAACCCAGTACATAATGCTATAAATTACTTTTACACAACAGGTATTTGATTTGCTTGGACATCAGCGTAAGCAGTCATTTCTGGTTTGCCTTTTCACGCTCCATGGCTCACTCATCACTTTTGTTCCTTACATGCTTATCTCTGCAGTTGCACGTCCTGCCAAATGATTTGGACATGGGTCCTTGGCTGCTTTTTATCTTCTCGAGGATTTTGAGTGGGAAAAGTGAAGGGAGTGAAGTTTTGAAAGTTTGATATTTGATGATCAGCTGTCAATATACAGATGTGGGACAGAACCTGAAAAAGAGTGGAGGAACATATGAAATGCAGATGCTTCCACTCACCAGGGGTCACTGAACGGTTTAATGAGTCTGAAAAGGACATTGAATTATGGCAGCACGATATATCGTTTCAGAGTTAACATTACGATGTGCAGGATGTGCAGTGTAAAGTAAGGCAATTAAACTCAAACACTCGCACGGTTCTCATTTCCCATGACTAATATTAACGGCCAGGACTTCCCCTTTGAGACAGGTTACGTGTATATGTAACAGTCTGGCAGCGTTTGTTATGTGGAGTGAGACTCTAATGCGTGTGTGTAGAAAAGTACTTAAACCGGGCTGGCAATTACTTCAGACACAGAAAGAGCAAGCTTTTCTGAAGCTACAGTAGTCAGCAGGGAGCGCCCATATAAGCTCAGGTTCCCATATTATGACTGTAAAAAGGGCTGTGTTTTGTGTTTCCTGAACAGAAGAAATAAAGCATCTGTTGAATGCAACATTACCACAAGGTCTCCCGGCCATTCTTCACTGCAGAGTTGCCAGACTGTAAAAACTAGTTACCAGCTACAAGCCAGGCTAAAGCTAATTTAGTTCGAGGACCCCTTAGCTGACAGAGAGATGGAACAGGGACCCCCTTACTACATATCTTTTATGAATTAGTTGCCTATCAGCCTCAGACTGCAGCCTTTACCTATAACTCCACTATTATAAAAAATAAGTTGTTGCAAAAGGCAAATCATTTTTGATTTAAGTAAATGTACATTTTTCAGATATCCTAGATTTAAATAAAGAAAATAAAGAAAGACAACTTTCAAAAAAATTGTCAAACAATAATTTGGCAGCCCATGAAAGTCTCTCTCCATGGGATATTTCAAAATTGCGGGTTTGTGCGTTTGGTCCTCCTCAGGCAAGCTCAGGGGTTTAGTGCTGCATTGGCCGGATGCTACGCAACCCTTTTCTTTTCTCCGAGTGAGGATTATAATATATGCAGTTCACATAACCTGGCTGAAATTAATACATATAAATGCTTGAAGACCCACTCATTACTAAATGTGTGTCTCATATAAAAAGTTAATGGTCAAAGTTGTAATATAGTATATTTAATGAGTCACATCGTCAGCTCATGCATTGAGTAACATTATGAGTTAATGTTCCACCTTAAAAATCCCGACTGTCGGCCCAGTGAATTAAGTTATTTTTTCTGCAACTGCTGCTGCAACAGACATCCTTTCATTTTATAGTTACAGTTTATTAATTAAAGGGGCTTCTGCCAAAACCAACCACAACTCAGCCCTGAGCAGAGCGACTGTCCGCTATTGACCAATCAACAGACTGCAGTGTTCACAGCTCCACCTTTTAGTACCAGATCTGTGAGCTAGGTACCCCAACAGAGGGGGGACCAAATATGGGGACGGTTAGGAACGGTTCCATTGGTACCATCCACAACTTTTCACAGTGGAAACCGGAAAAAAAGCGTATCGAACTGAACTGTACCGTACTGCTTGGTGGAAACGGGGCTTAATACCACCAGGACTACTAGGGTCACACTAATACCCTGTTTCGACAGTCATGGGCAGGCTTGGCTTGGCTTGACCAACATTTGAGACAACACTTCCGCCACCGTCACCATAAGACCAAATATAATCTAAACATACATCTTCAGATCTATATCGTGATGTCTGTGATTGTCTCTGATGCTATTTGTCCTTTTGTTATGTCTGTTTATGTTGTCTTTTTCTTGATCTGAAGACGACCTGATTAATTAAAGGTTGCATTTATAAATGAGGAAGTATCTTGTGCAGGAACTTCAATGGAGTTCCACTGACTTTGCAAGGAGCACTGACGCTGTTTCATTTTGTGAAACCAAGGAAAGTCATTGATTTATTGGTGGAGGCTGGAAGAGGAGGCTGTGGTCGATGACCATGGTTGATGTGACTGGATTCAGATCTAAATTTTGACTCAGAGTTTGATTTTGAACACCACTTTTCTTTGTGTGGCGCTCAGCACGAGTGCATCCACTTGTAGCTGTTTTTTTCCAGAGGAAGGGGACAAATGAATGCTGTTTAAAGTCATTGCGGTTTGGATGCTTGACAGAATGTGATTGTGGTACCTCATCAGCAGCCACATGGCACGACAGCAAGAGAATCCACATAAATTAATGTTGATGTGTACAGATAAATGAAGACAGAAGTTTTCTTGTCCGTTTAATGTGACTTGTGGAGCGTCCCTTCAAACATGCCCGTTAGGAACGGCTCGTTGTTTCGTTGCTGGTATTGCTGCTTGCGACTTCCTTGGAAACCGCTTATACAGACATCTTCATACTTGACACACAGACCCACAGAGTGCTGTTTGCTTGTTAAAGTTAATTAATACTGACTGTCACGTGTCCAAATTCCACTGAATTCCACGCTGCACATCTTTGGGTCCCCAGCAATACACCCACCAAGTGTGAAGTAGATTGGATGAACTGTTCTCAAGATATCCACATGCATACATAAAGACAGAGATTTCTTGATTATATTGACATATTGACAGTGTGACTTTCTATCCATGGCATTTTTCTATGTTATTAGTTGACATAATTTACAGTTTCATTCATAAGTTACCATTAAACACAGGCCCTGAGAACCAACTTTTCGTAACAGAATGTAGCACTTATCATGGCTGTCCTTAGGACCCTTTCCCACCTACGTTGTTTGGTCCAGACTTAACAGTTTCCTCTGAATCAAAATTACAGGACCAAACAATCGAACCTTGGTCCAACAAAAAGAGGTGGTCTGGGTCCACATCAGACTGGACCATGGTCAGGTACATTTCTAGTAGGGCCCGACCGATTTATCGGCCGGCCGATTATTAGAGAATAATCGGCAGTCGGCCAAAAGTTGGCCGATTGATGCAGATGTTAACACTTATATTTTCATCACTAATAAAATGCAGCGAATATGGTGTTTTACTTAGAAATGATGTCCTTGTGTTAGTCTTTGCACTATAACCTACCTCTGTTAAACTGGCAATAATAAGAAGAACTCTGGTACTGTGAACATACATGTGAATGTCTTAATTCATATAGACTTTGCATGATTATTTTTCCCAGAGGTTTACTGCCTTTTTGCACATCATATTTTTGATTTATTTTGTGTTCAAATTGTTCATATGCTGCTTGTTACACACAATTTCTGATAATAAAAGTATTTGAAAATAGTAAAATGTTCTTCCTTCAATTTATATCTTTGTAATGAGTGTTTGAACTATATTTAAGCCATCAAAAGCAGGTATTCAGGGTTTTTTTTTTAAAATTGAAAAACGTAAAAATTTAATTGGCCGATATATCGGTCATCGAATTTTTTTCTTCCAGAATATCGGAATCGCATTGGCCCCAAAAAATCCGTATCGGTCGGGCCCTAATTTCTAGTGTTAAAACATTTTTTGGATGGTTCTTACCTCTGAACCATTTACAGAAAGTTCTGGCACGCTACCGTCATTTTATACGAAGAATTTTGCTGCTTTAAGTAAATAAAACTAAATATGGTAACTAAGTACATTTTGTGTGTGTGTGTGTGTGTGTGTGTGTGTGTGTACAATGCAACAAAACAAAATGAACTGCAGTAGCACATAGAGCCAGAAGAGGAGACCAAATGTTAATCTGCCAGCAACTTTATAAAGAGTCAGTCTGCAAATATTTGGAAAAAGTCCAACACTTTTAGATTATTTTCCGAGAGGATCAGAGAGAGGGGACAGGAGAGGACAGGAGAGTCTGTCTGCACACCGATTACTTGCAATTATAGTGAGACACATGTAGGTGATGATGAGAGGACTTAGGTAAATCATGTAGAGTTCTTAAGTGCACTCGCATGACCTGACTTTTTTCTCTAGTGCCATCATGAAGTTGACATTTTAAGTTTTATTAATAACTTGTTGGATGGATTTGTTTGGAGTTTGCCTCAGATGCTTATGCTGCACAGAGGATGAATTGTAATAACTTGTAATGGCAATGAATTGTAATGGTCTTCTGACTCATCATCTCGTGCTGTCATCAGCTCAACATTTCCGTGCTTTGGTTTACGACCAAATCCTTGCAGAACTAACGACATTGAGACATAACGACAGCCTCATGTCAAAGCTCAAGGTTTCTTTATTAGCACACACAAGTAAGCTTGTCACACTTTGTGTTGCTAACATGCTAAACCAGGGGTCCGCAACTTTGGGCACACATTCTTCTATTGGCACATTGTAGCTTAACTAATGGCACGCTAGCCATAAGTATGCAAGAGAGTTTTTGAACAGGACAGTTGATTGAGTTTATGGAATATAAAGCCTACCGTTTGGTTATTCATTGTACAGTATGGTGGTCACACACAGAGCAACAGAACACCAGGCGCATTGGAAGTAAAATTTAAATGTTCATTGTGTTGGGTCTAAAAGTATGCTACCACCCAAACAACTCTTCCTCTCATTTGTCTATCTGATCTGATTAGCGGTGATTAGATCAACTGATCAATTATCCACTCATGACTTAAACTCCACAGACTGCTGGTGAGAAAAAAAATAAAGCTCATGAAGAGTGGGGTGTTCAGGGACCTGCAAAAACCTCTGAATTTAGAGAGGAGAGAGAATGATGCAAAGGAATGGACACACACACACACACACACACACACACACACACAAATGTAAAGTTTGCATCTTTAGCATTGCATTTGATGAGAGTGTGGATGTGAATGACCATGTTTGGTGGTCTTAGTAAAATACTGTGCCAAAGATTTTATGCAGTATTTTTGAGAAGGAAGGTATTGAGTAACATAGGGTGCGAGAGGGTAGTTATATGCACATCAAAAAAGGTGCAAGGCCGGCACAAAACATGAATGAAAAAGAGGTAGAGCCTGCACACTTACTCCATGATGAGAGTGTGGATGTGAATGAAAGAGGTGGAGTCTGCACACTTAATCCATGCCACAAACTTTACTGAACAACGTTTCGATCCTAGAGGGATCTTCGTCAGGTCTGAATGCTGGAAAATGAAAAGCACACCTCTATTTGTAGCGTTGTGTGCAACAGGTGTGATTAATCATCCAAATATCATCTGGGGTTAATTTTTGAAAAAACATCGACCAGAAAAAGCAAACATCAAATTCAATCCAGGGTAACAATTCAGTACAAGTACATCAAAAACACTCTGAGAATATATATATATATATATATATATATATATATATATATATATATGTATGTATGTGTATATATATATGTATGTATGTATGTATGTATGTATATATATATATATATATATGTATGTATGTATGTATGTATGTATGTATATATGTATGTATGTATATGTATATATATATATATATATGTATGTATATATATATATATACGTATATATATATATATGTGTGTGTGTGTGTATATATATCTCCATTGATGATGTCTAAATAGACATCATCAATGGAAAAAAATCAAATGATAAGCTCACAGATCCTGAACACCAAAAATAGTGTTCACAGTCATGTCCAAGTAGTCTACTGGGACATGTAAACCGACGAAACCATATAGAACAATATATGAATATATAAAAAAATAAGAAAAATATGTTAATTCATCACTCAAGTAAGCCTAATGGTTTTAAAGAAAGTGTTTGATCTCATATTCTTGATTCAAACCACTAGGGGAAAGAGTCTGGAGGGTGAAGATATAAAAACTCTCTCTTTTTAGATCACCTCGAGCACGTAAAACCCCCAAGAAGAGGAGGTGATCTGAACACCCTCTGATGGAATTTTATAATACATATATATATATATATATATATATATATATATATATTCTCAGAGTGTTTTTGATGTACTTGTACTGAATTGTTACCCTGGACTGAATTTGATGTTTGCTTTTTCTGGTCGATGGTTTTTTTTTTTTTAAATAACCCCAGATGATATTTGGATGATTAACCACACCTGTTGCACACAACGTTATAAATAGAGGTGTGCTTTTCATTTTCCAACATTCAGACCTGACGAAGATCCCTCTAGGATCGAAATGTTGTTCATTAAAGTTTGTGGCATGGTTTAGTGTGCAGGCTCTACCTCTTTTTCACACTGAGTAATATAGACATTAAAAATGGCACTATATATCATAAATGTTGCAAAACCCTGTGCTAAGATTGAGAACATGGTGAACATGGTGAACATGGTTGGAAAGGTTTTTCCATAAAAATCTCTGCAAAAGCCCACAATTTAACCAGAAACAACAAAACCAGAATTTCTAAAGTAGTCTTGCTACTTTGGGCATCATATTTTTCCCAGATTTGTGTGTGTTGCTCAAGCTCACAATAAGCGTCAAGTTGAAGCAAGATGGCACCGGCCTGGGATCAGTTTCCCACACAATAACAACAATTTGGTACGCAGAAGGGGAGCTGAATAAAAATGTAATGCCTGAGTAAGGAAACTGACATTTTATTATGTGTTTTGTGTCTTCAGCCAGATCACAGAATGGGCCTGCATATCTACAGCTGTGTTTTATATCAGTTTATTTCAGTTCTTCTGCTACCAAAAGAACAAAATCTTCCAGATGTGGGTAATGATTCAGCTGTCAGTATTTGGGCTGGAACTTAATCTAATGTCTCTTTTTTTCCCATTTTGTCTCTCAGGGGAGCGACGAAGACTTTGAGAAGGTGTACCAACAGTGTGTACGTTGCTGCAAAGCATTCCTGGAGAGGAACTCTTAACAACATCTGACCTGAGCCAGTCTCTGCTGAAATCTGTTAGATTAGCATAAAAAATGTACCAAATATGTTTTGACTGTGTCACACAAGCACTGTATAACTTTCTTGTGGATGTCACTAGACGAGCACAAAACATTTGTGTTAGTGTTGTAAATGTATTACAAACCACACAGTGTGTACATTTGGAAAGATGCTGTTTGGACAAGTTTGTAGACTGTAAATTCTGGTGGTAATAAAGCACTTACATGAATATCACAGACTCACTTTTATCATTTGTTGTTAAATTTTGAATGGAGCAGAAGCATTTATATCAATGAAGACATCCTTCAGACGGTAATGCATGACTTGACATTAGTGAGGCTTACAGGTCAAAGGCCGACACTGGGGTCAAAGTTAATGCTAGCCTAAATGCTAATCTTCCTGGTTACTTTGTTGGACATTTGGTGGTTAGCTTATTTTCTTTGCACAGCCTTTTTTCAGTCATTTAATATCAAGCACATCTGATATTTAAGTATCAGTAAGCAAACACAAACCGTTCTCACTCATCTCCCTTGAATGTTCCTCTCGTTATAAATGCACAAGTAATCCTGCTGTCGGCAGCTGGTAATCATCACTGCCGAAACAAATTACCATTTAGTGGGATTTATCTGCATGGTAGATGTGTGGTTTCACCATAGTGAGTGATAGGCCTGTAAATCATTTAACAAGGGTGAAGTCAATAGTTGGATGAACCAACCGGCCTACTGGAATGTTTCCAGTTGTTGAAGAATTTAGTTTTTCACCTGAATTTGAGTAAATAAATAATAGAGGCTTATCCTCTCTGGGCTGCTTTGTACGAACTTGCATGTGAAACACAGATAAACTGAGTAAGGTTACAAAATCAGCAGCTGTATCTATTTTCTAGCCTTGGTGAGTTAGAAAGTGCCTCTGTTTTTTGGATACAGTGTGGTTCAGTCTGCGCTGAAATAATGTGATGTAATCAAGTATAAAGTCTGGAGCTGCTCCATGGACAGTGAATGGGAGACTGATTTTGTGGCGTTGCAGATTTTTGTTTTTGTTTGTTTTTATGAGTCCATCCCAGCAGAGGCCGGAGGCATTACATTTTCAGGTTGTCCATCCGTCTGTCCTGTCCTCATGAACGCGCTAACTTGTTTTGGGAATTTCTTCTCATTTGGCACAAACGTCCACTTGGACTCAACAATGAATTGATTATATTTTGGTGATCAGAAGTCAAGGTTGCTGTGACCTTCTGTCCGTCTCATTCTTGTGAATGCGATATCTCAAAAAGGCCTTGAAGCGAATTCCTCAAATTTGGCACAAACGTCCACTTACACTCAAGAATGAACTAATTTGAACTCGGTGGTCGAAGGTAACTGTGACATTTTTTTGGCTGTATCACAAGAATTCTTGTGCAAAATTTTACACAAATGTCTAATAGGATAAAATGATGAAGTGACAACATTTTATATCCCAAAGGTCAAAGATTAACTTTACAGTGACATCATTATGTTTTGCAAAAACACTTTTCTGGTCAGTACTGAGGAACAAAAGTAGAAACATTTGGTCAGAAACTGAATTGGTGACTCTAATCCTGGGTGCCTGCAGCTAACCCCAAATGAGCTTGATGCTGTCATCTAGAACGTCTTCCCTCCAGACATTATACTTGATGACATCGCAAATTTGATTCTTAGCACTCTAGTTTTTGGATTTGGGAGAGTTCATGCTTGTAATATTTCTTTGGACTGTCTTGGGCTGTAGGAAAAACATGTATGAATTCCCCTTTAGATTAACAGTGTGACATCTTAGAACATTTGCTCATTAGCTGTGTTGCAGCTGTCTGGCGATAACAAAATCCGCCTACCAGCAACACCAAAGCTCACTAATTAGCATGTTATACCTCCCTTTTTAATCCATGCATGAACCATAATCTAAAACCCACTATTTGCCTTTTCACTGAAGCCATGTTCCAGACGTGACACTGAATAATCCACATAATACGCTGTAACAATGTTCATGGCAACTATTTTTCTAAAGTAGTTTGGATGAAAGGTGTTCAGTGTGAAGTTTATGAATTGCAGAGAGTAACTGGGATGTTGTTTATGGAAAGAGAAGTTTAGTTTTTTTTTAGAAGTCCTTTCTCCACCCTTAATGGCTTTTATGTTATTTCAGCCATTTTGATGGTACGATAATGGAGAAAGTTTCTCTTAGTGACCATTTCTTTAGTTTATCTATTCCGCTTTTGGAAATTTCTGTGGCCTCTTTGGGTTTTGTGTCTGTGTTACGTCCATGGTGCTGTTAACAGAGATGAGGTACTCGAGTCACATGACTTGACTCAAGTTAGACTCAAGCTGCAAATTTAAGGACTTGAGACTTGCTTGACTAACATGATGAAAGACTCCACTAGTCAAATTTGACTTGGTATTCATAATTTGACACTTGACTTAGACATTGCCTAACGACTTCCCCTGCCTGTTCTCTCAACACTAGTTCACTGTGTGTGGGTGCTTACTGTGTGCACCTGTGTTGCTTTTATCCTCTTAAACCGCTGCAGCTCAGTGAGTTAAGTAAAAGTACGCTAGTATAATCAGGACAATGAAAATGCAAAGTGCCATGAAACAAGTGTCGTAATATAACACATAATTAGTGTGTCATTTGAGGCCTAATTCTTATACAAGTAATATTTATACTGGTTCAAATAAACAATTTGATGGTATATCCAATTTTTGTGTCAAAGGAATTAAAGGCCTGTCCCATGTAGACTCCAGTCCCAGATATACGCCTGTTGAGTTCAGGGATTTCAGCAAATAACAGTCCAGGCTACTTGTTGAAGTTTTACAGAATTAACTCATGATCGCTGTCGTTATTAATCTGCTGATTGCTTCCTCTATTCATGGATTGATTGTTTGGTTTGTAAAAATTCTGAAAGTAGGCAGAAATGGCGTCACAATGACCCAAGGCCCAAAGTGACTCCTTCTCAATGGTTGTTTTGTCAAACCCAGGCCACAGTCCAAACCTCAACACAACTAAAAATACATTCAAATGAATAGATAATAAAACGAAAAGCAGCACAAATTCGTCACATTGTGCAGCTGGAACCATGAAATGTTTTTGCATTAAAAATGGATTTAAATCAACTGGTTGAGCCACGGGGTCCAGATTTCTCCTTAGTCATTAGTTCAAGGTCCACACAGCTTTATACATTCAGCGTCATACTTCAGTTTAACCATGTCGTGAAGTTAGTTTGCTGTCTCTGTCATGTAGCTGTCCATTAGTCACTCACTCCACAGCAGGAAACTGCACTTCAAAATAAAAGCTCTGTGCTAGAAATCCATTATACTTTAAAATAAACTGAGCTTTTTTTTTTTTTTACAAACTTGACACATTCACGAGTCACTTGCATCTATACCGAATGCACCCACAACCCAGCAGTTGGGAGCCACTACCTTAAATGATAATCAAATAGCTGCCAATATGTTTTCTCTCTCATAGTTCCAGCTTTACTGGTAACTGGTAACCAGTAACTGAAGCTGTCAGATAAATACAGTGAAGTAGAAGTAGCAGATTTGTACCTGAGTAAATGTATTTAGTTACATTCCACCACTGGACGCAGCTTATCTTGTTTTGTCTTGATGAGTTTTGAGTATAACTTGACTTGTGACTTGCTTGATTCTCTGAGTCTTGAGGGTTAAGACTTGCTCGTGACTTGCACACGTTTGGTGTACTTCCATCTCTGGCTGTTTCTAATTCTTAGTCATAATATAATTCTCAATTTCCTGTACGAATGACATGTTTATGTGTTGTAATTTTCTCGTTCAGATTTCCTTTTGTTCTCCCTTCATAAAACATAGCCACATTTTTTGGTTACGACTTATGATTACAAAACAAAGTGCACATTTAACCCCTCCTTTTGCTTTACTTTTGAGAAAAGAAGTTTATGAATGTTTTTATGGCTGTAATACACCAAACAGCAGCGGGACGTCCGCCCCATCTGTGTGTTCGCAGGACTCGGTCCAGTCATGCAGTCATTCGGGGAGCATTCCACATTTCAGGATGAAAACATGAAGAAAAAACACTGTACAAGACAACAAGGGCCTCTCATATTTGTACCAATCTTATAATTTATTTAAATATATTTTATATATTTATATATATATATATGTATTTAACAGCCATTTGATAAATGCCAGTCACTTTAATTTACGGTAGATAGGTGGATTTAGCTTTACAGTATGTACACATTTCTCTTGTTTCATATGGCCTATAGTCTGTACAGTGGAACATTGTGACAACTCAAATATATAAATATAGATTTTACCACGCTCTACCAAGATCCACAGGAGGGCTGTGACTTCCAACTGCCACTTCCTTTTTTTAAACATGTGTTGCAAAGACACAGAGAAATATTCATGCAATCAATAATTTAATCACAGTTCTTTCTCAGTGTGAGCACAAGTGGGTGAAACTAAGCCGTGACTGATGTCAGGGGTCTGTGAGAGCTTTTTGCCATTGGTAGTGCAGCAGAAGGGACGGGCTCAACCCACAACACTCAACGCTCTTAAAGAAATAAACTATGCAATCCCTTTTTTTTAAGCAACATCTTTTTGGATGCCAGCAGGAAAATAGGCCCCTTGTTTGTTTCTCTCAGCCACTTGTTTCTTTCTCCACTCGTCAGTTTCACCATCTTTATTGTGGTCTGGTTTTGTTGGCCAGTTGCTCCCTCGTGGTGACAGCCAACCATCGAGGCCCAGCCAGAGCGGTGGCTGGCGGAAATCCACACCTCATCAGATCAGACCTCACTGAAGGGCAAAGCTGTGCCTAATGTCAGTTGGGGCTGGTCAGAGTATTTTAGGCTTCCCTCGTACTGTCCAAGGCACTTTTTTCCCAAGTTTTTTTTTCTTGTGCAGAACTTGTGTTTGTTTTCAACCTGCAATGAAGAAGAAGTGAAATTCAGCGCCGTCTCCAACTTGGCAGCACCTCATAAAATTATATGCTTTCCAACAAGGATCATAATATATCAAGAAACTCTCGCTGTGCGGCAGCTAAGGCATGTGTGTATCAACACAGCATGCATATCACCAGTGTGAAGAATATGATTTTCACACTGTGAACTTCAGCCCTTATTTGCACAGGATTATGTTTTAAAGTAGCAACGCCACAGTGTTCAATGTTTTTAGAGTCCTGCATTCTGAATTTCACTCATGTGGACGAACACACATGTCAGCGAAACAGAGTGAACGTGTCAAAAGTAAAAGTACTGATGATGTAAAGGGGCCCCTTTGGAGTGTTATATCATCACAAATATTATAGGATATTTATTATTGGTACAATAATCTGTAAGCAGCATATTAATGCTGTAGCTGTTATAAACTGTTGGATAGTTAAATCTCAAACAATGCATCGTTTTTATAAACTGTTCAGTATGTAAAATATTAATCAGCAAAGCAGCTACGGCAATATTTCCCTCTGAAGTACAGTGGAGAGGCATAAAACATAAATAAATGGAAAAGTACAGCATTTGTACTTTTTAACTTTCCACCTCTGGCTCCACTACATGTCTAATCTATACAATAGTTACTTTACAAATTAAGATTTTACTTATGAAAACGTATGATGAGCTTATGAATACGATTCACTGGTATTAAAGGAATACTTCACCCCCCAAATGATCATTTTCATCACCCCCGTGTTACACTGAATTTGCAAAGAAAACTTTTTCTTGCATGCCTCCATAACGAACAAAGACTCCAAAATCAGAAAAGGTGCTGATGAATTTAAATCATAGGTGACCGTGTTTTACAACAGCAAAACTACATCAAAACATCTGCCCACTTTCGGTATCGTACTTATGGAACCAAAAGTAACCCTTCAGACATGGTACCTAGACCTTAGCATTTGCACCGCAAACAGTTCCCTTAAATGTGGGCGGGGTTGTTGTCACGCACTGCTCCATCCAGCACTCACTGTATTGCTCATTAGTAGTGACAGAGAAAATGGGTGCCACACTGAACTGTACTGCACCGAACTGCCTGATGGAAACTTAGTTGCATGCTCATTATATCCTAAACAGACGGCCCTTTCTGAGGGGGAACTGAACTAAAACTGAAACGTATCCTCTCTCATCCTCAAAGCCAGACTCCATTTACAAAAAGATTGACCTTAACTCGCTGAAAAAGGGAGCTGTTGTTACCGTTGCCTCGATCAGTAAGTATGTTTAGTGAATCCAAACACTTTAAATTACACAAACAAACTATCTTATCAAGGCCCAGCAGCTCCTATATTCAACAATTACTGTTTTTGTCAGTGGAGTCTGGCCTTGAAGAGAGCACACACAGTTTTCATTATTAGGTCAGATGCCCCTCTGAAAGAACTGTCTGTTTTGGAGGTACCGAGCATACAGCTAGATAAATTAGACTTGGATTGCACCGCATGAGTTATGTGGGGGTTTTGATACAGTTATGCTGTTGTTAAATGTAGTCCCTTATGACTTTAATTCATCAAGAATTTTCTCTGTGTTTTGACTCTTACTTCACCAGAAGCATGCAAGGAAAACAAAGATCCTCACAAATTCAACATGATTGAAATACAAATGGTCATTGGGGGGTGAGGTTTTTCTTCAGCAACCCAACAGTGTATAAGTACTTCAAATTAGTTTGTTTTCGTGAGTTGTCGAGTGTTGGAGATATCGGCCGTAGAGATGTCTGCCTTCTCTTGAATATAATGGAACTAGATGGCACTCGGCTTGTGGTGCTCAAAATGCCAAAAAATAGTTTTGAGAAACTCAACAGCAATGTCTCTTTCCAGAAATCATGACCTAAAATAAACCACAGACCTTGTTGTGAGCAGTCTCATGTAGGAACTATTTTCTCTCTACCAAACTGCACCCACCAACCAAATCACTGTGCAGAAGGAAGCGTGCATCTACTGCTAGCTCACCTAGCACCAGTGAGCTAGCTGACGTTACAGCTCAGCTGTGGAGGACGCCATCCATGTTTACATCTCACGCTGTCACCAGCACGAGGCTCTCGTCCATGAGTACATGCACGATGATACAGTTAACAGGTGTAGTTCGGTGGAAATAGTCCCTACATGAAACTGCTCACAACAAGGTCTGTGGATTATCTTGAGTAACCAGGTCATGATTTCTGGAAAGACACATTGCTGCTGAGTTTTTCAAATGTATTTTTTTGAGAGCTTTGAGCACCACAAGCCGAGTGCCATCTAGTTCCATTATATTGGAGAGAAGGCAGACATCTCTACGGCCGATATCTCCAACACTCTGCAACTCACATCAGAACAATCCAGACTGATAAATAGCTCTATAGGTAACAGGAGAAATATGTATCTTTGATTTCCTGGTGAACTGTCCCTTTAAACAGCAGAAACGATTTGTTTGAATTAGAGGTGAATTTATTACAGTACCTTGTGTGGGTTACCCCTCTGTGCACTGCGGGCTGCCGGCTAGTCTTGTGAGAAGCCGTGCACATCTTTTGAAGTCTGAGAGGAGAAAATGACACGGGAGAGACTTTAGTACGAGTGGTTGCTTTTCACTCCGTGTTGACATTGGACTGACCTCATCATGCAAGAGCTTACACGCAGGTATCGTGCAGTCTCTGGTGTGGTGGTAGAGCCTGTACACATGCTTCCTGCACTTGGGACTGAAGTAAAGCGGACCTGAAAGGGAAAGACAGCAGGTTGTAAGACCGTATCCAATTTCGCAGCCAGTCATGTCTGTTTTACAGCCATTAACAGGAGGCTATCCTTCAATTTTATTGCATTTTCATATCTCGGCTATCTCCCTCCATCCCACAGCACTGTTTCTTCGATAATAGGCCTCTCTGACTTTCTCAGACTCTAAGCACGAGCTCCAGTGACACAAAAGCGGCCTTACCTGTTATATGTTTTAGGAACTTCTCCTTCTTTCTGACATCTCTGGGGAATACGACTGTGGGGAGAGAGAAGATGGGAAAGAAGGGTCAGATTTAGCTGCCATTATGTAAATAGCACATACATTTGCATTTTTATTAAAGCCTATTAGCATGCATTTGCTCAGGGGCATCCATATATAGCTAATAACTAAGTGTGTAAAGGCAAATACAGGCTGGTAAGTTAAAAAAAACATGCATGGCTTTGCTGTAATGCAGCCTTTAAAACAAGAAAAAGACAACACTTAATGATGTTACAATATCCAAAATCTAAGGTGATATCTAGTTTCATTTCATAATTTGATATAATATCAATGTATTACCCAGCCCAAGGGATTTATAATGGAGAAAAACATGTTTTCACTTACCTTTGGTGGTATCTAGCCATGCAGAAACTTTAATTTTATTTGTCCAGGTTTTAAATTGTCTGCCTCCCACTAAATATCTGCATGGCTACATAGCACTTAAGGCACGTTAAAAAATGTTTTTAGGGAATTTGGGTGCAACAGCCCTTTAATTTCATCCCGTGTTAACTCCATCAGTATATTATAATTTCTGCAATATGAGTATTATTATCCCAGCAGGCTACATCCTTCATTACAGCATCCTCTTGAGATCCAACATGTGGGTCCCGCCCAGACGACAAGCCGTCACTCACCGACAGCCTGATCCCCTCTGTCTACTCTCAGTAAATCCCTCGGTTCCACCGGAGTACTCCTCACCCGTGATGTTAACGGGGCTTCGGTTTTCGCGCTGTGGCGACCCCGGTTCTCCTCCACGTGCCTCACGATCTCCACCATCCGCCTCAAGTCCCGCTGCGCGTCCCTGCCGGCTGCTGCCGGGGCCGCCGAGGGCGCGCTCTCGCTGCAGTGGCCGGTCAGCGTGCACATCAGTAGCACCAGTCCCATAGTGACGTGCTTACGCAGTCCGCTCATAGCTCCCGTGGAGAGAAGAAGAAGAAAAAAAACAAACCGTAAACTCCCTCTCCGGCGCCTCTGGGGGAAAAAGTTGAACCGGAGACCTGCAGGAGAGATGGAGCATGAGTGTCCAATCAAAGTGTTTCTCCCGTCATTTAATGACCCGGATCCCCATTACACCACTGAGAACATGGAGAACAAGGAGTTTAACTGCTCACTGACAGGCTGGAGTTTGACTGGAGGCAACAAAGCTGCCCTAAAGCATTTATTGCTTCATTTTTAATGTGAAGAAAATCACATTAGGGGTCATTTGACAAGTAAATACGCATCACATGGTGCCACAATTGAAATAATTCAGTCTCTAAACTGGCTTTTGTGTAGCTTATATGTCACAAATCCAGCATCAGAGCCTATTCTTACAGATAAGACAGTTTTGCTACATTTAAAAACTAATTTAGAGGCATTTATTATAGCCACAAATTAACATAATTACGCAGCACGGTTACTGGTAGCCTCTGCGTCTGAGTGACACCATGGTGGCTTTGGTGTTTCATTTATTTAGAAAAGATCTTTTGTGCAAATAAACATTTAAGAATAAATTAGAATTACGCACGGGCAAAAGCAGCAGAACATTTGAACAACATGTTGTTATGTGACCTAAGTATTCAAGAAGGAAGAAAGTGACAGCGTAACAAAAATGTGTTTACCTTCAGGCCGATGCAGCCTCTTCAAACACTGTGTGGTTACGTCCCGTGCGTCCAGCAAGGATAGAAATTGAAATAAAGTAACCGTGCGCAACTTTAGTTTCCTCCTATGTCCGGTCTGAAATATGTCCCCTTTAGAAAGTCTGCTCTTCTGTTGGAAAAACCAAAGCTTCTCAAGTCATATGAGTTCTCGCTGAGCATCTGCGGTCATCCTCTGAACACCAGCCGACGGTAGGCAGAGAGAGTGGACATACGGGTAAATGATCCGGTGCTCCAAGTCCCCTCGTGTGCGTCCACGCTCAAGTAGCGGATCGGCTCCAGTCTTTATGCTGTCTCACAGAAGCGGTGACCTGTCCCCCGAGGGTTACTCCGCCGCGTCTGCGATAGTAATAAGACGCATTATTGGCACTCCTGAAGCGGAAAGTCCACTTGAGTTGACTGACAGTCACTTTGAACGCCGTGTGAAGTTCTCTGCTCACCCTCAATCCCCCCCTCCTTTCCGTTATTCCATTTATCTGTGCGTATCGCAGTTACAGGAAGCGTTTTTCCCACTAATACTTCCAATGAAATTTCCAATCAGCCCATCACACAGCGCAGATACCGGCATCTCAGTGGAAACGCTCTTTTTATCCTTCTTGTGATCCTCATAACTTCATTAAGAGCCATTGCGCACTTTACATCCGTCATGGGAATTGAAACACAATTACGCACTCTTTAAGGATCATTCTTTGAAAATTAATTACGCACGGTTTTTAAAAGTTATAGCACTTTAGTTTCCGGACAGGTCCGACTACGCAACCGACTACACAGCATGGCTGAGGGTTTACAGAAGGCTTCTCCTCACATTGGTTTTTACTACTGTGGTTGTTACAGCTTTCTTTAAGTCAGGGCGTGAAATTGACTCCCATGCTCCCCCCCTCAAATCTGACTGACCAGTGAGGCTTGAGTAGTTTAATCTGTTATGAAAACACAGTGAGGGACACCTGCTTGTTCCAGACTGATGGGAATAACTTTAAAGCAGCGTACAAGTCGAAAGTACCAAAAAAGTGACTTTAAACTTTGTCGCAGTCTTCACGGTACCACCCCAAATTCATCTTGTGTTTCGCCATCATCCGATTGCAGGAATTTTGTACTTTGTACTTCAACAAAACTTCAGTGTTTTCACGGATGTGGCTATGCGTAATACGTTGGTGCTGAAAGGACAGCGCGCAATGTCACCCAGCTCCAAACCCTCTCCGCCGAACAGCCAATGCTCTGTGTTTTCTCGAGAGAGATTTATTGGCAGTGCCCTCCGGTGTGATAGGAGATAAATTACCTTTGGTCCAAACACTACGCTGATTCATTACATTAATAGACCAAGACGATGGCCAAAAGTGTGGTGGATATCAAGTCTCCCTGATGATCACACCAGGATGGTATGTCTTGTTTTTTGCACATCAAACAGAGCGAATCCAACTTGTTTTGAAGGTGTAATAAGATAAACAACCACACTGAACAACCAGTGTTGCTTGAAAATCGGTATCTACATAGATTATCTTTATATGGGCAGCAGATCTGCCTTTAGATTGCAGGTGAATTCTGGTTTTTGCTGCTCAGTGATGGGCGGTGCGATCCCGTGAGGATGCAGGGGGACACCTCCCCTATAGATTTAGAACATATGCATTTGTCCCCCAGCTAAAGCACAAAAGTAGCAGACACATTTAAGGACATTTACACCATAAATTGACGCAGAAAAAAAATACCAGAATAGTGGAAATAAAGTGTTTTGACCCCCAGACCTCCCTCGCACATGCTCTCCATGTTGAAACAAAGCCTACGCCCTTGATTAGCATAGTGGACATGACTTGTGAGTTTGGGGAGCAGGTAGGTGCTGTAGTCTGAGAGGATACATCCTGGTTCTCAGCCTATTTATGACAAACATCCAGTGGTGTAGTGTGCAGGGAGAAGGTGCACCAGGAGCAGAGCCTCTGCAGTTGAAAACTAAAGTGAATGTGACTGTTTTATTCAAAATAATAAAGTTTATAATCACCTTTAAGATTAAAGCTGGACTTTAATGCCTGCTAAACCCATCATAAATGTGGCAGCAGTATATTTTTGTAATATCCTTTTGATTAAATGCAGTTAGAAGTGACAATCTATGGATTTGATGTAAGAATTTCCCTCTGAGAATGAACATTTCATGTATTTTGGTGAGTCTACACTGCAAATCTATCAGATAAATATGAGAATAAATAAGCAAGTCCTCATATTGACTGAAATATTCTGCAGTAAAAGGCAGCAGCTTCAGCAGGGGGCGCTATTCTGCAATCACTGCACATTAAAACCCTCCAAATGTTCATATTTGTACTGTCTCATACCTCTTGTGAATAATAACAAACACATAGCCAGCACTTTGGATGGATGTGACCCTTGAGTTCTCTCCATATAAATGGAAAAGTAAAGTGCCATAATTGTGTTTAATCAACCACTGTACTCAATCTGCACCACAAAATGAAAGGAAAGGAAACAATAATTTCTGAGTTTAAATTCAAAATAAGGTTTATGTTTACATTATTGTCAGTGTTCTTGTAAATGGTCTGGCAAGCAGGTGAGTTAGGACAGAAGAAAAGCTGTTCTAACTGTGTGTTTTGGCGCAGTGTAGTCTTCATATCTTTGACTGATGCTCTAATGTTGTGGAGATCAACATGTCTCGTGTACGCTCCGAGAGGTTTGACAAGCTAAAGACAACAGCAGAAATTATTAACAGGCGTATATCCTTGTTTAACCCAGTTTTATTCCCAGCTGCATGACCGTGTCACGTGAAACTAGGTTGCCCAATAAGTCAACGTTCATGTCATGTGGTAGACCTCACAGATGCGGAGTGGTGGTCACTGGTTTCGACATGCTGCTCGTATCATTCTCCTGAACTCACTGTAATTAATTCATCAGATGAGGATGTGGTCGTCTTTCCATAAACGTGCCTCTTTCTTCCTGCTTCTTGTCCAAGTTATGAGTTTCACTTCCTCGAGGCTTGGTCAAAGAGCGAGGCCGTGTCTGATGTTGGCCACAGCAAAGGAACCCGCTTCTGTAATCAAGGATGTTGAAAATACTTTCGCTTGTGAGGGTCACATGAACGGACATCTCGGATGGGTTTGACTTTTAAAATCCCGGGCTAGAAACAACACATTTGAAATTTTGTGAAAATAGGAAATGTGTAGGGAGAGTTTTGTAAGATTAGGGGGTTTTAGTGGCATTGAGCTGTGACAATAGCAGATTGCAACCAGCTGAAACTTCTCCTGGTTAGAACTCCTCCAGTGTTCAATGTTCAGAAGGTTTTTTTTTATTGGGAGCTGTGTTATCCATAGAGAACCAAGTGATTAAAACTGGATAAAACACTGAACAAAGCAGCTGCATGTGACTTTCAGTGGATACATGCACATGCACAAAATAGTCCAGTTTTTTCCCCCCATTCCAAAAAAGACAATATTTCTTCTAAGCTGTTTCCACTACAATTCTTGTTTACATGAAGTCACGGATGCTCTGATTACCTTGCTCTCACATGTTGTTTATCTCAACACATTCTCACTCCGATCTCGTCACATATCAATGTATGGTCATGGACCTTCCACGTGCAGATACGACTCAAAAGGTACCCTTGGTGCTTTGGTTTTGTCCTTCTGGGACAACCGACCGCGTATCATGCTGACGTGAAAGGACGCCCTTTTCCCAAGTCACTGCCCAAGCACCGGATTTCAACGACTTCAGATTGAGACCAGGTTGTTTCTCACATCAGCATATAAGAAACTGGAACAACTGAAGCTGATTGTCATTTTGCTTCTTTGCCTCAAAATAGGATTTTTTCAGAGTTACATAATATTGGCGGACTTGTTGGACTGTGCGAACACAGCCTCCCTCTTTCATGCCTTCATCCACCCTCTTAAATAGGCACCTTTTGTAATCTTAGTCTGTCACAGTCTTTAAAAGTAGGTGTGTTTCTCCTTCTGACCAGATGTGTGGGATTTTCTTTTGGGCGTGCATCCGACCCCAGCTCTGCCAACTGTTGTTTAGTATGGATCCCGTTGTTTTATAAATGAGACCCCTGGTGATTTAAACCAATGAAAGCACAAAATAAAGTAGATTCATGAATCTATGTTTTTCTGTCGCTGTTCGGCACATTGGAGATTTCATTATATCACTGTTTATTTCTTCATATATTTAAACATTTTCTTATGCAATAATTTACTTATTTAAACATTTTATGTTATAATTATTGATGTTTTTATATTTAGTCACAGCCCTTTAAACCCATAAGTGTACTTTAAATTGCTGAAAGGAGTTTGAGTTTCAACTAAAAATTAAGCATGGTTAACATCTGCAGTAAAGGCCCAGCTCAGAAATTGGTTCTGCTCCATCTATTTTTTAAAATACAGGAATGAAATAGACGATCTACCACGCTTAATTTCCACCCAAAAATGACATATCACCGTCCTGCCGGTGGTGTCTATGCAAGACTTTCTCTCTCCATGTGTTTCTGGTCAGAGAAAATCCTCCTAGTAGATAAAATAGATCCTGCATGCCTCCCAATGCTCTAGATTCTTGTTCTCTTTATTCCATCTTTCATAGCGTCTTTATCGCTCTCTCCTCATACTTCCAGCAGATGCTTGGCTTTTCCTCTGCTATAACTCGAGCTGAGTGTACACTGAAGATGTCATGTTGTGTATGAGTTCAGTCAGTCAGCACACGTATAGAATATGGACCTTTTAGCCACCCGTGAAGAGGCAGAGTTGGATACAGCTGTAAAGGAGTGATATGATATGTGTAGCTGGCAGGCGGCTACAGAGGAAAAACAAGTGAGTTTGATAACTTAAAGATACCCTTGTTTGCTTTGTAATGAACAAATGTGTACATTTGGTGTTACACACTACTCTTGACCTCTAACAGTCGGGTTCAATGCACTTCCTTTCTCACCCACAGTCCTTCTCTTCCCTGTCTTCAGGGGTTTATTTCTGTTTCTTGACGCACTCAGTGCCGCCACCTGTAGGTCTGTGAAATAGTGTGAGACCACAGACTGCATATAAAGATGGATGACACCTTTTCACTTCCTCCAACTGTACAAAAATGAAGCACAAATATCCTGGTAATGGGCGCAGCCATGTTGCACTGGTGACGTCATTTGGAGCCTGTGCAGTAGTGATCGGGTTCCGCCCCATACACCTGTCCGACCCAACTGTGAGCAGCGTCATTGGTCACGAGCACACCGAGTGACATACACAGCTGTCAATCATGACGTCACACTCCGTTTTATAGCCTCAAATAAGTAAAACCAACCTTATCAGAAAAACAAACACTTGAAAATACCTCAGCAAGATAAGAATCTAAAATGACAGAAACCATCTTTGGGAAATTTATTTAATCTGTGCTTTGCATGTTGAGTTTGGCCCATGAGTCATCACATCACATCACTTACATGGAGGAGGCAAAGTTTATGACCCGTACTGCAGCAAACAGGGGGTGACTTGGTTATTTTGGCTTCACTTTTGAGCAGCGGCCATGTCGTCCATCTTGATCCATTTTGATCTCATGCATGACTGTGTCCTCGTACAACAAATAAGGGTCTCACACCTACTGATGTTCACTAGCTGCCAAGTTTTTCATAATCGTAGTCGACAGGTCAGTAAGTCGTAATGTAAGAAAGATGCAGGGAGACGAGTTCTAGGTATCAATGAAAATTGAACACACTGAACTATTTGGGGCCAAAAAGGGCACAAGTGTACTTACTCACTTAAAGATATATATTATTTTAGAAATGTCCAAATATGCTCAATAGGGATATTGGCATCCACATGTTCTGAAGTTGTAATATTAAAGACTAGATTCAATAAACAAAGTCAGGACAAAGTATGGTCACTTTTTGTTTTGACTGTCCTGTAAAGTTGGTCAAATATCACAAACACCCCTCTGGTTCTCGCCCCTCAATAAAGGGTAATTTAATCATCTTAAGCAAAAGAAGAACGTGTTAGGGTTTCGGCTTTGCCTCTCCAGTGCGTTTTCTGTTTCCCCCTCTGAGGCTGAATCCAAATGTCCACCCTCTGGACCTGCAGACTGAGCTCTTGCAGACTTCAGTTGTACGTCATCACATAAAGTCTACGAGGGCAGAGACTGCAAGCGGCTGATAGACGGCCCTCGAGACTGTGCCGACTCATCTGTTCCTGCAGATAGCAAGATATAAATCCCATGTATAGCCTTTTTTGTGACTGAACAAAAATGTATTGATACATTTCTATATATGACGCTACACGTGTTCAAAAATAGAAATGTTTGTAAATTAGGACAGGACTATAACTCAGTAAATTGGGTATTATTTACATAAGAAAGCTTTTGTGGAGATATATCGCCGCAATAATAAAATGCATTTTTCACTCCCTCTACAGCCTAGACTTAAACATATCTCTGTATCATGATGTGGTTGAATGTTATTTCTGGCCCACACAATTCAAGCAGCATTTTAATACACCCAACTATCAATAACTATTTTACACATTCATTAGGTTTTTTTTCAACAGCTGAAAAACCTCCAACGTCCCGTCCGTATTGCAGTGAATTGTGAGTTGTGGATTCAGCCCTAGTATCTTTGTTTTCAGTCTGTCTCTGTGTGTTTGCTGGGCGTGGCCTCCTGGTTCCCTCCACCTGCCATTCCCCCTGAGTGCCGGCAGCTGCAGAGCCTGCACACCTGAACCTCATCTTCAATCAAGCCAATGCAGTATAAAACCCCACCTCAGATGTCCAGACTCTTCCAGATCATAACGTCACCTCTGCGGTACAGATGTCAAGGCCAAGTTTTTTTTGGAAACTCTTTCTTTTTGTTCTTTTTGGACCTAAATTCACACTCTGCTCTGTGTCTCAAGTTCATCACACCAGCCTGAAATATAACCAATCCTGTTCTCATCTTCAGCCTCTCTGTTTCGCCATTCCCAGCCCAACTCAGCCATAATATCACTCAAGCCTCCAGCTTCCAATCTTCAAACCACAGTAACCTACCTTTAACCATTCCCTGTTTCCTGGGAACACATTCAATGGCGTGCCGTGTTTTGGGTTAATGGATGACTGTGTAAACTGGTGACTCCCAGACGAATTGGTTGGTTGTTGACGTTCTGGGATGCCATGTCAAGTTCTGCCTGTTTACATGCATTGTCTTTTTTCAAAGTATACTTTTGTTTTCACAGGAAATTTACCGTTTACATACAGTCTCTTTCAAAATAAATGCACTGCATCAGCATAACAACGCAAATTGAAGTTTTTTTCCTCCAACAACTAACACACATGGTTGGGTTTAGGGAAAAAGAACAAGGTTTGGCTTATAATCAAATAAAGCGAACACCACTCTCCTGGGTGAAAGTCGTTGAACCCATCCACCACCCCTCCCACACGCCCTATTGGACTTTCACCGCGTTAACTTTCGTTCTTGTCCCGCTGCGTTTCCCCCTGATGCTGCCAAGCCCTGTTATACTATAACAGCGACCAGCCATCTATTTTCGACAGCGTCTGACGCCGCAAGTCACTGCCCAAGTGCCGGATTTTGACCACTTTGGAGTGAGACTGCCTTAGAACAATGGCCTTTTACATTTCTCAATTCCTAACACAACCTTTGCATCCTTTTTTTAGTTGCTGTGATAAGAACATGAAACTAGACTCACCAAAATGACAACCTAGCTCTGTGGAGGTACAATAAATTAACATTTTGGCAACAGCTAGTTGCTCTCAACTCCTAGCTGTCAACAGTGTCAACAAGTGGTTGACTGTTGGTGAAACCCCTATTACAACAACAACCCCCCTCTAAAAATTAGGGACTCAGCTCCATAGTGCTAAACGCCTGAAGGACCCTGAGGTGTGCAGGAAAGATTGTGATGACCCCTCCAACCTGGACACAAGCTTCATGTGTCCGTCTGGGCCAAAACCTTCCTTCTATACAAGTGTTTTCAATCATGTTGGCTCATCAGTTGTATTTTTATGACATAAATATGTTCAGACTCTGCTTGACTGACATCTCCCACAGCGATGTATAGGACTGGACCAGGAATTGTAACAAGGGTTGTCTTGGTCAGCTATTATCTCGAACAACAAAGTCGACAGCCGACTAGCACAATATGCCAAGTCTAACGGTTCTGAACATATTTTACATGCACCTGCCAACAAGAGTACTTCACAACAAATTGGCTTCACTCGGATGATTTCACCCTGCGAACATGCAATTCATACAAAATATTTTTTATATTCAGTCAACATTAAAGCGTCGTTGTCTGATGTTGTCAAAATGAAAAATGAGTTCATGTTTCCTGATTGCAAAATTGCAATCAAGAAAGGACTTGTTACAGCTGAGCCAACAAGAAATGTGTTCCTCATCTAGTGCTGCAGACAGGAAGCAATGTGAGCACACGTGACAGCCGAGTAAGAGTAATGCTAGAAAGAGGAGAAACTGCCAGGAGCAGCAGCTCTCTCTGGATTAGAAGAGGTTAGAAACAGACCTATTTTTTCAGCAATGCAATCATGAAGGATTTTGTGCAACAATAAACATGTCAGCAGGGCGCTATATAGATTAATTACATCTGTATGTATATATTTTTTTAACCTTACTTAAATGTTAATGACTGTGATATCACAATGATTGATGATGATGTTGAGTTTTTAATGGCGGTTTTATACTGTGACATGGTATTAAAACACATTTCTTACCATTCAAATATATCATTCAGCTATTTCATATAGCAGTTATGACTGGCTCACTTGATGACTAAAGCATTTAATGCTGGCACTCAACAGTATCACAGCTGCTGAAAAAATCAGGCAAATAGTCTTGTGAATCTTGGACATTGTTTTCTCATGTTATGAGCATGTTATAAGTCATGCAATCTTCTGTGTGGGACAACAATATAATTGAACCTCCAATTACACATTTTTGCAAATGGAAACCAGCTGTGAGCGCTGTTTGCTAACATGTTAGCTCACAGATAACACGTTGGCAAACAGCTGCTCATGTACACATCCAGAATATACAGAGCAACATTAGGATTCATTTGGAGTCATGTTTCTGACCACATGGCATGTGCAAATCCAATATTGTATCTCGCTTTAGTTTTGCTGGGTAAAAAATCTGGCTCTTGACCGCTGTTTTGTGCTAAACAGTTAATATTCAGTAGCTTTTAGAGCTTTTTTGTCAAAGACACGTAGCGGCAAGACAGACCTCCTGTCTATTTTTGTAAGCTGAAACCATTTCCCTCAGTGGAAACAAAGCTTTTATTTACTTTACTTTCATAGATAAGAAAACAGTTATTGACTTGACAGTTAAGGCAATAAAGCCTCCACAGAATAACTTTAAAGACTTGTGTGTTATTTAACCTGGCTTTATAGGAATAGAGGAAATCTCCGCTGGTCGCCAGGCTAATTTGTACAATGTAAAATGCATTGGGCTTGTACTAATAACATTCACGTTTGTATTTGTTTGGAAATCGTGTTTGGTATAAGACAATTGTTTTGTCAGTGAATTGTAATGAATTGTAATGTGTTACCTTTGTTAAATGTTGCTGTTGTCTCTGGCTTCATATGAGAAGAGGAAAAGTCTGCTAGCCACTAGGCTAATTTATACAATGTAAAATGCCATAGGCTTGTGCTAAAAACATTAGCATGTTGTATTTGTGGGGGAAATGAGTCCTGATAAAGACAAGTGTTTCTCTGTGAATGCTGTCAGTTAAATTGAAGCCAATTTGTGTACTTGTGTTTGAAATTGTCTCTATTAAGCGATATTTAATCTGTGTTTTGGGTGTGTTTTGAATCAGCTTAACTTTACAGCACTTCACAGAAACCTCTGCTGCCCACTAGTGTTTTGGAGGTGTAACTGCAGAGTGACACAGACACACCACCGCACAAGTATAAATGCTCACAATGGTGTAGGCCAAGTGTGTAGGCTACAGCATAGGCTCTGCATTGAGTTGACACACAAATATGAATCCGCTTTTAACAAGGGCGACCACTGTAGACAAGAAAGAAGCTGCTATCGAGGCTGTTCTAAATCGGCATGTCCTCTCAATATCGCTTGGAATCGTAGAGTGTCTTTGCTTTGCTCTGCTCCACTTTTAAAACTCAGACAAAACCAGTATGGTGGCATGGCTACATAGCAACATGGGCTTGTTAGATTCAGGTGGATTTGTTAGTCTAACTGGTTAGGGAAATCACTTAGAGTAGATGTCAGTGAACATTCTAAGTCATCCAGGTCATAGTAACCATAAGTGGTATATCGTAGGCAACTGGACTTGCTTGCGTTTCTTGAAGACGTTTCACCTCTCATCCAACTTATGATTACTTAGAAGTTGGGCAGTGTCAGACTGAAGGTGGAAACGGAGTGTAACGAGTTGACAGTTCTGTCTGATATCAGGCAAGACGGGAATTGCAGAAGTTATTATTTCATGTGGGTTTGTCACTACTAGTGATCCCTTTCGCAGTAGTAATTTTATCCATTAGGCATTACAAATATTTATTGTAGCTGCTTTAACAAAGATGTTTTAGCCTACATGCCACATCTCTAGAAAAGGTGTGGGCTATTGAGGTAAGTATTAATATACATAGGCCAATAAAAATCATTCCATGCAAGAATACAATTTAAGGTCTTGTGCAGGTGTTTTTTTTTTAATAATCAAAACCACACTCTACTCCTCCCATCCTGGTTGGAGGCAATCCACAACTGTGAAGTAAACATTTTTCCCCAATGTAAGACACACATTTGCAGTTGGAGTGAGAAAGAAAGAAGGTGGAGTGAATGGGAGAGGTAGTGTTCTTTAACACAACGTCCAGACATTTTGTTGTGTTTTTATAGTTGAGTGTTGATGGTGACTGGGCTGCAGTCAACACAGCTTGTGCAATCCCCATCTGGCTGCCGACCTCGTACTCCTCACTCACTGCAACCAGAAAAACACATGCTCAGTGCTTTTGATAGGGCCGCTCGGTCTTGCAAATTCTCTTGTTTTGAGTGGCTCTTTCAGTGAGTCTCACGAAATCGAGGATGGAAACGTGCAAATGCAATGGAATTTTTTTCAAGTATACTATACAGGATTTGTTGGTTATTGTTTGTAAACAGTATCACCAGCGAAAATGAAAGTGAGAGTCAAGCCCAGCTTTTTTTTGCTTGGCATTTCACTCCGCTGTATTCTCATCATCTTGGATGGTCTGGCACCTGGTCGCTACTTTTTATAAAGTCCTGTTCTCACCTTCCGCTGTGCCCAGGAATATCCTGATTATAGCAAAGTAAGAGGAGATTAAGAAAATAAAGGCAGAAGCCAGGGTTTCTGCAGACACACAGCCACACACTTCTAGTGGATAATGTGTGATGATTTAGAGGAAATATTTTGGAAGAGTCTATACTGTGGTTTTTAGGGAAGTGCTGCATATTATACCTTTGAACTCTTATTTCCTCTGCATCACAGTGGACTAGCTCACTTCTCAGGAGCTAGACCTAAGCTGTCAGTGTAATTGAGATTTGTGCAGTGTGCAACGACTATGGAGACCTTTGGCCCACAAGTTGTTGGAGACATCTCTTTTGGTTGATTTGAAAATTTATGGTCCATTGGGGACTCAGCATGGCTCAGTCAATTAGTATGACAGACAAGAAGAAAAGGCACAGTTTTTCTACTTTCTGTTGCAGTCATGCATGATCTTACAGAAGCAACTGCAAGCCAGATTGAACTGAAGTCAGACAGTCTTCCTTGTTTGGGGGCCTCTGTTCAACAGGAAGTAATATTAGTGACAGAATTCATTTCCTATGTTGACTTCTCTAGCCACTTAAAAGATGGCCCACCTAAATAAAAATCAGTATCATTTGAAGTGGATGCTACATTTACAATATTTGCATCGCTTCACCATGCTGTCAGACAGCCCTTTCCTCTGGCGCTACATTTGCCCAACTGTATAACTTCCATATTTCTACACAAGAACGCTCAACTGTTCCATGCACTGTATAAGCTCTTCAGGTCAAAAAGTGCTGTTGCGCGATCCGACTGACATGAAACTTTTCCAAAGATTCTTAAGATGGATCAAATAAAGAAATGAAAACAGCTGTGGCTAGTTACACTGAATATAGACATCAACACTGCAAGACCGCATTGGCAGCGAACATATCTCTCAAGAGGATCATGTAAAACCAACAGCAGATAAGTGAGAAAGACACTTGCTGAAGAGCCCTGCTGTACCCAACCATCAGGTCAAATTACTTACCAGCCAGTGAAGTCTTTTGATTCAGATCCTGAAGTTGTGTTGTAACCCAGCCCAGGCAGCAGCAGCTCTCCGAGTCCGTCAGCATGAGTTTACAGTTCACAGTTAGCTTCTGCTCTCTCTGGGCCTCCAGTTTCCACAGAAATTTCCCCTCTCTGCTTTTTCTTTCTCTCTTTTTTGGCCCGTTCAGTCTCCCTCTGCAAAAGTTCTCATCCCAAGTCCGCACATATCGCTGCTTTGTCAGTTACCTTTCATGTCTAAATATTACCCGCTAGGTATCTTCCTGCATCTTCTATTGATGTTCCTGGATGCCACAGCCAATGCTGGAATATCAACAAAAGCACATGGCTTTAGAAGTAAACATCATGGTTTGGCTCTACTGTCATAGAGGAATGAACACTGGGCTCCCGGGTGAGAGTCTAAGGTTTGTTGGACCCATCCACCACCACTCCTGCCCGCCCTATAGGGACTTTCCAGCTCCTTCTATGACATTGATTACAGGCAGCATTACAACCTGATAACGTCATACCAGCTCAACAAGTGCCATCCGGCCACATTTTGAACTGACGCTGCTCAATTGCATATCATGCTGCTGAAACAGGTGGCTTTTAGCATCAGGTGTCTGACGCTGAATTCCATGACAGTATTCAATGGCTTTTGAATGAGAACAGGCTGGAAAGTCTGACCCAATCAGCTGACCTGTAGCGTTATACAGTGCACGGCACAATTGGGCGTTTTTGTGTCGGAACACAGAAGTTGGTGGTTAAGAAAATGTAGTGCCAGAAGAAAGAGCTGTCTGACAACAAGGTGAGGCGGTGAAATATTGTAAATTAAGCCCCCACCTAGACTGATACTGATTTTTTTAATTTAAGCCTTTTTCTTTTAAAGTGGCTAAAATATGCTTTGCTGTTGACAATAATCCTGCACTGCTGAGCTTCTCGGGTGCTTGTACTGTCTGCATCCCTTTAACAATGCTTCCATTCCAGTCTGTTCTGCACTGGCACATTAGACAGTGCCAGGAAGACTATGCCACTGGTAAACTTAAATGCATTGCAGCTGTTAATTTTATTGAACACACCTGCGCTCTTCCTGCTATTACAAGCTTATTATTGGGACATGAGGAACAGGGACTTTAGCCACAAACTCTGCTCATATGGTTTGTGTTAGAAACAGTGACTTCAGTGACATCTGCATTTTGATCAATGAGAGAGAAAATTGCAAAGACAAATTTGACGGTGATGTTCATGCATTAGTGTCATCTGAGGAAAAACAGAAGTGAATGTTTTCCTCAGGTCAGCCAGCACAATCTGTTGACAGCTGCACAGACAGGGGTATAAAAGGAAGTTTGCAGAGCACGAAATTTACAAATGTTACAAATTTGAGACCCCATTTAGTATCATGGGTATTATTTTGTATCATGGGTAGATCTGGTAACTATCAGATATCAGGAAAGCTAAGTGTAAATGCATCATAGAAGAATCCAAGACGGATTGAAAGCCGATTGTTTAAACCACCCCGAGAAGTGAGACCAAAGGATTATCTCCGGGTCTGAAAAGTGAAGTCTGATTACATTGAAGTCCATGAGAAAATGACCCTACTTCCCTCCCGATTTGTCACTGCAGTCTCATTTACAGTCAACAATTTTGTAAATTATGGTCTCATTTATGGCTGCCTTGTGAGGGCTCATGTTCTGGGGTTCTCAGTCAGATCCACAGCTCCAACCTCTCACCCAGATATCATCACTTCTAGCTCAAAAAACCCAAGAAAATGGACGTAGCCACTGTGATGTCACCCACTGGTTTGTGGACTCCTGTTTTGAAGCCTGGAGCTTGGCATTTTGGCCATTTTGGCTTGAATTTTTGGAGCCAAATGTGACCATACTTGGGCAAGAGGGTGGATCTGACTCATAATAATAATGGTAATAATAATAATAAATCATAAAATCAAGTGAGATTTTAAAAGAGTTGCAGTGTGAAGTGTAAAAAGAAAGAGTTTCACACCTGTATCAGGAAGTCCGAGCTAGTTAAAGGCTAATGTGAACACGATGTGCTTTTAGCTTTCTTTTAAAATATTTAGCAAGCTAGCTTCTGTGATATCTGTAGGTAGTGCGTTCTATAGCTTTGGGATGTAATTTCTCGACGCTGCATCCTCGATCTTCCTCCAGCTGTTGCTGGGAAACTCCAATAAACCAGCAGCAGATGATCGCAGTGTTCTTGGAGGCAAATAGTTAACGAGGGAGTTAGCACTGTAACTTGCTTCCGGCCCATTTGGGGCTTTGTGTACACTCATGTACTGTGATGACACTTTGCAGGTAGCCTGTCAAGCAAAGCAGTTACACCCTTAATTATGCATTGCATTAAGTCTTGATCAAATGTAAATGGGTCATGAAGGAGAAAATTAGCTGTAGAGACCAGAACTGTATTAGCACTAGGCTGAAAACATTCATTATTGGAGCCAGCCTCATGTGGCCATTCAAGGAAATGAAGCTTAGCGTAAGTTCAATCAGGACGACATTCTTTGTCCTCATCCATTCACAATTCTCTCCATCCCACTCCCACTGCTTCCTCTAATCAGCTGACTATGGGTGTTCACTCTTCCAGTTATCCAATCAAACTTCGCCACGATTGCTATCAGCCACTCAGGAAGCTGCTGTCAGCCGTCATTTTAGGCAGACTTATCGCGCCCTCCTCCACCCTGTTCACCTCCGTCTCATCGTATCCAGAGTCCAGGACGAGCTCAACAAAGGCTCATTCCTCTACTCATCCAGATCATCAGCACTTCTCCATATTCCTCTCATCTCATCTTCATCACCTCTACCACCACCAGCGTCTAGACCTTGAGGGGGTTCCCTATTCGACTATGGATTCATCACCCTCCTTAAATCCCTTACGTCATACCATCTCAATGGGGTCTAATTCGCCAAATACTTGTCACATTTTTCATTCTTATGTGCATGTTAATAAATATTCTTTCTACTATAAAAACAAGTCTCTCCTGATTGGCACTTTATTGCCACTTGGTGCCTCCACACCAATAAGCTGTCTGTGAAAAAAAGCCTTTACAAGGCCTGTCCCCTTGGATAATGGCAGCTGACGTTGAAATCACACTAAATTTAGCTGTCTCAGTAATGCAAGAATTTCAGCAATTCCAACACGCACTGTACAGTGTTTACTGTTCATGCGGTGGTGCTTCACTTTCCAAAATATATTAGCCCTGTCTCTTTTTTCATACATAAAGCATATCCTTCCATTATTTCCATTTAAGCAGACAGTCCCTCGGTGACTGTAAATTTGAAGCCACATGCCGCTCCTACTGTTCAGCTTGTTTTCATTTGAAGCAATAAACCGGCTTTAGAAGACAACTGTGGCAAATTATTTCAGGAAGTGTTTCAAACAGAAAACTGAACAGATGTGATATACATGCAGTTTCCTCTCCTCCCTCTCTCTCTGTCTTTAATTCAAATTCAAATATGCTTTATTGGCATGAATGTTAAGTCGACATTATTGCCAAGGCTGAATTACATCTCGCTGAATAATTACATTTTACACGAGAAAACAAATGTCTCTCTTTCTTTCTCACACACACACTGTCAGTTTCCCCGCCCTAATATTATTAAGGGATGTTGAGTCATTTGGGTTCAGTCTTGTGTGTTAGATTAATGACTCACTAGGATTCAGAGCTCGCTCCTCTGCATTAGTTATATGACGGCGATGATTATGTTCGTCCACATAAAGGGATGAAGGAGTTTGTCAAAGATGTCTTCACATCTATCTATCTATCTATCTATCTATCTATCTATCTATCTATCTATCTATCTATCTATCTATCTATCTATCTATCTATCTATCTATCTCAAACCTGTGTGCGCTTAAAGTTGAGAAACAAAATATCAGAGTATGTGCACTGGCCTGGTGACGTGTAAGCTTCTATCAGATTTCCTAATCGCGACTGACTCTTTCTAAATGTCCAAAACCATTTTGTGAATCACTGAAATCATTTGTAACAATTTAGCTATGGTTCTGCAGAGGCAGGAAGGTAATAAAAGGAGACCACACTCATCACTGTCATCCAAAACAATAAAATATTTATTTTGGCAGCTGATGATTGGCCTGTTTTCTGGACCTCAGAGGATTTTCTGAATGATGGATGATCCTCTTTGTTGAAAAAGCCAAAGTATAGTTATTCAGAGCAGCTGCCTTCAAACATGGGGCAAGAAGCTGGTTATCATGGTGAGGAGGAAATTACAAGAGTAATTCCTCATGCATGCCTCCCATGTACATGGCTAACCTAAGACTCTTACCTAACTGGATTATATTATTATTCACTTCCTTCCTCCACACATTGGGAATTAAAAACGACACATTAACATCTTGCTTTACAACACACACTGTCCTTTATTACTTAAGAACTAGTCCATACCCATTGAGTACAGCATACCATACCATGACTTAGTCATACCAAAAATTAGGGAAAAAAAAACCCCAACAACATAAGAAATTAGCTCTCTAGCGCCCCCATTTTGTTTGATCGGGTCAATCATGGAGAGGTCCCCTCAGATTATGTGTGGTCATATGCCTACAAAGTTGCGTGGTGATTGGTGAAACCCTTGAGATGTTATACACCTTTATGTGATGAGCCACGCCCTCCACAATATTCATTGACTGAACTTTTGGTAGCGCTTCATTTGTATGAAATTTGACATGATCAGTGCAGGAATTCTTGAGTTATGGCCAAAAACATGCTTTTTTGCCACAGTGACCTGCGACCACCAAATTCTAATTAGTTCATTGCTAAGTCCAACTACACGTTTCTGTCAAATCTGAAGGAATTTCCTTGAGGCCTTCTTCTTCTCTCAAGAATAGGATGTATGAACGTACAACCCAAAAAGGCTATGTCTCTGACCAAAGCAAGTACAATAAAACAGTAGAAAAAAGAATAAAACAAACCCTGTCATGACCTGTCAAGAAACCTAAATCCATGTTTATTTGTCATCCCTGTATTTCCTGTTTTATTTTGGTAGCCATTGTCTCGTCTCGTTTCAAATCCCACGCCCTGTCAAGTTCCCCTCCTTTGCAATTACTCGCCCCGCCCTCATGTGTTTCACCTGTGTCTCTCATTGTCTTAGTTTATTTAAGTCCTTGCCTTCCCCTTGTTTGTTTCCAGACAGTCTTCACCCTTGAGTAAGAGTTCTAGCGTTTCCCTAGTGTTCCTTGTGAAAGTGTTTTCGACCGTTTTTGCTTGTCGAATTGGATACTTTCGCCTGTGTGACTGACTACCTCAACCAATAATATGTTAAGGGCCCTGCACTTTAATTACAAATTATTGTTGCACAATATTCTTTTCTCAGAATGCATCAGTCAGCTTCTCTTCGTTTTCCCCATTTATTAGCTTCCTGTGAAAGATGTAGTGTTGGAAACGTCTTCCATCCATCTCTGTTAGGAGTAGCAAAATCCCCTTTTAACCCAGAGGGACTTCTGCTGACAGTCTGTGTTCTCACCTCATCTGAGAGGGCCAGCTAATCAGTAGGTCAGTAGGTGCGGTGCTTTAGTTGTACATGACGTAGAGGGGGCGGGGGGGGTGTCTCTCCAGCTGGAGCTTCTGAAGAGGGTCAACATGGGGCTGGAGGTATAATTTGAGTGTAGGCGAAGACAGACATGTCTGCACATAGATTTATACCTTTTGTGTATGTTGCTCTGAAATATAACACATTATTGGTGATAAATACCTGTAAGTATGCGACTGAGATTTGCAATAATGCTGCAGTCAACATGACTAAACTCCGTCCACCTCCCACAGATGGCCACATCTGAGTTACTAACTGTTGGTCATCTATTACTGTGGTAAAACCACACTGAGGTTGGATATTTAGTCTATATTCACTACAACATTACATGTATCATCTCTCACTGTCCTCCCATGTACAAACACATGATAAACTTGGATGGCACAAAGTGACTGTAACCTGAGAATACTTGTCTTTGTTGTTGTTGTCTTCTTCTTCCTCCTGTCATGTAAATCCAGCACTGTAAGGATCCATTTATCCAAAGCACGTGGACATGCCTGCTTATTGACCCATGCGACTGTGATTGGTGTGTTAATATTTTTGAGGTTTAGTGTTTGCACCTGGAGAAAGGTGTTGTATTTGAGTTAAGATTGTGATGGTTTGAGTTGATTATATTGAGAGCACGTGTTTGCTAATTGTGCTATTAATTCGTCCACTTTTGTGCACAGGTTTGCAGAGAGAGTTTCGAAAATTGAAACATTTACGGAAACAGGGGAATATTGTTCATAGTTGGAGTAAATAGGTCTGTCTTTTGGTAGATGCTGTCCTGGAGAGAGAGAGAGAGAGAGAGAGAGAGAAGAAGGTGCCCGGTGTATTATAGGGGGTCCCCCGGCAGACTAGGCCTAAGTCAGCCTAACTAGGGGCTGGTACAAGGCAAGCCTGAGCCAGCCCTAACTATAAGCTTTATCAAAGAGGAAAGTCTTAAGTCTAGCCTTAAATGTGGAGACGGTGTCTGCCTCCCGGACCGCAACAGGAAGATGATTCCACAGGAGAGGAGCCTGATAGCTGAAGGCTCTGGCTCCTGATCTACTTTTGGAGACTTTAGGGACCACGAGTAACCCTGCGTTCTCCGAGCGCAGTGTCCTGGTGGGATAATATGGCACTATGAGCTCTCTAAGATATGACGGAGCTTGACCATTTAGAGTTTTATAAGTTAATTCTGGATTTTACAGGGAGCCAGTGCAGAGAAGCTAAAACAGGAGAAGTTTCTTGGTTCCTGTTAGCACACGTGCTGCTGCATTCTGAATTAGCTGGAGACTTACTAGAGGTAACTGATAATAGAGAGTTACAGTAATCCAGCCTTGAGGTAACAAAAGCATGGACCAATTTTTCTGCATCTTTTCGGGTCAGGATAGGCCTAATTTTCGCAATATTACGCAGATGAAAAAATGCAGTCCGTGAGGTTTGTTTTAAATGAGAATTAAAAGACAAATCTTGATCAAATGTTACTCCGAGGTTTCTTACAGTAGTGCTAGAGGCCAGAGCAATGATATGATCCCCCTCAATACTTATGCCTGGCAGAGATAATAATTTGAAGTTGAACTCCTGTTATAAAATGCTGCCTGAGTAGAGGCATGGATCTCATGTCCTCTCAAGCAGCTCCACAACAAAAACATTAGGAAGAAGAAAATAATCGATGCATGAGCCAGCTCTCTTGGCTGCATTTTCCTTTTGATCCTTCCGAGTGTTTCTGTTGTGCCTGTCTACGCATAATAACTATTTATGTGTGTTTGCCATTATCTGATTATTGTCCCACTCAGTGCCTGTGTGGGATCTTTGCAGCTGAACATCAGGTGCTGGAGCTCTCCTCAAGCCTGCAGACATGATTGGGATCCTGTCGTTGGCTGAGAGAGAGCACATGTTTGCAGCACGCTATTAATACGAATGGCCGATTGCTGTTGCGTCCTGTATTCTGCGAACTTTGAAGTGCCTCCCACATCTGTTATAATGCAAAGATACAAGACAGTGAGGGTGCGCTGAGTATAAAGCTGTGGTGGATGGTTTGTTGGTTTAGTAGCGGAGTCTCCCAAAACAGATGAGACAACACTGTGGAATTTGTTTGTTTAGGCAGGATGCTCCAGTGTCTCCCAATTTCCGATTTCCAGGACTGCAGATTTACCATGTTTACTTATTTTGGAGAATTGAAGACATGACAGAAAGACGAGAGTACTGCACTGATATAACATCCAGTCTGAAGGTACATGAAACCCGCGCTGTTGAGAGCATCCTGACAGTAGCCCCTGATCTCAGTGCTGTGCTCATGCAGTATCCCTCCCTTCTTTGGTATCCACACATGATTAGTCATGCTTCATCATCTGATCCCACGTCTCCTGAGAGTCAAGATAACTGACTGGCCTCTTGTAATCTTCTGCGGCATGCCTGAAAAGCTATATTGCATTTCTGGATCCAGTTGCTGAACTCACACTTTATGTTTGGAGGCGTAGGAGCTCTTCCCAGATGTTGTTCTCCCTGGGAGCAATTGATACTAACACACTTTTCCTGCAGGGCCCCAATCCCTCAAAATCACTGACATGGGAGCTAAAACCTTGAGAGAGAAAGAGAGCGAGGGAAGGATAAGAGGAGAGAGACAGAGAGAGAATGAGGTTGCGTTAGCTCAGTGTTTGTAAATGTTTGAGAGAGTGAGAGCTTTGCAAATGGAATTTCCCCTGGGAGAATAAATGGTATGGTTTTGTATCGGATTACCTCAGACAGTGTGCTCTCTCGTGCCAGCATGCATATGCAGCATATGTCGAGCGTGGAAAATGTGAGAGATAAGAAGCACAGGAAGAAACTCTAAACAAAACTGAAACACCCTCCGAGGAATATTACTTGATTTGGTATTGGATCAGAGATATTAATTAATTCCTAGAAGACAACAGTGTGTTCTGTAGAAAAGGCCTCACCATCGCTGTGCGGAAAATGCACTCAGACATGGATCAGTTACTGTAGCTGCAGCCGTTGCCTCTGAAGCAGTTCCTTGGAAGGACTGTAGTGCTTATACCATAATGTATGACTGCATTATTCCCAGATGACATTCGTACATGAGACGCCAGTCTTTGTCCTTGTCTGAACCACGGACACATTACTGAAGAAATTCAGAAATAGTCCCCGCATTATTGGGCAGATCAGGTTGATGTAATAATCCTCTGGCAGACTATACAGTTGGGCCTCCATGTGACCCTGATGGAGGGATTACAAAAAGCAGCAAGTTATTTGTAGGCAGTCACTTCTGTACAGGATTTTGGCTGACGCACGCATGGTCAGCCTACTTACATTTCACCAATTTATTAACTATTTGTGGACGACTCCCCTGTGTATTTGTCTTTTATTCATTTGGTTAAAAGGTGTGTTTTTTTTACTTATTGAACCTCTACTTACACAGGTAATCTCATTGAGACATGAGGTCTCATTTAGACAACAAGACATACATGTAAAGAAAAAATAAATAAGTGGAAAAAGTGCCTAAGTGGCTGTTTAAAGGCTATATACAAAAACATACACTCACAGATACAGGTTTTTTTAGTTCATAAAAAAATCTTAAAATATATAGAAGTGACAAGGTTTTCACCTGAAAGTTTTTCACTGCGGCCTCCACTACAAGCTATGGTTTAACTTCAATGCTGAAGACACCTATCATTGGGAAAGTGCAGCTCGCTGCGATAATTACATTTTTCTGCAGCCTGCGTTTTATGTGTTTCAGGTGGGAAGAAATTGTTTGTAACATAGGTCTCAGGAGTCACAGGACTGTTCACTGACTGGCTCCAGGTGCTCTTGCCAAAACACCACTAAGAGTAAAACCATCCCCAACTTTTAGTTTGGCCACACTTCGCTGTAGAATCAGCAGCCGCTGCTTGAAGCGTCCACCGCAGCTTTCACTACACTTTGCATGACACGCTTGCTGCAGACCACACTTAACCACTGCATAGAGTGTTTTCGGCATTAGCTGCATTGTAGCCAGAGAATATCTGCAATCACAAGAAAACAAAAGAAGAAGACATATTTTATTAATCCTAGGGGAAATCAAATTTTTCACTCTGTTTTTATAAACGCACACTCCTGAAATACACACACATGCACAAACAAGACCTGTACATGCATTAAATGGAGAGATGTCAGAATGAGGGGGCTGCCTTGGACTGGCACCCCGAGCAGTTGGGGGGGTTTGGTGCCTTGCTCAGGGGCACCTTTCCAGCTACCTGTCCATGCTCCATACTTGGTCCGGATGGTGACTTGAACTGGTGACCCTCTGGCTCCTAAGTCAAAACTCCTGTGACATGTTACAATGTGTTACAAAGAACTTCTTTGTACCAGAACAGCTGGTCACTGTAGCTCTTGGCGTTACATTAAAGGTACATGCAGGAATTGTAGGTTACTGCTTGTAAACAGCATCGCCTGCCAAGTGAAAGGGAGCAAAAACTCAGATTCACTCCTGTTAACTACGTTTTGATTTTTTTAGCGCTGTGTCTGTGATTTCCACAGCTTCCTCATGGATGCACACTGTGCCCAGGAATGCCCAGGAGTCTCTGCTGACATTGCGCACACTTAACTTTGTATAAGTCTACATTGTTTTTTGTTTGTTTGATTATTTGTGTAAGGAAAATCCTGCATAGTTTGCCTTTAACAAGAGTAAGTCGTGCATTTGCAGGCTTATTTCAGTGGCAAATTATGTATTCACAACACCAGGCCAGTGTAGGTGGGATCATCTCAAAATACTACCCGTGTTCACTGTAATAAAGGAACACGTCGTCTTCTGCAATGGTGTGGCTCGACTAAAGGAAAATGTAATTTTAGTAGTCTTAGCCCTCATCTCTACAGCTCATGGTAACATTTCACTCACCTTTCCATCGATGGCTTTCTTGGGTTGGTTCCAAATTAGGACTCAAGTTAAGCTGTTAGTGTGCTGAGATTACATGGCTCACAGTAAATTTTCTTGACACAGCACAGCGTAACAGGCGACCACGTGAAGGATCACACAGGTTTAATACAAGGCCAGTTTAACCCACTCTCATGGAAGAGATACAAAGGGTGGACACACCTGAAATATGCATTAAACTGTCTATGTATATAAAACAGTGTCAGTAAATGGACAATGCAAGATAAAAAAGAACTGACTTACCTCACAAAGTTTATAAATACGGAAATATATCTTTTAAATAAGAAGTTGGTTGACATCTTGACATCATCTTGATGAGTTTGCAGGCAAAACGTCACATTTGTTTGTTAATCTGTTGCTGAAAAATTGGTGCTACACTAAACCCTCATTCCAGAGAGGTAACTGATCCTTTTCATAGTGCTGTAAGTACACTAAGTATATTATCCGGTTATGGTATGTGACACAGAAAAAACACACACAATTCCCATCATCCCCTTTTTTCCTGGTTAACATTCTCCCAAGTCACATGGCCAGGGTATTCCCGTTACATCTGATGACAGAGCGGGATAACCTGACCTCATGCGTGAAACGGGATATTGTCTGTGGCGTAATGCATATTCACAGACATAGCATGTGCGCACAAATACACAAACGTACACACTCTAACAGAATCATGCATACAGTTTGCACAATAATGCAGTCTTTCCTTTTTTTCCCAATATCTGTCTGTTTTTCAAACCCTCGAGGCCTTTCCACTGACGTCTGCCTGTTTCTGGATTGTCCAGATCAAAACTGAAGCAAAAAATGAAGTGAAATAGCCAAGTGAAGTGATCAAGAATCTAAAGAGAGACCATAAAACAACAAATGGGAGAAGCAAAAGAATATAAGGAGCACTGATGGAAAACAAGATAAGGGAAAAGAGGAATGTGCATAGACGGTTAAAGGGCAATATTGTGTCAAATTTGTACGATTATAGAAGCCAGAAAAATCTAGAAGCTCATTTAAGGACAGCACTTGAAGGAAAAGAACATTCCTTTGAAAAATAGGTGTCGAAAAAAATTGAGAAAATGAAGTGTGTGGGATTTAGAGATATATTGGCAGAAATGGAATTTAGTTTAATGAGTATATTTTCTTAAGCGTATAATCGACTTGGAGCATAGGTAGTCTAGGAGTGATATTTTAAGGCCTTATGGTCTGTACCAAATACATTAACTATACCTGGGAGGCATCGAGGTATACTGGTGTACCAGGGCATTTAGAAACCCGGAATTACGATTTCCAATACTGTCAAAAATACAGACGCTCCCCTTTCTATTAAACTGATACGGAGTTGCTGTATTGAGGTGATGTACTGTAGTGCACAGCACAAACCACCAGAGGTCAGTCTCTACTGCTGGAACAGGCAGCTGGGCTGAGAGACAGAAGGCAACTTCGAGTGGTGGGGATAACGTCACAGGACTAGTAAGAAATAAAAATGCCTCTTCCCCTGTTTGGGAGTATTTCTGCATATAATCTGACATGATTATAGTCAACTGCCAACATGCCATGACCTTCACTGTTCAGCCCACTGATGTTTCAGTTTCTGCTGTGGCAACATGTGTCATGGGTCCTCCAGCAAGAGGGGCGCTTATTTCCCATCTATTCATTATTCTTCCCACTAGGAAGGTGGGGCTGTTGTAGTCGAACCGAAGGTATGAGATTGGGGATATCTCCCAAAACTGCTGTTAAGGGAGGCTGACATGCTGTACCAGTGCCATCAATGATTTCAGTGTGCCATCGTCTTATAAATCCCCCAGTTTAAGAATCCCCTTTTCCGCCCACTGCTTCCAAAGGAATGTTTCTTTTCCTGTATTTAATTTGGGATTCAGCCAGATACCTGCCGACGAATTCAAGGGGGGATTGAATTTAAGCTTGACTGAAATACTTTTCCAAATCCACTGAGTGTTTGCGAGTGTGGGGTGGGTCTGAGCATCTTTAGACAGTACTGCTGTAGTGGTGGTGGTGGCCGCAGACACCAGTCAACAATGTGCCTGAGGCCAAAGGCATTACAGTGTAACAATACATCTGAAATACCCAGCCCACTCTGGTCCACCGGCCTTTGTTGTTTTTGTAAATCCTTCAACATTTTATCAAGCCTTTTATTTCTTTGCTGTCGAAGAAAGACAAAGATAAAACTCAAGCTGTAAAATGTTGAAAGTTTCTGTGGTTTCATGAAAGACTATTCACTGGCCATAAATCAGGAGCAATCATGGTCTCCACCTGTGGACTGGAGGGCATGAACTTTCTTTCGAGGAATTTTATAAACTTTGGCACAAAGGTAAAGTAAACTTGTCAACAAGCATAATTTAATTTGATGTTCCACAGCGAGATACAAGCAGCTGTAAGAAGGGGGAGGTGGAAATCATAAAGAATCCAGATGGCTTCAAACCAATGAGTAAAATACTGGTATGTGTACAGCTAAACCGCTGTAAGATACATAATCTGATTTATGAACGTCTTATTAGTCATTCATTCTAAACACCTTACATTTTGTGCAAGATCTAAATAAGGATGTAAACTTCCAGTTGAAACATGAACATAAAAACTACTGTAAATTATTTCCCCATTTGAGGACCATTCTCTTTAAGTGTTTTATGTCACTTAAAATGTCTGACCTTGACTATACTGACTTCAATTTGTGCAAAGTTTAAAGTAAAAAATGCATGTAAAAGGCAGAGGTTGACACGTATTACCAGAGCCTACCAGCACGTCATATGTAGGCATGGAAACTCCACAACCAAGTGGCGATATGTGACAAGGTTGGAGTGAGAATGTGTTGTCCAAACAAGGTGGGTGTCACAGTGGGCACTTTTCATCCTCCATACATGCCATCTCCTGAACCCATTCAGTAATTTTCCACTCACCCTGCCTTGTCACCACACCTACCTGCCAGCCAGTCACCTGTCTACACATTTCCCACTCCTGCTGGTCTGCCACACCCACCTCATCAAGCCAACTGCTCTCACCTGTGTATCAATACCTCCTCCCACTATAAGACTGCTGCTGCTGCTGCACAGACTCTCCTTTGCCAAATTGTTCTTCGCCTCATGCAAGACTTTCAAGCTTTTGTTTCCGGACTGCGTCCCAGGTATCGACCCTGCCCGTCTCTGACGCCTGCTTTGTCCGATCCCCGGTGAACTACTCTGCCTTCAACCACAAACTCTGCTTCTGTCTACTTGGTTCCTGTTCACCTGTTTCCTGTGGCTTTCTGGAAAGAACGTCCACCAACTTTCCTAAGTGCGTTTACCGGCCCTGTCACCTATGATCTTCTGAGCTGTTTGCAACGTTGTGTGGCTGTAGGCCTCACCTTGGAGTGTGCGCCGCAGATTCCACGCTTCATCGCCGCTGTCAAGCTCTCCTCTGTCCATGGGTGGCTGCGCATTGGAGGGACTGCATTATCAGTGAGTACTCCTGGTTTTGGAATCTCAGCTTTTCTGACATCGCTCTCTGCCTGGTCCAAACTCCACCTGTTAGAGTGGAGGGAAAGGAGACCATGTTAGGGGTGGGAAATTACGTAGGAAAAAAGCTCTCAACTCTCAAAATATATCCCCTCGAAAGGTGCACGGCCAAAAACAGCGAAAAAGGGAAAAATGCCAGCACTCACAAATGTCCTTCTGGTAAATTTAATAAACCAACTTGGGTGGGAGTACCAGACACACAGACGTTTCGACATAAAGTCTTCTTCAGTATGTAACTCAGGTTACGGAAGATGCGTTTAAGTACACTCAAAGCAATCAGAGCAGGTGTGTAAAAAACACTTTACACTTCCACCATACAATGTAGTGCCAACTCACAGGCAAAATAAACAAAATAACAGTACAACAATCTTAAACAAGTGTGTCACAGCAAAATAGCAGCATATTTTAGGATTGGGAAATTAATCAAACATTATTGCCCATGTCGGTAATATCATTTTTTAAAATTCTGTTCTTACTTTCCCCGCTGTGTGTGTTCATGTACCGTCCCCTTAAAACCATACAGCTGCATAGTCACTTGACTCCACCACGTCCAGCACGCGACCTGGAAGCAACATGGAGGAGAACTCAAACGCGGAGTCAAACTTGAGCAGCTTGCTGTGTCCGTCATTGGGACACATTTTGCCTTTCATCAAGACAACACAAAACAGAAAGAAATCAAATGTAAACACTGCGGGAAAAATGTGTCAGCGACCAAAGGTAATGCCACCGATCTGTTTCGGCACTTGGTGCACAATCGTGTTACCGAATATGAGATTGACAACAAGTGCCTCCACAAAGCAGCTCTCGATAACGCAAGCATTTACAGAGGCTACACAATATGAAAAACTCTCAAGAAAATAGTTCATCTATGTGTGTTTCCTTCAATTATTTTAAAACCACAAAGATAAGATATGCACCCTTTTACTAGAAATGATATCCCAGCTTTTTTAGTTAAGCATATTTAAAATGCAAACCAATTCATGCCATTGATGCAGCTTGTAATGCGTCTTTTGTTATAGAGGTCTGTATCTAACTGAAGCTCAAACATGTGGCTGAATGTTTCCCTCGAACGGTTACGCAGTCATCTTGAAACATTCAGCTCCAGAGAAAGAGGAGGGCGAAATTTACCACAAGCAAATTTCTCAGTGTGGATGTGAAATGTTTTTAACTATTACGTGGGAAAACCATGAGAAACAAAATACTATTGGTAAAACATGTCTGGACAGGGACTTAACCGTCTTACTCCATCTCGAGGGCCCTCAAGACAGATATTTAACTCCTGTGGTCCAGGAAGCAGGAGAGGAGTTAATTAAAGAGAACAGCAGATAATTATTTTTTAGTACACACAGCCTCTTCTGACTAATCCTACTTTATGTCATTCAAGGGCACACACACACACTGTTAATGATCATTAATGTTGTCTCACAGAGAAACGTGCAAAGGGTGCACCGGGTGTAGAGAGTGGGAGGCTTCTTCACTCTCTTTCAAGAAGATTCATGAGACACAAGTCAACCCATAAATATCCACCACCTCGCAGCTCCGTCTCCTCCTCACTATCAAAGGACGTCACTGTGGTTTAGGTGTTCCATTTTGCACTTTTAAGGCTGAATTGAGACACACTTAAGACAAAATAATCATACAAGGGAGTTCACCAGAAATGTGCAATGCCATGTTGGAATTTTAGGGAGGAACAGGAATTTATTTGCAGTGGAAGTGATGTGAAAATTGTGCTCTGAAACTAATTTTACTTACACTGAAGAAGAGTTTCAACAAATCAACCTAAATTACATGCTTGTATGTTATAGCAACTGCCACTATAATTATTTGAAAAGGTTTGAGCAAGATGTCAGTTCTGTAGTGGTATCAATGTCTGGGCTTCCTCAGCCTTACTAAAAATTAGATCTGCGAGTTACAGCCTTCTCAAGTTTATTTTTGCTGCCATCACAAACACTCACTGACAAATGAGTATGCCAGTTGTTTACACTGTATGTAAACTTCTACTGTACACCACCGAGTAATTGAGGTAATTATATTAACATCAAATGTAACCAGTATATTGCACAGTTTGATGTGAAATCACAGTCTAATACAACCTTAAATCAGAAATAGCTGGCATCTGTGTAAAACGTATATACAAACAGAATGCAATGATGTGCAAATCCTTTTCAACCTGTATTTAATTGAGTACAGAGCAAAGACAAGGTTCAAACTGATTGTCAAACTCATTTTGAATTCGATGCCTGTGACATGTTCCAAAAAAGGTTCAAACAGGGGCAACAAAAGGCCTGGAATGATGTGGACTGCTCAAAGAAAACCTGTTTGTAACATTGCACAGGTAAACAGTTTAATTGGTCACAGATAAAAGTATCATTATTGGGTATTAAAGGAGCGTCCTCGAATGGCTTAGTTGTTCACAAGCAAGGACGGTGCGAGGTTCACCAGTTTGTGAAAAACTTTGTGGGCAAAGAGTCCAACAGTTCTCAATGCTAAACCACAAATGAATGTTGGGATTTCCCCATCTGTCATTAATAATATCAACAAAAGATTCCGAAAATCAAGAGAAATATTTGCATGTAAGGGGCAAAGCTGAAACACTGAATGCTCATGACCTTTGAACCCTTGGGGGGTACTGCATTAAAACCAACATAATTATAGAAAGGATATTACTACGTGGGCTCAAGAACACTTTGGCAATGTAGTGATTTCTCTCAACAGGTCAATATGACGAGTAGTTACACAGTGAGCATTTCACAACAGGTATTATAGAGGGTTTAGTAGTAGACAAAGTCTGTTATATGCAGTGTTGGAGGACGTATTCACATCCTTTACCTAAGTAAATGTACTAATACTGTACTAATACACTATAAAAAAAAATAATAAAAAAACTCTCTTACTCTGTTACTAAGTCCTGATTTGAAAATGTTACCTCAGTAAAAGTATGTAAGTTCAGGAAAATGTTTTAAAGTGTCCAAAGTACTAATGCAGAAAATTCCCCAAACAAAAAAAAAAGGAAAAGCAGTAAGTCCTTATATTTTCGAAGCCTGAGCCATTAAATGTTTTGCATGAAAAATGACTTTAACAAATATTAAAATTCTTCTTTTTCTTTCGGCTGTTCCCTTTAGGGGTCGCCACAGCAAATCATCTGCCTCCATCTCACCCTATCCTCTGCATCCTCTTCTCTCACTCTCTTGCCTGGCAGTTCCCACCTCAGCATCCTTCTACCGATATATATCCACTATCCCTCCTCTGAACATGTCCAAACCATCTCAGTCTGGCCTCTCTGAATTTATCTCCAAAACGTCTAACATGAGCTGTCCCTCTGATGTACTCATTCCTGATCCGAACCATCCTCATCACCTCCAAAGACAACCATTAAAATACTTGCCAATTAATTTTCTGATCCATGGACTAATAGTTTCATCTGCATACTGTCTGGTTTGTGTGCAAAAATATTAACTATTAGAATTAAGTTATTCAAGACTTATACCAATAGTTCCCTCTGAAATGAGTTAAAACAGAAAGTGGCATCAGATTAAAATAGCAAATTTAAGTAAAAGTACCTCAAATTTGCACTTAAGTACAATGACTGAGTAAATGTACTTAGTTACATTCCACCACTGGTTATATGTTAACTCTGATGCGGGAGAACTTGACTAATTTTGACAAAAATAGATGCAAGTTGATCAAATCTCTGGGTTGAAATTAAGATTTTAAAAAGTCAAATTTAAGACTACTTAATGACTTTCAAGGCCTTCTATCGGAAAATTGGAATTTAAGACATATTTTAAAGACTTTTTAAGGACCTGCAGGTGCACTGATACAGCCTACACGAAGATATAGAATTTAAACGCTTAATTGTATCATATCTATCTGTCGTACACATGTTTAAAGCAAGAGCCATACACTGAAAAAAATATATGCACTCTTGTTATCTTGATTTAAATAACATTTTAATGTGACTCCTGTCTTTATGATATGTGCCGATGGGCAGAGGGAGGATAAAAGGAGCACGGTTTCAGTCTGTGGCTCACAGACGGTGACGTGTTTTGACACATGGGGCTGAATGTCTGACCTCCTCTGACACTGACCGACCACCATCAGTCTCTCTGAAGAGGCTAATGGCTTCTTCAGCAACACCAATGTAAATAAACCTCAGCCAGACGTTCGGCAACACAAAGCACGGTGGCATTGGAGGGTAAAGAAAGCAGCGGTGATCTTCTACAGGCACAGTCTCTGGACATAACAAACGAAAGTGACGTATTTACACCGTTTTTTGATGCTGATTTCATTTTGAGGCTGGCCAGTGGAAATCAGAATAGTACTGACAGACACACACGCACTTAGTCCAAACAACTTCAGCACTTCTGCCTATAGGCATGTCAAAGATTATAAGGCGTCACGGCCAGATAGAGGGGGGCTGACGGCTGTGGCCACATGTAACATTCACACTTTGCCCTACATCATAACAGACACCTTCAGTATTGGGAGCAAGCAGTCGCCAAAAACAGGCCCATTCACCTGTAGAGACTATTTTCTACTACAATAAAATCTAATGCGTGTGCTTTATGCTCCGTATGTATTCTATGTGCAGCTCTTTGGACTGCTTTTGTCTGCTCATGCCTTAGATTGACATTTACAGCAAATTGAGTCAGACCGTCTGTCCTTACATTATAAATCAATGCGCAGGCATCATAGTGAAAGAGTGCACATGCATTAACATTTTCTCCCTCTCAGATTGTGCAGGCTTCAACCGCTGAGCCTTAAAGCATCCGCAAATAAATTCAAGCAGTTACCAAAGCTCTCTGTCAGAGTCACTGTTGTTTTAGCTGTTTATAATTTGTCTTAATATCTGCAGACAGGAGCTCAAGTGCGATGGGATTTTAAGAACTAGAATGTTGTCTTTGTTTTGGCAGGTACAGTTTTGAGATTTTATTGCTGTTTTCATCCCATTGCTTAACTCAGCGGGCTTGTCTGTTAATGTGATATCTCAAACAAATGTTTTTATAGACATGTATTAAACACTGGGTCAGCAAGGACTCATCAGTCACTGGCAAAGGGAGGTGATGAGGTAGTGGGGAAGGAGAAAGTCAGATTAGGCTACTACACGTGTGCTGGTGTTGAGAGATGTTTTGTGTTCACTCATTCATTGTTCCTAAGATAGTTGACTCTAAAGGAAGAAGTAAACTGAGATTTTGGACACTTATGAATGGAGGGGATTGTGTTTGCATGTGTGAGTGTGTTTTTCTGTCCGTCCGTCTCTGATCTTGCAAACTACTGGACAAATCAGCCTAATATTTTGTGTGCGTTTCTATGACTGTAGGCTCAAGGACCTCTCATGTTAACGTGATTCACAGTTGTTAAAAAAAAAAAAAAATGTTTTATTGACTGTTTTGTGCTGTCATTGACTGCTGACTCCTCGCTTCTTTTAGCCACAGGGGCCACAAGTTTTCCAAGAATCAGCTTGGCTAAAAAAAAAGTGATGCAGGCCACATCTTGGCCTTCACTGTGGCTAAAAAACGGACATCCACAGAGGGTGTTGTCCTCATTTTGACCCGGAGCATCTGCAGATTCATTCCATACCTGATATGTTATGATCCGCTAAAGTTTGGCATGATACGAGATGAATCATTTTTTTCATTTAATTTTTTTTTTCAATATACTTTATCAATCCCCAAAGGGAAATTCAATTTTTTCACTCCCTTGTCATTACATATACACAAACAAACAGGAGCTATACATGCATTAGATGGAGGGATGTCGGAGTGGGGGGCTCAGGGGCACCAGGGGGTGAGCTTGCACCTCTCCAGCTACCAGTCCAATTCTCATACTATATTTAATAGTGTATATTTCACATACTGTGCCTGTTAGCAAGAAAACTCAATCTGCTCCGCACAACTTGGGAGGAGCACCCAGTAGCTCCGTTGTTAGGGTGGGCGTCCCATGTACAGAGATGTTGCCCTTACCACAGTGGCTGTGGGTTTGATTCTGTCCCAAAAAATAAAAGCAAAAGCCAATAAATAACTCAAAATAAAAATCGATGAGGTGGGCGTTTATGCGCTCCACCACATCTGCTGGAATCACAAGAATTGCTCATAGTGGCTGTGCTCAACCTGGCGAAGATCTGCACTCTACTGGGTGCACTCTTCACGTTATTTTCATGAATCATCGTCCTTTACTGTCATCACCAACAGTTGGCTGTAATTTTCACGTCTATCTGATGCAGCACATTGCATTGTGGGACTGTTCAGGGGCCAGCACACTTCATCAACTGCTTTTCAGATGGTCAAATAGCTTCAGAAACCCCAACCCCCTCCTTTAGTTGCATTGTGGGAATTTTTAAGACCACTATTTGTGCATTGCTTTCACAATGATAATTTGGACACACTAGTGCACAATAAATAGAGCTCATCAGAGAGCCAGATAATTGTTTTTGTCACATCAATATTAATTAGTAGTGTTTCTTATATGTATTCTGGGTAGAGCAATGTTTTTTTGTTTGTGCTTGTCCTTGTTGTCTGTCATGTCAAGTTATAAAAAAAAAAAAAAAAGACACTGCAGTATGCGATGGAATCCCCACCTGCGCAAGCCCAATGAAATGCCTCATTATTTATTGACGGAGAGGTCGGAAAGGGGAAAGGGGAAGAACATAAAAATTTCACTGCAGGAAGTCAGGTAAATGGCAGCTGTTATGAGACGATGAATAATGCAATGCAGCAAGAAATATCTAAAAGATGCATTGCCCAAAACACAAATATATCACCGAGTGTTATCAGGAGCTGTCTGTAGCAGGCTATGCTGTAAGCCTTTTTTCCCAGCAGACATTTTGACTTGTCACAGCAGGAGGAGCAGGTGTTACTAATGACACTAACGATGATTCTGTTACATGTAAGTGTTTCAGTGAGCTAATGGCGCGTTCAAGTCGTGTTTTTACAACCTTCTAACCGTGAAAGTGCACTGGAATGGCAGTCAAACCTGTAACTTAGCCCCCGTGAACTCGTACCAGATCTACTGTATGTACTCCCAGTTACGCTCTCTGACGTCATACCCCCAATTACTTTACTCCTCTAAACAACAATGGCAGCCCCATGGATGCGGTGCTGATGCACGGTGAGAAATAGACAAAAAATAACCCTCATGTTAACGCATTATTCGCATTATTGGCAGCCGCTCTAACAGCTAGTTTCCAGTGCATGAATAAATCAAAACAAAATACGTTTCCAAACACAAAGATAATGTAAAATGTAAAATATAAAGTATAATAGCATCTGTGACCTTATGTGCTGTTTCTCCTCCTCTGTTTTGCTCCATTGAGGAAGGAACTGGCACCTTTGGCAATAGAAGTGATCATAAACACACATTAACATGGGTGGTGTCATTATTCCATAGTTATACACAGTGCAATCAACATTTACTTCTAAATGATAAGTCAGAGCAAAAAAAAAAAAAAGCCAGTTTCCTCTTTAAATGTTAAAATCTAGGCTATTGTAACAGCAATATCTGTTTACAGGTTATCTAACTTTAGCCACCATTAGCTACTTGTCCTACCAGGCCAAGTATTACTGTCTGAAACCCTGAAGTGTATTGAACTGAGCAACAGTGTTGTTTATTGCTTATGAATACAACTTTTATTTGTAACAGGAAGATTATGTAATGTCTCCTTTCAAAAGTTGCACAGTCTCCTTTCAAAGGTCAAAGACTGGTGATCTAACTTATGGCCAAATGTGGTTTGGACTAGAGTTTTTCTCATCAGATTAACACGCAACCAAAACAGAATTTGGGAGAAATATGTTCTTTGTCTTTTTTAGCTATTTCAAATCTGCTGCACACATTTTTCTTGCCATCATTTCTTGGCGTCTCTTCCAGATGTCGTTAAACAGTAGGTCGTTCCTTCCAGTCTCTGCTGTAGATAAACTGAGTCACTTTGTGCCCATACATCAGGGGCCCAGACGAGAGCAGGCTACAGTCAGGGAGGACAAAGACGTAGAACGAGACAGTTGCCTCGCTCTACAAAGCAGGCAGTCACGTGTTCCACAGTCATAATAACAGTAAACATTTACCTTGGTTGAAAGATGTATGCCCACATTTTTCAGACTTGAAGAGATAAAGAGGAGCTGTATGAAGTGAGAGGAGAGATAGTGAAGGACAGGAGCTGAACCAACGCCCACGGAGGAGTGTGTCACATGATCAATCACAACAAGAAGGGAACTTAAAAAACCTCTCAGATTATTACCCACCTTTATTTCACTGACAGCTCTCAATTCATTTATTTACAAGGACATTAATGAGATTCATTTTTATGGTCAACAAGTTAGCCAGTTAAACAAGCTGATGAAAAGGCAACTCCATCGCCGCATCATATGTGTCTGCAAACCACCAACACATTGATACAAGATACCCCAAATTGCTCCTAATGGCTTTGCCATTGGTGTGAGAGTGTGTGTGAACGCTGAAACTGATAAGCAGCTTTGAGTGGTTGTAACATATAGTTTGAGGCACTAAAACCACTTGGTTATGGTTGGGAAGAGTTCATGTTTCGGCACAGAACACCCACATTTGGTGGCACAAAAGCTGCTGGAAAAGCAAAGATGGGTTGACGAAAAAACGCCCAGGTTCAGCGCCTCAAACATCAGTTGAAACACCGGACCTGCAGCTTGGCAGGCAGTTGGCTTAGGAATTAATTAGGGTATTTGTCATGGGTACATTTTTAACAATGAACGTGCACATTGCGATACATTTTGTAAATTTGTGTTGGGATTTTATTCAGTAAAATATTGTGTGGATATACATAAGTTATGGTGCTGGTAGGTTTTGGACTTAAAAGAAATACTTCACCTCCCAAATGATCATAGAGGGCTCCTGGTTTTAACCCAGGGTGGGGCGTTTGCATGTTCTCCTTGTGTCAGCGTGGGTTTTCTCCGAGTACTCCGGCTTCCTCCCACAGTCCAAAGACATGCAGGTTAAGTGGTGACTCTAAATCGCCCGTAGGTGTGAATGTGAGTGTGAATGGTTGTCTGTCTCTGTGTCAGCCCTGTGATAGTCTGGTGACCTGTCCAGGGTGTACCCTGCAAAAGCAAAAATTTAGAAAAAACATAAATAATCTTTTGTAACAAGAGTTTTTTTGTGCCTATTCCAGTTCTGCAAATATTTCATTTTAACTTCAGCTATGAAAATAACTGGATTTCACACTTAGAAAATGCTGAACTTCAAAGTTCCTTTATGACATTTCAAACAGCACAGTTGAGCACACAGTCTCACCATCCCAGTGGCGGTTCTGGAACTTTCAACCACAGCCAGCACCGTGGTTTACAACATCAAGCATATCTAGACATTTTAGAAGAACTCGTGAAAGAGAAAAAGTTTGGCACATAAAAAGTGAAAGACAGATAGAGTGTGATGTCTGCTGCTGGTGCCTTACTAAAGTGATTAGGAAGATCTCTGCCATTTCCAGTTACTGTTGATGATTTCTGGTAAAATTCAAGTCATTTCAGGACCGATTCTCTAATCACAATCAGAATCAGCTTTATTCGCCAAGTACGTCTGTACATACAAGGAACTCCATTAGACCAGAACTGACATAAATACTCAAATATAGGCAGGAAGTGGAATATACATAAATATACAATAAACAAAAATATACAAATATATATATAAAAAATACAATATACAAGGATGCAAGTGTTGTTTGACCTGCCACTCTGTGACTGTTAGGAGTTCATCAGGGCGACAGCCTGGGGGAAGAAACTGTCTTTGTGACAGCCTGAGGGAAGAAACTGTCTTTGAAACTGTCACAGACTGTCTTTGTGTGATGTTAGGGTATTTGCAACAAGGACTGTTCTGGAAATGTCACCGATAACGCAGAGTGTAAAAAATGGTGGCGTGCCAAGGGAATACGTTACCCACAAAATGATTCTTTGTATATCAGTTACTCAACTATCTATGAGCTTAATCAGCAGATTGAGTTTGATCAGATGGTATGAAATGTTGAAATTTGAAACTTTAAGGGCTCCTTTAAGTATTCCTTGAATATTTAAATATATATAGATAGATATAGATAGATAGATTGATATATATATATTTTAGGGTGTTAGGATATGTTCAAACAGCATCATTTTTACCAGCCTGATTCATGCCTCTTGATACCACCTGATATTTACGTTGTCAGGTAAATAACTGTATGCTTTATGTATTTTTTAACCGAACATGTGGTCATGTGGATGAGATCTTACAGTGCAACGTTGAGTCCTCTGCGGCTTGAACGCAGCACAGCACAAAAAGTAGCTCTGTTAATCATCAATAATTCACACAGGTTAAAGCACAGGTTAACAGAATGCACATACACTGCAGTGCACACTGTAATGTCTGTGGTATGGAGAATCATTAAATGAAATTAAATGAGCAGCGAGCTCCTGGTTTATTTATCAATAATGCATCACTAATGGAGGGCAGAGTGACGTAGGAAGAGCCGGCACCAGGACTTCTTGCACAGTTTTTGATATTTAAGATATGAGTAGAATGTCTGTTTTTGTGTTTGATCACGACTTCTTCTTTTCTTTTCTTTTTTTTGTCGGTCTGAGTCACCATGTGCCGCCGCAGGTTTCACAGTATTAAGACAACCGCTTTGGCTTATTGCATTAGTAATGACATCATTCCTGCTGCGTTCATTCATTCGAATTTGGAAAGAAAGTTAAGGTCTCTGTTTTCTCACAAATGCTATTATGTTGGAAATTCTATTACAGCATCTGGGTCAGTTAAAGCGCACAACCCATTATTTTTTTTGACTCGATGACAAAGACCATCAGGTGCAACTTAAGAGCCGCAGGCAGGGTAAATACATTTTTATATTTTTCAAGGAAGGAGACGGTATCTCATCCGTACAGATCGTTGAATATTGCAACAAATGTCTCTTTAGGAGAAAAAAAGGTTCTGGTATTTTCTGTCTGGCCTTTGAGGTCCCAGCGTCCCCCTTTCATCTCTCCTTTCATCTCCGTCTCCAGCGGGTGAACACCCTTTGTGCTTTCAGGAGGTGTTGTAGGTTATGGGTGTTTGCGTAACCTACAACACTTTGTCTTGTCATGGGAAATTACCCCAGTGACAGAAATGTCTTTGCAGGGGAAACGTCAGGAAGAGAAAGTCTCCTCATCCCAGACGGAAACCTCAGCAAACATGGCTGGTGACGCAGAAAGGGCGTCAGCGGAGGGAAAGACAGGGCTTCACGGTTATTTTCAGACCAAAGTTTAAAAGAATCGCTTGTCAGACCTCTTGGTGCTTTATCAGGCGGTATCTAAAAATTAAAGCAGAGGAGATTGGAGCCATTATGAATTCATGACAGGGATGGAAGAGGGCTAGAAAGGAAACACGGTGTCTCGGTGGTTACTGTCACCTCTCAGAGGCCTGAATTAAATCTCCACCGTCTCTGTGCCCAGACATTCCCGAGACATGTGGGTGTGTGACTGTCTACATAAGTGAATAATGTCTGTCTCCTTTTTGGTGATGGACTGGCAAACTGGCCAAAGTGTAAGCCTGGTGTAGTCTTGAATATGGCTGGCTCCAACTGGGGTTAACCTGGAGAGGAAAGATAACAAACAGAATGACCGATTGGTAGTGATGAACAGAGGAGCATTAGTGAAGTGACCACTGTCTCAGATTCTGAGATGTAGATTTGCTCACACAGAGCCTCAGTAACATATATTGCTTATAGTCCAGCCACTGGGAATAGATTTTAGACTGCACTAAAATAACATATAGTCTGACATTTTGGGAAATATATTTATGCGTTTTCTCACAGAAAGACTGATACCCCTCTCATGTCTGAGTCGTAGTATGTAGTTGAAACCAGCAGCCAGGTACTTTAGCTTATCATAAAGACTGGAAACAGGGAGAAACAGCTAGTCAAGCTCTGTTAAAAGATAACAAAATCCACCTACCAACACCTCTTAAAGGTCCAGTGTTAGAATTTAGAGGGATTTATTTGCAAAAAGGGTATATAATATTCTTAACTATGTTCTTCTTAGTTTGTAATCGTCTGAAAATAAGAATCATTGTCTTTTCGTTATTTTACAATGACCTGTTTCTATCTACATATGGAGCAGGTCTTCTTCCAGGGAGTCAGCCATGTTGTTTCTACAGTAGCCCAGAATGGACAAATCAAACACTGACTGTAGACAGGGCCATTTGCAATTTTTGCATCGGTCATGGTGCTTCTTGGCACACAGGAGAAGTTTCAGTTATTTGCAATCTGCAACCTGCCACTAAATCACCAAACTGACATCAAAGAACTAGTAGTGGTGAAGGCGACCAAAAAGTTGCATTCAAACGCCTTGCAAAGACTACAGCAAATGGCCGACTAGCATGTTTGTTCTGCATCTGCGTGAGAGGAAATAACTCTACATACCACCACACGGCGGTATTCTGTATTTGTCATTCAAAAAGGAAAACTTGAAGACTGACAGGACGGTTTCAAGACACTAGTTGGCCTGTTAGCACATTAATAAAACCCATTGTTGAACAATAATACAAACAATTACAAACCTTTTTTGCTAAAGAGCTCAATGGCTAAAACAATCTTACCTGTAAAACCAGTTTGTTTTGATCCCACACCCTCTTGACTTTGGACTTTTGTTTACTTTCCTCACTTCCATTGCTTCCAATCAGAGTGATTCAATTCACTGACGGGGTCCGCTGTCTCCGACACCAATTCAAGATGCTAAATCGGCTGATTAAAGCCAACCAGGGCCAACTAGTGTGGACAGTGTGGAACACACCAAAAAACTGGCCCGACACTGACAACGGCCGACTGTTGGCCTGTCAGAGCTCTACAATCACTAATTAACACATTATATCTCGTTTGTTTAATCTGTACAGAAACCATTAAACTGTTCCTGTGAAACAATTTTTGCATGGTCAATGACTGCTTCTGTTATAACTACTTTCAAGCGATATTTATTTTGATTTTGAAATCTGTGTAAGGTTCATTATTCCTCACCATGTGCCATTACTCCAGCTTCTGCCTGCTCCGAGTGGGTCACCTCGATCTGTATGTGAAGATCAAACGTCGTGACAAGTTCCTGTCGGCTATCCCTGGTGATCAGTGGGGAGCGCTCAACTTTAATTCAACACAACACTGACAGAGAACTGGAACGGACAGCACTGTGCATTACTCTGTTACAGGGAGAAGAAGAGCAGGCATCCAGCAGTCTCTGCCTGCAGTGCAGGAGACAAGTTGAAAGGAGAAAGAGCATCCTGCCTTGATCTTGTTTTCTCCAAACGATCATGCCGAAAGTTCACATTCTAAGATACGAAAGTAAAAAGACGAGCGATAAGATAAAGGGAGACACAAAATGGGATTGAGTTTTAAGCAGCTGTATTAGAGTTAATATGTGCGTATCAATGCTTCATACGTTTTTAATGTTTCTCTAAACCCTTCTGTGTTTCTGGAGATGTCCTATCTACCCCAAAGTGGTCTGAACATGACTGGAAATCCACTTCCATTCTTTATTTTAGTAATGTGCATGCAGATAAAAATATAATATGATACAGACAATTTATTTACGGTTTTGATGCAAAATAAAATGTTTATATCGCAATAGTAACCTTGCTACTGTAGGCTTGAACTGAATACAAAAACAAGTTCAAACTGAAAAACATTTTTTTTTTTTTTGTTAACATACACTCATTTTGAGTTTGAGGCCTGAAACACATTTCAAAAAAGTTGGACCAGGGGTAGAACAAAAGACTGGGAAAGTTGTTGAACACTGAATGTTGAGTGCTCTCTGATGGGCCTGTGCAGACTGGTAGGGTGTGCACCACAGAATAGCCCAGGGAAACTTGACTGGGACGTCCTGCTTATCATTGCCAGTCTGCAATATGCTGTCCCAGTGCTGTGCGATCTGATGTGATTCCTTGTGCTGTCCCCGTGAATAAATGGCCGGTCCGAGGCAAAGAGAGAGGGACTGTCCTTTGTTAGTCACACAATGCAAGAGAGAGGATACAAGAGAGAAAATGCTAAGTTACATACTGAACAACAAGGACGTAGCTTCACAGTTAGAGTGCGGGTACTAGACTGGGCTAACTGCAGTCCAAACCTGTCTCCTGTTGAAAATGATCAGTAGCTCCCCACTGTCTCCCTGTATGGACTCAACAACCTTGTTAGTACAATGTAATGTTCAACTGGTTGTGAATTTTGCTCATGTACATTCATATTGCTCTCATAAACCAATACAAAGAGAATTATAACAACAAAAAAAGAAAGAAAATGTAGGGTGCATTATGAAGCGCAAAATTCAACAACAGAGACCCCAGATTGTGAGACAACTGAAATCATGTATCAAGCAAGAATGTAAATTTAATTTTGGCCTGGCGTCCTCAGTTGAATGAGCGCATATTTATAAAAAACAATAAAAGGTGATCAGTTTGAACATTAAATATCTTGTCTCTGTACTGTAACTGCAATGTCAAAGGACTTTGCACTCTGTTTTTATTCATGTTTTACACTGCTCTCTAACTTTTTAGGAATTAGGCTTGAGTATATTTCTAAATGTTTAGCTTTGAGCACCACAAGCTGATTGCCATCTGCTTCCATTATACTTGAGAGAAGGCAGACATCTCAGAGAAGCCTGGGTATGATCCTCACCAGCTATCTAAAGGGCAAAGCAGCGAGCCACACAACCCGTGATGACCTCAACACTTGGCTCTCCACAGTGGACAAGGCAGGGCGTCCTGGAGCATGAAACCTGCCTTGACCCCTCTGGCCACTGATAATCTACGATGAGGGCTTGAAAGGGAAGATCGGCCAGTTCCTACGCAGGTGGATTATTTCAGCCACAGATAATACAGTTTTTCTCCATTGGTTTGGCTCATTTCTTGAAAAGCATCCATTGCATGGAGCAAGGACCTCTGATTTTGAGCCTGATGCTCATACACTCTCCACCTCCAAGCGGAGAAAAACTCCTCAATAGGATTGAGGAAAGGAGAGTCAGGTGGTAGGAACACCATGACCATCCTTGGATGAGTAGTGAACCAGGCCCTGATGAGCGGGCCACGGTGGAAATTCACAGTCCCACACAATGACATAGTTTGGTAGGTGAGGCCCTACCAGACCTCTCTCATTTTCAGGGATCAAATCAGAATAAAGACGGTCCAAGAGGATGAGGAGCTTCTGTGTATTGTATGGGCCAAGACTGGGGATGTGAGTGGCCACACCATTCTCAGAAATGGCAGCACACACAGTTATATTGCCCCCACTCTAGCCTGGGACATCCACCGTGGCCCCTCCTTCATTAGTCAAGTTCTAGTTTCACCTGACTGTCAGTTACGTAATCAATTTATCAAATGTTCCAAGAGATTCATACATGGTATTCATGGTATTATGTTCTTGACTAATTTTGACAATTGAACAGACTATTGTGCATGTGATAACTTATACAATGAAATGATGCTGACATGTTTTGGAGAGAACAACCATTAGACTGAGAATCAACAATCAGTTTAGATCAACAAGATCTATTCACTTGGAAATTGTGCTAAATGTAGGCTAACTGTGCTAACTGTAGGCTACCTGTACTTAATCATTTGCAAAGATGTACTTAGACATTGATACATGTACTAAGACATTTGCAATTTGATGAAATGAATGAGAAATTCAATTCTGTTGTGAACAATTGCCAAGTGGTTTGGAGGTTTGTCATGTTATTTTGAGAATGTAATTTCTGTTTCAAGAAATGAGGCAAACCAATGGAGAAAAACTGTAATATGATCTGAAACAGACAATTGGTTTATGAGTGTTTTGATGCAAAATTAAACTTTTATATTGCGCCTGTAACTTTGCTGCTGCGTGATGAAATAAAGTGATTGCAGGCTTGGTATTGGGTGTGGCCCCATCTACTCTTTGTGGGTTCTAGGACGAAGAAAAATGCTGTTGGCTCACTGTATATCAGTTAGTTTGATGCCATTTGATGACTTTATTTAGCAAAATGCACCACAGGGACAACATAAACTAAAATAATAATGAAGCTCAGCCTAAGTTCAATCAGGACGACTTTATTTATGCTTTATTCATTCACAGTTCTCTCTCTATCCCACTCCCACCGCTTCCTCCAAACAACTGACTATGGGTGTTCCCTCTCACAGTTAGCTAATCAAACCTTGTCACGATCTCCTTCAGCTATTCATGTTGCTGCTGCTGTTGCCAAACCAAATCCGTTCTCTCTGCTCAGCTGTCATTTTAGGCAGAATCCTCACACCCTCCTCCACCCCATTCACCCCCACTCACCTTATCCAGAGCCCAGGATGAGCTCATCAAAAGCCCACTCCTCTTCACATCCAGATCCTCAGCTTCCTCTTCATCTCATCACCACCATTACCACCACCAGCATCTAGACTCATACATTCATACTTGACGTTAACATACTTGACTTCCTGTCATTCGGCCTCCTTTTGCTTATTCTAGCCTCGTGCACACGGACCTCAAAATGATACCGATAAGTGATATTCAAGTGCAAGTCTTTGAGGTCCAATTGCAAAACGTTCATTATGTCAGGGGTTCAGGCACATTGGATTAAATAGACAATTCATCCCAAAATCAAAAGCCCCTTTTACACTGCCCGATTTTCCGCGAATGTTGGGCCGTTTTGCCGGCAAGCTGCGAGCGTTTAGACACACAGATCCGGATTGGCGAATTGTTCCGAGGCGCCCAATTTTCCACCTCGTAGGGTAGTCATATTGGCGGAACCCTTTTAGTTTAAACAGACTCTGAAGGAAACGTGCATCTACTGCTAGCTCACTTACCACCACTGAGCTAGCTGACGTTACAGCTCAGCCAAGGAGGACGCCGTGTCACAAGCACGAGCTTTTCATCCATGAATAGGTGCATGGTTGAAGTAGGCTGCAGGGGTTTCACAGGCCAGTCTCTACAACAGGTCCTCGGACTCTTTGGGATTTGTGCAAGTGCACAAACTACAAGTTTTACACTACAAGTCCCAAGGGCTACAAGGAAAAAGAGCCATCAGGGACATCTTGGAAATCCCTGAGAAGCCTTTCTGTTGGCTTTGGGTGACACTTGGCATGATGTGCTAACAGACTAAATGAGACTACAGAGTGTCATCACACTGAACGTGGCTTTACAGCCTTATTGTGATGGTGACACTGAAGTCATGCAACCACGCTGTAGTTTGTGCTTTTTCGGCCGATTGCATTTAGACTTCAGAATCGTAAAATTTGTGTTCATTTGTGAAGATCATCTTGCTGAAGTGTTACAAACCTTTGTTTGCCACAGAGCTCATTTTCTGTAATAATCGAAACAAAACGAAACGAAAAACTCCCACTGGCCTTTTGTCAAGGGAATTAAGGCAGTGTTTACTCTTGGGTTAGCCACAAAGGGAAACTACCTGCACCACTCTACTGAACATGTGGGATGTAAATTATTTTATTGGTGTTGAAATGCACAATAAAACTTGCATGCTGATCTAATAACCTAACAATGTCATAAAATAGAGCATCTCTGAACAATGGTTCTGAATTTATGGAGCTGCACTGTGTGTGACATCTTCAGCTCACGCATACATTGAATTAAACAGAATTGGAGGGGTACTAATCCAGTTAAGGTGACAAATGCAGTAATATAACTTAAGTGCATTTGTAAGCGTTTTACAACCTTGGCACTGTTGTAAAATCAGACCACAGACACAAATTTAATGCACCATGTCTGCGTCTGTTTCATATTCACAAATGCAGAATATACGAGAACAGACAGCGTATCTGGTGAAATGGAAGAACCTTTGATGAACCGACTGGATAGACAGCTCATCATGGATTCATGGAGCTTAAGCTTAAGAATTTGCAGGTCGGAACCTCCTGATGTAGCACATGTGTACCCTGGACAGCAATGGAGATAAAGATGATGACTAACCCGTCTGTGTAGGAGACATTTCTCAGCAGCTAAGGCAAAGAACTAAGGCGTGTGATCATAAAGTTCTACATTTTATTAGAAACCAGACACATCCTGACCCCCCAGCTCCACCATCGCCATCATCCTCCGCACCACCATCTCTTCCTTCATCTTCCACTGTCCACTGCCAGATGTTATCCTTCACTCCACAGTGAGCCACCCAAAGCACTTCTGTTTCTATTTTACAGTGTTTTCATCAATGATTGGAAAGTGTGTGCAAATGCTACCCAGCAAATATGATAACAATTGGCCAGATGGAGTTGCTGACCAAACAACCAAGCTGACACCGCTCAAAAGGGTGGGTCTCGGTCCACTTGCTTACAATCAGTTAGTTCTCTATGAGCTCTTTGTGAAACCAAAGAACATAAATAGAAAGACTTCAGAAGCATTTAAGTGCTGCTGCGTAAACTTCTGTCAGTCACCAGAATTTGATTTCCCTGCATGGATGCAGGATGACACCAAAACTGTCCAATCAACGAGTGACCTGTCAGTCAGTAGAACTTTGGGTGCGTGCCGAATCACGTACTTTGTCTTTTTACTTTTAGTATAGGTACAGCAGCTGCCCTTAACAAGTACGTTCCATTGCATGCAGTATGCACGCAATCGGGACATACTACTTTCTCATAACATTACGCCCTGAATTTTGACCCTCTTGCTTCTAAATCCGTTTCCTCGGAGATAAACAAACGTCACTTACGGAGTTCGCCAGAGACGGAGATCAACCTGTAGAGCTCTGCTGTTGTTACTTTGCAATTTAACTTTAAAGTTATACCTGCACAGATTGTAGATTCTAACATTTTTGTGACAGTGAAATTACATCTGCAGGTATCGTCTGCTGCTGCAAAGGATTATGGGTCGGAATAGCCAGAGAAGCATGTTGGCTTGCATTCTACAAAATCTGACGGATGTAGTAGAACATCTACCACATCACATATTTTTGGCATACTGCACTTGACATATTATGTGTTGGGACACACTAAATTGTGTTCTGGCATACTTTATAGTATGGCAGTATGGGTATCGGAACACAGATTATGTTTACACCTCTTACTAAAAAGCAACCATCTTTAATATTTTTTCCTCTGGTGCAGACCAAATGAACAGGACTAAAGGTGTGAGAGCACCCATTGATTAAACACACAAGAAGAGTTAAGACGATTCTCCTTAAAAAAATTAAAACATTTTTTTTTCTCAAAAGAAAAATATTAACTTTCATCATTAACAAAAGATTTTAACACAGTTGGGTTATTTTTCTTTTCTCGTTCTTGTTTTCTTGAAAGTAGTTAAACATTCATAGAGCTTCGGTATTTCTTGCTCCCCCCTCTATTTTATGATATGGTTCGGTCCTTCCCTTTAACTGGAGGAGATGTTACTTGCTGGTGGTTTAAAATGTCAACTGGCGGTGGAGCTGAACCCCGTGTTACCCTCAAAAGGAAAACTCTGGGTAGCAAAAACTAAAAGAAACGCAGGAAAGAGAAAAGAAATACAGACGGGTGGTCACCCAGTACGTCACAAAGACAGGTGGGTAAACCGTGAGTGGTTGAAATTAACTTGTTTAGTCCATAGTCAGGTAAGCTAGGTTTGCTCCCCTCACGGTTAATATCTGAACAGAAAATACCTTACTTACACTCTGCTCTTCTTTAAGCCGCCATTTAATCATTACAACCAAACTTTTAGAAAATAATTCATATTAAAGCAGTTGTCCCCGTCCCTGCCAGGTACCAGGCCAAAGTACAGATGCAGCTTCATCCTCAGTATCCATGTCTCCCCATATTAAATTTAAAAGTATTATCAGCAAGATGTACTTGAAGTATAAAAAGTACACATTATGCAGAATAGCTCATTTTAAAGTTATATAACACTAGAAATATTAATTCTGTGATCATAACATGAGCTCCTCAGGTTATGATAAAGTATAATAAAATTCTATTTGCATGTACGGGTATTTTAATGTTGTAATTTGTCAATGTGGAGACAATTTTAGAGACTTTGTATACTATGTGATAGATTAGTAGTATAATATTGCATCATATCACATAAGCAGAATAATATGCCTTTTAATTGAAAGATTGGGTTGATTGGGTTCTGGACAGTGGTGTAATGGTGGTTGATGAGATGGGTAGGTTACCGAAAAGGAAGTGGGTATGCTGTCCTATATATTCCAATGGCTTTTTGGCTTTTTTGGCTGATAGGTGGGTATACTGTGAACGGCCTTGTAAAGAGGTGGGTACACCACTGGTTTTGGAGGTGCGGTTACAGAATTTGCACAGGATTTGTGCCACTGGATATACCACAGTAAACTTGAGGACTAGATTTTAGGCATGTTTAACACAACCCTTACATTAATGTTTGACTCCGCTCCTCCAAACAGAAGACAGGTTTTTGATCCACATCTGCTGCTGCCTCTTAGTAAGTTGGGTTTTTTTTCATGTTTTGTTTTTTGCCTCTTCTCTTCAAGTTCTATTGTTTTTGGACTTAAATTGGTGTGTTTTGTTTTTTTGATTTTTAAATTTGATTGATTTGAACAGTTGTAAACAGCACAAATCATAGGCATTTGTGCAGTGTTGTCTTTGCCTCCAGTTCCAGGTTTCGGATCATCTGCGTCCAGTTATGTCGTGATTTCACTCCATCTCTGCCACTATGTTTTCATCTGCAGCCTACCAACAAAGGATGCTCAGAAACCTGGAGAAGTTGTTTACATGCCACAGTATTCTGGTTTTTATCAGAGTAATTCAGATGGCAAATCCTGATCTCTATCAAGGATAATGTGAAAGAAGGAACAGTCATGACGACAGTGACGGCGTTCGAGGAGCCAGACTGATTAAAAAAACACATTATATGATGCCCACTGACATTATTTATCTAAATATACGCATTGGTTGTACTTATCGAGTGATGTATTGGTCTCCAAACAGATCATGGCTCTGTCTAGCAGAGGCTGAGATGCAGCTGCTGGACAGAGCCAAGAAATACGGTCTCGTGATTGTATACCTCGGTGCACTTGTCTGGTCACTCCTACAGTAGCTAGATATGACGTTGAGTCATGGTCAGAAAAGTGTTCCATGCAGAATATCATGATGTCAAAGTGAAGTTGACCCTTGACCTTAAGGATATAAAACGTCATCACCTCGTCATTATATCCCATACATTTTTTTGAAGTTTTGTCATAATTTGCATAAGAATTCTTAAGGTATGGCCAAAAACGTGTTTTGTGAGGTTACACTGACCCTTGACCTTCAGCCACCAAATTCTAAATCTAATTAGACCAAACACATTGTGCCAAATTTAAGAAATTCCCCCAAAGTATTCTTGAGATATCGAATCAATATATAGTCCCAGCGACACACCCCAAGGTGCTTGTGAGATATTACGTTCACAAGAATGACATGGATGCAAGGCCACTATGACCTTGACCTTTGATCTGTGATCACCAAAATCTAAGCAGTTCATCGTGATGTCCAAGTGAACATTTGTGTCAAATTTGAATAAAATTCCCTCAAGACATTTTTGAGATATCGCGTTCACAAGAATGGGACAGACGGACGAACAACCCGAAACCGGCGTTGAGGCATAAAAATGTTAGTAAGCATCACATAAAGTGTTGTTTTAATCTGATGGACGAATTCTTCAAAGTTAAAACAACAAAGATATGATAGTGGGTTATAGTGTGATTTGTTCCCGCCCCATTGACTCCAATACAAGTGACACCAAAGTCTTGCACTTCGAACGCTGACACTTTCGTCATGACTGTTCTTTCTTTTATTCATTTTCATTCATTTTCCGTAACTGCTTATCCTGTTGGGGGTCGCGGGGTGCTGGGGCCTATCCAAGCTGGCATTGGGCAGGAGGCGGGGTACTCCCTGGACAGGTCGCCAGACTATCACAAAGCTGACACATAGAGACAGACAACCATTCATGCTCATATTCATACCTATGGGCAATTTAAAATCACCAATTAACCTAACATACGTACATGTCTGTGGATTGTGAGAGGGCACCAGGGTACCCAGAGAAAACACAAGACATGGGCAGGCTCCGCACGGGGTGGATGGGTTCTAGCCCCCCACCCGAGGTTCGTACCAAGAACCCTCTTGCTGTGAGGCGACTTTGCTAACCTCTGCACCACCTTGCCACCCTCTCTCTTTTATATTGAACTTAAAATAACAAACCTGTCAGGTAGAGTCTGTCAGCTAATTAAAATGTATGCAAAGCCGGGATGGGGGGCCACTGTATGTAGATTTCTCCACGGTCAAGACAACACATGTACACACCACCTCAGGGTTTTCTACATGGCTCCCCACACACAGCGCTTCTGAGCCCTCCCACTGGGCCTCATGGTGACATTATGCACTACAGCCCATTTATGTCACAATACAATACAATACAAGCGCCCACCTGCTCCTTCTGCATCTCTGCATAAGGGCAGATGAGTCATAGCATGAACACTGAGGTGAGGTGATCATTAAATCACACATATGTACAGTCAAGGTATTAAAAATCTCTTTTGTCATGCACGTCTTGAAAGCACTGCTCTGGAAAGGTGTCTTCTCCTCCTCTCTGACAGGACAACTGCACGGAGGAAATGAGGCATCTCTCTGCGAGTGACAAAGTCCTAAAATTCATCACAATAATGGGCTATGATTCATGCATTTCAGATAGGAGCACCAAATTGGCATAAGTGACAATGGAGACACCGTCCCTAGAGTGTACACTTTGTCCAGACAGACGGATATGTGTGAGAATGGACATTAATAAGCTTATTTCATTCATCAGATCCTCCATCCATGGCTCCATTTTTATGCGTTCTGCTATTATTCTCCTGTACGGACTGGGCAGGGCTGCATGTAAAGCTGACTGCCTTTAATTTTCCTTTGATAAAAACCATAGAGTTAATGACCTCAGTTAATTTCAAGTGTTTATGTAAGGCTGTTTGCATGTGTCCACCCATGGATTTATGATGTTGGGAGTCTAACACACTTGGCTGGATCTCGTTGGAAAGATAAACAGCTATCTGCCTGTTTGATAAAGTAGTGTCGAACACAGTGTCTTGCTCTGTGAACTTAATATCTAAACTTTGACTTCTTAAATTCTTCAGGTTGTACAATAACTTTATCAAAAGAGAAGTGTTTCGTTGATGTGTTCTCTGTATTTCAACATTTCACTCTTTAGAAAAACATCCCCTTCCCTCCAGTTCTCTTTATCGCTCCATCTCCATCAGCACAACACCTCGGTTCTTAGTTTTTTGGCTGGCTCATGCTTCCCTCCTCTGTTGTTGCAGACTTGTTTTTTTGACTAGGGGTGTTTAGAGTTTAGAGTTCTGGGTCCAGCTGTGGGACCAAACCCTTTTGTCCAGATAGACCATTAAATTAAGTCTTCACGTCAAAGATGGGGGAACTGTAGTTCATGAATTTGGTGTAAGACAGAGAAAGAAAAAAACAGATTATGTGATGATTAACATGAAAATATGCAGAGTGCGAAATGTGAAAATGTTAAAATTGTAATTGCAAGATAATCAATCAATCAATCAATCAATTTTATTTCTAAAGCCCAATATCACAAATCACAATTTGCCTCACAGGGCTTCACAGCATACGACATCCCTCTGTCCTTAGGACCCTCACAGCAGATAAGGAAAAACTCCCCCCAAAAAACCTTTAACGGGACAAAAAAAACGGTAGAAACCGATAAGTTGACACTAGCAAGTAAAGTGTTACCCTGCAGGCTGTTGAACTGACTTCCACATACTTTATTGGGATTGTTAAAGGTATGCTTAACCCCTGTGTTCCGCTAAATTTGTGAAGAAGACTTTGTTTTTCTTGCTTGCCTCCATGATGCGCGACGCATCTGGGTGGTGCAGTAGATTGTGCGTTAGTATGTTGGATGTGTTTCCACTGACATCCCCTACAATGGTGGAGAAACGTCGACACACTCTCTCATTCTTAGGCATAAGTCTCTTAGTCAGCTGACCAGCACACCGGGAACTGGCAGGTAGTCTTTTCATAGTTGCGTATTTGCACGCCATTCTGTTTGTTGTGCTATCCTCAGTGTTTGCCTATTGTGTTTCATATGATAGGCCCACAAATATTCATCCCTATCTCATAATTATCAGACTTTGATCCTTTGCATGCCCGTCCCTGTGTCCAAGGCTATTTGTTTATTTAAAAAAAGTCTAGGCTACTTAATTGTTCAATATGTGGGAGTGGCCTATTTGAGTCCCTTTTGTTTGAGATCATGCTGCAAGGTGAGTGTGTTTGCTGATTTATCTTCTCTATCTCCTTTAACTTTAGCTTATATTGGAGTTATGGTATGTAGCACGTGAAATAGGGTATGACGAATGTGCTAGGAAAGTTAGTATCGGCACGGTCACTACCTGGAGCTTGCATAAATGGAGCCTGGGTTTGTTAAAGGTGGCAATGCTGTTTGGGCTGAGAAAGCCATGTATAAGTAAGGTAAAGGAGGTTGATGGGTCGGTGCGGAGAGCAGTGAGACCTGGCGTTAGGGAAGTGTCTGTGGGACGCCAGAGATCCCTTTCTAGCCTCCTGGAGGTGTCGTGGGACCAACTAGACGAAACACTGGTGAAAGGAGGTTTCCACCTGATGATCCCAAAGACATGTTAGTTTGGTTGTGATGTGATCAGATGGCAAAACTGTATCGTCCATTCCATATTCCCAAGACTAGTATTAGTCTGTACCCATTTTCTAAATATAAAAAAGATGTTTATGCCGTTATTATTAAATTATACTCCTATCGCTTTGTTTTAAGCCTGTGGTATTTGTAAAATCCAAGTCTTATCCAAACCCACATCTTTGATTACAAATAGAAGAGGTAGCCTTCAGGGTTATTTACAGAAAGTCAGGTGACGAACTAAAAAGAGCGATGAATACCACACAGATTAAAAAAATTTGCGGTGGATGAATGGATAAAGCACAGGACTTCCTCCCGGGAGACGGCTGATGTGTTAACATCGTATTTTGACGTTGCTAGGACGCTCAGAGAGGATGTCCAGCTGGCATTCAGCATAAGTTGCAGATGTCAGTACAACATTCATCGTGGAACTATTTGTCAACCATAATGAGACGTCTTGATTGGTCGTTCAAACAACGGTCATTCAGATATCAGTGTTTACTGGGTACAGTTGTATGCATTTTGCTAAAACCTTACGATTTAAAGCATTTCATATGCGTAGGCCGTCTGGGCAAGTGTGTGCATTTTAAATCTACTTGTGCTTTTTATTTAGCACTCACGTGTTTGCCCAGGCACACTATTTGTCCATGTGTGAGACTGTTGATGCGGAAGTGTCTAAAATAGTAGGTGCTAGTAGGTTTTAGTGAAAATGCATGTGTTTGGGAAGTACAACTGGATAAAAGAGACTTAGAATATTTTGCACAAATTGTGCAAGAGTTTGTAAACAGTTGTTTTGCTGTCGTTAAACAGGGACCCCCATGACTTCAAGTCCTCAAGAATTTTCTGTTTCTCGGGTCTTTATTAAGAGAAAAACAGGTTGATTTCACTGTAAAACAGGGTGAGTTATTGAGACAAATGATAATTTTAATGGATGAAGTAATCTTATAATGATGAAACTCACACATCTGGCTGAAACAAACTCTCAGCGGCATTTGCAAACTGTATTCATCTGGCTCCATTACTGTTGGATAATAATGGCTGTAGGACCACTGATTAGAGAGATTCAACAATCTAATGTTTTCTGTGTTGTTACATAATAGGTCCCTGCTTCATAGAGATGTTGCCTGCCTGGTGTTTTGTCAAGTAGCCCACTGGAAGACTTCCTGATATGACCGGCAGCTTCCCACAGTGCCGCAGGATATCTGTAACAGAGAGGGACCGGTCATCGTGAGAATGCCGGTATCTGCATGAACAAGGACTGCTGAGTAAGTTGAGGAGGAGACCCTGAGGAGTATGACGTTGACAATGATCTCATCTGAAATATAAATCTGGTGATATTAATTGATCGTAGTTGACAGTTTTACCTTTCTCCATCTGGCGGTAAATGAGTGCTATTCCAAAAACTACAACCATCTGTTTTGAGAAGTATTACAGTTCGCATTAAGTAATGACACAACTTAAACCTGATCTGGAAAGTAAACACTCACGCCAGGATAGACCCTTAGATCAGCCAGTGATTGTTTTTTAATAAAGTTCTTTCATGGGGAAACTTAAATGTAATGACCCCACTGTGAAAATTAAAGTGCCACTTTAAATAACTAAAAAGCCATCCAAGCTGGTTATTAAACTTACCAAAAGGACATTTGATAGTGCTGGCGTTTTTCCCTTTTTCACTGTTTTTGGCCATGCACCTTAGTGTATTTATTTTGAGAGTGCTTGCTGTTTTGTATGTGATTTTCCACTTTAAATAACTCTCACTCAATCAGTATTTGTATTTAAATCTCTGTCTTGTTTCCTCATATGCTAACTAAATTCTATTTATAACATGTTTGTATTTATTTACTGTCATTTTATTTTTCTTGCATATTACATTTTGACTTGTTTATAAGAAATTCTAGCAAAATTATTAGCTGTCAATTAAATAACCTTCAAAATTGTTAGCCTCCATCCGTCCATCCATCCATTTTCTACTGCTTATCCGAAGTTGGGTTGTGGGGGCAGCAAGCAAAGACGTCCCTCTTCCCAGCAGCACTTTCCAGCTAATCTTGAGGGACCCCGAGGCGTTCCCAGGCCAGATGTAGCTCTTGACCATAGGTGAGGGTTGGGACGTAGATGGACCAGTAAATCAAAAGCTTTGCCTTCCGCCTCAGCTCTCTCTTCACCGAGATGGTCCAGCACAGCGCCCGCATCACTGCAGCCACCGTACCAAACCTCCAATACATCTCATCTCTCCATTCTACCTCCACTTGTGAACAATACCCTGAGATACTTAAACTTCGTAGTTCAGTGTTCAGCAAAGTAACCAAAACATTTTCAACAGATGCTTCTTAAGAAGTCTTCGATGTGTAATCCTTGTTGTCGTGTCGTAATGTCAACAGCTGATGTTTTCAGAAGCTTCTCTGGAAGCAAACCATGATGTAAGAAGGTGATCATCATTTGTCTGAACGTGCAATTGATACAGGTTGATCGATGACTCACTCTCAGTGACTCACTCTCTGCAGCTTTTAGTCTGTACCCTGGAGAGATACAATATTTAATAAATTACAAATAAAAACAGTTAAATTAATGTAATTTACAATAATATAATATAAGTCATATTGATTATTTTTTTTAAATATCTGTTCTAAATTAAAGTATTTAAGTATTATTTTAATCCCTATCAGACAGGACCAGGAGCAGGTTTTATACATCAGTATGCAGAATATGTCAAGTAAAATGTATATCTATATAATCATGTATATCACAGTGACTCATTCATAAGCACACGCTGAGTGAGTCATCGATCACTCTGTGTCAGTTACTCCAGTTTGTCCTCTCTCTCCCTCTCTCTTCTCTTTATTGTATTACAGAGCCGAGCGTGCCCTGTCACAGCGTGACTCAACCAGCAGAGAGAAGCTGCTACAGGACACCACCACCAGGTCGAAGTACGCTGCTTTCATTTTTTATTTCAAACCCCCTCTCCCTATTATTATTCTTAAGTAGTATATAAACACTTATAAATGCTTAAAGAGTAACTTCAGTGTTTTTATTGACACTGTTTTCTCATGTTTTGTGTCTAACGGAGAGAACAGTTTCATTAATTGTCCCAGCATTGAAAGAGCATTTGTGCACCGTCATTTTACAGCCATTAAAAGTGCTTATTTTTGCATCTGGCAGGCTCAGATTATTATTTAAGTGTCTGACAACATTATGGAAAGGACCCCAACAGCGGTGGTTCCCAACTGGTCCAGCCACAGAGTCCAGATTTCTCCTTAGTCACAGACAGTTTAATACCTTCAGGATCAAACTTGCGTTTGGCCATGTCACTGAGCTAGTCTGCTGTCTCTGTCAAGTACCTGTCCATTATTCACTCACTCTACAGCAGGAAACAGCACCTCAAAATAAAAACTCTGTGCTGGAAAGTCACTGTACCTAAAAATAATTGTGTTTTTTCCAAACTTGACATGTTTGTGAGTCACCTGCGGTCCATTCAGAGTGGACCATGGAGTGGACCTGCAACCCACTTTTGGACCGTGCCCTACAGAGGTAGACCTTTTTGTGAAAGAGTAAGGATGTTTTTACACCTGTAGCTTGGTTCATTTTGAGTATATATATGAAGCTCTATCGACTGACAGGTAACTCGTTGATTGGACAGTTTCGGCGTTTGTCGTCCTGCATCATGAGTACATCATCAGGACCCACGTGGGCAAATGAAATTCCAGTGAGTGACGTTTATGCAAAAGCACTTAAATGCTATTTATGTTCTTTGGTTTCACAAAGAGCTCATGGAAATAGCTGATTGTAAGCATTATTAGTAGGCTATTATTAGACTGCAAATCAATTATGTTATGAATAATAACTAACATAGAGACAGGATGAAAAGAAGGCATCTTGTACAGTTATGATTCAGGGCTTCATACTGTGGCATCACTGTCACACACTTTTTTAATATACTTAATGAACAAAGTACACAGGGTTGGATACAATGATGGCAGTTTTAACAGCTTTTTAATCAGGGGAAATACCCACACTGATGTGCATGTGTTACAATGGTTACATGTATGCATTAGCACAAATAGGCTATGGCAGTGGTTTCCAATTGGTGGGTTGCGGTCCAAAAGTGGAGTGAATAATGGACAGATACTTGACAGAGATGGCAAACAAACACAAGTACAGTATGATTCTGAATGTATTAAACTGTGTAATCTGTGAAATCTGGACCCCGCGACTGGACCAGTTGGGAACCATTGGGTCATTGGATATACGTGGCCTTTATCAGGATCAGTTATGAGTTTGCGGATAGATTTCACAATCAGTAGATTATTGATTTAGCTGTTGAGATCATCCTAAAATCACATATCTGCTATCATAAAATCCTGTGGTTGGTTCGTTTTCTTTCACACCACCAGCAAACCGCACAGGGATCCGTTTGGAAGCGGAGCCAGACGCCCCTTTTCAAGTGGTTCTGCAACTGATGTCTCATGCCAGCCCAAACTAACCGTGCAAACACGCCTGAGTTCATTTTAAGTGGATTAAACAGAGTTGTTTTATGCTTGCACACAGTGTCTGGGACCCTGAACCAAAAGGGCTGCCAAAGCAAATTGCAGCACTGTGTAACACCCTCTGGTCTACACCTGATTGGTCAGGGGTTCATACTACAGTAAGATAATGACCAAAACAAACATCCAGACTATGTCAGCACTGACCACTTTAAATCATGGAGTGGCCAGCACAGTCTCCAGACAAATCTCACTGAGCTGCATGTAATGAACTAGACACAGAGTGAAAGCAAACCAAACTACAACTACAGCGCATTTGTGGTAAATTCTTGAACAGCGTTTGGAAGAACTTCCCAAACATCATTTGATTTCAGTTGTGGAAAGAGTGTCCCAAGTGTTCAGATTTTACATCTGCGAATGTGGCTGCTCTGATGAGTCAAAAACCGATTTGTGATCTTGAATCTTAACTGCCTAAATTTCAACAAAAACTGGAAAAATTTAGGTGTTCTAAAACTTTTGACCGGCAGTGTAGCAAGATGTTTTCTTCTCAAATCTCATGTTAAAAAAAACACACACAACTTTTTAGTTAAGTGAAACTTCTGTTTGTTTGTTTTTAACACCGTCACCTTGGTATAGAGGAGAAAAAATACTTTACCTGTATTTTTGCTCTGCTGCCGTGCAGAAGTGTATTTTCACAACCGGTACAAGATGTGTGGAAAAGTGGCTAAAACTGCTCTTATTAGCATAACATTGTAATAAACAGAGAGTCCCGGCCAAACATCTTTACCAGCAGATTATACAACCACAGATGTTGCGAGCCACAGCAGGAGCCAATATAAACTGTATAGAAACAGCGAGAGAGAACATTGTGACAGACGGCAAAAACATCATTTGAGCTCATTTCCTTTCTGTGCTTGAGATGTAAACTCCAAGTGCCCATGACTGTTTCTGGCCTTACACAACATCTGCTCATTCACATTCTCTCACGTGCAGGAAAAAAAAATGCATTTCAGGGTTGAAAATAGAAGCTGACAGAGAAGCTTTTGTCACCTTTGTTTTAATCAGGCGTGGCTCTGTGAATCCAGGCCAGACATTTGTGAGCTGTGATCCGGCTCGCAGGTGACGAGTTCATACGGTATTCTATGAAATGAGTGATGCCTATTGAATAAATGACATATTTGTGTATACCCTCGAGCTGGGCAGTAACTCAAAAACATAATTTATCATCACTTAAAATAATCATTTCATCACACATCACAAATTGAGATATTAATGACATCTGTGACAACTCGCTTGCACTGTGCGATCTTAAATACTAAAATCATCTGATTTAAAAGTGCTGTACTGATTCAAAAACTGACAACTGACATTAAAAAAAAGCAGAACCATAATAGTTGTTTTTATTCCACTCTTTCTTCTCATTTGTCAGTTCAGTTGGAGTTCAGTGTGTGTAAGCGGCCGATGTTGCTTGCCTCTGAGGAGCGAGCCACAGAGGTCTGGTAAGTTTGCTCTCCAACTCCACACCCACATTTTTGAACTCGTAGTTCGCACCTGACGTGCAATCGAGCGATACCACCTGAGGCAATTTGTCAGATTTCTCGCAGCTTCCTCTGGAGCCACAAAAAGCTTCGTGCGGCTTTTTTATACATATGCCGTAATCCTCCCAGAGAACTGTAAACAGACTCTGATGTGTAAAATGATAAGCAATGGGTCAATATGAAAGCTACAATCTGATGCGGTGCTGCTAGACATTGTTGAAACCTACTGAACCAGCCTGGTCTCTATCGCAGAAAATCAAAATATGCTGCTTGGGCAGTGCAGGCTTTCCACCAACTCCAGTGTAAACCCATGTGCGTTAATGATAGAGGCTCAAAGCAGTGTAAGTAGTTAAAAGAGAATGACGGCTGGTGTACAGGTGAATGGGTCCATCAAACAGCAGACTTTGACCCAGGAAAGTGATGTTCGAGACCAACAACCAACAACACTCAAAGACAGGTGTTTTTTGGCAACATCTACGATCTTTTCCTAACTAACCAAGAAGTTTTGTGGCTAAAAACTTAACTTCCCACCCTGTCTACGACAAATACGACCATAAGGCAGCCCCCGGCAACATTTCAGTAACGCCATGGTCTTCTACCCAAGAGGCAAAACATAGCGACTAGTATGAGATCGCAATGACAACCTACAGAAGGAGAAACAAGACAACAGACATTTCGGCACAGTAATAAACAAGGGTATTGTAGGTGAATGGTGAAAAATGGGAGGGTAAAAGACACCGTCGTCTTCATATCATTCATATCAACCACAACAAAAGAAGCTGAAAAAAAACCTCACCTTTTCGGCTTGTTAACACGGCAGCTCTGATGCCAACAGAATGAAGCAAACAGACTTGTAATACAACAGACAAGCAAGATTATTACACAACGATGTGGACTTTACTAATTATTGGGGGTAGCAACATGGTTGCGCAACGGTTGACACTTTTCATAGTGGTAATAGCAAAAAAAAACCTGTCTATTTCCGCTTTACTTTCTAGTTGAGTTCCTGAAGTTACCCAAGACAGCATCCTGTAGGCCATTTTACAGGCATTGCACAACAAACCGGACGACCTTCATACTGCATCAGTTTCCAACCTGATATCATGAACTGTAAAACTTTTTATTTGACTGAAACTAGGCCAAATCCTAGACAGCACCGTGACTATTTTCTATATGCTGACCTCACAGAGCACAGGAGAGAAGGGGAGGAGGTGTGTCTCTTATGGAGACTGGTGTGTGAATGTGAGGAGCTTTCGAGTTCCTCGGCAGGAGGAGTAAACACCCTAGATCACAATGTGTTGCGTAGAGGCAGCTGCAGAGCGTGCTCACTGCCTGTGTTCAGGAGAAGCAACCATGCAGCCGTCTTGTTGAGGTCAAGATGTGTAAACAAAGATAAAGATAAAGCCAGTCAGAGTCAGAAGCACAATCCAGGACACCACCTTCAATGTCACAGATGACACTAATGAACTCACAGAGTCTGTGGTGGATTTAATTAGTAAAACAACAGAAGCAACTGCACCCAAATCTCCAAATAAATCATTCATAACCAGAAACCAAGGATTATCAGAACCATCCCTGCCATAAAACACACTCCAGCCAGTCTGCAAACATGGAAAAAGCAGTAACCTAAAAGGTAAGAGGACCAAATTACAATGCACAAATTGTAGGAGCTGACAGGGTCGTGTCTCCTGTATGGACCGGTATGATTTTATCATGTGACAAATAAATGATTGATTGACACCAAATCAGGCTTAATTTGGGGTAAATAGGTATAAAAATGATGTAAAAGACATCCATCTGAGAGTATTGCATACCTAAACTAGAATTACCGCCCTCTGTTTGTATCCCTCTGCCGACCAGTCGAGTTACAGATTACATCCATGTCTGTCCAGACTCCTATGTAGCCATGAGAGTAGACAGTGCTTCACCCCATCGTGATGTCACCTACTCCAGGAGGGTGGTAAAGATGTAGTAGACTGGTCGAGATGCTGGCGGTGGTTGTAGTGGTGATGGGGTGAGATGAAGAGGGAGCTGAGGATCTGGATGTGAAGAGGAGTAGCTCTTTTGATGAGCTTACCCTGAGCTCGGTTTGGCAGCAACGACATGAATGGATGAAGGAGGTTGTGGTTAAAGTTTGATTGGCTAACCGGGAGAGGGAACACCTATAGTCAGCTGATTGGTGGAAGTGGGATAGAGAGACAACTGTAAATGAATATAGCATTAGTGAGTTATGATGTTGAGTAACAGCCAGAAAAGTGTCTTTGCAGAACTTTATGGTGTCACAGTGAGGCTGACCTTTGACCTTTTGGATATTAACTGTCATCACTTCATAATTTTATTGTTACAATTAGACATTTGTGTCGTTAGAATTACATGAGTTCTTGAGTTATGGCAATAAACATGTTCTGTGAGGTCACACTGACCTTCAACCACTAATTTCTGATTAGTTCGTCATGAGTCCAAGTGGATGTTTGTGCCAAATTTGTGGAAATCTTTTCCGCCACGGCTATTGTCAGCACAGAGGCATAAAAACATAGACAATCCGGTTGAAATATTTCGCACAAAGTCATGAATAAAAAACTAAACTGGACAGTATAAGGGGAACACTAATTAAAGGTTAACGTTGTACCACGTTACTGTTCTATTACCATTAACAATATGGCAGATGAAACACTCCTAACATAAAGAACATAACATATAACTCTACATGCCTCAGTTCCTCATCTGTAAAGCTTTAACTTCACAACACCTGTGGGAACGTCAGCTGCAGCTCACATGCCATAAAGTATTGATATGATTCATCCTTGATAAGCTTGCATGTCAGTTTCTGGGCAAGACTCTCCAAGAATCTTACAGCGCTGTTATAACATTCCTGCAATTGCAATAACCAGCCCCAGTCTACAACACTCATCGGCAACTTTATCAGATAAGATTTACTGATAGGTTTCACTTGACCTTCCACTTAAAAAGTTGACCTTTAAAGGTCCAGTGTTTAGGATTTAGGGCCATCCATTGGCAAAAAAAGAATATAACATATATAGGTAATAAGTATGTTTTCTTCAGGTTATAGTCACCTGAAAATAAGACTCATTGTGTTTTCATTACCTCAGTATGAGCTGTTTAAATCAACATAAAGAGCGGGTCCTCTTCAACGGAGTTTGCCATGTTGTTTCTACAGTAGCCCAGAACAGACAAATCACACACTTGCTCTAGACAGGTCCATTTGCATTTCCACATTTTTGCCGTCACCCATTGTAGTTCTCCTAAACGCTTGGCACACGAGATGCTGCGAGATGCTAAGTCCTACACACTAGACTTTTAAGGTCAAGGTCACAGTGACCTCACCTCTGTCCAATTCTCTTGAATATCTCAGGCACGTCTTGAGGGAATTTTAATCACTTGGGCACAAACATCCACTTGGACTCAAGGAAGAGCTGATTTCGGTCGTCAAAGGTCACTGTGATCTCATAAAACACGTTTTTCATACGCTGATTATAACATAATTTTACACAGTTGTCTAATAGGATGAAGTGATTACATTTTGTATTTAAAAGGTCAAAGGTCAGCTTCACTTTGATGTCATAATGTTCTGCAAAACAAAAACACTTTTCTGGCCACGTCATTTCTCAGGTAGACATCTGGACAGACACTGAATTGGTGACACTAATCTCGGGTATATTGTATAAATCTTCTGTGCTGCCGGGTTGAAGCATCCACATTTAAGAATTTGTAGCTTCTTCTCATCCATATCTGAAGCGCTGTCTACTGTAATGCTTACATATGGACAAACATGAATGTAAATTTACTTGACCAAGTGGCGGAGACATACAACCATAACGGGGTGAGTCTAGTTCTCAATCAAAGCGTTCTCACCCACAGGACTGCAGCTGACTAAATTTAGTGCAATGTACTGTTCTTCATGTCAAACCTCTGATACATGAACTGGCAGACTTGACTTCAACTTTCACACCAATCAGACCAGAAGATGGATAGTGATAGATAGAACAGTCCACTTCAATCTTTCATTTTACAAGGAAAGATTAAATTCTTACACTTGTCTGGGTGCATGAATCAAGAACCTGGACAAGTTGAGCTAGTTGCATCAATTCAGATCCACCTAATAAAGAGGTAACCCAGGCAATGCAAGAGAAGTCAGTGCAACTATAAAAAACAGTTTACTCCAAATTCAAAATTAACTGTTTTCCTCTTATCTTTAGTCAGTCAAGATTGTTTTGATGCGAGTTGCCAAGTGTTGAAGATATCGGCCGTAGAGATGTCTGCCTTCTCTTGAATATAATGAAACCAGATGACGCTCAGCTTGTGGTGCTCACAATAATAATTAATGTTTACATCTCATAGTGTCACGAACACAAGCCCCTCACCCATGAGTCGAGCATGCTACCTTCTGCACGCTGCTACCGTTGGCGAGTAGTTCAATACAGCAAAAATAACCCCTACATGAAACTGCTCACAACAAGGTTTGTGGATTATCTTGAGTAACCGGGTCATGATTTCTGGAAAGAGACATTGCTGCCAAATTTTTCACACAAGCCGAGTGCCATCTAGTTCCATTATATTCAAAAGAAGTCCGACATCTCTACGTCCTCCAACACTCAGCAACTGACACCAAAACAATCTTTAGATAACAAACAGCACCACAGATATAAGAAGAAAAACGTGTACCTATATTTAACCGTCCCTTTAATGTCTTTGGAGGTGAACCGTTTATCTGCCTGTCATAGAGGAGCCTCCTACACAAGAGATGGAGCCTTGACACGTCTCCACACACCTGCTCACTGCCCCCTCTCCACACACACACATACACACACACACACACACACACTTTTCTCACCATTTCTCTTCCTCCCCGTTCTCTCAGATAACTTCCCATGATGACAGCAATCCAATCACTCGTGTCCACACTTAATGCATCATGACAGATAAATGTAGGAAAAGCATACCAACATATATCAGATGCATCTGGGAAAAGTAATGAGGTTGAGGTGAGACATCCTGTCAGCTCTCGGCAGAGATAAAAATAAAAAAAGGAGGAAAAAATGAAGTGTGAGTTGAGGAAAAAGTCTCGACAGCTGGACCTGTCTCATGTCATTTAGTCCATACTGCCCTCTAGTGGTGACACAGCATCTCCAGGCCTTATGACCTCTATATTTTACCCAGACAGACAAAAAATCGGGGTGTCTGAACATGACTTTTTCAGACATACTGTGTACCAGTTTCAGTGCATATTTCCTTTGCAGCTTTTGTCTTTCTACCCATTAACTATTATATTTTTATGGTGTTGTAACCTTTCTTCTTCTATGGTGTTCTCCACCTCCTCTTGTTTGTGGGTAATAAGTGGGCTACAATTTCTCTTGTTTTATCTTATTTAATTCACACCGAAATACAGCAAGACAGCATACACCTAGCTTCCCTCTTAACTGCAGCACATTACCCTGAGTGTGTTACACCAACACCTGTAGGATGACCCAAGCATCCAAACAACCCCAAAAATACAATGTGCACAGGAACTAATGCTAAAGTGCATTTTGCTTTACTTTAATGTTTTTTTTTAAACTAAAAATATACTCAAAATAAATAGCTTTCAAACTAGTGAAGGTATAGTCTGATACAGCCCATTAGCCTAAACTATATATAAATGCTTACCTTTGTCCGATATGCTGTAAAGAGACATGTGACATGTTGCGTAGTACTGAAGAGCAGGATGTGTCTCATGAACAGTAGTTATTTTAGAGCTTGAACTGTCAACCCTTAGATATTTTGTCAATGCAGCAAAATTGAGATGAGGTGTAATAATACAGCCAAGTTTCATAGAAATACGTGACATTGATTCAGCAACAGATTACATGTCGGTGTTGGGCACGAAATTATATGCTGGCAACATAAACAATGCTGATGCAAAGTAAGTGAGGATCTTTTGTCACGGTGGACGCACAAATGAAGTATAAAGCGCTGATGGTGTCCCGTGTGAAACCAAAGGTCAATGCAGTTATGTTGCATGACATAACAAACTTTATATAGCAAAATGAAGTACATACTTTATGTCACTTACATCCTGTATGTAGTTATTTTAGCTGAAACCACAATTTCGATCCGAAACGTAAGCAAGTATTATGATTTGTTTCCCAAACTGAACCAAATTGTGACTGTTTTACAAGGTCAAAGGGATAGTTTGGATTTTTTGAAATGGGGTTTTTTGGTGTGCTTATCCATAGTCAGTGTATTACACACAGTAGATGTGAGTTTGTGTGCCCCCAGTTTGGAGAAGCAGGCCGGAGTTTGACACAGAATCTAAGCAAGGTACTGCTGAGGTCGGGGATCAGCAACAAAACTGATTTAGCCGCCTAAAAAAATCAATATCAATTTAAGTGTACGCCATATCGGTAGTATTTCCAGCACCTTACCTTTCCAGCAGACAGCCTGTTCCATTGTTGTTTTTTATCTGGCAAATAATTTAAGCGCGTTGTGCCCAACCCACGTAATAGCTCGTGTCCATTTCCCGAATTTCTGTGAGACTGTGTTGAATTGTAGGCAACAATACCTTAAGATGCCATGTCTATTGTACTGTGTTACACTTATATTTTATACTGGAGATGCTATTTTTTATGTTAAATTATAGTTCTTTAAGTTATGGTCCACATTGTAGCTCAATTTGTGCAGATATAAGCTACACTGAGTGTTGAGTTATATCCTGTACTTTACACTGAAATTATATTTTCTTTTTACTCTAAATACTTTAACTTTTGCACAAAGTTGGCCTTTAAATTTCACTGTGAGTGTCTGAATGGTGCTACTAAAAGTTTTGTGTGAGAAAGTTAATAAATAAATAAAACACGCAGCAGTATTGCGTAACTGAGACAGGAAGTCATGAGTGGAATATTTGTTTCATAGTTTGAGCGTGATGTTTTTTTTGATGGCTGGGTTAATAAAGTGCACCAATACAAATGTATTATTAACAGCTGAGTTTTTTAAGAGGGAGGGGGGGGGGGGGGGGGGGGGGGGGGGCAGATCAGATTGGTCTTCATATCAGCAAATACTCTAGGTTGTGGTATCAATATCTGTATCAGACATGAAAGTGGGGTTGAGCCATCCCTGATATATCCTGGACTAGTAGATCCAAAACATTTGGCAGATTTAATTCACAGATAATCAACACAAATTTAATAACATAATTATCTGTAATAATAATGACTAATTTATAATTTAATGGGCTAAGAGGTCAGCAGATTTATACAACTTTCAGCCTGGTGACAATTAGTGGTGCCATTGTGTCGACACATGTAGTGAAATGTGCTCTCCTGAGGACATGAGCCTTTTCATTGACGACATGTCTACGTAGAAATAGCGCTGGTGTAAATAATCAAATTAATGACGGCTGAATTCCATTAATTTACTTCACTGTCAGGGGTTTTGCTGTGTGCGTGCTGGCTCACCGTCACACTGTCATGATTTACTGGGAGACGTGAATAGAGCAGAGCCATCAATAATGTTATTAGTAACACCTGTGCTTTTCCTCGTAAGTCAAAATGTCTGCTATTAAAGAGGTCCACTGTTTCGCACAGAGGTTAGGTCAGTATCATTAAACAGCCACGCCCCTCATGAGGAGGACTGTGCCTCCTCCCTGGACCTTTTCACAGGTCATAAGACCTTACTTCCCTCCCTCCAGCCCCCCCACACCGTGTGAGAGCTGTCAGACATGTTAAACCGCTCCTGGGATCCAAAGCCAGTTAAGCTAGCATAGCACTAATTTATTGTGACACAAGTCCAGCCCACAGTCTCCTTGTTGAATAAAGTAAATGCCTCGTGGCTTCCCCGTAAGACGCAGGACATAACAGCACAATATAATCTTTGTCAATATGTCCTCTCCTTGTCTTCATCAATGGTTTGATTATGATCAGTCGCTGATTTATGCTTAACCCATTGTAGTCAACCTTGCACAAAGAAAGACAGCATAACACCTTATGGTACAAAGCTTCTCTAAGTTATTTCTTCCCCTCTCCATGATCCATTCTGCCGTAGACTGAGACCAATGAGTAGCACCACAGAATGCCACAGGTGATCTTTTCTACCCGTGGCCGTTAAAACTTATACCTCCTGCATTCTGCATTGCCGTTATTTGATAGGACAGCGATAGTTTGAAAGGGGGAATGACATGCAGCAAAGGAATGTGGGCTGGAAATGAACTTACGGCTGCTGCGGCACGGACATAGCCTTTGTACATGGGGTGCCTGCTTTACCAGTTGAGCTGGTGGGTGCCCCAGTACTCTGTTGTTTCAGAAACTAGCCCCAGTGTGTGACCCTGACCCATGTTTGTGAATGTTTGATTTGGGAATGTTGTTGTTCCCTTCGATAACTCAGTTGGTAGAGCGGAGGACTGTAGGTTGACGACAACAGTTATCCTTAGGTCGCTGGTTCAACTCCGGCTTGAAGGATGGACTTTTCATTGTTATCTTATGTGTAACCATTCAGATTAAATAGATGTCGGTTGCCCTCAATTTGAAAGCTGTGGTTTACATAAGTTGATTTCGTCTGACAAAAGGACTCCTGTTGAACGCATCAGTTGGTTATCGAGTGTAGTTGTCTTCCTCTAGGCATGTCCTTGCTCATGTCATCATGAATGTACCAGGAGCACATGAATGTTTGCCACAATAAAATCTATGTAATGTGGAGTCTTTGCAAAGTAAAGATCAATTCTGTGGCGGCTGTGGCTCAGAGGAGGAGATGGTTGTCTACCAATTGGAAGATTGAGGGTTCAGTCCCCAGCTCCTCCAGGCCACGTCAAAGTATCTTTGGTCAAGATACTGAACCCCAAATTGCCCTTGATGGCTGTTCCATCGGTGTGTTAGAGCATGTGAATGGTTACTGAGTAGCAGGTGGCACCTTGTATGCAGTCCATTTACAGTAATTGTGTTACACAGTCTGTGGGATAAATTAAGTTACACTGAACTGAACTGAACCCCAGGGTGTCTCCAGGTATACAAGTTGAGTTTATCACTTTTTAAAGACCTTTTTAATACCACTTAAAATTAAATTATGCTCATCCAAAAGAAAAAATAAACTAACAAGCAGGCTGGCTAGCAAGGCTTTAATTTAACGATGCAAACTCATTGTCTAATCTTCAGTAAATGTATTGAGGGGGGAAAACACCACCATTGTGCACATACAGATGTAACATCAAAGTCTAACTATGTGTTGTCCTCTGTTGAAATAATGTTTCCTGTAGTGCCAACAACGGAAATTCTCCCAGTGACATGACTAAACTAGATTTACCGCCCTGCACTTGTATGTCTCAGCGTACAAGTCAGATTTCTCTTACAGTTTACATGTCTGTGAAAACATAGATGCTTCACACACATCTTCCTTGATGAACATCCCATGATGTTGAGTAATAGCCAGAAATGTGCTTTATCCAGAATATTATGATGTCAAAGTCAAATTGACCTTTGACCCTTTGGATATAAAATGTCAAAGTCGCATCAAAGTCATTCAAAAACACTTTGTCTTTCTTTGAGCATTTTAACACACTTTAAAACAACATTCAATACAAAACAGTAAATGTCTCTGTGGTCCTCATAAATCTCATATTGTACAGTATGTTCAGCTGCATCTATCCACCACCATAAGCAGAAACAGAGAGCCAGTCCTGACCGGCATCAACCAACAATCCTTTTTACAGTCACAAGAAGGAATCTGCCTTCCTCTTCCAAAATTCAGGATTAGCCTGGCAGAGTCTTAATTTCTCCCTCTGAGCCCATATTTTGGACATTAATTGAGGGATCAGTCACTCTTCTCTCTCTTCTCTCTGCGGGCCTTTCGCTTGAGCTGGAGTGTCTTCAGCTCCGTCATGGTGGAAAAGGTCCTGTACACCCACACCATCTGTCGACGTACACCACAAACATTCAGCCGTGTTTTTAACATTTAATTTGATGTGAAGGATGAGGACGAACAGTAAATCTTACCACAATGATGACTGTATTCAGCAGAAGAGGAATGGAGTAGACCAAAGATATGAACATGCCCTTAGAATCAAAGTACTGGAAATTGGAAAAGGACCTGCAAAAAAAAAGAAGCTTAATGAGATCTTAATAATGACAAAGTTTATGAACAACAGAGGCTATGCACACACATTATTTCACAAACAAAGGTATAAAAAGAAAATACTGCTGGCCGATGGTCTTACCTCCAGTTCATGGCTGCCAGCTCATTTAGATATTCAGCAGTGTACACCAGGCCAGCTGTGGAGAGATATTATGTCACTCAGCAAAGCACAAACTGATTATATGCACTCTAATAACACAGCTTCTTAGCCTCAATACTCAACTTTCACATTTTTAGCAGTTGTTGAACAAATATAAACAAGGTATATGAGATTCACTGATACTTTTAACTAGTTTTGAGATATCTCAAATATCTTACCCAGGCTTTATGGTATCAAACACAACAATAAGTACTTGTTTTGGCTTGATTTACAAAAGATAAACATAACAGACTATGGAAGTAGGTAGGAATACTATTGAAATGATAAGAAAAAGCATATAGATAAATCAAAGTTAGAAAGCAATATAGGGTATGTTAACATACACAAGTGTGCATCAATGAAATGTATGTGCAAAAGAACAGTTTTTAGATATTCCAGATCAAAGCAACACATTTATACAGATTATACAGACAGATGCCTGTTAAAGTCCTGCCCTTTAATCACCTGTAAACAGCTTATTATGGACCTTTAACATTTGTGTACGTATTTCATTTTATTAATTTTTGCCATTAGACAAATTTTATATAACTTGAAAGATAAATGTCTAAGAAATGCACCTGTGTTTCAGATACAATCCGAATGCCAAAATACAGGTGCCACAGAAAACTGTATCAAGAGGTAGTAGGTTAGTAGTTAAGTTAAATGTACATGTTTGTAAGTATGTACGTACAGGGACATTTCACTGAATTGGTGCCATTTGCATGTCATTCCTTTTCAAAATTACACTTAATATTTAATCTTTTATTAAGTAACAGGACTGAAAGTAACAGAAGATTCTTAGCTTGGCACATGCATGAAATGTAGCCACATGACATCAATGATAAAAGCATGAGAACACTCGGCATCCTCAAGTGATTTACCAAAGCTATCTTTGAAAAAAGCAACATAACTAAAACTAAAATATAATTTAAGAAGTGAAGTTACATTGAAGTTACCATTCTCAAGTCATACTTACAATATGAAAAACAGTCTGATAGTTCATTTTAAGGCCATATTGGCCGACACCGATAATGTACGGATATTATCAGCATGTAAGCCGATTCCAATGACGTGCCAATATTACCGTGCATCCCTACCCATGGCTTCCAGGAGACTAAAATGATGCTACTGTTTGTTAATTATGTGACATATGTAATGTCCCAATAGCGTTAAAGCAACAGGAGTGAGTGAAAACCTGGGGACACTACTAAAATGTGTATTTTCACTAACACTGACTTTCTGATGTAAGTGTATTATATGTCTAAGTGAGAAAGAGTCACACAGTAATACAAAATATAAGATTTCTGAAGAATGTAGTGATCACATTTCATGTTAAAGTGCAGTGTTACAGAGCGGGGACATGCAAAAATCCTGTGTTTCCAGTGCTGTAGGTAGTTTTTACTGTAGTTTTAACATGATATATCTTCAGATGACAATAAGACGACGTGTAGGACTCAGTGTTTAATAATGTAAGGTATTATACGTGTACTTTAAATTAATATATATGCATGTAATGTCCTAATTACTGCAGGCATCGTTCCACCTTCCCTCTTCACTTACCCATGAGCAGGAAGTGACATATCTGAGCTCTGTAGTACCTGCACGTCACCACAGTCAGAAACAAACACACAACATGAAACACCAACAGTCCGATAAGCCAAGGCTCCGACCACTGCACCTACGAATACGGACAAAAACCACACATTAAGCATCTTAATTAAACCGACATATACCGAAGTATAACTTTTACAAGCGGGTATCGACGGTTAGTTGAAGACCATCGCTCTGTTAGCCGTGGTAGCTAACTCACAGCTAGCTAGAACATCAAGTCAGTAAATAAAACGTAACTTACAGACATGAGAAACGTCCATATGGATGTGATTCTTAAATTGCTGAACCCATCGATGGGGATAGAGCTGATGTTATCCGCTTTCTGCTCCGTCATTTTTACAAAATCTTGCTCAGCGAAGGCTCATGTAAACAAGTCAGCGCTACGGAAGGAGCGCTCCAGTCGCGGGGGAATGACGTCACAGCGGCGACTCGTCGTAGTTGTTCTTCTTCTTGATGTTTTCAGGCGGTTGACGAACAACTTACCGCCACCAACTGGTGTGGAGTCTATGGGGACTCTAAATTTATAAGCACCAGCATAAAATAAAATATAGTAAATAAAGTAAAATAAAGTATAGTAAAATAAAATAAAATAAAATAAAATGAAATAACTGAGAGCACAAATTTCATTTCTGTTAAGCACAATTGTTCGCCTCAAATAAACAAAATATATAATATTCACCTTCTGACTGTCTTCGTCAATACTTTATTATACATTTCAAGTAAGATGTCTTTCAATGTCTCACTATACATGGTTTATCATTGCATACAGTCATAACCTTGGGCTTTACCTGGTGAAGACATCTTCGTTTTACCAAGACTCAGGTCTGTCTCTGTCAAGGGAACACTTGATAAACTCTTGGTATCTTCATTTTGCAATAATATTTCTTCATTTCTCTGTTATTGCAGTTTCACTCCCTCTTCACTCCTCCTCACTAATGTTATCTGAGCTATGAACTTTGACATGTTTGTGCCAGCATCTCTGCTTTTTCTCCGTCTGTTACAGCAGTAATTTTATAATTAACTGCGTCTGGGTATACACATACCCCTCTGTTCCCATTCATTCATTCCCCATATCTGATCTGTCGGTCTCTCCACTGACTTAAAAAAAATCCTCCAAAAATATTTTGATGTGTTTGTCATCCTTTTATATTCAATAAGATTCCAAAAAATCAGAAGTTATTTTAACACTTTAAAGACTTTATTGCTTTTTCTCACTCCTTTCTTCACCAATAACAAATGACTACATTTGTGCACAGTTTATTAACATTTTATTGAATGCCTATTTACATGTCATGACTTGCAAAACCCTTAAATCTGAACAGTGACACACATACAGAAACACTGAAATGTTCGGGACCAGTTTCGAAAGTCACACGATTATTTTCCAGTCTGAGAATCCTTCTAAACTTGTCATTTAACCAAAGCCTCCTGACCATCACCACCTTCAGTCTTCAGTAGTCTTTCATCCATCTATCTGTTTAAGAGTTAAGTAACACTCTTGAGATCAGTGGTCCAGTTCAGTTCAGCCTTGAATTACTCCTTTACTTCACTGATGACCCTGGTAAGTCTTTCCTGACTCCTTCCCCGTCTCATTTTGTCTGCAGCTACAGTAAACATTCCTGTCATTCCTGTCCCGGTGCCACATTCCCACAGTGTCCCTCTGTTCACATGCAAACACCAGCTTGATAAAAACATTCTCAGAGTGAAAAAAGGCACGTCTTCTTAGGGCTTAATACGTGCACAAGTAATACGTGATTTAGGTGTATGGGGTACATAAAGAAAGCAATGGGTGTATTATGCAAAGAGAAATTTTACACACTCTGTCTTTCATTTTATATCTTGTTAAAAAGTGGGCCATATGACCAAATTAGGATTAGTCAAATCAACAACATTACAACCACATTAATGACAGTTGGGACAGCTGATTAGAAACTGTATAAAAGGTCTACTGTGAAAAGGGCATAACTTTAACACTTAGTGGAATCAGATATAAAAATGTAGTTTCAAATAAACAAACATTACAAACATACTAAAAGTCTTTGGTCAGTGTCCGCGGGTTTATGGGTATGCACAGTGCAGTTTGCAGAGAAACTGGAGGAGGTGCACGGCTCAGGATGTGTTTCTGCCTGGGTGAAAGTCGGGGACGAAGGTAGCAGCCACCGTGATTGGAGTCGAGTAGCCGAGGGCAAAATTGTAGAGACCAAGCATTAGACACTTCCAGGTGCAGCGAAGTGCCTTGCCAACATTCTGAAAGACAAACATACAGTCGTAGATTTAAGCAATAATGCAATTATCTACACATCCAAAGTCATCTCAAGGTAAATTAATCCACACAACCATGCCATAGTCATTTTTATTCCCACATTATCCACATAATAGTTTGTGTGGCAAAGCTTCATCAGCGGTTTTGACAGAATTATTAACTAAGACAAGATGTGAAATCAGGCAGAAGAGTTTTAAAGAAAACCTGCACATGTGGTGCTGGTAGAACAATAGCACCACAGGAGGAGAGGTGCAGTCCGTACTTAACCCTATAATGTAAACAGAAAACCCCGTGAACACCATTGTCTCCTGAAGCCTTTGGACAGGAAAGGGCTGAGTGGCTGAAGCGGATACAGGAAGTCAGATGTTTTCGAAAAACAGAGCAAAAACAATCCAACTTCGTCAGTGCAGTTGGTGAAAATGACCAAACGCAGTATTTGAACTTATTATCTAAATTTAAAACAGATTAATTGAGTCATACATGAATCATAAATCATATAAATATAGTTTGACATCTAAAAAAAAAGCTAGTTAGTGGACTTTGATTGAAGATTCGTCTGCCATTTTCTGCACCGTTGAACTTTCATGTTCAGTCTTTTATGATTGGTTTCCATTCCTCAGTTTGTTTTCACAGATTTATATAGGCCACAAATAACTGATAAGATGATGAGAATACCAGGTCACTGATCACATTCATAAACCATTTCCTTATAAATCACACTTAAAGTAATTAAAACTGTAAATTTTGCAGATTCTCTACAAACTTTGCTGCATTTTTTGTTAATGAAAAGAAGATTTGATGGTGGGCAGATGATTACTTTTAGTCAACTGATTTGTGTTGATTAATTATTGTTCTGGTGTGTTTCCAATAATCAAGAATAATATGAATGAGGCAGATTGATTGATGCCATATTGAGCTCACAATTTAACTTACCCAAATGACAACTACAGGAAAAGAGAAAAGTCAGATGAGTTCAAATATCTTCATATAAGACATACACTTTATTACAGTCATATTTCACTTAAAATAAATGTATTTACACTGAATTTTTGGTACTTTAAATGTAAATACCAACATGCTAGAGTGCATTAAAAGCATAAAAATAGAGGAAAAAAGTGCCAAGGGAGGATCCCCTGGACCCCTGAATGTCCTAACTAGATTTGCTTCTTGGCAAAGATGAGTGACTACAGCAAACGTCTAAAGATTGAAAACAGGCAATTCATTTATTCTACATACTGATAAATATTAATATTTGCTCATTAACTGACATTCGGCCTCTGGTCACTTTACCAAAGTGGCCCCCGGACGAAGCAAGTTGAGTATCCCTGCTGTGTTAGTTCATATTCACTGAACATGAACAAAATGCAAACAGCACTTGTACTTTTTAAAAACTATATCCTACTTTATCATTGTAGTGTGTATGACTCTACCCATTCCCTCATTAAACTACGTGCTCCTTTATGATTTGTCTACCTGACATTTCCCAAACATGACTAATAAGAGTCTGTTAATGTTCAATATAAACCAATATGCCAGCTCACTGATAAATCAATAATAATGTTGTTGTTTGAGGTCATAGTGAACAAGCCATTTCCTTATCAATCAATTTGGAGTATGGGTAATAAAGCAATCTGTCCAGTAAACAGACCAATAATGAGCTTGTTATCTGTACACACTGTGCTGCAGGCCTCTGTAATCAGAATAATTGAGAGGGTAAAGCTGCATTACAAACCTTCACACAGCACCCAGGTTTAATATGTGATGACGATGAGTGTTTGCAGGTATCAGACACTTAAACTTTATCTTGAAATGTTCTTAAAAAGCATTACATTTAAGACTAAGTAGTATACATGTGGCCCCAATGCAAAGGAATTAAGTAGCAATGTGGTTATAAGGATGAGTTATGTTAATCTATATTTAGCCAAGAGGTAAAAATAAGTCCTCAGGCTCTTCTTCAGACTAAAAAATGTTTCAGGTCACTCTTTATGTACTTTATCGACACTATTTTTTGATATATTTCTGATTGGGTTTTTTTTGACGATTATATTCAGTATATGTTCTTTGTACAGCTTAAAAATTTTTTAGTCTGAAGAAGAGCCCGAGGGCTTGAAACGTCACTACTATAATAAATGGCAATTTGACGGGAGCTTTACTTGGTGTGCGGATCTTATGTTTTATTTTTGAAGATTTGTAACATCAGAAATGTGCGAAACTTTCACACAGAAGAGCTTGACTCACTTTGACAAAAACAAATTAAGAGACGGATAAATTCAATTACATCAAATGTTTGTGGCAATTAAGACCACAAATTCAAATTTCAGATCATTTTATGAATTTAAAGGCCTAATATTTTGTTTGAAGAAATTAATTTAAGACCTTTTAAGGTCCTGCTGACACCCTCGATAATTATGGGAAAAGGTGAAGACAGACCAGCAGCTTTAACCATTTAAAAATGACAGCAATTTGAAAAAGCAAGAAAAATAAAAACAAACAAATACGAAAATGACCTGGAAAAAGTACCTAAATTTTGTTGTTGTTGTTTTGTTGTTTTCCCCTATTTTTTAAAAAGAATTTTCTGAATCTATTAATTTTTTTGCACTTTGTGGAACATGTCTTACCAAGCTTGATGCCTTTTTCCAATTTTTGTGAAAGAACTTGCACCAAGTAGCTCAGAGTTCAAAGGGTTAAATACTTGTGATGTGTCTGAAAGCAGCACAGGGAAAGTGAAGACGCTCCACGTTTCAAAGGGTTAAAGGAAGTGGGCAAGATTTCTTTTTTCTAAATCATAACTGGTTGAAAGGGCGATCATTTGAGTTTATTTTAGGCTGATGACCTTTTAGGTAGTTTTTGAGATCTGCAGCTGTAAACACTTAAGTTGTATAATTCTTTTATGACTAGTTATTATCTCAATAATCACCAACTAAACTGGGATGATTAAGCAGTAACAGTGTAGAACACAAAGTACAAAAACAGCCCACAGACTGTGCAAGTTACATTTTCAAGGATAATTTATAACATGAGGATGAAACCAATTAACCTTTGCAGTTTTTTTATTAATAATTCATCTGTTTAAACAATTTGAGACTGATTTCAGTCATGTTAAAATAATTCAGTTTATCTTAACCACAGTGAAACTATTACCGTACCATAAGAAAACAGTTTCATGTACACTGTCAGGGAAACATAAAGACAAAACACCAACCTTCTTTACTTTCTTGTACTTCTCTTTCTTCCTTTTCTTCTTTTCCTCCTTTGCCTTCACTCTCTCCTCCTCATCCACCAGTGGCTCATACCTCTCGGGCAGAAAAGCAAAATGAACTTCCCTGTGGCTCTTCTCAGTTTTCCTGCGGTCGTCGTCCACCGCCTGGCTGCCACTGTGGTCAGAGTGATCCACACAGTCCACATGCCGCTGATATTTTCCTGCTTGTACATTCAGAGTCTCACCTGATGCTAGATTTCTGTCAAACAACGTTGATGGAAGAGATCTGGGCTTCATGTTGTCAGCTTGTCGCAGCTCTCTCAGGGATGGAATAAAAAGTACCACTTTCCACGGGAGGTCAGGTATGTTGTCAACAGATGTTATGTGCATGAGTGGAAGTGCATTCCAGTGGACTGCCTTGTGTTGAGGATTTGGCTCAGAGCCCTTAAAGGTGCAAATCCTTCCTCCTCACAAGACCAGAAAACTAGTCCACACACTTGTTACTTCTAGGCTGGATTACTGCAAGTCCTTATCATCAGGTTGCTACAACAAGTCTCTAAAGACTGCGCAACTGATCCAGGATGCTGCAGCACATGCACTGACAGGAATTTTAAAAATAGATCATATTTTTTCCTGTTTTTGTAAATTCATCTCTGGCTTCCTGTAAAATCCAGAGATGAATTTACAATCTTTCTCACTTATAAAGCTCTAAATGGTCAGGCTCCGTCATATCTTAGAGAGCTCATAGTGCCCTCTCATCCCACCAGAACACTGTGCTCTGAGAATGCAGGGTTACTCGTGGTTCCTAAAGTCTCCACATGTAGATCAGGAGCCTGAGCCTTCAGCTATCAGGCTCCTCTTCTGTGGAGCCATCTTCCTGTTTGAGTTCGGGAAGCAGACACATTGAAGAGCCGCCTGAAGCTTTCCTTTTTGATAAAGGTTGCTAAGTGACCAAAACCAGCACCGTATCATAGCCTACATACTACACATCCTGAGTGCAGAGCTGATCTTCAAGGCGTTTATGTAAGTGTGCTAGCCTGAGCCAGCCCTTATAGTTAGGGCTGGCTCAGGCTTGCGTTGGACCAGCCCCTAGTTAGGATGACATGGGTCTAATCTGCCGGGGGACTTCCAATGATACACCAAGCTCCTCTCTTCTTCTTCTTTCTCTCTATTTGCAAACATTCCTGTCCCATTAATGCATGTTACTAACTCCTCTGCTTTTCCCTCAAGAGCCTTTGTGCTCCCTTGTCTCGCAGATTCCCACAGATTGTGGTTGCGCCTGGACCATGGATCATGGTTGCATTGCTGCTGTGGTCCTGGCTGATGTCTACTACAACGACTATTACTATTAGTCATACCTCTGCTATTATAATACACTTACGATTATTATTAGGTGTGTAGTTAGCAGCGGTTAGCATTGTCGCCTCACAGCAAGAGGGTTCCTGTTCCGAACCCAGGGTGGGGAAGCCCTTCTGTGCTAAGTTTGGATGTTCTCCCTGTGTCAGCGTGGGTTTTCTACGGGTACTCCGCCTTGGTGACTCTAAACTGGCCGTAGGTGTGAATGTGAGTGTGAATGGTTGTCTATGTGTCAGCCCTGTGATAGTCTGGTGGCCTGTCCAGCCTCCCTGCAACCCCTACGAAAAATTACTGTTGCACACACATGCTATCATATTTCTATGAATATTGTTAGAATTGTCATTAGGTGGCGCTATGACCATATGTCAGTGTTGGCAAGTAGATGTCTTCAGGCCTGGACTCTTATTAGCCTGTGAAATTCAGGGCAGATTAGAAAATGCCAGTTTAAGTAAGTGCAGCTTCTTGTGTCATGCCGAAACGCTGAAATTTGGCGCACTACTAGGGAGACACCATTCCACGAAAACTCTGCAATTTGGCATCGTGAAAGTCTTGAGATAGGTCTGTTGAATCCTATAGGAGATTTGTTATGTTCCATACCTGTAAAATGTTTAAGGGGCCGTACACACGCCACAAACTTTGCATGGCGCACATGCATTCCTGTTGTGTACAGCGCCCGGCCTTGCATTTCTCAGATGGTTTAAGATGCAGCATGTGTATGGTTCCTAAAATGACATGTTCTCACATGACCTATGACATCATCTGTCAAATTAATAACTATTCTTCTGCAATTTAGCCTTACATCAGTTGGAGTGTTATCCTGGCCAAATTTGAAACAAATCCAATAAACCTTCAGGGAGGAGTTTGTAAAAATGTGCGGAAAATACCCCCAAAAAATAGACAAAACTCAAAATAGCTGACTATGAAACCCAACTATGTCTTAAAATATTCTTCCATGCTTAAAAAAAACACCAACACTGCATTTGTCTTTTGACTTATTCAGTTTAATGAACATTAAATATTTTATTAAAATGATATCAACTCTTTCAATGTGCCTGTTTTTGAGCTATTTAACAATTTTGGCAGTAAATATAAAAATATTTGCCTCTCTGGGCAGCACACCTCATGGAACAGTGCTTTTACAACATTTTATTTGTGTGTGAATTCCGTGCTGCAAAATCAAACATTTAACACACAGGCTACTGAACAGAACTTGGATGAACTGAGATGTAATCCTTCTCAGAACTGAAGGCCACTCGATGGGTAAACAATAACACGTGGCTGCACTCATTCAACAGCTGTACCAAGAAGGCACATGAAGGAGGGTCTTAGTACCGGCTGCTCGTGGTCTCATCAGCTCGCCTGAGGGTAAATTACCAGCTGTCAAACCTACTGCTCCTCGCCTTCTTCTCTTTGTGCGTTGTTGCCACGGTCTGGATCTTTGAGACGGAGGATGCGGATGATTTTACTCACTGGAAGAGAGCTGTAACAAAAAGAAGAAAAGCAACAAAGGTCTCAATGTGACCATGCCTTTGATGTTATGTGGCTGGTGGAAACTAAGCAGCATACTAAAACCACATGGCCTTTACTTGGTCATAGCTCATTTACTAAGTGAACAAACAGTAACTATTATTTATTCCTCAGATTCCAATCAGATCTGAGCATTGGGTGGATGACCAAGTACCCCACCTCTCAACTTGCAAGACTCAGCCAACGCTCTGGTGCCAGACAGCACAGACACAGGTCAGAGGTCCCATCATGGATCGGACATGACTCTAAACTGTTAAGGCCATTAAAATGAGATGATCACTGCTATTCACTTCACCTGTCAGTGGTTTTAGAGTTGTGGCTGTGTATGCCAATCCCGAGTAATTAAGTCAATAAATCCCATCTGGGTGGTCTAACTGCTTTGATATACAAGTATATAAAGAAAGAGATGTATCAGTGTTTACCCCATGCTCTGTGGCGTGAGGAAGATGAACTGTCTGTAGCGCTGACCAGCAGCCACCTTCAGCATCATGTCCATAGATATCCTCCTGTTCACCATGTCCTGATTGAAGAGAAACATTCATGTTATCTTCTGATAAATAAGGCTAAAACACAGTGAGACAGTTTCATGTGATGTCAAAGACCGTGCATATTTTCCCCTCTCCCACTAATAACAATTCAGTGCCATGAAAATAGAGATTATCTCAGTATGCAATACAGACACACTAACAGTATCAATATTATTACCATGTAAACATCGAACTCGTCAAGGCAGCGGAAAGGCGCCTCTGTGATGGCCCAAAGAGAGAGAACAAAGCAAACAGTGGAGAAGGAGCGCTCGCCTCCAGACAGAGAGCGCATGTCACTTAAGTCAGCCTTGTTCCCCTGGCCTGGCTGCACCTACAGAGGAGCAGAGGAGAAATCAGATTTCTTAGCATGAAACATTTTGACAGAAAAACATGGGAAAATAAGGCATAGGTTGAAAAACAGCGGAGTTGGCCTTCAACCTTGCACTATATCATTTACCCTGTCTTCAATAGACCAGCTGCTGCCTCTCACAGTTGTTTTGAACTGACCTACAGTTCACATGTGGTACACAAAATAACACTTCAATGTACATTTTTAGAGGCAAAATGAGGCTAAATTTTTGTCTGACTAATAATCAAACTTACTGAGATGGAGAGGGTTTCGTTCTTGTGGTCAAAGGTCATACTTCCAGTGTAGCCTCTCTGGGCCAGCATGCTATCAAAGTAGTATTTACAGCGAGCCGAGAGGAACCTAAGAGATGCAGAGAAAACAGATCAGACGGCAGAATGAAAATAAACTGAGGAAAACACAAATGACACAAATGTCACAATTACCACATTTTGTTTTTTTTGTGGCTGTTCTCCAGGAGACAATGCGTCGACAGCTTACCTCCTGAGTTCAGCGTAAGCCTGGAGTCTTTGGGCCATAACACTATCGAGACATTTAATGAAGCTGTTGAGGTTCTTCATTTGGTGTGCCATGTTCTTGTAGCTCTCCAGAGCCTCATGATACTGCCTAGATGAGGAAAGGACAGACAAGTGGCAGAAAGGTGAGAGAGAGGATACTTAATGGTTTTTAAAATTAAATTACTGATGTGTGTGGCTGTTGCAGTTTGTAAAGTTGAATGTTAAAAAATTTGTAGTAACATTTGATTAACAGTTTCCACTACTGTCATGACACTACATAGCAATCAGTGCACTGCCATCTGTTACCAGGGTCTAAGTAATATACCTCACAACCTCCTCACGGTCCCCCTGTTGTTCCTGCTGGGTCGCGATCTTCACCTTGAGACGGTTGATCTCACTGTCGAGACTCCTGGCTGTCCGTCGTACTTCCAGACGCTCTGGAGAAATTTCCGTTGCCTTGGCCACAGAGACCTGAATCAGCAGTGTGAAACAAATCATTAACTTCTGAGACTCAATACAGGTGAAACTGCAATGTATTTAAAATAACCAAAAACAAAATGGCATTGCTGTTGTTTGAATATTGTACAAACTGTACACCGTTCTGATGAGCTCAGTGTGCGTATAATCAAAGTATGTCTCCGATCTCAAACTTTAAACCTGCTTTGAAGACCCACATGATAACTTACACTGAAAGAGGACAGCTCCTCCTCTGTCTCGCCCTGTGTAGCTCTGTATGCGTACCTGAAGTTCCTGCTTCTTGTTTTCCATGTTGGCTTCGAGGGTCTCTATGTTGCGGAGGTGGCCACTGCGCTTCTCGTCATAGTGTTTCTTGTGATGCTTGCACTTCATCACCTCCTGATCAATCTTACTCAGCTCCTCCTGCAACAGGACAAAGAACACCAAGAGTCAACACATGAGCTTCACCCAGTACCGTTATAGAGGTAAGCTTGTTTTTCTTTCGTCACTGAGCTCTTCAGCAGAATCATTGCCAAATGGTTTGTGTTAATGTTCACTGGTGAACGGTAAATATGCTGTTCTTTTAAACTTAGCTTGTGTTGTTAATGTGCTAACTGGCTAACTAGCGCCAAGACGTTCTGCCGGTTTCCCTTTTTGAATGACGATTACAGACGACCGCAGTCAAAGACCGCCATTTCCGAATTTAACAAGTAGAATGACAAGTAGGGCTGTCAAAAGCACCATGAAATTGAGTTTGAATATTTTCGAATTAATTTAGTAGAGTTCAAATTATATTCGAATTTATTTTTTTATTTTTTTAATTAATTTATTATTACTATTATTTTTTTTATTATTATTATTTTTAAAAAAACAACACAAATATAAATAAGATGCTTATTGCTAGCGCAATATGAACGTGATACTCGGATGAAAACACCTGTTCTGACTGCAGTGTTTGGATACTGAAGTGCGCCTGTAGTTTTCCACCACAAGAGTTGATCCTGTTCGGCTCGTAGTAGTGTGTCATTCTGGTAACGTTTCATCTCTTCTTCAAAAAGGGTAGGCAGGGAGGCAGCAGGTGCACCACTCTCCCTGTATGTCTCCCCGAACAGGTCACACATCGCGGACAGCGCAGTGGGTGCTGTTGGCGCAGCGGGTCCTCCGTTCGTGCCTCTCCCTCCGTCTCTCGCAGGAATTCCACTGGATGCGGGTCCGTTGCGGAACAGCTGCACTAGTTATCCGCTGCGTGCACAGACGCAACCAACACGCATCTGGTGGAATTTGGGGGTCTGCGTCCCTCTCTGGCCCGGCTTGTGCACGAGCCATTTCTGCCCCAACGGGATTCGCCGTGATATAAGACGTTATTAATAGTATGAATTATTAATGATATTCGAATTGTCAAATGTAGGTTTGAACTTATAAAAAATATATATATTCGAATATATTTCGAACTTCGAATTTTTTTGACAGCCCTAATGACAAGTTTTACTAAATTAGAAAGCAAGGATGCAAATCGAAATCATTCTTTAATCCCAGTGACAACACATCTAGTATCTGGGCTTGGTCTGCTGTGTTACCTTCTTTGAGTCGGCCTCCTCAGCGACCATGTTGATCTGCTCTTTGTGCTGCTTGTACTCCTGCTCTGCCTTCTCGTACGAGGCCTTCAGCTCAGCCATCTGAGCTCGTGCCTCATCGTACTCAGCATGCTTGGAAGAGATCTTCGTAATAATCTCCTGAAGATCTTCCTCCTGTAGTAAAGTGATGACAGGCGCACATCACATGGAGCGTCTGTGCTGATTGCAAAAATACCAACGACTTGAACGTGAATTCTTTGCAGAGTTATTGTGGGACCTTTTCTTCAGTCAATCTAGTGAGATGAGCACAATTTGAGTCCATCATGTCTGATTAGTGTACTGTATGTGTTCTGTACAAACCAGGGGAGTGAGGTCCTCTGACTGAGGCTCCTCTGTGTTCTGTAGTTCTGTCAGTTCCAGCTGTAGCCTCGTGGCCTTGTCCTGGAACAAATACACAAACCACATGAGCAAATCCATAAAATATATCAGAGTCGAATACTACACAATTGAATTGGAAATCCATTTTTTATTAAGCAGTATTGATTTAAATCTTTTTTCAACTAAAAGGCAACTGTTTGTTGTATATTTATGCATCTATTTAAAATAACCGCTCTCATTAGATAAGGCATTACACTGTTATGCCAACATATTACATGTGCTTTTCAAATATCAAAGAAAAGGTGATGAATGTTGATTTGTGAGAAGTTTTACTTTGGCGGTCTTCTGCTCCATATGGGTTCTTCTCAGCAGTGACTCGTTCTGTTTGATGTTTTCATCCAACTTTTTCAAATGTTGCTGGAAGCGAGATTCCTGAGCTTTCTGGTTCTCTATCTCCCTCTGCAAGTGCCTGAGAGTGAAGAACCAGGACACAGAGATGTTAAGATAAAAGCTGTTTGCTTGTTCTGACACATACATCCTAATAATTGTAGCTATAAGAAGTCCACCATCTATAACTCTCTTTCTAAATGCAACAAAATAATACCAGTTCTTACCGCGACTGGTTCGTTGGGTAAAATTCAGGGTTCCCCATGCATTCATTTATTTGTGGCAGACCGCCATGTTGAAAAGATCTACGGCCACGTTTAGATTCTTTATTTATGGAGCTGGATCGTTCATTAGGAGCGCCGTTGGAATATATATACCGTTCGGTTATTCGTAACTCCACAGACGGAGCAGCAGAACAGCAAGCACAGTGAAAGTGACATTTAACCTTCAGGGAGGTCTTAAGGTCTCTTTCACTCACAAACAGCTGCTTGTCTCATCAGTGGATCTGATCTGATCAGCTCTGATTGCATCAATTGATCAATTATCCACCATGTGACCCAAAAATCCACAAACTGCTGTTGAAAGAAAAAAAGAGGAGTTCTGCCTGTGCCGTGTTCATGGACGTCTGAATTTAGAAAGGGGACACAACTGAAATAAGGACAGACAGGCAAGAAAAGGCAAACAAAGAAAGAAAGAAAAAGAGGAAAGTTAGCATCCCACCACCCGGTCGTCAACTACTGCCACACATAGACTGCAATTCTGTGGGAAACACTGAAATTAGTTTCACTGCCCACACACACACACACACACACACCTGATCTCCTCCTCCACATCTCCTGAGAGGTAGTTGGCTCTGGTCTGCTCAGCCGTGTAATTACGGTCATAGAAGATCTGATCTCCCTCCCTGGAAAACGCCTGGGTGCAGTGATGAGGAGGGTTTTTGCCCTGCATCACTCGCCGAGCCTCCGTTTTATTCTATGCGCACACAAACAGGCAGACACACACAATTAAAAAAACAATGTCAATGCACAAGATCTCCTGAACGATGGGGTTGGGTACTGGACACATTTGAACTAAAACAGCTAACTGTTCGTTACCTTGATGAGTAAGATGCTCTCTATACCGCGTTGATCAATCAGGCAGTTGGCTACAACTGGGTCCTCAATTTCTAGCGCTTGAAGCACGGAAGGGTAGTTAGGGTGATTCACGGCCCTGACACAAAGACAAAACCAACCAAGACCAGTTGAGTAAAAGTGACACTTTATATAAAATGTATACTTTAATTAACACAGGCTCAAAACCACCTGTGGTTGGCCTAAATTCCTGTCAGTTAATATGTACTCCAATCCACTTGTGGATTTCTTTGAAAGCGTCTTTATTGCCACAAACATGGCACATAAAGTGTGCTGTCATTCTGTTTGTAGTTTTATTGTAGGACTGTTGCGAGGACGCTGTGTAAAACATTTTAAAACTGGAGCACATTGTAACTAACATTGATTTAAGCTGACCAATGCTACTGTTCTCCATTAAGATGTACAATCAAACCTAATACTTTTTTCCAGGGCATGCGCTACTAAAACTAAGTGTTTGATAAATGTTTTTGTGATTACACATATCCTCACCTCGCTCTTGTGTCATGGACACGATGGAGAAATTCGCTGGTGATGATGGTCGGTCTACGGCCAGACGGTAACACTTTGGCCATGAGGCCCTGTAGCACCTTCTCATCGTCGTGGTTATCACAAGTGAAGGCCAGCAGTTGGCCTTTAAGACACACCTCCACAGACAGGGCCAGCTCTGGGTCCTTCAGGCTAATACAGTAACCTGTAGGAGGGAGGGAAATGTGAAAAGAGAAGGCAAGTAAAACGTGCGTTTTTGTTACAGATGCCACTATTCACTTCAGCATTTGACCTTTTTACTAGTCTTAAACCTGGGTGTAACATGGGTCTAACATCGCAAAGCTTTCAATAGAAGGAAGAAGACAGTTCATTATATCAGTTTGATCCCCAAACATTTTGAAAGTCTAGAAGAGTGGCACAATTAAATCATTTTATCCTCATTCAAGTTAGCAGAAGGCTAAACCGGGAGTGAGCCAAAAGTCTCCGGTGTGTTTTCTCAACGGGCCCTACCATGTGGAAGATCTGGGCAATTTATACCTGGGATGTCAAACTTTTTGGCTTCTGGGCCACTGACCCGATTTCATGGGAAGTATCCAGTTCTCTTTACAAATCCATAACTATAATTCCAGGCCAAGTGCTCTGTAACTCTGGGCGTTTCATCATACATGATTTTAAGATTCAAAAGGCTGAGAAAAGATTCAGACCTGAGACAACTGGACACCAAGTCTTACCCAGAGGTCCTCGAGGTTTGTGCTTGAACTGCTTTTTTCTGTGAGCTTCCTGGATGGCGTTAAGGAGTGTGGGCATGTGCTCTCCGAAACGCCGCAGGCGATTGGACCGACTGCTCTCCATAGTCTGCAGGTTCCTTCTGTTGGCATCGATGGACCTGTGGAGCACTTCCCGTTCTCTCCTGATGACAGAAGGCAGTGGGTGTTCTCATTACTGCAGTACTACAGACCAAAACATTTCCTACTAATTGGGCTAAGTTTGGGTTGGCTGCAGGGGATGCCAAGCCACCACTCCAACTGCTATGTTAATGTGTCATTTGTCTTGAACGCTCTGTTTTATTTTACCTGATCTTTCCTTGTTCTTCCTTGGCGCGGTTGCAGGCGTGCTCATACTGATCGATCTGCTGGCCCAGAGTGGAGATCTGGTGTCTCACGTTTTCCAGCTCAGCCTGTATCTCCTCCATACGGTTGGTCCTGGCCTGGCTCTCTGCTCCTGATGTCTGACTGATGCTAGAGGGATTTAACAAAAAAAAAAAAAAAAGGTAAGAATGACACTTGTGAGGAGGGTAAACACATAACAAATACATGTTTCAACTTAAATGCAGCGAAGAAGACATGAAAACAAGATGAGGTCGAACCTCAGCTTGAGATCGTTAATCCGTGAGGACAGCTGAACCTTGTCCTTTTCCAGGTCCCTCAGGTTAGCCTTGCATCTGTGGACAGTGACCTAGCTCACACACATAATTGAAGATCAGAATCACTGCTCAGTTACACAACAAGCGTCCCAACGATAACAGTACCTGCCTTAGATTATATCTGACAAGACAACGAGGCTGGAAGTTAGAATACACTGATTTTTATTGGGGTACTCATCTTCATTGAAAACGTATCAAGTTGTGTTTATGCTTGAGCAACCCTTGTTGCTATGGATACCATTCAGCACTGTAGACAAAAGCCTCATACGCTATTAAACAACTTAACTGAGGAGCCTCAGCTAAAAGGAGGTCACAACTCTCCACTGCATTTCCTTCGCCAACAGCTACAACATAAAATCGCTTCATGTGAAAGTGACTGAACCCGCTGTTAGTACAGTCTGACTAATGAATTGTCTGAACTCTGACCTCGCTGGACTTGAGACGGGTATTTTGTCTTTGGGACTCTGCCTTCAGCTCAGCACATCTGGGCTGGAGCTCCTGGACTTGCTGTGTGATCCCCTCCAGCTGGTCCTGGATCTGCTTGTATTTCCCCTCTGCCTCCTCGACCTTATTCTGCATTAGTACATAAAAACACACCAGAGAAGTGGGTCAGAGGACAGAGGAGGGCTGTGCATGGACAATGAAAAACTGGAGAGTGAGTTATCAAACAGAAGGTGTCATATAATTACTCGTAATTACTTGTTATAGTAAAAACACATGCACTTGATTTTTATGGTGAATACTAGCAGAAGTATCGTACCTTCCATTCGTCCACCTTCTCATCGTATTTCTCTGTAGAACGTCTGTCTGACTGCAGCTTCTCCTTTATTGGCTCCAACTCCTTCTCCATCTCAATCACCTGCAACATTACGTCACAACCAATACTAACTAGATCAATGTTCTTTTAAGTAATTATCACACTTATTCCATTTCATTGGGACCTGAGGGAGTAGATAAAGAGGGTGGAAGAAAAAAACAAGTCAGAAAATGATCTCACCAAAGCCCAAGCCATTTGCTTCTGCAACTCCTCCAGCTTGGTGTGCATTTCATCAAGTGACGCCAGGCTTTTATAACAGTCCTCTTTCTCCAGGTACTTCCGCTTCAGGTCTTTCAAGCACTGCAACAAGCCATATAACAACTGTATATCTTGTACATGCTTAAACAAATAGGAGTAGCTATGCTTAGCTGTCAAAGGAGGAAACACCCTATCCACCGAATCCTTAATATTGATAAACAGTATAATATAGTCCTGCATGAGCACACTTAAACCTGCAGTAACTATTTTTTAGGCCACCAGGGGGCAGTAGGAACAAATTATGAATGCTAAATTGCCACATCATTTCCTTTTAAGTTGATATAGTGAACTTGTTTGTTTCCTATTTACACATCTCGCAGTTACAGAGCAACACTATCATTCATTCTGGTCACCTGGCAAACATAAGTCCAACATTCGCTCTCTCTTAGCATGTCAATCACATGTCCTTAGCTTGACTGCTACTTTGCTGTGAGGCAAACTCACAGATCTGTACTTCAAAAAAGGTGGACAGGTGGAGGGCACCTGTTCTGGCTCTGATTATGGGTGACAAATAGTTCATTGACCACACTGAATCAGAGATCTGTGTGGGTACACGATAGGGCTGCAACAATTAGTCGACTAATCGATGACTTGGTTGAGTCATTTTTCATAGAAAAGTACTATAAAAGTGCCCCAAAATACTCTTATTGCAGCTTCTTACGTTCAAATATTGGCAGCTTTACACACTCGTCCGTGACGGTGAACTCAAACCCTTTGGCGTGAGTACGAAACAAGACATTAGGGGTTTGGAAGGGACTGACCGACATTTTAACACATTTTTCGATAAACTGATTAGTCGACTAATCAAAGAAATAATCAATGGATTAGTCGATGCTCTCCCAGAAAGAGAAGTCACGGCAAGTACCACCAGCTGGTTCAAGAGCTTTGCCTGGATGATGGTCGTTTCAAGGCTTATTTTAGGATGAGTCGAGGACAATATTCTGTTCATTGATCGCTCTGAGTTGGTGGTTTTTTCAACTCCAGGCGTTCAGGGAACAATGCAAGGCACTCAGCCACCCAAAAGCAGTGGGCAAAATGTTTCACTGTCATTGAAAACAAGTACAAAAAGCTGCATTAGGCTGCTAAAATGCCCTCAGTCTGATTGGTCCTGATAGTCCTGTTTGTTTTTTGGTAAATCTGTTTTCAGCAGCTAAATGTTCCACTATATTCACCAGCTAAAAACTATGTTGTTAGAGTGGTGGAAGTTAAGACAACAGTGAAGTAACTGCCAGACAGCTTTGTTATATATGAATGTGTCAGCCATACTGACTCTTACCTCACTGTGCTGCTCAACTTTGTCCTCTGTAACATTCTTGGTAGTTTTGATGTAGACAAAGTCCTCTCTCATCTGCTCCAGCTGGGTAGCTTTCATAAAAAACTGCAATAGGAATAGGAGAAAAAAATATCACTGTCAAAGATCACAAAATCAACAGATCAAAGATTCTCACTATAAAATGTAATCATATATAATTACCCTGTATTTGTCCCCCTCTCCTTTGGAGTGTAGGAAGTATTTGCTCATCTCTTGAGTGAGAACCGACACAGGATTGTTGACCTTTGTAAGAAAACATATTAATAATGACTTCCTTTCACCAGTAGCATAACACAGGTTTATCCAACTTAAACAACAGTGGGTTGTATAAAAGTGAACATAGCTCATACCTGTATGTTGAAATTGTCCAGTATGGATATCAGCTCTTCCTTTTTGGTCGAGACAACCTGACCTGTAAGAGGGGGAAAAAAATGTTAATGAATCCCTGATAATATTAATTCAAGCAGCTACCAGGAGTGGTAATTTCCATATAAATATAAATTCAGTTTTATTTATAAAGCCCATTATCACAAATCACAATTTGCCTCATTACTAAAGTAGTAGCCAATTAATTTTCTCATGTCCAACTTATGCCATCAGCTTTACCGGTGACCACATCTGTCCTTGTGTTCTGCATTTATTTAGCTTTTAAGGTCATAAATAGTTTGTAGGTGTTTTAAGGTGACTCTTCACAGTCTTAACCTGATTTGCTCCTCAGTTTATAGGTTCTCAATCCCTCTCGTGTTATTCTCAGGTCCACAGTGATGGCCGAACCATACACCTCATATTTGTAAGCGTCTCTTCCTTTGTTACGCAGGGTGATGGATACATCTGCTGAGCTGAGGAAACAGAGTAACACACATTAAATCTACTGAATATTGACAAGTGACAGACTTTAGAAAATACTTCTGCATGACACTTTGGACAATTTCACATTTGGAGAAAAGACAATATATATCGGATTACAATAGAGTTTCTTTAAAGGCGTTGAATGAAGGCGACAGGAGCCACTTGAGGTCATTATGATGGAATTTCTGGCTAAACTGACAGGCTCGTCAAGGCAACTACAACCTCCATGCTAAAAAGAATGTACATCACATGATGTGGTTGAAGGTTTACCTCTCTCCTTCCTTCACAAAACCCTTGAGAGACGATCCTCTGTTTGTTGCCTGTGCATTCCCGCCGAGGGCAACTATGAGAGCTGTCAGAACGGCGCTCTTTCCACCTGTCACACAAGCAGTTTGTGCACACATATTTTAGACACTACAATACAGGACGAAGAACAAACTGGAAGACAAGACAGACATACAAGAACAGAGGGTATTCCAGAAAACAGGTTAACCTTTAACAGGTTTATATAAAACAGGTTTACCAGTTTTATATAAAGTGACTTAAGTTTATATAAAAACATGATGTTAAGCCGTTACACAGATGAACTTAGGGCTGACATGATCTGATAAAACAACCAAAATATAAATATAAATAAGCCTAGCCATGAGCGGAGATTCCCTCTACTCATATGAAGCCAGGATAAATCATGCACAAGACTTAAAATGCTATTTTGTGGAGACTTTATTGTCTTCACAATTTATTGTTTGTTATCTGTGAAATTAAATAAAAGCTTTGTTTCCACTGACGGAAATGGTTTCATCTTACAAAAAAAGACCGCGTTGTGTCGTAACAGTTCCGGAAAGGTGCACATCAGTCTACAGCTTAGGGTACGGCAGCATTGATTCGACGCATAAGTGTAAATCCTGCATAAGCCTGTCTGAAGTGAAAATAACCACTTCTAATGGACGAACAGTGACGGTGTTCAATTGCCCCATGTGTTTCCATTGCAGCTCGTCCCACAGCTGTTGCCCGCTCGCCAAATACTGGACCCACTTCAAAAACTGTTGTCCACATCAGTCTCTTTGACCAGTTTGCACAGGGAAATAGGGTCAAGGTTGAAAAATGCAGAAGTTATCATTTAACCTCCCTCAAAATGGGTTAGGGAAATTTTGGGGCACCAGTTGCAAAACAATTCAGTTCAGTTAATCCTGTTTTCTGGAATACCCCATGGGTTACGTAGTTGCACTTACTTCCATTGTTGCCGACCACAAAGTTGACATTGGAGCCAAAAGTGAAGGGGCCGAGGAGAGAGTGGCACATGAAGTTCTTCAGTGTGATGCTCTCCACAATCCCTGCGTCACTCACCACCTCACCAGCACTCTGCAGCTAAACACAGGAGACCTGGGCATGTCATTGCACTCCAACACAATAGTAATATACAAGATTCTTTCTGTAACATTTTGACCAAAAATCAACAAGAAAGAAAGATGACGCACAGTCTCTGTATGGACAAGACCTACATGATGACATATGTCACAGCATGACAGTGACAGTACAAACCTGTCTATTCAGTAGGGCATCTTCCTGGCCACTGTCAAGCGCATTTTCATCCTCCTCGTCCTCCTCCGCTGGAGGTCTGAGCCGTTTCTTGGGATTGTCATTGACAGAGCTGCTTTTCCTTTTCGACATTTTGGGCACTGAGTCACCTAATTTGGAGGGAGAAATGAAACTGAAAGTAAACACAGCAGACTCTTTTGTAGCATAGAGTCAAGCTGCTACTTTAACTTGAAACAGCGACTCTTCATCTTCAGCTCAACGGCCATTTGTACCTGAAGCCGTCAGTCAGAGCAGCAGCCGCAGGTTAAACAAAAAGTGACCTCAGCAAGTTACTGTGGGTTGCTACGTTACAGAGCTAGCTTAGCCGGCTAACAGAGGCTACATGCTATGCAGACCGTTGACAAACATGTAGCCAGGCAGCAGCTGAGTATGTTGCGGTTAGTTTAAAGTCGTTGTAAGAAACTCAAAGGACTGGTGTGTTAGTTTGTGGAGTGAGTCCTTACCTACTTCCCGGCAATCGCACTCAACACAGCTAATCAGGAGGAGGACCACCGCTTGTCGAATTCGCGCCCACTATTTCCGGGAAAATCTCGCGTGGATAAACGAGATCGTCGTTTTTTCCCCCCACCGTGCCCGCGCCTGTGCCCTTACGACCCTTCACCAACCGTAAATACAGCACATATACATGTATATATGTCTATGAGACAGCAGCCCACAGGAAGCATGGCAGCCGCCGTGCTGCGTTCACGACATGTAGGAATTTAGGAAGCTTCTTAATATGCTGCGTTCATCACACCCTTGAACTGTAGGATTTCGTCCTCTTCTTCTTCTTCTTTTTTTTATTAAATATAAAATTCTTGATCGAACTTTATAGATACAGACAAGCAAGACACATTTTAAATGTAATCATGTTATCAGGTAACTTCTGCCTTCTGATTTGAATCTCGTTGAGCACTGCAAAACTATATTTCCCTACAAGAAAATATATTACTCTGTTCATATTTCTCAACTATTGGAAAATGACCCATACACTTTATATTGTGTTATGTATCATTTTAATACAGCATCTGGTTGGAAACCACTGCACTAGCATTTACAAGCTACATATAAGCAAGATTAATGACCCAAGCAAAAGGCAGCCATTATGATAAAGTCTGCTTTATTACATACAGCTCTTGATAAAATAAACTCTTACAGCAGGCTGCTTTTAACTGACTTTGTTATCACACAGTTCCTCACACATTATGAAACAGCCATCCGTAGCCAAGCTTTCAAAGCAGGCACAGCTACAGCACACTGTTGGCACCTGGCGAGTCTCCCAAGGCCAGGAACCTGTTGAGTTTGAACTCAAAGTCAATGGGACATTCACTGGGAGGCCTGTAGGTCCCTCTCATTGTTGAGCTCAGATAAGGAATGAGCGCACAGTCCTCTTCAAACAAGGCCAGCTTCTTTTTGTACTTCTGGCGAGTGTAGTCTGTGCTACTGGGGTTGAAAGCTGTAAAAGAAGAGACTTAATCCATTAGTATTTGACATAATAAATCATCCTTATTATGTTCCTTATTCACACACAACATTTTTTTGACCCAAGGCAACCTTGACATCGTGCTTACCTTTCAGATAGAAGGCCACATAGAAGAGTGAGGATTTTTGTATACTGAGGAAGGGATACTTTGGTTTGAGACACCCAACAGCTGTCATGGCCTTAATCACTGATACTGCCACACCCTATGAAAATAAGGCTTAACTTAAAGCAGGACAGACGTCACAGAGACTTCAGAAACATACCTATATTATATTAAATGATGTGTTTGAGTGTATCTCTGACCTGTTCCAGGTAGCCCAACATTGGAAGGGAGGTGAGAGACACAGGTTCACAAAGAGGAGGGACTTTGCTGGGAAGCCTCTGGTCCAAGTAGGTTTCAGGAGTCCTTGACAGATAAAATATCAACTCAAATTTTTACTCAATAGACTATTTAACATAGCCAAATGATACATTTCAGACTTTCAGATATCACTGACATGTAAAACTGAGTAAACCATGTAAAAAGAAACCTTTCTGATATACAAAGAGACAACTCACCTCAAGAACTTGTCCTGTTTCTGCTTCGTCTCAAAAATGTAGAGGCGTTCTCTGTATTCAACAGCATATTTCACCTTTCCTTGGACCAGGGCTTCGTACCTGAGGACAAATAAACCTTCTGTGAATAGCAAACTATCTAAAGATCGCAGGCAGTACGGAAAAAATCAGACAAAAATTAAGTCCTATTGATATATTTATTCTATGTGTGGGGGCATGTAGTGTGACACTCTATACGTCACAGTTTTCTCAACTTCACTTCTTTTTTTTTTTGACCGATTATGTATGAGTTAGATTTAAACTTTTACTGAGGTAAATAGTGTACCTTTGCTTTCCATCCAGATAAGTGACCGGGCAGAAGCCCTTCATCTCAACTTGCTGCGGAAACCTGTCCTTCACCTGAGTCTCAGTTAACGGTCTCGGCAGCAGGTGGGGTTCTGGGAGAGTGTGTGGGCAGCCAGGAGGCACAAACTGATCAGGAGTGGTCAGGAACCGCTGTGGTTCAGAGAGCAACATAAGATAGTTGTTTAGCAGTTCAGTCACATATAACATCATTTATTTGCATGTTAAATCTGCTATTATAAATGTTTTGTTTATCTTGCATAATTTCCCAGTACGCCTTTGACATCCGTGTGCTCCACTACACTCACCTCCAGATGGTCTTCGCCACACATCTTGTAATAGAGCCCCGCGTACTCTGCCACATGAGTTAAGGCTGCAGTTTCTGAGCAGTCCACCAGGTGGTGGTGTAGAGCCAGGCAGACGGGGCAGTACTGACCAAACTGTCCAAGCCCAGACTGCAGCTCCGTGGGTGTGATGCACAGTCTGTAGAGGCAAGCTGCTTGTCCTGGAAAATTGAAAAAACATGGGAAAGGATTCATTAATGCTCATCATTTTAAAGAGGAACTCTACCTGGTCCCTATTTCCTCATGTTTTTGTGTCTTAGTGACTAATGGAGATGACAAATTTTGAAACTGGTTGAGTATTGAGAGAAAAAGAGTGCAGCTGGTTGTGACAACCCGCTGAGAGTGACTTACCAGTTGTGACAGACTACCACCTCCATAAATGTAGGTTGAAGTACTCATTCGGTCAGGTAGGAAGTATTTACCAGAATGTGTTACTACCATCTCCAAATTTGGTTAAAAGTATAGACTAGGCATGTCTCCTTTAAAAATTATCAATTAAATGCAAGTTTTCAATACATACAGTATTTCACAGGTTATTTTACTTAAGGTGTGAAAAGCCTTGCTGAGCTGATGTGTGGATAAGCCTCTCGTACTTACTGCTATGCATCCTCTCCAGGTAGCTGTGAATATACTTCATGCTGATGCTGACCTCCTTTATAATTCTGTTCCAGATCCACCATTTGCTCTTTAAGCCATCGACCGGGATCCAGTTCTGACGCTGTTGTTGGAAGTGTCGCCTCACATGCTCTATCTCTTGCTTGTAACGGGAGTTACGAACGTGGAGGATCTCGGAGCTGTCGTGCATCAGGTGAGGCCTGCAGTGGGAGGAGAGAGAAGGGGCAGGACGTGTTTAATTACTTAAACTTTGAAGGTTTGCGATTTCAAGCAGCTCTCAGACTTGTTATTTCTGATGTGTACTTATTGTTGCCAATGATGTGAGTTCTCTCACTTGTCGGGTTTCATCTTGTCCACAAGGCCTCTCTTGTGCACCTCCACCGTGTCCAGCTCCAGCTCAACTACTATCATGGGAATGATGCTCTGAGACCCCATCAGCTCTGCCTGCTTAAGTGTCTTCGGAAAGCCATCTAACACGTACCTGGGATGCCAAACAAGTAAATATGGTCATCAAAAACACCCTCGAGCTGGAATTACAGAGTAAGAATATATTTTTTGTCTTTAAAAACAAAAAGCACACGTCAGTTATATTACAGTAAAAGATCTTTTCACACCTTTATGTTCAATAATTCTCAGTAAATAAATGTAATACATGTCCTGCTTACCCTTTTGTGCTGCAAACCGAGCTCATGAGCACCACCTCCAGACACTGTATTGCCAGTTCATCAGGCACAGTGAGTCCCTGGGAAAGATGTTTTCTCATCTGGACAGCCAGATCAGTGTTCTCACGATCGTTCAGCACCATACGCATAACACCATCAATGGACAGACAGGCCAAACCATATTTCTGAGCAAACATCTGGGCCACTAGAGAGATAAAGGACAGTGTCAGAAATTAAGACCGAAAGAAATGAAAGAGGAGAAAGAGAAAGTGTAAAAGAAAAAGTCACCAGTGGTTTTTCCAGATTTGGGCGGTCCAACGACAGCCATTTTGACAGAAAGGGACTTGGTGGGCTTTGGCTGCCTGAGGTACCTCAAGGGGTTCAGCATAAATGTCTTGCGGTTCTCCTTAGATGCAAAGAAGTAGATGTGCTGATGGAAGATCAGGGGATATGAGGTATTGAGAGGCCACTGGAGAGGCTGGATCAAATCCCTCTCTTTGTATTGCTGCAGAAGGAGGATAAAACAATATGTTACAATACAGTTTGTGCAGGAAATTTCACAAATTAACATATCTTAAATAAAAATTATGGCCTCATTCCACAGATGTTAAAAAAGACACAGTGGTCATTCTTAAATTGTACCTGTACGGGATCCCAGCACCCAAAGGTGCTGTGGAGCTTATACGAGGAGAGCAGCAGCATATGTGCCAGCCTGTATGAGATGGGTTGGCATTGTTGGAAGAGTGACTCCCTGTTGGTCAGCAGGGGTTGGATTTTCTGGAGCAGGTGACGTTGCACAAAGCGGGGCTTGCGAGATGCAGTGATGGATACTTTGGGTATGTTTTGTTTACTCAGGAGCTCCTGATGATAGAAGAGCAGAGCAGACTTTATGAGCATAGCTAGATAGCATCAGATAACTTAAGGTAAAAAAAAAGTAACACTTAAAAGGGACAGTAAGGATCTTTTGATCTTTTTGAAGCGAGACTCCATTGAGAAAAACAATGATTTAACATCGCTCGACACAGGACCTGCCGCTCTACTGCTGCTTCTGTCAGGTATTTTCTTTGTGTTATTGTGTGACTTAAATGGGTTAAACTCTGGCCCGCCATCCACAGCAGCATGCTGACTGACATTTGCTGTGTGTAGTACACTGACTATGGATAAGTACCTCATACAACCCCACTTCAAAAGATCCAAACTACCCTTTCAAATCATCCGATTTTGCAGTAACATCTAATGACGACAATTTGTTTCACTTATTACCGTGTCTCAGCCATGACTCAGACTATTGTAAAAGTAGTCTGAATCCTGACTGTGCCCAAAAGTATATATTAAATAATAGCAGAAATTATGTGGGTGAGGTAACCAAAAAGGCCCACGCGTGTCTGGCCAGTTGTTTACCGTCACTGGGTTTTGTGTCTTTGTACCATGACAGTAGTAAGGCTGTTTTCATCCGTCACGTAACGTTCTGATATCTCCATCTTCAGCCTGTCAGACGCTGCCTCCTCAGTCTCCTCATTTTCCCTGTCTTCATCATCCTCTTCTAAAGGAAACTCTTCCTCCAGCGTGGCCTCTATCTCATCCTCTATGTTGCCTGCAGCTTCATCCTCTTCATCTTCTTCTTCACCCTCATGATATCTGAACTGATGAGTTGGAGACACGAGGAAAAAGGGGTGAGCAGTGATGAAAAGAGGATGGAAGTAGTTGTAATGAGTTTGCTTACCTTTGCTTTGGCTTCCTTTGTGAGTTCGATCCTTCTCTTGGCAATGTTCTCCTCCTGCACCAAACATATAGCTATAATTGTGCCAGATACTCACACACCATATAGACATTGTCAGGACAGACAGCAGGAACTATGACAACAAACCTGGCTAAAAAACTGAGTCTAGCAAGTCTTCACTTGCTTACCCGATTCTTCTTTTTTAGGTTGTGAAGGAGGTTCAGCTGTGTTTCGCGGTGGTTGCGACGCTCATGCCAGCTTTCCAGGTATGTCGGCAACAGACGCTTCTGAACATCTTTGACATCCATCGCCATGATTACTACAATGTCAGGGAAAAGGTGCCGCTGCAACATGTACTGCACATCATCGGTGTTGCAAGGGAAGCCCTCCAAAATAAAACCCGTAGACCTGCAGAGGGAAAATATTAGGGTCAACAAATACCTTGGGCTGCCAAAACCATGCTACATGTAGGCAGTGTACATAAATGCACAAAAAATGAAAAGGCCTAAATAATGAATTTAGGTAAATAAAGTGTAAAATATGTTTGGAACTGTACATGTGTGAAAGGTCTGCATGTGAGCTAAGAGGTGAGAGATGCAGTAAGGCAGCATTAGCAATTTAGAGATGTCATGATAATTTATTAAAGAAAAACGTTGACATTTTGAGTTGGACAGGAAGTTGCTAGTGGTTAGCTTAGTTATCTGTCTAAAGTATCCACTTTTCCATAAAGCAAATTTACCAAAATGTCAAACTTTTTCTCTAAGGAAGGTAGTAGGAGGGGCAGGAAGTGTGTGTGTTTTTGTGTGTTTGTACAAATACTTGTATGGTTCTTGTTTCCAGTATGGAGCGATAAGCATATCCAGGATCTGTGGGGTCAGTTGATCTCCATCAGACAGGAAAGCTTTGATTGCCTTCTCTTCATCAGTCAGGACCACTTTCTGCTGTAGACACACAAAATACAAAATAATTCAGTGGCAAAATTTCAGAATTTACAACAGTTAAAAGCACCAAACACAATACAGGAAATCCTTCTTTGGAGAAAATGAAGCAGGATTGGAAGCCAACCTCCATGTCATTCATGTTGGCAGAGGTACCCTCCGTCTCGTCCTTGTTCTCCTGTCTGGCCTCCGCTATTTGAGCCTCCAAGTCCTCAGGAGACTCCTCTGAAGACTCTACCTCATCAGCACAAGGTACCCGCTTCTTTGTCTTGGCCATGATGAGCATCTGGAGTTGCTCCCTGAACTGAATATGGAAGATGCCAAGCTGCTGGGCAAGCCACTCACCGTGAGTGGTCTTGCCTGACCCTCGGGTGCCGAGCAACAAGATCCGCAGGGCAGGAGGCTTGGAGAGAAGAAGATAAGAAACTTGTTAGGGGTTTTAGTTTTACCAACTACAACTTTTTCCTTTCCTCTCATGACAAGTTGTACCTTGAGAAGCTCCGTCTGTGCAACAAATTGTGCAGGGTTTTGATGGAAGGAGTCCCTAGCTTCTAGGCTGGAGAAGTAAAAGGTCTTCTCACGGTACTTGGCTGCAATTTCGTCCGTACAGGGCCGCAGGATGTTGTGGTTTTTTAAGGACACAGGGCAGAAGTGCTGGGTATCACCTAATACTCTCTTGAATGTCGTGTCCCCCTGCTTTCATTGAGAGAAATGATATGCGGTTTAAGGTCTGTTTATATATGTATCCTCAGTATCTTCAATTATCAATACCATTATACATCTGTAGTTTTAAGGGACAGTTATCCTCAAAACCAAAAATCCATATGTTTCCTCTTAACCTGTAGTGTTATTTATCAATCTGGATCGTTTTAGTGCTCAGTGTTGAAGATATTGGCCGTACTGTCAATTGTATCACCGCACAGAAGGAAGTGTGCATCTACTGCTAACTCAGCTAGCATTACTGAGCTAACTAACATTACAGCTCAGCCGAGGAGGACGCCATCAAATCTTTCCATCTCGCACTGTCACAAGCATGAACATCTCGTCCATGAGTAGATTTACACTTCCTTCAACATGGTGATGAGGTTGCTGGGTAAAGTTTGGTAGAAAGAAAATAGTCCCTACATGAAACTGATCATAACGAGGTATTTGGATTATCTTGAGTAACTGGGTCAGGACTTCTGGAAAGAGACATCACTGTTGAGTTTTCCAAATGTACCTTTCCGTGCTTTGAAAGCTGAGAGCCACCTAGTTCCATATATTCGAGAGAAGACAGACATCTCTACGGCTGATATATCCAACACTCTTGACTGATAAATAGCACTACAGGTAAGAGAAAAATGTGTATTTTTGAATTTGGGTTGAACTGTCCCTTTCAAGTCAAAAACACTTCTGTGTTTACTGACTTCATCCTCCTCCTCCTCCGCTGCGTCATTGTCACTGCTGCCTTCCTCAGCTCTCTCCAGCTCAGCTAAGGCCTTAAAATCCTCCGCCTCTTTTTCCAGGTCCATTGCTGACAGTTCAGCAGACACATATTCAAAGGGTTCTGAAAATCATGCATGTAAACCAGATTGGATTGGGATTTTTTCTCTAGTAGCATCTATAGAGCATTCTGACCAATTAAAAGACATAAGGTGTGTGGTGTACGGGACACAAGACTGATACTTCAAAGTGTTACGCTCACTCTGCATCTGAAGGACCATCTCTCGGAGCAGCTCCTCGGGGCTTTTGTCACTAATCTCCAGTACTGAGTGGGGGACAGTTAGAGTGGACTGCATTTGGCTCCATTCGGACTGAAACTGTTGCAGTTGCAGTTTATAATCATTCATCTCTGGGCCATCTGGATAACCTAAGTCCCAATCATCAGGCAGTACCACAGCTTGAGCAACACAGAAAAGCGAAGGAGAAGGAGAGTGTTTAAGATGGAGGGAAAGCATTTTTTCAGTTTAATGCAAATTTTATAGTTTGTAAATTAAAAAAAAGGCATTTGAAACAACAGAATGTAACAAAAATATCACACCTTCCTTTCTGATTGTGTCAGGATGTGCAGGGCTGGTGGTGTCGGATTGCTCAGGATTTTCTACAAAGGAAATTAACAAATGCTTTTAAAACAAATTCTACAGGATCAGGGAGCCTTTGTTAATTTGGGCTCCTTCAGGCAGAAAGATTGGTACCTTCGGACTCCTCTGCAACTGTCTCTAGATTTATTTGCTCTGCAGACTTGGCCTCTACCTCTGATTCCTTTTCCTTCTGGTTCCTTAGATGGAGAGAAATTAAGCACAAGAACCAAAGCTGGTTTCAACAGTCCATTTCAGATATTTGTAACTCATAAAAATTGACAGCATCATTGCACCTGTACTTACAAAGCCTGCTTCTCCTTCTCAGGTTGTTCATCCTGCAGTTTCTTTCTGACTGCTTCGTCCACGCTCTTCTTGTTCGTCTCATACAGTCTCTTCAAAACTGTTCAACACATTGAGGTACAACATTACATGACAGAACTGTGGTGTAGACTCAAGTGTATTAAATGAAACATGAATTGTTTCTGTGTCTCGTACCCTGATTGCTATCACTGTCTGTCAGACAGAAGAGGATGTCTGGCAGGATTCCAGCTTGCTGTAGGGCATCCATTTGGGAAAAGTTCTTGGGAAAGTTGTCAAGCACCCAGCCGGTCGTGACATTTGCAGCAGTGTCAGCCTCTTCAATCTGTAACAATCATATTGTTAGTAACACCGCCGCAAACTGTTTGTAGATGTACCACCAGGGCTGAGTATCATTACGCGATACATTAAAGGTATCGACCGAAATAACCAAGCACCACGTAGTATCGAAACTTCTCCAGTCAACGATACCTGCATTCACTTCCTTTTGTACCCAGTTCTAGAAACAAATCACAATGTATGTATGATTTTGCTTGCAGACAATGGTAGCAACATGTGATTGGCCCACTACTTCATGCAGTCAAGCATGTCAAGTCAAGCACGGCATACTTGATGAATGAAGTTGGCTGTTCGACGTGCTTGGATGCCATCAATATGTTCAAAAGTATGGCCATACTGCACACCTGTGGCGTCTTACAGATCTGAATGCTTCCATTCATATAAAGGGCATCGAATGAGGTCCTCTATTGGTATCAGTACTACGTTAAGGGTACTGGTGTTGTAATTTTTTGACTGACACCCAGCCCTATGTGCTATACTTCTCAGTCCCACTTCAAAAGCCCCAAAAATGCAGCTGCCACGTTTCACATTACCTCTTTAATATGCCTCTCCAGTACCTCAGCATACAGGCTGAGGGGAGATGTGCTCATGTGTTTGGCTTCTTCCAGCGCAGAGAGCACTATGGCTTGTACCTCTGGGTGATCCTTTGTTACTGAGAACAGCAGAAAACATGTGCACATAAATACATTGCATACTCCCACACTGAGCTCCAAAACTCTGAGAGCAAAATATAGCTTGACCAGACTATCAGCTGTGGTGTTGACAGTAGATGAGAAAGATTTTTGCCATTTGTCGAGAGACAGAAAAGGATATCTTACCTTCTGCATTATCAGTTTCATCTGATGAAATAAGATATTAGAACATCAGTTATGTGTATTACAGTATAACTCACATGTTCAAATGATGCTTTAACTTGCCTGAATTCTGTTCGCCATCCTGCTCCTTCTTCATCTTGACTCTCTCTATAGCCACCTGTGTCGTTTCCTCTTTGATTTGGTCAAGCCTCTCCTGCTTAACCTTGGCCAGAACTGGCTGCACCAAAACCTCCATATCAAGCACCAATGCATTGTAGTGCTGAGCTAGAAGCCTACACAGAGTGCTCTTTCCTGCCTGCGGAGGACCGATGATGGAAACTCTGCAAGGGGGCCTGGGCATCGGAGGAAGTAAGTACCGTCGGGGGTTTGTGACAAACTTCTGGTAGGCCTCCTGAGATGAGAGGATGTACAGTTTGTCCTGGAAGCTGGAGGGGGTTGAATCGAGAGTTCCATTTAAAGTTATCTGATAGATTTTTCACCTGGCCATAGCTTACAGAAGATCACTCACCCCACACAAAATTCAGGCTTGCCAGGAATGAGCTTGCCCTCCTTCAGAGCAACAGGACAATTTCGGCCCCAGCGGCTCCTTCTCCATCTAAAGCCAGGGGCCACTGTCCTGGAGGAGGACATGATTCTCATCAGATCGTCCTGGAAAAGAGATCGACTCAGGATTAAACAACTTCTAGTTCTGTTTGGAGTGGAGGGAGTTTGGGCATCATAAAAATGTGTGTTTATAGCTCAAATATAGGTTGTTTCAAATGCTGATGTTTTGAAAAATAAAATATGAATATGGTCAATAATGGCAGACTGTATTAATGTCCTGGGGCAATTCTTCATCATCCGTCTGGTGGAGAGGGACTGGAATGCAGGGACTCATTAATGCCATGGATCCAAGACAGGACATTACAGACTGGAGACAAAACGATCAACAAAATAAAGTCAAACACACACTCCACACAGCCAGCACCAGACTAACATTACCTACTTATTAAATTAGCATTAGCTTATTAGCATGTATTTCCTGCAGATGGTTCATTGATCCCTGGTGTCTTTACCGAGTGCAGCTCTTCAGGTGAGTTGTTCCCATCCAGCTCCAACAGGTAGAGGGGGTTGTGGTGTGTGATATAGTCCTGAAAAATATATCAATTAATTTATAATTTACTGGCTCTCACACACAGGTGGTTTTCTAGATAAAGTTTTTATATAAAGGCTGCATCTCTGACAGCACTGATCCAAAGTTGACAAAGCTCAAAAGGATGATGAAATTTGGCTCTGCACTCTGGCATGTAAGAACAATACCCCTGATTACACCATCAGAGCTGTCTGAAATTTATTACGTAACTGCACATAATCCAAAGGCAAAGGTTATTATTCATATTGTGTGAGAAATTAATGGCTTCATTTTGAAAAATAGCCGTATTATCAGTGGAGTAACATGTTTACTTTACTTCTTAATTAATGTGTGAGCCGATTAGACATTTTTGGAGCCCTGGGTAATTCACCTCCAGTGGCCTGAGCATGGTGTCCTTGTACATTTTGATTCTAGAAAAAGCATTTCCGGCCAAATTCTCTGGTGTCCACACCATCTGGTCAGTAATATCCTTCTGGAGTTCTTCTCCCCCGACCTGCAAACGAAAAAAGAAAAAAAACCCACCCAGTTTGTTTCGTATCGTACATCCTGGCGTGATAGCTTTGTGATCATAATTATTCATTGGAAAAATAAACTAAATTAGAATTAAAAAAAGTTTTTAAAAAAGGGCCAAACTCAAACTTTTTGCTGTTTCCAAATAATACAACATAATAAAATTGGGTACTGAAGGAAACAGCATAAAATAAAATATTAAATAATAAACCAAATTACTCTAACACTAGATCAAGGACAGGTTAAACCCAGAGGCAAGATGTGTTTTCCCATACCTGCTCCTCCTCATCCTCAACTTCCTCATCCTTGTTCTCCTTCTTCTTGTTAAACACCTCCTCACGCTTCCACTGATCCCTGTTGTACAGCTGCCCTGTCTCTGGGTGCTGCTTCAGACCTGACAGCCTGTGGATCAGGTCCTTGTCAGCACACTGGTGGAAGATTGGAGAGTTAAATTCATAATCAAAACAACCCCAGATGTGCAAAATTGTCTTCAGAATATCAACATTCAAAGTTCAGATACTTAAAATGTTAATTCAAAGAAAGAAGATATTGCTTGAATCAGTTGTTGCCTGATGCAGTGCACAACCCTAAATAAAGGAGATGTGGGTAACCTTGATGTTGATGATGAAGTCTGGTGCTAGTTTGAGGTTTTTGATCAGCTCAAGCTGCTCATGAATCTTCAGATGCTCTTCTGACATGAATGGTAGGCAGCTCAGTACATACCCTGTATTGCAACACATATGTTATCAAATTCAAGATGTGGCAGAGCTCACACCGCAGTGTTCAAATGACAGGTTGCCTTGTAATCTGTGCAATTTACATACATAATCACTGCACTAAAAGAGTCACGATTTACCATAGTGCTCCACATCTGTTGCATTAAGCCTGTCAAGAATCAGCTGGAGCACCATGTCTTCTGGTACACTTCTCCCCTCAGATAAAATATTCAAGAGCTAAAATGGTCAGAAAAAGTGATTCATACACCATAAAAAAATATGTGGAGCACATTACATATAAAAGAATCGGTTAACTTTTCCATCTTGTGACATAGAAAATGACACTCACCTCTAGGCCTTGCTTTGTTTTATTTCTAATGTGTGTGTTGAGCACATCTGTATCTGAAATATTTACAAAAGCTGATGAGAAATATCTGAATTGTTTTGGAACAAGGACCAGAAATACAGTGAGTGTACTTACCATCAATTAAGATGCACTTCCAGGACTCTGCAATGTTTTTGGCCAAGGTGGATTTGCCAACACCCTGCCACAAAACAAGACACAAAATTGATCTGCAGTCACTGGGTCATGGAAGGTATTAGAGAAAAATGGGTGTGCAGTGGTTCAATTGTGGGGGCTGGTGGCAGCACTGTCCACAATGTTAGCGATGTGTGTGTGTGTGTGTGTGTGTGTGTGTAAAAGAAACAGAAATTACCGGTCTTCCAACTATGATGAAGCATGTGGGTTTGGCAAGAAGACTCTCTCTCTCGGCTTCATCTTCTATCACTTTGTCCACGAAACGGTCTCCTTGAGCTGAACGTTATTAAATTAAAATACACAGACACAATCAACAGTCAATCGACCGTCAATTTCCTGCAACATATCTGCCGACCTAGCTAACTATTCGGCCGTTAACGTTAGTTTTGAAATGATAAAAGCTGTAAAGTTAAATGGTCATAATCAATTGCTGTCATTTCAACATAAAGTCACTCACCGTTAGTTTGGGGCATTTTTATATCCCGTTTTTAACCCGTTTAAACTTTTACCATCGTTCATTCACAAGGATAACTGCGCTACCTTTACGTAGCCTAACGTTAGCCGCACACGGTTACCATAGCAACCAACAAACTGGGAGAGCCTGGGGTTAGCTTTCCAATATGAACCTGCTAATGGTACAGCTAGTTAGCAACTTTATGGCTCAAAAAAATAATTTGCCGCGTTGGTAAGTGTCTGTATTCTCAGCTGTGAAAGGTTATAAACACCCATAGCTGTTATTTTCGAGTCATGATACAAAAGCAAAGACGAGTTTCAATTATTAATCGCGTTTTCAGCCGTCGAGCTTTTTGGCTCTGCGAGCCACCGTATCAGTTGACTCGGGAGCTTTCATGACAGTCACCTGACTCAAACAAACGTTGCCTCCTGTCATGTGCTAGCTGTAAACACTTGGGGAGGCACAGTTATTGAATTGAAAACGTTTAAAGAAGTTTATTTAGACTACCAGAGGAGATGCATATTATTATCTCCGAGGATGATTTGTGGCTAACGCAGCTGGCTAGCTAATTTTATGGTGAGTATCGTTACTTAGCTTGGAAATAGGGAAGCACATAGTGGCTAGCTTTGCCGGGTTTGACTGTGTTTACCTTGTTTCTTTCGAGTTTTATAAAGTATGTGACATTGCAGATATTCATTGTGTGTTTCGTTCGCTTTGCAGCTCTTCTGCTGTCTGTTTTGAATTGTGACTGTTGGGAGAATAGAGGAATAAAGATGCCTCAGGCAGTAGCTACCATCAGTGGGATCCAGAGGATGGTTCTCTATGAGACCAGAGCCGTAAGTCTGTCATGATCTTTATGCTGTTATTATCACTGTCTCACCATGACTCACAACACAGCTTGTTCTTTGGTCGCAGCTGCAAGTAGCCAACACTTCTCTCTAAATTACATCACATCGCCACCATGTTAAAGCTGCTTTTTGACTGTCCTGATGCCTCCTGAGCTGACTACAACAACAAGATGAAAAAATGCAGATTTTTCATATTTTATTGATCAGAGGGAAGTTAGTTTAGTTTAGTGTATTTGCACTAGCATGTATAGATAATATAGGGAAAGAAGTTAAAGTTTAAAACATTGTGCAGGAGGGGTTAGGAGCCAAAAATGGCTTATGAAGATACCTCCCCTATTAAAAAACAACAATTATACATAAAAAGAAAAAGACTGAAATGAAGATTGCATAACTGAATAAAAGTTCCAGAGTAAGAAGTGTCACAAAATTGTTAAAGATGTACAATTTACAACTACAACAAGAGAAACCCCCCCACAAACAAATTACAAATGAATCACTGAAGGGTCCTTTTCAGATATTTTTCAATAACGATAATGTAGATGATGACTGTAGAGATGGAAGAAGGTTGTTCCTAAAAAATGGTCCTCTGTATTTCAGTGAATATTGATTAAGAAAAGTCCAACAACATGGAAGATAAAAGTCCTTAGAGTGTCTTGTGGAATATGAGTGAATGTCTGAAGAAGACTTATAATGTTCTGGAAAACTTGAGGCAAGTCAGGAGTGAGACGTACATATTTATGCATGAATACATAAGTCTGCTATATGTTCACATTAAAAATTGAAGCCAAAGAGTAGCATTTTTAGCAAAGCTATTCACTCTAAAAAATGTCTTTTGAATTAGAAAAATCTGTAAAGTTACATAATCACGCCTCCTCTGTATCCTCAGACACCTGCTTTATAATCAGGTCCAGACATTTTCTCTGTAGACTGACCTAGCCTAAGTTTATGCCTCTAATATGATGATAACACCTGCTGATACAATGTGGGGCTAGGGACCCGTCACAGTCACAGTCTTTCCCAGGTCTCATGAAATTGTCTTGCAAAGACAGAACTGTTATTCTGTACAGACAATATTCAGGACAAATTTTCCCAATTTATCTGGATGTCCAAATCGCTGACTGCCCAGTTCAGGCATGCTCGGAGGCCAATTTTAAACATCCTACAGCTTGTTGTCCAAAATACTATTTGTGGCCCACCACATAATATTGGTTAAACACGGAAGATCACAAGCAAGATCACTTTGTATTGTTTACGTTCACACTGGCAGGACTATCATACAGTTTGTAGACACACACCAAGTAGGAGCTCTGCGGGCAGAACTCATGTTCTTTTTCATAAACAGACGGTAAACAAGCAAACAAATGGTTACCTAACAGGTATTTTCTGCTTGGTAGCAGACATGGCCACAGCAAAGAGACGTAAAGTCGGCAAAGAGGCCTGCTGATTTCAGAAGTGGTGTAAAGTTGAATGCTTATTCTGTGAAAGAATGAAACAGTTGCAGTTGTCTCATTTGTATGGGATATTATGATAACATAATAGCCCATATGGAGCCAGAAGCAGCTGGCCCACATGTATTTCCACATTATGTAATCTGGCCCCCATTCAGAAAAGCTGATTGAGTTAGAGTCCGGTCCATCTCTAACAGCCAAAATCTATCACTTGCCATTAAGATTTATCTCTCCTGCTGAACTGTGTACCCTAGTGATGGATTTCCTAATCTCACTGATGTGAGAAAGCCACGCTCAATCTATGATTTTTAACATTAAACAGAAGTACACAAACGTAAACAGTGCAGAATGTATAGCTCCTGTAAGATATTAATTACCTTTCACTAAACACTAGATGGCAGCAAAAGAGTATTTGATGATTTGCTACTCTCAGTATACCGGTACCCCAGGCTATTTTTGATTTACCATCACTTCCATAGGGTCAATTATGGGATCTAGACAGCTAGAATGATTGTATTGTTCTTCACAAAATTACCTGTATTATATTAGTTTAGTTTTGATTAGGTTTGTGCATATTTGGTATTGTTAACTGCACTTGACAAATTCTTGTGCATCCGTCTTTGCTACTTACCTAATTGTGTGTTGTTTTGTTTTGCCGATCCATTTGTTCTTCATTTTGTTGATGACTTAAAATTACACCACTGGTAAAATAAGTGTGTGCTGTTACAGTGTGATTGATGGCTGATTAGTAGTCACAAATCAGACAACAGATCTGCACACTATATTAAAAGCTACAGCAGTTTTAACTGTACAGTGTTTAACTTAACAGAAATCTTCATCGGGCCTTCGCCTTTTGATACAGTGTGCAGATCTTTTGTCTGACTCTTGCCTTTGTGTGATTGTTTTTTCAACTATATCCTGTAGTCACAAACATGGTAAAGCAGGGACAGTTTCTTCATACTCGAGCGATCTTAGTTTCTTATTGAACCTCTCTTCGTCCATTTTACTGAACAGTGGATGAAGTGTTTTTAACTACTGTGGACAAAGAGAGCTCCATAGGATAGTGTGGAAGAGGACTAAGTGGCTCTCATGGTTACAGACTGTACTGATACATGGTGTTCCAATTAAATGTTCTTTAGTCGACTGAAGCATCTCCCAGCCCAGTCAGAGAAAAATTGTAACTTGAAAGGAAAAGACATCCAAGAAAGACACAAATCTTTAACAATGAACATATTAGAGTGTAGCCTTGTGATCAAATATGTGCTGTGCCCACATGTACTCGGGCCTGCAGCTACTCTAATTCCAGTGTATATTCTCATATACAATCATATTATATCATTTTAAGTGTGTGCTTAACTCTGTGTATATTGTGCAGTGTTCCTACTCTGGTTAAAGGGCTAGTGGGCAGTATTTACAGGCATCTAGCGGTGATATTGCACTATTGAAACTGCTCCCATGTGTCAATGTGCACTGGGTGGCGCTGTATTGATATTTGGAGCTTTAGTGTATAACGGTAGGAAGGACACTGTCGCCATGAGTTGTTTCACCCCAGAAGAGCAAAAGATTTTTGAGCGTTGTGGCGCGGGACAGTGTGCAACATGCTGAAATATTAAGAAATGGACATTTATTCAACCTGTGTGTGGTCATATGAATAAATCCGATAATTGTACAGCAACTGGAACCTGCGGTTTGTCGTCTGAACTCAACACAAAGAAGGAAGCTGTGGCATTAACCGTGCAAAGCGCGTCAGCCTGGCCACATCCATGTAGCTCCTACAGCCGTGTCTAGAGCCAGCATTCGATTTGTCCATTCTTGTCCATTTGTCCAACATTAGTGTATAACAGATATGAATATTATACACAATTCCTGCCAAAAGATGCCTAAATCCTACACACTGGACCTTTAATTCATAGATGTTGTTGTTATTTATTGATTTTATTTTCTACTTTTTTTTTTTTTATTACTCTTGTTATATATCATTCCTTCCTGGCAGACTTGTTTGTCATTTATTGGTTTTTATTTAATTTTTTGGGATCATTTTATTGTTTTTATTGCTGTTCATCATTTTATTGTGATTGTTATCATATAGTATATTATCTCTTTAGCTCCAGTGAATCTTAATGCGCAGTCAATCATCCCTGAATAAACAATGGTTGATGATGATGATGATCATGATGATAATATGATCTATATCTGCCTTGGATTGCTGTATGATTTCACAGGCCTCTGATATATTCATTTATACTTTGGTTGCTCATTGTGGAGAGAAAATGTTGCACATTATCAGAAAAAAAGGCCTGACATAAACAATAGAACTATTCTGTTAAAAACACTGGCTTGTCATAACATGACTGTCTATTGAAATATAACATCATGTCTTTTCTAAGACACATTACCCTGCTGTGTCCTGCTGTATAACATCCCTGAGAAATCTTCCTGTGCTGTGAACAAGTATCCACAAAATATTATGTAATCACACAAGCAAAAAGATTATTCTTATGGTCAGTGTGCATGTAACCTCAGAAGCAGCTCTGCAGCTCTGAAATAATGTATTACAATTCTAGTGTATTCATTCTTTTAATGTCTCTTTGCAGAGGTATTTTTTGGTGGGGAGTAATCAGGCACAGACCAAACACAGAGTCCTGAAAATTGACCGCACAGAACCCAAGGACCTGGTCATAATTGACGACAAGGTAAGTGCTGAGTTTCCACTCGAGTTAGTACAGTGCGAGTATATATATGGTTATGTAATACAGTACAGCACGCTTGGGGTAAAATTGTACAATCACTCAGGCTGTCCCGAGTGTATTGTGGATGACAGCTAAGCTGATGAGTGCTGCATGCACCTCCTTCTCTTCGCCACTGCTCATTACCAGGATCTATGAGCCGAGAGTTGATTTGTTTGTTGTGGGTGATTACGATTATGATGTGTTTGTTATTATGAAGTATCCATGACTAAATATCCATCACCCCACGCTCTCGTTCCCGCAGATATTACACTGACCTTGGGAAACCCTGTTTGTTTTTCATTTGATTGGCATAGTGTTTTGTAAACAGAGTGTGGATGCTTGAGAGTGTGATGAAGACGTAAGGTGAGCAGGTTTAAAGCTGGAGACACAGCCTCATATTTCACCTTCTCTCGGTTCATGTGTAAGGAATGCCGGCACACATAATGAAATACAAGGCTTTTGTAAAATCTCTTTTATTTGTTAGATGGATAGAGATACAGTGAGCTGAAAATTCAAAATAATAACACATATACACCACTCAGCCAAACCATTAAGACCACTGATGGGTAAAGTGAATAACATGGATCATCTTGTCATATCTTGGCATTTATGTGCATGCTACTTGACATGCTCCTCCCATACAAACACTGTTATAGACCAAGTACATCCTATTCATGGCAACAGCACTCTCTGATGACATTGGCGCCATTGGCGAACAGTGCACCATGCCACATCACAAAAACTGTTCAGAAATAGCCCGAGGAACGTGATAAAGAGCTTAAGGCATCGACCTGGCCTCCACATCCCCCAAATCCCACTCTGATTGAGCATTTGTGGGACGTGCCGGTACCCCACAGGTGCCTTAGATCCACAGGAGTCTGGCGTATGAGCACATCAAATCAAGTCTAATCAAATCAAGTTTATTCATATAGCACATTTAAAGACCGTAAAAGAAAGACACGATCTCTTTAATGATCTATTGTTCCTTTAATGTGTTATTTTAATGTATTTCTCTTGTAATGCACATTGAATTGCCTTGTGTATGAATGGTGCTATATAAATAAAATTGCCTTGTCTGTCCTTGCCTTGCCTTGCCCGCCAGCCTCGATCGTGGGACAGTTGAAAGACATTGTTCGGAGGCTCCAACAGGTTGGGAGGTGGAGTAGGGGTACATCCTGTGGATGCTTGATCACATTGGGATCTGGGGAATTTGGAGGCCAGGTTGATGAGCTCTTAGTCACATTCTTTGGGCCATACCTGAGCAGTTTTTTGTGGTGTGGCATTGTGCATTATGCGCCCACTGCCATTGGGGAGTGCCGTTACAATGAGGGGGGTAATTGCTCTGCAGCTGTGTTTAGGTGTGTGGTGTGCATCATTTGGCATCCATGAGAACGGCGGGACCCAAGGTTTCCCTGCAGAACAATGCATTGTAACAAGGTGATTTATGTTCACTTCATTTGGCAGTGGTTTTATTGTTTTGGCTAATTGGTTGATTGGTTGGCTGATTTCCTGTTGCACCATAGCTTGCATTCAAAGGTTGTAGGTCCGTTTGCATTTTATTCTCTTCAGCTGAATAACAAAGCAAATCTAGTTTGCTGTTTATTCATGACAATGTTGCAGAAAGAAGAAAGAAAGCAGCCGATCTATTTTTGTCCTGATTGCCTCACTGAGGATCAATCTAAACCCTTTCATAGAAAGTTGTAGAATTTGGAGGACATTGATTAAACAAGGCCTGCTGGTCATTTACTCATTATTGCACTGAAAATAATTCTATTGTACAAGTCTCACCGGCTCTGAACTAATGTCTTAGTCGAACATAAGCCCCTCCATAAGCAGCAGAGTCAAATGCACATAAGTAAACAGAAGCTGCTTACATGGTTATTCACATGTATGTACCTATGTGTGTGTTTTTGTTTGTAGCATGTGTACACCCAGCAAGAGGTTCGGGAGTTGCTGAGCCGCCTGGACCTGGGCAACCGCACCAAGATTGGCCAGAAGGGTTCATCAGGCCTGTCCAGGGCTGTCTCAGCCTTTGGCATTGTGGGTGAGTACAGTCCCTCCACTCGCTGGCGCAGCAACAAGCATTGTGGAGCACAATGATGGCAACATGTACCTCACCTCCAAAGCATTGGGCCTACATCTGTGCGTACTGACCTGGTTTTGCATATTACTGTATAAGTGCCGGAGATGGAAAAACATAAAATAAAAGGAACACCTGGTGGTACATTGTATTTCACCACAATATAGCCCCGCTAACACTACTACTGCCTTTGTGGAGCTTATAATGTTCAATTTTCAGGTATCAAATATTGACCATCAGTGGGTTATTCAGGCGCGACGGGAGCTTTTTCACATTTTATTCCTTTCTCTTTTCTTTTGTAGAAAAACTCAGGTCATCAGATTGTAACAATATTGTTTGAGAGTGTTGCCTGTAACTGTATAAGTTAAGGTATATACAGTGCCTTTAGTAGAGATCTATATTCACTTGCAGGGTTCCTGAGGATCCTTAAAAAGTGTTTAATGGCATTGAATCAATTTATCAGAAAAATGAAGAAGTAGAATGTAGTATTGTAGTTAAAAACAAATATACACTAGGAATGCACCAGTTGTGAATTGGATTGATACGTGGAGTGATATGGCCCTAACATAATATCACGATAACTATATTCTTGATGATATAACAAATTAGTAAAAGATAAAATAAAATATAAATTTACAAACACAGAATTGCAACAAAATGAGTGATATATTTTTACAGGTCACCCTAACAGTTTGTCTTTAAATATTCCGTTAAAACTGAACAATAATGATCTCTTTTCTTTAGTTTGTGAACAACAGTAACTCGGAGTGAGATTCAGATTCTGTATACAATATTAATAGTTCAACAAAATAGAATCTACTAGAAATTACACATTTAAACAGCTCCCAAATACAAAAAATGTATGATGATGATATATGTATATATATATATATATATATATATATATATATATACATATATCAACAGGAGTTGAGAGGGAGGAGAGGGAGTGATACTGTACTGCTGCCAGAGGAGCCGCAGAATGAGTTCTGGCTGATACTAGTGTTTTTATATTGTTGTTTATTTAGTTTTTGTTGTTATTTATCCCTCCTTTTGTGCCTCCCTTTTTAAAGTAATTCAGTCCTTCATTACACTACCTTTGAATGAGCACAAATTCAATCATACACATTTATGAAACAAGCTTTAATAGAACATTAAACATGAAAAACGTCTTTAAAAAAACTGCTTCAAGGACCTTTTTTCTATATATAATAACTGGAGTCCAATGTTTTGGTTTGGGGGTGGAGGGGCAGACAGCATGTTGCCTGTTCCATCTTGTGGGTTGCCTTGTTGAGCGCTGTGGCACAGAGACCATTATAATTAAACACAGTTTTAGCTGTACATTTTATTTTCCAAATGTTGTAGTCCGCCGTACTTCAACATATTGTTAGGTTCGAACCGAAAGCCTTTTACCGAACGGTTACACATGAATACGGGTATTGTCACACCTTAGTAGTGTCCTTCTTCTATCCTTTTGTTAACACAAGACACAGAACACAAGTTAGACTTGTTTTCTTTTTAGGTCAACTTGTTCTGTCTGTCTGTTACATGTATGAAAGCCAGGGTTTGTTACATGAGAGGTTTGTGTAACCGATAACATGTGAAGCCGACTCTGTACGTCCCCCGCCTGCGTGTGTGTGCCAGTGATTGTGTGGAAAATAATTTGTGTGACTGAGCTGTGAGTGTCAAGTCCTTACTGCATGACCAGTCCTCAAGTCATGACCTACATTTCGTTCCACACACATTCTAATACACACAGCAGAAGAGTATTTGAATTTGTCCTGATAGCCTGTCTTGGAGATTTAATCAGGAGCAGTCGTTATTGAGCTTTGATAATTTCCCTGTAATGTCTGTTTCTCTGTACTCTGGACAGGTTATGGTTGTGGATAATTTGTCTGCCACAGAAACACACATTTGTGAGAAAACAGTTGCGGACATTTAAGAGTTTTCTTCATTTCTGCAAAACACGGTAAAATCAGAATCATGCTGTTATGTTTTTCTAATCAATATTGTGCACCTTTCCCAAAAAATAATCAAATTAAAAACCACCTTAATGAGCCAACAAACCAACTTTCATTAAACATAGTACTGCCTAAGGCACTTATTTCTCCCCCAAGAATGACACTAATTAAAATACAGACTTGATGAGCTCATGCAAAATGGCTCTAAACTTTAACTTCCACCTCAGGCTGGGCGATATGGAGAAAATAAATTATCACAATACTTTTGACCAAATACCTTGATATCGATATTGCAACTATGTTGTAGGGTTGACTCTGGGTCCATCCATCCATCCATCCATCCATTTTCATCTGCTTATGTAGCAGGGGCAGCAGGCCGAGCAAAGCACCTCAGGCATCCCTCTCCCCAGGAACACTTTCCAGCTCCTCCTGGAGGACCCCAAGGTGTTCATAGGCCAGATGAGATATGTGATCCCTCCAGCATGTTCTGGGTCTGCCCGGGGCCTCCTGCCAGTGGGACATGCCCAAAACAGCTCTATGGGGAGGCACCCAGGAGGCATCCTGATCAGATGCCCCAATCATGGCAACTTGCCCCTTTTGACGAGAAGGAGCAGCGGCTCTGCTCCGAGCTCCTTTACGGCTGTCCGAACTTCTTACCTCTTAGGCTGAGCCCAGCCACCCCACGGAGGAAACTCATTCCGGCTGCTTGTATCCACAATCTCATTCTTTCAGTCACTACCCAGAGCTCATGACCATAGGTAAGGGTTGGGATGTAGATGGACCAGTAAATTGAAAGCTTCGCCTTCAGGCTCAGCTCTCTCTCTACTGCAGAGGCTGCACCAAACCGCCAATCCGTCTCACACCCTCAAACTGGAGGGGCAGTCCACTGGTTTCAGGTACCATGGCCTCAGATTTGGTTGACTGTTGGTGCTTTCACAAAACATTTACACAATAACATTTCTGAGAAGTAATCATCAGTAATGTGGATATAATGACTAAGTGGGTAAAAGCAAATAGTAGAACACCCTTTCCTTGCAGAGCTGCAGCTGCTTGCTATATGTGTTCATGTCCACTCACACACACATTCTCACTGACTGATTAATTGGTGCTGGTTATTTATATTATTGTGTCGTCTAGTTGCATTGGTGTGAACTGGAACGTTTTTAGAAAGTTGCCGAACAGGGCATTGCAAGTTGTTGCCTGTTTCAACTTGTCTCTTCACAAATCTTTGGTCTGAATTGGGCTTAATATGTCAGATGGACACACATTTTCTTGCTCCTTACTGTGCACAAATGTGCTGTATATACTTAATCCTCAAGAGTCGGCAGACACAAAAAAACCTCCCAGCAGGGCACACTTTGTGAGCGCACAAAACTTTTTTTTCAAATAATATTAGTGGAAAAGGTGACCCATATTTTTATTTGAGCACCTGCCTTGCAAATGTCTGTGCACAGCACTGATAACAAGATTAAGAATCTACAGCTTTGCTAGCAACCCTGTGAGGCTGCACTTAGTCTCATAGCAAGAGGTTAAGCGCAGGTAGAAAGAGAAAGCAACATGACGGAGAAGCGGCCGAGACACGGTTCAGAAGTGGATCCTACCACAGTGAAAAAGCCTGGACGTTCGGCTGAAGGTCTGTTAGCAAAGAAGGAAAGTGACCGACAGAGAAGGCAAACAAGGATTTGTATTGGCGTCGCTTTTCCTCGGTGGAGAGCCCTGAAGGAAGAAATTGGGCTGAGGGCAGACACGGATGTTGCCTTGCTGCTGTTGGATAAGTAAGTGACTTGGGTTATAATTATATTCTGAGTAGTATGTGTTGCTGTTACAGGTACTGGACCTAGTTCTTTAATATTTTCTTGGAAATGGTGCTATGAACTTAACGTAATGTTAGCAGCCTGGTGTTTGCCACATTGTGTAGTTTGTGTACACGGTGTGAAGTGAGTGTTACTCTGTGTACATGGTGTGTGGTGAGTGTTACTCTGTGTACATGGTGTGTGGCGAGTGTTACTCTGTGTACGGTGTGTGGCGACTGGCGAGTGTTACTCTGTGTACGGTGTGTGGCGACTGGCGAGTGTTACTCTGTGTACACGGTGTGTGGCAAGTGTTACTCTGTGTACATGGAAGTGGCGCTGGCTTATTAGTTGTTATAATGCAGATGATTGTCTGTACAGAATGTCAGGCCAATCCATCCACTGGTTGTTGAGATATTTCAGTCTGAACCAGAGTGTTGGACTGACTGACTGACTGACTGACTGACTGACTGACATGGCCATCCATTGCTAGTGAGGCTTGATCTACTTTCCATTTTGGCTGGTGTATACATTTCCATTTTTGGCGAAGAAAGAAATGCAGGCAATTGTTCACTAATGTCGGCAAGGCCCTTCCAGGGAATAATAGTGACACATCTAGGCTCATTCAGCGTCACGGTTGAGGCTGCAGATGGGTCGGTCACACTGACACAGACAGATTTTGACTTTGACATCTGCTTGAATAAATAAGATGCTTTTTTTCCACTGTGCCCTAATACCATCTTTGTTCATAGGCTGCTATTTGCCAAAGTCAGTGAGTAATATGGAATAAAAGAGTGTTGGGTACAGTCTATCCTGAGAGCCCTTTTGCCTGGCACCTTTTTATTACTGGACCATTATTGTAAGTGTATTTTTATTCTTTCATTTGCCTGTTTTGTCAGTCTGACCCAGCTGTGGCAGGAAGAAACACAATGAACCAACATGGGTATTGTCATTCAGCAAAGCTACAAGTGAAAGAATATTAAGTTTGCTCTCATTCAGGACTGTTGCTCGCAAGATGATTGTCATTGTGCTGTGAAAAATCCCTCATATCTGCAAATTTGGATACAGGAACTCATTCGTACTGTAAATCCTTCAGATGCCCAATAGCCACTCACACTCTCAATTAAAGTAGTCTTTAGTCAATTGGAACCTTCAAAGAAGGGATACTTTACACTCTTAGATAAAAAGAAATTCTAGGGTTATTCAGCAGAGGCGTCAATGAAGCCAGAGAAGCACATGTAAGAATGCTACAAAGCCACTCCGTGCTGTTTTTCATTGTTCCTTACACTTGGTGAACACTGCTGCTCTTTGGCAAATGGGGGATTAAGTAAAATAATATTTTGTAAGTGTGATTATTAGATATGGGTGGTATGGTGGTGCAGTGGTTAGCATTGTTGCCTCACTGCAAGAGAATCCTGGTTCGAACCCGGAGTGGAGGAGCCTTTCTGAGTTTGCTTGCTTTCCCCATCAAACACGTTCTTGTGGGTGTTGGCCTTAGCCAGGGTTGTCCCTTGTCACTGACGAAGGGAGGACGAAGGGGTCCGGTTTGGGGACCTCACAGTTGCATCTCTGCTTTTCACAGATGAAGCGATTCTGTCGGCTTCAGCACACCTTGACCTTCACACTGGGGCGGTTTGCAGCCAAGTGTGAAGCAGTCAGGATGAGAGTCAGCACCTCCAAATCTGAGGCCACGGTTTTCTGCCGGAAACTGGTGGATTGCCCAGTCCAAGGAGGGGGAGAGTTACTGCCTCAAGCGAGGGAGTTCAAGGTTCTCGGGGTCCTGTTCACAAGTGAGGGTAGAATGGAGCGTGAGATGGATCGGAGGTTTGGTACGGCTTCTGCAGTGATGTGGGAGCTGCACCGGACCATCGTGGTGAAGAAGGAGCTGAGTAGGAAGGCAAAGCTTTCGATTTACTGGTCCATCTACATCCCAACCCTCACCTATGGTCATGAGCTCTGGGTAGTGACTGAAAGAATGAGATCGCGGATACAAGCGGCTGAAATGAGTTTCCTCTGTGGGGTGGCTGGGCTCAGCCTTAGAGATAGGGTAAGGAGCTCGGACATCTGGAGGGAGTTGGAGTAGAGCTGATTAGGGTTGGGTACCAAAACTCGGTACTTTTTGTACTTGGTACCGATTCATGTCGGTACTACCGAGTACCGATTCACTTAAAATGAATCGGTGCCAAATTTCGGTACCTGAGGTGGAGGCGGAGCGAGAGCACATGACTCGCACCTCGGACTCAGCAACAATGGCGACAAAAAAAAAGTGCAGACAAAAGTTAATTCCAGATACCGGTACCGTATCGGTTCAATTATCAACAGTACCCAACCTTAGAGCTGCTGCTCCTTTGTGTTGAAAGGGGTCAGTTGAGGTGGTTTGGGCATCTGATCAGGATGCCTCCTGGGCACCTCTCACAGGAAGTATTGTGGGCCCGCCCACCAGTAGGAGGCCCCAGGGCAGACCCAGAACATACTGGAGGGATTACACATCTCATCTGGCCTGGGAACGCCTTGGGGTCCTCCAGGAGGAGCTGGTGAAGTGTTGCTGGGGAGAGAGACGTCTGGGGTGCTTTGCTTTGCCTGCTGCGCCCGCGACCCGGCCCCGGATAAGCAGATGAAAATGGATGGATTGATGGATGGATTGATGGATGGATACATTGGCAGTCCACACATTTTTAACTATCAAACAGCCAACTCTGCAATCATACATCCATCTTGAGCTGCCTGATATTGTGAAAGCTCAGAAGTGTAAACTGGGATCTCGTCCATCCTGAATGTGGCATTATACCCTCTCTCCTTGGTAAACACCCACATCTTTCGTGGTAGAGATATCACGAAAGATGTGGGTAGAGAGTAGAGATATCCAGCTTACATGACTTACAGTTAATTTCCTAGATTTAAGAAAGCTCCCTCCAGAGCTACATAACACATTACACAACCATTTTCACAGGCTGAGTGGTACTCTGTCACTTGTAAATTACCTTTGACATATGAAATTGGTGGAGTGCTACTTAAACTTCAGCTTCTATCTACCACCACTTGTCACAGTGGAGCACATACAGTCCATTAGACCCATAATTTACACTTTGTTCCAATAAATAAAGCGCATGGGTCAAATTTTGCAAACATGAAGCCTGAAATATTTGATTTAGTGGATTAATGTTGAGCCATGTGTTTAAGCTAATTTATTCCTTTATTTAATTGGTTTATGTATTCACTGATTTACATCACACTGTGTGCACCTGCTTGTAGCATTCGGTTTGTATGTGGAGACACGATATGAACCTCGTCACCCTCACTAGTCGGCTTACAGCACAGTGATACTGCGGCATCTGTAATTCTAAAGAGTACAAATGTACAAGGACTTCTTATTTACTTGCAAAATTGCATCTGTGACACACAATTAGTCTGTCAACAAATTAATGTCAATGCAGGCGTGTGTCTTGCATGCACACTTACATAAACCACTTGTCTTGATAAGGCAAATATTACTAAACCATTCAGACCATTAAACAAGTAAACAGCCATCATGAGCCATCCATTATATATTGAATGTCACGGCTGAGAAAATAAATTATGGAAAACTTAAAAGGAAATCATTGACCAACGTTTGTGGCGTCATGTGCAGGTTATGTCAGCGTGGGTTAAGAAAGTACCTTAAACAAAATATTTGATAAGTTTTTTCTAAAAGTTCTTAAATGTGTATGGCTGTTTCTTCACAGGGTTTGTACGTTTTCTGGAGGGTTACTACATTGTGTTGATCACCAAGCGCAGAAAGATGGCTGACATCGGGGGCCACTCCATCTACAAAATTGAAGACACCAGCATGATCTACATCCCCAACGACTCGGTCAGGGTTACACACCCGGATGAAGCAAGGTGGTGTCTCTTTTTTTCCACCTATGGCCCGTGTTTTTATCTCTCATAAATTCCTTAACATGCCATCACCAGTAATTTCTAACACACCTACTAGACATATCATAATCAGAACTGATATTGTATTTAAGACATTCTGACTTGTTGTGTCGGCCCTACACCGAACGACAAATTACTTCACTGTCACAGACGAATTTCCAACGTCAGAATAAAATCATGAATTGTGCCAGAGTTGTTGCTCCTTCCTGTGATCTCGATCGTTTGGTGTAAGGTCCTCATGAAGCTCAGTCTGATCTTCTATTACCATAAAACGCACCTTATTCAGAGTCAATAAAACTCTCAAAAAACATCTTCATCCACCATCCACCGGAGTGGCTGTGGCAACGATAGAGGTAGAGCGGGTCGTCCACCAATCGGAAGATCAGTGGTTCGATCCCCGGCTCCTCCAGTCTGCATGTCGAAGTATCCTTGAGCAAGATACTGAACCCCCAAATTGCTCCCAATGATGCTTCCATCATTGTTTGAGTGTGTTAAAAACTGTGCAGCAGATGGCACCTTGTATGGAAGCCTCATCCACCAGTGTATGAATCTGTGTGAAAGGGTGATTGTGACTGGTAGTGTAAAAGCACTTTGAGTGGTCAGATGACTAGAAAGGCCATATACAAATGTAGGTCCATTTACCATCTTGGTTTGTCTTTCGACTGTTCCAACAATCGTCAGCTCTGGTTTGGTTGAAAGGAAACCTGAACTTACCCAGTTAGATGTGAAAATATGCTGACTCGATAAAAAAATGAAATAATCACTGACTGTCTGAGGTGTTGCTCTCCTAGATATGTGCGGATCTTCCAGAATGTGGATCTGTCCAGCAACTTCTACTTCAGGTAAGACAAATTCTCTCACGTAACATGTATAAATAATATAGTGCACACTTTAGAGATATTTACAAATCCTTGAGGCGCTTGTTTGATTTTTCGATGCTGTTTTATTGGTCAAATGAAGAAAAAGACTAGAACGTCCGATTTCAGCTCAACACGAGGCTGGTCACATGCTCAGATGAATACTACTCACACTTAAAAATGTCTTTACATTATTTGACCTTCGTTTTCCTCTTTCCTGTTTTGACAAGTGTGCCCTTGGTTGTCACAAGGAGTCTGTACACGGCTTGAAGAATTTACTGAATGTGGCAGAATGTGAATATTTTTTGAGAGGGAATGATATGCAACAAAGAGTGGCAGGCTGGAATTTAACCTACAGCTCTGGCAAGGACATAGCTTAGTATATTGAATGCCCACTCTACACAATGAGCTATACTCCATGAGTATAAAACTATGAGAAAGTGTACATGCATATTTTGGTCACTGCTCACAGTCTTGTCTGAAATGCACATACTTGGTGTTTTCTGTTGTTTAACATGTGGTGAAATTGTCTAAAACTCTATTTCTGTGGTTTGGCCGAAACGTAAATTCACGGTCATGAAATTCCTAGAAAAGTTATGAATTTAGGAGTAACTGTTTTCCAGGTCCGGAAATGGTTGGAATTAGTAGAATGACTCGGAAAAGTTTTCAAGATACATAGCTTCTGCTGTTGTTTCAAACAGTGTTTCCCAACTGGTCCAGGCGCGGGGGTCCAGATTTCTCCCTAGTCATTAGTTCAAGGTCCACACAGTTTAATATGTTCAACATCATACTTGGGTTTTGCCGCGTCATCGAGTCAGTTTGCTGTCTCTGTCAAGTAGCTGTCTGTTAGTCATTCACTCTACAGCAGAAAACGACACTGAATTAAAGTGTTTTTTACTTGACACTTGACACGTGTCACTTGTGGTCCATTCAGAATGGACTTGCGACCCACTTTTAGACCCAGACCCACCAGTTGGGTACCACTAGTTTCAAATGTATTCACAGAAATCCTGAAAAATGTCTAATGTTACGTGAAATACATTCTTTGTTGTACTAATTTAAAATGTAGTGCTGCACTGCAAATAGTTGAAACATCACTAGTATCACATTAGCGAATGCAGATTGTTGGCAGCAGACATTGCCAACTTTAGCTAGGACTAGAAGTTTGCTCATCCTCAAACGCTGGGGGAAGTGAGTTTAATAATTTATGGCTTACGGACAACATAAAACATTGCTCAAGAGAATGACAAACCTTAGCCGTCCTAGGATCCACAACAGCAGAATTAGTGGCCAAATGTGTGTGTGCCTTTCCGCGCTTGTTGTCAGAGAGCTGTCCAGGCAGGCTGTATTAAACTACTTAAATAAAGTCATGGAAATGGGGTAGAAAAATGTGCGGAAACTCTGTAAATTCATTTTTGGACAGTACAGGCTGTACTTGTTTTGAATTTTTTCTATCCTCTGTACCCTGCAGCTACAGTTATGACCTGAGCCACTCGCTGCAGTACAACCTGACTTTGCTGCAAAGGCCTTACGACCTGTGGTTGTCACCAAATGCCGCCACTGAGGAAGAGGTGCACACGCAGAGCAAGCAGGACTGCTTCGACATCTTTGAAGACGAGGGTCTGCCGACGCAAGGTGGGTGGATGTTAATCAATAGCTCTTATTACTGTTTTCCATAGTCAAGGGCGTCAATGCAGCTTGTCTTGAAGACTATTAAAAATCCAATGAATAACTTGACTCACTGCGGCTGTGCTCGGTCATTTATAACGTGTATTTGTAATTTGATAACATAAGCTTTTGTTCCGCAGCCGCAACACCTCAGCTTTTTTTTTCCATTTGTTGCTTTCTAAATGATAATTTGGTCTGATCCCATTTCAGTAAAATGATCCTAAGGTTTAAAGTGTTCCTGCTCTTCTGTCACAGTGGTTTATGGCCTCCAGAACGAGCCGTACTACAAATACGTGTGGAACGGGAAGCTGCTGGAGCGAGTCAAGGACATAGTGCATCATGACTGGCTCATGTATATAATCCACGGCTTTTGTGGCCAGTCCAGTATCCTTTAAGCATCATCAAGTCAGTTTTTTTTTGTTCACTGTGTCTATGTGTGCCTGCTTTTGTTGGAACGATCCACTTGTTGCTTTGAGCTTTAAAAGAAAACTAAAAAAAAAATGTCTGGACATAACTTGGCAGCATTGACCGATTTGATTGATCGCACACTGTCAGAAGACACAACTTCATCTCTCACAAGGTTGTTCTTTGTCGGCACCTCCCCCTCATCTCTCAGCTTCAGCATCACTTGTTGAACTGCGCTCGGCCTCCATCGCAGCACGTGGATCACACTGTGAGCGAGAGTGTGTGATTCACCACAGAGCCACAGAAGCGATTTGTGTTTGTTCTTAGGGCTTTAGCAAAACAAGTATTGCTGCAATTAAGCAATGGTTATCAGGTATGTAAACACTGGCACTTGCATAATCTCTCCATCTGTTATCTGCGGGGAAAAGGCAGCAACGTCGTGCATATTTAATCCAAATAAGCCACGTGTGTTTTTTTCTTTTGGGACTGAAGACAAATCCCATGTTTGGACATGCATTCACTCATTTTTTTCCTGTTCGTTAGATTTTCTTTTTGTCTTTCATTTCAGTCCTACTGTAGCGTTTGCTTTGAGGTTTTGACTAGACACAAGCTGCATTCTGGGGATTAGTACTGGTCTCCACATGAATAATTTCCTCTGGATTTTTTGAGAAGCTGTTGTAGTATTGATGCATGGGTTACTGCTGCAGAGGGGCTTTGGGCCTCACTAGAGCTGAGTAAACAGTTTGATTTATTATGGTGAAAGTCTGCCTTAGGTTCAGGTTTCAGGTTTCAATCATTTACCTTCAAGTCTGCTTTGCATAAATCACATTAAGCAGTGTAAAATATGTTTTATGTTTTTGCCTTTCAGTGAAAAACAAGTTAGTCTTTTATTTTTTATCAGTAATTTATTATTAATGAATTCATAGTTTTATGCTAGCTTTTGTGTATTTGTGTAGCACTGAGCCAATAAGCTATGGTGCACTGATCAGATACCTTAATGCAATGGCGGATTATGTGGGCCCCTGGGTGCAGATATGCTAAAGGCCCCACTACCTCTACTGTATAGGAGCAAGACACATGGACTTTATTGTTGTTTGGCCTCTTTTTGTTTTTTGTTTTATGTCACTTTATAGTTGTTTGGCATCTGTCTGGTGTAATTTGTCTCTTTGAAGTAAGTTTGTGTCTCTTTGTCATCATTTTGTGTCTCTTTTGAAGTAAGTTTGTGTCTCCTTGTGGTTGTTTTGTGTCCCTTTGTCGTCGTATGTCTCTTTGAGGTAATTTTGTGTCTTTCTTTATCTCTTTGTAGTTATTGTGTGTCTCTTCGAGGTTATTTTATTTCTCTTTTAAGTCATTTTGTGTCTTTTTTATTGTTTTTTGTCTCTTTGAGGTAATTTGCATCTCTTTGGGGAAATTTTGTGTCCCTTTGTCATCATTTTGTGTCCCTTTGAGGTAATTATGTGTCTCTATTGTCATTTTGTGTCTCTTTGAGGTAATTTTGTTCCTCTCTGTCATCATTTTGTATCTCTTTGTTGTCATTTTTGTCTCTTTGAAGTAATTTTGTGTCCCTTTGTCATCATTTTGTGTCCCTTTGAGGTAATTTTGTGTCCCTCTGTCGTCATTTTGTGTCTCTTTTAAGTAATTTTGTGTCTCTTTGAGGTAAGTTTATGTCTCGTCATTTTGCGTCTCTTGTGGTTGTTTTGTGTCTCTTTGTGGTTGCTTTGCCCCTTTTTGTAGTTACTTTGTGTTTCTTTGCAGTTCCTTTGCATCTCTTTGTGGTCTTTTGCATCTCTGAGGTTATTATTAGTCTCTTCTTGGTCAGTACATGTTAATTTGAGTGACATTTTGCAGGTGAGGGCCAGGGGGGGCCTGTGACACCTTGGGCCCCTCGACCTGTGCCTGGGTGGGTCTGTTCAGTAATCGATCCATGCTTTATTGTCCTCATAGGGAAATTTGTTCTGGATTCCGTCCTGCAGGTTGACAGAAGATAAAATCATAGAAACTACATAGTAAAACATCTGAGCAACGCTTCAAGTCACAATTCGCACATGGACATACACTCCTTCTGACAGTGGCTCCCGGCACAGCTCCTGTAGCCAAAGTCCTGTATTACCTTAGTAATAGTTAGTGTTAAGAGTCTTACAATCTGTGGGGAACGTTGAGTCTTGGATCAGACACTATTTTCTATATCTTTTTTCTAATAATAGACAGCTCATAGATTGTTAAGAGAAGCGAGTGCCTTTTAACCCCCATAATTTTCATAGCACTCTGTACCATACGAGCAATTTGTGATTTCAACTGTACAGACGAGTTACCATACCAGGCTGAAATCACGTTCCTGAGAATACTCTCTAAGACTGAATAGTAATAGCAACATGAAGTTCTGCTTGAATGCCCAGGCCCTAAAGTCCACATAAAAAAATACACGTGCTACAGAGTAAAGCAGACACTTTCTTACTGCTATGGACACTGTGGTCTCACACAGCATGCTGTCACAGTGACATGGCATGGTGCTTTGAGTTTAGACAATTCCTGGAAACAGTTTAACCTTCATTGATGTTTTTCTGAGCATGAGAGGACAGATGGGTACAATAAGAGGAGACTCAGCGGATACAGTAAAAGCAAGAATTTGAAGCAGATGAGACACTGAAGTAGGCAGGAATAAAAGAAGAAATATTTGAAGAGGTAATAAGAGGGGAGAGACATTGGGGCTCGTTAGATATCCCTAAGCAATCATGTAGACACAGATTAAGAACTTCTCTAGGATACATCAATTTGTTATTTCCCAAATGTTAATACTGCAGACAAGAATAAAATTTATATGTAATTGGACTTGTTTTTGAAGTGATGCTGTTGAATTCCAAGGCTAATGACACTAGTGATGTTTAAGAAAATGCTAAATACTTTAATACGGTTTGCTTGATATAACATAAAAGATATTGTGGGGAAATTTCGTTTTTCACTCCGTTGTCATATACACACAGGCCCAAAATACACACTCATGCGTTCAATGGAGAGATGTCAGAGTGAGGGGGCTGCCCATGGACTGGCGCCCCATGCAGTTGGGGGTTTGGTGCCTTGGTCAAGGGTGCATAGGCAATGCCCAGAAGGCCCAACTGGCACCTCTCCAGCCACCAGCCCACAAGCCATGTTTTGGTCCGGATGGGGACTTGATCTGTCAACCCTCTGGTTCCCAAGACTTTTAGATAGGAACTGTATCACTGTGCAGAAGGCAGCGTGCATCTACTAAAAAGAAAAATATTTTCCCATTCAAATGTCAAAAGTTATCTGAATTCATTGACGTCCTTCTCCAGTGTTGATACAGTGGTTTTATCAAAGTCTACAAGGTGTTTTCACAGTTAGTTGTAACTTCCTGTCTGGGTTAAGATGGGGAATTTGCCCTCAGCACATCACAGCCATGAGTTTGCTTTTCATTTCACATTACAAATGCTTCTTTTTTTAACATACATGTACCGTTAAGTTTTTTAAGAACAATGATGGTATCAGTAATGTCAATAATAATTTGAATAGTGCGTACGTCTAGTTCCCACTGATTTAAGATGCAAAACATTTTTTTAATGAGGCCCAATACAAGAAAGTGGTTAAGGTGGAAAGGGGGCTGCTAAAATAAAGACAAAATCTAATATTATAAATAGAGAACTATGGTGTATATGCATATATAGCATGTGTGTGTGTGTGTACAGGTGATTGTGTAATGCCGTCAGTAGTGTATTATTGTTCCTCCTTCACCCACCCACTACAGAGCTTCTTATCTACGGGCGACCGGTTCACATAACCCTCATCGCCAGGCGCTCCAGCAAATTCGCCGGGACCCGCTTCCTGAAAAGAGGAGCCAACTGCGAGGTACAGCAGTTGCTGAGGCAACAGGGAAGAATGGAGAGCGGAGGCAGGGCTGAGGGCCACCGGGATGATTGAGATGACTCAGGGTGATCGCAGGGGGTTAATATGACCCGCTGCCTCTTCCTTGAGTATGCATGAGTGTTTGTGTGGGTGTGTGGTGGGAGGAACTTCAGGAACAAATAGATTTCCTCTTTCTATTTGGACTGTCATCCTGAAATTAGGTTGGATGCAATTTTCACAGTTTACTGCTATTGAGGGCAAAGCAGTAGTGTTTTTCTTTTTAAATTGTAACTGTTTTTCATTGTAGCATACTGTCTGATGGGTTTTATCACGACAGACAGTCGTCACCTCTCACAGCAAGAAAAGGACGGATGAAATTAATAATGTTCATGATGGCTCTGCTCCATTTAGATGTGTCAATAAGTCCGGTCAGTGGGCCAGTCTGCACAGCAACAGGGCCCTGAAACTAGTGAAGCTAAAGCACATGCAGCCCTTATTGATATGATGTTAGATGGTCTTGTCTTTGAATTGCTCAAAAAAAAAAAAAAAATCAAACCTCTACAAGCATGGACAATATGGCTCCATCCGCTGATGAAGATCATGTAATATGATGGAAAGCTCCAGAGCAGCTGCTAAATGAACCGTTTGTTGAGCTTGTTTTTTTTTACCCTTGTTCATGGTTTCTGTGTGTTTTTCTGTTGTTTTCAGGGTGACGTGGCTAATGAGGTCGAGACAGAGCAGATCGTCCATGATGCCTCAGTTATGTCTTTCACAGCAGGAAGTTACTCCTCGTACGTCCAGGTGCGAGGTTCAGTGCCGCTCTACTGGTCCCAGGACATTTCCACCATGATGCCAAAACCCCCAATACGATGTAAGACTCCTGCTAAACACCAGATTTCTTTCTTTCTTTCTTTGTTCAACATTCTTTGTTGTCCAGTATTCAGATAACAAGCATCACGTGTTATTGTTATCTCAGAAAAAAAGGAATACTTTAATAGGGCTGCCCCTGACTAAGAATTTTCGTAGTGGACCAATAGTCATCATTTAGGGCCATTAGTCAACTAGTCGCCTGCCCTACAATGATCAACTTTTCCGTAGTTATCAGACTGAATATTTACGGAAGAAGGGAATGATGTCAGCTCTGATTGGTTTGTTACGTGATTCGTTTTCACATTTTTGTGTGTGTGTGTTTTGTTTTGTTTTTTGTGACGAAGTGACCAATGAAATCTTGCCGACTAATGATCTTTCTAGTCGATAAACGTTTGGTCAACTATTAGGGGGCAGCCCCAACTTTAAAGGAAGACTTCACCTAACTTAGCACTGGAGCTGCTGGTCCACTGCTGCCTCTCTTGGAAGTTTGTTTGTGTTATTGTGTGACTTTGCTGAATTTGATCTAACCCTCTAAAACATCAAAGCCACGCAATAATATGAACAAACTGATGCACATGAGAAAATTAAAGTTTTCTTTAGAAATTCAGTGTAACAGGGGGTGAGTAATTGATATACAGATAATCATTTGGTGGGTGAAGTATTCTTTTAAGGAGCACAGCATTTGCTTTATAATGGAAAAAGTAGAGCATTGACAAGGTTCCCCAGGGTTTGATTGAAGATCTATCGCATATCCAATTTGCCCTGATACATTAAGACATCAAGAATATCCTCCCTCAACAGTCAGCCATACAGTGCCACAGTAGGTATGTACCTCTTTATGTTTATAATGCTCAATGTATTCGTCTTTAAGCAGTCACCTTGGACCAGAAATAACCCTGTAGGGACAGAGGAATAATGTAATTGGAAAAAATGCATTAAAATAGGAGAGTGGCTTTAGACCGGGACCATTCTTCTCCACCACTGGGCCAAAAATTTAAAAAAAAAAAAAAAAGAAAAGAAAATGAAAAAGGTGAAGGCAGGACACCCCCCTGTTGGTTCTCATCTCTGTATTCATTCTCTTGTCTCATTATGAGCAGGATAAAAACACAAATCCAGGGCCAGAGGGAGGTGATCGGTTCCCTGAGACTGATCACATCGGGGGCCGCTGTGTGTGTGTTTCCGGTGTGTGTGATATTGTTGCTTGCATGTGTACAATACCTGTATTAAATCATAATCTTTTCCCCCCAGTTTGCCCTTTAATTCATCCTCAGATGGCATTTTACTTGTGTGAGATAGAGACACTGAGCGTGTCCCTGAGATCCATCTGTGCATGAACTTACCTCATCATCCTGCTCCTGCTTTGATCCTTAAAGACAGTCCTTATCTGACATTTCCCAAATGTTGTCCAATTCTTGCAGCGTCAGGTTGTTATAATTCACTGTGTGTGTATATGCGGTTTGACACAGTTTGCCCTTGGTAATGCTGTACTTGGTTCACTTTCTCTTTTAGATTATGTTTTGCATCATTACTATTATTTGTTTTTTCTTTTTGTTTTCTTACACTGTAAAGTGGCCACTACATTAATCCAAGTTGTTATTATTACTATTATTATTATTATTGTTATCATTATTATTACAAGAGTGGTTTTGATCTGCTCATCTAACCCTGGGCAAGAAAGGGAATGGAGGCATTTCCCAAGATGTCTATTATTTTTCCTTTAAACGTACCTGCTAATGTCATTTTGGTTAGATGCTGGTGTGAGCCTTACTACTGCTTACCAAACACTGTCTGCCAGTGTCACTATCTGCTGTTAATCAGACATATATACAGTGACACGCTCGTTCATAAGCCAATAAAAAAGAGACCTTTCTGATTTATTTCCTAAAGACTTATAATTAGGGAAAAATGCGTTTAAAAAATCACATTGAAGTTATTTTTGACTGCAAAAGGGATGACTAGTTGTTATTTCAGTTGGACTTGCACCTGCCTGCACTTTCTCAGACATCTCAGTAAACCCCCCGTCTCTACCACTTAGCTCTCACCCCGCTGTTTTCCATAGGGCGAAGTGTACACAGCCTTCCAAATGGTGGTTTGTCAGAGGCACTCTCCAAACTGAGTGTTGTGAGAAATAATAATAAAATGGCTGCACGAGCCAACAAACGAAAACCACAAATATATTTTCTTTATTAATAAACAATTAAAAAATTACAATAACCATCGGATTATCTTAGTCTAATGTCATTTCGGTGTATTGTAGTCCATTTCTTAATAACAAGCATAAATGTAAAATCACTAGTAGTATGCTTAATGAAAAAACTGTATAGTTATGCTGACATTGGCTCACAGAACATCTGATGTTGGGGTAATAATAAAAACAATATTGTTAAATTAGGTTGTAATTTAACTTGTGTCATTATTGCATCCACTATGGCTTTACTCTTTTTATCTCTTAACAACTGTTTAAACTCAGGAATCTTGGAAGAATAAACTCAGATCAGTCTGTTAACTTTTAAATAATTTATACATGATCAACAAAGTAGAACATTATAAAGGTGGAAAGTCCATATACCACTCACATGAGTCCTCTTTTTGTCCTGCCTGGCCTGAAAGGTGATGTTTTATAATCTTGGAGGGAGTGGTCTAGTCAGGAGTGACAGTCTGATGCAGGTGGGAGACTCATGATTTAACACTGATATCTTAATAGTAGCTAACTAGCTAGCTAGCTACCAGTACGTTACCAGTACCAGTAACTGATGACACCTGAGTTGTGAAGGAATCACTTTTATATCTCAGATAAATGCCAAATGTCATTTTGATAATACCATTATTGCCAAGGTCGTCTCTGTTTACGTAAACTCCATTGATGACGATGCTGATGACTTATCAGAGTCTTTAAGGGTTGTCCCATTTAAGAGGGGGAAAAGTCAACCACTACCCCATGTAACGCTGTTCTGAGGGGCAAAATGGCACATGAAATGAGATTTGTCCTTGGAATATCACGTCAAATCATGTCCATTTCATTTACGTATAGAGCCCAATATCACAAATTTGGCCCGAGGGGCTTTACAAGGTGGACAGCATATGAGAGCCTTAGGCCTTGATCACACTAAAAGGATTTTAGCAGTTAGAGGTGGCTTTTTGTAATTGTTTCTAATGGTTATAAAACTTTTTGCCCACTGTTTTTGTGTGCACCGCACCTTGTGTTCCTGCACTCCAGGCGCCTGGTGTTTTTAAAGATATTTTATTTTAATTTTTTTGCCTTTAATCGACAGGACAGTGAAGCGTGAGGGGGGAGAGGGAGGGAGAGAGAGAGGGAGAGACATGAAGCAAAGGGCCACAGGCTGGACTCGAACCCGGGCTGCTGCGGCAACAGCCTTGTACATGGGGCGCCTGCTCTACCACTGAGCCACCGACGCCCCACGCCTGGTGTTCTGAACTTCTCAAGTTGAAAAAACTGTATCTCAGAGCGAAAGCACCCCACATCATCTCCACTTTTTTCCCATTGTCCAATCAGATGATTTGAGAGGCGGATCTTTTGTATTGGTCAGGACAACAGGTTTACAGGATGGTTAGGGTTATGATTTCTTTTTATGTGACTGGGGCCTTAGATTGGCACTTTGGATGCGGAAAAGCTTCTGTGGAAGAAACCTCAGGATAGAGCAACTGAGGAGGGATCCCTTTCCCTGGATGAACAGACATGCACGAGATGTGTGTGCAGAATAACCAACATAATGAAATTGTGTTGTACACAATCCGTCACCTTAAGTGTCATGAAGCCGCCATAAAGCCACAGCATTTCAAAACCAGGTGCAGCAAAGTGATTGGGATGCTGGCTGCATAGACTGACACCTGTTAGACAAATCTAGGTCAGTGTGCGACGTGTCTGTGCTTTCAGAGTCTTTATCACATCACGCATCACCCACTCCCTCATCCCTGCCATAACTGTCAAGACTCACTGTTATATAAGTGCGTATATATAATGTCTTTACGACTTACGCTTTGGAGTGGGCACATGTCTTGGTTGTGATGAAGATGACCTTAATTGGATGTCTGTCCTTCATCCTCATCGTCATTATCAACATTTCCTTCCTGAGATACATTAGGAATGTTATAGTGATGTAAGCTCTGATCTACCTGGAGGCTCTGAGGACATGTGCATTAGACACAATGATGATGACATAGTGGAGTGAACTTGAAAACTATGTTCTGGAGCTCCTGTTTGTATTGTCAGTTTTTTAGTTGCCAGTCATACGTTCTGACCTATTTCCCGTAATCTTTCTTCTGGTTGCTTCACTGGTCCAATTTGATGGCTGGCTGCAGGTGCGGAGCGTTGCTTGCCTGATATCAGAAAGAGTTGTGAACTCGTTGCACTCCGTTTTCATCTCCAGTCTGGCATTGCCTCCTCTCTAACCAATTTCCGTGGAGGAGGGGGATTTGTTTTCCCCTAACCAATTACTGGAGACAGACGTATCTGCCTGAATGTAACATCATTCTAAGTCTACACTGATGCGTTGCCATGCCAACATACTGGTTGTGCTGGGGTTTAAAGAGTGGAGTGGAGCGAAGTCAAACAAACTAAGATGTCAGGTGATATTGAGACATATATAGTGTATGTAATCAGTAGACTCAGTGGAGTGAGTGGGCTTAAAAGTCAGCTCGACAATGGCGTCAGTCCCTCCCGTGGCACTGTTGGCTTAGTGCTAATCCTCCCACAGCACTAATTGGATTTATTGTTTCAAAACAAAGAAATAGCTGTGTCATGTCATAATGCCAGAAGAATCACTCAACTTGGTGAAGTGGATGGATTCAAAGCTCTGAACCCAGGTGAGGGCTCCACAGGAGGGTCAAATGGATGCAGTAAACATGGCTTTAAAATAAAATATGAATAGAAGAATATAAATGGAACTAAGTGCTAACTGCTAACATTCTCACACTAGAAACAACTCAAATACAGTCCTGGTTGTCTAGTAACTCTGCTACTGAATACTAAGAAAACTGCGTGTATGGTATTCTCAAAACAACCAGTAAAGATACTACATTCCAATATTTTTATAGGAGGAGAAGAGCTACAGATTGTTCAGGAGTTTAAGTATTTGGGGGTTGTTCTGGATTCTGCGCTGTCCTTTTAAGAGCCACATCAAGAAAATATTGAGCACGATAAAATTTAATTTGTATAATTTCAAACATGTAAAAGGTTCTCTGACTGAGGGTGCTGCTTTAATTTTCCTGCATTCAGTGATTCTTCCGCATATTGACTATTGTATTACGTGCTGGTGCTGGCACTTTAGATTTGTATTATTTAAATCTGTACAATCCATTTGTTATCTATGCAACAGCACTTTCTTTACTTGCACCAGCACTTTATAGTAAGCCAGTTACCCAGAGATGAGAGCAACAGGAAATATGAAACACTACATTGTACATTTACCTCTACTTAACAGCTTAACTGGTCATTTCCTCTCTGTTCCGATCGCCAACAGCTATCTCTGTCTTGACCTCACACAGACACACACACACACACACTATATAGTTACTGACCTAACGTTATTCCTGAAAGTAGCTAAGCTACTCTTGTACCACTGTCCTCCACACTGGTGCCAGCCTGTCACTGTCATCACATGTAGGACAGGGGAGCAGTGGATGAAGTTCCACAGCCTCTTTAATTACCAGAACTCAGTTTCTTGATCGCTCCAGATGCATGACACTGTCGTTGCCACAGCCACCATTTTTGTATTGTCACTTGGCCGCACCTGTGAAGCTAGTTGGCAGCATTAAATAACCAGAATAACATGTACGCATCCTGGTTTCTTTCGGAGAACTCCCGGGAGCACATTCAGGTTTCTCGTAAAAAGAAAGATGTCTTATCCAGGTCTAAAAATGGGCCATGGTGTTAACAGCAATGGGATACTCCAAAACCCGTTCCTAAACAGGTTATTCATGTCCATGTCAGGGTTGCCAACTTGTCAGAGGGCTGGAGTGAGATTTTACCTTGTGATGTAATATCTGCTTGTGCGTGCATGGTCATGAACATCCGTGGACACAGCAGCACGTTTGTTTTTCTACCTTAAAAGAGTTAATATGCACATGTGGTACACAGAAGAAATGAGTGTATGTTTACATGTTCACATCTATAGGCCTAAGCCCCACATATGTCCATTGTTTTAGGGTGCAGATCAAGGTCAATTTCATCAATCTAATTGGTGGTATTGATCATCTGCTTAAAAAAATTCAGTAATATGTCCTGTTGTGCCCAAAAGAAAGATTTCAGGGTGGGTTTGGGGGGTTCTCCCCTACGAAAATTTTGAAAATTCACGCGGCGAAATCCTGTGTAGTACGACGCCTATTAGAACTACTCTCTTCTTCATGCCTCGTTTTTTATTTCCTAAAGAAATTCAGCAGACTCATCTAACAAAAAGTTTTTTTCATCATAAGTGTGTTTTAGTTATTCAGGCAGGGCACATGGTTTCATAACACAGTTAAATGTAAATCTGTGTGCAATTTGCTTACCTTGGTACAGTTACAACCAGCAATGTATTGACGACAGGCGACTTCCACGCTGTTTACTTTGTAAGCCAGTAGGCAACCAGTGTAGGAGACTAGGGGAAGGACAAAGTAGCATGATGTTTAGGGTAGCCCCACGAGACCTAAACTTGCTTTCTGAGAATAGTATGCAGTCCGGTCAAGCCACACAATGGGCTGGACATAAAAACTTTTAAAAAAGGCCTCGGCAACGGTGGAGTGAGATTTCTTAAACGGGTGTGTAAGCGTGACATTGATGGTGAAAGAGTGACAGTCATGCCAGATGCATGAGAGTTGGCAACCCTGCCACGTAAATGCGCTCAAAGAGCAGGATCAGAGGTGGGCATCAGAAGTATTTGTTCGTTCAATGTAGTGTGCTGTTAGACTTTACTTTTATAGTTTTATAGTTTCGTCATCAGCTGATATCATTCCCATACACTGCAAAACATTCTAACAGGAAATACAAGGAAACATAGAAAGGAAACATGTTGTTGTTTATTGGCTCTCTTAAACAGACTGGCCCTATTAAAACAAGCTATGTCATCCACCTACTTTTATGCTTTATTATTTTGGTGATGCTTGAGTTTTGAAAAACCGACTCCCACAGTTCCAGATATTGCTTTGTGTTTTTTAAATTTAGACATTTGATATCCGCAGTGCCCTCAATATTAAACAAACAGTTTGACTTCCCTTTCAGTGGACCAGGCTGACCCATACGCCCACGTAGCTGCCCTCCATTTTGACCAGATGCTTCAGCGGTTTGGCTCTCCCATCATCATCCTTAACCTGGTCAAGGTAACACACATACACACACAAACAAAAACACACACAGGTCCTCATCTTTATTGTGATAAATGATATGTGCAGTGTAACTGAAGACACATAACAAAGCACACTCTTATAAAGTAGAAAGTGAATAACAGAAATCCTATTAAAAGAGGATTTGCAGCACATCGAGCAAAGTCTTTTCAGACCTGCTGTTCACATTGTTATGGTTGCATTGAAATTGTTGAATTATTTGACTGTGGCTGCAAAACAGTTGCGATGCTTTGAGGCTGCACATGTAAAACCTTTTCCCGCCAGAGTGAATCGCAGTGATTCAGCAGGGGTCATGCAGCACCTCGCTCAATGACTCTACTAAAGAATACAGTTACTGCAGTAAAAATGTGAAACCTCATGCCTGGAGCTACACTGGTTCAATCAGAGATGCTTTCCTAAGCAACAGTTCACTAATAGCTAAATTTTTAAGGATCGTATGCCTCAGGAGAAAGAAAAGCTGTGTTTTGTTTACTTAGACCCTACAAATAAAAATCTACATATAAATAATTATGTCCACAGGACATTAATTTAAAATACCTCTGTCCACACTAGACCTCAAAAACGGTCCCAACTGCTCAGCAGTCTTTCCTTATTGCAAAGTGTAGAGACTAACATTACCTGTTTCAAACGCCCACTGGAGATCTTGTAACCATTAATACCCCTTCGACATAAGGATGACGGAGCTCAGTCAAAGATTGGAATGATGCTCTGGACATGCAATGGTTTTCTCCCCACTCCTCATCAGCAACAATCCCATTCTGGAAAGTGTCCCACCCTCTGCTGGTTCAACCAGCCCTGATCCAAAACTGATGTTTCGTCATTAGGTGCAGCAAACAACTCTGTTTGTACATAAAGTGGTGCAGCAATGCTAATTCAAGTGTAACATAGTCCTTAGACCAAGCTGTGCTAACATAATGTTAGCAAATCGATAGTCCACTGTTGTCAAGGATTTGGGCCTTTGTGGATTGAGGGGTTTGCATCATCATTTCCCAAATGTTTTGTTTTAGATGTTTACAAGGATACAAAGTAACCAGAGTTTTGAAAAATCTGTACCTTATAGTCTTTTTTAGAAAAATCTGTTTCAAGCCCCGTTTCCACAGAGCAGTACAGTTTAGTTCAGTTCACTTTTTAAACATTTCCACTGTGAAAAGTTGTGGATGGTACCAATGGAGCCGTTCTGTACCGTCTCCATTTTTGGTCCCCCCTTTGTTGGGGTACCTAGCACACAGATCTGGTACTAAAACGTGGAGCTGTGAACACTGCAGTCTGTTGAGTGGTCAGTAGAGGACGGTCATTCTGATCAGAGTTGTGGCTAGTTTTGAGGCTCATGTAACCACTGTTCATACTGTGCAGAGTTTTACATATAGAAGTAAACCGTAACTATAAAATGAAAGGATGTTTTGCTGCCCTCAAGGGTTACTTTTGGTTCTAGAGGTACTATGCTGAAAGTATTTGGAGGAAACAGAGCTTATGTAACTCAGTTTGAATGAAGACAAGAGGCCAAAACATGGAGGGAAATATCTATTTTAAAAATATCTGTATACATGTTGACAGGGCCTTAGTTCTGATGTAATATCATATAAGGCCTCACATCTCATTTTTTTCCCCTATTCCTTGCCTCATTGAATTTGTAAGCTCATCTGTATTCTATATTTTTAAATGTCAATAACAATATATAACTAAAAGAAGTAATAACAACATGAGAAGAATCTTTTTAAAATATTAAAACATCTGCATTGAAGAAATGACAAATGAACCTAAAGTTATATCAGCCTAAAGAACCTTAATAAAATCCAGGTTGTAAAAGACTTGAATGTTCTTCAGTTGCAGCTTGTTAGTGAGAGGATTATGTAAGACATCTCTGTGGATTGTGTCTCTCGATGAAATATGCCCTGTCTGTGGAATCACTCCACAGGTAGTTATTTAGGGGGCTATGATTTTGGAATTGGCTTAGCAGCAGATTGTTATCAAGTGTTAGTTGTTGCTGTGGAGACTTTAATTATTACCAGCAGCTGAAATGGCACCCTAAATATTGATCCCCCTCTGTGCATTACTCTGAAAACACACACAGAGCACTGATGAAAAGGGAAGACAAGGCTGCACACACCTGCACAGACACACGTGACCTCCTGCACCTGGCCCCTGCACATTATGTTAAATCAGCATTAATCATCCGGCTGCTCTTGATTTATGAACAACTACGACACAATGACAAATAATGAGGCTTTGAAAAGTGTGACGTTAATAAAATGCGTCAAGCCATTTAAAAAAACAAAAAACAAAAAAAAAACACTAAAATAAACTAAAGGCTGCTTGACTTTCTGCAAGGCAATTATGATTATTTTTTTTATTCCTGGTGTGCAACACTGTTAGACATTTTCTCATTTGAGCCAGTGCCAGTCTGGTAGTAATTCGTGCACTGCCTTTTTCGCATACACGCACATGGCCACACTCGGGCACACAGCCATACACTACACTCTTGGGTTTCAAGCTCACGTTGTCACTCACAAGGGGAGCCGGGAGACAAGGGACCAATCGCAGGCCTCGGAGGTCCGCACAAGCCACAGCCATGTGATATGTGCCGACAGTGGGGAGCAAGGGAGGGGACACCCTGCTCCTACACCACGCCCTCTCCCTTATCCCAGAGAGACAGACTGAGGAAGGAATTGGCAATTAACCATGAAATCATGACAGTCCATCTCTCCACGGTGGTGGCTGGGGTCGGCGTGGCGGTGTCAACTCCAGGATTGGTGCGTGGTTTTGTCATGGGTGGGTGATTGTTTCTGAGCGTGTATGTAAAGAGAGGAAGAAAGCACATGGCTCAGCATGTGAAACACTTTTCTGACCAGCCAACTTAATTAGAGTCCATTTGTTTTGGCTGCGGAGATAGCTTTTACTCTCCCCACGGAGGTTTTAGAAATATTTAATTTATTCATATTAATTTAATCAAGCCTAATCAGTCTTTTTTTTTTTGGTAGAGAATCTTGTCCAAAAGAAAATGGCAGCAGCCACCCAACATAAAAGCAGCATACACAAAAGAAAGAGGGATAAAGATTAGACAAGATAAAAGCAAGCAATTAAACAATTTTTTTTATCATGCAAAGCTAAACATTAGGATAATTACAGTGCACATTTCTGTCCATGACCATGTCTACCACCAGCCTCCTGTACGTACATGTGCGTGTGTGACTGTCTGTCATTCATGATCTGTGACTGCACCTTCACACAACTAGAACCATGATTATCACTGTGAACAGCACATGGGGGCTTTTGAAGGTATATGTGCACGTGTGGTGTATTTCTAGCCTCTCATCTGTGCCTGGAAAGTGTGTGTGTGTGTGTGTGTGTGTGTGTTTGTGTGTGTGTGAGATTGTATGACACGCTCTGCTGAATGGGCGAGGAAATGCATGGGTAATTTGACTGGTTGCTGTGTTGCTTTGCCACGGCTGGATGTGTGGATGGAGATGTGAGCTGCTAAATGATGCTTCCAAGCCCATTATCACCCGGGGTGATCGGTCAGAAAGGCATAATGCGCCGAAGAATAACTTAATTGAAGAATAACTTGTTTGATTACAGTTCATAGAGGCAGACCGGGAGTGTGTGCATGCAATTTTATTTACAAAATAAGAATATCATTTGTTTATTTTTTCCTCTCTTTGTCAGTTAACTAAATATCTGGACCTCAGAGAACACAAAACCAACAGCAGTCAAGCTTTTTAATATCTTTCCATCATCTTGGACAGTGGATGTCCTGATGATTTCACACACTGAGGAAGACACTTGTCGAAACCGGTCTGTGTGTTTGATCAACTGTACCAGTGAGGCAGTAAAAGTTTGTAACGAAGGACAACGAGTGTTGCTGGCTTTTTCTTGTTTATACTGTTGTTCTGTGGCCGAGCACCTCCAGACTTTTTTCTTCTACTTTTTTGAGAATGCGTGTTGTCTTTCTTCATTGATGTCCTGATGTGAACCACACAGAATGATGGCCACCTTAGCTATACATCCATGTGTCCTCAAAACTGCACTAATTTGCTCTTTGACTGTCCTAGGATTTCAGATGCAACTGCTATTTGACCGTTATAGAAGTATTCCACTGCTTAAGAGATGGTCTTTTCATAAAACTGGGCTGTCTATGCAGAAGAAAGCCACAAATACTTTTGAAATTGGTGCTACTTGACCAGAAAAAAGAGGGAAATGGCTTTGGCATTTGCTTTTGCTCAAGAGGTAGAAAACCTACAACTACCAAAATGCGCTGCGCTGCACGGGACCAATACTTACTCCTCTACATTTCCTACATAAAATGTATACTTTTATAATACATTTCTCTGTTTTGGACTTCAAGTATTTTACAAAGTTTCTCTACAGTATCTACGTATTTTTATATCTTAAGTATTTTTCCTACATAATAAAATCAGAAGATTTGGCAAATTAGTGGTCCTAGCTTCCAAGTTAGATCATAGTTTGATCACATAAGTGCAAGTGCAAACAGGTGCTCTCAAAGCCGCAGTTGTCACATTAGATGTTACATGATGCCAGAAACTACTCTCAACCCAACAATGAGACTGACTTCATGATATAAGCAGAAAATGGCGTCCCACAGCAGAGAGGGCAAGTAATGCTTCAAGGAGATAATGATTTGTGACAGGTAACTGCACGGTGAGTGCTCCACTGCAGTGTGTCAGCCCTGGAGAGTCTGAGGTTTTCTTGGAAGGAAGACCTCAATTTTTTAAGGTGGTGAGCACCACTGTCAGTACTTAATTACGTTTAATATAATAAAATTGCATTTGATACTTAAGTACAGGGAGATTTGGGAGCTGGTAAGATGAAGGGAAGTTTCCCACAGTCCATTAACGCATACTGCCCACACTGTTATGATACAAAGCTGGTTAAAAATCTGCAAAGTACAATTTAAATCCCTCTCTTTTCGGCATTAGATTTGAATTGCATGAGTAACCCACACAGCTGCACTTCTTATATATTCCCCATCTACCCACAGTATCTGCCCTCAGCTCTGTGCTTTTCACTCCATATGTCCATCTCTGCAGGGGTCCTGTAAATTGTTTCTCACAACTCTATCTTCCTCCGAGGTCTCTGGGTAGAAAAAATGAATGGATCTTTGTCAGTGCGTCAAAGAGAGTAAACACGTGTCACATGTCCTACTGTGTCTGCTGTTATTCTATTATCACTGTACAGTAGACTTGCTTAGCCCTTTGGTGATAGAACCAGCCATTCATGTGATACACGTATTTCTCTCCATTGTGCTACAGAAACGAGAAAAGAGGAAACACGAGAAGATCCTGAGTGAGGAGCTCTACCCAGCTGTGATCAACCTCAATCAGTTCCTGCCTCCAGAAAACTGGATCGACTACATTGCCTGGGACATGGCCCGCTACACCAAGAGGTTGTTATAGTGAATGAGACAATATTTTGAGCTTTCATTTGCTGAAACTCAAGCTAGCTTGGAAAGAAGAAAAATCACACGCTCTGCCATTAGTCGATAATACTTCACCAGCAGGACTGATATGTAGAGAAATTAGACTTTTTTTGTATGAATTAGGCATGAAGTAACCTTTAAAGTACAACAACTGACCCATTTAGATGTGAAGGAGCAGCAGCTCTACTCCAAGCTCCATCCGGATGTCCAAGCTCCTTATATCTAAGGCTGAGCCCAGCCACCCCACGGAGGAAACTTGTTTGGGCCACTTGTATCCGTGATCTTGTTCTTTCGGTCACTGCCCAGAGCTCATGACCACAGGTGAGGGTTGGGGCGTAGATGGACCAGTAAATCGAAAGCTTTGCCGTTCGGCTCAGCTCCCTCTTCACCATGACAGTCCAGCACAGCGCCCGCATCACTGCTGCCAAACCTCTGATCCATTTCAAGCGCCAGTCTACTCTCACTCATGAACAAGACCAGCAGATACTTGAATTCCCTCGCCTGGGGCAGTAACTCACTCCCAACCCGGAGTGGGTAATCCACTGTTTTCCAGCAGAGAACCATGGCCTCAGACTTGGACCAACGGAATCTGAGACAAGGGACAACCCTGGTGGAGGCCAACACTGTCTGAGAACGTGTTTGAATTTGTGTCAAGTATGCAGACACAGTTCTCACTTTGGTTTTACAAGGACTGGATGGCTTATAGCAGTGACCCTGGTACCTCGTATTCCCACAGTGTTGCAAATATTGCAAATTGACAAGATATGAAAGGTTTTTATGCCAAATATTCACAGATGAGTATTTCTCATTTTTGTGTTGTTTGTTGTTATGCCCTGTGTGTGTAAAGGCCTCTAGTGTGGAAAATGAAGGGCTGCACAAAGTGGCTAACTCGCATGCTATGCACTACTTCTGAATGTAAATAATTATTACTTAAATTTTCCAATTTGGTGTCCTCGTCCTTTCTGATATTTTCTGCCATGTGCCATTAAGATCAAAGAGCAGAGTTATGTAATTCAGGGAATCCAGTACGCACAAAATGTACTTTTTCACCATTTTTCTTAACAGCAAAATTGTTGTTGCCACAACACTTCTGGGCAGCCACCCAGACGAGTGCATCTGCTCTCTGCATTGGAAGAAATGTCGCACCTGTTCTTTTTCTGTGAAAGCCGTGTTAGAGTTTGGCCTTGCTGGGCTTGTGTTAATGCCTTGAAAAATGTACAATAATTTCATGTAGTACCCAAGCCAAAGGATTTGTAAATGATGACTGTAATTTAGCCATACATAAAATATTGATATCATCTTTCCATTTCTCTTTCTCTTAGTAAGTTGTGCAACGTTCTGGATCGTCTGAGTATGATCGCAGAGAACGTGGTTAAGCGAACAGGATTCTTCATTAACCGCTCCGACTTCTACTGTCACACCATCAGACCAGATGACAGGTGAGCCTCTTCTTGTTCTACACTGTGCCTGTTGTTTGTCGTGACACTCACACTCTTCAAGCGTTGTTCAATTTGTTGTTGTTGTGTTAAAAATGAAGCCAACCTTAAAGGTATTCTATGCAGGATATGTCAAAATAAACTTAGCGGAGTTCTGTAAAATTAACCCCCCTCAATCATTACTTATGACCTACAAGAAGTGTGTGGTGGTGTATTTATCTGCAGAGACCCTGCTCTCTGCATGTATTTTCTTATTTTGCTGTGGTCAAGACGTTCCAGGGCACAGGGTGCAGGTGAGGTTGGGACTTTAAACGGGGCCGTACACATGCTGCGTCTTTAATTGCCTGGAATACATGAGGTCGGGCGCTGGGTGCTACTTTTGTGCCTTTTTTTTGTGCCAGCTTTCAAGAGCGCAGCGGCAGGTTGTGTCTGAGGACACTAAGTAACCTTAACAAGAAGCGTATCATGGTCATCATGAGGTGCAGTTTGTAAGCGTGTGAACATATCGTCTGTGGGGCAGATGTAGATGATGAACTTGTCTATTTCGGAGCCCTGAAAAACAGACGCTCGGGAACGTGTGAGCGCGGCAATAGCATTGCTCTGGCGTTTGAACATGTCTGCCACCATCCATTTCTCTAAAAGAGGAACTGAAGACGGCACTCAAATCTCTCCTTTGCAAGAAAGACGTTTTTGCTGTTTTGCTGACCGCCCCTCAAGTTGGGCCATTTTCATTACTCATGGCCAGACCCTAAATCTTTCTAGATTTGGGTCTGGATTTCCAGGCTAGGTTATACAGGGTCACAGTGAGAGAAGGCAGCAGATTATGCGCCAGTGATAGGAGACAAAGTGTTAGAAAAAGAAACCATGTGCCCGACCACGCCACCATCTTTCCCACATTTGCATAGCAGACTTTTCCAAGGGATAGATGTATTATCCATTTTTCTATTCATACATATTCAGAATCATACATTTATCGACGCTGCTTGATCTTGAAACTCTCCAGATATGAATTCTTAATGGAAATTATGCCTGATGACAGTTGCGTTGCAGAGAGTTTTCTGCTAACGAGCTGAGTAGAATGCCGTCCATGTTCTTAATGCATGGCTCTCCCTTTGCCCGCATGTCTTAATCACTTTCACCCAACATTACCATTATGTTACATAACCCAACGACCACGCCATGGCTGGTATTTATTACCCTTTCTTTTGCATTACCCAATGCTATCTCACATTCTTTTTAACACACACTCAGGCACATGTGCTCTCAGAAACACACACGCACAGCAAACCCCTCATAAGCTTTTATGTAGATGGACTTTAATAATGATGGCACCTGTAGCCTTCACCACATGCATAATGCACAAGCTAAGTAGAGATATTGTTAACTTTGTTATTATATTATTCTTGTCCGTCCTCTCCATCTGTATTTTCAGGCACACACTTTGACTGACACTTGCACACTTGATCATTTTTTTCTTACTTTTTTATAGTAGCTCATCGGTCTCAATGAGGTCATACAGTTCATGCCACAATGAGATGCACTTAGTTTTAAATCATACCCTTCAGCAGCTATTGTATTTGTCTTCAGAGCTCCCTCTACACAATTTAGAGGCAGTTTGTCCTCACTGATTTTCCCACTGGCTGTTTTTTTCTAGAGCACTTTATAAAGAAAGTGATTAATGAGAGTGTGATGAACTAGGAGAAAAAAAAACTAATAAAGGCAATACCCAGAGCCAGAAGTGTACCACGTTCTTGGACTTTGACATCTAAATTTCCTCCTGCTTTATTTTAAAGAATGTGATTAAAGGATTAGTTAAACATTTGGGGAAATTTGTAGAAGAGTTAGATGAAAAGATTTATACCCATCTTCTGTCTGTATGCTAAATTTGACTCGCTCTGCACCTTGCATCAAAGTGCTTTTTGGGTGATCAAATTAAAATCAGAAAGTGCTTCAACACATGGAGGTACATGTGGCAATGCACCCTAATTGATGGAGGACGGATTGTGATCTGATTGGCCAAACCACCTCCTGCCGGCTGTAGCTTTGTGTTCACTATACAGACATGAGAGCTGCATCAGGCTTCTCTTCTAACTCTCAGCAAGAAAGTGAATATAATAATATTGCTTAAAACAAGTCAAGCTGTGTAGTTATTATATCATTTATACCTTAGGTCATGTTGGTGAATGCGAGTGATTGTAATTTTGACATCCTCGCACTGGGTTTGCACGTAAACACCAAAGTCAGTGCAGTATTGTAAATGAGAACATCCTGCTTTTTCTTTTGTGTATATTACAAAATGATTCTTGAATATTTCTCCCTGTACTCGTAGTCCTAATGAGGCTCAGTGTGTTCAGATGTCTGCATTGTATGTTTCTATCTAGTCCAGTATGTTCAGCCTTGAAATGGTGATCATAACAGTGATAACACCTCTCGCAGAGGGAAGAGATGAGTACATGTTCCAGCGAAGAGTTGACATGGGCACTTTGATGATTTTGTCTGTTTGAAGTTAATTTGAATATTTCTTTTCAGGTGGGGAGATTTAGGTGGACACATCACAGCCAGTGGACGGGTGCAGGTATGTGACATGGCGAACAGCTTTGCTGTAACTTTTGTGTCACAGTTGACCCTTTGATAAGCCCCACCCTGAACACAGATAACACACTTCCTGCATGTTGCCATATTCAGAATCCTCCGCTGCTACATGAAACTACAGTAGTCACGCATAGCCAGACCTGTTTCCACACTTTGTTTTAGTGCTGTACACTAGCTTGCAACCTACACGCTAAAATGTCAGTGCTTTATGTGGTGTTTTTTTTGTGGGGATTTAGCCATTTTATTGCCAGCCCTCGCCTTTCCACCAAAACAAGTTCCCTCCTGACACCATTTTGCAAGCACTGTTGCTACATCCTGGGCTCGGCGCCACCCAAGACAACTGTGATTGGTTTAAAGGGATTCAAACAACCCAGAACATTTTTTTCTCTTAGGGTGCTTGCCAGGAGGCTGCACAATTCCTTGTCTCCCCAGTTGCTCATCTTTACAGTGTCTGTCAGGTTTGTGTTTCCCTCTTGCTACGAGCCGCTCACTGCTGACAAAACAGCCCAACATTCGTGGAAAATCTGGCAGTGTAAAAGGGGTGAGGGACTAATTTTGTTGCAAAGCTGCATAATTGCCTCGAGGTGGTTCGTGTTGTCACAGTAGCATTTACAAGTGGACCAGCGAGAAAGGACCTTGTTGAAGAAGAGTACACTTGCAAGATAAATGTGACACTTTCTAATGTCACAATGGAGGGACAACTACGCAGGTTGATTTTAGCGCTCATTGTTCATTTTAGTCAAACCATACAATTTGAAAATGAGGCGCGGCTCCAACTAGAAAACAATGTTTTGATGCATTGGATGTGCTGAATGTGCATATTAAGGCAGTACAGGAGGAGGTGCACATTAATAATCCTCCAGGACTGTAACATGCAAAGTAATGGAGACTCTTTATAAGTTGAGTTACGTAAGTTAATAAACCCACATCATGGATTTAGGGCAGTGTGATTTGTAGGCCAAGGAAACAGCTTATGTCATTATGTTTATTTAAAAGAGGCTCAGCATTCATTGCTATAGCTGCAAAACCAGGCCAATGCATTTAGTTGCATAAAGAGCGTTTTCATAGAAAACCTTGATCACGTATACAATGATCTCTGAATCATCCTAGGTGTTTACTGCAGTTTAAAGGTCACTGCAGACAGACGGGATAAACATGGAGACACTTTTTCTGCTGATACTGTTATTCCACAAATGATCTTTTCATCAAGTTTGTGTCAGACTCAATGACTGTATACAAAGATGGATAACACATCTCCTCTTCCTCCCAGTGTACAAAAATAAAGCCAAAGTGTTCCAAATATGGTGTTGCCATCTTGCGCTGGTGACGGTATTTGTCTGAAGCCAGACGCTGGGGTATCAAGTTCCCACCTTCGACCAATCCCGGGCAGCTCCATCGATTGTGAGCACACTGATAAGCACACACAGCTGTCAATCATGATGTCAAACCCCCTTTAAATTGCTTCGAACAGCTAGTTATAGAAAAACAAACTCTTGAACATATAGTGCGATATCACCATCTGCATTTTACAGTCCGTGGTCTGACTACATACTTAAACGTCCTGTTCAGGGGTTCTCAAAGTTCTGATGACTTTGAGCCAATTTAGGGAGCCTGCATATTACTCAGGGCCACACAGGAAAAGTGCACAACGTGTCTTTTCCATCTCACCATCACAATAAACTGCAGAGCTGTCCACTAGAATCGCCAACCTTAGCTAACAGCATTAGCATTGATCACAGAACGTGAACACCACTGATAACACTCTTGGGGTGCCACCAGTTGCCGTGCAGCCAGTAGTAGTGCAACACTTGCTCGTGCGTCATAGCAGCCGAGTTGTGTGTTGAATGTAAGCTGTTAGAAGTTACAGTATTGAGATGAACAGCAGCTAATTAAAATATAATCAGTGCATTTCGTGTCACGTTCAGGAGCTGTGCAAAATGTCTGCACTGGGCTGCCTTTGGCCCGTGGGTCACACTTATGCTGTCTGTAAATGAAGATGTGTCATTAAACTTCACAAGTCTTTGTTGTAGACTGGTGTGCTGCGGACCAACTGTGTGGACTGTCTGGACCGGACCAACACGGCCCAGTTCATGGTGGGGAAGTGTGCGCTGGCCTATCAGCTTTATGCACTGGGAATGATTGACAAGCCCAAACTCCAGTTTGATACCGACTGTGTGAGGTAAAGCTCCTTACTTAAATATATATTTTACATATTTTTGTAAAACAGATTTTGTATATTTCATTTAAACAAAATGGTTCTCACGAGACCAGTATATTTAATGGGTAGGCCCTAAAAAACTTCATCCCGAGGCAGTGCATTATGTTCTTGTTCACAAACACCCCTTTTCCACCAAATTAGCATTGGTTCTTGAACTGTGTAGGATTCTTGGAACTTTGGCGTCTTTGTGTGTTGTGTCTGTGTGGTCCAGGTTATTCGAGGAGCTGTATGAGGACCATGGAGACACGCTGTCGCTGCAGTACGGCGGCTCCCAGCTGGTCCACAGGGTCAAGACCTACCGCAAGATTGCCCCCTGGACACAACACTCCAAAGACATCATGCAGACACTGTCGCGCTACTACAGCAACGCTTTCTCAGGTGTGATACACACACGCATTCAGATGCACACAAAAATATTTAATAAGGGATTCATTACACCAGCATTTTTCAAGCAGCTTTGACACAGTAGCCCCCAAATTCCACTTTATGATTAAGCAGTGTTACAGTTCTATTTTCTCCTTCCATTTTATCCTGAAATCCATCCATATTACACCACAATGTGTGAAACTTGAACTGTCATGTTCAAGGTTGCAATAATATAATAGTAGTTTGAGAGTCCGGCCCCCCCAGTGTCTGCTTAGAAAACTTCTGGCCCTTGGACAACTCTAGCTGATAACCCCTGTCATACACCATTCTGGTAGACAATCTTAAATAAAAATAGGTTTTAGAAAACATTTAGACAAACTGGCTGTTGACGTTGATCTGCAGTCCAGATAACAAAGTGTATTGCATGAGCAAGATTACGACTGTCGTAAAGCTAAAACAGAGTCACAGCTACAAAGACAAGCTAAATGACCGTTAGCTTTGCCTTTTATAGCACATGCCACCTGTAACCACCTGCAGAGGTAATGTCAGCTCTGGTCATTTTTGGAAGCCTGATCAGGGCTGTATTGCCACTTTTGATTGGTTGCTTCTTCTCTGAAAATAGAGCACATTAACATGGAGCGCTTTACACGTCCTGAACACCACATCATTAGTCATATTGTTTTACTACATACAACTACACAGACTGTTTATTTTTCCAGCCTGTTATGCAACACCTCATTTTAAAATGTTTATAATGACAAAATGTGGACGTTTATACCTTTCAGCAACAACAGCCAAGCACACACAGGCAGACACATAGCTCCCTGAGGACTGTGGGTGTCAGTAAATGGCGCGTTCAAAGCAATTTCAGTGACATTTGCAATGTTTTTGTGGCAATTCCTGAATTTATTGTCAACCGCTGCGAGAAGGGATATTCTGAGGACATTTGATTTTCGATATCACTATCTAGAGAAATGCTTAAACACTGGATTTAAGTTTTTCTCTCTTTTGATTTGCAGCCAGGATCTAATCACCAATCAGTGCTTGATAAAGTGGCTTTGCTGCGCCTGCGACTCGGATTTCTAATAATTTCAAACGACACCCGAGTTTGTAGGTAGACACAGCGCAACACAACACACTAGTAACTGCTCTACATCAGCAGGTGGCATGTGAAGCTCCAGAAATGAAGGGGAAGGTTGTGTACTGCGTATTAAATCAGGAGTAATAGAGCTGTGCTACCTGATCCACGAAGTCGACCTCCTGTCTGTGTCTTTGCTTTCGACTCTTGTCAATTCACTATGGGGGCTGAATTCTTATATAACTCAACTGTTTACATTTTGTTAGTGCTTAAAGTTATGCATAATTAAGGGCAGGTTGCTTTGAGTGGAAGGCTGTCTGTTGATAGTGTCCTCAGCTTCCAAGTCAGATCCACTGCTCACTCCTCCACAGTGCCAGCCTCTTGCCTAAGTATGCTCACTTCTGCCTCCAAAAAACTAAGATGGCGACTGCCGAAATGCCTAACTCAAGGCTTCGAAACGGGAGTCTACAAACCAATGGGTGGCATCACCATAGCCATGTACATTATTTTTTACAATCTATGATTTAGAAGCAACTCATAGCACATTATAGTACACAGCTGCTTTTAATACTAAATGATAACAATATCTGTATTTTTGATTCTGGACCTGGTATTATTTGGTATCTGAGTGGAAACAAATTTTATTGTGTTGTTGAAATAAACCACTTCTATCTTATTCCTAGACATATACATGCACTCAGTGTAAGGGCTCATTTATACTCCTTTTACAAACAAAAGGTTGATAGATACAGCCAATAGATAGCAGTGTAGGGCAGAAGCAAAGGTTTTACACGACAACAAACGAGACGACTGTGGAAGAGGCTGTAATATTGTACCTTTTAATGGAGGCAGCGTTATAGACGCCCTATGAGGGTATTGGATACGTTGCAACATGTGGACTTCTTACTACATCATCAATTTGTTCTGATCTGCCATATTTAAAATGTCTTCGTCGTCTCCTATGGTTGTATCTCACTTTATCTACACTACACTGCCACCAAAGTCTCTGGTGGTTCTGCTCTGTTTTTTCTGTATCTGTAAGCTTCCACAAAACATGCACAAATACGGACAGAGGCTTCATTAGTGTCCACATACGTACCTAACTTTGAGCATAAATGAGGCTTGGACTTCCTTGCAGTCATGGCTTACTCTTCTGTTATCCCGACACAGTAATCATGAATACCTTTACACACCAAGTCCAACACATTTTATTATCATTATTTGATTTTTTTTTATGCTTGATCAAAGTGGATATTCAGAGATGTATTTTCCTGATATTTATCAGAACATACACACTAATCATCCCAGAGTTCACAGTGAATGACTGATGCTTATAAATCTCTGCCAAGCACTCGGTCAGCTTCTCTCTAACTCACAGATACATTAAGACACACACATACAGTACACACTGCCATATGTTTACAGCCTCGGAAATTGAAGGAGGAAATTCGGATGAGTGTTTTGTTGAGACCAGGTGAAGGTGGGTAATTGTGTTGAAATTGAACAGACCTGTGGACAGAATTTTCCCTGTGTGCATTTCATTCATAATACATCTTGTGAGACCAAGCTTTTGTCAGCCGCTTCTGTTGCACATGCTCATAATGTTCACAGCTCATCCATGACTCTTATTTCATGATGCTCTGAACGAATCTCAGGTTGAAAACTGCCAAGAGAAAAGGCTTGGTTGCAGTCTCTAATAGAGGCCAATTTAGTTTCTAATTATCTAACGCGAATGTTGGAGCAGCATGCACGGGGCTTCACAGTTGGGGGACGGATTAAATGGCACCAAACTGTGCAAAACACGTGCCACATGCTGAACACACAAACCCTCACAGAGATTATCTTGGCACGCTCCCACAGCCAAACATGTTGCAGTGTGGCAGTTCAGAGACTTTTGACTAGTAAGGTGCCTCTTCATCAGAAGAGACTACATGCTTGAGTTCATTTAACGACTCGGCCCACAATGTGAGGGGCAGTTAAATCTTTAATTTTAGATCACCCCCACTATTACGCACAAATATGGTCCTCAGCATCAAAAGGGGAATTGAGGAAACTCTAAACTACCCTGAGCAGAGCAGCTCAACTAGTCTTACACTGCCCCTGAAGAACAAACACAGTCAGCATGCATTGTAAACTCTTAAGGCCACAAGTATAGAAGAGACTTGCATTAAAAGGTTCTGTAAAATTCACCTCTATACAAGACATACTCAAAGTCAGTTGAAAGCTGCACTTACTCCATTTTTGTACATGCATTTTCTCATTTGAAAGATAACACTGAAGTTTTTCCCCAGCTGTCAGAATCACTGTAAGTGCTTCTGTCACTGAGTTTCATAAGTTTCAACACATTGAAATAAAAGTTTTTTTTTACAAAAAAAAAAAAAAAGGCTGGAGATGACAAGAAATAGGACGTATTAGCTGAAACACAAAATTGAGCCATATCAGTCTCACAGTCTAGATTTCAAAGTAAATAACAATATGAGAGAAAATACATTTTACGTGTTTTTGAAGGTTTTGTTCAGGTGCTTTTTATTTTTAAAAGAATAAGTGTAAAAAAAAATGTACTGAATGTGTGATTATGAGTGAAAAACTAATAAATAGAGAGAAATGTCTATGTAGAAGCTCACTATATATATAAAACAAATTTCTAGTAAATCTAAATTGTTTTTCCCCCCAAGAGACAACATAGGGGCCATTTATCTATCATTTATGTGCATTTATAACAGTCTGTGATGAGATAAGGGGTTAAAAACTGCTGTGGAGCTTTGGAGTGTCCTTGACTACAAGACCAATAAGCCTCAGGTGAAGTGGCCCTTAAAATACATTTAAACTACAAGAAATGTCAGTGATGTACGCTCCCTCAGCTCAGGCCCTTGCCATAGCAACAGCACTGGGAGCTCCTATTGGCTTAAATGAGGTGTGAATGGAAAGGCCATAAGCTTGCCTCCAAGTCAGTTTGTTTACATGCAAGACAGAGAAATTATGGATAATATATGGAGAAATCGGACTTTGAATTTTGAGTTTCTACTATAACATGTTTACATGGTGGTCAGAAAACACTTCATTTTCCTCATAGTTTGTGTGCTGAAACACATTTATCCACTGTCTGTCTGAAATGCTCCGTTTTAGCACCTGTCTCAGTCTCCGCTGATTGGTCCGCATCTCTGGGTCTTTCTTATCTTGACGTCCATGCATCATCATTGCAGAGACACATTTTCACGTGAAAAATCGGCAATGAAGGCTTCTAAACGCAACTGGACACGTTCCAGCAGGAATATTATCCAAAATCAGGGAGAAATTAACATCAGCAATCAATATCACTTGCTTCCCTGACATTAGCATGTAGCTTTATTTAGCATTGTAGGCTACAAAAAGTAAACACTTGCAGCAGCATACAGCAGATGTGGAGTAGATGACCATATAATGACATCTGGCACGTTATGACATCATACTGTAGCCAGAGGAGAATACCGTTAGGAGTGTTTAAAACTGTAGGAAACTGGGGATTTTGCTCACAGGAATAACTTCTTCAGGTATTGTATGCATTATGTACATGATGCCACTGGGGATCCTTTTAAATGCATTAATAACGCTTTGATAATATTTTCTTCAGTGGCATCTTAGCAGTTTCATCTCTTTTCTAATGCTTTTCAGATGCTGACAGACAGGACGCCATCAATCTGTTTCTCCAAGTCTACCAGCCATCAGAGTCCAAGCCTCACCTGTGGGAGCTGCCCACTGACTTCTACCTGCATCAGAGGAACACCATGGCCCTCCCTCAGGACAGACGGAGGTAAACACACGTATAGTTGTACACTTAAACCACACGACCACTTGCTGTACATACATGAAGAAATCTAAATAAAAACGCTTCCATCACAATATACAAGTGCAGTTACATGTTTATGGAAAACACAAACACACATGTTTTTGGGTAAATTGAATGTCTCAGTGGGGAATTGCTCACAAAAGATTAGCACTGCTGTTTCTGAGAAAGCCTTTATCTGAAAGCCCAAGCCTGTAAGGGACTACCCCGAGCAGTGAAGTTGCTCATGTGCGTATTTTTTAATGCAACTGCTTTTGTGGTCATTCCAATTGGTAGCTATCAAGCCTCCTGTAATGCATGTGGCTCCCCTGAGGTTTGCTTCATGCCTTACAACCATGGCCAGATTTGTCATCTTAAAACAACAAAAAACAGAAATATGCGGATAATTTATTTACATTGATTAGGATGTTTTTCATATGTGTTTGTTTTGTCTATTTGCTTGTTTTTCCTAGGATACAGTAAATTGAGTTCTCAGGGTCAGGGTATGATCGGCTACAAGCCCTTAGATATGGTGGCCAACAAGGCAAATGCGCTCCAACTCGACACAACACAGGCAAATGCAGAAACATCCTTACCAACCATTCATTTTGACAGCTATTTTAGATTTAGTTTTAGTCTTGAGATGAAAATGCTTAGTTTTAGTCGCATTTTAGTCATCATAGTTTTAGTCTTGTTTTAGTCGACAAAAACTTAAGTCATGTTTCAGAAATTAGAATCAAGGTGACAGGTTATATTAATATTTCATTTAGACAAATTTTTCTACAACTACAAATAATTTCTGAACACTTAAACTTCAAGGTTCAGGTTCAAGGGCTGATTTACGAGCACACACTTACAGATCATCATTTGAAAAGCTCAACATTTCTCTATTTCTGATCTCAGAAACTTTGACAACACAAATGACTAATCTGAGACAATTAGGATTCATTGTAAACTCTGACCTATCTATCTCACTGTTGAGAAGCAGAACATCTTAAACTCATATCTCACAGAGGTGGTGTTCAAACTAAACTTTAATCTCCGTCAGAGAAAACTGATCTACACTGACAAATAACCAAGCCTCTTACCTGCGTGTCAAACAGTATCAACCCATAAACCTTCCTGAGACAGTCCAGACTGAATGGAGTCCCATGAGGATCAGCTGTAAAGTCCGGTGGCTGGTGGCTGCTTGCACAGCCATTCAGCAGCCAACAGCCACCGCTGCAACTAACGAACTCTTTATATCCATTCAATACTGTAGCTCCACCATCCATAGCCAGACACACACAGCTGATTATTTACTGCTGACTACAGCTCATAACTCACACCAATGGCTAAGGCTGCTTCAGTGTGAGAGATAATTGGCTTTCAGTGTCTGATAGTCTACCTTGAACATTTTCGTCACATCTCGTCAATGAAAATGAAGCATGGATATCGTCTTAGTTTGTCATCATCATTTCGATTGCGTCATGGACAAAAGGTCGTTGACGAAAGGTTTTCGGCATAGCTTTCGTCAACAGTTGATATTTTCGTGTGTCGTCAAGTTGGTGAATGTTTTCTAAATGCTGCCCATGTGTCGACAAGTTGGTGGAGATGTTTCTTTCTTTGCATGTGTGGTGTCTACAGTATTTGAGGTGTGTTTTCCCTCGTCAACCACCAACCTTTTAGATGTAGTAATGACTTAAGATAAGATACCTGAAATCTTTCACACCTGAGTGCTGTCCAAAATCAGGCAACTTACACCTTCTGACTCCTGGTTCCTCTTTTCTCCAATATGTGTTTGTACTGTACTAAAAGTAGCATTAATATATGATGCACGCCTACAGGATTTTTGTGTGGTATATGCATGTCATACTGTGATTTTATAGTCTGTTTATGTAGCTGTTTTCTGTGTTGAAGCTGATGTGTTTGTGCCCTGTGAGATGAATATTATTGGTTTGTCGCTTGCTCTGTCCTTACTCATCTGCACTTACTTTGTGTGTTTCATGACAAGTTTTGACCCCCAGTAGTTCTGTCCTTGTCATTTGTGCGCATGTGTGTAGGAGCATACTGCAGTACAAGCTCTCCATTGTCTTCATGCTTACATAAAACTAGACCCGGTTTTCTTCTACAGGGCACTAGTTTATGTAGACACAATAGGCCAAGGTAGCTCAGCCATTATTCCAAGAAATTAGCGTGGCTCGAACTGAAATCAATTCAGCAGCCACACACTGTGCTTTTTCTCTCAGGCTCACCTAAGTAGCACATCACACACTAAATCATTGTCAGGGCTCTCACTCAAATTGGTGGTATAGAATAAAAGACTGATGTATTCAGGAGTTGTACAGTAGGTGGTCCAGGCAAGCCAATTTTCATATCTAGGTTATGTGATGTCCCAGAAGAGACTGTGCAGACTGCAGATTACACACCAGTCAGTGGAAAGTTTCAACAAATTTGTGTATCTTGTCTTTCTGCAGCTACACACTGTGGTGGTCAGCAGGAATCTTGTCCTACCTCCCAGTGCCCTATGATGAAGGTACGTCTTCACTATATGATATCAGCAATAATGTCTGCAACATCTATAATATGTAACCACAGAAGTCTTTTTTTATTTATCTATTTTATATTTAACCCCCAGGTCCCATACAGCCAAACAACCACAGGTTTCTTTCCCAGCTCAGTCTGTGCACAACGATCAGACCACAAAACTAAGTCTTAAGATCTCAGACTATAGCTACAGTCAGATCTCTGCTCAATCAAAATACAAATGTATGAAGTGAGTTTGTCCAGTATGGCTTTAATAAATGAACAAATACCAGTGACCAAGTCTACAAAAGGTCAAAGATAGCCAACCAGCAGGTTGGTTAAGTTCATCCAACTTTCTGAGTTGGAAATCGGACTGCAGGGGGCGGTCCATTTGAAATTTTATAACTCAAAAAGTTTTGAATGGATTTTGATGAAATTTTCAGGAAAGGCTGATAATGGGACAAGGAATAGATGATAAAATTTTGGTGGTGATCGGTTGAAGCGAAGTGGATAATAAAATGGCGTGAAATCCAAGCTGCTTGGCGGAGGTCTGTGCTCTCCGAGTGCTTTTCTAGTTCTTATTAAGCTTCAAGATGGAGGTAAATCAGTAGCCATCGGAAATATTCTAGGTTTCTGTGAATTCATCATTGCCAGCATTTTTTAGGAAAATTGTACTAACACAACTAGACACACTTTTTCATAAAGGGAGCAAGACATGTATTCGCTGGGCGCTGTTTCTGTCTGCAGATTTGGTGTACAGGGCGTTTTAGTAGTAGAAGAACAGTGTGTGACAGATCATCATAATGAAAAAAAATGTCACTCGGTACAACATTGTGGGTCATTGGACTTCTATTTAATAGTTTTTGTGCAATAATGGAGCACAGAGAAATAAGATACATCAAGCTTCAGCTACACAGGTGATACTTATTATTTGGTTACACTGATTGTTAGTTTTGTTTTTTTATGGTACATGTTTTAAACTTTGGTTGTTGTTTTTTCTATGTGTTTGCTTGTGCGTTCTGGTGTGGCTGCAGTCTCATGTGAGGAGACCATGAAGAAGGTCAAAGTGAAGAGAGTGAACCGCTTTGAGGAGAGCATTGACATCTACACAGAATTCTTCAGACCTTATGAACTTACCTCCTTTGATGACACATTCTGCATTGCCATGACCAACTCTGCAAGGTGAGTACACACACATGCAAAACCCTTTACACAGTCAAAGATTTTTTTTTACATAAACCCCCTAAAATGGACTGTAATCTACAAGCAGAGATGTTTTTACATCTTACTGCAGCGTTGAAGTTATTGCTTAAAAATTGGTGAGGTGTTTATCGACATTGCAGATTTGGTTGACTCTGATAATAGTGTACCAAACATTCATTAGCTGTAATTTTGATGATATTACAGGACGTCAGCTAATGAGTTTCCCTGCTATATGTGTTCATAAAGGGAATTTATGCCAAAGACTGTCGGAGTGGATCCAAGCCCATTCACAGTCCGCAAGCCAGAGGAAACAGGGAAATCAGTGCTGGGGTGAGTGTATCTCAGGCAATGTACGTGTCCACCTTTGTGATGTTTTGATGGGTGTTTTCTTTATTCAGTTTTTAATTTAATAAATCCCATGTCACTGTGCCCTCACACACGTGGCTTCATTTGACACTGTGTTCTCAGGTTACCAAAAACAAGGCTCTGTCCTTTTTCCCATCTTTGTTTAGAACACAGCGTTTAATTCACCTGTCATGAACTCCATGTGTGTGTGTTAGCATATATTTTTAAAATAATCACTCCTGCACACACATACTGCGAGAGAATAACTCCTTGATTAAAAACCTCATGTGCTGATGAGTCAAAATTCAATGAATACAATGAAGACAAAAACAAGATTGTCACAAATAAATAGCAATAAAAACAACACTAATGTTGGTGAAGCAACAAAAAAAGTCATCAGCATTCATAGCTGCATTGGTGTTTTTAACACTTGTGAAAATGTGAAATTAAAAGCGGACCAAAACAAGTACCTTGTAGAACACCGCCGTATTTTTATGCTGACAGAAAAGCCCCAACTAGTTTCCTGTCATCCATATTTTCTAACCATTGATCAGTTAGGTGTACTAAAGCTGTGCTACTTGAATGTTAATCACTGGATTGCACCAGCTGAGCATAAGTTCAGACATAGCCGAGTTTGAAGGTAATTTTTAACTTAAATCAGAGTTTATGTGTTACTAAATTTTTAAGGGTTGCACCGGCTGATTTAGTTCCATCATATGTATAAATTAAAAATTCAATCTTATGTCTAGCCCTTAGTGGGTGTAGAGTCAACCGTGAAATAGCAAATGATATGACAGTTCCCTCAAAGTGAAGCCAAAACATCTTGATAGCAGATGGGACACAGGCCAAACGAAAACAATAAAGTACATGTCAAAAAACTTTTCCCAAAGAAGGTTTCTGTCATTTTAGGTTGTACTTACCACACTGATGTATGTTCAGGTGTTTATGTCTATGATAAGTGTGGTTTTAATTACATATTTGATGCAATGAAAAGAGGGTTTGATGTCATGATTGACAGCAACAGTATGTGTGGCAATCGTGCTTGGGATCAGTGGCGCTGCTTGCGATAGGTTGGACAGGTGTATTGGTGGGAACTTGATACCACAGACATGGCTACTGCGCAGACTCTGGCTCCAAATGCCATCACCAGCACAAGATGTTTTATTTTGCCTTCATTTTGGTACAGTTGGAGTGAGTGGAGACATGTTGTCCGTCATTATATACAGTCTATGGGCATGAGTGCAACCAAACACTAACTTACTAGTTTCAATGCAGGACTTAGAGAACTTATGTATAGCTGCTGCAACAGGCAGCTGGTCTATAAGCATGCTATGATTTTATCAATAGACCATTTCTATCAAAATAACTTAACATTTTATCAAGTATCTTATTTGGCACAGTGAGTATTATAACATGTTTTCAACTGTAGCCAGTAAAACACTTTTTCCCACCTTTACTATTAATCTCTAATATCAATCATAAATGAGTCAGCATTAAATCTTTTATATGATCTGCAGTAGACTGTCCTAACTCCAGACTTGGGCATTTTAGTCATTATTGTTCAAGCTGTCAAATTATGGTCACTCCATCCCACTGACACCGCCTGTAAACACAGCTCATGTATGTCAGTGAAAATAGAGGTTTAAGTATAAACACCCTCCATGGTTGTGGAAGTTCTTGGAAGTTGAGTCACAGTGTGAGTAAGATTGCAAACATCCGCCATAGAAATCAGCTTCTTATGTAATGGACAGTTCTTAGAAAACCAGTCAATACTCAGTTCATGAAGATGGAATGTGTCCTCACTTTCATCTGTCAGTACCTGGAGTTTCACATACTCTATCCAGAGTATGAAAGGGGAATCTGAAGTTCAACGTCATTGCTTATAATAACTTTCTGTAGTACAACCACAATCTGTATCGCCATCTGTAAGTTTACAGTATATTAGCCAGGCCAATTAAGCAACTATCACCATCAGATTAAAAAGGAAGACTAATTCCAGCTTTCATAACAACTCTCTTATGTCACTGGAGTGGGCATTGCCCAGAGCTGCCCAGTAACAACAAAACTGCAGGGAAAACGAGGCACATTCTGGCTGTACTCGCAGAAGCAAAGATATGGGAGAAAGTGGAGTTTGGACTGGTTCTGAATATTTTTGAGTAATGTTAAAAACACTCGCTCACAACATTCAGTGACTCAGCCAGGCTTTTCTTGGCAGAGGTAGGAAACGCCGAGCTCCAGAAGGATTATAGCTTAATAATGAAAGGGGCACTTTGGACAACCTCAGTAGAGGGATGGTGGGCCCGAGCCAGGGATGCTCAACTTGCTTTGTCCCTGGGCCACTTTTGCTAAATGACAGGAGGCCAGGGGCCAATAGACAAATATTAATAAACAAACATTAAAGGTATACCTTGAAGGTTTGTCAGTTACTGTCTGCATACACGCTCGCCAGTGAAAGTGAAAGTAAAAGACAAACCCAGGCTGAATATCGTTTGGCATTTTGCCTTACTATATTTTGGTTTTTCGGCACTGTCTCTTGGATGCCTGTTGCTGACAGTCTGGCGCCTGGTCGTTATCTTTATATTAAACCCCGACCTCACCTGAGTGCTCTGGGGGTATGGGAACATCAACATCCCAAAAACAGAAAATAAAAAAGTAAGAAAATACAGACAGAGGGCAGAGTCTGCAGGAAAATACACCACCACACACTTCTAGTGGGTCGTAAGTGATGATTTGGGGGAATTGCTTCTGTATGAGTCTATACATGTTTTAATGGTATATCATTAATAATAGTTATCAGACAAGTTGAATAAACAAAGCAAATAAAGTTGCAGCAGCCCCGTGCAGATCAAGTGTACCCAGAGGCGGTTCTAGGATTTGAGGACTTTCAGGACTCAGCCCAGACCTCTGCAGGGGGACCGGGGGATTCTCCCTTGACACTTTTCTTCATATGTTTTTTATAAAGAACGGTCTATTTTCATCATTTTTAAAAATGCATTATTGCACCTTATGTACATTCAAAGTTCAAAACATGACATAATATCTCAGTGTGAACTAAGTCTGGGTTCACCCAAGGTTCTTGAAGTGCTTGAATTTTGAGAGGAAGAAATTGCCCAACATAGTAGTTTGTTTTGTTTTTTGTTTTGTTTTTTACTTCGCTCCACTAATAAAACCCCACAAATACACAAGGCCATTTTTGGCATGGCTAAATTTAACAGGACTTCACTTAATAAGCCGGCTTTTCACAATGATTTGTTTTCCTCCCTCTCCAGCAGTGTGCCACTGTAATAGCTTTCCTTGGTCTACTTTCAGATGGTTTTTATCACATACAAATGTTTTAAAATTTAATACGGTTATGCCTAAAAAGAGTGTGATGAGTAAGCCATAGCTGAAAATAGAGACACTGATTACACCATTTATTTATTTTTAATGAAAATGTCCTTTTTTAAATACATTGGCCTATTTGCTTTGAGCGACATCCTTGAAAATAGAAAAAAAGTAGCACTTGAAAAGTCATCAAATTTCATTTTGTAATGTCTGTGTGTGAACTAGAATTGTTATATTTATCCTTTAGTAAAAATGTTAAATTGTATGCCCTCAATGGCAAATCTGCCAGTGGTATTGAAATGTATTAAATATGAGTATTTTGTAAGGTATCAACACAAAGTGCCAAGTATCGGGGTTTTTTTTTTTATTACATAAGTTCTTAATACGGCAAATACAAATTAAACTTCAGGTAGCCTACTAGAATAATATAATCAGTTGCTTTTTCAGATCACTAAATACATATTGGCGCTGCTGCAAAAAAGGCTGAGGTGAGATGAACAGACTGAAAACGTTATTAGATAAACAGATGTTGACAAAGTTTTTCTTTGGGGACATAGTTTACAGTTGAAAAAAGTTTAAAAAAGAAAAGCAATATATTGCAATATGTTTTATTTCACTACTCAGCATATCGTGACATATTTAAAATCCCAATCATATCATATCGTGACTTAAAGTATCGTGATAATATCGTATCGTGGATCCTCTGGTGATTCCCATTCCTAGTATTGTATTAAAGTTATAATAAAGTAAAGATCAGGACAGCACTCCAGTTTGACTTTTTAATATTGTCACACATTGTTTAAAAGCTTAGTTTGAACCCTGTCAATTTATTTTCATTGGGAATTAGAAAATGGTGGCTGGGCCACCTGGCACCCTATTGCAGGCCAGGTTTGGCTTGCGGGCCGCAAGTTGAGCATCACTGATCTCAGCTCTGTCTTTTTCTTGGTTATCAAAAAGTGTTTAAGGAATTAGTCAGCTTGCTGTAAAAGTGCACGGTGCCATAAGGGGCGGCTAATTGGCTCAGAGGTAGAGTGGGTCGTCCACCAGTCGAATGATCAGCAGGTCGATCCCCAGCTCCTCCAGTCTGCCTGTCAAAGTATCCTTGATACTGAACCCCAAATTGCTCCCGATGGCTGGTCCATCGGTGTGTGAGTGTGTTAAAAATGAGTAGCAGGTGGCACCTTGTATGGTAGCCTTGGCCACCAGTGTATGAATGTGTGTGAATGGGTGAATGTGACTGGTAGTGTAAAAAGTGCTTTGAGTGGTCGGATGACTAGAAAGGTGCTATACAAAAACAGGTCCATTTACCATTGCTGCTGTGGGGTGTAATTTACCCTCTCAGAGCTCTCAGAGTCCTGCTGATGACTACATTTCAAATGATACACTGTCTCATTACATTGAGATACAAATATTTTTCAAAATTATAGAAGATGGCTAATTGCTTGACAAATTGACAAATCATTGTGCATGTGTGTGTTTGTGCATATGTTCATCTTTTTGGATGTTTGTGGATATTTGCAGCAACAAGACCAGTAAGGAGGAGACGCTGCTCCAGAGGAAGACCGCAGCCAGTGCACCTCCTCCCCCGAGCGAGGAGGCCATCAGCAGCACATCAGAGGACGACTCTGAGGAGGACCGCGATGACGACGGGTCCGTGTCCCAGCGCTCCACACCGATCAAACTGCTAACAGAGTCTGGCGAGAGCACTCGCACACAGGAGGTATGAAAACACGAAGCATCTAACAACCAATGTCTGGAGATAGATTCATGATCATGAGGAAATACATTTACACTGCAGCAGTGTTATACTGTAAGATCAGAATCAAAACACTCAGCAAAGAAAATGAACACATGTGAAACTAACTTAATTTAGATCCTTATTGTTTAATATGGAGGAAACAAAGCAGCCCATCAAATGAGGTCCTCTAATGATTCGAGGATATGAAATCTCCGCTAAGGACCTTAGGGAAATGTCATCGCAGTTCAGGCTATGTTGAAGCCACCTGCTGTATTTTCGGGCACAGAAGCTTTTTGCATTCCAATTTGAGGTTGTCACCCTAATTGTATTTTCTCCTCTTCACTCCCCCGAGTCTCCAAAAGAAATTAGTTCTGTGTTTCTGTTTGCGTCAGACGGAAGAGAAGACATCAACTTAATCAGCCTCAGTGACGGGGGTTTCCAGAACCGTGGGTTTGTGTTAATGTTGGTTTAGGGAGGATAAAAGAGAGCTTTGGTGTTAATATTGTTATTCTTCTCTTTTTTTCTCCATGTCTTTGCATAACAAACTCAGTTCTCTACATGTACAGTACTGCACACATGCCATGAGGAAAGCAACTCTGTATGTATCCCTGTATGACTGAAGTTCTTGATCCACGCAAGTATGTCTTGATTGAACGCCCCCTTTGGAAAGCTGGCCAGAAATGAATATCTAAGTAAGACCTACACTCACCTGCCTGAATTCTTGGTGGCATAGATTCAACAAGGTGCTGGAAACATTCAGGACTCAGAGATTCTGGTCCATATTGACATGATAGCATCACACAGTTGCTGCAGATTTGTCGGCTGCACATCCATGATGTGAATCTCCCGTTCCACCACATCCCAAAGGTGCTCTATTGGATTGAGATCTGGTGACTGTGGAGGCCATTGGAGTACAGTGAACTCATTGTCATGTTCAAGAAACCAGTTTGAGATGATGTGAGCTTTGTGACATGGTGTGTTATCCTGCTGGAAGTAGCCATCAGAAGATGAGTACACTGTGGTCATAAAGGGACGGACACGGTCAGCAACAATACTCAGGTAGGCTGTGGTGTTTAAACCATGCTCAGTTGGTGCTAAGGGGCCCAAAGTGTGCCAAGAAAATATCCCCCACACCATTACACCACCACCAGCAACCTGAACCGTTGATACAAGGCAGGATGGATCCATGCTTTCATGTTGTTTACACCAAATTCTGACCCTACCATCTGAATGTGGCAGCAGAAATCCAGACTCATCAGACCAGGCAACGTTTTTCCAATCTTCTATTGTCCAGTTTAGGTGAGCCTGTGTGAACTGTAGCCTCAGTTTCCTGTTGTTAGCTGACAGGAGTGGCACCTGGTGTGGTCTTCTGCTGCTGTAGCCCATCTGCTTCAAGGTTGCACGTGTTGTTGGTTCAGAGATGGTCTTCTGCAGACCTTGGTTGTAACCAGTGGTTATTTGAGTTACTGTTGCCTTTCTATCATCTTGAACCAGTCTGGCCATTCTCCTCTGACCTCTGGTATCAACAAGGCATTTTCACCCAGAGAACTGCTGCTCACTGGATATTTCCTCTTTGTCGGACCATCGTCTGTAAACCCTAGAGATGGTTGTGCATGAAAATCCCAGTAGATGAGCAGTTTCTGAAACACTCAGACCAGCCCTGCCACGTTCAAAGTCACTTAAATCTCCTTTCTTCCCCATTCTGATGCTCGGTTTGAACTTCAGCAGGTCATCTTGACCATGTCTACATGCCTAAATGCATTGAGTTGCTGCCATGTGACTGGCTGATTAGCTATTTGCATTAACACTCAGTAGAACAGGTGTACCTCATAAAGTGGCCGGTGAGTGTACCTCAAACATGAAATGAGACACTAACTTTTATTTAATAACATTTTAAGTATAATCTATATTTAAAAAGGGGTCAGATTAATCATCCGTCTTGCACTTTTTGGTCTCAGTTACCTTCAGCAATAGGGCTCAGCTAATCTCTGATTATTTCCTCGCTAAAGATGATCTTTTAATCAAAAAAGCCATTCAAAAGGTGGTTCAGAAGCCATATGTGGTTGGAATTATGTATTACTTTGTAGCATTGACCTCCATAAGATCCTTTTGTCTTGGCTTGTGTAATTTTGACACACTGTCTGTACAGGAAGCATCCGTTCTGAAACTAACCTGCCGTGTCTGCAGCTTCTCACGCAGCACACTCTTTATTCTGTCCAGCATGATGAGGATTTTGCTTGAGTTTGATAGAACGACTCTCCTTTCTCAGTCTTGTGTTTGCTCGTGTTAGTTTAGTGGGAGCTGTAGCAGAATGGTCTGTTCGTCTCCAGCTTCCTCCTCTAAGGCCCATGTATCATTAAAAAGTGTATATAGGACGTGTGCTGTGGGATTTTGTCTGCTTTTAGGAATCAGGTGAGATGTGGTCACAGGTGTCTTGCCTGCCTTCATTTTTTTGTGTCACATTTAATCTCCTCTTTGGGTTGCTTGTTGATATAAAGGTCTAAATCTGCTTTGACAATATCTGTACTTACTACTGGACAGATCTGAAAAGAGCAAACATACTTGTTCTTTTTATTGCATCCTGGCCCAAATGCTTTTTGTTAATAATGTGTAAGAGATCTGATTCATTTGGGAGTCATTTGTGATTTTGTTCAGTTTTAGTTTTGATCTTTTTGTATTTTTCTACTATTTAACTTAATATTTTCTCATCTCAGACCCCAAAACGTTAAGTCCAGCTCTGACAAAACATTGTTAGATTAGTACTACTATTTGTTGTGCTGCCTTTATTTTCTTTTTTCTTTTGTTTTGGCCACTTAGGGGCAGCTGAACGAGCTGATATCACAACATTATCACTGCATGAAGTTCAAATGGCAAATGGTTTCCTATTTACATATCAAGCTGACACGTGGCATCATCAAGTGGTCCAATATTCAGTTTCTTTTTAGCTCTGTTTTGGTCTCCACCAACCTCAGAGGTAGAAATCTGGCTTTTTAGCAGCTTAACGTTCCATGACATTCACCAACAACAGCTAACAGCTGCCTGCTGTGATTAGAAACAAGGTTGATGAGAGCAGTTAGAGTAAATAAGGCCAGAAAACCAAAACAGTGAGCTGAGAGGCTAAAACAATCTGTAGAGCTGAGGAGAACAGCAAAGTCTCTCTCTGTGTGTCATCGAAAACGATAACTTTCACATTACACGTAGTTGTTTGATCAATTTATAATAAAATATATATATATATTGTGAGCTTTAAAGCTTTCTTGCCTCAATCTGTATCTGTAGATATCCCTGTGGACGTCATCATGTACCCATCAACAGATAAATATAAAGCTGCTTTCTTTACTAAGCCTCACACTATATAGTTCACCACATGCCTTTATGTGTATACATAGAGTACAGCATAGCTGTGACAACTTTCCAGAATGCGTCATCACTATGTCAGTATCTATTTCACGCCCCAAGTGGACTGGTCGCACCCTCACATCCCTGTTGACCCAGATACCAGCAGCGAGAACAAGCACACCAATCAGCTCAGGTAGTAGGTCAGTGTGTCAAGGAGATGAAACACGTGTGTCAGGAAATGGCATCCGTTGAGGATATTTCTTGAGTATATTAGAAATATCATGCCTCGTAAAGAGTCGCTAGTGAGGTGTAAACTGTTGATTGCTGCAGTGGGGTAGGTTAGTTGATGACAGTCCCTGGTACACGTCACTATAATGGGCCTTGGTGCACGCTAGTCATTAGTTATAAGGCACACACACTCAAACACCATTAGGCATGTATACACATGTCCATGGGTTGGCAGCTGTTTATTTTTTTAAAAAAAGGAATCTAGTCCTTCTCTCCTGCTGTTATTTTCTCTGTCGTCTTTTCTTACCGCCACTTTTACGTCTAAAAAAGCATGACTACCCGCTCAGTTTGCAGATACGCTCATCTTGTCAGTCTTGATCATTTTTGCGCCTAAACTATCAATCAACTGTATCATCACATGATAGATGTTTGATAACAGCAGCGTAAATAATATCCAGCAATCACCACTGCATATCTATATATGACAAAAATACCAAAGTAATTAAAAATATTTCTAATATTGAATATTGTTTTATGATTTATTTATACGCTTATCATTTTGTTATAGATTGCTACTGATTATTTTTACCCCCCAAAATGAAAACCATGATACAGATGGGTTTGCTTTTTTGAGGCCATATTTATTTTCCTCTTATCTTGGTTTGTTGGGGACGTTTCTGGGTGTCAGCCTTTAGTTAGTCGTGTGTACCCCCCCGGCCAATAGCAGTGCAAGTCGGGGCTACAGTAAGCTTCTTTCATACCAAGCAAGTGCGTTCCCCAAGAAAGCAAAGCGTTGAAGTGGCCGCTGTCGCTACGGTCATTGGCTGCGGTGATGGACAGGTGTGAGCTTGTCCATCCGGCGTTGAGTTGCCACACGGTGGTTTAAAAAGCAGCTTGTGCAACTGTGCCCGGAAAGGATCCCCTTTAACCCCCAACAGAGGTTTCGGACTAAGCCCTAAATGTCCTCAAATCCTAGAAGCACCCCTGCTTACTGAGCAGGGCTGCTGACTGGCCACTGACCTCTTGTCATTTTGCAAAAGTGGCCCCCAGGCAGAGCAAGTTGAGTATCCCTGACCTACAGTATGTGCAACTTCCCGAAATGAGCTTGCAAAGGTTAGAGGAGGAGTTTTGTAAAGTGGAGACCTCAGTGGGGTTTTTTCTGGGAGGCACAGCAAGCACTTTATCATGTAACTGTTGTCTTTTTTTAGAATTTGGTATAAAAAGTGTGGTCAGGTGTTGTCAGGGATTGTCGCTTGAAGCTGCCTCTTCTTCTGGGTTCTGCTCCAGAGCCTGGTTCTTTTACTGGGCACATTTTCCAAACAAATACAACATGCTAACGTTATTAGCACATGCCTATGGCATTGTACATTGTATATATTAGCCTAGCAAATGGCAGAGATATCCTCTACGGGCCCCAGTGAAACCACACTGCTGCTCCGTCTGTATTCACGCCCCTGGATTGCAGCTTTTATAATACTTTGGTTCCTGGTATTATTAAATAACATCAGCAGATGTGCGGTAACTCCTGCCCATAAATTGTCCGTCTGTCTGAATTTAAATACAAAATGACTGATTCATTCTCATTCAGACACAAATTTGACATTTCCAAATGATGACTGTTTCTGTGGCCACAGTCCCAAGTGCTTTGTTGGCTGGTGACTCAACAAGCAAGCAGCCATGTGAAAGGAGTTACATTTCTTCCACTGTCAAATACGTCCAAATGCCTGGGAATTGTGAGTAAATCACTTCTTCGGGGATGAGATGGTGTTAAATCTTTGCTCGGCATCATTTGAGCGCAGCTCCTGCTCTTCAAACACAGTTCCCTCCAGACGTTACCATCTGTAGTGATAAAGATGTCAGACATGGTTCCTCTGTCATCCTCTATCAGCAGGTGAGCTATTAAATCTGACCTGTGTATCAAATGGATAGTTTTTTTTTTATTATTCTCATGAGCAGCATGTCTTTATGGATAGTAATAAAAATCTGTTAGCTGGTCTGTCATTCAAGTTCACACAATTAACTTACACTGGCCTAACGCCAAATGACTTTTCTGGGGATTTCACTGTTGCAGACAAATTTCCAATGTATACGATCATAAGATTTTTCCTTAATTTGGTGTAGGGCTCAGTCCGAGCTGGGTTAAGAATACTGTCAACATTTGACACCTTTTATTCGTGTTTCCAGAGTTATGAGTTCTTGTGGACATGTAAGGAAATAGTGATTTTCCACCAGGAGCAAGATGGGAAATAAACTCCGTCTTTTAAAGTCTTGATGGTAGGCATTAGGTTATTTAATTTAGTTCCACAATGAGGTTGACATTTATGGTTTTGGTGCAATGTGTCTACAATAATTGGCTGGCTAGTTGAAAAGATAGATACCGCCACCACAAGCTAGAGCCAGGAAGCAGTTAGCCTAGCATTAGGACAGGAAACAGAGGGAAACAGCTAGCATGGCTCTGTCTACAAGTTAAAAAAAAAAAAAAAGGCCTAGCAGTGCCTCTTAGAGTTGCTACATCTTGTATTTTGTTTGCTCAAGAGTATTGTTTGGGTATCTGTACCACAAAGCATCAATGAGCACACAGCTGCTGTATGACGGTATTGCTTTTACATAATTTTTACATCTCTAGGTGCGTTTCCTTTCCCTTTTTTTAATGTGTATTTTGAAATGACAAAAATTTGCAAAAATCTTTATGGCAAGAGATTTTTTATGCTTGGGTGAGGTAGAAAAGTCAATGTATTGATAAAACGAGAATGCAGCTAAGTGCAATGAACCAGATTCACCAAATTAATGATGAAGTGCAGTCATTGCATTGACTGCTGCAAGCTCTCTTCATTGTCTCTGGATGGTTGTAACACACTAATGTATGCACACATTTCTGTTACCAAAACTCTTCCAAAGGCACACAGCTGTATTATTACTTTTGATTGACTGGCACTCTTTTGATTACATCATCTTGTTTGGCCTAGTTTTTCTGCAGTGGCAGCTGACTTGAATATTATCACCACCTACTGCTTACCTGAACCACTCTCAGTATTCACAAAGTGGTTGAAAATGCGCATACATTTGCATTTTTATTGCCCATTTTCCTTAAATTTGGTTTAAAATTTGTACTGTTTGGATGGAAACCTAACTTATTTGATGAGGTACCTCAAAATTGGCCCAGCAGTGCATCTTACAGTTGCTACACCTTATGTTTTGTTTGCTCAAGAGTATTGTTCAGGTATTTGTACCACAAAATAAAACAAAAAAAGTTTGAAATGGCAGGTTTTAAGTAACAACTGCCTCTAACTTTCCATCTCAATGAAAACTGTTTGTTGCACAGGGGTTACCATGGTCATGTAAACCCAAGTCAGGGAATTAGTAAAAATTACTCAAAGTTTTGGAAAAGTCATGGCATTTTTTTGCTTATAATAAAATAACATGTTACAGTTATCATCTGTGGTTAACCTTCCATGTAATGTAACGTAACAGCAACATACATTTTATGCAGGCTAGTTAGAGCCAATGCTCCTTTGTGTCGAAAGGGGTCAGTTGAGGTGGTTTGGGCATCTGATCAGGATGCCTCCCGTTGGAGGTGTTCCAGGCACGTCCCACTGGTAGGAGGCCCCGGGGCAGACCCAGAACACACTAGAGGGATTACATATCTCATCTGGCCTGGGAACGCCTTGGGGTCCCCCAGGAGGAGCTGGAAAGTGTTGCTGGGGAGAGGGACGTCTGGGGTGCTTTGCTTGGGGTGCTTTGCTTGGCCTGCTGCCCCCATGACCCAGCCATGGATGAGCGGATGAAAATAGATGGATGGATGATGGATGGATAACAAGTCATGAAAAAGTTTTGACATTGTGTCCATGAAAATGTGTAGGAACCCTGGATGTATCAGCCTCTTACCAATTGGATGGACACTGACAATGCTACAAAATGTCTACCATTTTGTGCATCAAGAAAAAAAAAATTAAACTTGATTAAACTGAGCAGAAAATCACGATAAAACTCAACATGACCGTTTCTGATCCTCAGTTAGATGTAAAGGCTCTCCCCTCCCGGCTCCATCCGTCTCTTTCTCCTCCTGATTTATGATGTGTTTTCTGTAGGTTTTCTCTGCTCTGTCTTCTCTGGGCCTTGAGCATTGAGCTAGTCATGAATATTTTGGTCTGGACAGCTAGCTCACGTGTCGGGCGCACACACTCTCGTTCTCATGCGTCTCGTGTCGCTGCCTCTGAGCCTGTCCCTGAGAATGGATTGCCAGGGTGCCAGCACAAAACAAAACTGCTGAAATATTTAAACATCAGATCATTACTACGTTTGCCATGTAATTACACATGCTCATTTCATATTCCCCTCAGTATGGGCGTACGTGTGCCTGCATGAACATGGATAGATTTGCAATGTGTGTGGGTGTATGTATAAGCAAGTATGTGTTTACACGCTCATCTGTGCTCTCACGCACCATATGAATGTGTTTATGCAGCAGTACGCGTGTGTGTTCTCGTGTACTCCGTGTATGTGCGAGCCTCTGTGTGTTTTTGTGATTTTGTCTGTATGCCTGTGTGTGTGTGTGTTCACAGCTGCTGTGTCTTGGCTAGGGTCCTGGAACACCCTCATTTGCCCCCCCCCTGCAGCTTGGATCAATACAAATACAGTGAAAACTGAATACATTATGTTGGACATATTGCAGTCAAAGAGAACAATGGCAGAGCTGACTGCTGTATGGCCACTGCTGTGCACGCTGTTACATAACAAGCTTCTCTCAGTCTTAATAAAAAGCAGGCAAAATACACCTTTCGCAGGACTTTTAAAGAGTAAAGTTTCTCTCTTTTAAATGTTAAATACTGTGAGGTTATTCTGTGGCTACGGATCCTGAGTTTGAACACGATGACGGTATTGCATTTACATAATTTTTGCATCTCTAGGTGCGTTTCCTTCCAGCTCTTTTTATGTGTATTTTCAATATGCGCATTAAAAAAAAAAAAGTTTGAAAGAAAAGAAGAGTTTTTATGCTTGGGTGAGGTGGAAAAGTCTATGTTTCGGTAAAAAAGTAAATGCAGTTAAGATTGAGCAAATAAATGATGTTGCACAGTCATTGCATAGACTCAGCGCTCTCTTAAAGCTCTCTTTAAGGCATATAGCTGTAAAATTAGCTGCTCAGTACTCTATGTCTACTGTCCAGTGTGCTCTTCATTATTGTACATTGATTGTTTTCATCGGTTGAAGTTTGACTGGCGCTCTTGTAAATACGTCATCTTGTTTGGCCTAGTTTTTCTGCAGTGGCACCTGACTGGATAATTAGCACCTCCTACTGCTTATCTTGATGAATCAATGCCCAGTATTCACATAGTGGATGGAAAAAGTGCATAAATTTGCATTTTTATAGCAGATTTTCTGAAAATTTGGTTTAAAATTTGTAATACTTGGATGGAAACCCAAGTAATTTGATGAGGTTCCTCTATTTTTCAAAGCTTGATTTTAATCTGTTATTAAAATTGAAACACAACATGCAACTCTTTCTGGGTTGCAGTGGTCTATTTGCCAAATGTTTCAGGCTTTCAGGCTGTCGTCTAGGCCCCCGGGAACAGCACTGGGCTTTGAAGCCAATCTGACATAGTGGCGAATTGCATAATTACAACTTTTAGGTTCGTCAGGTGATGCCATTGGGCCGGAAAGCCTTTTCAGATAGACTAACGTTGTGAAAGAGACATCTGAAAATCAGTGGATACATTTTGTTTGACCATCACAACCCCTGCGGAATGTCTCATTTTACGAGTGAGATGCAATCTAGTTTGTCCGATAACATTTCAAGAAGATCAGGATAATTTTATACCCAGGAAGTCAAACGGTTTTTGGCTACATGTGCCACTGAGCAACTTTCAAAGAATTGAATAGGGTCCTGCCTTGAACGCTGTGTCCAGGTCTCTTTATACATCCATGCTTTAATCACGGCAGTATCCGAGGCTGGTTAAAGTTTTCTTACATACAGTCCATTAGTCGGTCATGTGACTGATAAATCACCATAGATACCAAGTATATAAACCATTCATTCATTTTCCATGACCGCTTATCCCACTGGGGGTTGCGGGGTGCTGGAGCCTATCGCAGGTGACACTGGGTAAGAGGCAGGGTACACAGTGGACAGGTCACCAGACTATCACGGGGATGACACATAGAGACAGACAACCATTCACACCTGCGGACAATTCAGAGTCACCAATTAACCTGCATGTCTTTGGACTGTGGGAGGAAGCTGGAGTACCTGGAGGAAACCCACGCTGACACGGGGAGAACATGCAAACTCTGCACAGAAGGACTCCCCCAACCCGGATTCAAACCAGGAACTCTCTTGCTGTGAGGCGACAATGATAACCACTGTACCGCCTAGTATATAAAACAACAGCAAGAAAATAGTTAATTCACTGGAGTAGCCAAAACCAAGTCTCGTGCAGCCAGATGTATTGCCACAGTGTCATGTCAGTGCTAGAGAAAGGTCTGGAAGCACACATTATCTTTCTGCTACAGGGGAAAAATGCTCTGGCATTTTTGTGTTCTTTAAACCAACCACATTTGTCTTTGGAGGCGCTGAGCCCAGAAAGCAGCGACAGTGCTGTTGCAAAAGTATCAGGATGGTCTTGTTTTGGTGTTCACATTTGCAAGTGGGGAGGCGAGCGCTGTCATTAAAATGCCTCTGCAAAAGAAAGTAGCACAAAAAACATTATCAGTCAAATGTCACTGTGTGATTCAACTTTTACAGATAAAAAAGACCAACATAATTTGATCATCGGCACCTGAGAGGTGAAGCGTGACTGTACCTAATCTCTGGAGGAGCTCACACGACTGGTTAAAACCACAGACAATTTGCCCGCTATATGTGGCTCTAGCAGGACATAATTATGACGTTTTTGCAGAAGCACATGCCGCTGCTAGAGTTAAAAGATGTTGCAAATTACTTCTGACTGGCAGTGTCAGACAGCGGATCACCTTTGAGCATGAGATTCCCGCTGACTTCCCTCCAAGCAGTAACTTCCTAAAAGAGTCTGAGAATTCCGGGGCTGTTCATAAAACATTCAGGACGCCTCAGTTTATTCCACACTACTGAAGCTGCTCCTCTTTTTGGAACCACTACGGAGTCTGTAATAACTTCACTTTCAGTCATACTTGTTGTTGCCTTGGGGAACAGCTTGACGTCAACAAGCCGAAATATCGCGAGTATCATGATATGAATTTTTCGTATGATATAAGAATCTGGTGAGTCAGACGAGCCAAGCGGTTTCTGAAATGATTTTTTTTTTTTTTAGATGAAACTGAGATGAATCAGACGAATCAGACAATGTTTTCTTGCCTCTTACATCGTCTAGTCTGAGTGAGCACGTGTACACTGTAGCCTCATTGTCTTGTTTTGACTTTAAAGGGATGCAACCCTGCTGCTGGAGACCGTTTGGTTCAACAAGAGTCTTTCTGTTGCACCGAGCTCTCGTTAGATCATCATAGGAAGGGTTAATAGATTACAGCACTACTTAATATCATTGCTGGTTTAAATGGGAAGAGGAAATGCTAAAATATTTATTATGAATTGGGCTTAATGCAGGTTAATTACATGTTTCCATGAAACTAAAAACATGATTAAAAGAGTGCTCCTGGGAATATTTATTGTTTGTCTTTTATTTGGTGTTCCCATAACTTTGTGTAATAATGAATTAACCCTGGCAACAGTTTTATTTCATTTTATCTTGGTGTTAGGTTATTAGGTCGCATTAATGTCATTGGTTAATTGCATTTTTTAATTGAAGGTCTTATTTCATATATGGTGCAATAGCGTGTTTGTTAAGGGAGCATAACCTCATGATCAATGGCCTCTGGTTATGATTTCATTATCTTCCAACTTGATTTTGCAACAGTTTATTTTTGTCTCTTTGTAGATATAATTTCAATAATTTTCCAAGAACAGACAGTGATTACACAATTGTTGTGATCACACAATCTTCTCACATGAAGCCTTGAACAATCAGCTTGAACCGGTCTGACCCTTTCAAACTGATCTTGTTTATTGTGATTATTATGTCTCTACTAACTTTGCACGCTGTGTGCAAGACCCCCAGGAGGGCACTGTCCCTGAACACAACACCATCTCATCAGACACCAACAATCAAATTACATTCATAGTTGTCTGAATTACACTCGTTGGGCCATCTTAAGTAGCGAATCAGTTGTAGAGAAGCATCTGAACCTGATGACCTCGTCTCAATGGTGTTATATTTTGAGCTGCAGCTACTTGATTTGCTGTTTGGAGGAGCTGGCCGTTAGCAGACAGCTTTACCTGCTGTGACGTTTCTCTCCCTATTATTCTTTCCTTTTAAAGTTGCAGTAAAACTTGTGAAAACCTGTTTGTGTTTTTCTGTGTCAGTCACATGTACTGTAGCTTCTTACCTTTCCCTTCTCCTCTCCTCAGGAGATCCAGCAGCAGCAGTCAGTGAAGGAGCCCTACGGACTCAATCTGGCTGAGTTACCCGAAGACAAAGACCTGCTCATTTATGAAAGGTAATAAGCAATCTCAACAAGCACGGCACCATGTCCTGTTTAGCTGAAATCCTGTGTGCAGAAATTATCTTCTTCCAGATGCTGTTTTTAAGTGTGTAGGCTTATTGTGCGTGGGACAGATTTAAAGCTCTGACAGCTCTGCACTAAAATGATCAACTTCTCCTCCATATTTACCACAGACTGGTATTTACGGAAGAAGGGAAAGAAATCTGTCACAGCCGTCGCGCCTTGAAAAATGGGCACTTGGGAACGTGTGTGCACCGCTCTGACATCACCCTGGCATCGCTCTGACGTTTTAGCACGCCTGCCTTGGCGTCTACACTGAAAACAATGAATTTGAGGGTGCAAATAAGGCGGTATGTGTACAGCCCCTAAATTAGGTAAACTCAGCTGTCTCAATCTGCTCAACCAGCTCAGCCATAGATTCCACCTTTTCAAATATAATAATATTTAGTTGTGGTCGACATTGTCAAAGAAGAAGAAAAAAAATATACTTTCCTATTTGTCATATACACACAGGCCCAAAATACACACACATGTACGAACAGGATCTATACATGCATTAAATAGAGTTAGGGGGCCGTCCATGGCCTTGAGCAGTTGGGGGTCAGTGTCTTGCTCAAGGGCATCTCTTCAGTGCCCAAGAGGCCAATTGGCACCCCTCCAGCTACCAATCCACACCATACAGTATTTGGTCCGGACAGAGACTTGGACCGGCGACCCTAGAGTACCCAACCCATTTTCCTCTGGACTGAGCTACTGCATTACCTTCTTGCAGCCTCCACGGTGAAACTTAGTAGGTTTTTAATTTGAAGCAGGGACTGGAGTTCCTTTTACAGTGCTGGCCCCGTTGTTGCGGTCTAGCCCCCAAAATTCATGTAAATGCATGTTAAAATGAAGGACAGTACACTTCGACACAGTCACACAGAAGAACGGACCTGCTTTCTCTGGAGATTTACCCACTGATCATTTAACACAGCCCTCCACTTCTCAGCTCTGGTTTGGGATGGACGTCCCCGTGTGACTGCTGGAGCCATCGGCCACAATTGGAGCCAAGTTCCACTAGTAACAAACATCCTATCAGTCATCACGGCGATACTGTAACACATAATATTTACCTCAATTTTCAATCAGTGTCTAATTTTCACCTTCTCCTCCTAACAATAGAGGCACCCATACTGACATTGTAACACACAATATTCAGAAACATTTAAATAAATGTAAGGCTTGTGTCGTACAGACTCGGCTGCTCCTCAAACAAATTGATGGCAGTGCCCCCCCCTCCAGCAGAAAAAAGAACCATGCCTCACCACAAACAATGCTCAGAAATGGCCTGAGGAAAGTGTCAAAGAGTGCAAGGCATCAACCTGGCCTCCAAATTCCCCAGATCCCAATCTGATCAAGCATCCGTGGGACATGCTGGTACCCCACCTCACAACCGACAGGTCTCAAAGGATCCGCCGCCAGCGGCCCAGTGCCAGACACCACAGGACACTCCCAGAGCTCCTGTGTCCATGCCTTGACATGTCAGAGCTGACTGTGATCCAAGAAGGCCCCACTGTGGATCGAGGGTACCTCTGGGGTACCAACGCATCCCATGAATGCTCAGTCAGATTGTGAAGATGTTTTATTTATGAATTCAACCCAACACAGGGTGAGTAACTGATAAACAGCGGGTAATTCAGGGGATAAAATATTTTTTTAATCTGACAATATGTTCATTATTGAGGTTGTAGTTTGCAGAGGTGTTCAAGTGGACTGCATTATACTGAGAGATATTTCTGACGTTTTGAGAAAGTAACACGCACACAACCTCTCAAACACAGGGTATATGTGTGCTATATCTCATACCTACTGTACCAACTTTAGCTGGCTCCCGGTTTGTTTGTTTGTCTGTCAGCTCTCAGTATATATACATATGTCTAGCATGTTTTTTGATGGCACGTTGCAGCAAACGGCTGCATTATTTTCTGACTGCCTCTGCTCATTTAACTCCTGAGGAAAATGTATTTACAATGCATTCAGTTCCCAAAAAAGATAGGGGAGGAACAAGCAGTCAGCATCAGCCGCCCCTCAGGGTGATATCGGTCTTTTTTCTAAAGGGACATTGTCAACTCTGCCCTGCTGTGTGCATCACACTTCTGACCTCATTGCTTTTTTTGTCCACCTTTCCCTTCCTTTAACCCCAAGTGTCACTTTATGTCTGTCCTTTCTGTTTCATTTTGTCCTTTCTCCTTGTTTGCTCCCCACCTTGTCGATGAGGTACAGTGAATAGCCATTGTCAGGCTCTGAAAATGAACACAGCTGTCTGTTCTTTGGATCCGAACTGCACGTTTGATACAGTGTGATGCGTTTGATGGAGCTTTAATAGCTTTTTTTCCACACACTCTGCTGTCCTTAACCCACTGAGGATAACTGGCCCAGTGTAATATTTAGAAGTCAGTGTATGGTCTCATCTTGAAGCAATACAGAGCTGCAGCTAAAGATTATTTTCTACATGTTGGAAAAGGTCAGTCAGTTTTTCTCATGTGTCTTGTTTTGTCCACAACCCAAAGATATTCAGTTTACTGTCATAGAGGAGTAAAGAAAACAGAAAAAAATCACATTTAAGAAGCTGAAATACGAGAATTTTGACTTAGAAAAACATGAACCAAAAAGAATAACACTTTTGATATTGATCAAATTTACATGCAATATAAACCCAACAACCAAGTACTGCATAGTTGTCTAGAACCTTTTTGACTTGGGACCTCTAATAATGAAGCAATCTCAACTTGTGACCACTCATCCATGGTTATTCTCTCAGAGTTGATATGAGCTGTCACTGGTTTAACCAAAATGCAATTTCCCCTTCTGGGCAGCTTCATTTAAAAGACTTTTAGAGGCGAATAGGTGAAAGTATTCTGGTTGTCTCTGCACCAGCGATGATTGTAGCCGGAGGCATTATGTTTTCGGGTAGTACGTCAATCCGTTCCATTCTTGTAAATGTAATATCTTAAGAACGGCTGAAGAGAATTTCTTTAAGTCAACTCAGTGATGAACTGATTTTGGTGGTCATAGATCAAAGGTCAAGGTCACTGTGACTTTGTTTGTCTCATTTTTGAAAACACGATACCTCAAGAACACCTTGAGGGAATTTTTCACATTTGGCGCATGTGGACACCTAAGGAAAGTGTCATCAATTCAACAAATGTCCAAATGTCTCCCTTTCTGTTCCTGAGTTATGACGTTGAATAATAGCCAGAAAAGTGTTTTATGCAGAACATTATGATGTCACAATGAAGCTGACCTTTGACCTTTTGGATATAAAATATCATCACTTCATCATTTTAACCTGTTAGACATTTGACTGAAGTTTTATCATAATTAACATAAGAATTCTGTCACAGTGACCTTGACCTTTGCCCACCTAATTCTAGTTAGTTTCTTCTTTAGTCCAAGTGGACGTTTGAAACTGTGCTGATTATATAGATCTTCTGTGGTGCCGGGGGGGAAAGATGTATGTGAAGCATCTATGTTTTCACAGACGTGGATGTAAACTGTAACAGAACCCTGACTGTGTGGGCTGAGCACCCATAATTTCATTGTACCCTCTGTTCTATTGACTAGTTCGCGGAGGCATATAACTGTGAAGCTTTTACTTTGATTTATGTAGATTTCAAGGTACAGATCTATAAGTTTACTTAAGAACCATTAAGACAAGGACAGTTGATTTTGTGGTTAACTAGTAAAAATATAATAAAGAGACAGCAAGCTACATAAAGCACTCTGTCCGATTGAGACCTTAGGGGCCGTGCAAATGCTGCATCTTTAACCGCCTGGAAAATGTGAGGTCGGGCACTGAGTGCAACTCTTCTCTTTCTCTGCCAGCTTTCAAAGGCGCGGCTGCAGGTTGTTAAGCAACCTTAACAAGCGCTAACATAGCCTGTGTACCTGAAATCATGAACGCAGAAGTGCTCTTCTTCCAGGCGCTGTTTGTGTGTAGGCCTACTGTCCACGTGACAGACATGAAGCTCTGGCAGCTCTGCACTAGAATGATCAACTTCTCCTCCATGGTGACCACAGACTGATATTTATAGGAGAAAAGAAAGAAATCAGTCAGCTATAATTCAAATCCACATCCTCATCCTCATCACATGACGTGCGGTGTGCGCTGCTTCATTGTAAAAGTTGGATCTTTTAGCTGTTTATCTCAGGGTGCAGCTGTTGGAAATAGGCGCTCGGGAACACATGCGCACCGCAACAGCGTTTAGTGTTACCCTTATGTGTTACAGGCTTCTGTATTTATAACTTCACCCACTTCCGCCATGTCAGCCCAAGTCACGTTACCTTGCGAGGCAGCTGGACTCACGGTTTCACACAGTAATCACAAGATCATGTGAGAATCTATTTTGGTTTTTCTACACAAATCGTTCACCTGGTATACGCCATCATATTGCCCAACCCTAGTCCCAGCAGATCCTGGTGAACCGTAAACACCAGACCTGTTGCATTTTGAATATGGAGCATGACTATCAGTGTTTCTCAGAAAGTGTCCTTGCTGTTAATAACTGTTAAAATGTTCAGATGTACTGAAAACTATACTGACTGAGGGATATCTCTGCATGCGGAAAGACGTTACAAATCAGTAATGAAAGAATGACACTTATTTCTTAGATATGTATCTCTGGCTTTGATGGCAGCCACAGTTTTGAGGGGTGATTGAAGCACGGGGAATTAACTTTAAAAAAAAAAAAAATCCAAATTGTCTTGAAGAATGTTGTTCATATCCTCCTACTGTCGTGGCACATAATGAGAATGAAACTGCATTCATTATTCAGGCTGGAAGTTGGAATGGCTCCAAAGATGTTAGCTGCAGCCAAAGCACTGCTAATCAGTGCATTAATATTAAAAAATCATAAGCAAGAGCCAGAGGGGAACACTCAACTGTTGCATATTATTGTGTCTTTGCAGGAGAAAAATAACCTTGGGGGAAATTTGAGATTTGATGACATTCAAGATCCCAACAGACATGTTGAGCTCATCTCTAAATATTTGTGTTGAAAAATACACAAAATGACTCTAAAATATAAAGTGTCCTTTAGAGATTAATTACAGTTACCCGACATTTTTTTAATTACATTCAGTTAATTTTGCGTTTTTCTTGTTTGTTTTTTTCTGCAGGTTCGCACGTCTGGGCGAGAGCCAGCACAGGGTGGAAAGAACAGAACACATAAACCTGGCAAACATCATCTGCTTGTGAGTAAAACACATGACAAATCAACCCAAACACACACACAGACAGACCGAAATAAAAAAGCCATATGTACCCAAACTCAGTAATCCCCACTCACGTGTTTGGTGTCACGTAAATATGGGTTTGCAGTTCTAATCCAGCCCTTTTAAATACCACTCAGTAGCCTTGGGACAAGTGAACACAGTTGCTCGCACTAAGTGGTCTCCAGGGAGGCTTCTGGCTTAAGCTCTTTTAACAAAACACTCTTTCTTTACTTCTTGTCAACCCCGCTGTTTCCAAGATAGTCCACCCCTTCGCCTTCCTGCTAGCTGTGGCCGTGACCCAGCGGGTGTTTTGTCTTGAGCCAGATTCAAAACTCGACACACGTGAGATGGCAATGTGCAGCCGTACAGACACAGTAGCACTTTCCCTCTTTGTCTTGCTCTCTTTTTCTTTGTGGTTCTGACTCTCACTCACACATTGACAGACAGCATATCAATGGCACAATGTCTCCACCGTTCCTCTGAATATCCATTCTCTTTTCACTCTTGCTACTTCACGCATAATGTACATGCTTGCTCTGTGAACGTTGTAGCATCGACAGGGCTCAAATCAAACAGTGTTTTGTCAAAGAGAACAAATGACGGGACACAAAAATTGCCGTGCTATGCTCCCTCCTCTAATTCTTCTAATGCTCTTCTTTTTTTAAACACTCACATGGATATGCTTATACACTGCGTGCAGATACATACAAGGTTTCTCTAAACCCAGTTACCTGCAAAACTGTACATGCACTCAATGATCTTTTCACACATTTCATACTGTATCACAAGATGGAAAAGCAACAAAATGAACACGGCAAGACACTGGACAGAAGCCAGCAGTATAACCTCTTGACCTTTGACGGTCTTGTGAGTCCTGCTGATGCCAGTTTGATGTACAAGGTGATCAATAATTCGGCTCCTCCACCATTAAAAGAGTTCATATCATGTGGTGAGATAATAGGACGACCGATGGAAGTGACTGTGCGTGTGTGTGTGAGTTTGACAGTTCAGCCTTCTTTATTAGAGCAACAAACTTTTATATAAGACAGCGCTGCAGCTTTAATGATTTTTAAATTCAGTATGATATCATAGCTTGAATCAACCTGATCATGTACCCAACACGCATAAACGCAAACACGGGATGAGTATGCTGTGAAATCTTGTTCTTGTTGTTGTGGTGCCTTAAAGGGCAACTTCTGTTTCTCAACCTGGACCTTTTTTCCTATGTTTCAGTGTCCAACAATGGAGACAACAATTTTTGAAATCGGTCCAGTATAAAGCGAGACCCTGGCAGTAGCAAAACAGGCTGCAATGTAACATTAATATACAATTGCAAACTGTCAATATGCATCCACTAAAAACTTGATTTTGCCACTGACAGACTCAGATTTGAATAACAGATTGTTATTCAAAGGGTGCTTTCAGACCTAGAGTTGTCTTGCTTTGGTTCAAATCAGGGACTAATTTTATTACAACGTTGCATAATTGTCTAGAGTTGGTGCGTGTTCTCACGGCAGCATTTACAAGAGGACCAGATAAAATGCCTTGCGTGAGAAAGCTGCTCTTGATTGGTCAGAATTTCCATGTGGGAAAAATCCAGGAAGTAAACAAAACCCTGAAGAAGAGGACACTTGCAAGATAAATGTGACACTTTCTAATGTCACAATGGAGGGACAACTACGCAGGTTGATTTTAGCGCTGCTCATCGTGGACTATATTGCTGTCAAACTATACAGTTTGAAAACGAGGCGCGGCTCCAACTAGAAAACAATGTTTCGATGCATTGGATGTGCTGAATGTGCATATTAAGGCAGTACAGGAGGAGGTGCACATTAATAATCCTCCAGGACTGTAACATGCTCATGTTTGACCCAAACAATGTGTCATGTGACTGCAGTTGGTTCAGATCCAGGTCAGAACACCTTCTCACCACAAATGAACCGCACCAGAGTTCCTTTGTAACCGGATCAGGACCACCTCTTCAAGAAGGTCTCGCTCTGGTTGTTTTGGTGCGCACCTGAGTGTGATTGCTGTGTTGCTGTGCCTAAACAAACCACACTTAGGGGCCAAACGAACTTGGGTTTGATTGAAAAGAACCAAACAGGGCAGGTGTGAAAGCACCCTGTGTGTATGACAACATTATGGAATAGATCCCTACAGAAACTGACATTGCTGTTGCTAAACCCACCAGACTCCACTTAAATAAACAGTAATTTTATCATTGTACAACACACTTCATTCAGAGTCGAATGAAACAAAATGAAACTCCCAAAAGCCACCTTGGTTCATCTTTCTAGTGTTCCAACAATCACCAGCTCTGGTTTGGTTGAAATAAACCCTTAATTCACCCAGTTAAATGTGACTATGCTGGTCTGGTGGGTTTAGCAAAAGTGATTTCAAGGCTGTTTCTGGTTAAACAGAAAGGATTTTACTCTTTCACAAAAAGGTCTATTGTTCTGCAGATCCTTTCCATGATGTTTTCAGACACCTAGATAATTCATAGTAAGCGAGCTTGTCAGTGGCAAAAACAAGGTTGAAGAATGCCAAAGTTATGTTGTGAAATCGTGTTATTGACATTGTTGTATAGTGAATAAGTGTTGCCTTGTGATTGTGTTTTTAAATTACAGTTTTAATTTTCTAAAACAAAGCTGTTACTCTCCGTTTCCTACCCAAGGACAAAATATGTAAATTAGCATACAGCTAAGAAACTGTGCTTTATCCCTGTCAGGTCAACAGCAGTACTAAGACTGAATAAATAAACAACAGACACTGTAATTGATTTTAGTAATCCAAGTATTAACGTAAAAGACAACCAGAGATTTTCAGCAGTCGGACAAATACATTTTAAAGGCATATTTTGACTTTTTGGGAAATATGTTTATTCATTTTACTGCTGAGAGTGAGAGTGATGCTCCAGCTGCTAAAAGATAGTTTGGATGTGTTCTATTAGGATATAACTCATTGCCATAGCAGACAAAAAGTAGCGAGTTGTATATACCTATAAAGCCCTGAGTCCAAAAATAAAAGAAAGAAAGTAAGATATTTGAAAGTACTGATCTTTTTATCGAGCGCCTTTCTGCACAGAAATAGTTTACCACCCACTCAGCATAGTGATATTAAAAATCTATCTCCAATCTCAAGAAAAATAACACTTTCAGCTGAAAATGAGAGCTGCTGAAGCGAAGGCTTTTGAAGGAGAAAGAGCCGAGAGGCAGCAGCAGAGGCATGAGAGGAAACAGAAGGGGTTGTTTTATTGTTTTGCTCCAAAAATACATCCAGGTAGCCAGATGGGCTTTGATGTTTAGCTGTATCCATCATAGCTGAATGAAACATAAACAGATATCTGTGAAATGGTACCTGTACAGGCCAGACAAATGGTAGAGGACAAAAATATATCAATGTGCTGAGGCTTTAGTTCGTCTCGTGCTGCACTTTGCTGTGTAAAAGCAAAGGGTTAGAAAGCGAGAGTTGGCAGGTGAAGATTTCTGTTTGTAGAAGATCTCGCAGATTTGTAAGAGGACCATGAGTTAAAAGGTTTGTCATAGCTTACCATTTTCTAGAAAGCAAGATGGAAGCAAAGGTTATTGTTCAGAGGAGGAAAGGTTGAAGGTCATGTGAAACAGACACTGCTGGATTAGGCGGAGGTCTTTGGATGTGCAAATCCCAGCTCATTGTACCCTGACAAAGAGCCAAGTCCTAGGTTCTTTTGTGGATGATCTAATCTCTCCAGGAAAACACACAGAGGGTCAAACTTTGAAGTGCTTTGGCAGAAACGCATATAAAACTATGTTATTCCTGGCATTGTCCTGTGTGACAGAAGCTGTCCATTTACCGTAAAACTTCAATTAAAAGCCTAGTCCTAATAAAACAGCCAGTATCAGCAGGCCGAGCAAAGCTCAGACTTGGAGGTGCTGACTCTCATCCCAACTGCTTCACACTCGGCTGCAAAATGCCCCGGTGCATGCTGGAGTTCACGGTGTGATGGAGCCAACAGAACCTCATCATCTGCGAAAAGCAGAGATGCAATATTGAGGTCTCCTTGTCACTTAGAATACAAGGAGAGAAAAAAGGAGGTGGTCAGCGTGTCTATTGAACCAAACAAGGGCAGAACAGCATGGACAAAGATGCACTGAAAGTATTTTTAATTTGCTTCTTTCGTCCCAACCATTGGTCCAAAATCCAAAGACTCTTCATCTACTATTATAAAAGTGCCAAGTGCACTGCATCCAGTGCATATTGAGATATTTAAGTCTGGACCAAAGTGGTCGAACAACTGAGTGCCATTGCTGTCCATAGAGTATACAAATGGTTTTCAAATACTTGGCGAAGTCCTGCTGCGCTGACAGTTTGAAAGAAGGCAGATTGTAGAAACGGACTTCGTCGTCGCAGCGCTGTCATCATCTGTTTAACTCGCCTCTGGTCCGCCTATATCAGATGCACCGATGTGATTGGTGCAGCTCGGCTCCAACGGCATGGGTAATGAGCGTCATTACTGATTGCCAGAGTGACTCACTGAGCAAATTCAAATTGCACTCTCGCGAGAACTCTGGAGTTCCAGGGTAATCTTTTAGTGCCGTCCAAGGCTTTTTTGAGCGAACACATGACTCTTGTGGCTGCCTTTGAACACGTGATTTGTTTGTACATGTCTGCTCAAAGAAATGCTATTTATAATTTAGCACAGGTGAAATTTATTAAATTTCTCACAAAGGTGGCAGACATACAGATATTGGATTTTGTGTAAAAGAACAGCCTCAATAAGGTCTTTTCATCTGCCTATATCATCACTCTGGCCTTTCATTAGTCCATCCATCTATTCCTGTCCCCCTCGTGTCAGGGCCACAAGGTCCGGCAGGTCTGTTGTTTTGCAACACTGTTTTTCTAAGAGCTGTTACAGAACCCAAAAACCCGTGAATCTGTCACCTCCCTCTGTGCAGTTCCTCTATTGACCCATTAGGCATATGTAACGCTTCCTCAATTGGTGGAGGTAAAAGCGGAAAGGATATGAATGCTGTGGCAGATTCCTGTTGAGCAGCGTCAGTGAGGTGTGGTGATTTGTCTCTGCCTCAGATCCTAATGAGCTTTTAACTCACAGATCCAGTTGAATGGACAATTATCACTGACTGAGAAGAGATCAGTTACTCTCTATAAATGATCGTGTCCGATAAAGGTGTCGTCCCAGTACTGTTTTACACAAGCTCATGATGATCAGCTTTACAAGTTTGAAAAATTTGGAGACTTTTGTTAACTTATACAATTTATCCATCATGCTCATCTGATAAGTGACTGTCACTATTCTCCAGTCTGACCAACACGTTACATCCATTTCTACAATGTGACACTACAGCTGGGGGATCTCTGGCTTTACTCTACATTTCACATCACTTCACATGTCGGCAGACTGCAGTCATTATCTGTAAGAGCTGCTGAGACGTCAGCTATGTGTGAAGAGTCACTATGTGTCAAGAGTCACCGACCAAATCAACAGACAGAGCACAAATCAGGACTTGTGTGTTTGACACCATAGACGTATATACGTAGACGCCTCATGGACTGTGTCAGCTCGTTGCAGCAATGCGTCAATGGTGCCGACGTATTGGAGAGAGCAAGACTTGCCTGTCTTTACTTCAAACTGACTCCAAGAACACATGTAAAACACAAGATCATTTCACAAAAGTATAAAATGAATAACTACAAAATATAACTCTCAAGAATCATAGAAAAAACACTTTTTTTTTTTTTTTGCTAGTCACTATTATTAGCTTAAGCCTCTTTACATAGCATAAATTAGCCGAGTGGCTTGCAGATTTTCCTTCACTAATAGTTTAATAAATAACTTGTATTACTTAGACGTTTTCTTACTCACCTTTGGTTAAAGTCACCGTGTCTCTCGACAGATCGGCAGAGTTTAATTTCACTCTACATGCCTGTTTTTTCTGCCAGGCATTGTTGAAACAAAGGAGTTAATGTTGCTGTTGCAAGAGCAACAACTTAAAGGAGCGATATGCCCGGCCAGGTTCATCATGTTTCCTGAATATTTTATATAGTATTGTTGTCTGTTGACCCATCTTTTCTCCAAAATCCCAAATATTCACATTCTGCTGATTTACTCCTTCCTTATCGTCTTTCCCTGGCTGTTTGCCATTACCTCTCTGGCGTTAGCAGGTGGTGACACAGACGTGCCATGGGAATTTTGAAATGAAGGCGTATCTTAGAGATGACAGTTTTTACTTTCCATCAGTGACATTGGATTGTTGATCATTAAATCAGTAGATCGATCCAGATCAATGGATCATTACATAGTAGTGGGCACTGCAGGCGAGCGTCTCAAGGTGGGTTTCCATTCAACTGTTTTTATGTGAGACTACCAACACTGCACCAACGTCTAAAGTTTGCTCCGTTTACAGCTGTTCCAATCAATCAAATTGGGAAAAAAACAAATGCAGAGTTGAAGTATAACACTCAAGCAAATTTACCCAGCCGACCAAAAAACAAGACAGCCGTCGTATCAGTCATGGACCTAGAATAGTTATAGTCTGGTTGGACTATACACTTGTACACTTTCATCAGCTCACCATGTAACGTTAGCAACGTCTGGAGGATGAGGAAGTTTGTTACAACAATAGTGTCCACGTTAGGATGGAAACCTGGCTTCACCTTGTCCAAAAATACAATCAAACGTGATTTAAAAAAAGCCTCAGCCTCTTGGTTGCCTCGTGATAGTGCGTTTTTGATTTGGAGGTGGGCACTCAGACCTTGGTAGACCTGCTTGCAACTCTTGCATTTGCTTCATTTTACATTATACCCTTAGCCGAGGACTCCATGATGACACTTACTGGGTAAATAATTCATCTCAAGGCTTCCTCGAGCTATCAGGGCCTCTGCTGAGGCTTTGATACAGCCAGTTATCAGAGAGCTGCATGTGTGAAGCAGGCATGTGTCTGAGCAGCTGTTGAACTAGCCAACTGAGTGGATAACCTGAAGAGCACATGGTTGATAATCCACCCTGAAGATGATGACACATGCTTTAGAGTGTAGTTTCTGTGGAAATGTGAGTAATTCAGCCGTAAAAGCGCCCATCTCTTCAATCCTCCAGTTGTTTCCATTAACAGCCCTTTTAATGACTCACTCTCTCCGTCAGATTTTCAGAAGATGTTGGTCAGACTAAAAAAATGTTCTAGGCCTTGCTGCACTTTTTTCATCATCTATTGACAACTATAGATAGAAACCATTTTCCTCTGATGTTACAATTAAACTTTATGGCTTGTTTTTCTACCTCCACGTGATTTGTGTGAAAGTGGTTCTTCACTGTATCCATTATTTGAACATGCTTCTGCCTTTCCCTCCTCTTCTTTGTCCTTCCCTCTCAGAGAGCCGGTGTCCTGCTTCCCGGAGGACAGCATCTACGGCGTTTCTCCCCCGCAGGTGGACAGAGATAGCCGGGAAGAGTTTGAGAGCCATGTGACGACGGGTCAGGGCCAAGTGAGGGTGCTGTGCAGGGAGGACGTGCTGATGTACAGGGAGTACGTCAAGAACAGATACATGTGAGACGCACACAACGAGGACCTGATTTCTTGAACCAATATGCAAATCCAGATGATCAGATTCAATCAGTGAATCTGATGTTTGGAGCAAGAGATGTTTTCTTGCATGTATAAATCCATTTTTGCTTTTCTGTTCAGAGTAAACCATAGTCCAGTAGCCCATAATGAAGACAACAGTGCATATACAGCCCATGTGTCCTATGTCTGGACTTAACTGTGTGGGTTCATTTTTCTTTTTAATGAAAGTCATTTCTGTGTTTTAATAGCTTCAAATGTTATCCAGTTGTGTCAGCTGGGCCTCAACAGGATGCCTATATGGTGCTTTTTATTAGCTCTTTGTATTGTTTTCCATCAATTAAGTTTTAGTAGCATTTCTTTAAAGAAGGTTTATTTAACTGTATGTATGTATGTTTGGAACATGTGAATTGTTTTGACTCTTAAAAGGACCCTATTCTCCCATGTTTCTGTGTCAACGTGACTAAAGGAGACAACACTTTTTATTAAATGCCATAGAGGTGAAACAGGCTGCAATATAATCCATACAGGCTATTGACCCTTTGTGATGTTCTGTCAAGCGGTTTGTGCTAATTAGGCAGACGTTGAACTGACCAGGAGGATAGCACCTTGGAGACGTTCCTTCAATGCTGCGTCTTAAACCATGTAATGTTACAGCAGTAACAGAAAGTTTGCAGATTGTTCTTATTTTGCCCTTGAATTTATGGTTTAAAAGGTAAATTGAAGTGTGTTTGTTAAATACATTAATTTGAAATTGCACTTCTTTCCCATTGTTGACCAATTAACATGCCTGTTCTCTTGTTTTTGCCATTATTTGCAAGTTACTTAAAATGCCTGTCCCAACTTAATATTTAGCCATGACATTGAAAATCTTTTGGATAACGCTAAGCTACGTTTTCTGTACTTCTGTACAACACAACAAACTCTTCCCGTCACTCCTCTCTCCAACTCTCGCTAACGCTTCTAAAGTTGTTTTTCTTGCAGCAAGTCGACTTGTGAGATTTCAGAACGAGACTTCTCCTGGAGTGAGACTTACTCGTCACAATAACAAACAGGGAAAGATAAAGATAAACATTTCCATTCTCTGTAGGGTCTTTTCCATAATGTTGTCAAACACCTCTAATAACAATCTGATCCTGTCAGCGGCAAAAACAAGCTCTTTTAGTAGACCTAAATTGACAGTTTACAGTAACCTGTATGAATTACATTGCAGCCTGTTGCACCCAGCGGTCTCCCTCAACACTGGCCCAGTGTCAAAAGTTGTCTCCAGTAGTCACTTAGAGGCTGTGTCCTGGGTCCACTGTATTTTAAAAATCTTTGCAAATTTGAGCACCGTTTATTTACGCTATGCTACGACAAGGTGCTAAGTGTCTATTCTGCTCTGAGCTCTGCGCGTTTGTGTTTTCTTCTGAGCACCGAGAGTCCAAAATGTTCAACTTTGGGTAAAAGCTTGTGCTCGTCACTGCTACTTTTTACCCAAAGGTTGCATCACAGTGGAGAAGGGGCGGAACAAATACCACAAAGATAAACCATCTCATCTATGTACAATTGCTGAACAACCACAACAGTGATGGAGGACAAATATGTTACACACTGTAAATATATTAATATATGTTTATTCTCATGAACCCCACGCAGACCGGCGGGTCCGTCCTCTCTCCCTACGTGCTGCCAGAGCGAGTCCTCTACCTTGTGCTGACATGTTTACTTCTGTGGATATTCTGTATCAAGCAAGCAGACGCAATCATAGTGTCTCACTTAAAAAAAATCTGGCCTTTAAAGTGCTTTACAGTACTCGTAGGTGGGCGGTTGCTCATTAGCATCTGGCGTTTTCAGCTGAGATAAAACATTTTGGTGGACATGTGGATACAAAATCAGGGGAAAATAGGGTCAAGGTCATAAAATACTGAAGTTTTGTTGAAGTGTTTTGAATCTTAAATGTTGGAACCATTAATATGATGGCAGGCCCAAAGATTATAATGAGTTATTCTTTAAATTCCACCTCAGATGTGCTTTGAGTTTATATTTTTGTTTGTTAGTCGTTTTTGAAATTGCTCACAAAAACCATCTGGAACAACAGTCCTACACAGTGTAAGTCATTCATGTACTGTAAACATATATCCAGACCAAACACGACACAGATACTTTGATATTCTTATTTTCAAACCTGCACACTTTTGTTTTGTACGAATGCATTTCTGAGATGTCAGCTGATTATTGTGTATGCTAAATTAAACATGTATTTATTAACATGATGTGACAGATTTTTCCACGCTACACCAGAATTTTCCCCCTCTTTGCTCCTCTACGTTTACGCCTGTGCTCTGCTGTTCTTCATAAAAATGGATAATTATTCCTTTCATGCAGCTCCAGTAATTGTTCCTCATCCCTCCTACTCTCCTCTGCTGTCTTTTTCGCGCTCCCTTTTCACCCGTTATTCACCCTTTCACTTTTATTCTGTCCGTCACACTTTCTGCCCGCTCTCACACACTCTTTCAGCACTCGGCTTTCAACCACAGGTGTCAGAAAATGTGAAATGTGAATGATGCTGCCTTTCCTGCGACGCACATACACATTCAGTGGGCATACTGGCTGACCACTGCTCTCTGCAGTGAGTGCCTCGTGAGTGTGAGGACGGGGAGAGCAGAGGAGGGGTGCCTCAGCATGTGATGTGTTAGAGAATGACAGGGCAATTAAAGAAAACTAACTTTAACTGCATTTAAATTAACTCGGGAGAGTGCAAAAATGTGCTTTACATTCTCGCACACTCTAAATCGGTGTGCTTCAGCTGACTCACGAGACTTTTCTTCTTTGCTGGTTGTTAGCTCGGTATGACTGCTGGAGAGGAAAATGGATCAAGGCAGGCTGCTTTAGATGATGTCAAGTTTGTGTTGCTTAAAAGCATGAAGTAGTAGAAATAGTGGTTTGTAAGTCAGTGCTGCAGCTCGTGGATGATAGCAGTGTGTCTCTACAGTAAGTTGAGAAGATTCTTTCTGTGAATCCTTTTTTCTAACTGATGAACTCAGCGGCGATATACAGTATACGTCTCTTCTCAGAAGTGATTTTCTTTGCGGTTGCGAGATCTTAAACCCTCAGGGGTCCTCTGTTCTGCAAAACAATTCCAGGGGATTCCCAGAAAAAAGATGTGTAGATAAAATGATGCTGGAGTCACTTATCGCAAACATATTTTCCCTCGACTCTCTTTTACATACGAACATAGATAACGTCCATTTCAAATGTTGTAAATGTCACTTCCCCTTTACTTCCATGCGTCTTTTATGTTGTCATAGATACAGCCAATAGATGGCAGTAGAGGGCAGAGTCAAAAGTTTCACACAGCAACAAACGAGGCGACAGTGGAAGATATCATAACATTGAATCTTTAAACAGAGGCAACACTGCAGACAGCTGTGGTGTGCGCAGCCATTACAGTATATACATCCTGACATGTGGACTGAGAATTTTTTTCACTGTTTTCACTATATATTATTACATATTACAAATTATACCGGTCCACCATTATTTACATTTTTTCGGCGTCTCCTGTGGTTGTATCTCACTTGAACTATGCTACACTGCTCCATTTTGTCCATATCCATTAGCTTTCAGCAAATGTGCACAGATATGGACAAAATGGACGCATTCCATACGTGCACGAGGTTAGTGACCTCCTGCCTGTGTAGAGTTCAGCTAGTTATGAGAGCGGGTGTACTACAACTAACTAAACAGCACTTCCTGGTTCAGAGTTCATCTCTCAGCTTTCTTCTTGTTAGCTGGAAACCACAGCTTGCTATGTTTACCTAATTGTTTGAAACCTTGGCCATATTTAATACAAGCATCTGGTATTATAACATTATATTTATGAAAGAAAAGTAGGAAAGTTATACTATTTTCCCTCCCAACCTTGCAGCAACGTCCGTGGCTAAAAGATGAAGCCAACACAGTAGTGCCAAAAAACTGCGGTTCTTCTAATGGCCACTTGAGGCTGACTCCAGAAGTGAGTCAGTCCCCATAGGTGCCCATGTTAAAATGTCCAACTTAACATCAGAAACAAACACATTTATAGCCTGGTATGAAAAACACTTTTGGTCTCTTTCACTTACTCCCCCATTCAAGACAACTGTACAGGGGGTAAAAAATTTTTATAACTACACCCTCTAGTCTAAATTTGGTCACTTCGGACCCAAAAATCCAAGATCACTGTGGCCAAAATGCCAAACTTGAAGCTTCAAAGTGCAAGTCCACAAACCAACAGGTGACATCACATTGGCTGCGTCAGTTATTTTTATATAGTCCATGCCAGGGACACTTAATTTGCTTTTCCCAGGGGCCACTTTGCAGAATCACAGATGGCCAGTTCCAAAAGTCTCACACTGGACCTCTGTGGGGGTCTAGGGGACCCTCCCCTGGCACTTTTCAATAAACAAGCTCTATTTTGATGCTTTTAATTGACTGTGGCACCTTACTCACATTAAAAGTGAAAAAAATCCCATTTTGAATCAGCTTTTCTTTTTTAAAGAATTTTTAGAGCCCTTGCCTTTAGTACAGGATAGTGGGAGAAAGAATTGGGATGCAGTGGCAGCCCTAGCACATTTGGTGCCCTAGGCCAGCCTCCCTCTGGCGCCCCCCACCCCATCTTTAAAATCATAAGCAAAGGCCTTTTTATTATAAATGCTACATCATAATTCCCTCTCTAATATCTATGTTATGATGCTGTGAAAACATCAACACATTTCTCCTTCAAACAGCTGAATGTATTCAACTTTCCCACCAAAGGGTAGATTTTAAAACATGCTATTATGAGAAAGTTATAATTTACCTTTGCGCAATACAAATTTTACTGGATATAGTTTGAACGCTTTACAGTGTAAAACAATGCAACCTCCATCAGCTGTTCGTTGGAACAGGAAAAAGTCCGAGAAAAAGACCTCGCTGTTATGTAGTAGGCTATGTAGATATGTTGTGGCCTTTTTAATATTTCAAAATAACAGTAGTAATAGTATTAGAAAAAGAAATAGCAAAATATACATTAAGGGCATTAATTAATGAATAAGGGCATTAATGTAAAGTGTGTGTGTGTGTGTGTGTGTGTGTGTGTGTGTGTGTGCGTGCGTGTGCGTGCGCGCGCACGTGAGAGCATGCACTCTTGAAAACAAGAGCTCTGCTGTGTGTGTTTTTGAGCGGGGGGACTGTGGGCTGTTAGGGGCTGTTTTGAACGGAAAAGAGGTCTTTTATGTAAGGCTCTGTTTTTCTCATGTTTTCATGTTTCTAATGACGGGTGTCTGATTACATTGAACACATGGGTATGGATGAATAAATGTATCCAGTCACTGATATTTTTGGGGGCAGCTTGTTCTTGGTAGTCCTAACGAAAATAACCAAATGTTTGTGTGTGGCACCGGCCGTGCAGTGCTTCTGTTTAGGAGGAAATTTAATTTGGTTGAGTCCATCATAGAAAACAATCAGAAATGATTCTTAGATGTATTTTGGTCCTGTGTGTGCGGTTGGGTATCCGCCTGGGCCTCTGACATGAGTCACTAGGCACTTCATGTGACCGCTTAGCTTACGGATGAAGACAACCCCCTCTCCGCTGACAAAAGGTGGCAAACAGCTGTTGCCTGGAAACCAAAACTGGTTACCATATTGCCATGCTGCTTTGAATCTCCCCCAACCTCACCCTGTCTCTCAACATTTCAACCATTGTTATCACATTTAATTTGTCTTTGAAGACACGGCTTTCTTTTAGTGCAGCAATTTTGTTAAGCCTAAATATTTAATATTCACAGTCAAAGTATACGGTATATACCACTTGGTCCAGACCATTTGTTACACCTACAGCCTACACCTCTATCTCTCCGCTCTGTCATTGCCTCCTGTGGTCGCACAGCAAACACATTTTGACTTGTTTCATAAAGGTGTAACTTTAGTTTATGAGAGTTGTTTTCAAAAGTTCAACACAATAATAAATCTACAGTAGGCCAACTGTAAATTCTGTCTGAAAAGTTTATGATACTTCGACCTACATTTTTGTTCAGCAGGATAATTGTCACAAATGAACACCACTTTTATGACTTTTGAAGCCTGAATGTAAAGAAGTAAAAGTGTTCGGCGTGATGACTAAGTGGGGTATTTACTGTCGGATTTTTATGTCGTAGAACAAAACATGAAAGTCTCTTAAGCTTGTGTTGACCACAGACCCTATTTCAGGCATCTAACAAAAAAAACTAAACCACTGCCTTTTGTTGTAAAGATCTGGATCCGGGCAGCAGATGAATCTGTTTTAAAAAAAAAAAAAAAAATTAATGAAAGAAAACCAGCTTACTTTTTATATTATTTTTCTTTTTCTTTCACATAGCTGTTCGCAGGTTGCATAGTGATGTATGATGTATCTACTTGTGTCTATGTAAGATTAATGACCGCAACATGATGATGGTGAACAGCCGGGTCTCATTCCGAAGTCGTTGAAATCTGGCTCTTTGGCAGTGACTCGGCGTCAGACACTGACGAAAAAAAGCGGTTCTATAATGTCGGTATGATGCGAAGCCAGTCACCATTTTAGTGTAACACCACTCAGCGGTGTCAGGGGGAACAACCATGACCGCTAAGGTTGCAAAGGTCCAAGCAGGGCGGGTGGGAGTGGTGGTGGATTGGTCCAAGAAACATGGACTTTCACCTGGAAGAGTGGTGTTTGTGTCGTAAGACTTTTTATCCTAAACCCAACCATGTGCGTTAATTATTGGAGGGAAAAAAACATCAATTTGTGTTGTTGTATGGACACAGTGCGTTTACTTTGAAAGAGACTTTATGTAAGCGTTAAATTTCCTGTGAAAACACAAGTGTACTTTGAAAGAAGACAATGCATGTAACAGGCAGAACTTGACACGGTGTCCCAGAACGTGGAGGGTACGTGACCAGATGTCGATATGTGACGAGGTCAGAGTGAGAATGTGTTGTGGTGAAACAACTTTCTTGTAGCCACCAACGTAAATTCGAGTACCGATGTAAAACCATGTCTGGCAGAGTATTTCATAACAAGTCGACATATGACATATCTGTCCAGGAGAGAGACGGTCAGTTCAAGATCAGCTCTGAGTCCTTTCAAGTGCCTCAGTTGTTGTTGACCGCCCGACCAAGGCTGAGTCGTGTTGATGCCTGTGCTCTATCTCTGCCCCTTTTAGCCTCAGCAGCCTTTCACAATGACTGCATAGAAATGTCGACTATTGGTTTGTTCGGGACATTAGTGTTGGTTTGATAACTAGTTAACAACTTACTGTCGACGCTCTAACTCCAACCGCCATTGAACAGTGACAGTAGTGGTTGCTACAGCAGCAGAATGCTCAACTGACACTAACTGCTGGTGGCAGAGTAGATGAAAGATATCGGTGCAGTTTTTATTCTGCCAATAATCATTACTACCCACAGATAAACACCATAATTGCACCTTTCAGAATTTTAATCCCGGCTAAGCAGCATGAAAACCCTTGAAAACTCACCGTTGAAACCGGATGAAATTAAGAAGTTGAGGCTGAAGACAAGTTGACTCATCCCAGCTGCCCAGTGTTAAACTCCGGGATATTCTATACCTGTGTTTTTTTTTGTGCCTGAAGCCCACCAAAAGGCACAGAAGGAGCCTTTCTGTGTGGAGTTTGCATGTTCTCCCCGTGTCAGCGCGGGTTTTCTCCAGGTACTCCAGCTTCCTCCCACTGTCCAAAGACATGCAGGTTAACTGGTGACTCTAAATTGTCCGTAGGTGTGAATGTGAGTGTGAACGGTTGTCTGTCTCTGTGTGTCAGCCCTGTGATAGTCTGGTGACCTGTCCAGGGTGTACCCCGCCTCTAGCCCAATGTCAGCTGGGATAGGCTCCAATATCTTCCATTTTGATATTAGTCCATAATCGGTCCCAAGGAGATACTCCTGTCCCCTGATCGCCATTTATTCTACTCAGCATACATTCGTAAGATACTATTTCTACCATTGCTTTATTTACTTTATTTACATTTACTGTTTTGTAAAGTTTCATAAAAAAAACAGTCATAAAAGAAGTCAAAGAATAACATGTCATAACTAGGTCATTAGAAACATCATAGTGTGTAATATAAATAGAAATAAGACACAAAGTGCTCACTCCAATTTGAATTTTTGGGGCAATGTTTAAAAAAAGGAGTTTTTCACATGTCCACTCAGTTGGACAGCATGCGTTTAAGTTTTCAACTGAAGAACTAAAAACCGGTTTAAAAAACGATACATATCATGTGAAACTATAAAAACTATATTTTTAATGCTGTAAAATTAGTGTGTTCACATATTTTAACATGTTCATATACTGTTCAATGCCTGTGCAAAAGCGCTGAACTTTGCTCCTGACTCCTAAGCTTCTCCCCTCCCTCCTGCACCTACCGCCCCTGTGAATTACATTCTAATAACAAAAATCAATTGATCTACAGCTCAGGAAATCACTGCAGATGAAGTATTTTCAAGAACAACAAAGCTGCAGTAATAGTATTAACTGTAGCTGAAATATAGCCAGTGATGCATGACGTCCAGTTCAGTGGACAGATGATTAATTATAGGTTCCTCACAACATACAATTAATACTTTGAAAATTTAGCAGCAGTATAACTCCTCACATTTTATTTGATGTTACCAGATTTTATTTACCTAACTGTATGGCATGACGCACAAGGGTCCACTCTAGTGACTTAAATTGCAACTACAGCATCAAGACTATGGCTTTTAAAGTGACACTTACCTTTCTGGAAATTTTACACTTTTCTTTGTTTAGGTTAAAAGGCTATTAATAAGCTAATGACACACTAAAATTATACCATTCTCATATGTTCTAAGAAAACTCCGACCAATTACTGCATTCGGATCATAGGCCAGGTTATAACGTTATATATGACGACACAGCATCTAGTTGCTAATGGTTAGCCTACTGTAGCCTAACGTATGTATCTGTATTTTCTTTCTTGTTTGTTGCCAGTCACCAGTACCATCTAACGTTAGCACTGTAACCTTATTCTAAACCTCAAAAGTCATCCCTGACCCCGGGTAAGTTTCAAAACTCAGCAGGACGGGTAACGTTATGTTTTAACGATAAATGACAACACAGCATCCAGTTGCTAATGGCTAACATTAGTCTACTGTAGCGTAGCCTCTGAAACATTAACGTTATCTTCCTTGTGCGTTTCCATTTACTAGTAACGTTAACGCTACTATCTAACGTTAGCACTGTAACCTTATTCTAAAACTCATCAGTCATCACTGACTCCGGCTGAGTTTTAAAACTCCGGGGTTGCGTTTGACTGTCTTTGATTGTAACGTTACACTCGCTCTACTCTCCCGTGTATCTAACGTTACCTTGCCAACGCCTACGTCTATCATAGACGTAATGAGGACGTAATGGAGGAGGGGGGAGTAGGCCTTTGGAGGGAGGTGGAGTTGCAGGAGGAGTTGCGGATGTTCACATTTTTTCTAAGTGCTGTGAGAAATGCAAGAAAGGTAAGAGTAGCTTTAAATAGCTGTCCACTGTTGTGACCACTGTGTATGAAAATGCTAGAGAGTTGCGTCGCAGAAGGGGCCCACTAAACATGGCCCCCCTAATGTTAAACAGGTGATTACGGCCCTGTGTGAAGCCATTAGCTATTGGAAGGCTGGTCTTTTATTGCAGTTTGTACTGAGCTGAACCTTCCCACACATTCTCCATTGAAAGTAGGTTAAATTAGCAGGTGCTAAAACACACAGACTCAACCCACGTGTGAAAGTGTGAAAGTGTGGGATGCACAGATGCACAGAATATATATACTTTGAGTAAGAAATGTACTGAGCAGATGAAGAAACTGATTTCATGTCTTGAGGCGTAGGGCCACTTGACCCCCTCTGTATTCATGATGCTTATACCTGGATTTGTTTCTGCACCAGCTCCTCAAGTGTTTACCTGAAATCAAAATGTACTCAGAGGTAAAAAGAAAAAACAAGAGAGTGCAAGAAGCCGTGGTTTCATTTTCTCAGTCAAGAGGTGCTGAAATATGCAAGAAAGAGAGAAAGAGAGAGGCTGACACCATCTCTCTATCTCTCTCCTCCTCATCTCTCCTCTCTCTCTCTCTCCCGTGACGTCAGGCGGATTTAAAGCTCTCCTCGAGCGTCTCGTGTCGGTCCCCTCTCCTCCTCCTCCTCCTCCTTCTCACATGCACCTTCCTCACCGAGCTGAACACCGGCCAATGCTTCACACCACCTCTGCCCTGGGTGTCTGTCCCATGTGGGAAGCACAACAAAATCAAGGGCTTCACCTGAGAGGGTCCAGAGGAGCGAGCGACAAGGGGACAGTCCTGCTGCGTCCTTTTCATTTGCAGTTTTTACACTTGGCCGTCGGACGAAAGGCTCTGACTTCACCCAAAATCTCACTTCACAGCGTTTTGTCACGGAGGTACGTATCTAAACAAATGTTTCATTTTTACTTTGAATTGTCTCCAAAATAGCAGAGGGAGTGTTTAAAGACGGTATAATTTAGAGAAATACAGCATGGCAGCCCTTTTCTTGGTGAATAAACGTGGGGAAAAAGAACAATAATCACACTGTTAGTCTTTATAAAGTATTAAAATTGAATTATAAAGAGTGGTTCTGATGATGTTTGGTTGTGAGTATGAAGTTTTGTGCTGAGTGAGTTCAGCACCACGGTCAGCTCCTGCTGCCGCTGCTTCACGATTACGTTAACTTTAAAGGGAAAATCCACCCTAAAACAGGATTTTCATTGTGCAAAATTGGGGGTTTTAGACCGTAAATTCAACATTTAAGAGGCAGCTGTGTGTCAAAGCACGAAATCAGAGCAATAAAAGCTTAATGCAGAGATTTTTGTTGGAAACTCCATCTAAATGAGTCATGAATGCATGTGAAATGCAGGTAGTTTCAGCATTTACTTACTGTGGAGAAGCATCATATCATAGATGAAGCCGTCACCACAGTCTGTGCTGTGCAGCTCAGATTCACACATTAAAAGTGAGCTGTGCAGCAGATACTCTGGAAATGACAGAATCTAATTTAGGGTGGATTTTCTTGTAACTTCTACTTGACTCTTGCAACAGATTTTCTACAAAAGACTAACAAACAGCAGATTAGTAAATTATGTGGGTTTTTTATATGAATTTTCGCATTGGGCACGTGTGAATGTCAGTGAGTAAGTAGACTCATAGAGCAGCCTTAGACTGTTGATGAATCCATCTGACTCATGGAGCAACTTCACATAGATGAATCTGTTGCTGCAGTCTGTGTCTCTGCTGTGCAGCTCAGACTCACAAATTAAAAGTGAGCTGTGCAGCACATAGTACAGAAATGACAAAAATATTTTTTAGGGTGGATTTTCTTGTAACTTTTGCTCCTGCAGCAGATTTTCTACAAATGATTAGTCTGAGTCTGCAACTGCTGTTTTTCTCCATTGAAATTCATTAATTTTAGGTGCTGGTACATTATGTGTCTTTATATGAGATTTTGCATTGAGCACTTGTGTATTTCACTGAGTAACTAGACGTACAGGTCAGTTTAAGCTTCACTTGCAGGCACTCAGACACCCTGCTCTCGTGTCACTGAGCGAGACAGTGAAACATCTTCCTGAGAAATGCAGCAGTGAAAAGAGACTTTGCCTTCCCATTATTAACAAAGCAATCTGCTTGTTCCCCTGCTGCCTACAGGAGGTAAAGACGACAGCTCGGAGCTATGAACGAGTCGCTGGTGGTGAACGACTCCTCTGCGACTCCTGTGGCTGCAGAAGCCCTCCCATGGATGGAGGCTGACTCTCCAGACAACAGCAGTCTGGAGTTCTCCACCGCTCCATTAGATTTCCCCATCAACCCGTGGGACATCATGCTCTGCATGTCCGGCACTGTCATCGCCTGTGAAAACGCCATAGTGGTAGCAATCATCTTCTACACGCCGACCCTTAGGACTCCCATGTTTGTGCTGATCGGGAGTCTGGCCACGGCGGACCTGCTGGCCGGCATGGGATTAATCCTGAACTTTGTGTTTCAGTACGTGATCTCCTCTGAGACTATCAGCCTTATCACTGTAGGCTTCCTGGTGGCCTCCTTCACCGCGTCCATCAGCAGCCTTTTGGCCATAACCGTGGACCGTTACTTCTCCCTCTACAACGCTCTGACATACTTCTCAGAGAAGACGCTGCAGTACGTCCACCTGATGCTGCTGGGGACCTGGGGGGTGTCTCTGTTTTTGGGCTTGCTGCCGGTGCTCGGCTGGAACTGCCTGGACGATCCGGCCTCCTGCAGCATCGTGCGCCCCTTAACCCGGAGCAACGTCACACTCCTGGCCACCTCCTTCTTCGTCATCTTCATACTCATGCTGACCCTCTACTTCAAGATCTGCAAGATCGTGTGCCACCACGCCCACCAGATCGCCCTCCAGCAGCACTTTTTCGCCACGTCGCATTACGTCGCTACTAAGAAAGGGGTCTCCACTTTGGCCATCATCTTGGGGACGTTTGGCGCCAGCTGGCTGCCCTTCGCCATCTACTGCCTGGTAGGCGAGAGGGAGTATCCATCGGTGTACACCTACGCTACACTGCTGCCAGCTACCTATAACTCCATGATCAACCCCATCATCTACGCCTACAGGAATGCAGAGATCCAGCGCTCCCTTTACGTGCTTCTCTGTGGCTGCTTTCAGGCCAACAAGGCCTACCGGTCCAGGTCGCCAAGTGAAGTCTAAAACGGTGCTAGGGCTCTTTATGTGTGTGTGAGTGTATGTGTGTGTGTGTGTGTGAGAGAGAGAGAAAAGACCGAGCAAAAAGACAAACCATCCTGTGACCATTGACAATCTGCTTACAGTTGACAGTGAATGCTTTACAAACACACAGAGGTTGTGATGCTAGAAAACTTGTCTCTCATGCATACTGTATCTGCACTTTATTATGTCTCGACACAAGTGAGGATGAGATTTGTTTTGGAGATGCTGTGAACAAGAAACTTCTGTGAAAAAGAAGAAACAAACCTGTGAATGTACTTCGACGAGAAAAGGAATAGAAAACCTTGCACTTTAGTCCGTGTTTTTTTGAAATGCCAAAGCAGTATTGTACAGCCCTTATTGTGTTTCAACGTTTGAACTTGTGAGTGCCGTGTGCCATTTTTCTATTTTGTATGGTATTGTCTTTGATGTACATTTTCTACAAGAGGAATAAAGAAATTAAATCAATCTGTGGCTCCGTCACGTGTCTTTACTGTTGCACGTTTCTTCGAAGGAGTCTCTGCGTTACACCTGACTTGTTTTTGTTTTTAAAAAAAATCCCCCTCGCTTGGTTGCAGCCTCTTTCTCTGGAGCGCAGGTGGGTCTGTTTGAAGAGGCTAATGGTACCTCGAGAAAGCAAGTACCCTGTCCTGGAAAATAGCTTCAATTTACACCCCAGACACATTTGAATTGTGTTTGCTCAGCCTGTGTTCGTGGGAGTGAAGGAGACATATAGAGAGGTGCCATATATGTGTGAAAACGTGCCATTTGGCCGAGTGTGCTCAGCAGCTTTGATTGCCTCGCCTTCAGGAGGAGCGGGTGTAGCCAAACGCACGCCTAAGTATAAGGCTGATGAGCATGTAACTCCTTATTGTCCTTGGTATATGGCTGCGTTGATAAGATACCATCCTGAGAGATGTTGTTTACACTGTTGTCTTATCTCTCTTATCAACATCTTACAATTATGATTCAAGAGCAAAGCAACAGCAGACACGTGTATGTACGTGTGACAGACTGGATAGAGAGCGATGGTAATGAGTCTGTCTGCAGCCTGAGCAGCAACAAACAGTTTATCTGTCAGGCTGTTTAAACAGGTAGTGGGTGAGGGCATCAGAGCGCCACACGGGAGCGAGGATACTGCTGCAGACTGGGAGACCTGCAGGTGTGTTTGGATACAGATCTTCTCCTTGTTTTCACATGTGGAGCTGCTACTGCTTTTATAAATTCACAGTCAATAAAATGTTTTATTTTAATGATGGATATTAGTACATTTGTCTCTTACATGCTCACTGACATGCCAGGAAAGATATGAGTGGCCACAACAAAGGAGACACACCATGATCAAGTGTGAACAAAAGAAGCTTTGAAGACATTGTGCGTCGAAGTAAACCATGAATACATGACATTTGCACGTTCCATATTTATCACATCAGCGTCTCTGAAGTGACAGGGTATATGAGCTGTCTGTCATCCGTAGGTGGGGGTTGTGGTGGATGGCATGCAGAGACCAACTAGACTAACAAGTGTCGGTTAAAATCAATGCCCAATGGTAGGCTTAGCCACAGCCACAGACAAGAGACCAACCAGCAACAAACTGGTTGTAATGTTGCAAGTCTTTGCTGTGTTTCCAGCTCTTTTTTTAGACAACAAACATGGATATTTGTAGCAACCCCTCTCTGTTGTTCTAGCCTTGCAGTGTCACCCAGGCGAGTATCACCTCAGTGAGATGCCTGCCAAACTGCAGATCACTGCATCATTTTACCTAATGTTGCTGCATTACCTTCCAGGATAACAGCACAAAATGCAATAGTTTTTTACTAAGACATCACCGTGTTTCCTGCTGGGACAGTGGCTAGAAAGGCAGTTGTTTATCAGACATTGCTGCTTTTCCAGCAGGGATGGTGCCACGAAAAGTGGTTGTTTTCTACTGAGACATCAATGCTTTTCCAGTGGTGATAATGGCACAAAAAGCTGTTGTTTTTTTTACTGATATGTCGCTGCTTTTCCAGCAGCGATTGTGCCCCCCCAAAACTGGGTATTTCGAGCCAAAACATGATTTTTCCTCGTCATAACTAAGTGTTTTTGTGCCTTAACCTATCCACGTAAACCACAGCATTGTTGAAACGTTGAAAAGTTTCAACTTATCTACTATAAAAAAACGTGAAAATTAAATGTGTCTGCGGTTTGCAGACACGTACAAAGCCAACATTTTTTCTGGCAAATGGGTTGGAACTAAATATTTAAAACATGGAGGGTGGGATCAGTGGTGTCAGTGGCATGCGTGGTGATTGAGTGCAAAACGTGTGGACGTGGGTGTCGTCAAGGTGCTTAGAAACAAAATACCGAACTAAACTAACAAAACCAAATCAAATGTGCGAGGAGTGCAGCTGCAGAGGCGGCAGCAGCAGAGTCGAGAGACAGTCGGAGAGACAACTTCCAGCTGCACCCGAACTCAAATAACCTTGATACATCCTCAGGTGTTCCCAGTTTCCCCTAAAGCTCACCTGGCTTCAGGCAGAGCACAGACAGGTGAATCACACAGTCACAAGATGACACCACAGGGGTCGTCACACGTGACACAGTTGGAAAAACACAGTGTGCGCCTCAGTGCCAGGGTGCAGGTACTGTGCACACTGACTCACTGTCACTCTGTGCTTTTTCTGCTGCCACACGTCCGCTGTGAAAGAGGCATATTTGTTATTGTTTCATGTCAACAACGAAATTTTAAATCTGTTCAAAAAAGAAATTAAGTTAGCAGAGACAGACGCCCTGCGAGGCCACAGTGCTGTTGTTCTGTGTGCATTCTCTTTGTTCCTCCTCGCAATAACTTCTCTACTCCCAGCTTAACCTGCCATATGGTGTATCTGTCTTTGAACGTGGCCCACGTGTACTGGGGATATCATAGCTTCATTTGCATGGTTATGTATTGACTCAAAGTAAAAGCTTAAGTGAACTATAGGAGAGAATGCATTTTTCTTTATGCTAAATTTGCCACACTTGATACCTGATTATACGTAATGTGACATTAATTGAGACACGTGTCTAAATGTTTCTTTGGGTGCAACAAGCGACTGCTTTTATTCAGCAATGGTTCGAACAGGTTAATGCACCACGAACCTTTAAACTAGGTTATGACCTTTTACAGAAGATAATGATGCAGCGCCCTCCTCTTCATTCTCTGTTAGCAGTCACAGGTGTGTGGGCTTCCACTGCTGGATTTTTTAATAACTCCTGTTTTGTCCCAGTCGGGCAGCTCACTGACATCTCAACAACAGCTCTCACACCACAGGAAAATAAGAGTCACGGCACTTGCTCTTCATGCAAACTATCTACCGTGATGATCTCCTGTTACGAAAGATGGGAAGCCCCCGGTCAGTTTGATCACAAAGCGGGGGAAAGGTGAAGCGTGCTGGAGGTCGCTAATGGACTGCACACTGAGGCCTGAAGGCAGGGTGATGTTTGTTCACCTTGTTTTTCACTCCACCTCAACAGATGTTGCTTTTGGTCACCCATCAAATCAGGCGACGACCTGTTTGTACACAGGGTTCAGGAAGTGAAGTTGTGGAAGTGGGTTACATGATTGTCGGCACATATTTCTTTGATAACAGTGAGGTAATGCAGAAAAGGTAAAAACTGATGCAGATAATTGTTTAGATTGCTCTAAACAATTATTTGTTTTATTGTTTATTATTGGGCGAGAGGTGGGGTTCACCCTGGACAGGTCACCAGACTATCACAGGGCTGACACATAGAGACAGACAACCATTCACACTCACATTCACACCTACGGACAATTTAGAGTCACCAGTTAACCTGCATGTCTTTGGACTGTGGGAGGAAGCTGGAGTACCTGGAGGAAACCCACGCTGACACGGGGAGAACATGCAAACACCGCATGGAAGGGCTCCCCCACCCTGGGTATGAATCAGGAACCACGCACTGTGCTGCCCTAAGTAATAAAGCTATCATTAAAATTCATCTTTAAGGGCACAACTTTAACTTTATTTTGTCCCCAGAGGGCAATTAGTTGCGCAGCAAGTAAAATAGAGAATATAAGTACTCAACAACCGGGGGACCTAATACAGAGATCTGAAACAACAGTGGTCATCAACAGCAATCGTCCATATCAACATCACCAACACAGTCATCATCAGCATCATCACCATCACTCATCACATGGTCATCACAAGAATAACAACCAGCCAAAAGAGTAGCTTCAGTACTAAGTCTGACTCTTCCACTGCCCTGCATTCAAAAGAGAAGTGGCAATAGGAGTGACAGAGTACAGTCACACACAGTCACTGGCAGCCAGGCTGCATCTCCCATGTCGGGCAGTTTGTATTTTTCATGGCCAATATCAAACAATACCAGCAGGTTAATCACTATCTCCTCCACACATAGGATACTTGGTTAAAACTGTGACTTCACTTGTAAAAATCCACTAAAAGTCAACCCCAGGTGATGCAAAGATGCACATTTGCTTTAAGTGATGATCTCATTTTGGCCCCTTAGCTCACACTGAGTTGAAGCGAGGTGAATATTCGCCAGTGTTAATTTTGCTCGTGTGTGACCATAGCACTCGGGGAGGTGGACAGAGAGTCTGTTAACATATCGGAAGCGTACAAAAAGAATAATTACACTTAATGGATAGGGAGAAGGCGACCAGATGGCGCTGGGGGAGGGAGACGAGGAGGAAGCCGAGAGAAACAGAAATGATTTAAGAGGCACAAGATTATTTACACAATATTATCCTATGTGTGTTACTGACATGATATCAATATGTAATTTTTGGAACGCATATATCAAGTGAACAGCAGCATTTATTGGGCTACGGATGAGCTGCTGTCATAGTAAAGCCAATACTGAAGAGACATGATCTCAAAATATTGGAATTTCATGATGTACATATTGAAGACGTTGTAAGACTTCTAGTATGAATTCAGAAATTTGTAAATCTCATAAAACGTACAGTGAGAATAGACTTGAAATACACACAATAAGGATTTATACATCATTTTTATGTAGATTTGTAAGGCTTATTGAATGAACTCATTTTTGAGATATAATTGCTGAGAACTTTTATGAGGTATGCTTTTTTAATTTCTCCTAGCTATTTGGAATCAGTACATAAATATGAAATCAATAGATAATAAATAAAAACTAAAAAAGAAAGATATAAATTATAAAAAAAACCTGATGGAAATTGAGAATGAGATAAAAAAAAAGTCCCAATGTCCTCAAACCAGAGGATAATAAAGTAACAATGTCCTCAAACAAGACGATAATTAAATCCCAATGGTCTCAAACGAGACAATAATTAAGTCCCAATGTCCTCAAACGAGAGGATAATAAAGTCCCAATGTCCTCAAACGAGACGATAATAAAGTCCCAACGTCCTCAAACGAGACAATAATAAAGTCCCAATGTCCTCAAACGAGACAATAATAAAGTCCCGATGTCCACAAACGAGACAATATTAAAGTCCCGATGTCCACAAACGAGACAATAATAAAGTCCCAATGTCCTAAAAGGAGACAATGATAAATTTCTAATTAACAGCGTCTCAGCTTGTTACTGTCGCTAAAATTGGTCAAATGTGTTGCCATATCAAACATTACCAATCATAAATAAAAAAGTTTCAACCATAAAATGTGATCAGGTTTTGGGCCTTGTCCACTTTTGTCTCGGGATCAGCTGCAGACTGACTTGGCAGAGATGGCTGCCATCTTGTTTTACATGGATTAGTGTATTGGGGTCTTACTAACACTAGATGGCACAAAGAAGTGTCCATGAACGAGGACAACAGGCCTAAGTTAAGTAGAATTAAGTATACGGTCAAGTAAACCCAAGATGTGATGTCCTCATGTGAGGACACAGGGTCACAGGAGGATATAACTTTGAGTGGGCAAAGCTATTGAATGTGTCTTGCACAACAGCAAACGTGGTCACACACTGTCCTCAGCAGGAATTTCTCTTCTTCTGGTTGCTGTAAATTATCACACCTATCAGCGCCCAGCACACTTCAAACATGTGGAGTTTAAAAAGACACACTCTCTGACTTTCTTTCTTGCCTCTGCACTTGTATTTATTTCTATTGGTATCACTAGAGCCTGATTTCAGTGGCAGGATTTACATGTCAGTGTTGTCAGGAATGCGTGTTTGATATCTGACACAATAACAACAGCTTGTTTCATATAGAAAAAGCAATTAAATACATTTATAAGTCTGTGTCATCTCTTTTCAGCAGCAAAGTGGACTTTTAATTGTTGCAGAGGTTAATATTAACAACCCTGAAATTCGCCTTTCTTTTGATATCACATCCATTAGGCTAAATACGGCCTGGTAGCAGTGTTTGAATTATGTAATGCTTGATCAGTGCAGACCTGAGCAGCTCCCCAGGCAATTACCAAAGTACACAGTCGAATGATTCCCCCATTAATAACATTAATTACAGCGGTGTAGCAAATGCTCTCCATAGGAACATTACTATTGCTCAGTTAGCCATTAGCTCAATGGAAAAAGGCTTTGGTGTTATTGATTGTGTAATCACCCAAATTGCAGGTTTTTGCCTCCCCCCCGGGTCGTCATTTCATGATCATATGAAAGTGGCGTCCCAGGAATGTTTGAGATACTGACGGTAGGAGAAAAAGAAAATCAATAGTGGCTTTCGTTCTGATCGTACTCCTCACTGAGAGCACTGTGGTGTCGAGGGAAAACCTTGGAACCGCCTACATGGTGATGATTAGACGCTGGGGTTTGCCATGATGCACGCACACACACACACACACACACACACACGAGCAGCGACATAAACACACGTTTTATCTCTTGGAAAAGCAGAGACAAGCCCACATCAGCTACAAAAAATCTGCTTTGCAATAAAAGCTATCGTCATTTGTTCGTCCCTCTGCCTGTGGTCTGTTCAAACATTAGTGTGTGTGTTTGTCTGTGTGTGCATGTTTGTGTGTGTGTGTGTGTGTGTGTGTAAGAGAGAAAGAGAGAGCATGTGTGCACGTGTTAGCTCAGGATTGTACTGTATGAGTGTACTTGTTAGTAGCCTGGAACCTACCAGCATTTGTCATGGGTAATTTACCAGAATGTGGGTGGGTGTGCAGTGCATGTGCTGTGTGTGTGTGTGTGTGTGTGTGTGTGTGTGTGTGCGTGTGTCTGTTTGTTTGTGAGAGCGAAAGCAGCCCTAAACCTGACCCAGGGGACATTAACTTCTCTGAAAAACACTCTGTGACATGGCGAGTGCTGGTGAGGGGCATTTTTTAAGGTACAAAGAGCTTAATAAGAGCTGTGGACAGCAACACACTGTTTCAAAGTTTTATCTTTGTATTCACACTAATTACCTTCACTTCAGGAGTTAAACGGCACATAAAAAGAGCAGGATCTCCACTCTAAATGTAGACGTATTAATAGAATGTAAAAAGCTGTTGTTTCTTTGTATTCACCATAGCACATCCCATAAAAAGTAAACAATATACACAATATACACTCACCGGCCACTTTATTAGGTACACCTGGTCAACTGCTCGTTAACGCAAATAGCTAATCAGCCAATCATGTGGCAGCAACTCAATGCATTTTGGCATGTAGACATGGTCAAGACGACCTGCTGAAGTTCAAACTCAGCATCAGAATGAGGAAGAAAGGTGATTTAAGTGACTTTGAACGTGGCGTGGTTGTCGGTGCCGGACGGGCTGGGCTGAGTATTTACTGGGATTTTCACGCACAACCATCTCTAGGGTTTACAGAGGATGGTCCCAAGAAGAGAAAACATCCAGTGAGCTGCAGTTCTCTGGGTGAAAATGCCTTGTTGACACACAAAAAAGTGACAGGAACAATGTCGTCTGTCTTGTTTGCAGAGTACTTTACACTATATCATAGTTTTTCTTTGATTCACTTTGACGTCCTCTGTTCAAATGGGCAGTTTTGGACCTATTGTATTGTCAGGTGACAGGAGGTTGCTATCTACATCTATAGATTACATACGTGTAGAGTTCAGGGGGACATTCTCAACATAAATTCATGCAGAAAAGGCATAAATTGGTGCATAACATTCACCATAATACAAGAAATGAAGTGTTTAACGCTCAGATTTTCTGGCAGTGAACCCTCCAACCCCCCTATTTTAAGTGTCCCCTCAATGCTGAAAGAAAATGTACACCCATGATGGATAAGCTTCTGAATTGTCTTGCAGACTATCTGACTACTGCACTGTTTGTCACACTTTAAAGGGTAATTGTGGGAGGCAGTGAAAGTCTCCTGCCATACTGGATTAGTGATTTGTCATGTTTCATAACTGAAAGAGAGGAGGGCTTTGGGATTCCACGTTGGTAGAAAAAACAACAACTGTGCCTCTAAGATATCTGAGAGAACATCACAGAGGGAAGTGGGCAATAAAAGATCAAACACATTCTGGCTTTATGGACCATTTAACCCATTTCCAGCCTAATTTTCCACAACCAGGTCAAAGTGACAAAAAATATTAATAATTTTTATTATTATTTCGACATTTTTTAAACAGGTTCATTGCAACAACTCAGGCACCGTGAGAAAGTATAACGTGTCTTTAATGCTTTGCTGAGTGAAACGGGTCAGTATGACCTGGGAGGTAATAACATGGCAGATAAAAGTTCTGTTGCACAACTGAGCTGCCAATTCACTGACTGTGGCACCTCTACTGGCTCTCCATTACTAACACCCTCACTCAGTCTCATTACCTAACATCAGCTCACCTTATTTGCTGCTCCTCTACTTTCTCTCACAGTAAATGAACTTTCCCACCTCAGTCAGTAGAGGCTAGTGTAGCCGTCATCACCTGACAGCTCTGCTCTTCCAGGCACTTCCATCACAGATTAACTCCTCAACTTGATGAGTAATGTAGAAATTAGGTGAAAGTCAGCAATGACCAGCCTAAGACTAAAGAATATGACTACGTACTATTATCTGAGTGTGATGACTTCATACCTCACTCTTAGCTGCTATTGATGCAGGTAATTTAAAATAAATAAGCTCAAGATACGTTTACATGTCACTCTGGATGACAGCAGGTTTAATAGCATGAAATGAAACTATGTAAAAGGAGCATAAGCATGAACACAGGAGTGATTTAAACCTAAAAATATAATTCTGAGACAACAAAATGATGTGTCATGGTTTCAAGCGGAGTGTGTCATCTAAGGTCACTTTTTTCTTCATAAAGTTCAGTACAGTAACTGAACAAATAAAGACAAATCAAATCTCAGCAGGTACTAGACAGGACAAAACTTTAAAAGTGCTGTTTGTACTCTAAAGTAAGGCAGGTTTGTTTTGGCTACCAACCAACCCAAAGCGTTGGTAGCTGGAGCCTATCTCAGCTGGCATTGGGCGAAAGGCCGATACACCTTGGACAGGTCGCCACATTAAAACAGGATTTATACTTCTGTGTCAAATCGATGCTGTACCTTACGCCATGGTCTGACGTGCACCTCCCCAGAAATGTAAGTACACACTGCAGCGATGCAGACTTCTTGGCTATTTTTGTAAGATGAAACCAGTGGAAACAAAGCTTTTATTTACTTTAATTTTACAAATAACAAACATAAATTGTGAAGACAATAAAGCCTCCAAAAAATAGCATTTTTATTTTTGTGTGATTTATCCTGGCTTCATATGAGTAGAGGAAAAGTCTGCTAGCTGTTAGGCTAATTCATACAATGTAAAATGCCATAGCCTTGTGCTAAAAATATTAGCATGTTGTATTTGTGGGGAAAATGTGTCCAGAGTTATAGTGAAGCTGATTTGTGTTTAAAATTGTTGCCATTAAGCCATTTAAATGTGTTTTGAACCAATTCAACTTCATAGCACTTCACAGAAACCCCTCCGCCGACTGGTGGTATAAACCCTGCTTAAATGCTCACAACTGCATAGGTCACATGCGCTGGCTACAGCGTAGGCTCTGCATAGAGCTGATACACAGGTATAAATCTGCTTAATATATTCACAACCATTCACGCTCACAGCTAATTTAGAGTCACCAATTAACCTGCATGTCTTTGGACAGTGGGAGGAAGCTGGAGTACCCCATAGAAAACCCATGCTGACACGGGGAAAACATGCTAACACAGAAGGGCTTGGCTTTACATTATAGTAGTTGTTTGCTGCTATATTAATGTAGTGTCATAATGTCATATGCAGCTCTACTTTTGAGTGCAGGACTTCTTCTACTTCTAGATCTGACAACTTCTTCAATCTCTGATAAACAATAAATTAACTGTACATACTGCACTGACACTGCATCCACATGTAGCCACACACATCCTTGTAGGGGTTCATTTACAGCATACAAGACACAAATATTAATTCCAATTGAAATCTGACCAAACACTTGTTATGAAACCTTTATTATGTCATATGGCTGAAGCGAACTGGCCAAAAAAAAGGCAGCCAGGAAGGTTCAATACCTGAAAAGATGCTCAAACTTACGTAACGACATCTGACCTGAGCGCAGACACTGAACCTCCACCTGCAGTGATCGAGCTCAAACATCCTTCTGCTTCAGCACCAAAAGAATTCAAAGTGACATTTGACATTTTGGTGCTCAGACAGACCACATTTTTAAAAACAGTACAGTTAGTCATTCTTTCATGACTTGAGGCCACTTAACCTGTCCTGGGCAGGAGCAGCTCATGCACTCATGTAAAGGGGCTGTTACTTTTATATATTTTAGGAAGAGCAATTGTATTGCAATTTTCCCCACAATTCTTTTTTTGTAAATGAAACACTAATGTCATTACATCTAAGAGTGAATACTCAAAATTCATAAGTCCAGCTAAGAATTGAACAAAAGCACTAAATGATTACAAAATATTCAGATTCATTTGTGAGTTTTTTTTTTTTTTTTTACTTATTTCATGGTATATGTTTTAAATGAGCACTAATGCCAACCGCAACGTGAAAATGAATATTTAAACACAACCAGTGGCCGTAATCATCTTTTAAATCACACTGAAGTGTTGCATAATGGTCTTGTTTACATTTGTTTAATGTGGGGCTGAGAGATTGAGGGTGTGTAGGCGTGCTGTGGACTGTGTTGGTGATAATAGAGTGTGTAGGAGGGAGGGCAAACAAACACTTGTTTGCTGGGCTGTCCTGTAATATATCTTACTGATTTTCCACCACAACCAAAGCTCTCAGCTCAGGACCTGAAATGATATTAATTAAAGGATGAGTGTGGTTATGTTTTATATTTTCATTGTCAAGAAGACAAGACAAGGACAGAAAGTCAACAAGTACTGTCTGTGTGGAAAAAGCCTGATATATATACAGTTATTCCTCTGTGCCATAGAGCTCCATTGTTGACCAATAACTATTAAAAACACAGCAGTAATGCACATTGTTGAGTTCGTTTTCCTTTATTATGATGAATATGTGAACTGCAGTTTATTCTGAGTACTGATGCTTGAAATACAGGCCAAATGTGTATTAATCCACAGCTGAAAATAGTCCCCAACAAATGCACCATTTTCTCCTATTAGAATAAAGTTTGCTAAAAACAACAGTGCCCCGATGTTCTTTTTTTTTTTTTTTTTTTTGTTAAATGCAAGTATAAATGAACAACTCTTTTGTTTTTTAAAAGATTTTCAGTAGGAACCAATGGGCACTGGGCTTAGTACCACACAGCCTGGGAAGGACGGAAATGATCAGGAAACAGACTAACACATTGTTGACTTTGGTCTATTTAAAATTGGATTTGTTGACAGAAAATTATGGAATATCACCCGCCTTAGCTTTACTTAAAATATAGGAAATTGAGCCCAAAAATGGTAAATGGAAAAGACTACAGTTATAAAATTACCTTTAAATATGTCTTCATACATCAGGAACGTTTAAATGCAGGACAGAAAGAAGACTGACGAACTCTATACTCTCCATGATCATTTTTTACCTGAAGGTCTGGAAATTTTGCTACTGATTGGAAGTTGCACTATGACTAGTGCCTAAAGTTGCAATTTTGGAAAGACCACGCCCCTCACACTGGCAGTCCAACTGACTAAGGCCTAGTCCACATGGACCCGTGTACTTCTGAAATTGTGGATTATTCTATGAGATTTGGCTGTTTGGCCACATGCAAACGCATTTTCGGGCCCTTGAAACCGCGTTTCTTTGAAACCGGAGTCCAGGGTGAAGTTTTTGGAAGACTGGTGCCAGCGGTTGCGTGTAGATAGGATAACTGCAGTATTGTATTACCTGTCTCCATTGTTTGACGCCAGAGCGACGGTAAATAGCTAGTGAAATGGCAGACCAAACAAACTTTATTTGTGAACGTGCTATCTTCTCTCTGGATGGCATATCCAGCTGCTCGACCTAACGACCAACGAAGGAGGCTGCTCCTGTTGCTAGCTACCCCAACTACACTACCACAAAAGCAGCGACGGGCCTGCCAACAGAGGTTCTGGATCCGACCGGGTTGGACCTCTGTTGGCAGGCCCGTCGCTGCTTTCGTGGTAGTGTAGTTGGTGGTTGAGGCGCCTCTGCTGTTGAATAAGGTCGCGCTATTTTTGTGGATCGGGTTGTTTTTATTTTCCGCACTTCCCTATTCCGGTATTGACTCTGACATCTGATTGGTTAAAAAGGACCACTCGTGTGGATGAATGTTTTTTGGAAACTGGAGCCCGAAAAACTTCGGTTTCAGAAGTACACGGGTCCGTGTGGATTAGGCCTTGAATTCAAGACACAAGTTCAGCTCAATGTGTTCTACAAAAAACCCCTCAAGAACCTCAAGTTCCGCTTGACCAGAGTTTTCCTCCATTTTGAATTTTTAAAAAACACATTTTTGACATCTTCTCCTAAACCATAGGTCCGATGTGTGCCAAATTTTCTGTAGATCCACACTAGATGAAGCTCATCAAAAGCTATCACAAACAGCGCTACTGACGGCTAGATTCGAGACTTCCTCAGGATGTAAGAGTGAGAGTAAATGTTCATTTTTCCAAACCGTCAACAACACCCACATATTGTACATGAATGACAGCTGCAGCATGTATGACATCATCACATCTTGACGTTTGTTGATGATACAGTCACAGTGAGCCTGCTACACAGAGAGGAAATTCCCCTTCTTTTAAACTGGTGTTTCTAGTAACAAATGTGTCAAAGGCTATTGACACGAACACTGATTTTAGACATACTCACCCACCTCCTGATAGTACAGTAACTGATGGAGTGTAGATAAAGCGGAGTCTTACAAATGTTTGGGAACTTCACTATCTGCTGCTTTCAGTCTGTCAAGGTGAAACACCAAAATGCACTCAATAAGGTGCTCAGTGTCTGCAGCAAAATAACTGGGACTGCACAGGAACCTGTGCGGGGTCTTTACAACAAATGTTATGTTATGTAAGAAAGCACAGTCCACCGGGTCTGACTGTTCCCTTCCTCTACATCAACTATTTTCATTTCTGCCTCTGCCACCTCCCTCCTGAACTCGAGGAGGACACAGCCCAGTCGCCTGAGGAAAATGTTGGTATTTCTGCTAACCATGACTATGTTACATATGCATGTTTCTTACATCAGTTCTAAAGTGGCCCAGTGTATGATCTGACTTTGCCATTAGGAGGTGGAGGGGATGGGTGCAGGCATGTCACCCTGCAGACCACTGTTTGAGACCAACAAACAACAAAGCTGGTTGTGTTTTAACAAGTCGTTCTTATTCCGGCTGATTTTAGCCACCAAACGTGATTGTTTTATAGGGACCCAAACAGACGGCAAAAATGACTTATATGACCAGCCCGAAAACAACTTATATTACCACTGTAATAAAGTTTCCTATTTTCTTTATTTTGACACCTCTTTTCCTTACCGCCCGTCCTTTATCTCACTTCCTTCCCTCCCCTTTCCTCAGCACTGATTGGTTCCTTTCACTCGTTGTTCACTCATTAACCTGATTGAGTTCACCTGTACACCGTTTCACTCGTTCTTCCTCCATCGTCACATGGGGCAGCAGCAGAGCAGGTAAGCAGTTTCTTTCTCTTTTTTCCTGTATGTTATTACGGTAGTTTAACTAAGAGCATTATTTACCCTTATTTAGATGGACATTTGTTAAGTTTGACTGAAGTTCTAATTTTTCTGTTTCTTTCAGATTCAAACCCAAACCTAGGCTAAATTGTTAAGAGAAGTTGGCTTGACTTCAGTACGCGAACTCTGGCCTCCTGGGTCAAAGTCCTGTGTTTGTTTGACCCATCCACCACCCTTTCCTCCTGCCCTACAGAAAGTTTAGATATTTGTACAACATTAAGTGAACTTTGTCACTTTCTATGCTAAGTCACTTCCTTATCTGCTCCTGTAGTAATTACAGCGGCCACTAGAAGGCACTGCCTTACAATAAACATAAGAATGGGTTGTAATAAACAGCTTAGACAGTCAACCTATCGATGGCCGAAGAGCAAAACCTCCTATATGAAAAATTCTTTTTTTTGAGAAAACTAAAAAAAACTTCTTGTTTTCTTGCAGAATGCTATTTTTTCAGAATGCTCAATACATAATACACTGTTTTTGGACTATATTACTATACTGTGTGTTAACAATACAGACTAGGTATTTTTGCCTCACAAAGTGCAGATAGGAGGTATTTCCCTATTCTCCCTGGATCATTTTGCAGATAGGAGCTTTTGTACTTGGTGCAAGGTTTACAAAAAGATGCCCTAAATTAAGTTAATAATTAAAATTAAATTTAAAAAATTAAGTTTGTTTTCAGGTATAAAGATGGGCCAGTGCAGTAAATGTAATAGTTACTACACTACTAGGGTCAGATTTCCTAAAGTGGGGAATTCCTGAAATTCAATGTATTTGCTTCCTTGGCCACTGGAAATTAATGTGGCCAAGTTTCATCATAATGTTCAGTGACTGTGTAACCCACTCATGCTGTAGCCTCTCTACTCACCCAGGGACTCAAGACAAGGAAAGCACAGGACAAAGGAGTTCAGGATTGTGGTTGAGACCCAGTGGCATTTATTGGCTCACACTGGCAGCTTCGGGCTCTGTACTGTTGGCTCGACCTTACAAGGTGAGGCAGTAAACGCTGTGCATCTAGTAAATATAACAAAAATAAATAAACATTTTTTTTTTTTTTTACAAAAAAACCTTTAGTACAAAATAAGTAGTGCAAAAATAATGATTTATAATAATAATAATAATAATAATAAATAAACTGCAAATAATACTTCCTCTATTTTTAAATTAAATAAGGCAATAAAATGAAGTCAGTGACATTAAAAAACAGTTAGCAGACAATAACTGAAAAGCAGCATCTTCCTCCTGCACTTGAGTGCTCCTCCGATACACTGCAAGATCCACAACTTCAAGGCCCATACAGACACAATCACAAACACTGCCGTCTCATACTCACCCCACAAGATAAACATCATAACCAACAAATTATAACAAGAAGCCAAGATCAATCTGGCTTACCTTACAAGATGACAGTAAACATTGAACAAAGATGGCTGCTCACATGAAACAAACTCAAAAACTTCCAATAATACTGAACAAATTGAGCAAAATACTGTTCACTGAATGGCTCAAAGATTCATAGATTGGCCCATTCATGGACACTCCATGCTCCTATGTTGAGTGTGGACAGAAACATTGTCTGGCAAACTGGTACCTGCTTGTTATTGACCTGCAGTCTGTACTTATATGTTTGGCTCTTCCGAGATTGACCACCTGTTGTTTGTCGTTTTATAGGGCATGCTTCCACCTGTGATGACACATAAACCCTCCTTTGATCCCAGGTCATTTTCCAGAAATCTGCGCAGATCTGTTGCCTTTGCTCTTCAGAAACATTCTCACATTGCTGTCCTCCCTTGTTTCTGATTTGACCCTCGTTGCAGCCGTGATGACACCTGTCTCCTATGGAACGTGGACTTCGAGTAACCTCAATGGTTTTTCTCTCCACTTTCTTTTTCCCCTTTTACTCTTTTCCCAGCCGTCTGTTTTCCACATTTTGTTTTCTGTAGTTGACACCTTTCTTCTTCTTAGGTCTCTTGTGTGCTTCTTCTTCCAGATTATCTTCAGGTACTTGATCCTCTGCCAGTTCTTCCTCTTGCCCACTTTCTCCACTGTTACTAGAGCTTTCAGTGTCTTCCTGCTTGTTCTTGGTAGGCTTGTAAGTTTCATCAAGGTCAGAGTCATCTAGAGGGGACTCGGAATCAGATACTACAGATGTTTCGAAGTCAGATTCAGCGATGGATGTGAATGTCACAAGTTCCTCACAACAAAGCATCTCTGTGATTACTGGCTGGTCTGTAGTTCTGGCTGTCTTGAGGAATGTTTGGGGTGTTGCAGTTGACAGATCCTTAATAAAGGTTCCTGCCTTCAAAGTAGTTGTAGGCCTCCCATAGTCCCCCACAGTCACTGGGCAGCTGGCTGAAGCGGTGACTGCAACAGGGTCCACAGCAGTCACTGGGCAGCTGGCTGAAGCGGTGGCTGCAACAGGGTCCACAGCAGTCACTGGGCAGCTGGCTGAAGCGGTGGCTGCAACAGGGTCCACAGCAGTCACTGGGCAGCTGGCTGAAGCGGTGGCTGCAACAGGGTCCACAGCAGTCACTGGGCAGCTGGCTGAAGCGGTGGCTGCAACAGGGTCCACAGCAGTCACTGGGCAGCTGGCTGAAGCGGTGGCTATACCACGTTCCCCCGCAGCTCTTGCTATAAATTAAATGCAATATTATTAGTATCATGATGTGTCAAATCATCTATAAAAACTTTCAGTGTTATACTGTAATCTCTGATGTGCCTATTATGACACAGAATTAGAGTTCTGATTATGTTGTAATAATTCATTTCATTATAATGTTATAAACTGGAACGGGTCACAAAAATGCATCAATACCACTACTTGCCTCTCTTGAGAGCCAGCTCCACCATGATCATTCCCCGGGACATGGGCCTCTTGTTGCCTGACCTGATGTCAGGTCTGCTGCCTCCCATGATGTAGGCATGTGTTGTGTTGATCTGCAGTTAATAAGAGATCATGATAATGACGTTCACATGAAAGCAGCAATGACAACTTCTAACCACAAGTTGAAAATTCAACACCAAAACCTCCTATCTACATACATGCAGATAAAATTAACCTCCTATCTACATACATGCAGATAGGAGGTTTTTACCTAGCAATAGTTAAGCTAACAAACACGATTTTTAATTAAATAATGCTCATTTGCAGCACTCAATTATGCTCATTTTGAGATCAAAACATTCCACAGTGCTGTTTCAAGTATTATCCCTAACATTTTCAATCAACTCACCTACTTGATGAGATAAAACTTTCACCACTGAGTGCTAAAACAGTACCCTGCGTGATTCAGATTATTTTAATCATTAACTTGACAGAAATACTGCTAAATACTAAACTAGTAAGGGTGGAAGACACGTTTTATTTTGAAAACAACTTATTATAATCTGACAGACATTTAGACGGGTCTACATACCATAGAAGTTGGTGGTTTCGGCTCGGTCTGTTACTGACGCAGATAGGTGGTGTTGCGCTTCAACATTTTCCCAGCGATGCTGATTGGAGGTTTTGGTCAGGTGACTTCTCTGTCACAACGAAGGGTGGGATTATCTTGCAGACACACTAAATATGTGCAGCCTTCTTTGTTCTCATCATCCAAAGTGAAATCCGGAAATCAGAAAATTCTGCAGATAGGAGGTTTTGCGCTTTGGCCATCGCTATGTGGTTGTTTTTCTGGTGGGAGCGGGCTGTTTTTTTTTATTAAGACATGGCTGTTTTTCAAGTAGGGATTGTGCCCCCGAAGCTGGGTATTTCATGCCAAAACATGATATTTTCCTAACTATAACAAAATAGTTTTTGTGCCTAAACCGAACCACACTTTAACCATGGCCTTGTTGAAATTGAATTTCAACGTATGTACGACATAATTATATACAAAAGTGACACATTTGAGGTTTGCATCAACTTACAATGGCAATTTTTTTTCTGGCGGTTGGGTTGCAAGGAAACAGTATTTACTTGCAAGTTTTGTTTTTTTAAAATATATTTTTAATTGACTGATTATTTTTACTGTGTATTTATGTTTGGCATTTATATTGGTCTCTGATTCATTGATACTCTTCTTTTTATAATCTCTGAGAAGCATCACCTGAATTGCACCAAAACTGAAAACTGTAGGAAAGGTTTCCTAACAGAATGATGAAGGTCTGGTTAGGTGACCAAATAAGTGCCAGATAATGGGATTCAAGTCATTAATTTACTATGTTCACACACCTTTGGCCTGTAATTGACACAGTTTAAGAAACTAGGTGGAAAAAAGCGCTGCCATTATTTCACCTATTAAATCTAATTCAGTCCTGAATGGGAACACAGCTAATGGAGAGGAGACACACTTAAGTGATTCTTGTCTTTTTTTTTTATCCACTCAGAGTAGAGAGAAAACTTTTTAGTGTTGTCCTCAGACTGGCCCCGAGCGACACACTGTTCACACCATGACTGTGTCGCAGGGTGAAGAATTACGCCTCCTCCCCTTGTCTAGTGTCAAACAATAAACTTCCTGATCAGAACATCTCACCCACTGAGAAGTGATGTCCTCCTACATGTTAAATCTTCTGTTGTAGTATTTGTTGGTCTTGTTTGTTGAAAGCAAAACACAAACTGCTTTCAAAAATGACACACAATTATGAGAAATTTGGCCCCGTATTACCGCCATGAATCATGTAATAAACTCCACTTACAAAGGCCATATTTTATAAATAAAAATATGAATCATCTGCAGATAAGGACCCTACAAACAACATAATTAAAATGCTTCCAAATATAGTAAATTTTATTTTTTTCATGAAAAACAGATCAGTTATAATGACCCAACCTACTTCTCATTACACAATTTTCCACATGCATATTTCAAAAAGAGTAATTTATCAGCATGTTTGCCATATTGCAGCTCTTATTAGGAGATGGGTGAATGGTCGGCATGAGTATCAAAACAAAAATACATTCTTCAGGTTCTTTTCCTCAGTTTAAAACATACTGTACAACTCCAAAAACAAATGTATCAAATATTTTCATCTGTGTAACTGCACACATCACGTGCACCATGCATCATCAGATATTTATATGTGACTGAAAAGACAAACAGACTTGGCTGGCACCATTTGATGAACTCTTTGATATATTGTATAAAACACAGAAATATTACTTTGGCGTTATTTGTGGCATAAGGCAAACTTTATATTCATAGTTTATTTAGTAAGGGTCAAACTGCTATATATAAATCCCTTTTCATGCTGCATGTCATAATAAACAGTCAGATTTTTGTACAGCGATGAAAATATAGACTGTGACTGTACACAAGATGAGAAAAATTGTCAGTCGCTGCACCTTCGTGAGTTACTTCAGTCCAAGAAGCTGTACTGGGGTCCTGACTGTGCACCAGAGGAGATCAAGACAATGACAATGGTGCCACCTAGAGGCAGAACTGAAGTATTTCATCAACGCAGCCCTTCAGCTCACAATCCTGGCCTTATATCTTTATGTCATGACAACATCGTCCTGAGGTGGTTGTTCTTCTCAGAGCATTAGGTCCTTTTAAGATACCAGGTCCTATTAGACGTCCTCTTCACTGTAAATGAAGACGTAGTAGAAGAGAGCGCTGATGACCAGCAGAGCGACTGACAGCAGCATGTTCTTGCGATTCTCTCCTCTTAATGTCTCCAGCTCCTTGTCTAGAAATGACAAACAAGATTAAAGTGAAGGCACTAATGTATGGCAGCCATTGTTTTCTATTGAATATGAAACCTTCTGAGGGAACAAAACCTACAGTTGCTCTGCTGGTGACGCACTGTAGTGATGACAGACTAAAATCAGATCAGAATCAACTTTAATTGCCAAGTACGTGTGCATTAACGAGGAATTTGACTACATTTTTTTCTCTTTCATGGCTCTCAAAGTACATATACAGGATAGACATGCAGTTAAAACCAAGGACAATAAAGCTTGACAAGGTAAACATAAACATTTAACTCTTAAGTACAGATATAAATATCTATATACAAAGGTACATGTACACACACCGATCAGCCACAACATTAAAACCAAAGAAACCTTGGGTCCTAGCATTCATGTGGATGCCACTTGACTCACTCCATCCACCAAAATAGCGCAGCAGACCAAGTAGGACCTAGGAACACGACAAAGAGCTCAAAGCGCCGACCCAGCCTCCAAATTCCCCTGATCCCAATCTGATCGCGCATCCATGGGACGTGTTGGTACCCCAGGTGAGGTGAGGATGACGTATTGAACTGTTTGTCACGGTCCGAGGACCCAAGGCTTCCCAGCAGAATATTGCATTGTGACAAGATTCACTTCACCCACCCGTGGTTTTAATGTTTTGGCTGATCAGTGTATATATGTGTGTAAGTGTGTGTGAAAACAACAACAACACAATGAGTTAGTTAACAGTCAGACAACAGTGCAATAGTGCAGAGTGCAAATTGTACTAGAACACATGCAGAATTATAAATGTAAGAGGTTGCTTATATGAGGTAGGCTGATGTGACAGTGTATGCAGCTTGCTTCAATTATGTTTGACAGCAATTTACATGTTTACAGTGTGTGTTTACTCTATTAAAATATATGATTTCCTGGTGAAATGGGTGCTTGATTTTACAATTGTTCCTGACACTGTGGATCAGTGTTAAGTGTTCATCATAGTGACGGCCTGCAGGAAAGAAATGTACAGAAATAGACTATAATAACACTGAATGTTACATTACAGGTTTGCTCTCATTGCTCTGATGGAAACTCTGTAGCTTAGTTCATACAACAATCATTCCTGTTTATCTAAACTGCATGTAAGTGGCAAAATAAATGGTAAATAGACTTAGTAGGACAGAATGCTTCACAATTTTGCAACTCACACACTAATGCAACTCAGCCAGAGGAACATCATGATGTCTATGTTGCAAAGTATGTTTTTGTTTGTACCTACAGTGGTGTGCACAGTATGGTGTGATGGATACAGACTTACCTAACTTTTGCACCCTCTCATTTATGATTGTCATTTCATCTTCCAGTTCCTGTCTGTGGAGCAGAGACGTCAGCACCATTAGGAGGGTTCACTCATGTTAGGTTTTATATTTGAACGTCTTTTAGCCACCACTATCATCCCCATCATCATCATCATCATCATCATCACCTGTCCTTGTCAGACAGCTTCTCCTTCCTGCTCCTGAACTCAGCCCTCTCCAGGTTGTCTTGGCAACGCGCCCGCCGCTCCTCCAAACGGTCAATCTACAATAGTTACAGGTGAGACATGACAGCAGGTAAAGGTAAGAGTGGGCAACATTAAGCGACACAGCCACCAGACGTGACTGTGAATGAAACCTGTAAGTGAGTTCAGATTAAGCAAGCTATAGAGCGAACCCGCTAGCCAGCTAACGTTAGCTAACTTAGCCACAGACAGTGACACATCTTACCTCAGTAGCGACGCTGATTTTCTCTCGTCTTCTGTCTTTTAATTTAGCCATTATGATCCAGGTCCTGCTCCAGACAGCCTAGTTGCCAAACTGTGACTATGCGGAAGTGTTTTTTCCGAGTTCTTCTTCTTCGTTTCCTTCATTTGCTTTTGCGCATATCTTCTCTTGAGGCGCTGCTGCCCTCTGTCGTGTAACGTTAGCAGTAAGTTCATTTACACGGTCAATTAGCAACACCTGTGTGCTCAGGCTGAAGTCGTGGCCTTCTCATTATATACTCGCAATATTTTTCCATTAATTCGCCAAGTTTTTCTGTAAGGAGTTTAAGTTTGAGCCATTTTGCCGAGCCACCATCACAACCGTTAAGCTAGCAACGTTTTAGCTAGCTACGTTGCTAGCTTAACGGCTAGCTAGCTAGCAACGATGTAACGTTCACTGTCCCGGTAAAGCAGCCGTGTAAACAGTTAACGCCCACCCTCCACCTCTCCTTTATACTTACTAGGTGCTGACAACATGCTGCATATGTATGTATTTATTAATTGAGTGTTTATTGGTTATTTTAATGTCAATATGAGCTTGTCCCTATTTATTTAACTAAGTTTAAAGTCTGTTTAAGCAAATAAACATGGCGTCACTAAGCTATTCATGGTGCATCAGACCTCCTGCTTAATTTGAAATATGGGTTCACTCATTTTAAACCTTGTTTTACTAAAGTCTGATTAGAGTTATTATAAATCAAACCCTGCTTGAGACTGTATTTCGCTTTCAGAAGCTACAGGAGTGATCATACTATCGTTATATATGAAGACATTGCCATGACATGTGAACAGCCTGCCCTCCTCCTCCCCTCTGAGAAGCAGTCAGGTGAGCAGAGTTGACAGAGTTGTTGTTGAGTGTTAATCGGATTATATGACCTGAGAGGACACGACTAGATCAGCTGTGAGGGAAAGCAAGGGACGAGGCTGTCCATTCTCACCTCTGCTAGTTTACTTTCTTTAATAAGGAAATAATGCCTCTCTTTATAAACCGTGACCAGATATTTGCACATCAGGTCCACCTGCTGGAGCACAAACTGAGGGTAAACCACTGTTGGTGGATGCTTAATGTCAGATTAGTTGACTTTTAGAGACTGTAGTTTAATTTTGCATGTTTTCCAAATAACTCTACGCTCAGATACAACCTTTGAAACCCAGATTATTTGCTATGTTTCACTGTGTTTTCAGAGCAAAGAGGAGCGAATACTGGAGCTGGAGACAGAGAATGCTATTCTTCATTTAAGGCTTGCAGAGGTAAGAAGATTTCTGCAATTCATTACTTACAAGCTTTAACACAGACCCATTGGACTTTCTGTTCACACTATTGTGTTCTGTTATAGATGAGCGTGACTCTGTTATATTTATTCCTGGACCTCCTGAGTCACTCAAGAAGGCTTTTGTGTAAATGACTGCTCTAGCTGAATTACCTTTTGTGCCGAGTGTGTGTGCATGTGTGTATGTTGTCGACACTTGGTTTAAATTCAACAGATTTTTACACCTCAGTGACTGCCTCAGGAGTTGGATCATATTTGTTAGTTCACTTGAAGGTGTATTATAGAGACCCACTTTGTATTTGATCAAGAGTGCTGGTTCAAGAGTCTTGATATTGTGCATGCTTGCTCACAGACTTGGCTTGTTGGGAAATATAATGTGAACATCATTTGACAGTACTCCTGTCTTTTTCCCTGACAATCAAAATACAGATGAATGTACAACAATGAATATAGCTGGATAACTTTTAAAACTTCCAGGTGTGCAGCCATATATTCACTTGCTGTGCAGCATTTAAGCATGACATACAAGTGGGAGAATATCTTATTTGCAGATTAAGTACGTTGGTGTCATATGTCTTTGTAGTGTCAGGGGAAACTCCGTCGGGACCATGATGAAGAACCCAAGGCCCTTGATGATCATCAGCACCAGAGGAGTGCACAGAAGATAACCCAATCAGCCCTCGCCAAACTGCTCTCTGAGGTCCAGGTAAGAATACACTGAAATTAAAGTGTGAGTTTTTATTATGGTCGTTTTGTTGAGGTGCATCCAAAGTCACGTAAAGCAAGTCGTATGGGAACTCAGAAACACACACACACACACACACACATACACATACAGCCGTACACCACTGATTTGTCCTCTCGCTCTCTGTCTCTCTCTGTGGCAGGCTGTGAAGCAGGACTTGAGCGAAGTTTTCGCAGTGTATTTGAGTTTTTCCACTGAGCTGGAGGAGCAGAGCAAACAGCTGCTGGAAAAAGTAGCGCAAGCCAGCTGTTATCTAAACGGCCACCATGGAGACGAGATTCAAAGTAAGTATGCGAGTGTGTGGCACCATAAGTTAACATATATGCAGCTTCTTTGACATCATCTTCAGGTTATGGTTCTAAAAGAATGTCTTGAGGCTTTGATTTAGATGTACTGTTCAGTACCATATTGGCAATGTTTAGAGTTAGAATAACTGAATTTGGAGATGAAGTGGTAGTTTCCGATTTAAAGGACCAAAATATTGGAGTACTTATGTATAGTTAGTGTATTAATTCCAGTAGATGGTGGTCGACACGCCCCTAGCAGGCAGGAGTATCACCTCTGAAGCTCGTTCGGCTAGTTCGGATTCACTGAAGTCACACAATAAGACAAACAAACTACCGATGGAGGCAGCCATAGACGAGCAGCTCCTTTGTTCAGTGAGCTAAAACCTCTGCTTTTGTCAATGGAGTCTGGTGGCTTTGAAAAACACAATATATTGGCTTGCAAAGGGATGTCTGACAGCAAGGTTGAGTGGTGGAAATAGTCTAAATATACTTCCACTTGAACTGTTTGAGTTTTTTTTAGGTGACTGGATAAGTACCAAATACAACCCGTCTTCAGAAAATCCAAACTGTCCCTTTAAAAGGACACTGTGGCATTGCATAAGTTAGGCTGTTCTGTTCTGACCAAACTTGACTGTGGAGAGTCTACTGGACACCTGTATTTTTTGGGACTGATGCAGTCTTAAAATTCAAATAACAATCAGCCAATATAACTTATGTATGTCTATTTACATGCTCCACATGCACACATTTTAAGAATCCTGTGTAACTTTTCATAGCAGGCTAGTAGTTTTATTAAAGTTTTCTTAGTGCCTCTGTCTCGTGGGCTGCACAGCAGGTGTTGCAACAAACAATTAACTTATTATCCTTAATAGATTCTGCACCAGCATCTGCTCATCTTAATATGCTACTCAGTCTTCTCTGCTGCTGCCAAGTATTGTAAACCACAGAGGAGCTTTTCAAATTGTCAAAAGTTATTGATGGATAGATATTTTAAAAATCTGCTCCCTCTGGTTTCACTTTTTCTACCTCTTAGTTTTATCAATGTTTCCGCCCTGCTCATTCATTCACCCTCTCTGTCTCTCTCCATTCTAAAGTGGTTTACAGGTTATGTGCTGGCTGCGTCTTGATTAGTGTGTGTTTGCTGGTAATCCTCTCACGCTGTCCCTCCCCTCTTCTCCCTCACCCCGCCCTTCGAGGTTGTCCAAGGTTGAGTGTCTCGTTCGAATGTAGTCTCACAAGTCAGCTTGTCAGTGTTGGCTCTCATGATTGGTGGAGACTGATTTTCCTGAGCATGTGCTGGATATAATGCTGAAAAATTACCTTTTATTGTTATTGTTCACTTAATACAAAATATTCTCTTGCCTGTTAGCATCAAATCGTTTCGGTTGTAATTTAAACGACTAGGACATCTGTCTTAATTACATTTATGTTGCATTTAATTAGCTACTTTGATCATAATTAAATTTTATATTGTATGTTAATTGGTTTTAACTTCATATTTCCTACATGTGCTTTGGAGCACTTCATGATTTACTGAGCTGTGCTGGCTGTGTGGTTGGTGGTCAACCATCTGTCAGGCTATTAAAGTGAAAATCTGTCCCAAATTAGATTTAATATGCATCATTACGATACGTTACGAAAGTTCATTCAAAATTTCCCAAGAATCAATCCTAAAAACTATAATGTAACATAACAATATGAGACCGGTCCAAAAAAAAAGGAGGCATTGCATTTACATGAGTTGAGCTTATTAATTTGTGTATATCAGTCGGGTTCATTCCACTGTCCCCATTTCAGTCATATATCCAATTTTTACCTATGCAAGTCCATTTTATTTTTTAGTCCAAGGTTCCAACGGTTCCTTCCACTTCTGCAGAAAAAGACGAGACCTTCTATCAATATAATATCCTATTTTTCCAGAGTTACGACCTCAGAGAGCAAGGATTTCCACATATATACAGAATTAAGGTTGTTCCCGACTCATTTCACCATGATGGCTTTCCTCGCCAGCATTAAAAGCAATTGAACCACTTCCTTATGTTGTTTAAGAGAGTCAGAGACATGTCCAAGCACACATAAAAGTGGATTTGCTGATGCCTGTTGAGCTATTGCTGTACTGATATTTGTGCATACTGTCCTCTAGAATAACTGCAGATTGGGAAAGTTTCACCTTGGGTGCAGCAACAGCACCCAGAACTTTTTTGAAGCCTCCGCGCTGGCAACAGCTGTGTTACCAAAAGCATTTCGATCCAGTTTGTTAAAGTGATATCGTAGGAAGGCCTTGAGGGAATATCTTAAAATTTGGCACAAACATCCACTTGTACTCAATAATGAACTGGTTAGATTTTACTAGTCAGAGGTCACTGTGACTAGAAAATTTCATACAACTGTCGAACAGGATAAATGATAAAGTGATGACATTTTATATCCAAAAGGTCAAAGGCCAAAGTCACTGTGACATCATAATGTTCTGCAAGAACATACTTCTGGCCATCACTCAACATCATATTTCAGGAACAGGGGAAATACTGAACTGATGACACTAATCTTGAGTGTCCAGCTTTAAACTGTGTTGATTGTATAGATCGTCTGTGCTGCCGTGTTGACAGTGTGCATGACCCATCCATGTTTTAGATTTTGTAGTTTTTACATGTACATGTTATTTTATTTATTTTTACTTAGACACTTGTATAGAACAACCAACGTGTGGATGACCCTGATGAAGGCCAGGAGAAATGTGATGGTCTTACAATAAGTATGCCGAAAAAATAAACCCATAAATAAATTACAGGTTCGCATTTTACATTAGAAGACAATAATTTAGCTGTTTTGTTGCTGGTATATGGAATTTTGAGTGTGCTCTTTAAACCTATAGAAATAAAACCTCCTACAGTAGTCAGTTCTATTTATGTCTAACCAAGGCTATTCTTGAATGTCTCACTCTGTGCTGAGTGAATGGAGGTGTGTGGTGCCAGGTGTGCTCCAGGATTACAGACTTGGCCTGAATTCAAAGATTTACACGAGAGAACAGATGCTTCTGGCTTTGGAGTTGATTCTTACACAAACAGCCATTCATTCACTGCTTTCTACTTAGCTTGAGCTACATGTTTGTTTATCTAAGGCAGTGTAGAGGCTGGTGGAGGCGTTTCAGTGTTCCTCTTTTTGATTTTGAGTGTACTGACCCTTTAACTATCTGCTCCTCCTGTTCAGACTTGCAAGCTGGTGTTGCAGCTCTGGAGCGCTCTCTGGAGGAGGAGAGGGAGAGGTGCAGGGCCGAGAGGCAGAGGAGGAAAGAGCTCCATAACGCACTGGTGGTGAGGACACATGTTTAGAGTCCAGAGATAATGGGTCAGACTGTAGGCTCTGATTCTGACCTTCTACTGTCTTTGTTTTGCTTCAGGAGCTAAGGGGGAACATCAGGGTTCACTGCAGAGTGCGACCAGTTCTACCCTTCGACCACGTCCAGTCCCCCACCTCTGGATCAAAGTTTGTGAACTCGTGATTCATCAGAACAATATAGAATAATGCATGATAGCTGAGATGATTTTTTTTATGTGTGTGAAAAGCTAAAAATAATCCAATTATTTTTCTCTGTCAGGCCTGCATCATCAGAAGAAGTGGTGTCTGTGATCAGTGATGTGAGTTTCACACACTCTTAGAATGTATTCTATTTTATAGCTACTTTAACGTCCTCACTTGTTCATGTTATTGTTTGTTCAAAGGACACGATGATGGTGAATTGCATAAGATCGGGGATGCCAGTGCAAAACAAGATGTTTGAGTTTGAGAGGTAGAAACAAACACTATCCTGATACAATGTGTTTTACTCCATTTAAGTTTCTGTCTATTAATGATTGCTCTTTGTTTCCTCCAGAGTGCATGGACCAGAGGATTCACAGGATGCAGTGTTTGAGGAGGTCAAGCCGCTCCTCACGTCACTGCTGGACGGGTGAGTGTGAAAAGCACACAAAATATACACTATATCAAATCATCATCACATTCAGCTACACTCATTAGACACTACCCTGTGTGAATGAAGAACAAACAATGAAACACACGACAAACAGCATGTTGTGGCTGCATGGCTTCAGTTTGTATAGGATGTCATTTTCCTCCCTGCCCTGCAGCTATAATGTGTGTATCATGGCATACGGGCAGACAGGCAGCGGGAAGACTTACACCATGATGGGATCCCAGCAGCTGGAGGAGCACTCAGGGACGCAGCAGGAGACACAGCAGGGTGTTATTCCCAAGGCTGCAGCTGAGCTCTTTCGGTGAGAAAAAAGGGGCATTTATAATGTTTCTGTGATATTTACAGTGTGTGGTGACTTCAAGAAGAGTGTGTGTGTTTATGATGTGCTGAAAACAGCAGTACATCTGGTGTAATGTACTGTATTATAATTCAGTCCTGAAATTCATTAAAATGAAATGAATTCAGTCCATAAATGTATAATGTGCGCTGAGAGCTGAGATAGAATATAATTTGGTTGACCTTTTCGTTTTTCTGTGTGTCCATGCTCGTGTATCTGTTCCTGTGTGTGTGTGTGTGACCCAGGCTGATTTCTGAGAAGCCTGCAGAGAGCCACACGGTGGAGGTGTCAGTAATGGAGGTGTATAACAACGAGGTGCTCGACCTTCTGGCCAGAGACGCGCAGGGCAACGCCACCGACCAGCGCCGGGACGTCATCACTACCTCCTCTGGCACCAGCCAGGTCATCTCCCTCACACAGGAGTAAGTACAGTCGGGGCAGAGGTCACTGTGTGTTGAAAGCTTTTATACTCTGTTATGAAGGGTCTGTGATATCAGACTTAGCTGCTAGATGACAGTTTTTTGGAGTAGCATTTCTTTTTAAGATCCACTAATCAATACTTCTTTTATGTGTAAAATGTGTCAAATGATGTCCAATAGGAAATGAGTTGCTTGTGTTGATGAACCCACAGAGAGTTAAGTTCTCAGATGTGTCCCTCAGATGTTAGCTTATGACATAAACACAGCTAAAAGAGAGGGAATTTAGATGTCCTAATGTTCTTCAAGTGGCCAGAATCACAACTCCAACTGGATGCTAATGTTGCTCCATATCTGCTGGATGTGTGAGTATACAACTGTCTGTGAAACTTTATAAGTAAATCCTCAGTCCCCAAGTGGACAAAAAAAGCGTAGTTATTTCATCCTTAAACTTAGTTTTAAGTTTTACTTGGGGCAGCTGAGACAAGCTGTAAACACAACAGTATTATCAACTTCCAAGGGACAGTTCACCCCAAACTCAAAAACACATTTTCTTTTTATACCAGTAGTGCTATTTATTCATATAGATTGTTGTGGTGTGAGTCGCAGAGTGTTCGAGATATCGGCTGTAGAGATGTCTGCTTTCTTTTCAGCATAATGGAACTAGATGGCAACTCAGCTTGTGGTGCTCAAAGGGTCAAAAACTACATACACAAAACTCATCAGCAATGTGTCTCTGCAGATTTCACGTCCCAGGTTACCCAAGATAATCCACAGACCTTGTTGTGAGCAGTTTCATGTAGGAACTATTTTCTTTTACCAAACTACACCCACCAATTGTATCATCATCATATGGAGCAACACTAGCATTCATTTAGAGTCGTGTTTCAGGCCACCTGATGAGGGGATGTATCTGGCTCTTTAGCTGTTAAATGCAGGTAGTGTAGGGTGGGTTTGTAGAGCTTTAACACTGACAGCAGCCGCTTGTTGTGGCTGACACTATGAGAGTGGTGAGAGTGAACCACGCTGTAAAGTTGCAGGCAGTAAAACCAGAACAATAAGTTAAGGTGCTGCACTCCACACAGCAAGTTGGATGATGATTTGATCCATTGGGAGTATTATGAATATTTATTATAGCAGCTTTAAGGAATAAAATGTGAGGTAATGGCGTATGTGTTTGATATGTTCCACAGGCCTGTGAGTAACGCCTCTGAGGTGATGCAGATCATCAACAGTGTTCTGAAGCTCAGGGCTCACAGTCCCACCCTCATCCATGCTGACTCCTCACGCTCTCACCTCATTGTCACCCTCACCATTTCCTCCAAGAGCCCTAATGCGCTGGCTCTGGGTGAGATGCCGTCTCACACACACACACACACACACACACACACACTCACAGACCCACTCACGTTAGTATAAATGGCACCTGTTGGTCACACGCTCCTGCATTGTGACTTTATTACCCTCTCTCATTCAGCTCGCAGGCTACAGAGTGCCAAGAAGGACATGCAGCGCTCCACCCAAGAGTGGTGGAGCCCACGCTGTCGTCGTGCCAACCCCGCTGCCCGCCAATCATCTGACGATCGTCTCTTCGCGAGCACCGCCTCCTCTCCCTGCTCCCCTTCCCATTCTCCGTGTCCCTCCCCGAGACCGAGCCTCTCACAAGCTCCGTTCAGGACCAAGCTGCAGCTGGTGGACTTGGCGGGGAGCGAGTGTGTCGGTGAGAGGGGCTCAGAGCTTGAGGATGCTCCTTGAATTCACACGTCATGGGAACACTGGTCCCTGAGTGTTTTGAGGAAACTGTAGCTGTATTAACATGCAATATAGCAAAATGGAGCTTTAGGCAACTCACTTATCGTGAGGGCAAATAAATATGTGTGTGTGTGTGTGTGCCAGGTATGTCTGGAGTTTCGGGTGCAGCTCTATGGGAGGTGTCCTGCATAAACCGCAGTCTCTCTGCTCTGTCTGATGTCCTGGGAGCTCTGGCTGAGCAGAGACCACACGTCCCCTATAGGAACAGCAAACTCACTCATCTGCTACAGGATGCCATAGGTGAGACACACACACACACACTTCTTTATGACCTGGCTATAACTCATGCCTCTGGTGTCTGCTTCCCCTGGGAAAGATTCATTCAACCCCAAAATGTCCTCACCTACCTGAGAGATTCCACACACCAACCCTAACTCTGACATACACATAAACATACCCAAACACTGAATCACTCAAAAAACTAAGTGAAGATGTTCTGGTAACAATATTTGTCCAAGCCCAAAAATTACAAGAAAAAAGCACAGTGCATGTAATCTAATATTTCAATTGTTGGTTTACATTTCCATTCTACACTACCCCTCCTGTCCTTCTCCATCTTCTCCACCAGGTGGCGATGCCAAGCTGCTGGTGATGCTGTGCGTCTCTCCCACGCAGCGCTTCATCACAGAGTCTCTGCAGTCTCTGGGATTCGGCACGCGGGCCCGTCAGGTCCAGAGGGAGCTCCCGCGAAGGAAGAATAACACCCCCAAAGTTAAGTGATGAGACAGAGAAAGAGAAAGATTTCATCCTTTTCCAGATGCCGTGGCAACATATGTTCTATCAGTCATGCCAACAGAGCAGATTTGAGGGTGTAAGATCCATACCTGCAAATTTGTCATTTTTATTTGATAGAGTCTGTGGGCACTACGTAGTTTTAGAAGGTACTTTAACATGGAAATAGATTGATTTGGTCAGAGTTGCTTATATATGTTTTGTTTTTGAATAGATAGCTGTCTAAAGCTGCAAATACCTGTTCAACCTCAATTCCAAAAAAGTTGGGGCACTGTGTAAAACGTAAATAAAAACAGGAAGCAATGATGTGCAAATCATTTTTGACATATGCAACTGAACACAAAGACAAGATATTTAATGTTCACACTGATATACTGTCCTTTGTGTTAATATACACTCAGTCTGACTTTGATGCCTGCAACACATTCCAAAAACGTTGTGACAGGGGCCTGTTTACCACTGTGTTACATCATCTTTTCTTTTCAACAACACTCAGCAAGTGTTTAGGAGCTGAGGACACTGCTGAAGCTTTGAAAGTGAAATTCTTTCCCATTATTGCTCGATATATAACCTCAGATGTTCAACAGTCCCGCGTGTCTGTTGTTGTATTTTGCACTTCATAACGCGCCACACATGTTCAATAGGAGACTGGACTGGCCAGTCCAGTACCCGCAGTCTTTTACTGTGAGCCCACGCTGTTGTTACGTACAGAATGTGGTATGGCATTGCATTGCTGGAACAATCGGGGACATCTCTGAGAAAGACGTCATCTGGATGGCAGCATATGTTGCTCCTAAACCTGTATTTACCATTCAGCATTCATGGTGCCTTCACAGATGTGCAAGTTACCCATGATGCCACAGGCACTTACTCACTCCCATACCATCACAGATGCTGCTTTGAACTTTGTGCTGGTAACAATCTGGATGTTCCTTTTCCTCTTTAACCAAGAGGACATGCTGTCCATGATTTCCGAAAACAATTGTGGACATATGGACTCATCAGACCACAGCACATTTTTCCACTTTGTGTCAGTTCATCTCAGACGAGCTCAGGCCCAAAGAAGTTGGTGGTAGAGGCATGGTAGAGTCTTAACTTGCAGTTGTAGATGCAGCAACAAACTGTGTTTACAGACAGTTGTTTTTCTGTTTTTGGAACATATTACCGGCATCAAATTCAGACGTGTGTAGTGTATATTTTACACATTATTAATGTGTGGAAAACCCCCAAATACATGGTGATTATGAATGAGAATGATATTACTGATGGTTGAGTAATGGTAAATCAATTTAGTATAAGATATTTTTTTATATCCACCTCCATTAAGCATTAGATCATACCAAAAGTTAGCAGTCCTGTATCTGCAAAGGCTTCCTGACTGAAGTAGTCTTGCTGCTCATGCCTTCTCTCTTTTAGTTTGCAGGTGCAGTCATGTTTATACAGTGTTTATACATGTTTTGATGTACTCTGTAAGCATCACCTGTCTTTGGTTACACATTGAAACGCCTTGATAGAGTAGCTTCTGTAGAAAACTGTGAATATGACTTTAAAATTAAACAGATGGTATGCAGATATCGTTGTGTATCAGTCTGTTCCTGAATAAATGCAGTGGAAAACTTGCTGTCATCAGGTAATTAAAACAGAGTTTGAATACATTGTGCAGTCAACTCTAAAAATAAACAATTCATATAGTTTATTGCTCACAACAGGCTCTCTATGTAAACTACTTCCACTGTGAGGGATTGTTCCTATAAGCTGTCTGCTGCTGTGTAGATTACAGCAGAGAGGAGCACACACAGTCACTCTGTATTATATTTAGCTTTTGTTTTACAGTAAATTACAGGCAGGTGGAATATTCCGCATAAGCATAATTTAAGTAAGGAGCTATAAAAGTGATTGTTGAGTGTGGCAGAAGCCATCAGCATGATGCTAAAGAGCAGCAGCTGATGATGATTTGCAGAAGCTATTTCAGGTCTGTTGGCGACAGCTTAATGTTGGAAGACAACAAATCAGGCAATTTCCTCCAAGGTGAAACATTTGGACATTTTCCAAGCATGAATAGAATAACACACTGTATCTGGTAATTAAATCTCCTTTAGCTCCCCTCAGACACACACACACACACACTCACTTTTAATAAGCCTCCTCCTACCAGCGTGCTGCAAACTGCGACGAGGGCTCTGCACAATGTGTTCAAGTTCTAATCCACGCGGTCCCAAAGCTGACATGTTTTTGAGGCGCAGATGTCATGTGCCGCCCTGACATGAAAGCTCAAATGCCCAAAGCGTCTTTGAAACTGCAGGCTTAGAGGATAAAGAGTGACAGGACAAAAAATAAGATTATAACAAGAGTGACAAGATAATAACCATGAAAACTCCAGGAGCTTCCTCTGTTTGTAGGGAGGCGACTGGGAAGAAAGAGACGGAAGAGAGGAGAGGTGAGAAGACGGGGAGAGGTGTAAAGAACCTGAGTGAAGAGGTACGAGTGAGAATGAGATGAGAGAGAAACAGGAACAAGGGGAGGTGAGAGGGAAGTGTGACAGCGCAGGAAACTGTAAACTTTTTTATTTTAACCATTAACCTATCTGACGAACAGAATCTGAGACTTCAGTCAGGAGACATTTCTCCTCCACAGGTCCAGACAAGGATCATTTAAGGAAAGCCCTGTCCTTCAGTCATGGATAAGTGAGTTAGCTTTATTTGATTGTTAGTGATTTGACTTCTTTGGACCCTTCAAAGCTGCCTTCAAACATGTCTGGAGCTCTTAATTTAGGTTGATCATGGCCAAGACATGTTAAAGTGAAACAGGCTGTATTGTAATCCCTACAGGCAATAGTGCACCATCAATTTACAATCATTTAAAGTGTTTGTTTTTGCCACTTAGAGGCTTTAATAATCTGACAAATGAAATGTTTTTTCTTACCTTTCACTGGTCTGTTATTCTGACCAAGTCTCACTTGAGAAGTCACAAGACGTGACCTGTTGCGGGAAATACAACGGTGGAAATGTAAGTAGGAGTTGGAGAGAGGAGTGCCGGGAAGAGTTTGTCGTGTCAGAATACAGACAGCATAGCTTAGTGTTATTTAAGAGAGTTTCAATGTCATGCCTGAATATTTAGCTGATTTCAACAATGTGGAGACGTCCCTGAGATTTTAGAATGAGACTTCTCCTCGAGCAAGACAAACATTTCAGGAAAAAACATTTTGGGTGCGCTCTGAGTCGCATACTTTCTCTTTTTAATTTTAGTAGGTACTGCAGCTGCACTTAAAAAGTACGTAGTGTTGCACGCAGTATGCACACAAGCAGGACAAACTTATTTCTCATTACATTACGCCCTGAACTTTGACCCTCTCGCTTTTATATCCATTACCATGGAGATATAACAGAAGGCCATTCTGCAAGCTCACCAGAGACTCAAGGTCAACGCGGAGAGCTCTGGTATTATTTTACTGTAGATTATATTCATGATAGTAAAATTACAGAGGCTACACATTTATCTGTCAGTGTTATTAATACTTATGTTATTTGTTGTTGGTCATATTTATTAGTATTTTATCCAATTAAACAGCTAATATTCATATAATTACTAATCGACTGGTTATCAGTCACCTAAATGCACTGTCATCCGTCATTTTAACTTCTGACAATCGATGCGACGTATCTTTCGCTGTGCAGAGGATTGTGGGTCAGAATAACCAGAAAAGCATGCTGGCTTGCATACTGCAAAATTTGACCTGATGTAATAGAACATCCTGGTGTTTTTGGCATATTGCATTTGACATATTATGTACTGGGTCATACTAAATCTTTTTGTGGCATACTATATGGTATGGTAGTATGGGTATTGAAGCGCACAGTTTATTTCTTTTTAGGCATCCTTTCCATAATGTTGTCATATGCTTATAATAACAATCTGAGCCTGTCAGTGGCAGACACAAGCACTTTTTGTTGCAGTAAATTGATGGCACACAGTTACCTGTAGGGATTACATTCCAGCCTGTTACACTGCTGTTGCTGCAGTGGTCTCTCTCTCAATACTGAACCAGTTTCAAAAATTGTTGTCTTCATTAGTCACTTAGACACAAAAACATCAGGTCACAGGGTCCGGGTTAAAAAATGGTTAAAAAGTTTCCATGAACTAAAGGTTTCTGGCAGATAAAAATGGAGCAAGAACACAAGTCATTTATCGTTACGATAATAACTTGTCATTTGCACCCTGCATGCTCTGAAATGTAATTGCATCATAAATACACGCAGCACTCAGTGTGTGTTCTTCAGACATGGCTGAATTACCTAACCTGCTTATCCAGGTAAAATTATCCTCTTATTTTGAAATAAAGACGACCTCTAAATGAAATGAAACCTGTCATACTTCTCATAAAGCAGATTCAACTTTAGATATTAATTGAATGAAAAAACATTACTTATGATTTCATACTAATTAAAACAGACTCAATCTGATCTGGAGTTATTTAATCATTTCAGTCCAACTAGAGAGATAGATGAGGCCACATTTCACATATTTTTGTGTTTATTCTACAAACCCCCTTCAAAATGGCATCACTGAATATTATGTTTCTGGTTGCATTGATCTATTAAGTCAGAAATATGAAGTTTAATACTTCTCTTGCTCTTGTTTGGTTTCTCAAACTAAAGTAGGATTTAACTGAACAGATTCCTATAGCTTTTTATCATTTTAGATCTTTCACCATTAATTATAAAAAATTCAGATTTTTCAATCATTTACATGCTCTGATCTAATGTAATTATGTCATCCTGATTCTGCTGGTGCACATAATGAAAGGAGTAACTCATGTCTAAAACTGATGAAAAAGAAATGGAGAAGGAAAGAAAAAAATCAAGCGGAAAGACGGCACAAGGAACTGGCACCTGAAGAGCTTCAAGTGATAGAGGAAAAAGATGAGATGAATACAAAAAGACAACAGAATGGGGAGTTAAGATACTGACGGACTTTCTCTGCCAAAAACAAAAGAACACAGATTTGAATACACACTCGGCAGTCATGCTTAATGACATTTTACGCGAGTTTTATGCCTCGGTTCAGTCCACTAAGCCTGGCGGTGAGTACAGTGTGGCCAGCTTAATGAGCATCAGAGCTGTCATGACAATGGTAAGCTCTTGCTTCAAAAACTTTCAATTTTGAGTACAAAACTTTCACCAAAAGATGTCGAATCCTTTTATTCCTATATTCTTGGCAAATGACCATGGTATAAGCGGGTTAATCCACTAGTAGGTGTGATTGTGCAATGATCGTTTTGTAGGTGAAGTCTTCCTTTAATGACTTGCTGCTCAGTGATCCACATATGAAGAGCGAGGCTCAGCTGAGGAGACGAGACAACAACAAAGCCAGAACATTTAGGGCTGAAACATAACATTAGATTTTTATTAATTCAAGCAAACTGTTACAGTCAACAGTTACATAAGTTACATGGTATACAGTATTGTTCTAATCTTTTTCTTTTTTTAAACCAGGGTTTCTGTCCCCCGTCCCTTTGTCCCCCCCAAACATAGAAACAGCAAATCCATACAAGCGCAGGCAAGTAAGTAGTAACAGCACAATACATTCATCAACTCAACGATACATTTTGTACGAACAATAAGGCAAGTAGAAGAAAGAACGCACGAACAAACGGAAAAGGATGGCAGACATTTTCTTTGAAATGAGCCAAAACAAGGCATCCTTCTCTTTCAGGCCTGAGGCAGTATCACATAAAATGTATTCTTTTGAACAACGTTTGCTGCTGTCGAACCAAACGAGGTAAGGCTTCTCGTTAGTGGGCAGGTACACAGTAAAGGGGGGATGTGAGGGAAGAGCTGCCTTCAGTGGTGTTGGAGTGGTTTGTACCTGGGTGTTGGTCAGACTCATTATCGCCGGTACCTTCTCGAAATTCAAAAGTTTTCCTCGGCACACTGAATATGCATCAGGGACAATAAGAGAGGCAGGAAATCTGATGTACATCTACAGCGTCTCATTGCTTCCAGTGTCCATGTCTATGGCAAATAGAAGAGGATGGAGCGTTCACTAAAAACCAATGGCTCAGTGTTTATCTTTGACATTGCCTGATGTCAACGAGAGCGTACACGGCTCCGTAGAACCTGGACAGACAAAAAGCTCAATCTCTTGGCATACTTTTCCCTGGGGTAAAAGTTAGATGTAAGTGGATGGATATGCAACCATATGCTTCCCCTTTTTCATTTTCAACCATACAGCAATCATCACATGACATACCAACACAATCTTCCGCTTGTTCTAAGTGGTAGAGTCAGTCCTGATAACGAGAGAAAACAAAAGGACAACCCAGCTTCTGTTCACACCGAGCGACTTGTTCATGTAGCGGTCAGTATCGGCAACGACTGGCCCGTTAAAACTGCAAATGTTTCAGCAGAAAAAGGTAAATAAAAGACAATAAAATAAAACAGCATTCATTCAATGCCATGTTCAGCCACCAGGTGGCGAAACAGTGCTGGAGAGAACTAAGGATAAATGCAACATGCCTTCATTTTTTCCTTTTCTATTTTCTTGTTTTTTTTTCTTCTTCATTTTGTTTTTATACATCGACGCACAGATAAGAAACAAAAACAAGTGGTTCTTCAAAAAAAGTTATCTTCATGTATAACAATAGTAAACATGGGGGGATTTCATCACAGGAAATCCAGAAGAAACAAAGTCGTGTGGTAGTGCAGAAAAGAATGAATGCAAAAACTTCTCTTGGAACACTAGAAAGACGGACGAGGGCGACGTGGAGATTCTCCTCCGAACACAAACCACAGCTAGACAGAGATAAAAAAGCTCGACAGAGGGAAAAGTGGGCGACAACGATTTTTCGCTTCTTTCCAGAGTAGAAAGGACTCTTTGATGGCGAGGCGTGGAGCACAGGGTTGGTCGGGTGGAGGGGGGGGGGCACCTGAACACATTTGTCCTCTGCCTGATCGCCATCACTCCATCCAGTCTCCTTCGTCAAACTCGGACTCGTCCTCAGAGTCAGAGTACTCCACAGCGATGCGGCGTGAGAGGATGGTGGCCACGTCATTGCCGACACGCTCGTGCTTAGCCTCCTGCTCTCGCTGCTCCTCCACTTTCCGCAGCTGTATGCCTGCAGGAAGAAGAAACAAGTTTGTGATCATGTGATGTGAAGTCGGTAAACTACCTTATTTTAAAAATACTTGCAAAAGGCATCTGAAAGCAGCACAAGAAAAGTGATGTCACTCCAGATTTAAAAGCTCACAAGGAATCAAACTTAAGAACAGAATACACACTTCCTCCTAAACTGTGAGTGTGTGCTTTGTCCAGAGGAAACGCTGCTGGCAGGAAAAGGTTTCAAACATATGTGGTAAAGTAGCTCCCCACCTTTTCTGATAGCTTCCAACAGGACACTGCGAGCATCGCTGATGGGTGGCAGATTGGCTGGATGGTGCCTCTTGCTCCCCAAGTCGTGGAGGGTGTGGGGCGGCGGGGAGGCCATGGCTCCTGCTGAGGGGAAGGCCGGCACAGGTGGCGGGCCTGATGGACAGGGCGAGGAGCTCCGCGCTCCGGTGAGGGGCAGAGGAGGAGGCGGCGGGGGAGGAGGCAGGATGCTGCCGTCCGACTGGGTCCCAGAGCCCATGGGTGGGCCCCTGTCCAGGACCTGCTGGAGACGGGCCGGTGAGGAGTGGAGGGGAGGCGCCACGGGTGGAGGGGCCGGGTGCAGCACCCCGGGGGCGATCTGGAGAGGGGCGGGGGGAGGCGGGATGGCCGGGGGCTGCTGCTGGACTGGTAGAGGAGGAATGGGAGGCGGAGGGGTACCCCGCAGGCCTGAGGAGGGTAACGGGGGAGGCGGAGGGGGAAGAGGGGGAGGCGGTGGAGGAGGAGTGTTGGAGTTGAGGCCTGCTGTCCGTGCTGGAGACTGGGGTCTGCTGTCGGAAAAACCCGAACTGGAACTGGAGGGAAGAAGAGAGGAAAAGAAGGCAAACGAGGTCATGATTAGGAATAAGACTGCTGAGTGTGTAAGATAAGGAGGATCTGGTGTCATCTAGCAGTGAGGAATACAGATTGCAACCGGCTGAAGCTTCTCCTGGTTAGAATTCCTTCAAATTCATTGTTCAGGAGGTTTTAACCAGGAGCTGAATTATCTGCAGAGGTCTCCTCCTCTCCACAGCTAACAAACCAGCTGATTTAAACCGGTAAAAACACTGAATAAAGCAAGTTCACGTTATACTGCAGTGTTCCTCCAATGCTGTTTAGCTTGTCACAGATGGCTGCTAGCCCAGCACCTGCTGACTTGTGCTCACCTTAATTCTGATGCAGACATTCAGGAGGTTTTAACAGGAGCCGAACTATCAGCTGAGGTCTCTTCCTCTCAAAAACAAAAATCAGTGTTTCTCTGACGCCATGTTGGAAACCAGCAACTAGTCCAGCACCTGCTAATGTGTGCTCTCTTTTTGTCTCTGATCATTTAAGATCCAGACGTTCAGGAGGTTTTAACTGGGAGCCGAATTATCTGCAGAGGTCTCTTCCTCTCCAAAACAAACGGACCCAGTGATTCAAACCCATAAAACCAGTGAAACCCAGTGTTGTCTCTGACGTTGCTCGTGGGGCTGCCGACCATCTAGAGCCACTGTCTGGTGGGTCTGTTGTGGGCTACTGCAGAAACATGGCGGTGCAACATGGTGTTACCGTCTCACCCTTTTTCCCCTCTAAGCGTGGTGGCCTTGTGGGTAACCTGTGAGGGTGTGGGGTGTATTGTATCGTGTGTATGGAGGGAAGCAGGTCTCTGGGTGTGTCATGAAGACAGCAGGCGGCAAAGAGTGATGATAGTCAGCAGCATCAGGAGTCTAGATGAGCTCAGGGCTGCTGTTAGACCTCATGAGAATGTTGTTTTGTGGTGAAGACTGCAATAAAGCCATTGTTAGTGAACGGCACCTGAACGCCTCACCAGCGTGTTCCCAACTATGGTTTGGAGCCGGTAAGCTGTCTCTGAGAGAGAGAGGGGAAACAATGGTGATCTCGGTGGATGAGGTCCCGCCTCATATGTAGATATTTATGGCCCACTCTAAGGTAACAAAAACACAACAACTATGTTTCTGGTGATTGCCAATATATCCCCCTAATTCCTACAAACTGGGCCTTTAAATCAATGTTAAGAAGTGCATATGAAGATCCAAATTATTTTTGTTCAACAAACAAAAAGCTAACAAAATAAGGGCACGTTTCTTTTAAGTGGGGAACGATGTGCAGCAGTGCAGCAGTCTCAGCTGCTGCACACCTCAGAATTCATGTTCACAGAGACTGACACTGGTGTAAGTAATCACACATACAGCAGCTTTCTGAAATTGCAGTGTTGTCAGGGAGGTTTGGACGTTTGAATCAGAGTGATGGCGCCCCTGTAGGGGGTCTTTAACTCTGCCACCAGCCCTCACAAAACCCTGGAAATCACAGCATGCCAAAGAAAGCCAACCTGAGCATCCAGACCTAGCTGTAACGCGTACATTAAGGGAGAGAATGTTATCAGTATCGGCTATTAACTGCCGCTGAAGCTGCGTGGGCGGATCAAGCTACTACAGGACATGGCAACACAAAGCCCGAGATATCATGATCACTTTTCTTCCTACGGAGAAAATTGCTGCGGACAAAAAGCACAGCAAAAGAGAGAAGAGGGAGGAAAATAATGTGTTGAGTATTTCCTCCAAGTGCTGCATTAAATGTGGGGAGGGGGGTAAAGTGAGAAAATTAGATATAGACGACAATGATAGTGACTTTAAAAAAGCTAGACACAGCGAGACGCCAGAGCCAAAAGGTCAGAAAAGGACTGAGAGTAGAGGTAAATAAAAACAGATGGGGATGGAAACAGTAAAAGGAGAAGATAGCTGCAAGGACTTCTGCAAAAAGAAAAAAATCAATCAGCTATTTCTCTGGTGCTGCAGTCACAGCCTTAATCATTCCCACTGATCTCTCCATCCCTTCAAACTGTGACATATGCGGCAAAAGTGCGCAGCAGAAAAACAACCTGTAATGCGCTCAGTGGCCTTAACACTTTATTGATCCTGCCCTTCTCCCAGGCTTTTCCTTTTTTTTTGCTTCAGCTTTGGTCCACAAAATCTCCATCTACACGTCCGTCCCTTCTCCTTCTCTGTGTTTTCTTGCCGAGCACTAACAGGGCGAAAAATCCTCGTCCTCTCAAACAGAATAAAAAAGTAATGAAATGCCACTCACTGCGACCGACTGATCCGTAAGAGGAAAAACACTAGCTAGAAAACAAACAAACAAACCAAAGAGCTGAGGATGAGTTGGCAGTTTTATGTGTGTGTGTGTGTGTGTGTGTGTGTGTGTGCTTGTAAATCTGACACAAGGTGAGATACAAATGATTTTTTACACTTGAATCTCCTCGGCACCACATGAGCAGGATTAACTTTTTTCTCAGTCCAATAGGTAACTGACTGGCGAGCAACTGTGGGTAAGCACTTCCTGCTGTTTACAACTGCAATGCAAAACCATAAAGTGCGACTAAAGGTTTCCGAAGGGGACGTATAACTGTCTCCTGTCCCACCTGATCACAGAGGGTGGCTTGATCTCTCCCAGTGGGTGCATGAGGGGTGGAGGCGGTGGAGGGTCGTGGGGCCGTGAATACATTCTGTCCCCGGTGCGGTTCAGCAGCTCGTTCATCTGGCTGTAGGGCAGCGCCGCCAGCGAGAAGGGCCCGTCCAAATGTTCCATGTACAAGGGAGCCCTGAGCAGAGAGATATGTTGTCCTTAACACTCAGTTTGTTCGGTTCCTTTGAACTTCCCTCACCCAGTAATTAGTTTTTTCCTAGCAGAACTCAAACGTAGTCAGCTACACGTGAAAAAATACTTCACCAGCAAAATGACCAATTGTTAGAGATGTTCTGACCTGATACCGATTCTGATACCTCACCTTGTGGATCGTCCAACAGCTGTTTACTACTTACCCTGAAAGTGAATCCTTGCATACTGAACACACTACCGTTACTAGTGGGACTCTGCAGTGTCAAAATACTGCCAATATGGCCAACATTATGCTAAAGGCTAATGTTAAAGCATTTACATGAAACTAATTATTTTTCGCTGCTCTATTAGAGTAGTTGCCGATAGCTGCACAGCTCAACTTGGCTACTGATTTAGAGGGGCAAAGAAGACTTGAGTTCTACTGACATTGGTATCAGAACAACTCTACTATTAGTATATCAATTACTCATCACATGTAACTTTGAATTTGTGGGAAGGAAACGTTCTTATTCTCATATGGCTCCACGGTTAACGGAGAATCCAAAAAAGGTGAATTGTGTGTTTTTTGTGACATTGACATGTCAGTTACAACAGCATAATAAAATAATGAAATAATTTTAAGAAAGTAAATGCTTGGGTAAATACACATTATTACAGCCTTAGGGATTAGTGTATCTATTGATTATTATTCCTGTCCAGTGTCGTCTTTCTGAGTCTTGTATAGAGTTCGTTTCTCCCATTTTCTTTGTAGTTGTGCTTCTTGTAGTCTCAGTATGTGTTTAAATGAAGAACTGTGTTTAACAACATGACTATATCAAAAGCCCTTTCTGACAGGGAACTGAACTAATAGTGAAGCTTATCTATGCTCTCTTTAAAGCCAGACTCCATTGACAAAAACAGTAATTTTACCTTGCTACATGTGGGACCTGCTGGTCCACTCTCAGTTATTTAGTTTGTATTATTGTGTAACTTTGGTGTTTGAAGGCGTTAGTTCGGATTCAGCAAAGTCACACAATAACACAAACTAACTGATCGAGGCAGCAGTAGACCAGCAGCTCCTGTGCTCTGCAGGTAAAATTACTGTTTTTGTCAATGGAGTCTGGCTTTGAGGAGAGCAGAGATGAGTTTCTCTTTCAGTTCAGTTCCTCATCAGATAGCGCTATCTATTTGAGGGACACTAAGCATACCACTGAATAAATTACACCTGGATTGTACTGTTCAAGTTGTGTGAGAGTTTGCATAGGTGTTTTGGTATAACTTTGCTCTTGTTAAACATGGTCCCCATCCAATTCACCTTTTTTGGATTCTTCGTTTGCTGTGGAAGTTTTCTTCACGAAAAAAACGTGTGATTAATGTAAAAATTGCCATTTTGCTGGTGAAGTACTTTTTTATTAATGAAAATGTGTTTTATTGGTTTTCAAAGTCTTTATCCCACAAAGAAAAATACAAAACATGTTTATTTAACTTCAATTCAACCATTCCTCGACTATAAAGAAACCGTATTCATCAAATATGTTGACAAATAAAAATAAAAATCCAAAATCCCTGATTCCATGCCTCACCACTCTGCCCACCCACCCATGGGATTACAAATTACAAAATACACCCTACCACCCTATTCTTTATCAAGGGGTTTCTGCAGCAAATCAGAAAAGTCCAAAATGGGGCTCCATATCTCAATAAAGGTTTTATAGGACCTTTTGAGTGTGTGTTTGATTTTTTCTAACTTTAAGACATACATAACATCTCTGACCTGATAAGAAAAGAACGGGGGAGGGTGAAGTATTCCTGTAAGTGACCTCCCTACAATCAATCAATGTCTCATGTCCTCATCACACATTTTACTACAGCAGTAAGCACTTCCACCACAGAATAACTTTTTTACTTGTAACTCTCCTAGATACATTTGAATAATGTGTAGAAACTTGAAGAGGTGGAGTAGCAATTTCACAAGAAAAAACAAAGATGAGAGAAAAGTAATTAAAAAATGAGCATGATTTTACATAACTAAGATTGTGTTTTCTCTTGTGTTTTATCCTGGAAACCATTGGCTCCCAACCTGGGCCCCACTAGGGGTCACTAAAGCTTCACTGGGGGGTTCCTTAGAGTTTTAGATTCATATTTAAGATTAAAAAAAAATCTAAAAAATCTCAGGAGAAGGACAATTGAACACAAGCTTTGCTGACAGAGCCGTCTGAACAGCTGAACAGCTTTGTCCTTCATTAGAAAAGCACTTAAAACAACCAAAGAACTAATGAAACAATGGCCGAGCACCAGGCAGATGAAAACATGGAATTAGTCAAAAAGAAGTATGGTAAAAAAAAATATATATATCTATATAATACAGTTAATTATTGTTATACACTGAATAACATATGAAATACCATGAATTATGTCACTTATTAAGGGGTTGCCTGTTTACTCAATGATAGAAAAAGGTTGGGAACAACGGCTGTAAAACACACAGGATGATAATAATTCATCCCCAGGTTGGGAACTATCAGAGTTAATCACATGTAAATGTTTCTTACCATTATACGGAGCTGGTTTAAAAGCTAATGTGGTGCACGCGGGGTACAAAAGTCTGCTTTAAATCACAAAATGTGCAGAGTTAATTTTAGAAAAACATCTTTTCATGATCAATCCTGCATTTAGGCGGCAGAGCTGGTGGGAGGTAATTAGGAAACATGTTCAAACTGGTTGAAGTTCTTTTTTGAGGATTAATGAGATTTTACACTTTGAACTGATATATATAAAATTGGAGACGGCATCACGCTTTCATCAGTGAGTCTGTGGACCCAGCATCTGATCCAGATATTTAACCACAGTGAAAATGAAATACAGAAAGTCGCATCATATGTATCGCACTCCACTTTGGTACAGGTCCAGGCTAAAAACTATTCTTCCACAGTGGATTAAGTAACTTGAAGACCATTACAGATAATCTGCTTCTTTCTGTCTCTTTTACCTGTTATGTGTACTTTTATTTAGGAGCAAAAACATGCCTCAGCTACATAGATTAATCTGACAATGCTTTATAAATACTCCTGAGCTGCTTTCATGGTCCAGGCCAGTCTGTCCATCACAGACACTCTGGCTCTTTGGTCACTACATCAAGGACTGTGCATTCACTGTCATCTATACAGGCTGACACTGTGGTACACTCCCTCATCATTACTCGGAGAAAAGATTCTATGTCAGCTATTCATGGAACTGACAAACCAAAGAAAAACACCACTTTGTATAAAAACCTTTTTCTTATTAATCACACTGAATGGCAGGGAAATTATTGAATATGAGCGTCATTGGTGCTCTGAGGCACAATAAATGCAATGCAGTCACAGCTGTGAGGAACTTTAATCATCGCTGTTGTTGCTCGAGTGTAAATTGCAACAACTCATTCTCTGTGGAGTGGGCACAGTATTTTTGTGATTACTTCCTGCTGAGTCAGTAAGTGTTCCTCCAACCAGCATGTCTGAAGCTCGTTGATATTTCCAATCAGAAGTTATACTGTGTTTCCATGGTTACCAGGATGTAGGGGTGTAATTAACAAATTGCATTTACTCTCATTACTGTTACAAAGTTGTTCTCTATTGCATATATGTACTTTTTTATTATTAATTAATTAATTAAATTTTTACCTTCACTGAAAGACGTCTTATCACGTCGTAAATTATCGCGATAACACCAGTCACTTCCGGGTAGACAACCGGCTGCGAATATGTTTTTCATAGGTGGAATCCGGTCAAACTAGTAGCCTACACCATGGATAGAAGGGTAGAAATTGTGTTGACCGGCTGAGGTGCCATTGTACTTAGTGCAAGAAATGAACAAAGCAGTCAAATTAAAGATCACACTGGGTGTCATTTTATTGCACCTGGCGAGCACATCCACCATGTTTGTTACCTGAGGCCTGAGCTATGAAGCAGGGTTTGGAGTCAGCCAGGTAACCTCAGGATTAATTTAAAACCTGGTTCTCTTTTTAACTGGGTAAATCATATGGTAACCTAAGATGAACAGCTAACCTTTCTTTTTTTTATTTTATTTAATTGGGATGATGCAATTACCAGTTCCAAGACACTGATGTGTTGCACAGAGTTTATAGCTGTTGCTAATTCAACTCTTGTCCCTAGTTGGGCTTTTACCTGAAGCAGGTTATAATCAGATTACAGCCTGTCATCACCCCAACTACTGACTAATCAGTTCACTGATGACAAAAGTATCTGGACAAAAGTCCAGAGTGACAGGTAAAAAAAAGAGCAAGCTTATATATTTAATAGGTCAGTCGACTCATTCTATTGTTCCAGGGCTCCAGAGCAGTATTTTAACTTATGCAAAGTTTATTTTAGTCTGCAGTGATAGCTGACAGTGTTGCTATTTTAACACTCTGATTCCATCACTGCAGCTCAAAATATCATGAGACACCTACATGATGAGAACTAGGAAAAACAGATATTATTTTATTAGAAAAATAATCCACAAACTGTTACTTGACTTATGTTTTTATTATAAAAGCAACATTTTGGTCAGATAGACCTCATCAGTCATTCACTAGGCTTCTTTTCAACCCTTTACTCCAGGAAAATATAAAAGAATCAAAGGTCACAGCCAGACTTTGGTGTCAGTTCTACTGAAGTCAACCGGGCTGGCACTGCAAATCGCACTTTAACCCCTTATATCTTTGTTGTGTCACCTCTGACTGAAACATCCTTGGCCTCCAAACAGATCATGGCTCTGTCCAACTGCTGCATCTCACCTCTGCTGGGCAGAGCCGTGATCTGTTTGGAGGCCAATAACAATGAAAACAAACACGCATATTTTCATAAAAACGTCAGCATGCATCGAGTAATGTGGATTTTTTAACCACTTGAAGGTAAAACAACAAAGATATGATGACACCACATTGACTCCAGCCTGGCTCCTCGTACGCTGTCACTGACGGCATGACCTTTCCTTCTTTTACAGTGTCCTTGTCTTTACTTCAGGAGCAGAAACAGTCTGGCATTACTCCAAAGTCTTTTATGTGACATACTTAAGAGTAGTTTTGTCATCATCCAACTAAACAGCAAAAAATACTCTGCACTAATTTCACATATATTAACACCTACACGGATTTCAAGTCTTGGCCTACAATTATATTTCACGCCGATGACTTTGACTGTCCAATACACCAAAGATTCCCGCAGGTGATCACTGTGACCATTTCATCTCATATAATAAGAAGTAACATACTTCATTCATGGCTCTGATGATGCTGCTTGTAATAAACACCCCCACATCTTTAACATGAACACACTCGTGGCTGGATAGGAAAACCCAGAGTTGACTGAAGTAGTTGATAACCAGCTTCGTGATACTGGTTATCTAGACAGCCAATGTTAATGGGTAAGTTGAACTGGCTTCGTCGTACAGGCCTCAGTTCCGAAGGGGCACACCGGGTCTGGCTAACATGCTAAATGCCAAAATGCTCATCATGGTGGATCGACTTCTGTGTTCCCTGAGAGACTTTCACCTCCAGTGAGGTGTGTGAGGACTTTGTGCTGTTTGTGACTGTTAATCCCTGATGTGACTGCAGAGCCTCATTCAGCTGGAAAGTGAAAACTTTGAGGAGCGCACTGGGACCAGAGAGCCAAGTGGACTGGTTAGATTGTGCTTCGAAAGTGAATGAGCAGAGGAGCTGAATGTGGAGCAGACTGAAGACTCCCAGGGAGCCTTCGCACAGGAAGTGAGTACAACAACAAACTTAATTTTTACTAACTCTAGAAATGAGAACATCCTTGCATTTCCTTGCAACGTGACAACGTGAGTGTTTACATAGCTCCTTTGCTGTCACATGTCTTTGTGGCTTTAGTCGCACATTGTCTGCCTTGGTGATGTTTAATTCTACTGTTGACAGTAAAAAGAAGTTTCAGGCGATTTATGCATCTTAATACTGCTTGTTGCACTTGCTGATGTGTCTACAGCTCTTTTAGTTATTGATGATCTTTTTGTTTTATTGTCTCTTTTCTGGTTAATCCCAGTGAGGCTTCACTGAGGATGCTGGTTGTTGTTTTTTTTTTACAATTAATAGTCAGCTGTGTGCCCAGACTGCAGAGTGCTGTCTGAAGAAATATAATTTTCTCTTGATTTGGACAGAAGGGCTCTTGTTGCTGATGTTGTTTCACTTGTGTGTTGGACACAATTTAATGCAATTTATTTTGTAGCTTACCAAAGTTCTTTAATTTAACAGTAATATCACATCATCATACCCCCAGACTCCCTTTTAAAATTGAACGCAGTAAGATTTCGCCCAGTCATTTCCATTTACATTGCCCTACTTTTATTTAAGTACATTTTCAGTCCTTTTGCTTGAGTAAAATATATTTTAAGTATCTGTACTTTTACTTGAGAACAATATTCTAGTACTCTGTCCATCTCTGTTAGCATGTATGTGCACGTTAGTCCCATCTTCAGACGTGTAAAACGTGGTGGAGAATGTCGGTGAAGATTCTCAGTCATCCAGGTCATGTTAATTATAAATGCTATATCGTATATCTGTAAGTGTTCACACCCATACAGAGTTTAAAGCCTGCGACTCAGTACCAGTCCGTTAGAACTTAAGAAGCCTCTTGGATGAGAGGCGAAGCGTCTTGAAGAAACTCAAGCCAGTCCAGCTGCCTACGAGCACGCACTTACAATTGGTGGAGACTGATTTACTTTCCTAGATTAAGACATTGTAATTGTATGCCTGAAAGTATAGACCTAAATGTCTATGAGAATCTTGACCTAGTTACAAGCAATATCCACCTCTGGACAGCCACTGTGACATACCTGTTGTCGTGGTAACCTGCAGATCCGTTGGCCTCTCTGTGTTTGTCGTCGGGTATATCCTGGGCGAGCTCTGCACCCAGTGCCAGTTTCTGCCACTCCTTTTTACGATCGTGAGGCGCCCGCGGTATCTTCTCCGGCTCCTGCGGACGGTCTATCGCCTTCAGCTTTTGGCAGGGAGGGTGATGGCGGGCGTGGGAAGGAAGGGCAGGATGGGATGATGGTGATGATGGTGTGGGAAGAAATGGTTAGAGGGAAGAGGCGGATGTGGGAGACGGTGAGAATCACAGAGAAGAGGTGGTGTGTGGATGGAGAGGAGGAGATGAGAGGGAGAGAGAAAAGGTAACAGGTTAGCTGTTAAGTAAATTTCATTTGTCATCTTATAAGAGAAACAAACAGTGACTGCCTGCGCTATAACATCAGGCTCAGGCTACAGATGGTAAGAAGAGAAACCTGAGTAAAAGAAGCACTTTATGATACACGCACACAATCAAATCCATAGGATAAACATCTTTCTACTTGCCAACTCTGGACATTCACACTCATTTCTGATGCTAAATGCTCCCACACCCTCTATATTTAACATGTGCTACATAATTATTCCTCTTAAACAAGTCACCTTCATTTTACAAAGCAGCTACTGCCAAAACGTATATTCATTTTAAACTACAATATGAGGACATTTCAGATAGACAGTGTGCTGAATTAGCTCTCTGAGGGGACAAATCACACAGACGTTTAAGAAAATACTGTCGCACAATCTTGAGAGCAGGGAGTGCTCATTGCCTGATTTAGACCAAATCAATGTAAGTAAGTGACAATTTGGGCAGATTTTAACATATTTACTCCAGTCCACTGACAAACAACACTCCCTGCTATCCAGACTTCAGCATGACTGACTGTCAACACACGCACACACACGGCTGTAAAGAAACAGAGCAGCGAGCTGCTGTAGCAGAAATCACACAAAGTGTTTTGAAATAAATCGCTGTATTTTCACATACCTGCCCTGGAAGGTCTAAGTACCTATAGACCTGATCATACATGCGGGGGTCCTGCAACTATAAGAACAAAAACAAAAACCACAAGAGAAGCACCGGGGTGAGGGGAGGGGGGTCCAAAAAAATCAACACGGCACAGGATTGAGCACAACACGGCTGCACACAGTCAACGGGGGGACAAAAACAGAGTGGGCGGTGAGAGAAGGTGGGACAAAAGGGGGAAAGAGGGGAAAAGAAAAGTGCTGTTAAACAGAAAATGACAACACATGGCACAGCTCGGGGGACGTCACAATGCAGGCAGGACGCAGCAGCACACACAGTCCAAACACACACACACACACACACAGAAAGAAGACTGAGGTAGAAAGAGAGAGATCTCACTGGAAAGGGAGGACAAACTACAAAGGTGTGTTTCTACATGTGAGGAAACAACTTTGAACCCTACGACAACAGCTCACACTGAAGAATGACATGCAAAACAAACACACACATGCTACAACTTAAAATAACACATCAGAGGTTAAAGCACAAAAACACTAACATAAAGACGGGAGCATTTCACAGATCAACTAAATACTGATGTGAATGAATCAGTGAAGTATCCTGAGCTACTTTATGCAGTCATATTAAAAAATAAACACAATCCTGACATAAACAATTCAATTAATACACATTTTATACCCTTTTGAGGTGAATACTTTTAGGTGCAAGTCTGGTATTATTCTGTATTTCTCTTCTTGTCAAGAAATCCCATGAAGAGACTTAAAACCAGTTATGTGTGAGCAGTAAAGCAGCTGAATGATTTTCTAAAACAGCTGGACACTGTATATTGTAAATGTTGCAAACATCAGTCAAACCGAAGTAGTGCCTCTGTTGGGAAAAATTTTAGGTGCACGCAGGATTAATTTAAAATAAACTACAGTGCCAATGTTCATTGTGATAAAGGACCACATAACCCAGTGATAATCGTGTCTCACTGATGTGTTTTTAATAGTTTTTTTGATAATGGAGCTCTATGGCCCAGAGGGATAAGATACATCAGTCTTTGGGTACACAGACAAGACCTTTTCCTTGGCACTGAGTCAAACCATGCTGTGGTGATTTGCACCTCCATTGTCAGTTTAAATGTGCTGAGCTGTGTCTGCACCTGAGATTGACCATCTCTAGAGTTGGGTCAAAGGCGCACCCCACCACCTCCAAACGGTAGTGGGTTGACTGCAGTCAACCCCTGACGATACCCCCTCTACCCATCAGCAGGTTGCAAAATTCTCTAAGTGTTCTGCTCTCAAAACTTTTGTATCTTCTCACTGAATCTTTGTGGTTTGGAGTTTAGTTCCTCTCCTGTGTCTTCGTTTGTGCATTAGATATCTGCTTTATTTTTCATGTTTGCTTTCAGCTGTTATGGAGTTGCGTTGAGTTACTGCTGATGAAAGCACAGCATTTTCTTATTTTTGCTACTTCACTTTAAAAGCTTTTAAATAACAAAATAACGGCAGACTTTTATTGTGAAGAATTTATAGATATTAAATATGTTTATCACCGAATTCGCGATTCTTTGCCAGCAGCTTTCTTACATAAATACAGGTCTACTTGGGTACCTTTGGCCGTGGATCAGCCTGCTGCTTTTAATCATCATCACTCAAGACAAGTCATCATCAGTTAAGGGACCACTGTGTAAGATTTAGGGGGATTTAGCTGCATCTAGTGGTGGGGATGGAAAAACCCTGAAGTAGGATCAATGCATTGTTGGTTTTAGTCTTTTCATGGGATTTGTTGACAGAATAAAAAATACAGAATATCACCAGACTTATCCTTTAAGCGAAGGTCAGTTTAAAATCAGGTATTAAGCAGGCTGTAGTACAGTACACATTCTACAAACTACCTAACATTCTCCCCCTATTGGCTTTATGATTTCTAAGATATCAGACAGTTATTGCAATCCTATTTCTAGTAGCAGAAACATCATACAGTTTGTTTGTGAGTGTACATATTTGTGTGTGTTGTAGTGAATTATTTCCGCAAGAAATGTTTCAAGGTAATGCACAAAAAAAGGCCTTTCCTGGCACTCTGCATTTAACCAACACTAATCGATTTCTTTTATGTCACTTAGATCCTCCAGGGTGGCGTAACCTGCTCATTCAATAACTGTGTGTGTGTGTGTGTGTTTGTGCTGGTCTTCAAGTGGAACATGCTGGCTTGACAGGCGGCTGATTCAACACAACGTAGGTTGTGGACAGCATTTCCTCTGCTTTGGCTAAACGATGTTGATTTTACCCTTCCACTGCTGTGGCCCGGCCACTGAGAGTGAGCATGGGCATAAATCCTAATGGTAATGCACATTGATTAGGTTCTGATTCATCATGGCCCATTACCCCTGATGAGGCACTGGCTGAGGGGAAGCCTCTGCACTCTAACACACACACACACACACACACACACACACACACACACACACACACACACACACACACACACACACACACGTGCGTTCAGAGAAGCGACCACCTCTTTCTCTGCTCCAGCACATTTATATATCTGGACTGACAAACTGAATATCATTTATTTCAAACATGAAACAGCGATGCACCCTGACAGCGCTGCCTGCTGAGGCTGAAGGAGCTGCATAAGAAGGTCAAATACTTTCACTTATCGTCCTCTGCCATTTTCCGAACTGTGCAGAGCCTCGAAAACTCTGCTGCCATTTCTGGGAGATTAGTTTTAGTCTGCCTAACCTCTGACTTCTGGAAAGGTTTGCAGTTATTGTGTCTTGGCAATACTTAAAGAGGCATTAGAGAGCACATTTGCAAAAAAAAAAATAAGTGGGCATACTGCAGTACTACTTCATAGACTGTTATTGGGTTTTGTTTGATTCATGTTACACTGTTTACATGCACATTAATATTCCTGTTATTCTGTACATGACAATATTTTGAATTTGATACATGCCATGTAAACAGCATATTCTGTTTAAATATTCTGGATAAAGCCTTTTTCTGAATGTAGCATTATCTGATGGGGATATGCTGATATTGTTCAAGGTTTAGAAGCATTCTCTGGATGAGTATACGGCATTAGGGACAGTTTGCAATACATGGCCTCTTGCCCGTTTACAGGTCATGAGCACAAACCAGCTCATCTACAGTTAGCAAGGCTGGTCTGATGAGTCTGGATTCCTGCTGCCACATTCAGATGGTAGGGGCAGAATTTGGTGTAAACAACATGAAAGCATGGATCCATCCTGCCTTGTATCAACGGTTCAGGCTGGTGGTGGTGGTGTAATGGTGTGGGGGATATTTTCTTGGCACACTTTGGGTCCCTTAGTACCAACTGAGCATTGTGGTAAAAGATTTGGTGAATGGGAGATTTGCATCATGGATGTGTAGCTGACAAATCTGCAGCAACTGTGTGATGCTATCATGTCAATATGGACCAAAATCTCTGAGGAATGTTTCCAGCACCTTGTTAAATCTATGCCACAAAGAATTAAGGCAGTTCTTAAGGCAAAAGGGCTCCAACCCAGCACTAGAAAGGTGTACCTAATAAAAGTGGCCGGTGAGGGTAGCTCTCAATAGGTTTCTGGATATGCACCGCTATCACAATGTTGGCCTTTTCAAGACGGTGATTGGTGGAATGAAATGCGAGGCTGCGTTCATACAGTCAAGCCAGTCCGCCACCAGTGGAAAACATTGAACTTTTTTGAAGCAAAGAAGCAAAATGGCACAGGCAGCTCCAGCCGTTCCACTTTTCCATATTTTGATGTGAAAAACAACATGTTAGTGCATGTCAATCAGAGTATGCACAGCCGCATGTAAACAGGAATATTCATTTTCATTAGCCAATGAATAAGGGACGTAAAACTGGATTTTGTAAATGTAAACATAGTCAGTGAGAAGTGGCACAAAGAACAGGTGGTAGACTGATAAAAGGGCAAGGAAACACACAACACGTAACGCCACCAGACAAGTATCTGTACAGCAGAGAGCATCACAGTGACAGGTTTAACGCAGCAATGTGAAAGTGAAACGGGCAGTAAACAAGGCAGTGAGGTAGACTGTGTTTGTATGAGAGAAAATGAGAAACAGTGTGTGTGTGTGTGTGTGTGTGTGTGTGTGTGTGTGTGTGTGTGTGTGTGTGTGCACGCGTTTGTCACAGCCGTTATAAATGTGGCTAATTTCAGAGGGCTGTGTGCCTCTGCAGGGTCGACATCCTTCATCTGAATGGACTGGTACTGGCAGAGAAAGTGTCGCTGTGTAAGCACTGCGAGTGTGTGTAATACAGCAGTTATAGATTTATGTTATGTACAGAATGCGTTCTCTCTCTGTGCACATATTCGCACTTGCTGGTATGCGCAACTTGGTGTGTGTGTGTGTACCTGTGTGTCTGTATGTTTGTGTGAATGTACAATGTGACACACTCAGCAGAACTGCAGCCATGTAACTGCGTAAATAACCCCCGCAGGGAGGCCCGCAGAGGCACACAGCCGACGGACCACCCTGCTGCTGACAATAACACAAGCCCCTCATACAATACACACATTACTGCTGCTGCTGATCTATTGGATTTGGGTTGTTCACACTTGTACAGTAATTATCTGAGGCCACTGATTTAACTGATGCATGTAATAAAAGAATCATTATACAATTAAACAATGCAAGGTGTGTCTGTAGCTATTACAATTTGATATCTGTGACAAAGAGGAGGACATCGCTGCGAGGCAAACAGGTCATCTAAAGAGGAATCCCATTCCAACAAAAGGTGCAGTTAATTCAAATCCACAATCAACTAGCATATAACCGAGCTGTCTTGCTGTTAGTGAAGTGTCTACTCCCCGGCTGTGTCCCAATTTCCTCATTTTCATAGCTTCCTTTCATACTTTATAGATAGTAACGTGCAAACTGACAGGTGTTGAGAATGATGGTTTAAAGCATTTAACTGTCTGACTTTATAGGAAATTTGATTATATTTCAGATTTGGCTGACACTAGACATAGACGAATGAGTGAATCAATCAATAAAAAAAGGGGCATATAAGGTATGATTGCAGAATGGGGTGACAGATTTGTCTCGCCTTTAATCCAGCAGTGGAGGTAGTGACAGCGCCAAATCAATGTCTGAGTTAAAGGGATGGCCAGCAGGGCGGGACGGGTGTGATGTTTTGATGACGCTTTATATGTGCAACCCACCACCAGGAGGTTTAAAAAGCAGCTAAAAGCAGTTAGCAGCTAACTCAAAAAAGAAGAACACTAAGTGTTAATTTCTGCATATTGGGGAGACAATAAGGTCCGGAAGTATCTTACCATCAGAGGACGAGATCAAATGACAGATTAACAGGGATGGTAAATGATTGTGACTGCCATGTTGTAATTGTTTAAAGTGCTGGCCAACACGTATGTCGTATGCCATATGTCACCCTAGAGGCTGATTGTGTTAAACGCCACCCCAATTTTGCTTGCAGAAGGCCAGCATGCTATTTGAAATCACATGCTGGGGTGACATGATGCTGCCATTGTTTGGTTCTGTATAAAAAAAATAAAGCTGGCGTAACAAAGGGTCTTCTTCGTGGCCATACTGTGGGATCTTTGTTTAAAAAGGGCTTCGGATTACAACACATGCAGGAGTGGGGGGAACCCGACTTCATTCTCTGCTCAGGATGCCACTATATCTTTACAAAGCAAATTCTGGTTTGCCTCTAGATTAATGCTCTGAATGTTGCATACAGAACCTTTAAAGCAGCTGACTTCAGCATTTTTTTTTTAACTTCAGTGACAGTCCATGCTTTAACCTACAGTTTGCATTGTGTCTTGGCCACAACTGTCAGCATGTACGGCAGTCGTTTTTACTACAACAGAATGAAGATACAACTAATGACAACTCTGAGTGCCAACCGGTTTACCTTCAGTTGACATTGTGTGACACTTGCAAGGTGTAAACATGGATTACCCTACATCCCAAATGATGTGAACGGAACACAAGGCCATATATTAAAACTCTGTAACCTGTAATTGAGCAAAACTGCACAAAAAACAACTTAGACACCGAGTCAAAATTCTAAGACTTGGAGAAATACTACTAAATTTAGTGGGACTCCAGCAGTTTTCCCTTTATTTGAGGATGACTGACTCCTAGTCTCCGATCCCTAGGGTAAAACTGGGATGCAGTCAGGGCAGGTAAATACTGGAGGCTTGTTAGTTGTTAGGGTGGAGGTGGAGGTGGGGAGCTCAGTTGTCCACAGCAAACCAGAGGGAGAGTGGATAGAGGGGTGAGAGTGAGTGAGTGAGGGAGGGCTGCAGGCTGCCGCGTGGGGAGCAGATGCTCTGGCGGAGTGGTGGGAGAGAAGGCAGAAGCTCTTACCTCTGGGGGACTGAGGAAGGGAGGAGGGGTTTCAGAGAGGACTCTTATGAGGCCATTGGGACACACAAGATAAGGCATTTCCAGCTGCACAGAGTTAGACAGAGTTAGACCAGGATTGAGAAAAGAGAATGTGAAGCAAAGGCTGAGAAAAGACAGAGGAAGAGAGATCCTAAAGCAGTATTTCCACAACTGTCTTTCTACCATGACACAATTCTGGGGCACCAACACTATCCTATTAACCACTGCAGCATTGAAAAATATCACACCCATGTTCAGTTGTTTTCATGTGGCCTGAAATAGCTGACATTATCACATACTTTGAGTGTGAAATTTGATTTAATTAACATGAAAATGGTAAAGGCACACTGAGTTTTTGGTCTTTCTCCATGTCTTTATAAAACACAAGTCGGTCTTCAAGTAGAAAAGGGGAGCAATAATGCAAATGCACCATCTGCAGAGGCACACTTGATCTAAACCAGGCTAAAGCAAGAAAATCAGTCAGTATGTTTACATGTACAGTTAAGTCAAGCTAAGTTTAGAGCTCAACTAGGCCAAACTGTCCTTGTCCTAGTATATAAGCACGGGAGGGGAAATGATTTAATGACCTAAGTATGTCCGACTCAGCTTCCATAGGTGACGATATGACCCCTGTCAGCTTTTTAGCATTAGAATCGTTTTCCAGTTGACCTGTTACGTCACAGACCAAACAAACAACAAACAAATTAGCTACGGTTAGCTAGCAGCAAACTGGTACCATGGTGGACAACTTTACAGCTCTGTACATTTCGTCCATGAAAAAATGCACAGCTCTGGATCTAGATATCGCCATGTTGTTACTGTCTTCCTCTTATGTTACGCACTCAATGTTAAAAGTTCAGTTTTAGTGGGAATAACTTAATAAACTGATTTTCTTACTGGGTGTCCTGCCTCACTTTCAATAACTGCGCTTGCACCTGCAATGATGGCTAAAAGAGTGTGTTCATTGAACATGCAAGTATTTGTGGAAAACTGTGAACTTCACGCAGCGGTTTGCAACTTGCAAACTTGAACCTGAACATCTATCATTTTCACAACAGTTAACAACACTTGTTTTATGGTACCCGAGGTTTTATGGCACCTGGCATGAGAAATTCTAATTTCAAATAGTGAACTATGAACATGAACTAGTTAATGTTATTCTGTGTGAACTGAGCTGTGAGCGAGCTCTTGTCTTGAGCTCTGTCCCTTGGAGCAAAGCATCCACATGGTGGAGGCCCTTTAGTGTGTATGCAGCAGAGACTGCAGTGTCATGACGAAGCACGACTGTGCATAATTTAAACTTCATGTGATCTTGCCCACAACTGTTGTCATTACTCTGCAGCCGACTGATCAATGTAGGAGAACACACCAAAACTCATTAAAAACAACTCAAAACATGTTTTGCTTACATGCAAACTGCTGCTTTAACGAGGTGTTTGCATATAATCTAAATAATGATAAGCATATTTCTCAGTCCTCGTGTGTAAAAAGGTGCTGTTTAAGCAAAAAATAATCTGCTGTTAAAATCAGAGTCATTAAAAAGCTTCTCTCTGGACAGAAACAATCATTTGGGTGGCCGGCTACGTACACTAACTGTAATTATGGACTCGGCTGGCTGAAATAATGAACATGCATATTCTGTAGCAGGAAGATAATATTTGTAAACATGACCTTTAACGCAACGATGTGCCCAGTATGCTGTGTTTTAATGATAGTTTAAGACACGGTTGCGAAAACATCATGATGAAAGGTCAATCAATTTCTCCGCCTATTTGCATGTGCTACGTGTCAACAAAACAACAAAGGATCTGCATGTGCCGCTCCAATACGCCAATATGCACTACAGAGTCAAGTTGTTTATTTATTTTTTGCATTTGACTTTACAGGACCTTTTCAGTAATATCTGCTCCTAATCCAAATATCCATAATGACCTATCGACTGTGTGTGTGTGTGTGTGTGTGTTTGTGTGTTTTGTGTGTGTTTGTGAGAACAGCCCTTTGTGTGTGCAGCTGCTGTGGCCCGTGTCAGGGCACTGTTCAGGGTGTCACTCTTGGTCCATCTCTGTGTCTCACTGCTCAGAGCTTGCTTTCTCAAGTGTCTAGGATGGACCTGAGCAGTTGCCATGGCAACCCCAGTGAGAGAGAGAGAGAGAGAGAGAGAGAGAGAGAGAGAGAGAGAGAGGGAGAGAGAGAGAGTGTGTGTGTGTGTGTGTGGGGGTAGTAGGGGGTTAAAAGGATTGTGCAGTTTTTCTGGAGAGGGTTAAGATAACTTAACATTAGAAATTTGTATCAGCAAACAGTAATGATGAGACATGACGCTCTTTGAAATATGGATATATACAGGTAAGTGCTTTCTTGGCATTTCATGATATTTACAGCAGCTTTTGGCTCCAAGTGAGAAAAGATTCTATACATTACCAGAGGCTTTGAATGAGGACATTTTGTGATGAATGAAAAGCCATTTAAAACTGTGAAAGACCTTCCTCAGGTCAGACCTGAACAACCTGATGTCTGGTTAAATGTGCTGGATGTTTTCTGATTCGTTATATTTGACAGGACGATGCATCTGCAAACTTTAGGACGGTGAATCTGTTGTGTTGTGAAGAGTTGCTCTGATTGTCGTCAAACTGTTACCTAACGGGACGCCCTTCCATACTCTCTTAAGATTGCTATTAGGTGACACATGCCTTACATCAGACTAAGGATTAATGTGACCTATTGATCTGACGGCTCATAATTCCTCAGCCCTGTTAGTCCAAAAAATCTCCCACTGGACTGAAAGCCCACTTTTCCAACAGCTAGTTACACAGAAACAAAACCGCATTGCTCTACAGGGCCATAACTCCAAGAATACACTACACACTCTCCCACACACAAGCACACAAGACTTATTGTTATGCAGAATTCTGCCACACCATACTTTAGAGTGCAAATATCAGGGTAAGCCTATCAGGGGCATAGTAAAGCTGAAAACACACCGGTGTAGCAGTGCGTCAAGTGCTACCCCTAGCACACACTGGACGCTTTATGCTGCAGGTTGTCAACAGACGACCATGAAAAACTATTACTACTTTAACTGAAATATCTCCACTTCCTCCACCTTTTCCATATCTTTCTCACCTGAAGAGCGGAGCTCCAGAGCTATGACTTGCCAGGCAATGTCTTTTTGGCCACTGTCTTTTATAATGACGGGATTTTGGGTTGTTTAGCATGGGATATTTCTTGACCTCGGCAAGGAGTCACAAGGGACAGTAATTAGGGGTTGAGGATAGGAGTCGAGCTGCTACGGGAGCTGTGTGTACAAACAGAGAGCGAGTAGGAGAAAAATGCCTTTAAATTCTGGAGCGGCGAGGCTGGAAATAGGACAGTTGCGTAAAGTGCCGGGGGGCTTGCGTCCAGCAGTGCTGATGCGCGTCTTGCCACTGGTGGTGTGGGTTTGTACACTGACAATAATAGGGGCGGTTTTTGTGACGCATGTTCTGGCCTTCAGGTGGGTTACGCCCTCCCCGCTGTCGGAACGTGTCGGAATTTTTGGAGAAATGGCCCATTTAAGCAATGTGCATTTGTTTTCAGGATACCAGGCTACTGGAAAAATGGACTTTCAGTCAAAAGGGACATTTTTTTTTTGACAACTGGAGCTTCAGAATTATAAATCTGTAGCATAGCACCATGCGACTTTGGTCCTCCCAAGATTGAAGCACTTCTTTATAAACAAAATGTTCAATTTATGAGTGTTGGGCGTTGTGTAGCATCGCCTGGAAGTGACTTACGTTGCACAAGTGTGCAGACAGACATCCTGTATGACTCAAATAAGTACATAGTTTTTTTCTGAGCTGTTTTGAAACTGCTGTTTTATTGTTGTTGGGTTTGATACTCTCCTAAGTTATTGGCATTGCAAATTTAATTCCATGTGGTCATTTGATAGTTTGACATTTTGCAGTTTAATCTGGGTCAGTCACCTGTGATTAGGTGGAAAAAACTTAACACTGGCACAACAATCAATCAAGCTGTCTCATTAACATTTAACAGTGGACGCCCACTGGTTTTCATGGCGACTGGCATCAGCTTTTTATTTCTTTGACTAAAAACAAATCCAGAAAATATTTCTCTACTTCTGGACAAGTGTACAAAATAGAGGAAAAAATAAGCCGGAATTTAAAATGTCAATATATTCCATTATGATGATAAGGCATTTGCAGCTGCCTGTGCCTCTGAGTGCTGTAACGAGATGGGAGTGGGAGAGGCAGAGCCAAAGGGGCTTCTCCACAGGGGATCCAGCCACTGGAGACAAACCTCGCCGTAGTGCGCACTCAAACACTGATCTCAAAGAGAGCCAGCCATGCTTTCTCCTCAGTCCTTGGGACTTTGGTCTCGCTCTGTCTGTCTCCCTCCGTCTGGCTCAGCACATAGTTACTGCTAATCTACTGAGGGTGAGGCTAACACAGGAGCTAATGAGATTAGGACACTGTAGGCTTCTTTTCCCGTCTCTCTGCCCTGTGCTGCTTTCCATTTATCACTGGCTGCTAATCTCTGTGCCTGTGTGTAGCACTGCGTGTGCAGATGTGGTTTTAGACCGACTATTAGTGATGTGACTCAGTAAGAAAATGGCTGGTGATTGAATAAGATGAAGTAGGGGATAAAGCATTTTAATCCTCATAACAGAGATCTATTTTCTGTGATGTATGATAGGATCCAGATCACTGACACTTCACATGAGGAGAGGCAGCTCGGGAATTTAAGTTGTATAAATCTTTTAAATACTATTATAACAAAGAGGCATTACACATCTGTACACTTGCACTGTTGAACGTACATCAGCGTATCGTGAGTGCACTTGTCCACTCTTCACCCAGCGAGTCATTCGATCTGGTCCTTCGACACTCTGGACTAAAATATTTGATTTGTTGTCTTTCCTCTGAGGTGTAAGAAGAAACTCTGACCTGAGCCCATGAACTGTGTCTCCCTGTACACCAGCAGAAATCAATTACTTGTGCTGCTCACTGGAAGGCATCCAAACCCCTTTTTCCTGCTTCACTGGATTCGAGGGTCGCTGTATCTAAAAAAACCCCCCACAAAGCAAGAGTTCCCCAAAGACAAGCTCCCGGTCTGTTTTTATCAGACATGTAATAATCTTTTTATGGGAATTGTCTTTTGATTGTTGACCTTCTACATTAGAAACTTGAATACCATGTAGTGTATGTCCATCTGCTAGGGCTACAATGTCCTTTTTATTACATTCAAAGCTTCTATTGAAGTTTTCAAATGAAGCTTTGAATGTCTGTTGTCGTATTTTATGACATCATCAGCCTAAAAAACTTTTTTTTCCCCACCCTCAAACAAAATCCTCAATATGAAAGAAGTGATTCATCAAATTGAATAAGTATTTTTATATTAGATCAACTTTCTTCAATGAATAAATGGAATTTATGATTAGGTTTATTCACTCAGGGTTCCCATACATTTTCCATTGATACCAGTGACATTTTAACAGGCACATCAGTCGCAGTGCAAGTCTTGATTTTAAATTCACAATACAGGAATCACATGTCACGTAACATTAGACATGCTTTGAAATTTTCATGAACGTACTTTAACAAGAGCCAAATCATTGTATATTTAAAACTTTCCCCAAAGCATTCTTTCAATTCCAAACCATTTCCAGGCCTGGAAAACAGTTTTCTCTCCAAGAATTTCATGACCGTGGGAACCCTGCTCATTAATTTGATGCTCTCTGACCACACTGAATCTGTTAAATATGCCCTTGTTACAATATGTAAACAAACCCCATCCCTGTGGTGTACTTTTTAAACAGAAAACACACGTTTTTTACTTTGATATTTCCTGGAAATGACATACAATATAGCCGACAGCAAGCAGCCTTGCTTGTTATTAGCCATGATAGTTTACCAGAAACATTCAGCTCCCTGTCAATCTCCCTCCAGCCAGCTGCCACCTTATTTAGGTTTTTCCTGTGAAATGAGAAGGTATCATAAAATAGCTCCTCATTTCATCTTTGCAAATCAGCTGTTCCTCAATCATTGTGGTGCTTTTAAAGTAAAACACAGGAATAAACAGAAACACAGTGTCCGACAGAGGTTCAGCTAAAAAAAAACCCAGTCCAGGTAGGACATTCAAGAAGAAAACAATGCAATCAAGCTGATTTTGTTGCTGATGCTTGTTCGTGTCGCATACAGTTTGGACACAGGATGAAATACGGGTTTAAATAGAATGAATAGACATGCAAAAAAAAAAAAGCCTTTTAATGTTGATTAAGAATATGAATATCAACGTTATGAATAAAGCTTTGAAGCTTGATGTATCGATGTATTTGGTATGAACCTACCATGTACGTACATCTTCTGCATTCTTATTTTTTAAGGTGACCCTTTTTGTATTCCTCTTCCCTACCTTTTTATTTTTTACTTTTTTTTTTATATTTTTTTTATTAATGTGACCTCAGTGAAGGTGATGGGAGATCGAAAAACAGTTCTGCTTTTATAGCCATATGATAAACACAGCCTATTTACAAGTTTTCTGTGTTTTAAAAATACTTCATTACAAAGCTTTGCCAGAATTGAACATTATTGTTAAGTGATTTTCGGTGGGATCATATTGTGATGATTATCATACTGCATTTTACAAAGCGTGATGAACTAGCAGGTTTTGTTTTTGTACATTTGATGAGTCTTGTCTGGAACCCCTCTGGAGTCTATAGCTTAACATTAGGTTTTTAGTTTTGATTATTTCATTTAGGCTATAAAAATGATAAAAGTGGTGTTCATTTGTGAATATTATCTTGCTGGAAAAAATGTGTCAAGTATCATAAACATTTGTTTGCCACAGATCTTATTTTCTGCAATAATCCAAAATCCTATGGGAAGATCCCATTGGCTTTTTGACCGGGGAGATAGGGCGACACTAACTTCAAAAAAAGTCATCCCTGGGGCACTTTATATAATGTATAAGCAATAACAAATATTATAACCTGTGTGTATTGTTAATGACATTCTTTACAGGCTGCCTATCAACTGTTTTTAAGCTCTGTTTGAATGGGAATTTCTCCCATTTGTCGAGGACATTGTAATCTTCTAGGACACATGGACCTGCACCAATGGAAACCTTGATATTTTGATATCTAAAAATGTTTCTATTTGTGTTTTAATATTAATTTCAACCTTATTACCGAACAATAACTAATAATGTAAAGGTGCCTGGAAAACAGTCAGATGAGTGTGAAAGAAAGAGAGAAAAAGCGAGTCAGAGCTGGAACATTGTCCGTCACGGAACAAAATGTGTTGGCAGCCAATCTCAGATAGCGTCACGCTGACTGACAGGTGGCACGGCCTGTCAGGTCCCCGACACTGCAGCTGCACGGCAGATCATGGTCGATTTAGATCTGTTTAAGCATTTGTCTGTGCTTTTCCATGCCTGTGTGTGTGAGTTAGCAAGAGTAAAACTGTCATTATAAAAACAATATTTAGAAGTTGAGAAGCAGAGAATGATTTAGACAATACCTGTAATCTTCTGCTGAAATAATATGGTGGAGTACAAAGCGTCTACGTAATATACCACAGCAGACACACACACTTCATGAACACCGTGACTGAGAGGCACATTGAGGTGACGTGGCAGAACCACTCAACGAGCTAAGTGATGAAGTGTAAATCTATCAATGACTTTACACCGTAAATTTCACCCATGTGAGCATGTGATCATTTTTCCATCCTTCACCCTTTAAATGTCTGATTCTGCACGCTGTCCATAAACACACACGCATCCTCTCCACACTGTATTTACCCTGATCCTCATTCAGACCATTTATCCACCACAATGGTTACGGAAACCAACAAATATGTGTGCGTAATTCCTCTAATCCATCCTGCTCTCCCTGTGAATGTCCTCTAGGCCTTTCCATGGGGTCTGTCTAACTGCCAGCGTGGTGAGGAGGGAAATGAACATGGCTTTACAAGCTGAGCCCACCCGGGGCTTTAATTAGAATGAAATCATTGGAATGAGCTTCAGCTACGAGCGGTCATATCAACGTAACCCTCTGAAGCACATAAGGTCTTTGTGCTGCTGTAAATGAGCTTTCACTTTTAAAAAAAAATCCACGTTTGTTTATTGCGGCATCATAAAGGTGATGGATGCTAAACCAGAAAACAACCGCAAATAAATATCCTTAATTTTACATCCTCCCAACTGATTCTTGGCTAAACTCGCCCTCTGTCCTCTCCACGCCGTTCCCACAATAATTAAAAACCCCATAACCAGCAAATTATATCGTCTTCATCCACACAAACTCTCAGGGGAAAATCACTCTCCCTACTCCTCATTGACATGACTGTAATAAGCTGTGATTGACTGTGAGGGGGCAAGATGTGGAGCACGCCCTGCTTCCCACGCGGGGGAAAGCAAGCTGGTGCTGATTAGAGCTCCTGATGCTGAGGGTGGGAAACCCCGCTATTTTGAGGAGGGGGTTGAAGCTCTGCATTTGATGTGGGAAAGGGGCTTTCTATGGACGTACAAGAGCTCTTTTATTTAATATTTGTGTGTCTGTGTGCTTAAAAATCCAACATGAGATTGTATGTGTGTGTGCAGAACTTCCACGTGAGGTTACGTGTGTGTGCGTCGAGAGGCAGAGAGAGATGGCACACAGTGCGGGGGCAAGTGAACAGCAGATGCTCCCATTAATTAGATGTAATGATCACACAAGTAATAACTAAGAGGGCTGACTGGAGGAAGAGCTGATTAATCTGAGTGGTGGCTAATTAATGCATTAGACTACATGGTATGAAGCCAGGCCTGTGAATCACACTGTCAGTTTATTCAAGCAGGACACATCGACCTGTATCCGTGGAGACTGCGGGAAGCCTCTCGTTCGCTTCATGTCTTCCTACTCGCTAACCCCAGACTCTTTTTCCACTAAAATGCAGCTTTTAAAATGCAGGAAAACCTGTTGAAAATAGGCGATAAACTGCTTTCTGTTTGCCAGCTCTGCATCAGATGAGTGTGCCTTTCTGTTTTTATTTCTGCTGTGGTACGTTCAGTGTCATGAAAGTGGCTACTATATATTTATTGAGTCTCTTTCTCAAACTTGGAGCCAACTAAATTTTGAACAACGTTTGAGTGCTTCTTGGACAGAGATGGACAGTATTTTGTGGCAAACGGGCTAAAAGTAGTGGATCCACTTGGGTGTCATATTTCCATCACTGCCAATCTGAGCCATTTGGAGCTGGGGCCGATTAACACCCATGACAGCTGCAGAGTCATTTGTCCTAACAATGAATGCCAAATGTAACCTTTTCCATGAAATACAAAAGCCAGATGTTGGTAGGTGTTGAGACCTTTCTTTCCCGCTGCACAAAAAACCCATGAACATGACGGAGCACCACAAAATACCAACATGAGTTTGAGAGAGAGATTAAATAAGTAATAGATGTATGAAGAAATAACCAAAGTAACATTTTCACCGGCCTCCATGCTGCTTTGCATTTTCTTTACTGATTCTTGGTCAATCCTTTGTAAAGGCTTCTGACGGACGCGAAAAACACAAAAAATCGAACCTGTTCCGAAACTGTTAATGACGGACGAAAGATCAGATGTATTTATTTTTCGACGTGCGACAATCTCGGATGAAAAAATGGACTCAGTGTGCAAAGGCCTTACCTGTGACAGTAACTGTTTTCTGGCCTGTCTTTAGCCCCTTTCCCACTGCACAAAAAACCCACAAACACCTGCTAACATCTGGCTTTTTATGCAATGTGAATGTTTTTTTATCAGTGTTCACACCCAGGTCAAATGACTCTGCAATAGTCACGGGTATTTATCGCCTCCAGCTCCAATCAGCATTGATGGGAACATGACACCCAGGTGAATGTGCTAAATTTAGCCCCATAACTTGCAAAATGCAAAGATGCGCCGTCACAAAACACCATCTGTCTTCGCCCAAGCAGCACTTAAACATCGATCCTAATTAGTCTGCACCGAGTTTGAAGGACAGACTAAGTAAGAAATTAAAAGAAGTAACGTTTTCTTGCCTCCTGCTGTCTACTGTTAACCTGTTCTCTGGTCTGTCAATGGCATCAACGTATGCCTACACAGGAAGGCATACTCGTCAGCTGCAGAGCCGTGTACACACCTGTTTTTAGAGGGTTTACCCATGTTTTAAAAGCTTGCGTACAAGCTGGGTATGATACGTCAAACTTGAGACACCAGACCAAAAGAAAAAAGGCATTATTGTCTACTCCACAGACTGGCAATAGGAAAGGAGTCTATCATCCATTTTAACAGGTTTTCCTGCCTTAAAAACCCCCTGCATACACACGTACTTTAGGTGAAAAGGGGTATTAGTAGGTTTTTTTTGTCCAGTTGGAAAATGGCATCAGTGTTCATACATTCACAGCCCACTGCTCATCACAAACACCTCGATCTATCTCAGCAACCAAAGAATCCAGCACAAGTCTGACTCGCTGCATGAAGAGAAGGTATTATGTGTACTGTGTGCACTGACAGGACTCTGTGTGTGTGATTGTTCCGACATACCTTCTGTTTCCGCCTCTCCTTCCTCTTGTCCTCTGTGTCCTGCAGCATCTTCTCCCTCCACAGGTCGAAGAAGTAGGATGGATTAGTGTAGAACTTCAGACCCTCTTTTCCATCGTCCCTGCAGAGGGACAAAACAAGACAGAGAAATATTGTTAGATTTCGGTTGGCATGAATATCTGCTGTTATAAATGATAAACTGGATATCTGTGTACTGGAGAAATTAAGACATTTGAAGATAACTTTCTGACATTTTATGGACAAAATGATTCATCCATAGCTGAGAGAATAATAGGCACATTCAGTGTTCATTTTGTCAATGAAAATTTTGACACATAGTTCCCGCACATTTTCATGGACAAAATTCCAAAACCTTTCCAAGACTTTTTTCTTGCTGCACATTTTCCAAAAACATCAGATTCAAACTCTGTTCAACATTATTTAAGCGAGTTAGCATGCATGAAGAAAGAGAGGAGGAAACAGGGAGAAAATGAGGAAACATAAGTGATGGTCAACAAAATGTCACTCATCGACAGATATTAGAGCAACGTGACTTTAACGGCTACAGAAAATAAATTTGCCATTATGCTACATAACATGGAAAGTTATCCACAGAAGATTACTGCGTAATTTAGTAATTGTTACTAATTTCACGACTTTTCCAGGCCCCAAAATTCATCATACCAGAGCTACTTTTTAGTAATATAAAAAGAGAAAATACCAGCATGTACACATTTATATCCCACATACGTACATATAAATAATATTATGACATAATGTTCATAGCAATCAAATGCTATGGGTATTTAAGATGGTGACTGTTTGTCATTTATCATAAGTCTGAGGAAGAGCTGTAGGCTTGAAACATCAATCTGCATTAACATCTTCCTAAACAGCAGCGAATTGGTGTGCAGATTTATTTGTTTTCTACTTTGCCAGACATTTCTTTGGTCCAGTATCCTCTCCATTGGACGCTGGGATGTGCATGTCTTTTGTACTGTTTTTGTTTTCCTATTTAATCAGTCACGTTAGCATTAGCTTGCTTCGCTCCAATAACATACTGTTAAATGGATCAGTGAGTAGGTGGCCATTAGGGTTGGGTACCGGTACTTTTTGTACTTGGTACCGATTCATGTAGGTACTAACGAGTACCTACGTAATTCACTTAAAATGAATTGGTGCCAAATTTCAGTACCTGAGGCGGAGCAAGAGTGCATGACTCGCACCTCAGACTCAGCAACAATGGCGAGCCGAAAGCGGTCCAAAGTCTGGCTGCACTTCACGCCAGTCGACGGAGACAGTGCTCGCTGCAATATTTGAGATGAAACGTGCAAGGCAGGCGGGGGAAACACTTCCAATTTAAGGAACTGTATTTATTTCTATTTAAATCTTTTTATTGAATTTTCAAAATAAATGCATGTGCAGACAAAAGTTAACGTGCAGCACTGTTCCTAAATGTTCTCAATAAAATGTTGAAACTGAGAAGTTTAGACTTTAAAAAGTACCGAAATAAGGTACTGTTTGGTACCGGTACGTAATTCCAGATACCGGTACCATATCGGTTCAGTTATGAACGGTACCCAACCCTAGTGGCCATATTTAAATGAACTCATTGTTATAACAAGGCAGCATAAAGTAACATGATGCTTCATTTCAGTGTTAGTTTTAGCTCCATGTATAGTGACTGATGTTTCCCAGCTAATGCTTGGGATTAATTTAATTAAACTTCATTTTAGAAACTGCTGATTTAATAAATCTGATTTCTACTGAGTGAAGAAGGACACTGAACGACTGCAGTAATAATATGTGTTATTAAATACTACTGTAAGTCCGTAACATTCTCAGCCTAGATGACTTAACACATAGTTCAAGGTAATCGTATTACTCATTGGAATTTTTACAGCCAGGAGAAATATCCTTTAGCATTTTCTGTTCAGTTCTTCTTCAGATCTTATTCTATTCTTGATCTTATTTTTATCCTGAAATTTACTTGCGCTTTTATTTCTGAGCTGACCCCTTTGCTCGTACTAATACATTTCATCGAACCATTGACCCTGTGTTAAGCTACATGTTACCAATTTATGATACTGTCTGAGAAAATTATGACTAAAGCATTGACTAAAGTTAAAACTTGCATAGACTAAAATCTTAAAATTAAATATAATTTTCAGTTTCAGTTTTATTCCCTTTCCTCTAAAACATTTTATAATATTTGACTTTTCCATTTGAAAGAGCAATACAGCATCTTTTTGCACTTTGTTTTTTAGTGCAAATCACAAGTAGGGCTGCAACTAACCATTAATGCCAGTGTTGATTCAATAAGCCAATTATATTCTTAATTACCTACAACTGGGAAAAATGTTCATCGCTGTTACCCACAGTTCAAGGTGACCCCTTCAGATGTCTTGTTTTGTTTGACCACACCCCCCCAAAATATTCACTTTACTATAATGTAAGACTGATAAAAGCAGCACATTGTTACATTTGAGAAGCTGGAGCCAGGAAATGTTTGGCTTTTTTGCTTGAAAAATGACTCAAACAATTATTTTATCATCACGATAGTTGCTGAATAATTTTCTGTTGATGGACTAATCAATTAACCAGCTAATGGTTTCAGCTCTACATAAAGGATAGGCTGACAAGGGCGGAGGGGAGAACAAAATTACACTGCTACAAATGGGTCTTTTTCCTCTTAAAATGCAGGAGGCAGCTGCAACAGAGTTTGGACAACCCTGAAAAATAGAGGGTGAGGGAAACGTTCGATAATAATCATTTTTCTTTTCCCGAGTCCTGCCCTTGCCTGTCTCAGCCTTCTTTTCTCCAAGAAATCATATCTGTTTACTATTTTCCATGAATAATAGCTAATGCCCTGCGTTATCATTTATTCCCTCTCAACTCTGCTCCGCTCTCGACAGAAGCCTTTGTGGTTGGTGGTCACTGGGGAGAACAGTGCCGTGATGATAGGGAGGGAAATGGAAAAGGACTTCTGACAGACACAGGTAGTTATCACATCAAAAGGTCCATCTTGACACGAAAATTATCATACACCAACGCCTATACACGCTGTCCCGAAATGTCATTTCATATCAATAACAGGGATAAGCCTTGTTAATTGCCCTGTTGATGTCTTTCTTGGCCGTTTCCAAATGTCTTTCTTTCCATGTTTATTATTTACAACAGATAGGTTTCAGGATGTGGAAAGCCTGTTAAAGGCTGCAGCCTTGAGAACATCTTCAATAGTTGTTTCCTCACATTGTGAATAAAGCTGTACACAATTGGTGGCAGCCAACCTTCAACATTCAGTCTTGCAAGCATGTTGCAGCAAACCACGGATATGTTACATTTATATATTAAATATGTAGTGGATATGTTGCAACAACCATGGGTGCAAATGTCCTGAAATGTCTTGTTAAAAAAAAAAAAAAAGAAGAACTTGGTCGATACAAACACAGCAGGAAATGCCCAAACCTGTTGTTAAAAAGACCTGGGTTGGTCGCTACAATGATGGCTGGAAATGTCCAGACCTCTAATTAAAGAAATGCCCAATCTGGTCGCTACAAACACGGCTGGAAATGTCCTGACCTCTAGTTAAAAAAGACCTGGTTTGGTTGCTACAGTGACGGCAGGAAATGTCCAGACCTCTAATTAATGAAATGCTCAATCTGGTCGTTACGACTTCTCATTTAAAAAGATCTTGTTTTGTCCCTACAAACACAGCTGGAAATGTCCCGAACTCTTGTTAAAAATCAACCAGTGTGGTTGCTACAAACATGGCTAGAAATGCCCCAACCTCTTCTCAAACAAAGACCAGGTTTGGTCGCTACAAACATGCCACAACCTCTTGTAAAAGAACCTTTGATTTTATTGGTCTCAAACAGCGGTGTGCTGCTGTCTGCAGCTTGGTGTCACGCTATGCCCCGTCCCCTCCTCCATCTGATAAGAAACTCAGCTCATAAACATGTCATCGAACTATGTCGCTTTAAAAACATTTATGTTAGAAACGAAACATGCAGATGTAACATATCTGTGGTTTGCACAAATGTACAATACCAACATTTTATCTGGCAACTAGGCTGCTTTGGCACCTCAAACTATCACAGGAGAGTTAAATATAGTTTCTGGTTCATCTGGTCAAAACACAGGTTAAGTTTTTAATTACTGAAAAGGTTTTACGTCCAATGGGAAATTGTTTTTTTTTGTTTTTCCCAGTGGAAACACCAAATGGAGCTGCAAAGTGAGAGGAGCTATTTCTGGCACCCTGCAGTCTACGCATGACCTAATTAACATCAATACCAGGTGTTCTCCTGCAGAGAGCAAACAATATTGATCCAAATCACCGCTCTCATTTACTTCTGCAAACGAGCACAGATACACTCAGACATGTGATGCAAATAAACCCGATAACTCAAAAATATTTTGACGGGCACATATAAGGGTTTTTCAGGTTTCCTTTAACATTGAAAAGAAGAAATATTGGGTGTATTTTAACCATTCAGAGGTCCAAACTTGAACTCGGCTGCCTTCACCAAGTGCCGGCCACGCTTTGGGAGGCAATTATTTGATGATGACACCGATAAGAGCAAGAACACAGAACATGAAAAGGAAAAGGCTTCAAAAGGCGAGAGTGGAAAGTTTAATGATATACAACACAACAAAGGGAAGAAAACAGAATTCAACAATGGGATAAGGCAAGGTTGGAGAGAGAGCTACTGTAGTGTGAGAGCACTGTGGGTCGTATTTGGGTGTTTGTGTAAATCATTATGCATGGTATTCACTCTGTGTATATTTGAGGCGCGTGTTTGTGTGTGTTTTTGCTACTTGTGTGTATTAAAGGGAGATGGAAGGAGGGAGAGAGCAGAGCAGCTGTGTTCAGGGTGGATCTGAGCAATAACAGCCTGGGGAGGCGTCCCGGGGAGCCTCCTGGTGTGATGTGTGCAGAGCAGAGGATGGGAGAAGATGGGAGAGGAGGGGACGGGAAAGAAAAGGAGAAGTGGTGTTCTAACTAACTACACAATAATAATAATAATAATAATAATAATAACAATAATGATAATAATATTTTTTCACTCTATGTGTCTGCACTCTTTCAACTTTTTATTGCAACTACGAGTGATCTGTAACTTGTGAAGCTATTAATTAGAGCTATGTCAGTTAAGTTATCAACTAATTGTTATAGCTCAAATTAACTGGATTGGGGAAGCTACTTGGAAGGCATAGCTTTGCAAGCTACAGATAACTCCACACTGACAAGCTGAACTACAGCAAATCTATCTTAGTGAGAATTCTAGTTTAGTTAATTTAAGAGCTCAATTTAAATAATCAAGTGATTGTTTAAATCAGTGATTCTCAAGCTTTTTACACCCCGTACCACTTCAGAAAATATTAGGCTCTTCAAGAACCACCACTATGACCAACGTTCAGATACAGTATCATAGGTCTACACTACTCAGCTATTGACAGTTTACATAAGAGACAGGTTTTTTCCTAATCAGAAGATGCACGATAATATGGGCACGTCATCAGTAACAGCCAATATTGGCTCTAAAATGAATCGGCCAACAAGCTTTTTCTTAATTTGCACAATGAATGAATATTTCATACATTAAAGAGTATTGTATTTCATGTGTCCATCTGCTGGTGAGCTATCACGATAACACTATTAATGCGTAATATGATGTTTAGTCATTTTTTAAATCAGTGGTGCATGTACCATAGTTTGAGAACCAATGGTTTGAACCATACTTAAAGCAAAAATGGTTCAAGTTTCTTAAATGTAAAGATTTCCTGCTTTTCTGTCTTGTATGATACTTTAAGGGCCCTCCACATTTTTGCGTCGCTAATGTAGTTAGCAGCCCCTCCGCAACTAGCCAAACAGCATTAGAAAAACACACATTTTTAACGTGAAACTACTTACTTCAATGTTTCTACTGGTTTAAACCATTAAGTCTGTTTGCTTTGGAGAGGAAGAGACCTCTGCAGATAATCAGCTTCCAGTAAATACCTCGCAAACATCTGGATCTTACATTATCGGACATGTTTTTACCAGTTTTAATCTCCTTGTCTAATTCAGCTCCTGGTTAAAACCTTCTGAACATGGAATCCTAACCGGGAGCTCACACTTGGCAATCTGCAACCCTCACTGCTAGATGCCACTGAATCCTACACACTGTTCCTTTAAGTGAGAATGGATATTCCAGATCAGATTTTGAGGGCATCACCTTTTTACAAGCTAAATGATTAACAAATTAACACAATGACCCTCAGGTTAATTGATACTGAAAATAATAGCTAGTAACAGCCCTATATTAATACACATACACACACTATATCCTTCTCATGGACACAGCAGTGGAGCAGCTGTCCTCTTTAATAGATAATCCACTGTACTGCACCATGCGCACAGGGGTGCTCTATCAGCTGTTGTTCAAGGAGAGGTGAGGACAATTCCAACCGGCCTGGGAACTGACCTTAAGGCTTATATAGTACATGTTTTTATGTCTAGTTCAACTCACCATTAATCCTTGTCTGAATAAAACCTGACGTGTAGCCTTCAGCCGGCACAAAACAAGACATATAAAGTAAGATGGGGATATAATGTCAGCAAGGCAGACGCCCACACCTGCCTTTCACTTGGCCATGTCAAGGCCTAGACGTTAAAAACACACCCACGACAGATTTAAATACCACAGCCTACACCTGTCTTCCTGCAGTGCCTGTGTACGTGTCTTCACACACAGAGAAAATAAAAAGATTGTGTTTGGCCTGTAACCTTCTCTGACTGGCTTGGTCAGGGTGACAGTATTACACAGAGACGGGTCATGTAAGATGCCAGAGGAGAGAAAGCGGAGTGAAAGGGGAAAATTAAAAAAAGAGTGAGAAAGCGGCTGGCTGAGAAGGCTGAGGAATAAAAGGGAGGGAGTGCTGGCCAGCAGAGCTTTTTATGGATTATTCATCTTCAGATGACTTTCTCTATCGCTCTGCTCGACTGGCTCAACACTCGAGAGGAGTGAAAGAGTCACAAGCCTGCCAATAAGAATATACCAACCAAGATGCACAAGCCTTCCAGTACATGCAAAATTAAACTTTGTATCTATTAGCAGTTGCGGCCAAGCTCAGGGTTTCTTCTTGCTGTGTGGTGCATCATTGTGAGCATTACCTTTTAATAAAGGCAAATGTAGAGACAGGCAGAAATATAATACAAAAGAATGAGTCAAATAACAGCCAACATTCAAGGCCATTTAGGTGCTTTTGTGTTAACACAGTGAGGAGCAATCAGTCTGTCATTACGCCTGTCAATAAAACACAAATGTATGAATATTTCTCACACTGAGGAGAGCTGAAATGGACAAATACATGAAAGGCTGATGAAGTTAGCGCTGTGCTGGGCTCAGATCTTTAAGAATGGAACAATGGCAGTCCGCCATCATGTTCTATTGTTGTATGATCGTTTCACTTGCAGAAAGTGGTTTTAAAATGCACATTGTCATTAACTTTTAGCATGGAGAACACGTTTAGTAAAGTAAGTGAAACAGGCTGGAGTCAGACCTGTAGGGCGTGAGGATGTTAAGGGGTGGTGGTTGCTCGCATGTCTGGAAGGTCTCCTGCAGTGGGACGGGCAGCGACTTGCGGTCAAACAGCTGCTGGTCCTGAATGGTTGAACTCCTGAAAGCCTTCCTCATGGTAATGTCCTGAAGAGACACTGCAGAGGGGAAGGAAGGATGGAGAATACAGGAAAGAGAGATGGAGACAGGAGAAGAAGAGTTATTAGAACAGGATCTTTAAGAATACAATGTACAAGAATACATGTACCTTTGCCAACCAACAGATTTTCTGGGCCGTACTTGAATTGTGGGGCGTAGTTTATTTAGGGTGTGTCCAACTCCACTTTTGCTTGTTAAACAACACAATCTGAATACAAAGTAAGAAGCAAGAGGCACCTGACAAATTACTATTTGACATCAACTTACAATCAACATTACAGAGCCAGAAACCACTAATCATCCTCCCTTGAGTTAACGCTATATTTTTGTCCTAATTGGCTAATTTCTGTTCCCTTCAAAGCAAATCCACAGATGATGTCAAAGCTAAGCTAAACTAAGATAAGCTAAGGCTGCTTTCAGACCTAGAGTTGTCTTGCTTTGGTCTGAATCAGGGACTAACTTTGTTACAAAGCTGCATAATTGCCTAGAGTTGGTTCGTGTTCTCACGGCAGCATTTACAAGCGGACCAGATCAAATGCCTTGTGCGAGAGAGCTGCTCTTGATTGGTCAGAATTTCCATGAGGGAAAAATCCAGGAAGTAAACAAAACGTTGAAGAAGAGTACACTTGCAAGATAAATGTGACACTTTCTAATGTCACAATGGAGGGACAACTACGCAGGTTGATTTTAGCGCTGCTCATCATGGACTATATTGCTGTCATTGTTCATTTTAGTCAAACCATACAGTTTGAAAACGAGGCACGGCTCCAACTAGAAAACAATTTTTTGATGCATTGGATGTGCTGAATGTGCATATTAAGGCAGTACAGGAGGAGGTGCACATTAATAATCCTCCAGGACTGTAACATGCTCATGTTTGACCCAAACAATGCGTATTGCAACTGCATTTGGCTCAGATCCAGGTTGGAACACGTTCTCAACACAAATTTGTTTGTAACTGGAACACCTCTTCAAGAAGGTCTTGGTGCAGTTGTTTTGGTGCGCAACCAAGTGCAATTGCTGTGTTCACACCTGCCCAAAGGAATCGCACTTAGGGGGCAAACAAACTTGAGTTCAGTTGAACCAAACCAAACATGGCAAGCTAAGCTAAGCTAAGCTAAGCTACGCTGGGCTCAGTTTGTTTGGTATCGGCTGTGGGGTTACTTGCCCTCCATTCATACAGGACAATTTTGGAGGTCAGATGAATAAGAGAGGAACATCAATGCTGCACAACTGAAGCTTTCAGAAAAACAGGTTGGAGAAATTGCTGAGGGGAAGAGGAAACACAACCACACTTGTGCTAACCCTCAATCTACTCGGGCCAAGTAGAAAACAGCAAGTCTTGGAAAGGAATCCAGAGCGTTGCAACCAGGTCTGAATTATACATGAGGGAATGACAAATGGATACACTTTACTGCTGCCCAGAGGAAGACTGAAAAAGCCATGTGGCATATAGAAAAAGTATTGTTCCAGTCCTCTGTTATTAGCCTCTGTACTGTACCACACACACACACAACCAAAGGAACACCACAGAATCAAATACAGAACGATAACCCAGCACAGAAAGTCGATGTCTTAAAACCAAACAAGTAGAATAGCTGAGTTATCAAGACCGTTATTGAATGCTTCTCTTAATAAAATGAGACAAATAAAGTCGTTTTATTGTACAAAGGACAAAGCACCCCAATCTGATCTTCCTTATTGCAGCAGTACAGCTGGGTAATGACTTCCACAGCCTCTCAGTGTAGTGAAGGGCCAGCCACCTGAGGCACTGAAGTATCATTATTAACAAACACTATCAGCAAGCCAAGGTTTGGTAAGTAACACTCTGGGAGAGAGGAAGGAGGCCGGAGAATGCAAGAGGGAGATAATAAAACTGCGAGGACGCAACAGAGGCGGGCTGATGGAAACACGGGACAGACAGAGACAGAGTGAAGAGGCACTAACAGTAAAACAAAGAGCAGGAGCTGACATACAGGAAACATTCGCATGAAATACAGACGAGTAAATGGCGAGGAGAGGGAGGGAACTGAAGAGCGGAGGGAGAGACAGATGGAGAGACGATAAAACTAACACGGACACATGCAAATAAAGAGGAAGGATTGGTGCAGAGGAGCGGGAGAGACAGCAACAACACATAAAAACAGAAAGTTTTACTTCTCTGAGAAAAACAGAATGATGAGCGAGGGTCCCAGGAGAGACGTGCAGTAACCGGAGAAGAGCCAGAGGGTGGTTTTAGTTTCGTATGACAACACGTGGGAGAAACTGCAGCCGCCATTTAAACAGCAAACATACAAACACATCCTGTATACAGAGGTCGCATTAAATGAATATTTTCCATCATTGATTTGATTGATTTTTTTACAATGATTGAAAAATCTGAAGGCCGTCCTCCACCTTAACAGATTAGAACACTGAAAGTGCTCTACCATAACTTAAGTAATTTTCCACACCCCTGTCAAGTTGGTGGCGTGTGCATATTAATCAGCTATTGTCTAGGTTTGTCTCTGATCTCACATACATGACCTTGTTGTCTACCTGACTTTAGCCATCCATTGCATTGGTGGGCTACTGTATATTGCTACTTACTACTGTAAAATGTCACATCACATTTCGTCTTCTTGAAAATTACACTCATACAGAGGCACTTCCTCTCAAGCATCACTTATGACCCACTGGAAGTGTGTGGCGGTGTATTTATCTGCAGAGACTCTGCCCTCTGTCGATGTTTTCTTTTTGTCTTCTTGTCTTGCTGTGGCTGGGACAGTCCTTGGAACAGCACCCAGGTGAGGTTGGGAGGTAAAAAGGTAGCTACCAGGTGCCAGACCATAAGCAGCAGGAACCCAAGAGGAAGCTACGAAAATAGTGGAGTGCCGGAAAAAATGCAAATATACCAAGACAAAGGGCCGAGGTGCGTCCAAGGGTGAGTTCCAAATTGCATACTTTTTCTTTTTTACTTTTAGTATGTACTGCAGCTGCCCTTAAAAAGTATGTACTGCTGCATGCAGTATGCACACAATTGGGAGTCGGGACATACGACTTTCTCACTACATTACACCCTGAACTTTGACCCTCTTACTTTTATATTTGTTACCATGGAGATCAAGCAAGGCCACTTACTGAGTTCGCCAGAGACAGAGATCCACCCGTAGAGATCTGCTGTTGTTACATTGCAATGTATGCTGTTTAACTTTAAAGTTATACCTGCACAGATTGTAGAGTCTAACCTGTTATATTTGCGACAGTGATATTACAACTGCAGTTCTCCGTCATTATCATTTTTACATTTATGTCCTTTTGTTGTTTGTGATATTTATCATTATTTTGTTCACTAAATTAATTATTACTCCTATACTGCTGACTGATCATCAGTTACTTAAATGCGGTGTCATCCCTCATTGCGACTTTTGAGAGCTGTCGATCAGCCGTCATCTGTTTGCGGGTCAGTCGCTGTGACGTATCATCCACTGCACAAAGAATTGTGGGTCAGAATAGCCAGAAAAGCAAGCTGGCTTGCGTACTGCACAATTGGACCGGATGTAGTAGAACATCCTGGCATTTTTAGGCATACTGCATTTTACATAACTACGTACTGGGTCATACTAAGTCTTCTTCTAGCATACTATATAGTATGGTTGTATGGGTCGAGAACACACAGCAAGCGAACAAAGCTAATTCCAAAAACGTGAGTGAATCTGGGATTGGCTTTTAAAATTACTTTCGCTGGTGATACAGACAGTAGCCAATGACCTCTGCATCGTATACCTTCAAATACAAAAATAAAGATTAAAATGACAGGTAATAGTTTATACAGTCATAGATTATGATGGAATTTTTACGACCCTGACCATCAAAATGACCGACAACAAGAAAGTGTAATGTAAACTCTGATACATCGTTTTAAGTTAAACAGAAATAACCACAGGATTTAAGTGAGAGTGGTCACTGTCTTCTTGTGTCCTCGTGCCTCTAAGATTTAGGAAAAACTGGAAACAAATTCTCTCTCTCTCTCTCTCTCTATATATATATATATATATATATATATATTATATAATAATTCAACTTTTGTCTTCTCTATGAAAAGAGTTTGGTTAACCTGGAGGTTTGTTTAAGGTGATGCTGCAGCATTTCCACATCTCAGTAATAATTAATGACAGGAACAATGCCTCAAACTACAAAAACAAGACCTGAGAATTATCGCTCTTACTCGTGTTTGTATCAGGGAGTGCTGCTGAATTAACTTTACTTTCCTCATGAGCCACATAGGAGGTGATTAATGATAAGAAGAAGGAAAAAAAAAAAATCAAAGCCACAACCACAGTGGCATGACAATTACACTGCCCACAGCGATGACAGAGGAGAGAAATGCCAGGGATAAGTGGGAGTAATGGTGAGATCTAAGGAGTGGATTTTTTTTCCCAAGTTGAGAAGATTAGAGGGCCAAGAGATGAAGATGTGGGACAGGAGATATGAACATTAAAGTGATGCTTTAGTGATCCCTTAAAGGCATTTCACTTTTCGCCTCGCCTCCTCTCCACATGAAGGTCGGAGTAAAGGTCGGGAATCGATACAAAGAGTGTTACAGACACGTTATAACACCCTGCCAGGGCAGAAAGTAACCACCGGCCGAGGGGTGAGTGTCAATTTGTCGTTGCTGAGTGCTGTGAGTTAAGAAAGAGCACTGCGTCCAGCTGCCCTGATGCATTTAGGGAGAGCAGCGAGCTGTCAGATGGTGTGACAAGTATGTGCAAAAGCAACTAACAAGAGAGAGGCAGTGCAGAAGTGTGTGTCAGGATGAATGTGATGCAGAGTGAGGTGGCTGTAAACCTCTGCCAAGCAACGCTGAGCACTGAGAGAGGCACACTGCACTAATCAATGTGGGCAGAAACACAGAAGGCACACACACACACACAGGGATCAGTCACACACAGATGGATATCTTAGCATGATGTTCTACATCCTAATTACAAAATGTCACTTATTCAGCCGAACTACCAATTACGCCCATTTAGAGAAGACATTCAGCTAATGAGAAAAATGTGAGTGTAAGTGTTTGTGAGTGAATGCGTGAGTTAGTGAGAGGCTGTAAGTGTGTGTGTGTGTGTGTGTGTGTGTGTGTGTGTGTGTGTGTGTGTGTGTGTGTGTGTGTGTGTGTGTGTGTGTGTGTGTGTCAGGTCGAGCAGCGGCAGGTGCAGCAGCAGCCTCTGATCTTAGCCTGTGAAGCTCCTTATCAGTAAGCTGGTGGTGGATAGTTTATCTCTTCCTCTCTCTCATATCTTTCTCTTAGTCAGATACCATCTAACTGAGACACCCTCGACCAAAGAGGTGAGGAAGTTCTTGTCTCACACACACACCCACACCCACACACACACACACACACACACACACACACACACACACACACACACCCTTCCTTCAGCTTTCCCTCAAAGTTTAAGGGAAATGATGTTTCCCCTCCTCCCTCCCTTCATCCCCTCCTTCATGCAGTCCTACACACAGCCACTGAAGATAAGAGAAGGCACGGGCCAAGCTGTCTGTTAGCATGCAGGCACGGCTCTCCCTTCTGTTGCACTTCAATGCAAATGTTGCCCCATATTTCCCCTCCTGGACACCGCCTCCTCCTGCAGCCCTTGAATCACTCCTTCCTCCTCCCAGACTCAGTTTTACTCCGTCTTTTGCTCCATCCCTTTCCCTCTGTTTCTCGTAAACTTGTTTATTGTTTGCCCTTTCTTTCATTTTGTACTCTTCCTCTCTCCTCCTCCTCATCTGAACGCTCTCCCGCTTGCATTGACATACTGTGTAAATCACGGGTGTTGTGCGCAGTGTGAGAATAAACAATGTGCGCCGGTGAATGTTTCAAAGAAGGACTTACTGAGTATAAGAAAAGTGTAGATAAGCTCTGTGCATTTTGGCTTTGACTTTAGAAGGCTTCCATTGCCGTGTTTCTAACATCTGCTTGCTGGTCAGCACCCATGATGCTTCTAGATGAACTATTGTGAGCGTAAATTATACTTTCTGCATAATTACTGGGGTCTGCACAAGGTAAATTTTGTCATATGCCAGCATCACATTGGTTGCCAAATGCTGAAGGGAGCCAGAGAGACATATACCCTGAACCAAATGCCAGTGTTTAATCTAATCCAACAAATCAAACACCTGACAAATCAGGGTACTTCAACACATTGGCACATAAAGTGCATAAAAATCCATTTTTGCTATAAAGTAGTCCTGCTCGTTGATTTGCAACGTTGCTAAAACACCCACAGATATTGAAGAGATAACTTCCGCGAATTGGTTCGAGAAAATTTACGACACTGCGGTCGAATGGTGATATTGCCGTATAAAAATGACGAATACTGTCATATTTTTCTGTACAATGTTATCCATCCGAATATTTTATTGTTTTTAATCTCACAAGGCTAAACGTGTGATGGCCATGGGGGTCAGGGAGGTCATGTCCTGCCAGTATACTTTATGTAATGACCAGACATCACATGCTTACAAAGGATAAAAAGTAAAACAATGTTCTACCCTCAATATTTAGTATTAGACTGACCTCAGAACAGTGTAAGGTCACAGATATCCCTCTGCGTCATGTTAGTTTACATTCATTTGGTCATTTTCCATAACCGCTTATGCAATTAGGGGTCATGGGGGGGCTGGAGCCTATCCCCGCTGACACTGGGCAAGAGGCAGGGTACACCCTGGACAGGTCACCAGACTATCACAGGACTGACACATAGAGACAGACAACCGTTCACACTCACATTCATACCTACGGACAATTTAGAGTCACCAATTGACCTGCATGTCTTTGGACTGTGGAGGAAGCTGGAGTACCTGGAGGAAACCCACGCTGACACAGAAAGAACATGCAAACTCTGCACAGAAGGTATCCCCCATGGTAGAGAACTATGAACCCTCTTGCTGTGAGGTGAGGTTTTGAACATTGTTTGTGTCAGAAATTTTTTCTTTGATTTCATTCTTTAGTCCATTCCACAAAAGTGCGCCATGAATAGATATGCACATACTTTTAAAATTGGTGCTAGTACAACATTGTTTCCTCTTAGTTATTACCCCCTTCTCTGATACAGCTACTTTGCCCTTGAACAAGTCTCATTCGTACAGGCATCATAGCATGTTTTATTCAATGCACTCTTTTCAACCTTAAGGAATACTTCCCTCCCCAAATGACGACTTGTGTATCAAGTACTCATCCTGTGTTATGTTGAATTGATGAAGAAAAATTCAAGGGTTAGTTAAGATTCGGCAGAGTCACACCACAACACAAACTAACTGATTGAGGCAGCAGTAGACCAGCAGCACCTATGTTCAGCAGAGGTGTAAATCACCAGTTTCATCACAATATGATATTATATCGATTCTTTGAACAACAATACCATATTTGCAGATATTACAAAGTCTGCCACGATACGATTTCGATGCGATGTGATTTACGGGTCTGCGATCAATATGAAACAATATCATGTGTCCATATAGCACAATCCGTTACAGGAGAAGCTGCCACCCCTTTCTGTTTTACTTCCGGCCATAAAAGATAAAAACACCACATTAATAATGTAAATAACTGAAACAGCTTAAGTTAAACGGACTCCGCTAACACACATAAAGCAGCACATGGGATAACTTAGGGCCTGTTTATACGGTTCCGTATATCTGAAAATGGGTATTTATCTTTGCGTTTGCACCTATCATTTATATGTAACCAGCGTTTTTCTTGACGAAAATGGAGATTTTCAACAACGGCTTCCAAAGTGAGAGTTTTTAAAAATATTAATTTCTATGGAGATGTGTAAACAAGATAGATGGAGATTATGGAAAACGATGATGATTTGAGTTTGAGCATGGCCATTAGGCGCCCAGGAATCACAACAACAATGGCGGATATATGCCGGGTTGTTTACATTTTGTTAGCACTTTTGGGACTACTTATGAGCTTACAAATTAACTTGGCTCTGCTGCATCAACATCACCGCTACATCAGTGCACAAAGTAGCCTGCTGTGCCCAATATTAGTAAGTGCATAGCAGCTAACTATGCTACATAAGGTTAAATTGTAGTCTATCATTGTTTTTATCACTAGCGCCAAGAGGAAAACAAATCACTGTGCATGCGCAGAACGTTCTTCTATGGTGTTTGACATATGGCGTATCGCCACCTACTGGCCTGGCATGCTAATTGCAGCAGTTTGTATAAACAGGGATATCGTTTTCACAACTGATTGTGTAAATCCGGAATTTTTTTTAATACAGGATGAATAAAAATCAGTTTTTTATTTGTATCAGTATCCGTGTAAACAAGGCCTTAACCTTCAGGGCTTTCTGTCAGAAGGACCTTTCTGAAAAGAATGTTTTAATTTAAACCCACCTGGACTTTTTTCCTCTACTCATAACACGACAAATTACATGTAACGTTATAATTTTTCTTACTCACCTTTGGTTTAAGTCGCTGATTCATTGCTCATTGAATTGATATATCGATCCAGATCGATAGATCATTACAGCCCTAGTGTTCAGCGTGGTAAAATTGCTGCTTCTTAAGTTTTAAAGAGAGCATAGACAAGTTTTTCTTTTATTTTAGTTCACTGTCAGAGAGGGCTGTCCATTTGGGAAGTACTGAGCATACGACTGAATAAATGAGACCTGGGTTATACTGCATGAGTTGTGTGACTTTGAAGAAGAATTTTCTCTGTTTTGGATTCTTTGGTTACTTAATCATCCAAGAAAAACATTCTTTTTGTCATTAATTCAACGTAACACAGGGTGAGTAGTTAATCTACAAATTGTCATTTGGGGGGTGAAGTATTCCTTTAATACTACTTGTACTTTTAAGTCAAAAATACTGGGTGCTGTACACAAATTGTATTGTATTGTCTTTTTGTGCCGACTGCAGAACTGAAGGAACGCAATTTTGTTCTCTATTCAGTATCACCCTTCCCTGCACCTAACACTGTGTGTAAAAGGTGGTAAAGTACATAGCTCCTGTATGCACACGTGAGAAAAAGTGAGCACATTAAAGCAGTGAATCTCATCTGAACATACTTTTCTGCTGGGAGTCTCTGGGATGTGAACACATCTGTAAACCCGACATTTGAAATTCTAAATGCCTTTAAGCAAATGACTCATCTCACCACTCCAGACTGCAGTCTTTCCACTCGCAGAGGGAAAACAAAGAAACTAAATAAGAACTAGGAGTTTGAGAGAAAAGGAGAGACTTTGGCCCTGGTTTTATAAAATATAATAGATGATATATACAGTATACACAGGTAATGCTTTGGTGCGTGTTTCAACAGTCATGCCAGCGAAGGTTATTTGAATAGAATTTAATAAGCAGAGACAGAACGATGGAAAAAGATAAAGGGGAGATAAGGAGAAGTATGTAACAAGTGCCCGAGAAAATAAGAGTCAAGCAGGGTTAACAAGCAAAAGAAGAGAAAAACAGAGAAATGTAAACAATGAAAGATCAAGATGAGAGACACAAAGAGAGGAAAATAAAATTGGCAATAGAAGAAGAAACCTCTGACGGAATACAGAGTCACAGAAGGACTAATAGAAAAAGCAGAAGCAGAGAGAGACTCTGGAGTACATAAAGAAACAGTTAGAGCCCAGAGGGACTCGGGGTGGCTTTGTGGCCCTCCATAATGGCCTGCAGCCAGTGCGGTGATATAACGGTGCCATTAAATAGGGGATACAGGCCATTAGTTTGGCTGGCTGGAGTGATAGGGGGAAGAGAGCCTGACAGCACACAAATAGCATCCATGCAAGATGGAGGGAGATCAATCAGAGAGATGGGAGTGGACTGGGGTGGACAACAAAGACTGAGAGGGTATGGGGGGTGCAGTTAGCGGTCAGGAGAGGAGGAGGGGAGTGGAGGCCTAAAGGGCAATGTGAGGGACGATACCCTTTAAAGGCTTGAGGGGAGTGGGCAAGGTGTGTGTATCAGATTGAACGTGCATAAATCCATGTGATAAACAACTTTTGACCTCAGCCACTGCACCATCAGTGACACTGCATACATCACGTCTCCATCACTACGTCTCCCTGACCTTCAGCTGAACATCTTTCATGCCGTCCACACTCTCTTTGTCTGTATGCTTTGATAAAACATTGGTCACTTTGGTGTGTCCGTCTGCACCATGTTTGAATCCTGTCACCAGTCTAACGCTCTGTTGTACCTGTGTATGTGGCCTGAGCTGCGCTAAGCTCATCTTACAAAGATTGTGACTGCTGTTCTTCGCTTCACAGTGTGTCTGAACTGTGAACAGAAGTGTAAATTTAGTTTTCAAGTGTTAGAACACCTGCGCACCTGCCAGAGTTATTAATTTCTGTTAAGAGAATGTGATTTATTCATATATTAAAGATTCAGTGTGTAGAGTTTAGGAAGATATATCAGCAGCAATTAAATATAATATAATAGTTATCTTTTCTTTAGTGTATTATCACCTGAAAATAAGAATTGTTGTGTTTTCGTTACCTTAGAATGAGCTGTTTTCAGGTTAAAAACCTCCCGCACGTCTGGATCTCGAATTATCAGAGAAGAAAGGTGAGCACACAGGTGCTGGACTAGTCGCAGGTCTCCAACATGGCAAACGGTGTCAGCAAAACGCTGATTTATAACTATTTTCTTTCTACCAAACTACACCCTCAAACCATGTCACTGCTCAGAATGAATGCAGCTACTGCTAGCTCACCTAGCATCACTGAGCTAGCTAAAGTTACAGCTCAGCTGTGGAGGACGCCATCAATGTTTACATCTGGTGCTGTCATGAGCACGAGCCTCTTGTCCATGAATAGATGCACGCTTCCTTCTGCACAAACTCAGCAACTCACACCAAAACAATCTAGACAGACAAAGAACAGTACAGGTAAGAGGAGACATACCTGTTTTTGATTATGGGGTGAATTGTCCCTTTCAGTAGATGTTTAAATTTCATCTCCTTAGAGTGGTTTATACTGAAGGGTTATTATATAATAAGGTGTCTCTATTGGTTGAGCTTTTCCTCTCAAAGCACTTCCCTGTTGCATGGTTATTGTTCTGCCTGTGTAATAAAACCAAGACATTACAGCTCTGGCTCTTCACCGCAGCTTGCCTGCAGTGTTGATGATTCTACTACAGATCTAACTGTACTAACAATACTACACATTTTAACAAAAATATAGCTTCATGATAAAACCATAATTTTGAGCTTTAACATTTATTCATTCATTTTCTGTAACCACTTATCCAGGATACACCCTGGACAGAGTTCATTAGCCTATTTTGTTCTAGTTTTGTACTTTGGTGATCGTACATCATTGTTAGCTGTTGTCCAAAGGGCTCTAGTTAAGCTAATGTTAACTTCTGGAGCTTAGCTTCAGTAACTTATCTGTAATTGCAGAGATAACAAAGGTTGGCAAACGTTATGCTGAATGATTCAGTGTAAATACTGTAGCACCAAACTAACGGAGAGACACTCTCGGTAAAGATGGTAAAAAGGCCGTTATCCTTTTCTCATATTCTGAGCCAAAAACCTTAACTTCAGTGGCACTTTAACTTGTTGTCTTTGATGGCAACGGCAATGTGATGCGGTTCACAAGCGTACGCTGTGACCTGTACATTTTGGCTTGTAATTTAAGCTTTTCATCGACCTTCTCAACAATAAAATGATGAATATATCCCTCCAATGCGTAGTTTAGGCCCTTTTGGTTACTTCTCAACGACATCTGATCAATATGTCCCCAAAAATCATCAGTTGCCTCCTGCGAAATGCCGTGTACTGTGACACCTGCCATAGCGCTCGGTCACTGAATGTTGATAGTTTGTCCGAGTGAGTGGAGGAAGCTGGAGTACCTGGAGAAAACCCACACTTTAGTTTTAACATGTAACTATGAATATTTTGTAAATATTAACAATGATATAACAATAATACTGTGACAAATACTGCAATGTGTATTCTCTGCATCATCCTGTGAACCCTGAACAGTTAATATCAAATATAAACCATAACTGAGCTGTGAATAAGAAACCACTTCTGAGTGTAATCTGTCAGCTGATCACCAACATTTCTTGGCTCATTACAGGTTTAAAAGAACTTCAAAGAGGGCTGCGAGGGCTTTTGTGAACAGTATCTGTAAAATACTTATTGTGTGCTCTGCTTTCCTCCATCCTACCCGACCCCCATCCTCCTCCTCCTATCTTTATCCCTCCACAGTCCTGATTTATGGTCCCATCCCTGCCTGCACTCATTCCCCTCTCCTTCACTCCTCCTCTCAAGCCGACCACAGACCCACACAGACAATTACAAGGCGAGTCATACGCTTGTGCTAAAAGCATACACTTTCAAATGTGTATGGCGGCGTGTGTTTAAGGGTAAAGACAGGGTGGGGGTGGGGATGAAAGGTGGCATTTACGGGAAACAAACCCCCTCTCGCTGAGCTCCTCCCACAGCTGTCCATCTTTGTGTCACATCTATCTGCGTCTCTCCTTGAAGGTGCCACACACTGTGACGCCACCTCGCTGTGACGCCACCTCGCTGTTACAGTGATTTGATTTCACAAACTTTTAATGAATAACGGGAAAGTAGAGCGCTGCTTTTTTCTCTATGTACAAGACAACTTAATATGAGTGCGCGTGGAGGAGTTGATCTGAGTGGGAAATCTCTGCAACCTGCAGAGGAGGCCATTTCAACCTGGCCCAGAAAATTCTGCGGTACAATCCTTTTACACTCCACTGCCTTTGCTGCAGTGCCCTGTATTATGCGCCCATCCCTCTATCCTTCCATCTTTCTTACTCCTCTTTCCTCCTCCCCTCCAACTGCGAGCCCACCACCACCACCACCACCACCACCACACACTTAAACTGCAACTGAGCTGATCCTTATCCACTGTCTCTCAAGCCGGCACTTCAGGCTAAAGGGGGGAAAGTCAGGCTTATTTATGAATGAGATAAAAAAACGAGGACCACATGCACGCACGCATCAGACACAGAATCACTCATAATCTGTGTCCAAATGCTGAAACGTCACATGAATGCCAACGAGGAGGCTTACACCAAAATGATGCAAAGACTAGCTCTGTTGTGGGTATGAATCTGTAGATGTGTATCTAATAAGATAAAAGTTACTATCTCATCCACTGCAGGCTGAGATCGCGAGCCTCGTGTGTGTAAGAGGAAGAGTGCGTCAGCGCGTCTTTGCCCTTCAACCTCTGAAGGATGATATTGACTCACTAACCAGCTGCACAACAGACGTCCACAATTAGATCACACATAATTATTCAATTAGGGCGGCTGCAGCGTGCGGACGGGGTGAAGACAAAGGGTGAGGGGAGAAGAAGAAGCAGAATATGATTAAAAGAAGAGGAGAGGTAATATGAAGAAAGTAGATGGAGATTCGTTCTGCTGCTGTGTTTAAAACACAAACCCATGATTCCTCAAAAACTACACTACAATTCATTGGCTTGTAAAAAGGTATAAAAGCCTTGCATTCACAGAGCAGCCATAAGCAGTGAGTTCAGCCCAGTGAGCGTTTTACTGTCTCCGTGTCAGTGACAAGGAAGCAGTTAGAGTAGCATTGTGCAAAGCCGTAAACACACTGCTGGCCCATGGGAAATCGATACGGCGCCTTGGAGCATGGTATTACACCGCTGCGATTCTCTCTCGTTTTACTTTGCACCCACTGCACTCTCCTCGTGCAACGCTGCCCTGTCATCCTGCCGCCCGTGTCTCGGGATAACCTGGCTTACCTGACAGACTCCGCCGATTATCACATTCCTTTTTATCATTACACGCCGCGGACGCAGCCTGACCACAGATCCAGTTCCTCCTCACAAAGAGAAGGCCTTCACTGGGTAAACGAGCGTCCAGCCAAAGTGTGACTCAGAATGTTTCCAATAGAAACGATGGTTTGTGCTATTGGGGGGTGAAAAATGACACCGCCTCATAGCTGCCTGCTCCTCTAATAACAGCCATTAACACTGGAGGGGCGGCAGGGGGGGGGGGGCAGTCGAGCTCCATCACACAGCTGACACACAAACACACTCAAAGGCACATCAACAAGTGCACATCCAATTTGGTGCAGGAAGAGGTGAAAGTGTCACTGACGGGAAACATTTCAAAGAAGGTGTGAGAGGTTAGTGTACTCACGTTCCTCTTCTTTGGGGTCCAGCTGTGTGACGCTGATGGAGAGGCGGTCCACACGCTCTTGCAGGGAGTTGACCCGGAAAGAGAAGGTGTGGGCCTCGTTGAACAGCTCTCCAAACAGGTCTTCTGCATATTTACCTGCACAGACAGACATAAAGAAAATTACTACTTGCTTTACACTTACAAAGTACTCATTTTGGATGCTTTTGTATACAGCATATTCAGAAAATTTGTCTCAACTGGGGTTTTTACCAACGTTTGCAGTCAGCCCTGTCTGTTGTCATGGATGCGTTGTACACAAACCGCATTAGCCTACAGTTTGTAAAACTAGGTTAGAGATGCATGTTTAAAAGAAAAGCCATCATTTCTGGTCAGAAGGTGAAAACCACCTACTTCTGAACATTCTGGAAGACTAGGACATCAACAGGATTTTGGGTATGCGCAAATATCGCAATGCTGACATTTGCATGGACAAACAAGTCTGTCACTGGTTGGAATACTTCGAATAAATACATACTTATGATGCAAAGAAGCAAAATCCATATTTTGAAGCTATAAAGACATGTTAGGAGACGTTAATCTGACTATGAATGGCTGCATGTAAACAGAAATATTAGTGGTATATTCAGTTTCATTAGCCATGTACGCAGCTTAGTAAGAATATTGTCTTTTTGGGAATAATAAAAATAGGGACAAAAACTTTTGTGTTTGTAAACATAGTCATTGAGAGTCTCAAGAATGGCAATTCAGACTGGGTATGCCACATCACAACCCAAAAGCCCAATCCCGTCAACTTGCTGGGTGGGATCTTCCATAAGGCTGGCAAAATGAGGGCTATCAGAGGAAAAGCCAGGTGTAGCTACGTTCGGTATTTTACAAGTTTCACTTTCACTTTAACTTGTGCTGGCAATCTGGAACAAGTTCTATCCAACGTTAGCAACATATTAGCTGTCTGATAACATAGTCAAGCTGAAGGCTCATGTTATCTACTAGCATTTACAAGCAGAGATTTGTGTGTTTGATGAGCAAAATTGAGTAGCTGAGGGGCGGGGCTATTTTGTATATTTATAGGTCTGTGCATACTATGTGGCAAAGGTGCAGAGTAATGCGGGATCCATCAATGCCCTATGCCTTTGCCTGACATGCACCTCCCCAGAAATGTAACTAAACGTTGCTGCGATGCAGACCTCCTGTCTATTTTTGTAAGCTGAAATCATTTCCCTCAGTGGAAATGAAGCTTTTCTTTATTTTAATTTCACAGATAAGAGACAATAAATTGTGAAGACAATAAAGCCTCCACAAAAATAGCATTTTAAGTCTTGTGTGTGATTTATCCTGGCTTCGTGTAAGCAGAGGAAAAGTCTGCTAGCCACTAAGCTAATTTATACAATGTAAAATGCCATAGGCTTGTGCTAAACACATTAGCATGTTGTATTTGTGGTGCTTTGTCTGTGAATTCTTGGTTTTAGACATGTCCCAAAAGTATCTCTCTGCTCTGCGTCACTCAAAATATGCCTCTAGTCTAGTCTAGTTTTGACAGAGTCACGACTCCATTGCACAGAGCAAATTGAGCCGCGCAGGAAGTGGAACAGCAGCATCAATTTTCAGAATAAACACCCAGTAATTTGAATTATAAATATGAGGCAAATACAATATCATTATGAGGATAAACCAATTTTTAACAACTAAATCACAAATCTTTGATCCTTGTTGTTCATAACTGGACTTTTAACTGTATTAACTTTGTCTGTAGGTTACAGCGCAACAGAGAAGAAAATAACAACAATAAACACAACTACAACAGACCAAAAGAAAGAATTTAACCACTTAATTACTTACTTTTAGTAAAAGAACACATAAAGACAAAAATAACTGAATCTACAAAATCTGTAAGTCTATAACATCAGACAGGCAAACACTCCACTTCTGAAATGCTCCTGTTATGGCATGACGCAGCCAGAATGTGCCTCAGCTGTACTCAGTGGAATCCAAGCTAAAGCCATTTTAAGACATGAAGGGATGATTTCCACTTAAACATATGTTATTATGATGAACAGACATGAGCTTTTAGGGATTTAATCAATGCCCGGAGAGGGAGTTTAAAATGGAAAGTGTGAAAAAACTCATAATTATTTCAGAGCCTTCGACAACTTTATATGCGGCGATAATGAGAAAAATTTCACTTCAACATAGCTGTGAGTTGTGTTTTACACCAGCTGGCTCCAGGGACTTGTAGTCTGCAACACTTAGGTCCTTCTGTTTTATAAAGGTAAACTAAAATACTTTGTCTGGCACAATCACAGCACACTACAAGTGCTATTTTTCTATGTCAAGCATCATAAAGTGCACATACTGATATTAAGAGCTGGAGAAACACTGTGACTGTGGTGCCTGGAAATCCAAAGGGAATCTAACGTTAGAGTCTGACTGCTCCGATGGAGAAGTGAGTGCCAGAGGAGTTTTACCAAAGACAGCCGTATGATACAAGAGTAAGACAAAAAAGAAAGATTAAAGAGATGCAGCTGGAGGGGAAAACTACTACTGTTGCTTCAGTTTTCTGTATCAGTAACACATTTCAGACGGGTTTTGTGACACTTCAGTGTGTATCCCAGCTTCTGTCCAGCTAAATGTAGGTAATGACTTCTATTAGTGCCCATCATTTACTTCATGAACTTAATTAGGCTTTTAAGCTTCTATACATATCATAGGATTCGTGTCATTGCATGTGTCATGACCATATATACTGTGTTTCCTCAACCCTTCCAGTACAAAGCTATGCCAAATTTAAAAAAAAGAAGCTTTAAATCAAGTGATTAACAAATTGAGCATAGCGTTAGTTCAGGCAGGACATGATGTCAAGCTCAGCTCACATCCCAGCTCCATCAGCTGATCTCAAACAGCCCAGTCAACTGATGGAGCAGCTGATTGATGGAAGGGAGTCAGCTGATAGATAGGCGCATGGAAGGGCAGGGAGGTGTGCTCTCGCTGCCTTTAGGCTTTCCATGTAGGCACTCGGAAGAGCAGGGAGGTTTGCTCTCTCTGCCACAGGTTTCCCTTGTTTGAAAGTGGAAGGGCAAAGAGGTGTGCTCTCTCTGCCTTAAGGCTTTCCATGTGGGTACATTGAAGGACAGAGGTGTGCTCTCTCTGCCTTGAGGCTTTCCATGTAGGCGCTTGGAAGGGCAGGGAGGTTTGCTCTCTCTGCCTCAGGTTTGCCTTGTTTGAACGTGGAAGGGCAAAGAGGTGTGCTCTCTCTGCCTTAGGCTTTCCACGTAGGTGCGTGGAGGAGGCTTTCTGCGTGGGGCCAAGGAAAGGCAGAGAGGCCCCAGAACAGAGCCATATCGCCAAATATAATACTGCAAATGGAAATAAAGTTTTCTTTGACCTAAGCAGTCCTGACTGAATTAACAGTATTTATAAGTTTGTTTTCTAAATAGTAAAGAATGCCAAATGTGTATATCCCACATAAACGCTTCTTATTGGAGTGCTGACAGAAATCTATAAACTGCATATATCTCTAAATCTTTGAATCTGTTAGTTGTTAATTTGCTAGATTTTTTTTTATCCTGATATCTTCTGCTGCCGGAATGAGAGACTGTGTTAATTAGATCCGTCACAAAATGTGTTATCAAAAATTGAGGAAAATCACACTATTAATCCACAGAAAATGTTCAATTTTAGTTCTGCACTGGTCTTTCAAATAGTTCAATATTTTGTTGAATCACTCCACTACTTTTTAGCTGTGTCATTGTAGAGCAACGCAGGAGCATCAGCGTGACAGGCTGCAAACTTTACAAATGAGTCTTGTCTGAAATGGCCCAACCACCAAAATAACTGTGATGGAAGTACAGGGTTAGTGCGAGGCAGGGCTGCGTGACTCGTGTCTGTTGGCTGCTCCAACATTCTCGGCTCCAGTGCAGACTGTCAGTGAAGTCGGCTAAGCTACTTTTGAACCAGACGCTGGTACACCCTCCTCTGCTGCGTCCAGTGTGATTGACTCCTCAGCTGACAGCGCTGTCAACAGCCTGGCAGGAGCAACACTCCGTAGTGTGCTCAGATTTTATGACTGAAGGACTATGACCGGGGCTTAGACTTTTACTTTCTCTGACTGTGAGGAAATCTGATGTTTTCACATCACAGTTGATGAACAAAGGCATTAAAACACGAGTCTCACAGGTAAAACATGACTTATGACATACTGTAGAAGTTTATTGTGGGGTGGCTGCTCTGCAGGCGTGCTGAACTGATACTACTGATGATCATACTATGAGCTTTTATGTTAATATGTGCTTTTATGTTATCTGTTGAAACTTTTTGTTGCTGTTTTTTTTATTTTTGGCATTTTGCCTTTGTCAGATAGGAAGGCTGTGGTGAAGGAGGGGGAGAAGGAGGGGATGATGAGCAGCAAAGGGCCAGGGTTATACAATGGCCTTTGTACATGGAGTGCCTGCTCTACCAGGAGAGCTAATGGGTGCCCCAGTGTTGCTGCTATTCTTGACCAGGTTTCCCCTGTAAAAGTGATCTTTGAGCTCAATGGGACAAACAAAGGCTAAATAAATAGGGAGGGAGGAAAATGTATTTTTAAAATACTTGTAGATATGGTGTTTTGAAGAAAAGGCATCAATAATAATATTGAGTGTTCATAAAAACAAAAAATACTTGTAGGTAAGAAAAGCATGAATGAATAAATCACAAACACATGACAAATTAATATGCCAACCTCCCCTTGAGGCTCATTTATGCTCAACGTGAGATACTTGTACAGACATGGACAGAGCCTTCTGTTCGTACTCTGTGTTCATTTCATCCAAATTTGTACATGTTTACAGATACAGACAAAACAGGATTATACCACTGGAGGGCATCATGAGGGCAGTGTAACGTAGTTCAAGCGAGATATGATCACTTTAAAAATGGCGGAACAGAACAAATGAGTAAAGTCAGGCCCCCAGGAAAGCTGCTAAGCTTTGCACCCAGTTTTTCCGAGTGGCCAATCATGGTATTGCAGTGAAAAAAATCCCCTGCAGCCCAAAAAGCACTTTTCCCATTGACGACCATTGTAAAAGGCACATCTGTAAAGCCGTTGACAGGACACCTTAAAGTGTAAACAAGGTGAGTTAAGAATCTTTCTATTCTGGGTTTTTGAGCCATGGAGGTTTTAGGTTTGTAAAATTGCTGTAAAAAGCCGTCAGAAAATCTGTGACATCATCGCAATGTTAAGTCTGTGAGCGAAGCAGGAACTTTGGGGCCAGTGGGAGAAACACTACTGCGCATATTCAGTGGGTCGCATACAGCGGAATTAAACCTTGAAGCTATAAAACGTTTTTTGGCATATGCACCAGGCAAGTGTTTCCATTGGAATAAACAGACACCATCTTGGCCTCGAGTATCTAGTTACAACCGATGGGTTATACAGTGAAAAGAATTGTCCGTCCACGTGTTACAAGTATTTAATGGCTGCACAGACCACCACATTAATACGACCTCCTCCCCATCGCCATGTTTGTTGTCAAAAACTTCTGACTCTGCACTCTAGTGCCATCTAGTGGATGTACCTATGCCAACATAGAGGACACATGGAAGTATGTGGGCAGTGACATTTTAGATGAATGTATCTATTTTCATACCTAAGGGAGTTTAAATTAGCTTTTAGTCGACTCTGGAATTCCTGGTTTGAGCTCAGCCCTGCACGGTCTCCTCTCAAACTTACTCTGCAGAAATATGCAATTGTGAAAAGTGATCTTGGCTGTTTGAGATTATCGAATTTGTCAGGTAGTTCTCTGAATATTCTAATGTTCTGATGCCTGCAATGTGCTTTCCAGGAAGTAAGCAGAAAAGAATGAAAACTGACAAGTAGGCATTAGCTGACTCAGTACTTAATATACCTAATCGACTTACAGGGAGCCGAGGTGCGTGAGTACAGTGTGTGTGCTGTGTGTCTATCAAAATAACTGTAAGAGAGTGTGTGTGTGTGTGTGTGCTACTGACTGAGGCTGCTGAGCTGGCGTATGACGTTGGCCAAGGAGATGTTAGTCACACACTCCAGCTCATTCTTGATGTTCCTTGGCAGCACCGTGTGGCACAGGTGCCTGGGCTCAATGGTGCGCTTCACCAGCGGCATCCTTCTGCTGCGACACCACTACCTATAGGAGTCAGGTGGAGGGGAACAGGACGGGGGTGGGGGGAGAGGTGGATGAAGGAAAACAAGACAAACTTCGTTAGTGCAAAGATAACAGCTATAGACCATGTGATTTTGCTGCTAACAAGAGTACGAATAGGAGGAAGTAAACAGCAAACACCAGAATCATCACAGCATGGAGAGGAAACATTAGCCTCAGAGAAAGAGATATGACAGAACATGACGTGACTTTGAGGGTAAAATGGGCACGTGGAGAGGGAATACAATGTGAGCCCAGTTTAACAGGATCCTGGAGAAACAGCAAATGCAACAGAGCAGCAGGGAAGTCATGTTTTGACATTGCTAACAGCCATGTTGCCTCATCCCTTTCACTGACTTAGCACTGTCTTGTCCTTTTCATCATGCACGGCCAGGCAAACAAACCTCAGCACTTTGTCTGCCCACTCAGCCATGCTAATGGCATTAAAGCCGCAGCGCTGGGCTGCTTCGGCCCAATTCTCCTCAACACCAAAAACACAGATGACATCCCAAAACCGCAGAAGACACAGAGGGTGCAAGCTCCAGAACCAGAATGTCTTCTCTAGCTCAAAAAGGCACAAGAACATTTTTAAACCGTCAAAGAGCCGCAATATGTTAGCAGCTCTGTGAGGCTGACATTTGATATAGCAGGTTCGGCATCTTAGCTTTTGTCATGGAAAGGATCTTGTAACAATGAGAAAGGTCTCTTGTTATAACAAGAAAAACTGAGCAAACTGATATTGTATCATGGTGGCTGCCATAGTAATCCATCCAATAGTTAGATAGATCACTCAAAACTAGAAATGTCCACTGTAGGGATGAAACAGTTACAGACTTCACAATAAACCACGGTAAAAATCCAGACGGTTGGTATGACTGTTTCAAATTTTAATCATCATTAATATTGTGCTTGAAAAACTTGCAGTAAACAATGTCTAGCATCTGTCTGAAGTGTGGTCGTGTTTGTTAACAGAGTACAGGGAGAAAGACAAGAACGTGCAGAAAGAAAAGCATTGCAAAAGAGGGTTTTGTTTGTGGTACTTTTGAAAATTTTCAGCACACATGCTTCGACCTAAATCTTTTATTTAACTTGGCAAGTGGGTCACAAATGTAACTGCCAAAAGTCAATTCTTATTTGACCTGATACCTTTATTCATTTCCTGGAAGTACTTGTCCGGCATATACCCTGTACAGGTCACCAGACTATCACAGGGCTGACACATAGAGACAGACAACCGTTCAAACTCACATGGTAAATGGAAATGACCTGCAGTTGTATAGTGCCTTTCTAGTACTCCGACCACTCAAAGCGCTTTTTCCACTACGAGTCACATTAACCCATTCACTAACACATTTATACACTGGTGGCCAAGGCTACCATACAAGGTGCCACCTGCTACTCAGCTTTTAACACACTCACACACTGATGGGAACAGCCATCAGGAGCAATTTGGGGTTCAGTATCTTGCCCAAGGATGCTTCCACATGTGGACTAGAGGAGCCGGGGATCGAATTTCTGATTAGCGACGACCCGCTCTACCTCCTGAGCCACCGCCACATTCACACCTACGGCCAATTTACACGCATACCATACAGTCCTTACAGCAGCGGCTTAAGTTTGAGACTAGCCCAGGCCCTTTGTTTCATGTCATCCCCTCTCTGTACCTTGCCTTTCCTGCCTCTATAAAAAAATAAGATAAGAAAGAAGTAATATGGCTCACTCTTCAGCTACTTCCATCGTCAGCTCTGGGAAAAAACTGCGTGTAATTCTTTTTTACCACTTGTCCCATCAGACAAGTGAGTTGCAAGAGAGTTGCTGAGTTGCTACTTGTCCTTGGCAATCGTTCCTTATTGTTGAGCCCTGGCACATTTTAACAATACCGCAATAATTCTGACAACCCTGGTTATTTTGCTCACCCTTATCTTGGTATGAGCAGGAATGGTTTGTAACAGGAAAAGTCAGGGGATCACCAGAGTCGTCAGGATCAAGGATAAACAAACGTGTGCTAATCCATCCAAGATTTGTTGTATAAATGTCACATATAATTACCAGTAATAACTTCAACAATAGAGATGACAGAGCAAAAAGCATAACAGCAACGTGATGCTACAGAAATGGACACATAATGACGGGAGGGGTGTGAAATGAGAGCAAAGAAATCAGGAACACGGAGGGCAAAACACCATCCTGCTGACAAACTCCCTCTGTGACAACAGCAGTTAATCATGCTAACAACACCTTGCGTCTCTGCTGTAATGCTATAATTAGAGCAAGTGTGAGCACTGATGTGATCTGCCGGACTGACTGATTGACTGGGATTGACAGTGATAAGGCCTCGTTAGGGCACTGATTAAACTTTAATTGACGTCTGGTACTTTTAATATCCCGCTGTATTCTTAGTGGTGTTGCCGTCACTGAGGAATAAACATGATTATTGACCGTATCCATAAAAATGTAGGGCAAGGAAGGCTATTCTAGGAAGTGGCCCAGCTATGGATGGTTAGAGGGGAGAGAGAGGGAGCCCAGTAAAAGGCTTTGTTGAGGTGATTCATCTTGGAAGCGTCTTAAATGGGGGCAAAAATACCCATAAAAGGAGAGAATGAGAACCTGCACCTCTCTAAGCCGTTGTTAAAGAGGTTTGAATGAGATGTGCGGGCGATCTTACAGCGACACAAACCCAAACACTGCGTCAAATCCCTGCCCACTGCTAAAATAACAAGATGTCCTCTCTACTCTTTGAAGATTTTTTTTATTTACTCCCACAGTCTCTCCATCACCACCCCACACACACACGTGCACACACACACAAACACATCCTGTCCTGATTGGGTACATCTCTTGACCCAGTGTGCGCTGACATTTTCCACGGCCTCCGGAAGTCTTCGTAATGGAGGGCAAACCCTGAGCTACCACTCGCCAAGGTGAAGGTGTAAACTCAATTGTTACAGCGCTGACCTTTAACATACAGGCTCGACACTACTTAATGCAACATCGACTATACCCTCAGGAGGGTTTTGTCAAAGAGGAAAGAATAAGGATATTAAAGCAAAATCTCAAATTAAAAATGGCACTATAGGAAGCTTTTTTGTCAAGAGTTAGACAAGTGATATCACTCTCATCTTCATATGGCAGTAATTTTTTGGAGTCTCAGCTGGTTGCTGGGCAACTGGCTCAGGCCGAGAAATAATCCAGCATGCAACCTCAGGTGAAATATCACCTTGCTGTCTTTGCACTTTAGATTTTGTGCAGATTAAACATGTAAGATTTAACGTGTTCATCAGAGAGAATTGTTGCTTCGGACAGAGTCAGGTTTGCTGTTTCCCCCTGTATCCAGTCTTTGTGCTAAGATAAGTTTGTCTGCTGTTGGTGGTGTCAATCCTCTCTAAAAAAAGCTGCTAAGTATATTCCCAAAATGTCAAACTTTTCCTTTAATGTACAAAATATCTACAATAAAAATAATGTTTATAATCTTGGTGTTAATCTGATCTCCTTGATCTTTATCTGACTTTCTCAAAGTATGAATATTCTGCTCCTCTTTAAACCGACATACATCAGAAATCAACTAGAGGCCCTCTTGCAATGGGATTATGGTCATACCAGCTTTAACTTCAGACAAATGTGAACCACAGGCGAGGGGTTGGGTATCATGTGAAAAATGACTAGACCAGAACCAATACCAATATTCTTAAACAACACCGATACTAGTTGAGTACCTCACTGCCAGCGGTGACAGCATCCTGATGGACGGTATTGTTTTCACTTCATTAGTCTGTATGTGTGTCATCATGTCAAACTGTGGTCCTATTGAACACCTATTGTATCAGGAACTACCACAGAAGCAGTTTTGAATACTTTGGCAGGTGTTAATGTATCTGTCTGTCTGTTTTTGTGCGCAAGACCATGCAAGATGAAGTCAGGAATCTACAGATGTGTAGTTGAGATCAAAATGAAAGCAGAGGTCAAAAATGAATGTGGAAGTTGTTTTTTCAAACTTCATTCAATACCCGTCATTTGAATGGAAGCATTCAGTAGCATACAATGCCACCAGACACCACAGGCACGTAGCATAGCCATACTTTCGAACATTTGGTTGCAACTCGGCACACTGAACTGCCAGCTCCCTGAAATATGCCGTGCTCAACTTCACCACAGCACAGACTGTATGGGCTGTAGCTGCTGAGGAAGGGGGCCAGTACAAAGAACTTTTGTGATGACTGGCTTTGAGCAAAATCATACAAACTGTCTATGTTTTTTAGGATTTAATGTAGGTATTTTTGAACTGGAGAAGTTCCTATACTGCTTGGTACTAGGGTATTTCAGTTGATAACTTAAAAGTATTGAGCACTGATACCAAGCCCTACCAGGGGTGTAAAGTCAGGGGGCAAATGACCCCTTCCCTGCTTCCTACCCTCCTACTTCAGGGCCCCTTGTTTGGACCAGACCCATCTTCAAACTCAGCCTTTGTTTTGTGAAAGTTTTGTGAATGCACAGCCCATTCTCGTTCTAGGGCATCAAAAACAAGTGCTTTGTCAGGCGTTTGATGTCGACATCAAAGTCACCAAAGTCATCTTTAAGAGACGCACCAGGCTTTCAAGGAACTCCAATATAAGCCTATTTGCTGCAATACTCAAGTAAAGGGTCAAACAAAACCAAACTTTCATGCAGGAGACCACAGTTCTTGTCCTGGGTAAAACCAAAAGTTAATGTTTAAACATTACATTACGGAATTAGGGCAAGGTCGTTGCCCACTGACGTTACGCACTGGTGTGGCTCATATAATGTATAAACATCACATAACAACCCAAAAACATTATCTTTTATTTAAACCTGACCACATAGTTCTGTTGCCCTAAACCCGATTGTGACAACTTCACAACATTACCCATGTGTTAAAAAGTGTTTCAGCTGCATGTCACATAGAGGCGCTAACTCTCAGACGGCAAGGGGCATGACAAAGTGTTTAACAACCTGGAAATTACAATGGATAAGATTGCATGTTGAGATGTTATTGCATTAGAAAAAGGATCCACAGACAATTGGACAGATGGACAGACAAACAGACATGTATACACTTGGCAAAGTACTTAAAAACACTTCTGTGGTAGTTCCTACTACAATAGATGTCTTCAGGACCACATTGTGCCATGATAACACACACACAGACTCACTCGGTGAAACAATACCAGTCACACACTGTTGCGGCTGGTAATAAAGTATTTATTTACCTTTATTCGGCTGATCCGTTTACTTTATGAAAACAGTGGGTGTCCGTATATTTTGTACACTCAGCATATCTCTGCAGTACAGGTGTACCGAGAGGAACAGGGACAGATAAATAGAGACACAAACAAAAATGAAATTGGTCAATCATAACCGTGTTTATTTCTCTGCCATGCATGTGCACAAGCTTATGTGACCCAAACACACACACAGATGATGACGAATGTATCTGCCAGGCAAGTTCACGCTGTTCTTGTATCCCCTCCCCCCCTGAGCTCATCTCTTTCTCTCCTCTCTCATCTCCCCATGAAGGAATGTGTTGTCCTTTTAACAACCTTCCTCCTACCTACTGGGTCATAAGAGTTATTTCTGAGTATGACGGAGGAAAGGTTTGTTTAAAGCGGGGGATTAAAAGAAAACAATGACGGAAAATTAGGCTTTCAGGTGGCGGTGTGAGGAAGATGACACAGACGCAGAAACAGCCATTTAAGGCAGATGTGGGAGACAAACTAGCTGCACATTTACAAGATTTATACCTCTATTTTTTAAATGACTTTTTAAAAATTAAAGACTTCATGATTGACGCAGAAAATGGGCACAACAGAATGAAATAATGGCATCCAAAGTAGAGCAGCAAAGAGATCCGCAATCACTCCAACTCTCTAAGCCCCATAACATAAAAGCACATAGAAATAGGTGTTAAGTGATGCTATTGATTTTGCCAGCCTGAGCTCCTCAGGGTGGGTTTTTCAGATAGTACAGTACAGATTTACAATTTCCTATGGTTTAAAATTTAACGGTCCAGTGTGTAAGATTTAGGGGAATATACGGACAGAAATAGAATATAGTAAGTATGTTTTCTGTAGTTTATAATCACCTGTAAATAAGAATCACTGTGTTTTTGTCAACTTAGGCTGCTTTCAGACCTAGAGTTGTCTTGTTTTGGTCCGAATCAGGGACTCATTTTGTTACAAAGTTGCATAATTGCCTAAGGCGTTTCTCAATCAGCGTTCTTGCCTGTACTTGTGTTCTGCGGACTTGTGAAACGTCATCAGTCGCAGCCCAAGTACTGTTCCAATTCAAAGTCCGCATCCAGCCAAGTACAGTCCAAATGCCCAGATGTGAACTTGCCCTGCCCGTTCCATCGGGGATGCATCGGGAGGTGACTTGTGTGGACTTTTGACAGCCAGGTATCCCAGAATGCATTTCTCACAGACCAGCGGCAATGGCAGCCGTCCTTGGGAGTCTGCACTCCTGAGTCAAACTTGCCAAGTCCGAACTCCCAAGTGCTCAAGTCCGAACTTGGTACTTGGTATTGAGAAACACCTCTAGGACTGTAACATGCTCATGTTTCATCCAAACAATGTGTCATGTGACTGCAGTTGGTTCAGATCCAGGTCGGAACACGTTCTCACCACAAACGAACTGCACCAGAGTTCGTTTGTAACCAGACTGAGACCACCTCTTCAAGAAGGTCTCGGTTCGGTTGTTTTGGTGCACACCTGAGTGCGATTGCTGTGTTCACACCTGCCCAAACAAACCACACTTAGGGGGCAAACGAACTTGAGTTGGATTGAACCGAACCAAACCACGCAGGTGTGAAAGCATCCTTAGAATGAGCGGTTTATAGGGTTTATAGGGTCCTTGTTTATGGAGTCCGCTTTGTTGAACCACCATGTTTCTAAATTAGCCCAGAATGGACAAGCCAAACACTGGCTGTACACATGGCCATGTGCGTTTTTAGATTTCTGCATCGGCCACAGATGCAAGAGTCCGAAAACCTCTGACTTCTTTGATGTGAAACCGCTTAATTCAGCTTTTCACCAGCTTTAATAACCAGGTCCTTTTGTGTTGGTGACTAAGAGACAGTTGTGGATAATTCAGCGCCCAATAAAAACCTCCTAAAAGTCTAGACCTTGGGTTATCAGAGAAAAAAGGTGAGCACAGATAAGCTAGGTTGCCTGGCTCCATCATGAGTTGCACAGTGTTAGAGATAGCGGCTGTAGAGATGTCTGCCTTCTCACAAGTATAATAGGACTAGATGGCACTTGGCCAAACACCACAGGAGAAACACTGATTTGTAATGTGCAACTGATTTAAACTGATCTATTTTTTTACTGCTTTCAGTTTATTTTGGAGGAGACCTCTGCAGATAATTCAACTCCCAGCAAGAACCTCCTCAATGTCTGGATCAGAAAAAAGGTGAGCACACAAATATCATGTTGTGGGTGACCCATCCATCTCGGACATGCCAAACACCATAGGAGAAATACTTATTTGTAACATTTAAGTGTTTTATTCGGTGTTTTTACTGGTTTTAATCAATTTAAATTTTTTGGAGAGGAGACCTTTGTGGATAATTCGGCTCCTAGTAAAAAACCCCTGAACAATGAACACAGAAGGATTTCTAATCTGGAGAAATTTCAGCTGGTTTAAATCTGAATTTTACACTGTTAGATGCCACTAAATCTCCATAAATCTTACACACAAATCTCCATAAATCTTACACACAAAAAAAGCCGTTAAAAGGTTTAAAGTCATCGACAGAAGCATAAAATCAGTTTTACTTCTCCGTTTTGTAGCTTAATTCTTATTTCCAACAAACACTTTACAGGTCTGCTCTAGGTAGTTCTAGTTTGTGCTCCACTTCAGTCCCTGTTTTGGTGCCTGTTCTAGTGCGTGCAAGCAAGGTCACAAGAAAAAATGAACTTAGGATGATATCTTTTCTCCTTTACAGTATCATTGGCTCGATTGCATTTCCTTTATATTTGTTGACACATCATTAGTGAGTAAAAACCATTACCTCGCCTCGCTTTTCAAAGAATTCCTCAGACCTTCTTCTCAGAGCACATACGCACTTGTGTGTGTGATCAATGACTGCAGCATACATTTGCTGCTTCGCTGATTGGACGTAAGTTAACTGAAGACTGCTGTCCACAGGAGGAAACATTTTCTCGCACCCACAAGCGCTCACTACTGTATGAAGAGACACACACACACACACATACATGCTGCATTTGTCCAGTGTAGTTTCCATAACATATTGTGACGTGATGACATATGACAGCACTGCCCCTGTGAGAATAGTGCTGCCATTCCTCATGCGTTCCCGTGAGAAATTGCTTACACATCATCTCGGTTCTGACAGAGACAGAAAATAAAATGAAAGAGACAGCAAGAGAGGAAAGGGAGACTAGACTTCAACCAATTATAGAACCATAACAATCTATTAGCAGTTAACAAGATGGAATCAAAAGACGCTGATTTCCTGGATGAGCAAAAGAGCTTAAAGGGACAGCTCACCCCAAAATCGAAAACACATATTTCCCTCTTAAGAGTAGCACTATTTATCACTCAAGATTGTTTTAGTGTGAGTTGCCGAGTGTTGGAGATATCGGCCGTAGAGATGTCTGCCTTCTCTCCAATATAATGGAACTAGATGGCACTCGGCTTGTGGTGCTCAAAGTGCCAAAATATACATTTGAAAAAGTCAACAGCAATGTCTCTTTCCAGAAATCATGACCTAGTTACTCATGATAATCATACTACATCCGCCAACCGTATCACCACGCAGAAGGAAGCGTGCATCTACTGCTAACTCACCTAGCACCACTGAGCTAGCTAACATTACAGCTCAGCCAAGGAGGACGCCGTTAATGTTTACATCTCGTGCTGTCATGAGCCTCTCGTCCATGAGTACATGCACGTTTCCTTCTGGGTGATAATACCATTGGCGAGTGATGTTTGGTAGAAACTAGTTCCTACATAAATGCTCACAACAAGGTCTATAGATTATCTTGAGTTTAGTTTTGATTTTGGGGGGAACTGTCCCTTAAATGAGAAATCACACAAAGAGTGTTCCACCACTGGATGTTCGTCATGACTAGTTAAGGTATACTATGCACAAGTTTCCTAAAAAGCAATGTACAGACTCATATATAAGTAATCTTTCTCAATCTTCACTTATGACCCACTAGAGGTGTGTGCATTTTTCTGCAAGGACTCTGCTCTCTAACTTTACTTTCTTATTTCCTCTTATCTTCCTCTCAACATTACTAACAGATCTAAATGAGCATTCATTTATATGTTTTAGCACAAGGTGGCTATTCTGCAGTGGACTATTTGTGATTATTTAATACTTAAACTTCGCAGCGTTACGGATGAAAGCAAACAAATTTGTCCATGCTCTATTAAATTCTCTTTTTTTCCCTGAAACATTTCCCTTTTTGGATTTTTAATCCACAACTAGCCTTGTTAGGGAGACTCAAGACTACTGTAGCAATAGCTGGTGATGTTTTTAGAGGAAAAGGTACCAGGCCAGATGAGTGACACGCATGAAAACTTTTTTTAAATCGGTGTATATGCTACACATTTTTACAGTTTAAAAATGTAAGAACTGCTTTGGGCCTACAACAAATAGGAGTTATTCATTTCCATATGATTTTCTGTCAAGGCCACAGGGAGCCACTGGAGAGGGGCTTAAGAGCCGCAGGTTGCCAACCACTGTGCTAGACTGTAAGCAGCACAGATCCGAATGAAAGCTATGAAAATAGTGGACACAGTATTGAAAAATTGCAAGTATATAGAGCGAGAGTGAATCTTGGATTGGCTTCACTTTTACTTTTATTGCCGATATTGTTTAGAAACAGCTGATTATTCCTGCATAGCATACCTTTCACGTCAAGGCTGTTTTTCCATCGACAGTGAAGAGAGTTTTTCTAATCATGGAGCTCAGACAAGAATTCAGCACATTCAACTGCTCCACAATATGACTGTCTGATCATGTCAGGGGAAAAAATAAGCACAAGTGGTGATGTGCTGCACTGAAGCCATTCAATATGAGCTCTGGTGAGATATTTAACTTTAAAGTACGAGTCCATCAGAACAGATAATTTCTAATGGGCAGATGCAGCAATCAAGCAAATTATAAAGACATTATGTTTTTGATGTGTCAGGACTTTTCTAAGACTGCAGACATCTAAGTGTTGCAGAGTAATTAATTACTAATGGGTAACACAATAGGAAGACATGTAAGTGCTGTCCACTGCTGCAATGACTGAGATGCTGACATGAGTGTATCTAGTAACCCTTTGACTCAAGCCATGTGAATTATCTGGTGATCGACATTAACGTATATGTAAAACCAGAAGTCTTTCAGATCATTATGGATAGAGAAAGTCGGAGACTGAGTTTGCATATAAAGTGGCTGTTGGATCAAACTCCAGATGCTTTTCACACAACAAATGATACCACATAAACTGAATACGAGGAAGGATATCGAGACTCTCAGGAGTCCCTGTTGGAGGCTGAGATAATAAATTGAAATAAAGCATGTCAAGTTCAAATACTTCAGTCTAAAGATTGTTTTTTGCACAAAAGGTTTTGCAGACCAAACAGTTCAGGGGACTCCCTGAGAGGAACTGTCCACTGGGTAGTAGAGTCGCAATGATTAATTTGTCAATCAATTAGCAGTCAACTATTAAATTAATTGCCAACTCTGGCAAAAAAGTGAAACTTCTCTGATTCCAGCCTCTTAATTGTGAATATTTTCTAGTTACTTTACTCCTCTCTGACTCAATATCTTCAGATGTGGACAAAAAACAATTTTTATGGCATTTTACAATTCAAACAACTAACTGATTTATCGAGATAACAGTGGATGGATTTATCAGCAGTGAAAATAATCTTTGGTTGCAGCCCTACTGGGAAGCCCTAGTCAGCCCTAGTCAAAATTGCGAGCTATATTCCCCATTGCATATTGTATTGTATTGTATCGCATCGTATCGTATTGTATACCTGATCATATTGTATTGTACTGGATGGTATTATTATATTATTTATGCTAACTGAAGCCTGGACTTCACTGTCAGTCCATCTGCCCTCTTTTTCTACCATTCTTTTCCATTACCAGTTGTTGTTTGTATTTTTTGTTGTTTGTTTACACAGTTGAAAGGTTTTTAAAAATGGCTGCCGGTGCTGCTTTGGCTCATGTGTTCAACCACGCACTGTACACTTGTGTTACGAAAGCGCCTTTCACACATGCACTGCGGACCTGAAATTATCTGGACATTGCCAGAGGAAGCTGTACGTTGGAACGCACATTTCCAAATCATTTGAGTCATACAATCATATTTTACCCTGCCAGATACCGAGTATATAATCCATGTAATGTCTGATTGAGCAGATAGAGCAGGTCATTGTCCCGAGAATTCTTTGTGAGTGAGTAGATGTGTGGATGACATTTCCATTGTGCAACTTGTGCGAAACAAGAAGAAAAGAAACATTCGTGGGTGAAGAAGAGGCGGCAACGAAAATGTCTAACTGGAGAGATTTGGGAAATTCTGTTGGTAAAGACTGAAGCCAAAATGGTCAGACAAGTTAAAGGAGCAGTAACAGAGTGTACTCTTGGGACCAAATCATGAACCGACTATGCAGCCACGGTGTATTCCACGTCACGTCCTGTCGCCTGCACTCTCTACCCAGGCACCTCCCCTTGCCTAAACCAAACAGAGTATTTCCAGCACGTGAGAATGCTTCACACAGAGACCGTCTCCTGTTGTGTCAAAGGGAAGCTCAAGATGTCTCAGAGGTCCCAGTTCAACTTGTGTTCCTCTTTTGCTGGTTGAGTACTTTCTCTGAAATGGGAGCTAACAAAAAGTCCCACAAAACGGCGTTTAAAGAACTACTGTTGCTCCTAGTTCTTGGGGTGCGGACACAATGAAAAGGTGACATTCTTTCAACAATGAAAAAGTTCATCTGGTCCAAAAAGACCTGACGTGTAAAATGTTTGCAGTTACGCCTTTTGGCCAATTTAGACTTGTGAAACCTCACCATGTCTACTTTGCTGCACTTTTAAAGATCCTTGTAGAGTTCAGTATACAGCTGACTAACAACCAGACTATTTTTGGATTTAGCTAATGGTCAATCACAGCATGATACTCCACAATGGTGACAGATTTCTGACTACTCAGCACAATAGCTGTTCCACGAAAGAATGGATGTGGAGGACAGAATTGACAGATCCAACACTGAGAAAATTACACTCTCCCATTTTCAGTTCTGTTCTGATTTTAATGAACGAGGCAGCTAAATGATCTTTGTGAAAGAACTATGGTTTCCTTGTAGTTCCCTTCCTTGTGCCCTTAGTTTTTGCCTCCCATGTGACTGTGGCTCGCCAGTAAAATAAAGACGGGCCATCACTGCGGCCCATATAAGTATTAAATGATCAGAGATGATCACCACACAAAGAAATGTTTCACATACCTGCGATTTTCCTTCTTTTATTTCTCCAGTCTATGGCCTCACCAGCCTTATTCCTCCCTGTGCACCCCTTACCACTGTCCTCCTACTTTTACGATCCATACATCTTGGGTGGTGCTTCCCGCTGTCACCTGTCGCCATGGCAACGGTTGCAGTGGGATGTCATTGGTCACTTTGTAATATCCCAAGGGAGGCAAAGGCAAAGAAGGTGGACAAAATGAGGGAGGGTTGGGTGGAGTGATGGGCTGAGATCAGGGTGATGTGTCAAGACGGTGATAGGAGCTGATGAATGAACGCAATATGAGAGACAGAGGGAATGAGAGGGAGATCTGCTCATCCTTTGTGTGCAAGCACAAAGGGGGGTGAGGGACAGCACGTGCCGGCGGAGAGCAGAGGGCCTCCGCTGGTGCGGCTCAATGCACTCGGGACAATATGTCCGAGTAGAGGCTCTAATGAATCCTAATGGAGCATTTACTCACTCACACTGCCACACAATATAGCGAGAACCCCTCTGTATGGAGCAGGTCAAGGGCCTTTTACTTGGAGGGCTTGGTAGACCCTTGATGCACTGTCTGCTACGATTTGACACACACACACACACACACACACACACACACACACACACACACACACACACACACACACACAGCCACATAAAAGCAACCAGTGATTCAGAGAATCTTTGGCAAATTATAGAAAAAGAGGTGATAAAAAAATAGCAAACAGAGCAGCAACTACACATAAAAAACAACAACTAATATCCAGCAGCGATGCAATTTTGTTTAGCCCCAGTTTGCCATCACAGTGGCTGGTTCTTTGAAACTGGAAAATCACAAGCAGAGGGAAGCACCAGAGAGAGCAAGTAAACCAGCGAGGGAGCTGGTTGGATTTGAAGTGAAATGGCCTCAGCCTTCTGAAACAAGACAGATCTCATCATTAAGTGATGTAAAATTCATGGTTTGAAAAGTTAGACTGTTTTTTTCCCGGAATCCTCATAACACAGAATCCAACACAAGGCCTGGATTAAGAGTCTGGTTGTAACCAAGGGCTCACATACCGAGTGCAAGGTTTCTGCAGCTTTCATTAAATATAATATGAAGGAATACTTGACTTGAGAAATTATCATTTGTATGTCTTTTACTCGTCCTGTGTTGTGTTCAATTTGTGAAGAAAACAAGATTCATTTAAACTTTTTTCGTACACGTCTCCGTGGTGAGCGAAGAATCCAAAAATGTTGTCAATTGTTGATGAACTAGAGTAAAAAAAGGAGGCCATGTTGAACAACGGCAAAACATCCTTTTACAAGCTCTTTCACAACTTAATCCAAGTCTCATTTATGTAGTCCTGAGCAGGTACGTGTTTGAGCTCTGCTCAGTCAAATGCACACATTTGCACAGGTGCAGTACTCCTATGCATAAGTGCTTTAAATAGGTAGGTTTTAACAAAAGTGCACTTGTTTTGGAAGAACTGAACACTCACCTGGATAAATGAGACTTGGATTACACTGCACAAATTGTTTTAGAGTTTGTAAACAAATGATGAGGATTTGCTGTTGTTAAACGTGGACCCCATTTACTTTACTTCATCAAGAATTTTCAACAACTTAATTGCTGCAAAACACCAATGTGTGCATCAAGAGACTATTATTATATAGTTATTTAGCAACGCACTCGGTCAAAGGAAGTTACTATAGGACTTTAAGTAAAGCTTTATAATAAGATAAATTCCCAATAATGTGCTTTTGTTTCCCTAAAACCCTTCCTCAAAGTATGGTTGCATTCTCTAAGTCAAATTAGCCTGAACATTCTGTCCTTTTTCCGGAGATTCTGGGAACTCGCACACTACAACTGTGGATTTGGTCTGTTCCTACACTGAACAGCTGCAAACATAAAAACACAGACATCTAATCAGGGAAGCTGGCAGAGTCACAGCAGCCAATGGCAGAGGGAGCAGAGATCAAACTGGCAAAGCTTCCCAGCAGCTGGTTTAAATCAGTAATGCAGATATTCAGTGCAGGACAGCTACCGCAGCTCATTTTCCAAAGAAAACAAGGCAGGAGCACAAAAAAAAGAAATGTACGTTGTCACAGTCGAAACTTATCAAGGAGATTTCTGTTTCCTTCAGCTGGTAAAAGACTTTTCCTTCAGCGACTGCAGAGGCTCAACAGGAAAAATAAGATGTGTGGCTCATCGTTTTTGTTATTCTAATGAGGCAGCTATAAATTTTTAAATGCTATTTGTGCTTTCATTTTTCTCTCTCATTAGCACACAGGGCTATAATTTTAATCTTCATTCACTTTAAAAACAGAACAAAAAGCCACACACTTTTAATCACACATTTTGAGATTAAAAAAAAAAGTGCTGATGTCGTGCTGTGGCGCTGACTGAATCAGATGCCCTTGGGAAGTTAGAAAAGACAGGTTTTTGAACTCATTGATAAAAACCTGACAGGATGATGGCCTAATGCTTAAACTCTTCCTATGAACTTGACACTTGTTTAAGTCAAAAGACAGTTTGTACATAGTAGCTGATTTTGAGCTCACCTCAGTCTTGGTTCAGATTTTTGGAAGTGGGATTATATTGGGTACTTTTCATAGTCGGTGTATCACATATAGTAGATCATTGCTTGCATGTCCCCAGTTTGGAGAAGCAGCAGCAGTGCTGACACTGAAGCTAAGCAATGTACTGCTGTGGACCCAAAAAAATCTATTGCAGTTTGCAGTGTACGCTATATTAAGGGTAGGGTTGAGTACTTGGATTAAATGAGTATCCAGTACAGATAACATACTTTATACGGATACGAGTACTGTATGAGTAAAATGTGTCAATATCTGTACTCCTGATGAGGGGAAATCCTCATGTCCTCCATCTCCTGTGTTCAATGTCCTACTCTTTTGATCCAAGAATGACCTGACGTTCTATTCTGACATTGTTGTATGTAAATATTTTTCTAATAAATAATAAATATAATAAATATAGCAAATTCTGATCAAACCATATCTAATTCAGGCTTAAAATAACAACTTCCAATTAGGTCCCACCCACATTCAATTCAACCTTCACCCACTTTCGATCTAAACTCCGCCCATTTCCAGTACAGATAAATTTAGTTGGTTAAACAGATACAGACACACATGGTGTACTTGCTCGTCCCTAATTCAGGGTATATTTACTGCTTTACCTTTCTGTCAGACAGCTTGTTTCAATGGGGAAGCCGCTACTCATTAAGTGTACCAGACTCCATTGACAAAAACAGTAATTTTAGCTCAATGAACACAGGACTGCCTTTATCAGTGAGCTTGTTTTTGTTATTGTGTGACTTTAGTGTATCTGACCTAACCCTTTCAAATGTTTAAGTCACAAAATAACACAAACTAACTAACTGACTGAGGTAGTGGCAAACCAGCAGCTCCTGCGTTCAGCAATGTTAAATAGCTATTTTTCTCAATGGAGTCTGGCTTTGAAGAGAGAGCTTCAACAGCTTCAGTTACCCATTGGAAATCGCTGTCTGTGTCAAGGTAAAGCAGTGAAAATATTCAAAATATAGCATACGCTTAAACTGATATTGATGTTTTTAGGTCACTAAAATACTTTTTGTTACTGACCCCTCCATAGCAGTACATTGCTTAACTTCCATGACAGTCTCCAGCCTGCTTCTCCAAACTGGGCGCTGACTTACATCTACTGTATGTAATACACTGACTATGGATAAGCACCTCATACAAACCCACTTCAAAAAATCCTAACAATCCCTTTAATACCTTGCTGCTTTTGGTGGGAACAGACTGTCGGATTTGACAGGAGAGGAGAGCTGGCGCCTCTGCAAAGCAAGAGGTCCCCTGTGCACATGTGCAGAGCGAAATAACATGCACAAACACACTGAACATGTTGAAACTCTGAAAGCATACAAGTTTGGAAGAAGTTCTTCTTGAAGATCTGTGCAAACAGTCATCCAATATCACTCAAATCAAACGCTTACATTTGAGACTTCAACATCCTCGTTACCCCCCCTCCCTACCCATCACAGCAGATCACGTTGGCAGAACATATCGTGGCATGTGCCAGTGCGTCTTCCTGCCAATTAAAATTCTGTACCAGCCGGCACCCCTTCAGCGATGAGATGACACCTTGCAGGCCCTCACCAGCGAGGTGCTATAAAAACACACACACACAGACCTCTTGTTGTCGGGCTAAAAATACACCTGCAGCACTAGTGCTGTCAGGTTGAGCTCAGACAGCTATGCTAACTAGGTTTGCCGGTAGTCGGAAACTTTACAGGGTGCTTGTGGCAAGGGATATGGGTACATAATAAACTTATTTCTCCACCTCAATAACTCTGAATTTTCAGCTGTGCTGTATATCTCATCTGACACGCTGTCGAACTTGCGCATAAACAAAGGCTGTTCTGTGTAGTGTTGTAAGCTTTTTCCGTGCTGAATACTTCCTCTCCCTTCACTACCTGTGCTCTGTAGTTTGGACCCTTGTGTCAGTCCATGGCCATTTTTCATGTACATGTTAGACAGCAAGAGGTCCCAATCAAGCAGAGGTGTGAAGCAAGGCAGTCATTTAGCACTGCGCCCTGCCTCTCCTCCTGACACAGCCAGCACTGATCAAAGTGAGCATCCTGGCATGCTGGCACTCAGATGGTACAAAGGTACTCAGATGGCATGGATCCATTGGCAGGCCGGCTTTCTGGGCTGTTAAAATGTTGCCAGGCAGCTGTAAACAAGTTTCAGGTGTTGCTTCAGACAACAAGAAAACAAAACCAAATCCAAAACCAAAAGCAAAATCAGAGTCCCCGGCTGCTTTTGGCATGAGATGTTCTTTTCTCTACTATCTTTATTTTAATTATATGAACAACGCCCTGTTTACACCTGGTATTAAAATGCATCCTGGGTGATAGGATCACAAGTGAGCAGCTCCAAGTACGGGTGTGAATGCACCCAGTGCGTCTTGGGATTCGATGGCTCAGACCACATTCAGAGGTGGTCTGGCCACATTCTTGCAACAGTGTGTACGCTCATGTGATATCCTCTGCGTAAGAAGATGTACCTACTCATTTGCGCTATACTATGCACAATATATTATAAGTGCGTCAAACATTTTAGGTAATTTGGTTTGCCTTGAACACACCAAGGAATAGAGCCCATCTGTATTTCTTTGTTTTTCTTCAAAGGAATCTTCTTCTTTTAATTTGCACTTAGTGTATTGCTCAGCTCAGCGCTCTCTCTAGCCCCTTTTACAATTCGTCTTCAAAGTCGACAGTACGGGCTGTTATGCTGCCTCACCACTCTGTGTAAAAGTTACAATTGCGTAATGGGGGGACAGAGTTGTCTCGCTTTTAAGCTGACTGCAGAGGTAGTAACAACGTCGAAATGACCTCTGTGTAAACGGGACAGCCAGCAGGATGGGACCATTGGACGAGACAGGTGTGACATTTTGATGACATGTTACGAAAGCCACCCACCACAGGAGATTTTAAAAGCAGCTAATAGCAGTTAGCAGCTAACTCAAAGAAGAAGAACAGCGGTCTAAAATGTCCACAAATTTGGAAAACAATGGGGTTCGGGAGCTCCTTACCCTCCGAGCAGAGGACAGAGACTCCACTGTCTCATCATCTTCCTCTATAGCTCCAGTATATTATATTTAACATATATTTTTTTCTAATAGAATAAATTAGTCAAAAGTCTTATTGTTGATTACCAGTTATTTATCAACATCCCTACTAAAGACACATGTGGAGACATATTCTAATGCCAGGTGTGAAAGGGCACTTGTTTGGTATCATCCTAGAAGCATGCTAATACCAGGTGTAAGCAGGGTCAGTGGAGCCAAACTGTGCTCATATGTAGTACAACTTTATTGTCATTTCAGTGCTCTTTATCCATGGAATCAAACAGCTATAGAAATGTCTGTATTTGTGCAGCCATGAAATACACTGTAGTTGTCTTTTTTCCTACAGATCTTTGGAGAAGAAGAGAATCTAAGCCTCCCATTCATCTAATATTCTTCTATGTTCATGAAAAGAAATCCCTGTGACTCAACAGTGGCTGCCTGTCCACTATACTTTACATTCAGCGCATGATCGATGACGAACCATATACAGAGCGAGTCGTTGGACACAGCCTACATTGTATTTTGTTACAAAGGGCTAAGATTGCTTTAGACATTCATTTAGCAAACACGCTTTATCCCACTGTAGACGTCCACGACTAAATATTCATGGACGTCTGTGTGCCAACATCAATGAGTGGAGTGTCTGATGAACAAACAGGCTCAAAGAAGTTTATCTGCTGAGTGCAACAAAAACCCACTGGTATGAATAATGAAAGACGGCTGCTCAATAATAAATGTCTGCATGCTCGTGCTGTGCAGCTGTGCTTGTTTGGCCTGTGAGGTAAATTTCATTATACCAACTCCCTCGCTGTTCACACAGACGTGAAGGACATGCACACAAACTAACCACTGCAGCAACCCGTCAGCCCGAGCCGAAAAAACACTATCAGACATAAAAAAAACCACACCAAAAAGTGAGCTTACAATGCATACTCACAAGCCCAAGACACAGGAGTGCTACTCCAGCCAGCCAGGAAGCTTGTTAGACGGGCAAAACACTTAGATAAAGTGGACAAGCCTGCCAAATAAAACTTGCACCGTCCCATTCATCTTGTAGTAAATAGAAATTGCAGGGGTGTTGTCCCTCTGGAATACACATCTGTGCTTTGTCATAGACGACGGACCCAGTCTCTCGAGCTAAATCATACCACATGTGCACGACTTTATGTACTTTCTTCTCTGCATGAAAATGAAGAGTCTCAAAAGGACCTCTGGCTTCGGTTGCATGTCAAAAAAAGTTTCCAAGCTCCTGTGCAAAGATGGAGGTGGTCCAGACTTTTAGGGGGGAAAAGTACACCAGAGGGAGAGAGAGACAAAGAGAGAAAAGCAGCTTGAGGCACATTCAAAAAAGACGAAAAGCAGCGTGGGTGGCGTCGGGGGAAAGGGAGAGATCTTCTTCTTCTCTCAATGCTAGAGTCCACACCAGGGGCTCTGTGTTTCGGGGCAGACACCCAGGATAAAATACTCATTCTATTGGGGAGTAGAAGCTGATACCTCATTGATTCTGCAATTTTTACAGTATATTGCAATACAGAATTGTGATTCAGTACTGTACACTGTACTGTGATGTACCAATTCACATTCATCTGACTGCTGTAAATGTCCCAGAGGGCAACTTGTCAAAAGCGATTACACGTTGAGTGTTAAGATACGGCGTCCTGCTTTCCCACATCCCAAGCACTCACCTTTTCATTTCTGTCATTTCATCACGCCTCTATCAATCGACCTAGTTCTGGTTGGAAGGTTGCAGATTCAGCACACTGTGGATGAATTGTTCTTCTATTAATTTTCCTTTGATCTACATCTAAGAATACGTCATGGTAAGAGAATGAGGAGACGAGGAGGTTGTTTGAAAGTGTGGTGATATAGCTCGGAGGCATAGTGTATTTCAGTCTCTCATGCTCCGCTGCCTCTTGGAAAAAAGGAAATGTGTAAACACAGAAGAGAAAAGTGTTTTACTTCAGGAGGTGCTGACCCAACCCAATCGCCAGAATAAATGTTGGTACTGCACATTTTTGCCAAACGTACACGTTACATTTGAACATTTCATATGTTGCCAATATGTTAAAATGCAACTTTTCTTTACATTTCAATTATCAGTTATATGTTGTGGTAATGCTGTGGATAATGCATGGTTAGGTTTAGACACAAAACCACTTGGTTAGGGTTAGGAAAAGATGGGAATTAACAGACGTCACCTAAAGAATACCCAGTTGTTGTCACCACAAAAACCGCTAGAAGAAGAAGTGTATAATGCTTGATTTATACTTCTGCATCGCATTGACGCTGTTCCTATGGCGTAATTTCTGGGTCAACGTAGCCTACACCTTAGCCTGCTGTGCACCTCCTCAGAAATGTAACTACATGTCAAGCTTTTATTTACATTTATTTCACAGATAATAAACAATAAATTGTGAGGACAATAAAGCATCCACAAAAATAGCATTTTAAGTGTTTTGTGTGATTTATCCTGGCTTCATATGAGCAGAGGAAATCTCTGCTATTCGCTAGGCTAATTTATACAATGTAAAATGCCATAGGCTTGTGCTAATAACGTTAGCATGTTGTTATTTTTTTGGAAAATGTGTTTAATATAAGACAGTTGTTTTGTAATCTGTAATGGAGCCGAATTTTGTTAAATGTTGCTGTTGTCCCTGCTTCATATGAGTAGAGGAAAACTCTGCGAGCCACTAGGCTAATTAATACAATGTAAAATGCCATAGGCTGGTGCTAAAAAAATATTAGTATGTTGTATTTGTGGGGAAAATGTGTCCAGATAAAGACAAGTGTTTGTCTGTGAATGCTGTGAGTTATAGAGCTCATAAGTTGCGTGTTTCCGTTTCTGGTACGTGGGACCTTAAAAATCGATTTCTCATTCTCAATTTTTAATATATTTTTTTTGTGCAAAGAAGGCTACAATTTAGCGGGAAGAAGTTTGATACTGATACTGTTAGAATGGTGACATTCGGGTACGAAACACACCGCCATCTTGATCTGATGGCTCCGTAGATCGTGGCAGAAGATGCAGCAGCAGCACTGTGAGTTGAGAAGTGGAGGGAAAGTGTGATGACGTGACGTCACATAGGCGACATGTAGTCTTTCTCATTACGTTGTTTCCATAGACTTTAACTGAAAATTGTACAATAAACTGTCAAACTCTTAACATGAAAAAATATTCTTTAGACCCACACAAAACATTTGTGTAATCCAAGGCATTTAATGAATAGGACCAGAAAATAATAATTTTCTCTCCATTGACTCCTAGTCATATTTTACAAGCCTAGAGGTCCGATGGAAGTCTACCGGAAGGGCTGTGACTTACGAGCTCGATAGTGAAGTTGATTTGTGTACTTGTGTTTGAAACTGTCGATATCAAGCCATGTTTAATGTGTGTTTAATGTGTTTTGAATCAACTCAGCTTTACAGCACTTCACAGAGACCTCCACCACTGACTAGTGTTTTGGAGGTGTAACTGCAGAGTGACACAGACACACCACAGCACAAGTATAAATGCTCTCAATGGCTTAGGCCATGTGTGTAGGCTCTGCATAGAGCTGACGCACAGGTATAAATTCACCTTACATTGTCTGAACATGGTTCTTAACATGGCTGAGTTGTCTAGCAGCTAAACAGTGCTAAACAACAGCAGCAGTGTTGACAGCGGTCACAATGTCAGCCATGGGGGAATCAGAGGGTGGACGATACACTTCCCCGACGATGCTTTCCTGATATCAGCAGTAACTGCTGCAGTGCAAAGCAGCAGTGATGAGCTAACCAGTGGAAAACAGCCCTGCACTAACATGCTAACCACAACAAATCACAGAGAAGCTTGAATTACAACACACAAATCCAGTAAAACGTCATTCTCTGCTCAGGTCGTCATTACTCCTCTAAAGCTTTACACAGCAAATAGTGGTTTACTGCTGTATTAATGCTCTTAATGTTGTATACAGAACTTCTTTTAGATAAACTCAATTTGGTTTAGAAAATTAAAGCAGCATTTATAACATTACCTGCAGTAAATGGTGTTTTCATTTTCTCAACCAGTGCCTTGAGACAAAAAAAGGTCAATTAAAATGATTCAGCCTCTATAAATATTAAAATGCTGTCAACATGACAACCAAAGATGGTATTTACCAACTCAGTGCTTTATAAACCATGTAACATCACTTTTTGTAATGATTTGTCTCTTATTTTGAAATCAATTTTTACATGCTGAAACTATTAAACTAAAATCTAGGCAGGACACACACCACCAGCACTGTGAAAGCCACCCCGTTTTCCAAAAAACACTGCTGATAGAACAGGGTCAATTACACCCCAACAACAGATTAAACAACCCGTTCACAACCATTCAGTGAACTGAGTGGAAGTTGGCAGCAGCTGAGAGGTGGATATGTGAGGAAGAGAGACAAGAGGGGAAGCAGGGAGGATTTGTGGGATAAATTAGAGTGATCACACAGTGCCCAGGGCAGCTGTGCAAACCTCTCATAGGCTGTCTCTTGAGTTTGTGGGCAATGTCACAGCCTGTGTCTGTGCATGAGAGATGATTCTGGGAACAAAGTGCTGGCAGACCAGGGTGGCAGTGGTTAGTGAAGGTGCCCTTGCTGTGAGGAGGCCTAAGGCGGTGCCAGTGGGTACAGAGTAGCAGGACTGACCACTGGGAGGACACCGAGTTCTGGTTTGATTCAACTCTTAATTGATTCCACTACACTGTCTGCAATCAGAGCCTCTTGTGATGAGAAAAACCATGGCAAGTTAAGTTTAATGCACACACAAGAAAGCATATCATGAGTTGTATTCTTGATCAGTCTCGCAACCCATCATATCAGTCTGACGACGATAAGCCTCTGGGAGCAACAGCCAATATTTTGAAACATCTGGTATGGCCAGTGGATATCCAGGCCAAGACTTCCTATTCTCCGATCATTTTGGCTGATATCGATAAATACCTCCATATAAATGGAGATGAATGAAAAAAAAAGTAATATCGAGTATTTAGAGATTGCATTTCGACCAATGCCTTTGCCTTTCCACATGGCAGAATGTTGACCACTTGTGTTCGAATTTTGTCACCGCCTATGTCACTTATGCTGTCACCAAAATTCAACATGTCTCCTTCCATAGGGCAGAAAGATGGACATTCACACAATACTTATAGAGCGTTGACATGCTGTCACCAAAACAACCCTTACATCCTGCACTGATGATGTAGTCCTTGTCGGAGGCGCATTAGGACACTAGCATTTACACAACAAAAAATATGTGGTCAAATGCATCCCAGACCACCTCGGCAAGTGGTTTTAATGATCAGGGGCTGTATTCACAAAGCTTCCTCGTACTAAGAGTTGCTCCTTGTGAAGAAATTCTAAGAAAATTCTTAGAATTGTGACATTTTCTTAGTAATTCCCCTTGAAGTTCAGACTAGGTCCTTGCAAAAATTAAAGTTATTCACAGAACATCTCAGACCTTAAAAGAGCTCCTAAGGTGAAACACTGTCAGAAGTAGGGAGGAGGACTTTTAAGAGGCTTAAGAGTTTCTTAAGTAGAAGAGAAAATGCTGGAAACACAAAGAGGTCGGAGAAATATTCTCCACTGGATGACAGTGACTAAATAAAATGCTACAGATTAGATTGTGCAGGGATAATATGTGTGGCTGATGTCACTAGGGATACGCACACATTTTTCACCTAACGCTATAACGCCAGAAATAAATGATCACAACACTAAGATAGTTGGAAAAATACAACAGTGCAGCAGTGATGACTTGAGTCTGTCTCAACCTTCCATCAGCAGAGTGATCACACTAATAATGACAACACTTTCACAGTCAGCAGTTCATTTCATTTCCACTGGGTGTCCACACCTTGTCGGTGTGTCTGTGACAACCAATCACATCTGTTAAAAGATTGCATCATACCTAGCAATGGGGTCAGCCATACCCCCTCACTAAGGTAAAAATCTCTGTCCCTTCCTTGCTCAGAGTTGCTCTGAGAACTTTCCAAAATCACTCCTAAGCCAGGACTCCTTGATGAAAATATTTAGGGTAACTCATGAGCTGTCTGGTAGTATTCTCAGAATGATTGTGACTAACCCCAGATCACAATCCAGCTATTCATTTAACAGGTCTGCAAAAATATATTTCTATAAATCAAAAAACATCATTGTCTATTTCCCCAACACCCACACACTTTGGCACACACACTGACAGCATGGTGGTGCCACAGTAGGCAAACAGGCAGCAGTTGGTCACTATCCTCAGGCCCTTTATTCCATCTATAGAAACAGTATGCTCATTAAGGGTCAAAAGGTCAGCTGCAGGCGTCACGTGACCTGTGTCTCATGTGACATCTCCTCCACCCCAGCGTGCACCCACACATATTCCTGACAGCTATGCTTGGAAATGCCACCGCTAGGCAAAATGGTGGGTGCACATTTTCTGCATACAAATAGAAAGTGAGCCGGGGGGTGAGGAGGAAAGAATGAATCTCTGCGGAGGGAAGGGGGGACTGAAGAAGACAAAATGTGGTCCAACAGGCTTGTATTAACATCACTGCAGAAGATTGACTCAATTAAGGCCTCGACCATCCACTTACTCTGCCATTATATTGAAAAATGATAAAGACACTGATTCGCAGTGCCTGCCGGGCAGTTTTTACAAGGGGCGAGATGAGATTTTTAGATTGAGGCGAACGTTAGTAAAGGTGTCTGCATGATTCAAACCGCTGTATTTAGATGGGGGATACTGTGTGTGTGTGTGTGTGTGTGTGTGTGTGTGTGTGTCCACAGGACCACAATCGAGACAAGAGACACAATACGTTCCTCCATCCACACAGCTGACACGCACACACAGATATAGATCGGATCATTAGATCAAGCCCAATGCAGTGTCTGGTCTCTGGTGAAGGCGATATGGGTGACAATGGGACCAAGGGGATGGAGACAAAAGCACCTCTCGGTCCCTTTTCTCCCTCTTGCGTTTGGCATTGTGAGGCTCTCTGCTCGTCTCCAATCGACACATCTTGAAAAGGGAAGCAACTCCAATTCTTCCTGCAGGTACAAAGCCGCTCGCTCCCCTATTCTCTCCCCTTGGTTGCCTCTATTTTTTCGTCTTATCAGTGGGCATATTTCAAGCCCCTGGCCCGCTCTTCAGCATGAAGTGAGGCAGCTGTGTGTGTGTGTGTGTGTGTGTGTGTGTGTGTGTGTGTGTGTGTGTGTGTGTGTGAGCATAAGAGACAAAATCCACAGCAACTGTTATCACTGCTCCCACACGATTCCTTGTTATCTTTCCTGGTCAGTCAGACTTTGGCTCGTCTGTCATCTCCCTCATCACTGCACCCCTGAGACTGTGTGTGTGCGTGTTTGAGTGTGTGCGCGGATATCTGAGTCATCGTGCCCTTGTCAGTCACAGTCACCGTTGCATCGCTCCGCAACCGAGAGCTCTCGCAGTCCTGTTGCAATTAGATAAACACCTACTCAGCTTGCTCACAGTCCACCTCTTCCCGTTCTGCACACAGGAGAGTCCTTCATCTTACAAGTACTTAAGTAGCTCCAGATACTGATCAGATGTAGATACTAAATGGTTTCCCTATGTATGATTCAGCACTCAAGTCTGTAATTAATTTGGCAACACTCTTCACTAAAAGTTCTCCAAACTCCAGGAAACTTTTGAGTAATTTTTGACCCTGATCGAAGGCTGCAAAAACACGTGCTAGCCTGTTTTCTATAACCCTTCAGTGAGCCGTTTGAGGGATTTGCATGCAAGAAGAGGTTGGACGCTGGGCACTACTTTTTTTATAAGATTTTTTGGGGGGCATTTTTAGCCTTTACTTGATAGGACAGACAAGTGTTAAGGGGGGGGAGAGAGGGGGAGTGACATGTAGCAAAGGGCCACAGGCTGGAGTCGAACCCAGGCTGCTGCGGCAAAAGCCTTGTACATGGGGCGCCTGCTCTACCTCTAAGCCACCGATGCCCCAACTGGGCACTACTTTTGTGCCTTTTTTCTGACAGCTTTTAAGAGCGTGGCGGCACAGGTTGCTAAGATACCTTAACAAGCACTGTATCACAGCCTGTTTAACTGAAACCCTGAGTGCAGAGCTGATTTTCTTCCAGGTGCTGTTTATAAGTGTGTAGGCCTATCGTCCGTGGGACAGATAAAAGCTCAGGCAGCCCTGCACCACAATGATCACCTTTTCCGTATTTTCCACAGACTGATATTTACAGAAGAAGGGAAAGATAGCTGTTGGCTGTGATTGGTTGTTCTTTGTCACAAGACATGGGGTGAGCACTGCTGTGTTCAAAAAGTTGAGCTTGGTTTATATCAGGGTGCAGCCGTCGCACCCTGAACAATAGGCTCTTGGGAACATGTGTGCACAGCACCATGGAGGCCCTGGCGCCTGCCACATGTCTACAATGAAAACAGTGAATTTGAGGGTGCAAAAAACGCAGCATGTGTACATTCCCTTAGAGGGGCCCTCTATTGTGACAACCAAAAGGAGCACCTGTGTAATAATCATGATGTTTAATCAGCATCTTGTTTATCATTTTGGCATTTTGGATACGACAGTAAAGATAGAGGCAGACAGGAAACAGGGAGGGAGAGATGACTTGCAACACAGATTCCCAGCTGGAGTTGAACAGAGGACACTGTGCATATTGCAGTATACGACTTAACCATTTGTCTTGCAGGAAGCCTCAGGAATCATTGTTTTACTTGGACATCCAGGCAAAATGTAGACACAGCAACATCATGATAAACCTGAAGCTTGACAGGTTTACAAAAGCGAGGTGAGAGAAAGAAACAGCTCACTGTTTAACTATTGAAGACAGCAATGAGGTCATTTACTCTACCACAATTAAGACACTGATTGTATTTCAATGACAATACGTAAACAGATCTTCAGTGTTTCCTATAATGTGGCTGTTAAACAACCTGGATGAAACAAATCTGCAAAGATTTCCTCTCTGTCTTTTCCCAATCCATGCTGCTTTTGGAAAATTTAATTTGAAGCTCTAGGCAACATCTGGCCTGGTGAAAAACTGCCTCACTCCTTCTGCTTCCTCTACTCCGCTGCAACGTTACCTTTCTTTGAACTCACTGTAGATCCGCATTACAAAATCTGGTCAAGCCCTGCACAGTGCTGATGCCAAACTAAAACATAATGTTAACCGCAAAACTGGCAGTCATCATTAGCCTCATTGGAAGCAGTCAGCAGCGAATGTGCAGCTCCAGCTTAAAGTAGGACATAGGAAGGAGAGGAATATGGTCTATAGACAGGTACGACACAGACAGTGGGGAAGGGGAGGGGGACAGAGGGAAAAAAGACAGAGACTGAAAGAATAAACACACTGGAAGGTTATAAAGAATAATGGTGGAGCGAGATTGATGGAAAAGGAGGAGGCTCTGCAGCAGCATAAGTCCCAGCAGCGAGGCCAGGCCTGTCTGTCAGCACCTATCTGTCCTCCTGAGGCTAAGCTACACAAACCAGGCTCCAGCCTCAAGTCGGCACTAACATTTATATAACCACACACAATAATGAAACGACCCCTGACCTTATCCTACACCGCTGGATGGAGCCGTGTGGGCTGCTGCTTTATGGTTTAGCTTGGGGATAATGTTTTTTCTCCAGGCAGCTCACGCCAAGCTCGATAAACTCCCAGCTATGATCTGGCGTTTAGCCAGCTACTGCTGATTAAGATACACATGCTGCAGAGTAGTTTGTTGCATACCCTTAATCGCATGTTGCTTTTATATGTATGTATATCTCCAGCTATAGTCTGCAGTTTGCAAAAGGATAGTGTTGGGATTAATCAAAATGCTCAAATCAGAAGCACATATTTTTCCTCTTACCTGTAGTGCTAGTTGTCATCTAGATTGTTTTGGTGTGAGCTATCGAGTGTTGGAGATATCGGCTGTAAAGACGTCAGCCTCCTCTAGCATATTTTTTGGAACTAGACGGAACTAAAATAAGCCCCCAAAAACAGCAGCAATGTCTCTTTCTAGAAATCTGCTAGCTCACCTAGAGCTAGCTCAGCTGAGGAGGATGCCAACAATGTTAACGTCTCGCACTGACTCGAGCATGAGCCTTTCGTCCATGAGTAGATGCACACTTCCTTCTGCGCAGGGATACAGTTGGCAGGTGTATTTCGTAAAAGAAAATCCTACATGAAACTGCTCACAACAAGGTCTGTGGATTATTTTACGTAAGCGGGCCATGAGTTCTGGAAAGAGACATTGCTGTTGAGTTTTTCAAATGTATCTTTTGTAGGGCTGCCCCCTATTAGTTTACCAAATGCTAGTCAACCAGAAAGATCATAAGTCGGCAAAATTTCATTGGTCGCTTGGTTGCAGAAACTTGAAACTCTATTTGGAGCTGCCCTTTGTCAAAATAAATCAAAACCTGTATGACTGGACCATGTGGGAATTTAATTTGAAAGGACAGACACAGGAAGTGGCCACGCTCAGCAGTCAGACAGGAGTCACGTTAATTTCCAGGGCCGACAGTGTCATTAACAGGCGGCTCGCTCAGTGTGTGACGTGCACTTGTAGATAAAATATAGGCCTATATTAATGAAGGTTCATTAGTACCGTTTTGTATTTCTCTGTAATGTAGCACAGTGTTGACAATGTTACTGATACTATTCTTTCTCACACCTTCAACTCAAACCATTGTGTTGCCCCGCAACAAAATATATAAGTCCATAATCCAATTGATATCGTAAACATTTAGTCGACTGATGGCCCTAAATGACGACTATTGGTTGACTAAGAAATGTCTTAGTCGGGGGCAGCCTTAATATTTTGGCGCTTTGAGCACCACAAGCTGAGTAACATGAAATTTCTAAGGACGATATCTCCAACACTCAGCAACTCACAAACAACAAGATTGATAAATGCCTCTAAAGGTAAAAGGAAAAATATGTATATCTGACTTTGGGGTGAACTGTTTCTTTAAATATTGGAGACAGCCCTGCTCCATCATCCCAAATACCCACACATGCCTTTTTCAAGTTGGTATTTCAGTTTGCTGAAGGATCCAAACGAGCCTTGAATAAAATTACCTGCCAAACGACAGCCTCCTTATTACTGCAGTCCATCTGCTGCTGTTCACTGGACTCATGCTGCACTACTTTCATGGCTCAGCGTGGTATGTGTGTATGGAGGTTTGTGTGTTTTATACACACTTCTGTGATGCCTCTACATAATTGATCATCAGTAAATGTTGATTTCTAGATTGTGTCATTGAATTTAAATACACACCTGCGGTGTGTAAATGGTGCAGTATGAAGGCTGGAAACTTTAAGCAGTTTAAATCCTACAAAATAAAGTGTCTTTTTATTTACCACCCTGTAGGCTGAGCCCTTTTCTCCTTTTTCAAATTCTATTTCAGAGTCTGTCCCTGGAGATGTCTGTATTATTCATCAAACAGGTGCACCGGCTACGCACCTGTCATCTGAGGTGCACCCTGCATGTAGTCAGCGAAGTGCACCTCTTTCCACTGATGGAAGGACTGTGCAAATAACAGGTAAAAGTGACTGTGTTTGTTGCTGTATTTACCAGGAACAAGCACTGGGGCTATGTAGAGGAGAACATAAGGCAGAGCAATCATAGCTCTTAAGGTCCTCAAGTAGCATCTATGTGTTGTATAGTATTTGAGGAAGTGTATTCAGCTGTACTCAGACGTAATTTGTAAATTTGCACATGCAGACAACAGCAAAGATGTCAGATCTTTTTGTTTCATATTGCTGCTGGCAATGGAATAATATTGAGAGACCAAGAAATGTGAAAGCAAATGCATAATGTGCTGAAGTGATACAGTTACACAGAAATGAAACTGCCAACCAGCCAGGTGCAACCAGATAAACCCAATCTACATTTCTCAGTTGTTAAGTATCAAATTTTAGTGTTTCACCACAATCTGTCATACAAATGGATATTATAATGACATGATAACTAGAAAAGCATTACATATTTTAGCTACAAGTACCTGCTAAAATCTGTGCCACAGCACTGAGCTTTGAGTGGTGCTCGTCCTTTGTGCATTTTAATCCCTGTTTCCACCAAACACTTTCGGTATGGTACCTTTGGAACCAAAAGTAACCCTTCAGACATGGTACCTAGACCCTAGTGTTTCCACTGCGAACAGTACTCTTAAATGTGGGCGGGGTTGTTGTCACTCACTGCTCCACTCATTACTAGACGTGTGTGTCATATAAAAACTAGTTAACGTTCCACCTTAAAAGTCACCGGCAGTCGGCCCAGTGAATTAAGTTGTTTTTTCTCAGACTCCAGCTGCTGCGAGAACCAGCAAAACATCCTTTCATTTTATAGATACAGTTTACTAATAAAACTCTCCACGGTATGAACAGTGGTTACATGAGCCTCAAAACCAGCCACAACTCAGCCCTGACCAGAGTGACCGTCCTCTACTGACCAATCAACAGACTGCAGTGTTCACAGCTCCACCTTTTAGTACCAGATCTGTGAGCTAGGTACCCCAACAGAGGGGGGACCAAAAATGGGGATGATACGGAACGGTCTCATTGGTACCATCCACAACCTCTCACAGTGGAAACTTTCAAGACTTTTCATGGCATTTTTAATGCCACTTGGAATGATGTTTAAGACCAACTTTACAATAGCTAAAACTGAAGAAAAAAACATGAGCTGATATAAGTAACTTGGAGTTAGGGACAATTTGGCCAAATGGTACATGGCAGAGAAAAGGGCAGAAAAGAACTGAGAAATACCTGGCATTTGTTAGCGGCTCTTCTTGGCGATTTTGTGTTTCTCACTTGGCATCTGGGACTCAACTGCCTGCCTTGATTTCCAGCTTTTTGAATAAAGTATGCATTGCCTCGTACTGGTTTCAGTCATGCTGCAAACTCCTAGTCAAATGGCCAATTTTTGTTTAATTTGCACTTCATGTTGTCCAGTTATGCAAGAGGCATTTGGTAAGTTATGAAAAAAAAGACCAATTATTCTGAGATTTTACAAGGCAATGTCAGAAAAACATGATTCATAAAATCCTACCTCCCATGTCTTTTCAGACTTTTAAAAGATTGATTTAAGACAATTTAATACCAGTTAAGGCCTAATTTTTAATTCATTAATTCAATGCCTTTTAAATCTTTTAAGGATCATGCCTTGGTTTATGAAAAAAGTGGAGTGGCTATGTCAAGAGGACCACAGTTCACATGTTCAGCTCATTTGCTCGCAACACAGTCCACAGCACACACTGACGCACCATTGCTCCAGATCAAGGACAAATGGACAGTACGTATGGACCCTGTCAGAGTTAAGAAATATGGCTGTTATCTACAGTCTGGTCTCAGTACCGACGTATACGAGTGCAAATTTAATAATATAACGTTATATAATGGGAGCCTCGGCACACTCCAAGCTGCGGGCATGTGTCTATAAATGAAAGACCGTTATGTAATGGACTGCTGCGTCTGTTTCCCATAGCTTGATATGAGAGATTGGCTTTGATTTCATCATCATATCACTGAAATTTTAACATCATTTAGATAGGCCTGAGAGTAGATAAGCACAAACAACTACCGCCCCCATGTCTTTACATTTCCTCTGGCAAACTACTGAATGGAGGAGGAAGACTTCAGCATGTAGTCTTTCACTGAACCACAACCTCCCTCCGCTGACTGTCTATCTTTAGCAGATGCTTCTTTCACCAGTAAGAATTTCCTAACCTCTACGTGACCTCTGCTCTGCAGCAGTGATTTGTCCTGGTGAACTGCCCGCATCGCTGCATGATGAGCATGGATGACAAAGATGAAGTGATTGCTGAGTAAGACTGTTTAGAGTGTGTTTTTTTTCCCTTGCTAGGGATTTAAATGAACCTGGCATTTCCTGCTAACCATCAAAAGACAAAAGGAAGGAGAGCTTGCCTCCACTTCCGATCTTCTGAAATAGAAGAGAGGCGTACACTCGCGGCTCCTGCTGGGCTTTTATCCAGCGCAAATCAGACGAGCCTTGTGCTCGGGCCTCATGCAAATCCAAAGTGGAGCCGGATCCTCGCTGTGAGCTGTAAATGAACAGCCAAATATTGGCTTCTAATTGAAGGCAGCAGTTGTCTGTGTGCACAGGCGCCCCTGCTGTGAAATTGTGGACAAACACACCGGGACACTAAGAGGCTACTTCCCCTCCTGCTCTTCATTTTTTCTCAGCACTTCCCTTTATAAGCTGTAGCCTTGCTTTTTTTGCTCCTCTTAAAAGACTATTTTTATAACATTTCTAGTATTTATAGACAGTTTATGGTTGGCGAACATGACAAAGAAGATAGGAGCAAAGTTGTTAACTGCAACAACAATCCTGAGCCAGATATAACCCAAAATAATTGTGTGGTACATTATGTGCCTGAAACAAAAGCCAACTGCATTTTTTATCTTCTGCTTCGTTCTTGTCTCTAATCCTTCACTGTCTTCCCCTCTCTACCTCTGCCTTGCTATTCCTTCCCTGTACTCCTACCCAGTGTGGGGACAGGAAGTGCGAAGAAAAATGAGTGCTTATGAAAATCCTAATGAAAATGCAGCGTGTCTGTAATTGAATACGGACGTCTGAGTCCTGACACGAGGGATTCAAGCCGCGGACTGGATAAACGTGCCTCGCCTCCCATTTCTCCAGCCTCCATCAATCATCGCACATCGCCGCGACGGCCAGTGCATCGGCCGTTCCAGCTCAATAAGAACCCATCAGTGAAAGAGGGGGAAGAGGGGATGGAACAGAGGAAGACAGAAACCAAGGGAGAAGAAAAGAGCACATTGATATTCAAAGACAGGGAGTGACAGGGAAAAAAGGGAGAAATACACGGTATGTAGTTTATCCCATCATGGTGAAGTTCACTGTTTTACTTAACTTTGCATATTCAAATCTAGTCAAACATGCAAACGCTGTGGGTTCAGCTGCGGAGATCGTTTTGATGTCAGTTGGCAGCATTTAAAGCTAGATCACGCACAGGGAAAAGATACACTGTCTGTGACCTAAAAGGGCAGGAACATTACTTTATTTTGTGGATAGTGTATTAAACACTTAGCGGCAAGCACACACACTCTCACACACACACTATAAGTGCTTGGGCCAACAGCTACTGAGGAGAACCCTGTATCCGATTCCCTCCTGGAGCAGACCATGGCTCCATTGTGCTGAGAAAGGTATCAGACTACGTATACCATCCAAACGTACACATGACACCTGGGGAGTGGCCTCACAGTCCATCCCATTGTGAAGCTCATTTTGGCTTTCAGCTGAGAGAATAAGTTGGGTCAGTTATAGGACACCGTGGTGCTCCCTTTCCCAAATAACTGGCTATTATTGACTGACGAGTTGTGAGGGCTTCTTTATTCAGACTGCAAGAAAACAGCAATGAGCCCATGAGAAGAGAGCAAGTGGCAACATGCAGGACTGGAAAATGAAGCCAATGCAGTAGTACCAATAATTGCAGTTTTTTCAAAAGGCAGCTGGCTCCAATAGCGAGTCAATCCCTATAGACCCTTGTGTTAAAATGCCCAACTAACAGTAGAAATACAACATGTTTACGACCTGGTACAAGAACTGTTTGGTCACTATAGCTAATTTCCAGGTAGTGACAACTATACAGAGGGTTGCATTTTTATATAACTCGCCCATTTCCATTTTGTTAAGGCTTAGAGTTATGCATGATTAAGGGCGTGGCCACTTTGAGTAACAGGTGGGTGCCGTCTGTTGACAAATTGCTGCTGCCGTGACAACACTGATTGGGTAACTCCTGATTCACAGAGTATAGGCAAAGCCATAGCTGTTGGTATTTCAGTATGTTTTAGGTTGATGAGCGTTAATTGCTTATTTCCCCATCCATGACAACCGTATAAGGGTTGAATTTTAATATTACTGATTCAATTAAATGTTATTAAGACTTAAAGTTATGCATAATAAATGGTGTAGCTGCTTTGAATGACAGATGGGTGCGGTCCGTTGGAAGTCGCTGTAACAACAACATAGGGTAGATAATATAACCGTGGTGTAACACCAGATTCGTAGAGTTTAAGTGTAGCCGCGGTGTTCCTCATTTTATTGTGTTTTTGGTTCATAAAAGTTAATTTCAGCGTTTTGGTTATCTAAAAAACTCTTGTTTATCGTTTGGTTGTACTAAGAGACCAACTAAGGAGTCAGATATTCAGTTTTACCAGTAAGTACACTTTGTTTTAATAGTTTTAAGCTGTTGCTAGCGAGAATTGGCATCAGCATTATCACAGTTAGCCATAGCTGTAATTGTGCCATGCTAACCAAGCTAGCAGCAAGCTTAAGAATTATCACCATGGCTGTATAAAGAGAACTAAATACAGCGTCAGAGGTGTGGCCTCATTTGTTACTATGAAAGTGGCGCATGAAGCTAAAAAAGTTAAATTTCCGTGGTAGGAAATTACCAAGATCTTTTGTATCATGTGGCCCATAGAGCAAGCGCACTAGAGACCTCCTAGAGAACTTCCTGTTTAGCCCTACACTAACTTAGTCAGGGATAAAAAAGATTTTATCGAGTAGTTCTTCTGGATTCTAGAATTGATGCTAAAAATTTTTTGTGTGTTACAGATGTCGATTTCATATTTTAAGTAAAAGGGTTTTTGGGACCCATGGCAAAACATGACGGACCCGCAAGTGGCCAATTTTTCCCAGTGGCTAGTATTGCAGCATAAAAATACCCTGCGGCCCAAAAAGCATTTTTCACATTGACCACCATTTTAAAAAAGACGTCTGTAAACCTGTTGACAGGACACCTCAAACCGCGAGCATTCAATTATGAATCTGTCTATTCTAAATTTTTGATCCATTGAGGTTTTATATTCTTCAAGCCCAGAAGAGCATTTTAAAAATCTGTGATGTCATCCCAATGTTAAGTCTTTAAGCCGAGTGGGAACTCGCGGACAGGGACAGCAAGTAAATACTACTGCGCAGCGGAGGTAAACGCAGAAGCTAGAAACTTGTTTTGGTGTATGCGCCATGCAAGCAACTCCACTGGAATGAACAAGTGACATCTTCGCATCCAGTATCAAGGTATATGAGTTACACTATGTAAGACCGGCTTCAACGCCTGGCACTGTTCCTTGAGACTTGGCTATCTCCATTCTTTTTTTCAAATATGGTCAAAAATGGCTCTAAACATCCAAGATGGCAACAGCCAAAATGGAAACCAATGTGTGACTTTATACAGTCTATGCGAGGGAATCTGTTAACAACATATTTTAAGCCAATATTGGCAAAGTGTTTTTCCCTCCTTATTTTCTTTATTGGCAGCTTGTTATCTGCTCTGAACCACATTTAGACTGTAATAACGCAAAAGTTCTCACCCTAAACAAATACATTCATTTTTAGATGGAGAGCATGAGAATATCCTTTCTCCTCGCCAAGCTGCGACTGACAAAGTACCCGCTGTAGGCTGAACATTATAAAAGCAAGACGAATCCCTTCTAAAACTTATCAGAGCCTAAAGTGATGTGCTGAGTGACAGAACTCTTGCATGTATTCAAACACTGCAGCTGTGGTCGAACTAGTTGGCAGCAGAGGTGTTGCGTCACTGTGAGTAAGGACCTGCTGTACAGACAAGGAGGCAAACACACTGAAAAAATACAAAGGAAGTGACGGAGTGGAAGGAGAAGATAACTGCTGGCAGTACTTTCAACTTGAGACAGAGAGAGAGGGTAGAAATGATGGAAGAGGGCAGATAGAGAGACAAGGCTTGGGTAGAGGCGTCTCTATGCTCAGATGGGGCTTTTGTGTTCTTGCCCTGTTGGCAGACACACGGTCAGACAGGTCCATTTCAGAGATATCCTGTCAACTTGCTGAGAGACCCTGTCAACACCCTCCCCTCCCCTGGGTGACAGTGAGAGAATGAAATGGAGAGGCTGAGGAGCCAGAGTAGCAAGTATAAGAGAGATGAGGTAAAAGAAGAGGTGGGTAAAAGGTGACTGGGCGCTACAAGGTGGAGAAGTAAAAGGTGGTAGAGATAATGCAACACTTTCCTGTATGATATTGTAGGGACATAGAGGGGAGGGCTGTGTATCGCTACTCAATATCTTTAAATTATTGACCGAAATAACCCAGTACCAAGTAGGACTGAAATGTCTCCACTCAAATGATACCTGCATTTGATACTTTTCGTCTGATCCCAGACCGCCTGGTGGACTGTCACAGCTATCCCTGGTGCAGAGCTCACACTCCTGCAGCAGCAGCCATACAGTGTGTGGTGTGGTGAAATTAATAGGGCTGCCACTGACTAAGAATTTTCCTCGTCGACCAATACTTTATGATATTAATTTATTTATAAAATGGTATATTTTGGGCAGGGCAACACAATGGTTTGAGTTGAAGGTGTGAGAAAGAATAGTATCAGTAACATTTTTAACACTGTGCTACATTACAGAGAAATACAGAACCGTACTAATGAACCTTCATTAATATAAGCCGCAGGTACCACCCCTGGAAATTAGGGGCTGTACATATGACGTGTCTTTAACCGCCTGGAAAATGCAAGGTCGGGCTCTGGGTGCTACTTTTGTTCCTTTTTTGTGCCAACTGTCAAGAGCATGTGCAGATCTGATTTTCTTGTTTATAAGTGGAAAGGCCTATCGTCTGTGGGACAGATGTAAAGCTCTGGGTAGCCCTGCACTAACATGATCAACTTTCCCGTATTTATCAGACTGAATATTTACAGAAGAAAGGAAAGATATCTGTCAGCTGTGATTGTTTTGTAATGTGACTCCTCTCTGACCGCTGAGCGTGGCCTCTTCCTGTGTCTGTCCTTTCAAATTATATTCCCACATGGTCCAGTCATATAGGTTTTGATTTATTTTGACAAGGCACAGCTACTAATTGAGTTTCACTTTGTTTTTGTTTATCCGGCAACTACACAACCAATGAAATCTTGCCGATTAATGACCTTTCTGGTCGACTAACGTTTGGTCAACTATTAGGGGGCACTGGGGCAGCCCTAGAAATTAAGCGTGCCGTATTTGATGGTGTTGGCAGTTGGCAGATGCAACCAAAAGGTACAAAATTATCACTATACGACACATCACTCCATTCACAATATGGGTATCAAATGAAGTAAGTATTAGATTGGTATTGTTATCAGTATAAAGTTAGGGACACTATGACAACTCCTATTCCTGTAGATTAGAGCAGTGGAACATGCGAGAAAGAGAGAAGTCACAGACTAGTCACTGTAAACTGTCTGAGAGAGCATTAAGTCACAACCGAGGATGGACAGATATATGGACAAGGCAGGGACAGAGGTGGTGGAGGCAGTCAGTGGCAGTGAGACACAAGGAGCACCAGTCAGACAGGCTAACTGAGCCCTGGTGTCCCTCTGTTAGGCCGGTTCAGACCAGGGACAGAGGCACTATTATAGAGCTGTAGGCCTGGCCAAGAGGAAGAACAATAGCTGCTGTGTGCCGGAGCCCCTGGAGCATCCTAACAGCTGGGAGATAGGAGGTCGGTCTGTGGCTCCACTAAATGGCACGTAAAGGGGCGTTGCACATTGCACACACACACACACTTTTTCTCTCCTTGCCTTTCCCAGAATCCCTGGCCCACCTTCCTCCCACCTCCTCCTCCTCATGCCAGGCAGCCATCACTCATTTTTCTCTCATCTCTTTTCCTTTCTCTCTCTACACGCTCTTTCATTATGCCCCGTGTTATCCTGTGTGTCCTCCAATCACCCCTCTCCACCTCTGTGGAGAAAGACAAAAGAGAGCTCCAGAAAGAGAGATATTCTTTCTCGCTAGCATGAGAAAACCAGAGACTGGCAGAGGATCAGAGCAATGTCAACAAATAAGAGAGGTCCAAAAGCCTCCGCAGGAGGCATGCCAAAGCTCTTCTATCACAAGGGCCTCTGAAACACAGAGAACAACATGAGAACTGCAAACTGCGCAGGAATGTCATCCCTCGCAGCAAAGAGTTCACAAACAGCATCAGATAAAACCATGGCAATATGTTCTGCTCTATTTTGGGAACACACCTGTAGGTAAGGCCATTTGTCGAGTAAACTGAGCACTATTTATGTATCAAAGAGCGGGTTATCTCCACAGACCCTTCAACTTTACTCCTTTTCACCTGTGTTTAGTGTTTTTCTGCAAGCTTAAAAATACCACGTACAATAACAAAACCCCAGGAAGTAACCCACAGGGGAAAGCAGCAGTGATTTGAAGCCACGTACTTCAGCGTGCATCCACTCAGAGCTGAGCGAGGGTGAATTTGATCACTGCTGGTTCTGTAAATGTCATTTTAAGCAGGGGCGCTGGATTGTGTCTCGAAGGCAACCTTCAACTGAGCCAATACGGTGAATGTTTTATGCACATATATGCTCCCTCTGTGCTGTTGTTAAACTCAGCCTATGGCTTCCACACAGTCACGTGACAGTTCGGATGCCACTGTTGCAGACTGATACATTTAACAGCTGCAGGGACAGCTCAGACTATTTTGTCCAAGGAGTCAGAGCTGCTTTCACAGACACAAACATGTATATTTACTACATACTTAATCTAGGTTTATCTGGAAAGTGTCCACATGTCTTACAGCTTCTGTGTATCAAGACAGTCTCGATTTAAACTGAGACAAGGAATATCTATACATTCCTCTGTGTCATGGTCCAGACAGTGTAGGTGTATGGAGCTATGTGGATAATTTTAGATGTAAGGATCAGCTCTTTCCGTTTGTTGATATTGACTTGGTGTCTAGACTGAAAGAGTTTCCTCCTGAGACAATAAAGATGTGATCTGAACTGTCCTGAGGAAAATAATTCTTTAACCTCATTATACCGTAAACGAATAAGAAAAATCCTTAAGCTCGACATATCACATACAGCCACTGCTACAACTACACCTCACTTAGCCCTGCTGTGTGTCTCTGAGGAGTTATCATTACATTTGAATATGATTTTAATACATCAGAGTAACAAACTCACAGAGGTGGGAACAAGTCATTGTTTTGCAAGTCCCAAGTAAGTACCAAGTCACGACTGACAGGATCCAGGACATGCCTGTCCTGACTTGTGACTTGACTTGAAACTTGTCAGTCGTCAGAACTTGTCAGTCGTCAGACTTGTCAGTCTTGACTCAGGACTTGAGTTAAGACTGACAAGGCCAAAATCAAGTCCCAAGTCACGACTGACAACTTCCAAATTGTGGGCGGCCAATACAGGCATGTCCTGAATCAAGTCCAGAGTCAAGACAGGCAAGTCTTAAATCAAGTCACAAGTCAAGACTAACAAGTCACAAGTCAAGTCCCATGTCCTAAACTTTGAGTTTTGAGTCCTAACAAAGTCAATAAAAGAAATGCCAATATTAAATTTGCAAAAATCATGAATGCTTGTTAAATTTGCATTTATTTGTTGAAGCAAGTTTATTAGAAAGTTACTTCGCTGTTAAGTTAGTGTTAGCTTAGCATTAGCTCTGACTTACTGTCCCTTGTGTAACTTCAAATGTTGTACAAATTTGGAGGTTGTGTATTGTCATCTGTAATTTCCGACCGACATGTTTTGCATACAGCAACTCTCTTTTTTTTTTTTGACCAACGCATATTTTTTGTACCCTAGTGAAATCTTTTGGCTTGGGGGAAGGTACCAAGTATTTTCAAGTCAAAAGGCTCAAGTCCAAGTGAAGTGTTGGTGTTAAACTTCATGACAAGTTGCAATTCTCGGTTGGAACCAAGTCAGTGTTTTGCAAGTCAGAGGTAAGTCTCAAATCACTGCACTAAGTCCCAAGTCAAAACAGAGAAGTCCAAAATCAAGTCCCATGCCCCAAACTGTGAGTTTTAGTCCTAAACAAGTCATACTGCACTCATCAATCAAAGAAATGCCAATATTAAATAAGCAAAAATCATGAATGCTTTTTAAATTTGCTTGTATTGTTAAAACATGTTTGTTAAAATGTTACTTAGCTGTTAAGCTAATGTTAGCTTAGCATTAGTTCTGTAGCTATGGTAATATCAGCTGCAACTTAAGCCTAGTTCACATTACACGATTTTCACCGCGATTTTGACGTCACAGAGGATCTTGAGAGCCACCTTGGGTCAGAGGTGAGCCGGCAGATAGTCTGCCACGACAAGGCCTCATGTGTGAACAAGCCTACAAGCAAGTCACCCCTCGTCTGCGACTGGGACTGGTTATCTGGCATGTTAGAAAACTGGAGAAGTCTGACACAACTGACAAAGAGCATCAGCCAGTGAGAGGTATGTCCCACATCAGCACGCAGGAGGACGGAAGAAATGCGAGGAGGACAAGCCGCAAGGTTGCCACTTGCCAGGTCCGTTTATTAGCCGCGACTTAGGGTTTGTTTCTAAGGTGGAGTTGCTTATTTGGGCTTGCTCTCTAAAGATCACATTCCTCTATATATACCTGTCTAGTAAGTTATTCAAACGCATGATAGTCGCTTCTTTTGGGCTTGTTTCCATAGCCCTAGTTGCTTATTTCTCTCTCAAGATCTGGCAACACTGACAAGCCGGCAAAGATAATAAACAATATCCATGTCTTTATGATGTGTCGTCTCCAAGTTAAAAAAACATAGTTTGGTGACGTCACCACGTTATCTGGGGCTCTGTCGGCGAGGGCTCAGTGGAGAAATCTCTTGGTGTGCACACACTGTTCGTAACTCAGTTGGCGAGACTCCTGCTAACAGAAACACACGTCGCCAGGTATGAACGCTCAAAAGATTACGATAGTCTCCGCGACGCAAAATCAGGGTGAAAATTGTGAAATGTGAACTAGGCTTTACTGGTATTTGTGCAACTACAAATGTCAAACAAAGTAAAAAGTTGTCATCTATAATTTTTTAACCTGCACGTTTCACATAATGCAACTCGTTCTTTTGTTGACCACCACATATTTTTTATGCGTTAACTAAATCTTTTGGCTTGGGGGAAGGTACCAAGTATTTTCAAGTCAAAGCGCTCAAGTCCAAGTGAAGTCATGAGTCACTGGTGTTAAGGTGCAAGTTGAGTTGCAAATCTAGGGTAGGACCAAATCAGTGTTTTGCAAATCAGAAGTAAGTCTCAAGTCATTGCACTCGAGTCCTATGTCAAGACAGACATGTCCCAAGTCAAAACTGACATTCCAAGTCAAGTCCCAAGTGCATTTATGTGTTAAAACAAGTTTGTTAATAAGCTAATGTTAGCTTAGCATTACCTTTCTAACCATGGTAATATTAGCTCTGACTTACTGATCCTTGTGCAACTTCAGTGTTGACGAATATGGAAGATCTGCATCATCATCTGTAATTCTTAACCCACACATTTTGCATTCTGCAACTCCTTTTTTTTTGGTTGACCACCACATATTTTTTGCGCGGGAACTAAATCTTTGGTCTTGGGGTAAGTATGTTCAAGTGGAGTTGCAATTCATTATTGATTTTCTTAAGTCAAACCTAAAGTCATCAAATTTGCAACTTGAGTCTGACTCGCGTCCAAGTCTCCAAGTCGTGCGTCTCGAATCTACACCTCTGCAAACTGACCCCACTAATCCACATCCAAAAGCAGCGGGCACGGCAGCGCACAGAGACTTTTATCAATGGCTCTGCAGCCGATGCTTCATTCATCACCACACACAGATCTTAACACAAATTTCCACTACAGGCTGCCTTTCTTTCACTCCTGTATTTTAAGGGGCAAGCCATAAAATGTGTTGCTCGCTCCACTGTAGACAGAAGTGTTTCCTGCAGCATCCTATCCATGGTTGGGGTTTAAATGGACAGGCTGCAGAAAAGATGGTCAGTTTAATGTAAGCCCTATACCATACAGCACCACACGAGCTGGCATCATGTAACACAACGAATACCTTAAAGCATTGTCACCGGATAAAAGCTGACCATAGCAGGCGGTCACAAAACACCACTGCTCCTCATGCCCACTGTACTTGCTGCACTTGAAGTAGTACAAAGAAGGTTTCGAATTTCACAAAGCATGATTTTCACTGGGGCTGAAGGCTACCATCCCCCATGACTGCAAACCAAGCTGGCTGGAATAGACCCCAGCCCCTATCCTCTCTCAGGCAAGTCAATGCATTCTTAGTGGGGAAATTAAATCACGTCGTGCAGCTGCCAGAGGTTCGCCTAATCACACTGTACCAACCTGAAACTCCACAACCCCACTGTGGAATAAATGCAATAATAAAAATATGAAATGTGAGATACGTGTCATGTTTCTATAGACACCTATCTGCATGTATTTGCTCTCCGGTTTCTCACCAACATGATATTCCTAGGAGTGAATGTGTCAAGACGCTGCTGCAGGAGCTCCTGCAGATGTGGAGCTTTGCAATTTATCACCCTACAAGCGGTCCCGTTACAAAATGCATCGCTTGTTTAATCATTTTCCAACACGCTGCTCGTACTTTTACAGGTTTGGACCACTTTGGAGTCCTAACGTTGTTCACATTTACCACATTTGTCACCTGTGTTGTGGGTTAATAGTGTGTTCGTGAGAGATATGGCCAGGCAGTGTTGAATTACCAAAAACCGTTATGAGTCCAGCAGCTCCAGTTTAATGTTACAACATGGTGACTCGGTTTTTTGAGGCAGTTTGTTGCTGCTGAGCTGATTTGCAGTAAACGTAACGCCACTGAAGTCACATTTCAAGTTAAAAAACGCGACTTCAGCACAAAGTGTTCGAGTAATTTACCTGATACGTTGGTTTTAATCCCTCTTATGTCCTTTCCATCCTCACTGAGCAGCGGAGCATGCCACCGTGTCCAAGAATTTAAATCCCCGGGTCGGATCCATGATTGTACTGTCTCTGATATCAAATGTACTCCTGGTGGAAGAGGCGGCGGCGGCGGAGAAGAATCCAGGCACTTTTTTCCAAAGGGAATCTCAGGGGGAGATTTGAGTGAAATTAGCATCAAAGCAGGTCCGGTTTAGCAAACAACAGGTTTCGTGACCCTAAAAACTCCCCGTCAGTTTGACCCGCATGCGACAGAGACGGTCAGTCCGCGGAAACGAGGGAGGAATGACGGTTATTCGCAGGAAAATGTCCCCATTATAATCGGTGATAATGGTACTTACCACTCTATTGTTGGGGCGCGAGAAAGCGTCCCGTGCAACTGCTGCTGTGCTCGTGGGAGGCTCGCGGACAACGTGCGCGCTCGCTGTATTGGCCACTTATCCCACACCGTCATCTTCTGCTCTCCAATCCATTGGAGATTTGATTGATTTGATTATTGAAACCATCACTGCACATATGAATCATATCATTACACTGGTAATGGAGCTCGTGCGTAATAATAATGATTTAATCATATACTGAGCACACTGTAAAATGCAAAACAAAGGTCAAGGATGATACAAACCACCATAGACCTAGGATATTATGTGGTGTTGCTTATGGCTGCTAGTTACCAAAGATTATTTTCAGACTTCTAGTAGTAGTGGATTAATATGATTAATTACATGTATATTGTATATTATATCCATAAAAGGTCACCAAATAGTGGAAACCAAAGATATAGGTGATCCTCACATTTTAGAAGCTGGAATCAGTCAGCGTTCTGCATTTTGCCTTGACCATAAATATTAAAACATAGCTTTATTATTGTTTCTGATATTGGGCTTTTTGATATAATGGCAAGTTATGAGTACAAAGCACATATTGTTTCACCCCTGCATTGATGCTTTCTGTACATATCAATTTCAATTTTATCATGGCTACTCTAAAAATCTCCATGTATATATTTTTTTCTGTCATTTTTCTGTGGTTATGAATATTTTTTAATTGTATAAATCATCACTCACAGCATGTGACATTAAGACAGAAAAGAAAGCATACAGGCATCACATTAAAACGAGGATAGTCTCACATGCATGATTCCACTATAGGATCATAGAGTCAGCATGTCAGCAGTATGATTTTTAGATGAGATACGATAAACCAAAGATTCATTTTATTGCAGATTAATATGATTAATTATACATGTGACTTTTCAATGATTATGTCCATAAAATGTCACAAACTAGTCCCAAAGATATTCAGTTCACTGAGAGGTGATCCTCACATTTGAGAAGCTGGAATCAGTAAATCTTCTGAATTTTTGCCTCATGATGAATATCAAAAAAGTGACCATTAGTTAGTTTTATGTGGATCAGCATATTGATTTACTGACTAATAGTTTCAGCTTATTGATATGATATTATGATATTAAGGCAGGTTATGGCAAGTGATGAGTACAAAGCACATTTTGTTTCACAACTGCATTACTGTCTTTTTGTAGCCCTCATACCAAATTCAGTGTTTTTATGGCTACTCTTAAAACCTAAATTATTGTCATATTTTAATGGTTTATATCATCACTTACAACATGTGACGTTAAGACAGAAAATATATCATATAGGCATCATATAAAAACCAGGATAATCTAACAGGCATGATTCCACTAAAGGATCTTAAATGTGTCACCAGTAAAATGTAGTAAGATAAGACTTTATAAATCCCACACAGGGGAAATGCACACTATGTTGAATTTTAAATGTGTTGTCATTGGTTGCTACCTCGGCCAGGTCTCTCTTATTAAAGAGATTTTCAGTCAAGGTTAAATATTTAAATAAAACATTACAGCAGCTCAAGAGTCAGAAAACAAGAGGAGGAAAATGGGAAAACATGATTAAGTGCTAAATAGGATTTAAAGAAAAATACAAAAACAGAAGTTAAAATAAAAGTAATTTAAATCAATGTACACATTTCTTACTGTATGTTCATGATTGATTGTTGCACAGGATCACTGAAATCCACACATGGTGTGTAGAAATATTGCTGTAAAAATATTGAAATATATGAATTTTACGACGACGATGACGAATTTAAGATAAAAGACAAAATAAGCCATTTTTTTAGCATTATTATATATGATTATATTTTTAATCACAATAAATTGACAGTCGCTGAATTTTTTTAAGTCTTCCGTCAGAACGGAAGTACCGCCCTCCCGCTTCCGGTGAATTCACAACATTCAAGATGTCAGCCGCCATCGCTTCCCTCGTTTCCTACGGTAGCGATTCTGATTCAGAAAATGAGTCTGATTCAAATACCGCCGCTGAGAAAGTGGACACAGCGGACACGGACGCTTTTGCTCACCTGAAACCTTTAAAGTCCGAACCCACCATGTCTGTGGCTCTTCTCAATTCCGCTCCCGAGGTCGCCGTTAAGGTAAGCTAACCGAGCTAGCTAACGTTAGCTTGACGTTATAGTTATATTGTTAAAGTTAGATACAGTTAACGTTACCGGTACAATGCTTAATAAAAAACCACAATGAGACACACGGTTTCAACTGATAATAGTACATTTTAAATTAGTAATTATTTAATGTGTACAATTAACAGTTGTCACCGAATACAACTAACGTTAGTAACGCTAACGTTAGCGGTTAGCGGGAAACATTGAGTGTCGAGCAGGAGGAGATTTAACTTTATGTCGAAGAACAACCAGATAATCATTTCGGAAAACTAACATTGTCGATTTGTCCTTTGGTGTTGTTTTCTTAGGACTGTTAGACCAAGCAGTACTTTGGTGTAGGGTTGCTAACGTTAGTCAAACAGTGACATCGTCGTCGATTCAACGCACGACCATAAATCAGGCTTTAGTTTGCTGATTTGTCCCTGTCACTTCAGGAGTCTGTTGAGACTGGCACACACCTGGACCCCTCGCTGAAAGAAGTCGCCTATAACCCGACATTTGAAACCATGTTTGCACCAGAGGTAAGTTTTAGGCTAGATCACATCTAGAGTTTGGTTATATATTAAGTATAACGTGATTACAAACGACATCTTGTTTATAATCATATACACTGATCAGCCAAAACATTTACACCACTGGTGGGTACAATGGATACAACTACACTGAAATGTTCTGTTGGGAAATCTTTGGTCCTGGCATTCATGTAGATGCTGCTTGACGTACTCTACCCAAACACCATAGCTGAGCAAGTACACCCCCCTCATAGCAACACACACCATGGCAGTGGGCCTTGTCCAGGAATGCCGAAGAGGTCAAGGCATTGACATGGCCTCCTAACTCCCCCAGAGCCTAGTCTGATCAAGCATCCGTTGCATGAGTTGGTACCCCACCTCACAACCCACAGGACTCAAAGGGTGTGCTGACAACCAAGATGATCAGTGTAATTCAGGTCACCCATCAGTGAATTTAACATCTTGGCTGATCGGTGTATCTGTGTATATGGTCAGGTCTATTCCTGGTTCTGGTTAAGTAGGCTTGTATAACTACTGAATTCCACTAGCTGTTTGGCCATTACACCCACATTATGTATTATCATCTCAATCTCAAACATTTCTTGCTTGTTAATACATATATAACATTAGTATTATTATTTATGACTATCCTTATTTCTTCTGTTTAAATGTTTATGATGCTTTGCTAAAGTAATGCTGCAATTTGTCATTGGAATTAATCTTGTGCTCTGCCTATTTATTTATTTATCTATCATTGAACTATTGTCACATAATTCAGACGGCCTGATATTGAAGTCATGCTTATCAGATATGAAATAAACAGAAGGAACATGTGAAAAATAGTTCCATCCAGTCAATTTCATTTAATATTAATTTGATATCATTTATTAATGATATTGTACCTCTTCCTCTTAGTTTGGGCCAATGAACCCATTTAAAAGCCAGCAGATGGCTGCCCCCAGGAACATGTTATCCGGCTACGCAGAACCTGCTCACCTCAACGACTTTATGTTTGAGCAGCAGAGGAGGACCTTCCACACCTATGGTAAGTTCGTCTGTGGCCTGTGTGATGGGTTTACAGTCAGTGTATTGACCTTGAAATTTAATGGCCATTTTACAACCCTCTCCTCTCTGCTGATAGGTTATGCTTTAGATCCATCTGTCGACACACACCAGGTCTCCTCCAGTAGCTACATTGGTGCTGTGGATGAGGCTGAGAAAAACAAAGGTAATGCTTTAACACACCTAAATGTGTTTGTCTGAATCCGACTGTCTAATGCAGCATGAAGTGTTTTTAGGTAGATTCAGAGCTATAAAATCTAGTGTCTCTTCCTCCAGGGCTCACTGTGTTTGAGAGCGGACAGAAGAAGTCAGAGAAAAGGAAAAAGATCAAAGGCGGAGAAGCAGGAGAGATTGACAACTTCCTTGGACCGTGGGCGAAATATATAGATGAGAAAGATGTGGCTAAACCGTCAGAGGTAATGCTTTGTTTAATTACTTACATATGATGTAGTAGCAAGGCAAAAAAACACAGCACCCTTAAGATTTGGACAGTAAGGATTGCTGTTGGGCATTATGCCAGATACACTGGCTATCATTAATATGATTAATCTGTTGTTAATCAAATGTCTTCTGTCTTTTTCCTTTGCCTGTGTTAGATCACCAAAAAGTTTCTTTGTATTTCTGCTTATTAACATACACTACCAGCAGCCATGTGACCCCACCCACCCACACAACCCTCTGCTCTCAGAGAAAACTAAAAAAGTAGCCCTGAGCCATCTCCTTTACATCGGGTCATGCAACTGAGAGAACACTGACTTCAAGTTGCTCAGTCTGCTTTTGGCAAGTCGCACATGTCAAAGTTGAACATGTTTTAACTTTAAGCGATAAAAAAAAAGCCAAACGTGCAGCGCTCAGAGCAGAATAGATGCTCAGCTCCTCGTCAGGCTGCTGGCTTTTTAAACATAGTGTAAATACACAGAGATCCCATTGCGAAGCACAAAGACACAGAAATTCGCTGTCCTCAGGAAAACATACTTTTCTTTTCAACGAGTTGAGATGGACTTATCGCTTCCTCCATGTGTGCTTTTGTGCTGGTAGGCGTTCTTCTCCTACTACTGGCATTTAACAGCAAAATCAAACACTTGTAGGCATATATGCTGCCCTGTCAGGTCTGGAAGAACGAATCCCCGGTACCTATTGTACCTAAGTGAAACAAGTACTGTCACATTTTTTAGAATTTGGCATCAGCTTGGCACCGAAGTATTGGTTCTTGTGACACATAGTCTGTCTCTAGCACTGTAGAGAAGAAATCTGTTTGGTAATTTTCAGGTTGTGATGATTTTTTTTTTTTTGACAGGATGAGCAGAAAGAGCTGGATGAGATCACGGCCAAGAGGCAAAAGAAGGGCAGGAATGAGGAAGACGCTCCTGCAGAAGAGAAGACCATTCTCCATGGTACTGTGGCCCTTTCTTATTGAGACATGTGAATGGCTATCACACCCAGTTTTAAGTATTGTGAGGGAGTGTACATAGCATTTCTTTTGATGATGAACCATCATGCTTAAAGGACCATTTGGCTAAAAAATTAAGGTTGAAAGTTTCGTTGACTGAAGAAGTTTGATCAGTTGTCTCACTGAATTATATATGCTCAAATTTATTTATTTATTTTTGAATATTTGAAGAACTTCTCTTTAATTTAATGCAGCAGACAGTCCAGTGTCCTTTAAAACATGAATCCAAATGCTACAGGATCATTTCACCTGATATTTTGTCTCTTGTTCCCCCCCCCCCCAGTTAAAGACATGTATGATTACCAGGGCAGGTCCTACCTTCACATCCCACAGGATGTGGGCGTCAACCTGCGTTCTGGAGACGCTCCAGACAAGTGTTACCTGCCCAAAAAACAGATTCATGTCTGGTCCGGACACACCAAGGTCAGTGGGAGGGGACACAGATCATTAGTGTTTCTGTGTGTACATTCATTACTCCATTATGTACCAGTTAATACACCTTGCAGCACTGTCTCTCTGAAGGTTTTGCTCATGCTAAGTATTATAGTGTTGTTTTGAATTCATTCTGATATAGAAAATGATTGCAGTGTCACATAGGTGTCTGTATACATAAAGAGAAATTTCCATTATGCAGTCCTTGTAAGAATTCGCGAGGCAGTCAGTAAAAACCTCCCGGGTGCTTCTGAATAAAATGATAACACAGCCGTATACGAGCGGCATGTCCCTGACATATTGAAGATTATTCTGTTCCCATTCAAAACACTGTCGTTATAATTCAAATATAAAGGCAAACACTGGGTTATTCCAAGAAAAATCTGATTCAGACTTCAGATCTGCCGGTCTGCTTCAGGGAGAGAGAAATCACTCAAGTTTTAAATTGGCTTCTATCCGCTTTGTGCAGGAAGTTACAGCCTTCAGAGTCTAATTTGAAATACAAAGAGGTTTGAGAAGATAATAAGCGTGTGGAAGTGCTGATGTTGAGATAATAGATGGAGGATGGCCCGTACGGTGTCACCAAAGTTTTCTGACACTTTTTGGGGAAAGTTTGGTAACTTGAAAATCATCATAATTTCTATGAGTATTACAGAGGCAGCATGGTCTGCACACACACACACACACACACACACTACCTGCCCTGGCTGCATTATGATTCAGCTGAAGGCTCCCCTTAGGAGCTGATTTAATATCAATAGCCTGGCTGTGCATACATTACAGCAAGAGCAGGACCACACACAGCACTTTGTATGGGAAACATTGAGATGTAAAGTGGTGTTTAGTGTGTAGTGTGTATTTATTCTTAACAGTTAGTGATTCTTTGACCACTGTAGTCCATAGTAGAGTCCTGCACAGGTCCAGTTTCGCAAAGATCAGTACGAGAACCGACCTGTTACCTGCAACCATATCCAAGTTAAATCTAGACCCAGCTCGTTCATATAAGTCCCTGCAACCCGACACATGATTAAACACACAGTCGCTCACTTTAAATTGCTTTATTTCATTTCAACCCAAACCATGATCTTTTTTTGAAAACTTCAGGGCTGTCTGGCCTAAAGGTCAAGATAATTTAATCTCAATAATAACTGTCAAGGTTCATAGACTAAACCGTTGTTTCTTGCTAGTCACCACTATTAGCTTAAGCACTTCCACACTGCATAAAGTAATTAGCCTAGGGGCTAGCAGACTTTTCTGCTCATAGCCTAACAAATTACATGTGTTATTTAAACATTTTCTTACTCACCATTAGTTTTAGTCACTGCGTTTCCCAACAGAACAGCACAGTTGAATTTCCAGCCTGCATGCATGTTTTTTCAGCCTCACATTGTTGAAACACAGCAGCTAATATTGCTGTGTTGCTGCAACAAGTTAGCAAAGCGAGATGCTTGGCCAGTCAGGTACATCGTGTTTTCTTAGTATTTCATCCCATAACGGCGTTGTTTACACACGACATGTGCCTCGTCTCTTGACCTGTATTTTCTCAGAATTCAAAAATATTTCCACAATGCAGACGTATTCTCGAGCAAATAACATTATCCTCATCGTCTTTCTTCTGGCTACTGGTAACTGTCTGCCTGTTGCCGTTTGACAATGACACAGAATTTCAAAATAAAGGCAAGGGATTGAATATTCAGCCTTTTTTTTTCTCCCGTTTTTTTCTGGGGGGACCTTGAACGCAACACCATCTCTGACAAGGAAATGGAAAGCCCGACGTGCAATGAATGGAGACCTATTATCCTGCTTGAACACAGACAGCTAAATTCTTTCAACAATGTGACTCAAAATAATGATTAAATAGATTTTACTGATGTAAAATAATATGCTGATGGTGACATCTTCCACTGGTCCACTGCGCTCTGAGTCTGGTGTCAGTGACACATGCTGCTCTGTCTGCTTGTGCTGCAGTGCGCAGAGGGTTTTAATTTTTAGTGTTAAATCAAAAGTTAAACACTACTTATCAGCAACCAGAAGTGTTTTTTGTTTGTGAATATTTTTATCTTAATTCTAGGGTTGCAAGAAACTACCCTTTTGCCATAATTTGCAAGTTATTAACTTTTTTGGACTTTTTTTTTCTCCGCTCGTGTTGCCTTGGGGGGCAGACACGACAGCCTGACAAACTTTGCAAACAATTTCCTTTTCCTCGACGTCCGTCAACTTGAAGCCAAAATGTTTCCAGATGACTGAAGTTGTCCTACCTTTCTTCTCAACCAAAGGCTGCCTTTCTGCCATGTTCTCAATCGTTCGCTCCACATATTATTGATCATCACGCGTCACACGCTTGCTGCTGCTGCACATAACACAGGTGCATTCACGGTGCTTTTCCAGCACAGGAACTTACATACATGCCGTGCCGTGCGGCGCACCAATCGTTTTTCTTCGATTATAATGTTTTTATGATCGCGAGAGGCCAAAATCGAAATCATGATTAAAATTCGATTAATCGTCCAGCCCTACCATATTATAAACATTTTAACAATAATATAAATCATAGCCATGGTGCTTATAACAGTATGCAGTCAAAGGTGTACTCACATGGTTCGGAATATCTTTTCAAATGTTTAGATATTAGTTAAAGTTGCTAACACACTTCGTGTCCACTCTTCTCTTGTCTCTGTGTTTTTCAGGGTGTCAGTGCCATCCGACTATTTCCTACTTCTGGTCATCTGCTGCTCTCCAGCTCCATGGACTGTAAGATCAAGGTAAACAATCACAACATGGTGCCTTAAAAACATCATAGAAGCTAATGAATGAATATACGCGCGCACGTTTCTCTGATTTTCTAGCATGTAGGCTGTGTCTCAATTCAGGGGATGCAGCCTTCGAAGGTTGCATTTAAAAATCGATTGTGTCACATCGGCGTGACCAAGGCTGTCCCATTTCGAAGGCTCCTTCAAATGCGGCTGGGAAATGCAGCCTTCTTTCTCAGAATTTGGAGGATGCAATGGATGAAACCTTCGTGGCCCAACCTATCCCAAGATGCATTTCACGCCGATGTTGATTAAATATTAAGTTAACTAACATTTGTTTACTAGCTGACAGTTAACCGTTGTTAACATTACTGTTAGCTAAAAGCACACAGCTAAAAAACGTCCTAGCCGAAATGTATCAAACACCGGTGTCTTCAGCGGTGAGTATTAAATCAAAAAATACAATAACAATCTCTACGTTCATGATTTATGGCTAACTAATTTTCCAGCTGCTCCTTCTTTCGTCAAGTGCAGCTGGTTGCTAGGTAACAGAAATGCCAAAGGGTTTGGGCGAGAACAACTGCTGATCCAACCAGAAAATCCTCCACAGACCAGACCGTTTGGTTCGGCTGATGCGGTCTACAAAGGACGAGGCTAACGTCGACCACGACGGCTACGTCCTTTGAAGGCTGCAGCCCCTGAATTGAGACACAGTTGTAGTTTAATCATTTTATGATTTGCTTTTGAGAAGATTCAAAGCCAACTCCTACCACATGGTGCATTTTTTTACGCTTTTTACCTTAATTTAATGTAGTGTTGCAGCTTCACAAATCTCTGTTCACTAATTTCTCCTTCGTCTCTCCACAGCTGTGGGAGGTGTACAGCGAGAGGAGATGCATACGGACATTTATTGGTAAGGGATCTTAAAGGTTATTTGGTTTATTTTGACAAGTGTTAATGATTGATTGTATGAAATGGTAACAGGATCTTAAGAAATTCCCCACAAAGTGAAACAACAATGGATCATCAGCAAACATGCTGACATAAAATATGCTCGAGGTCTGAAACACATGCAGCCGTCTGGGAAATACACAGCAGTGACAGATTGTGAGCTCAGCATTACTTCAACAGTAATGACACGTCTGCTGACCGCTGACAGAAAGTGTGGGCATATTTTATTTATTTATTTTCGCAATAGATGGGGGTCTAGAGGGGGTTTAGGCTAATGTGTGCAGGTCACTCTTACACTCATCCCAGAGACAGCACGCTGTCTGAATAGAGATTGTTTGCAGCCGTGGTTCTGCTTGTCAGCTCCTTCACAGAATATGCATAATTCAGCAGCCCGGGGGCCGAAGGGAACGAGGGGCGAGGGAGGGCACAAGACACGGAGAGGAGTTGGCGTATAGGAAGAGAGAACGCAGTTTAGGGGTGAATAAACTGACAGAGTGACTGGCTGAGGCGTTAATGAGTCGGAGGAGCAGCAGAGATGCACATGATGATGTTAATTATTTTTTTCATTAGAGCAGTGTTAGAAGTAAACGGCTATGTTGTGGAGAGCAGATTAGGTTTTCACTTTGTTGTTGCTGCTCTGCTCTCAGTTCTGTCATCTGCTGTCGAATGTATGACAGTATAAATAGGGCTTTATCAAGTAGTTGGAAGCTTCATTCATTGAAGTTTGACATTTGGATTCTAAATTATCAGCTTTCAAGCTGTTATTTCTGCACAGGTGGTTTGTAGGTCGGGTTTGGGTGGTGGATTTATGCATCTTTTTTGAGGGCTGGGTGGTGCAGATTGGCTCTTGGAACAAGTTGGGTGGATGCAGGCATTGAATAACCTGATTCGCGCAGCACTTCTCCAGAGCCAAATCCAAAAGTCAAAATTTATTGAATGACAAGGTGGATGTATTCACTCCCACACAACACACAACATGTTTTCATCTAACAAAATACTTACCTTCAATACGCGTTAAGCTTTTCAAAAACAACATTGTCGTTGCAGTCAAGACCTGTTTGCTTTCCTGCTTGAGGCACACAAAGGTGATGATGTCAAAAAATATGACAACAAACATTCAAAGCTTCATTTGAAAACTTCCACAAAAGCTTCAAATACGAAAAGACAGCCCTAGTTATAAAATAATCTGTTTTTATTCATTTTTTATTCTTCTCTGATGTTCTAAATCTTATTTAATTTTTGTCTCCCTATGTATTTGGATCACTTTCAGAAAGTACACCTTTATGTGAACAGTATCAAGTTTTCTTCACTGCTTTTTAGGACAGCACGACATTTGAAAAAATGAAGTGATGTTTTATTTTTCTGCAATATAAAAAAAAAATACAGCTTAATTTTTATTTGACACAGACAAATGCCTAAGACATTGCTTTATGTATAAAATACAAAGTAGATGAAAGGCACACATGTTTCTAGCCATGGCTAATTTGCAACCCCTGTTCCTGGTTAGGCTTTTAGAATTAAAACAGTAAGTGTAAGAATACTGAGCATGAAGTAATTCAGTATAATAATACAACACAACATGTACAGTAAATTATGGACAAGGAGAAGACCACAGTGAGAACAGAGACAAGAACAGTTAACAATGACTGTGTAATTATCACCAGTTAACTTGAATAGCTATTTTTGGAAAGAAATAATCACTCTTGAATTATTGAGGTGGTTTTGAGGAGGAGTGCATCTGCATAGAAAATAAAAATAATTTTTAAAAAGCTGAAAAATGACTTTTTACTCTGAAGACTTTAAGTGTGAAACATTCTCTAAATGAATTTTGGAGGATGAAATTAGGTAGTTCAATACACTGTTCGACTCATCATGACACAATTGTATTCATATACTGTTAGCACTCTATCTATCAACCCAAGCTAAAGTCAATGAACGTGTCATTTTACAATGCATGTTGCATACCCTAAAGGTGCTTTCAGACCTAGAGTTGTCTTGCTTTGATCCAAACCAGGGATTCATTTTGTTACAAAGGTGCATAATTGCCTAGAGTTGGTTCGTGTTGTCACGGCAGCATTTACAAGCGGACCAGATCAAATGCTTTGCACAAGAAAGCTGCTCTTGATTGGTCAGAATTCCCATGAGGGAAAAATCCAGGAAGTAAACAAAACGTTGAAGAAGAGTACACTTGCAAGATAACTGTGACACTTTCTAATGTCACAATGGAGGGACAACTACGCAGGTTGATTTTAGCGCTGCTCATCGTGGACTATATTGCTGTCATTGTTCATTTTAGTCAAACCATACAGTTTGAAAACGAGGCGCGGCTCCAACTAGAAAACAATGTTTTGATGCATTGGATGTGCTGAATGTGCATATTAAGGCAGTACAGGAGGAGGTGCACATTAATAATCCTCCAGGACTGTAACATGCTCATGTTTCACCCAAACAATGTGTCATGTGACTGCAGTTGGTTCAGATCCAGGTCGGAACATGTTCTCACCACAAACGAACCACACCAGAGTTTGTTTGTAACCGGACCGAGACCACCTCTTCAAGAAGGTCTCGGTCCAGTTGTTTTGGTGCACACCTGAGTGCAATTGCTGTGTTCACACCTGCCCAAACAAACTGCACTTAGGGGGCAAATGAACTTGACTTCGATTGAACCAAACTAAGCAGGGCAGGTGTGATATAATTGTGCGGCCCTATTGCTGTCCCACTTTTCATATTTTATGTGTTTCTCCCCTGTATGTATTGCAATGTTGGGTATTATTATCTGTAATTAAACGGTTCACTGTAATGGGTTGCTGTTGTTTCTAAGCGTATGCAGCTTGTCAGAATTACCCAGTAAGACAGGACAGTACAGCATGCATTAACCCGGGGATGTGCATGAATGAGTACGCATATCATTATGTGTGCATTTTCATGTTTGAATGCAGTCTGGGACAAACAGTATATTTGATGACATATGTGCCCTGCTTTCAGTGGTTCGTGTATCTGTGTTTTCCTGCACAAACACATACACACACACACACCAACAAGGCTTTCTGCAGCGGTGCCGTTTGCCTTTGGTCTGCCAGCAAGCCGGGTTAGAGCAAGCAAGCAGGCAGGCGCTTAGCCTCAGTGGGCTCTGTTATCGCTGTGGAAACAGTGTAGCCCTGATAAAAGCCAGTTTTAACAAGGGAGGCGCCTGCGTGCGCTGAGCCCATGGGGACCTCGCATCACCTGCACTGTGTGAGAAGAAGCCAGCGGCGTTGTATAGATTGGGATTAGGGAAGAGAATAGGAGAAGGTGGAGAACAGTTGAAAAGACAGATGGAGCGTGTAATTTTTTTTTCTGTCTCATCCTCTTCCATCTCCAAGCTCATTTAAAGAATCCATTGCCCTCGTATCCCACAGCCCACGTCATCGCTCTTCCTCAACACCTCATATATCCCTTAACCAGATTTCACATTCCTCAAATGAATTGTGTTTCAAAGGAAGGCAGCGCGGGGAGACGTGGTAACGAGTGGGGAACACACTGATTTTGTCGTCTAGCTTGTATTTATTTATTTGTAATGTATGTGTATATTTCCTCTGCTTCTGTCAGGCCACAGCAAAGCAGTGCGAGATATTTGCTTCAACAACACTGGGACCCAGTTCCTCAGCGCTGCCTATGACCGCTACCTCAAACTCTGGGACACTGAGACAGGTAGGCTCCGCCACTCTGATGTCAGCGCACTCCTCTCTAATATCACACATCCTCTTGTTGTTGATTGTTCAAAATGACTGAACTGAGGGAAAATGTACTCCACATAAATATCTCACTCGTACAGTACGTCTGAGTGTCTGGTGAGGGTTTTCAGTATTTTAACCGCAGATATTCTGTGAGTGGAAACTCTATCTCAGCGGCACTCAGGAGATAGTGTATATGGGGGGACATAATAACACACCGCAGTGCAGTCAAATAGAACCTTGATCTCAGATAATAGTGAATGACAGTGTAGACATCTTTACATAATTGTTCATACCATATATTTCTCTGCAGAACTTCCTCCATTTTGACAAGCATTCTTCAAAGAAGTTCAGATTTGTTTTATTTGTGATAATAAACTGAATATTTTAGGATTTTTGACTGTTGGAAGACGTCACCTTGGTGTTCAGGAAATTATAAAGGCCATTTTTTCTTTTTTTTCTGGCATTTTATAGAACCAATGATTAATCAATTAAAAGAAAATAAAAATAAATGTAAAGCCCATTCATACAGGACTTGTATTACCTGGGGACCTTATCTGATTCAGACATTATCTGACATTACTGACATTATCCCCTGAACATGATGCACACAGCCATTTGAAGCAATTCTGCGACATGTCATTCATCTCATCATCCATCTGAGATGTTGCTCTTCTTATTGATTTGAGCTTGCCCTTTCTGCGAACGTGTCTCCATGCTGTGTAGCGACATGAGCCTCCTGCACCCAAAATGCTGTCAAACTTTCAATTAGAATTGTCAACGCAGGCTCCATAATTCTCGACAGGGACAGAGGCCGACCCCAAATCACTGAAAAACCAATTCACACAGAATGAATATTATCACACGACCTCTGTGTTTGGGAAAGTTTCTGAGATTTGCAGTGGCATTTTGACTGAACAAATTAGACACATGGCAGATTCATAGGGGATTAAAATCACAGACAACCTCCACAATTGTTGCAAATTACCGCAGGTCCCCAGGTAATACTAGTCCTGTGTGAATAGGGCTTTAGTTGACACATTCATAAATTTGTTTGTGTCTGTAGGAGGAATGGAGTATTCTGTTAATATAAGCCCTTTTTAGACCGAGATCTTGTAATAGGGCTGCAACAAAGACCCTTCATTATGTCGACTTTGCTTTCTTTATTCAGAACCAAATAATGCAAACATAATGCCTCACCAGTATGTGATTTTTAGATAGCATGACGCCGTTTCAGAAGCAAAAGTGGCGTGAAGTATATGATGTGTAACCGGCAGCATCAGCCTCCAGTGTGACATATAAATCACGTGTTGGCAGCACTTTTGAAACCATAACAATGGCATAACATGACAAAAACAATCATTTATTGTCTCTGTTTTAATGGCGGCTGATCTTGTCCTCTGTTCGCAGGGTAGGGAGCTCCCGAGCTTTATTGTCTCTCCAGTTTGTTGACATTTTGGGTTGCTTTTCTTCTTTGTGTTAGCTGCTAACTGCTTCTAGCTGCTCTTTTTTCTCAGATATATTTTTATTGAATTTTTTTGAAAAGCTGGAAAGACAAAGAAAGCACAACACACAGCAATAATACTAACAGAACAAGACAAGAACAAACAAAAATTAAATAAATAGATAGATAACAATAATTAAAAAAGAGACAAATTAAATTCAGGGAGTCCAGAAAGTCCACGGAAGACAGCCTATTACACATTGCAATTGGATGTCATTACTAACTATGAGTGAGACTGAGACCACTGAGTAAGCGTAGGAGCTTTATCAGTTATCTACGTGACTGCTAGCTGTTTTTTTTAAAACTCCTATCGGTGGGTCATACACATAACACGTCATACCGGTCCCCTAGTGAAGCCTAGCCCTGTTACACTGACATCAATTCGGCACTGTTCCTACCTCTGCTGCCGGCTTAATGGCATCCCCACATTTTGCAATTGTATCTTTTATACAGAGTGGCAAGCAGCGTGACTTCCCATCTTGAACAGGCAGTGTGAAAGGGGCCATAGAGGAAAATTTAACATAAGCCAAATTGGCCTTAAAATCCAGTTGTGCAATTCCACAGCACTACAAGCTATATATCCTCAGGAATGTAGCCAACATCTCTGACACAGTCTTTGTGGAATTCTGATCTGGTAGGTTGACAAAGACACATTGAGAAGTGACATACAAACACACAATGTAGGTCCCTGATGTCACTGTTGCCATATGGCTCCCTGTCCTCTTTTCCCCTCTCAATTTCCACCCCTCTCAACTCAGGAGTGCCAGTCCAGCAGAGGGCAGAAAAGAGTTAAATCCCCCACTTGTTGATAACAGGATGCTCTTTGAATCCACAGCCTAATACTTCTGCTAGAGTTAATTTACCTGTTAAAATGTGTCCCTATCAGTTGCTGTGGATTTATTTAGTGTAAGTGAAAATGTAAATAGTGTCTGTCTTGCAGCTCTGAGTAGCAGTGATGCACAGGAAGTGATTTTAGTATTTTATCCCATGTCCATGTTGCAGTTAAACACTGGATGTAATACAGAAATTATGTCAGTGAAAAGCCTTCATGCTTATCTTAAGGGCCTCTTGGTGTTGCAGTCATTTCCAATTTCCTGTTTTCTCAGCTCCAGCAGTGGTGGTAGCGTCATTCATGTGGTGATTCACCTCCGCTGAATGAATACAAAGAAACGCTGAAATTTCTGCATTCTGGCTGAGCTGTCGCTGCCTGCAGGGACAGCTCACACAGCACTGAAAGTTGCAGCCAGTGTCCCTAAATTTTAAACAACTTGAGCGTACCTCTCTCTGAAAAAGCCACCATGGATTATTCTGGAGCTCTGACTTTAATTTCTGCCTCCTTCCCTTCTCCCACAGGCCAGTGTATCTCCCGCTTCACCAACAGGAAGGTACCGTACTGCGTCAAGTTCAACCCAGACGAGGACAAACAGAACCTTTTCGTGGCCGGCATGTCAGATAAGAAGATTGTTCAGGTAAAGTTGGCGTGTGTGCCGCATTGCCAGCAGTTCAATTCAACTCCCACCATCACTTCAAGTGTATTTCCCAGTTGACCAAGCAGATGCACACATGAATTTCTGCGTATACCCCCTGTGCCCACAGGAGCATGAAATACACTCCCGCCTCATCTTCCGGCACAAGTGTGTGTGTCTGTGTGTGCGTGGTTAGAGGTTCAGCGGCTGACAGGACTGGAGCAAATCATTAATCATGGTAGCATTAAAGTGGAAGAGGGGCGAACAGAAGAGAACAATCTGTGATAAAAGTAGGAAATCCATAACTGTGATATCACACGATCAGGGGAACTGTTTTGAGAACAAGTAACCCCGAATCTCTGCAGAAGAAAGTTTGGATTATTATCTCAACAGATCTGATGTGTAAATATTATTTGATCTTCCACAATTCATAATCGTGGAGTTTGGAACTAATGAATATGAAACTGTTTGGTTTTATTTCACTACTTTTCTTTTTAATTTATATCAAGAAGTGTCAAAAAGTTTGTCCCATTATTGTTCATATGAACAGTAGTCACTTTTACACTATCTGGCACAATAATCAGGGTTAGTATTAAATCATGCAGCTCTCTTCTGGGTTTTGAGAACAGATGGCTGCTCCTGTGAGTCGCCGAAGGCTTAGATTTTAAAAAACACAGCATAAATAGAATTGGATGTAAAATCTGTTTGGACAGAAACGCGTCCTATTGGTTTGGTGCCTGGGGTCTGTTTCTACGTGGTTGTCTTTCCTTTACATTTTAATGTGTGCATAATGTTTTCCAAAAAAAGAATGTTCAAGACTGAGGCCTGTTTGATAGCTACTCTGTTTCATTACACCACTGCAGTTAAGCGATTTCACTGCATTAGCACAATTAAAAGCTGCTCTCAGTGATTGTTCGACAGCTCCGCCGTACAACTTTCTCCACAGTAAGAAAAGTTGTCAACCCCAGCTCCAAAGAGGAAACATGAATAAAAACAAAATCCACTGATTTGCGAGACTATATTCAAGTGAACACAGTGGAAAGACAATTTAATGTTCAAAGTGCTAAACTTTGTTTTTGGTAAATAAACGCTTATTCTGAGTTTGATGCCTGCAACACATTCCAATAAAGTTGGGACAGGGGCCTGTTTACCACTGTGTTACATCATCCTTCCTTTTTAACAACACTCAGTAAGCATTTAGGGAACTGAGGACACTGCTGAAGTTTTGAAAGTGAAATTCTTTCCCATTATTGCTCAATATACGTCCTCAGTCGCTCGACAGTCAGGGTTGCCGTTGCTGTGTTTTGCACTTCATAATGGGCCACACATGTTCAATGGGAGACAGGTCTGGACTGCAGGCAGACCAGTCTAGTACCCGCATTCGTTTACTACGAAGCCACGCTGTTGTTAAGACCTTTGCGCACCGAGTCCTTTTTTTCGGATACGTTATTTTTAATAATAATAATAATTAATTTTTAGACATGAAAATTACAGACGAAAAAAGCGGACGCAGTGTGCAAAGGCTGTTAGACTCGAAAAATGCGGCTTGGCGTTGTGTTGCTGCAATAATCAGGGATATCTCTGAAAAAGTAGTCGTCTGGATGGCAGCATATGTTGATCCAAAACCTGTACCTTTTAAGCATTCATTGTGCCTTCACTGATGTGCAAGTTAGCTACCCATGATGCCACGGGCACTAACGCTCTCCCATACCATCACAGATGCTGGCTTTTGAACTTTGCACTGGTAACAATCTGGATGGTCCTTTTCATTCTTTATCCCAGAGGACAGGACAGCCATGATTTCCAAAAAACAATTTGAAAAGTGGACTGGACTCGTCAGACCACAGCACATTTTTCCACTTTGTGTCAGTTCATCACACATGAGCTCGGGCCCAGAAAAATCGGCAGCATTTCAGGATGTTGTTGATATATGGCTGTCACTTGGCATGGTGGAGTCTTAACTTGCATTTGTAGATGCAGTGAAGACTGTGTTTACCGACAATGCTATTCCAAAGTGTTCCTGCGCCCCTGTAGTAATATCTTTTATACAGTCATGTCATTTTAATGCAGTGCAGCCTGAGGGTTTAAAGGTCTTGGGTATTCAGTGTTGGCATTTAGCCTTGCCCCTTGTGTGCAGACATTTCTCCAGATTCTCTGAATCTTTTGAGGATATTACAGATTGTGTATGGCGAAATCTTGATATTCTTTCCAACTGTCTGTTGAGAAACTTTGTTCCTACACTGTTGGACTATTTGCCAACGCAGGTGGTGAACCTCACGCCTTCCTTGCTTGTGAACAGTTGAGCCTTTTGAGGAGGCCCCTTTCATACCCAATAATCATACTTTAATCTATTACAGATTAACATGTCCAAACAGGCGTTTTTTTTGCGCATTCCACAACTTTCCCAGTCTTTTTTTGCCCCTGTCCGAACGTAGGCATCAAATTCAGCATGAGTGTATGATTACAACAGCAACAAAAAAAGTTCTTCTCTGTATACGGTCAAAAAAAAAAAACGTTTGCTTATCATTGCACTCTGTTTTCATGTCAGTTCTTTACACTGTCCCAAAGTTTTTGGGGTCAGGGTTGTATATATTTTGGTAATCAGCACCCCATAAGAGTATGGAAATAGTGCAATGAAGTGGGATGTTGTGAATCCATTTCAATAATCCATTTTATTTTCTTTCAACTTGTCATAGATAAATGTGTTTACCTCCTTTCTGTCTGTTTCGCTCTCTGCTCCTTGTGTGTGTCTGTCAGTGGGACAACAGGACAGGTGAGGTGGTTCAGGAATACGACCGTCACCTGGGAGCCGTCAACACTATCACCTTCGTCGACGAGAACCGTCGGTTTGTCAGCACGTCGGACGACAAGAGTCTTAGAGTTTGGGAGTGGTAAGTACAGACTACAGCCAGAAATACTAATGTGGTGCAGTTTAGTGTTGTAGCTCTGAGCAAGGCACATAACCTCAAATACCAAATGGGAGATTGGTTGCATTTTGCCGAAAAGCTTTAATGGTATGAATGTGAAGCAGGAATTGATTATTTAGTGTTCATTTTCAGTCAGCCAACATTGCAGAGGTTGAGGTTAAAAGCAGATGATGAGTAGAATTAAGAAAACAAGTTATGAAAAGAAGGTGTTTAGTGTGATTTGAAATGCAAATGCAGTAGATGTGACAGCAAGAAAGTTCACAGGGGACATTTTACGAGAAAACTCAGGGAAAACATTTGAGAAATACATATCATCAGTGTATCATGCTGCCCACCAAAGATATCCTGCACTGTTGCTGCTTCTTCCATTAGTCGTTCACAAGAGGAGCAGACATGAACAAACCTCCAGACGACCTTATCTTGGACAAAGCTCACACAGCTGTGCTGCTAATCTGCTCTGAGTCACAGACTCTGCCACGGTGTGCCTGCTTTACATGCATCTGTTGCACTGGGAGTTTCTTTTTTTCCCCCTGGAGCTAACATTGTACATTGACAATGCTCCAGCAGTAACCCCTGTGAGCCTGGCCCCTGTTGCCAATTGTATATTTTAATAATAAATAAGCATTTTGAAATGCTTCCACATATTAAATTACTCGAAGGCAGATGCGCTGGGATGACTGGCAGGTCAGATAAAGTTTAAGGGTAATTGTCCTGTTTAGAATCTCTCGTGTTATTAGCAAAACTGTGTTCACTTGTGTTCCCTAGAAGTTTATTTACTTTTAGATATTTTCATTCAGTGTTACCCACAGAATTAAATTTTATTTGTGGCAGTAGTTGCTGAGGGGGGCATGCTTTTCGTGTTTGCCAGTGGACCTCTGCCAGAAAATGGGAGGGAAGCTGGCGGCACGGAGACAAGCCGAACACCAGACGTAGCAACTGCAACGTCATCCACTGGGTGTTGAGTTATGCTGTCACCATCGCTTTTTTCGGAGCCAGAAGGGACCATATGTGGACAAGAGGGTGGAACTGACTCGTAAGCCCTTTTTACACAGAGATGGCGCTATAGGGCCGCTACGAGTCCCTATGTGTGTCTTTTGCATTTTTACTCATGCCCAAACAGCGGCGTCATGACGTTTCAGCGTGTGAGTTAAGACAGCATGCCCACATCGCGGAATCAAAAGAGCAGTGACGGACATTGGTCTGTAGTGTGACACATAACATACGCTTCGGCAGCACTTTATAAACAATAACCTTGGCAAACATGGCAATAACTACCATTTATGGTCTTTGTTATATGGCGGCTGATCCCGTCCTCTGCTCCGAGGGTAAGGAGCTCCCAGACCTCCTTTGTTTTCCCAATTTGTGGATTTTCAGCCGCTGTTCTTCTTCTTTGAGTTAGCTGCCAGCTGATACCAGCTACTTTTTAGATCTCGTGAGGTGGGTCCAACACATGGCACGTCAAATCTGGTCCTGCTGGCTGTCCCAGTTACGAAGACATAGTTACGCCACTGTTACTTACACTGCTCGCAACTCAGAGATGAGAGAACTCTGTCCCCCCATTCCACAATCATACTTTTACACAGAACGGTGAGGTAGAATAATGGCGTGATATTCCTGCCTTGAACAGGAAGTGGAAAAGGGTCTATAGACTGTATCGACACCTCACAGATAGCCTGTCAATCAAAGCAGCCCTGCCAGTAAATATGCATAACTTTGAACCACAGTAAAATGTGAACAGGTGAGTTATATAAAAATGTATGTATGTTACAGTTATCATAAATGTAGAAATTAGCTATGGAGACCAAACCCATGTTTATTTCTGCTGTATAGTTAGGCATCTTAACACTGGGTCTATGGGGATTGACTAGCTTTTGGAGCCAGCCTCATGTGGTCATTAAAGGAACTGCAGTTTTTGGCACTTAAACATTGGCTTCGTTTTTCGGCTCTGGATGTTGCTTCTTGAATGACAACGAGCTGGTACATTATCAGCAAAGTTGCCCATATACTGTAGCGTGTGCATGGAATGGAGGGGCGGCCCGTAGTCAATGTGTTTGTGAGAGATATTGAGCGGGGCAAGCGCTAGTTGAGCGAATCGAAGCACCTCAGCTCAGTCCACTAGTTGATCAGTCACAGATGAAGACATTCTCTCAGACAGATCAAAAAAGATAACAAGCAAAACGCTAAAACTGGTTGCCATATATCCTTCTGCGGCTGGGGGTTCGTAAAAACAGTGTCTCTCCACACAGTCTCTGCTCAGCGACCATTGGAGAGACCACCAAGAGTGGCGTGCAGATTAGGCAGGGGTCCTGCGGTGATAAACAAACTGTGGTATTTATTGCTCAAAGATAATAAATATTTAAAGACCAGCTGATAAAAAGGCTTCTTTTGGATTCTTAGAAGTGGATGGGGGGGGAGGGGATTTTTTTTTTTTTCTTTCAAGGACAACCATTTGTGTAGTTTTTCTTTTTTGATCTTGTCAGATCTTCCCAGCTCGTCTTGTTCCTCCAGAGTGTGAGAGATGGGGATTAACGAGTGAAAAAATGTTTTGTTTTTCACACACTCTTGAAGCCAGCGTTGAAGGACAGAATAAAATGTCGACAGAACAACATGAAGCAAAAGAATCTTATCCCAAGAGTCTACTTTGTGTGCTTGTTTAGGAGGGGGGGTCTCCCATAAGCTTTTTGAGTGCAGCGTGGGAGCGAACGGGCAAGTGGTATGCTCGGCCAAAGAGTGGCTTTACTGTCCCTCTTTCTCCCACGGATAACACCTGGCTCTGAGCTCTAGCTATCCCCTCTTGTGAGAGCTGGTATATAGAAGCATTAGGCTGAAATTACCAGAACGGTCTCATATCTCCAGAATAGAAGTGGAGACTGACAGAGGGGAGAAGCAAAAGCACAGGATGCTTAGAAACAACTCTGAGGCAGCAAGTCCACAAGTCATTGCCGTCACTTTACAAACGCCTACTTTAATTTAAAGTCAATCCTCATTTCATACACATACTCAAAAGTTTTGTGAGGAAACGACTTAATTTGTGGCAGAGGTTTATCATTGGGAAGGTGAGAGTCGGTGTACACGTTGGAGGAGGATTACAATCAATATGAAACTGTCTGCACTGTGCCAACAAGGAGAATTAGCTCTTGATAATAAAGACATCGTTCAGAGAGTGATGAACGGTGAGCTTGGAGGGACATATAGAGTGACGATAGACCGAGAAAAAAGGATAGAGAAATACGTTAAATGGCAGATAGAGCGAAGGACATTTTGGAATCGCTCTCAATGGAAAGTGAACTGCTCTTTCATCCAAGTACTTCTCCCTCCAGATTGACATTCATGATGGTCCTGACCTTTTAAAAAAAAAGCCCCCTGCCAACCCAAATTAACATTATGTAAATATTTGCCCATTAAAGTCTAATTTGGAATTTTCCAACCTGGTCCCAATTTACCCGTGTTTTTGTGTCTAACTAAGGGGGGGAGACGGTTTTTGGAAATAGTCCAGTATTAAGTGAGGGAACTGCAGCTGGCAGGAACAAAACAGGCTGCAGTGTAACCACATGAAGCATGTTTGCACTGTCAATTTACGTCCACTAAAAGTGCTTCTTTTTGCCACTGACAGACTCAGACTGTTGAGTGTCTCACAACACACACACACACACACACACACACACACACACACACTATGGAAATGAATGACCCTACAGAGACAGACCTATTTGTTAAAGAGTAAGATCCTTCTTGTTTCACCAGAAACAGCCCAGAAATCACCATTGCCAAACCCACCAGACTCCATTAAAGTTATTAATGGTTTTAGGACTGCCCTCTACTAGTCGACCAAACGTTATCTTTCCCTTCTTCTGTAAATATTCAGTCACATAAATACGGAGAAGTTGATCATGTTAGTGCAGGGCTACCCAGAGCTTTACATCTGTCCCACGGACGATAGGCCTAGTTATAAACAGCGCCTAGCAACCTCAGGTGCAACCTGCCGCCATGCCCTTGAAAGCTGGCAAGCCAATCGCCTGACCTCACGTTTTCCAGGTTATTCCACAGGCTAGTTAATAACATGTCGGGCAGGAAATCCAAAGTGTGGGATCATTTTGAGAAGGTGAAGGACGAACCCAAGGTGATATGTAAACTCATCTTCATTGGTCGACTACAAACATGACGTATCATCTGAAACATGGAAGTAGCTACATGCCCATTAGCCACTTAGCACAATCATTACTGTTTGCCGACAGCGTCATTAACAGGCGGCTTGCTCAGTGTGTGACATGCACTTGTAGATAAAATATAGGCCTATATTAATGAAATTCTAATAAAATTCTTAGTCGGGGGCAGCCCTAGTAATTTCAGCATGTTTTTTTTTTTCAACCAAACCGGAGCTGGTGATTGTTGGAACAGTGGAAAGATGAACCAAGAAGGTTTTTGTGAGTTTTATTTTCTTTCTGGTGACTTTGAATGAAGTTTCGTGATCGATGATAAAATAGTTTATCAGGCCTTAAAATAAAAATCTGATCCTGTCAGTGGCAAAAATCAGCACTTTGAGGCGACATTAATTGAACATGCCCCGATGATTACATTGCAGCCAGTTTCGCCGCTGCAGTCTTGCTTAATACTGGATTCATTTAAAAAACTGTTGTTCCCATTACTCACTCAGACACCAAACATTGGAAAGTTGGGTTCAGGTTAAAAAATACAGAGTTTACCCTCCAAACGACTTTACCAAAGCAGAAGTGTTGCAATCGTTTGAAAGATAAAAAGTCAATTTACTCTTTTGTCAATAGTAATTATGTTTTGTGAAATCTTCTTTTCACATTAGTTCCAAATAACAAACAAAGATGGTCTGTTTCATTTCCCTCTGAAGAGAAGCTCAAAGATTTTCTTGTTTCCGTCGTGACATTTTTTTCCTGCAAGCTGATTAGAGAACTTAACCTCGAGCTCACTGCAGAAATTATGCCTGGCAAACTAAAGTTCACATATAAATTATACAAAAACGTTGTTTTCTCCATTGTCCCATATCTTGATCGACGTGGAACACAGAAAACAACAATCAATCATCTATTATTAATGACTATCCCCAGTGTATAAGATTGTTTGTCTGTGTTTTCCTTTCTTCCTCTCACATCGCTCTCCAGACAACAGAACATTCACACTGGTTATTTCTGGAGCTCAGAAGAAGAGATCTGATAGCTTTGTTATCCTTTCAGAGTTTGGCTTGGCGTGTCTGCAGACATTGGCTCTGACAAACCCAGGCGCCCCTTTAATGTCTGATTGTGTGTGTGTGTGTGTGTGTGTGCGTGTGAGCTTGAATTGTGTGTTTTATGTGAACAAGGGTTTGCATTTCTCGTTTAACTCGTCTTTTAGTTCTTCGAAGCCTGTCTTTGGTCTTGTGCGTTCTCGGTGCAGTCACTTTGCTCCAGCTGTTTCTCATCTCAGGCACAGACATGGATTCGGTTTAAGCGGATAACAAAATGAGAACAGGGCACTTAGTTGATGCAAACACACACACAGTTTAAGGCAGGAAGACACATTAGTTACACTCATTCATTTAGTTTGCTGCAGGTCAGCTGTGTACAAAGAGAGTAAATCAGCATGCAGTCATCATGGCACACACACACACAGACATAGCACTGTAGATTTGAATGATCTTCTCTTAAGATCAACTACCCAAGTTTCCTATCTCTCCCAAAGCGCAGAGACATAGCAGAGCTTAAAGGAAAGGGGGGAGCACAGGGTGAAAGAGCGAAGGGATTAATAAATAATTGGATGGCGGTACAGTCGGCGGTGCAGCATCAAAAGCTCCTTTCAGATTGCATGGAGTTATTTACATTCTCTAGCCGTGATGGTGAGTGTGTCTGGTTTCTCACCATTTTCTCTTGAGAAATAAGCATGTTGGAGTCGGCATAAGCAGCAGAAATAATAAACAAACTGCAGCTCGGTGAATGTGTTTTTTTCTTCTTTAGAGTTGTTCTCGCTTCGGGGCTGCTGAGGTTGCTCTCTCATCCCGTGTTTAACCCATCTTCAAGTGTACTCACAGAGCTTTGTGCCTTTTTCAGGGACATCCCTGTGGACTTCAAGTACATCGCTGAGCCCAGCATGCACTCCATGCCAGCTGTGACACTCTCTCCCAACGGTGAGTACTCAAATCATGGCAGAACACTCGCAGAGGCACAGTCAGGGACACGATGCAGAGGACTCTGGGGAGCATGAGCCCATATTGCCAGATTGAAGTTGAGTCGTACCTTCCAGCGTTGGTCACGGCTCAAAAGCATGAAAACAAGGCAGGCTCAGTGTCACCCGAGTGAATGTATCTGTGGAGACGTCCAGATCCTGTCATCTGGATTGGAATCAGGCCCAATCCTGGTATTTCTGATGGATAGATATCAGCTGTGTAAAGCCTGATCCATCTCCAATCCTTTGTTTGCTCTGGGTACGCCAGCTGTCACCAACGGCCCATTGAGCTCCGTTAAAACATTGTAACGTCTCTATTGCGCAGTATTGTGAGGAGGTGAACTGTAAAGCGTGCAGCAGCCAGCAGTTGCAATTAATGACATGTCAGCAAGGGATGAGAGAGAAGCTGCACTGGGTAAAAAGAGCAGCTGGTGTGCCTTTCTCTTTGTGATAGTTCTCTGCTGATGTTAGAGTTCGACCCTGAGATGAAGAGATGCTCTCCTCCATATAACATACATATATAATCCGTAAAATTATAGGAAAATGTCAAAGGAAAGCTGGGTTGAGCATAGTTGAGTACCAAACCCAAGGGTACCAACCAAATTACATTCGTGCTACCAAATACCAATTACCTTAAATCTGTCTGTGCCAAATTTTGGCATCTGTGAGCACATCTGGGTGAGAGTGCCAGGTTTAGACAAGGGGTTGAAAGTGCCCCAAAGCCTGGACAGCAACCACGGAGCTCTGGGGTTGGCCACAGAACTCTAAAACCACTCCGTCAACCGCTTCGTCAACCGTTTCTTTGGCCACTCTCTTGGCTTCCCAGCAAGCCAAACCTAACGCTGAAGTGCTGATGTGCTGTAATAGATTCATCGTCTTGTCTATTTTCTTTTCTACATGATTTTATTAATACACGTGTATGACTGCCAAACAAGCAGATACACATACACACACGAACAAGCATACACAAGCAGGCAATCAGAAACAGAAGATTAGCTCTGTGTGATTAGAAAAGAGCAGAGAAGCAGAATAGCATTTTAGTCTATTACGCCGGCCCTGCAGCTTGTTTAAAAATTACATTTTTGCTATTACAGAGGGAGTCGAGTATTAAAAAAAGAGGACCGTTGGGTACTAATATTTGCTCAGACATGAACCGTACCAAACCCTAGCAGCGCCGATTCACTTCCTCGCAGACTTACACCACTAGATTGATACCCCTCTCATATCTGAGAGTGATATAGACCTTCTCTAACTCTCAGCAAGAAAGTGAAAAAGCATATTTTCCAAAATGTCAAACTGTTCTTTTTAATTGCACTAACACTTTATGTATTTCAGGCCTGCTGTAGGCGCTGTGTAGCTGTACTGCTGTATTTTACAAATGTCGATATTAGCTGATGCTTAATGTGAAAGTCCGCTGCTCAGGATTCGGGCAAAGATGTGTTGTCAGTACTTCCCTGTTCTTGAGTAATTTACAGACATGTGACTCAAAGCGCCGCTCTGAAAAACGGGCGCTCATGAACAGTCACTTGTCTACATTGAAAACAATAGCCCTTTTTAAATAGGAACTGTGCAAAGTTGCAGGAAAGCCCAGTCAGTCTTCGTTAAGCATTGGCAGTACAAAAACAAAATGCTGCCTGTCTACTTTTTTTTTTTTATACAGAATGTACCTTTTTCGGGGCAATGGGGGGCGTGAGCAAGTAACAAAACGTGTAGCTCAGCGTGTGACGTAAACAGCGGCGTACTCCGAGGGAAGCCGCGGCTGGTCAGTCCTTCAGCTATTCTCTCATAAGTTGGCCCCTCCTTCACCATCCCCGTCATTTGACGATTAATGGCCTCTTCGTTTGCAAGGGCAAGGAGGGCATTTCCTTGTCTCCTCAGTTGCTCATCTTTACAGTGTCTTTCAGGTTTGTGTTTTACCAAAAATGTTCCACCAAATATGTTTACCTGTACAAGGCGGAAAATTGGGCACCTCGGATCAACTCGCCGATCCAACTCTGTGTGTCTAAACACTCGCAGCTTGCCTGCAAAACGGCCCAACATTCGCCAAAAATCTGGCAGTGTTAAAGGGCTAATGAGTGAGAGGGCGCAAAAAAAAACAGCATGAAGGAGGAAGGACATGATCGTGGTCGCCGTCCCTTGAATATGTCTGACAACTTCAGCCTTGGCCCTTCCTGACAGAAATTCCCAAATCTCGTCATCTCTCCAGTAAGGCACGTTCATTGCTTTCGTTGTGTAAATGACTCTTCTTCTTCACCCTTGGATGTTTGTTTTCTTTTGGTTTTCTATGAGCCGCATGATAGAAACGTCATCCACACACCCATGTGCTTGTAGTGAATTCTCCAGACAGTGACCTGCTCTATTCACACATTGGCTCAGTCGGACATTACACTTACTTTGTACCAGGGGAGCTGGCAGGGTTTAAAGTCTGTTTACTGTCCGATCTAATTTGTGTTGTCACATATGGCTCCTCGGTAATGTCTAGATAATTTCCAGTTTGCAGTGCGTGGGTTTAAAGAGCAGAATAAACCTGCTAATAGCCAGCTGAATTGATGAATGTTCACAGATGTGAGTGGAAGATGTAAAGACACCAGTTTGTGACACAGTAGCCAAGTGTTGTGTATCAGCACACACCTAAAATAATACCCAAATTAATTCCCCTTCAAATGCAAGGCTTCCTTTTGAATCAGGAATTCCCTGTTGCACTCCATCAAGCTTCAGCTAGCATCAAACTGGGCTCCTCTGTCCTCATCTGTTCCTTCCCTCTCTACCTACTTTGATTTCTCCCTTTCATCCTCTCCCTTACACACTCCCTCGTCTCTTCCTCGCTTTGGGCAGCGTTCCTATTTGTGCCAACATGGTTTGTTTCTCTTGAGCGTGTGAATAATGAATGTGCTCTCAGTGGGAGACCATTCAGTTTTCTCTCACGCCTAAATGGCACCCAGCCCCCCTTGGCACAGCATCCTCAGCCTCTCTCCTGTTTTCTCCTCTTCCCCCCTGTCTCTTGCCATCTTAACGAAAGAGACACAGCCTGAGCACGCTGCAGAAATTGGCCAAGTTGTTTCCATTCTCCTGCACCTATCGCATTTGACATTTGTGGACAATAGTGTCTTTCTCATTTATGTTTTGTGGGAGAGGATGTAAGGGGAGGACACACACACACACACACACACACCAACACTAGATCTCCTTCTCATACCACATTAATAATTTCCATCATGTTTCCCGTTCAAGAAGTGCAGTGAGTCGTGTAATGCTTTGACACTGAAGCGCTGCCTCTTATCACCGTGTAGTGACTTTGAGGCTGTAGCGTTGTCAGGAGCTGAAACGCTCTGTAAAGCAGATCTCAGCTGAGCAGTCACTGATGAAAAGCCTCTTATTATTTTTCCCCTAAATTACCTCAATCTTTTCATTTTAATAATGGCAGAATGATGAGTTCATGAGAGTCCTCCACTCAAACTCCAATTTCCACATTTCTGCTTTTTGTTTGATTTCTTCCCACCAATTACCAGGTACCTGTTATTAAAAATATTTGACTCTGCTTGATGTGGCACTAGATCAGAGTTGTTACGCTGCCAGGTTTAGTGCGTACTAACAGCAGCAGCAGGCGGTATCATGATTCCACATCCTAGACAATAGTGGCTGCTTGTTAAACATTTGGCTGAACACAATCATGGTAATGAGACAATCTAGCAAGCTAATAGGCACTTTTAAACTTGTTGTGACAACCGTTAAAGCTTAGATATGTTTTCGTGGTTAAATTATGCTGTTGTACTTTATGTGTGCCTTGAACCTTTGTACTCTACCTCCAATACTTCTGATACCATAAAACTTTAACTGAAAACTTTTTTCAACAATTTTTTTAATCGAGATGTTCCAATACTACTTTTTTCCTTCCCGAACAGTGATACCTGAACTTGGGTATCGGCCGACTGAGTACCAGTCCGATACCATTGGATTAAAAGAACAAAAATTAACAGCTGTATACTACTAAAGCAGGATTTATACTTGTGCGTCAGCCTACACACATTGTAAGCATTTGTACTTTAAAACACTAGTCGGCAGCAGGGTTTCTGTAAAGTGCTGTAAAGTTTAGTTGATTCAAAACACACATTAAACACACATTAAACATGGCTTAATGGAGACAGTTTCAAAGACAAGTACACAAATCAGCTTCACTTTAATTCGCAGCATTCACAGACAAACACTTGTCTTTATCTGGACACATTTTCCCCACAAATACAACATGCTAATGTTTTTAGCACAAGCCTATGGCATTTTACATTGTATTAATTAGCCTAGCAGCTAGTGAACTTTTCCTGTACGCATATGAAGCCAGGGACAACAGCAACATTTAACAAAGGTAAAGTTATAAAATTCAGCTCCATTACAACTCACAAGGTTACAACTCACAAATGCAAGATGCTAACGTTATTAGCACAAACCTATGGCATTTTACATTGCATAAATTAGTCACGCTCATAGTGGAGCGATCCTCTACCATCAAGTCAGGGTAAATCACACACAAGACTAAAACATTGTTTTGTGGAGGCTTTATTGTTTTCACAATTTACTGTTTCTTATCTGTGAAATTAAAGTAAATAAAAGCTTTGTTTCCACTGAGGGAAATGGTTTCAGCTTACAAAAATAGACAGGAGGTCTCCGTCACCGTGAGGTGTAGTTACATTTCTGCTTGTCAAGCCATGGCGCACGATACAGTGTAGGCTCTACGTCGATGCAGACCCTAAGCCATAGGTACGGCGTTGATTCGACACAGAAGTACAATTGGTGTTGAAATTGGCAACACCAGTGCTGCTAGGGGTTGTAGTCAACCAAAGAAAGTCTTGGTTGACTGAAATTCCAACTACTTTTCAGCCAATCGATTAGTTGATGGGGAACAAACAATCTGCATGTTAGCAGCCAGAGTGCACCTAGTGTACTCTACCTTGGTAGTGTTGTCTGCCCACCAAAACACCAGCAGCACGACGAGGCGCTGAGCGCATAATCGAATACCACAAAGACCAATCGTCATGTCATTCACAAGTGCTGAATAACAGAGAAATTAATACTGCCGGTCACAAAGACTGGCAGGTCTGTCCTTGCCCCAGAGCAAGTACTGTACTTTGTGTTTTTACCTCCATGGATATTCCGTATCATAGCAATCAGATGAACCAAAGCATCTCAGCTGAAAAAACATTGCGCCTTCAAAGCGCGCTGGTGCTCAGAAGAAGACTTGTTTTTTTCAGCTGGGAAAATATGCTTAGCTGGACTCACAGCCTTTTATGAAAGTAACTCTAGCGATGTTCCGACCAATGAGAATTTGGTCGGACAAGAGTATTTCTACCGACCAAGCGACCTGAAGATGTTAGCCATGTGCCACCCCTTGAAACTAAAGCCTTGCATACTGCGCAAGTTGACTTCTTACTATGCGGCCTTCCAGTGTAAAGTATTGCCAAGTTGCTGACATTTTTCGAATGGCTTATGTCACACTATTTATCAGAAATCAATTCTTCTTTGCCCCCCTGAAACAGTAGTTGCTCGCCTCTGCAAAGTTCAACTTGCTGTGTGATGTCATACCACTTTGAGGTTAAATTGCGTGGTATCATATTGGTGCATAGACTCGTGTACTCGCTGATATCGATACCAATCCAGCATCTTAGGCAGCATCAGAGGTGTTTTCGACACTGGCACCGGTGTTAGAATAACTCTGTTTTGTAAGCATATTATACAGTGATGTACTGTGCTGCACCACTTGAGATCAACTGATAGCTTCATGCTGTTTGCTTGTTTCTAACCTCAGGTAAATGGCTGGCATGCCAGTCTATGGACAACCAGATTCTGATCTTTGGAGCCCAAAACCGCTTCAGGCTGAACAAGAAGAAAGTCTTCAAAGGCCACATGGTGGCTGGCTATGCCTGCCAAGTGGACTTCTCCCCAGACATGAGGTAAGCTTTTACTTTGTTACTCATTTTTCTAATGAGGGGGAGTGTTAGACAGCTGGGATTCTCACAGCTGATTAATAGTTTATAGTAGTTCATTAAGGAAAATGTGCAAGAGAAATGAAAACTGACTTAGGAAAGATTTGTCTTTCTCTTTGAGCAGAGAGAGCTGTCTTACTGAGTGGAAAGTGTCAAGAGAAAATATAATATCACTGTGTAACTGTAAAATGAAAAGTAAAGTGTTAAAACAGGTTCAAGACACAGTGAGACAGCACTGCACGAATGCTCAGTGTGTTCTGATGCAGAGTACCTGTGCTCGCCCACTGTTCTCTAAAACACCTTCAGCTGATAAAGAGCTGTGGAAATTCATATTATCTAATTTATAAGCTCCACAGGGAGAGCTAACTGGGACAGTCCAGCACCCTAATTTTAGCCAAAACACCCATTAAGACCTGCTTCACCCCTCTTCTCACCCACTAGCACCACCCACGTCTGTGAGCAGGTGCCCTAACTTCCTCTCAGTATCCATAGCAACACTGCAACTCCTGGCTAGACTAAATGCCCAAAAATGTAGACTCCCACCTTTTGGCAGGTGAAGTGGAGACATTTTTAGCAAATCAAATTAGCTAATCTTCCCATCTTCTCTCCCTCCCTTCCTCTCTCTGTTCCTTTCCTCTCTACCAGCTATGTGGTTTCAGGAGACGCAGATGGAAAGCTGAACATTTGGGACTGGAAGACCACCAAGCTCTACCACAGGATCAAAGCTCATGACAAGGTGTGCATAAGTGCACTGTGGCATCCGCACGAAACCTCCAAGGTTATCACCTGCGGTTGGGATGGACAAATCAAACTCTGGGACTAGATCTGTCCTGGTGTGTGTTTGGGGAAGGGATTCTGGGAAATGATGGACAGAACTGTACTGGTTCAATGTAGAGACAGAAGGGGACTGGTTGTCCCATGTGTTTTTTGAAAACCTAAAGTGAAAGCCACAGGACTGGTATCCAGTCTTATTGTAGCAGCATATTTTTGTATCCTGTCGTGAGAGTTCAAATTACATACTCATGTATTATCTGTACAAAGATGACCACAAACATACTTTTAAAAATAATTTCCACTCTAAAAGGCAGATTAGACGGGAACCTTTGCATTTTTAAAGTATTTTTCCTTTGTTGTTTCTATTTGCATTGTCCTGTGTAGTATAATGCTTGGTCAAAATTCTTAATTTTCTCTTGTATGACCATCCCTTTGTGGAAATAAACATTCTGTAAATTTGACCCCTTAAAATGATGCTTTGCCCTGCTTATCTCTCGGCTCAAGCGTGTCATCTGGCGTATTTTCACTGGCTCTCAGGCTTTTGCTCAAACTACAGATTGTACCTCCGCGTTTTTATATGCCCACCAGCAGACACAAAAGCCCCATTTCCGTCAAGAGGAACAATACGGTTCAGTTAGGTTCGAGATGCTTCTTTTCTGTTTCCACTGTGAAAAGTTGTGGATGGTACCAATGGAACTGTTCCGTACTGTCCCCATTTTTGGTCACCCCTCTGTTGGGGTTAGGCCTGTCACGATAACAAATTTTGCTGGGCGATTAATTGCGTCAGAAATTATTGTGATAAGCAATGATATTGCGTAATATTGTGCTTTTAAGACCATTTTTATTATTGTTGTAGTTTTGCTGTTTTTAGACCATTTTTTAAGCTTATATAATGATAATAAAGGCATAATGCTGCAGGTACACCCTTTTAAAGAGAAATAAACATTTATTTAACAAGAATATTTAGGACCGCAAAAAAGAAAATTTGAATATCCCAAATACCACGTAAAAATATAATAAAATTGTAAAATAAATAAATACAAAAAAATAGACTGTCAGTCTCTCAGTCTCAGGTTTGCAGTTAAGTTGGTCGTATTCCCTCTTTTTGTTGAGATGGAATCTGAAGCGTTTATACATATCAATTTCAACCAGGTTATGTGAACTGCATATATTCTAATCCACACTCAGAGGAGAAAAAAAAGCTATGTGGAGCGTCGTTCCTGTGGACAACAGCAACACCAAACCCCTGAGCTTGCCTGAGAAGGACTAAATGCACAAACCTGCTATTTTTAAATATCCCATGGAGAGAGACTGTCACTGCAGCCTGTTCTATTTTTTTCTGAAAATGTCGGCGTGCAGCCTCGTTCTGTGGACAATAAACGGGGTGCAGACTGATAAAGGAGGAAATACAGCGAGTGCTGGACGGAGCAGTGAGTGACAACAACCCCACCCACGTTTAAGAGCACTGGTTGCGGTGGAAACACAAGGGTCTAGGTACCATGTCTGAAGGGTTACTTTTGGTAACCATAGCGAAAAGTGGTTGGTGGAAACGGGGCTTAAGAGTACAGGAGCGGATCGAGATAGAGACCCGTCCCTCTTTCTCTCAGACCAAACTCCAATCAAACACTAAAACGAGGCAGTGCTGATCAAATATAAACCAAGATTCTGTTACTGCATTGCCAATTTCATGCCTAAAATGTCTTCAGTAACATATTTTAGTGCACTGTTTAGCTGTAATACGAGAATTTGTTAACAGTAAGTGGACACTGTTGCCTGCATTATAATAACAAAGGCTGAAAAACCCTTTTCTCTGGTCCTGTATCACAGATTTTAAAAGTATTTGCGTCTTTCTGCTGCGCAGACGGCCCAGTTTTATGAACAGACCATCTTGAGTGAAATAGTTCTTCAAGAAAGCAAAGCATCGCCTGGAGAAACTGTTTCTTCATCTATAATTCAACAAAAAATCATGGAGTCATCAAACCTTTCATCTTTCCTTTCTTTATTAAACTACATCAAAATATTTGGCAAATTACATTAATTGGATCATTTCTGAATGTGGATCCTCTTTTGAGGTTGTCAGCCCGGTGCTGCGTGTTCAGATGAAGATTGTCGGTGAAGTTCTGGTGCAGCAGAGATAGTAGAGCGAGGCCAATTGAACACCAGAAGAAAAACAGAAGACGGAAAAGAACTGACAGTCACACAAAATGCTGCTTTGTGTGGATCTCAATTGTTGTTTTTCTATTATAACCCAGGAAACTGCAATATGGGAAAAAAAAGAAGATAATTGGAGTTCATCTTTTCTTTTTGTCTTTTTCCCACGCACTCGCCCACGTGTTCTCATTCAAATATCCAACAAGCACACTGAACAAATCTGGAGACATCACTGTGACGTTCTTCACATTATTGTTGGGTTTTGTGTTTTTAGATTCAATCGCATCAGGGTTCAACTGCAGGGAAGCGTCTGTTCGCCCAGATATCTTCTTCAGCCTCCGGAGCAGATCCCATCTCTTTACTTTTATCACCCACATTCCATTGCTATTCTCTTTCTGTTTAAGCAGCTCCAATTGCCTCCCACATATACTCACTTACTGTCAGTGAGACAGAATCTTTCATCCATCCACCCTCTTTGACGTCATGTATCCATTTCCACTAATTCATGCTCTATTAAAGGAGCAGTGTGTAGGATTTAGGGGGATTTAGTGTCATCTGGCAGTGAGGATTGCAGATTGCAGCTGACGCTTCTCCAGGTTACAATTTTTTCAGTGTTTAATGTACAGAAGGTTTTTAAATGGAAGCCAGATCATCCACAGTCTCTTCGTCTCCACAACAAACAGAGCAGGTGATTGTAACTGATAAACAACATTAAATAAAGCAGTTTCACTTTACAAATCAGTGTTTCTCCAACGCTGTTTGCTTGTGGGAGTCAGGGGGTTAGCCCAGCGCCTGCTAATGTGTGCTCACTTTTTTTCTCTGATGACTTAACATCCAAACGTTCAGGAGGTTTTACTGGAAGCTGAATTATCTGCAGAGGTCTCTTTCTCTCCAAACAAACGGACTAGGGCTGCCCCCGACTAAGAATTTTCCTAGTCGACCAATAGTCATCTTTTGTGCCAGATCTCAAGAGTGCGGTGGCAGGTTGCGTCTTAGGCTGCTAAGCAATCCTAACAAGCACTGTATAGACTATTTACCTGAATTCCTGAGTGCAAAGCTGATCTTCTAAAAGTGTAGGCCTATCGTCTGTGGGACAGATGTAAAGCTCTGGGTAGCCCTGCACTAACATGATCAACTTTTCCGTATTTATCAGACTGAATATTTACAGAAGAAGGGAAAGATATCTGTCGGCTGTGATTGGTTTGTTTATAATGTGACTCTAGTGTGACTGCTCAGCGTGGCCACTTCCTGTGTCTTAAATTCCCACATGGTCCAGAAAAATAGGTTTTGATTTATTTTGACTTTGACGAGGCGCTGCTCCTAATAGAGTTTCTTTCCGCGACTAAGTGACCATTGACATCTCGCCAACATATGACCTTTCTGATTTGACTTGGTCAACCATTAGGGGGCAGCCTTAAACAGACCCAGTGATTTAAAAATGTAAAAACACTGAATAAAGGGCTGGCTAGCAAAACAGCGATCTCCATGGAGTACCGCTTCCCATATTCTTAGCTAATGAAAAGACTTATTTTAACTTGATTACATACCAGAGAAAACATAATAATTATTTAATATTCCATCTCTGCCAATATATCCCCCTAAATCCAACACACTGAACCTTCAAGAGGTGTGGTCTGGGGGACTATTGTAATCTGTAAAGGTTGTCTAATATCAGGCCGGCTGTGAGCCAAGCTCAGATAGGACCATGATGACAGGGGTGGCTGACCTGCAGCCAACAACACCACCACTATGAGGTAGAACACAGAGAGCCTCTGGAGGCAATTACGCCACCCCCACCCACCCACCCCCCCCTCTACACGGCTGAGGTCATTACAGGCCAGGAGAGGAAGAGCAGGAGGATAAGTAGGAGCAGGGATTTCTGCTTTGCAAAAAGGTCAGGCTAGATAAGAGCAGTTTGTGGTTGTACAGCTGTGCTCTAGCAAGAATATGTGCTCCGACTTCAAACTCTGTGTTACACAAACTAGTACATTTCCATTCAGAAGCTGCTCCGGCCGAGATAACGGCTCTTTTTCGGTTCAGTCACTCAGTCTGGATTCCCTCAGGGCTTCCACTCTGTGTTCACCCAGCTCAGTGTGTAAGCACTGCTGGCGTTGAGGACGTTCTTATGCAGGAAGAGACGAGGCTTGGCCGGGTCACTGTGGACGTGGAAGAGGCGGAAGTTGGCGTGCTCGAGCTCCTTGAGCACGCTGAACCAGTACCGCACCACAGATGGGTCGTCGCCGCCCACCTCGAAGCCCGCCCAGTGCAGGTGAAGCTCCAGCAACAGCTGACCCACCGAGTCCAGAACTCCTTCAAGGACCAAGTTCTCCAGAATCTTCCACTCTGCGCTCTCCATATCCGCCTTCAGTACGTCCACCTGGAACAGGAACAAAAAAACACAATGGATGGGGTTTTTTTCCTTCAGGTAATAAATGAGTTCTATTATAATTCGGGAATGACACTAAACTGTGCGGAATTATTGGACGCAAAAGCTATTAACAGATGAAAAGAAGTAAGTGGAGCTTGGCCTTTGTTCTTGCTGTAGCGATGTTGATGATGGATTGAGCGAGAGAGCGGCCTGACAAGGCTTGCTGTGTCGGAGCAGAGAGGAAATGCCTCATAAAAATGAATGTTAATAGCACCCTTAGGTCATATTCATGTGAGGAGACTCATGCATGCCCAAAGTTTAATGTACATCCTCAGGATCTTGGGATTCCTCTTAATTCTATTGGATCGCTAAAGATGTCCATTGTCTGACCTTTTATGTCTTTAAAAGTCTCGTTGGAGACAGTGCCTCTATTCCTTCTAGGCTCTGTTTCAGTTAGCATTTTCTCAGCTAGTACATCATGTAGCTACTAAATTAGCAGTGATAAGACCTGAGGAGAGATTTAGATTACAAGATTTATCAGAGAGAGGCCCGGGGTATTGTCATGTCAGGGATTATTACATTAAAGATAACATGAGATACTAGCTGAAGGAAATTCATAGTTCCCTGCGTTTTTTTTAAATTGTGGGAAACGTCCACAAATCCACGGCTAAACTGAGAACATCATCTGACAGCTCAGATATTAAAGTGGCCATGAAATTTCTCTCCAATTGATGCCTTTGGTGACGCCACAGAATTCCCAGCCCTCATTAGTGGAACTGAACCAGTCTCCGAAACTCTCAAAAAACAGCTATCTGTGGAGAAAAAGTCCAAATGTTGTCCTCCATCCTCCCTGTAGGCCTCAAACTCCCACAAGCAGAGATCTGCTCCTTAATTGGACAGAGAGCTCCTAATGGAAAATGATACGGCATCATCAAGAGGTGATGTATTCACTTGGTCTCTGAGGAAAGTGTGTTTCTGTACGTGTATAATCGTACTGCGCCCGTGTGGATGTACCAGGATTTGATGTTATTTACAGCAGCTCGTATAGCTTCACTCTGTCTGACCTTTTTGTTTTCAGTGGACTTCACATAAATTGCCTTTCTGCCTCAGTGGTCCCTGATCCAATGCTGCCAATATCAACTGTCTCTGCAGGAGAAGTTACGAGCCCTGGCAAGACTCCGTCTGGTGTGAGTAAAGTCCATATGGTGTTGGAGCTGTGGAGAGATGACTGGTGCTCCACTCCTGTGCAGCGCTAGCTATGCTAAATGGTCCTTAACTATGCTGGAAAGAAATGAGATGATGACGGTTTCCTGGTGGTTGGAGAGCAATAAGATGGTTTATGTCAAAAACTAAAGACATTTGGCAAACGTGTTGATTATTTTAACTGAGCAGCGCTAGTTTAACATTTTTGCTGCGTTCCATTTCATTTGAAAGTCAGAGGTCAGAGCTGGGAATGATGCCACCCCTGAGTTGAGTGAGCTTCTCTTTACATGGGCATTTGTCTTCCACGCACATTAATACATTTCTGATGATGAACTTGACAAATGACAGATGATTAGAGTTGCAGCTACCATAGCTACAGACGCTAAACCCTTCCAAGATGGCGGAGCTGTCCCACAGTGTGCTGCGTTTCGCATTGCCTATAATGAACTTTAGAGGTGCTGGTAGGCAGATTTGGCCCCCAGGAATGATGCTTGGCCTGGCTTCCATTTTTTTTCCAGTGGCCACTCACGGCATTGCTGAAAAAACTAAATTCCCTGTGGCGCAAAAAACCACTTCCCTAATCACCACCATTATGATGTAAAACTGCTGACAGAACACCTCAAACTGCAAACAGTGTCAATTATTTTACTTACAATAGTAGATCTGTGGAAGTTTAAAAGTCGGCCACATACCGCAGAAGTAAACCAAATACCTAGGAACTTTTTTGGCGTATGCACCAGGTGAACAATTCTCATTGGACTGAATAGGCGCCACCTTGGGGTCTGCTATCCAGATCTAATAGCACATCGATGGTATTGACAGTGTTTATACAAAGCTTATCGTCTCCTCGAACAACAACAACACTGACTTGTCTTTGGTTTAAGCTCATTTTAAACCATTTTGAACAACTCTCTGTCTTGTGAAAATTCTGCAAGAACACATGATGAATTCAGAAACACACATCAAATTCTATCCTCCGCAGTAACAGAGCTGATCAGCCTTGTTGTGAAGCCTCTGTAGAATATCACACTCCACAGAAATTCCTGCCCTTGACTGCTGGGAAATTAATGTCAGATTTGTGCAAACAGTCTTTATACCCAACGGGCAAATATTTCCTCTCCTCCAAGTGACTCACGCAGCATGTGATCAAAATACACATGGTAATTATTTCAGTAAAGCATCCTCAGGATTAGGCAGCACATTGGGACAAATTTTAATTTAGAGACGCGTTTGATGAAAAGTTGTCTGAGTCTTTGTAAACAAACAAGTTTGCAGATTTGAGAAAATAACTTTAAATGGGAGTTAACACATTGCCTTATTAATTGGCCTGAAATGTGTTTATTTCATGGTGGGCAAAAACAATCCTCGCTAATAACAAGACTTTTATTACTGTCTCCTTTAGTTCCACACGATTGTTCTTGTCACAATAATTCAACAGTTTTTTGCTTGTAAAACAGAGCCCTGAACATCACAGCCTATCTGACCCCTGTTATTGTATGTTTTGTATGCTTTAATTAGTCAGCGTGCCTCCAGAGAGCAGATCACAATTAAAGATATTTAATTACACATCTGAGAGGTTTGCTGATTCGGTGCTTTTGGGAGCATTTCAACAACTGCTTTGACATCAGGGCAGAGTCTCCCTAAGGCATCTTCACACAGTAGGAACTGTCTTAATATTCATCTGTCTATTTAGTCTCATTTATCCAGACAGCTTATGACATAACTGTGCTCACTTAAAGTTTTGATAGAGATAGACAGAATATGCATATTGTCTTAGATGAACTGTCAACTGGTTTCAAAGGATGCTTTTCAGTAGAGTGATGTAATTTCTAGCTCTCTATTAGCTGTTCTGTTACGTCTTTATCATAGGTGTGATTTGAGCCTAACAAGTGAGTTGAGTGCCTGGTGCATAAGTAATGCAGTAAGAGCAGTAATGTCGCCGCAGCAAATATCACGGGACATTTAAGCAGCAAAACAAATAGATAAATAGTCACAAACTTGACATAGGCAACAGCTAAACGTTTAGCTTCTGAAATAATTAAGTGATGTCAATCCTCATGCAAAAAAATGCTTTCACGCCTGCCCTGTTTGGTTCGGTTCAATTGAAGTCAAGTTTATTTGCCCTGTAAGTGCGGTTCGTTTGGGCATGTGTGAACACAGCAATCGCACTCGGGTGCACACTAAAACAAGCGGACCAGGACCAGCTGTTTAAGAAGGTCTCGGTGCGGTTACAAACAAATTCTGGTGCGGTCCGTTTGTGGTGAGAAGGTGTTCCGACCTTGATCTGAAGCAACTGCAGTCACATGACACATTGTTTGGGTTAAACATACAGCAATATAGTCCACGATGAGCAGCGCTAAAATCAACCTGCGTAGTTGTCCCTCCATTGTGACATTAGAAAGTGTCACATTTATCTTGCAAGTGTACTCTTCCTCAACGTTTTGTTTACTTCCTGGATTTTTCCCCACATGGAAATTCTGACCAATCAAGAGCAGCTTTCTCACACAAGGCATTTGATCTGGTCTGCTTGTAAATGCTGCCGTGAGAACATGAACCAGCTCTAGGCAATTTGTGACAAAATTAGTCCTTGATTCGGACCAAAGCAAGACAACTCTAGGTCTGAAAGCAGCCTTAGTGGGGACTTGGACAGGTGCTCTGCAGCTCTGCTCTGCTCTCTGCTACGTTCACATTTTAGAGAATGTAATTAATATTTTCCTCATTAATGATGTATTATTTCACCCACTCTTAACCCATCCACACCTCCCTGAGTGTGTAACAAGCATACACGTGTATGTGCATCGTGAAGCTGCCCATGTAGTTGCATCTTACTGTCTTAATAATGTGCCCTTTAATTAGCGGAAAATTACTGTGCCAGATTTTTGTTGGTCAAAGGTGCAAATGCTTTCTGCTGCCTTAAAATAGCAGCACACCAACAGTACATGGGAGCACACCTCAGTGACGTACATGCCCATGCGCGCAAGTACATTTGCTACTTTCACAACTTGGGTGCTGGCTGTGAAAATGACATCCGCATTGGTCTGAAATTAGCAATGACAGCGGCACTGCGCTGTGAGTGAGATAGGCTCCTTTGTCTTGTTAGTTGGGATCCTATAAAACACCGTCATCCATAAGAGTCATTTAATCCGCAGAGAAGCAGAGAGGTCTCATATGGAGAAATCCAAAGATGTATGTGGGGTTACCACAGCAACATGTATGCGGATCACTGAAATGAAAAGGTTAGATGGATAGACTGTATGTTGTGCTTGTTTTCTGTTCTTTGTAATTTGGCAGTACCTCATTTAATTAAGTGTGGTCGTACCGCTGGGCAGCGCTGATACTGTTGCACTGTCCAATTACCGCCATGATCAATGGTCCAATATGCAGTTACTTTCCATAAATGAGATGTGACTTCCTGCTTCTGACATTTGTCCCTGTGGTGACAGTGTCTGCTTTCTCAGCTGGTCACCAGAGCTCCGAGAATGAGTCATCTGTGTAGTTTTTAACAAACACAGATAAGAAGTGCTGCACAAATGCATATTTCGACCTTTACGAGTGACTGTGTTTCTTCACTGCTGCTTTCGCTGTCACAGCGGCTGGGCGAGAGCCTTTGAGAAGAAACTGTTCTGCTGTTTGCTCCTCCGGCACACTATGTACTCGCATTAAAACCTCATTACAAGGATGTGTGCGTGGCTGTGCATTTAAAGCAGGTGGATACTGTCATCTATGAAACGGCTTGGCGTACAAACCCACCCACATAAACACAGACACGCACCAATGGTTATTTGTTCATATCTTGTCACACACTGACAACATCTTAATATCTTTCCAAGTCCCTCGTATGAGGCAGCCTGCTCTGCTTTTGGCTCTAGAAAAAGAATTATCAACTCAATTTACACAAGCTAAGGCAACACATCATCGAGCAGCGTGTAGGCATTCTGCTCCAGAAGCTGATTTAAAGGGACAGATCGTCACAAAATCAAAACAGATATTTTTCCTCTTACCTGCAGTGCTATCAATTTATACAACATCTATTGCACGTCTGTCCGTCCTGGAAGAGGGATCCCTCCTCAGTTGCTCTTCCTGAGGTTTCTACCGTTTTTTTTTCCCGTTAAAGGGTTTTTTGGGGAGTTTTTCCTTATGTGACCTACCTGTTTACATGGGTGCAAATAAAGTAAGTGATAAGATGTATGTTTAAATGCCACAAAGCATTTTGCAAAGTTGTTCTGCCTGCTGTGAAGCATCCAATCTGCCAGAAATACAACATAAAAGGATTTTCTGACTTTATTGAAAAATTCCATTAATTCAATACATAAAATATAGAATGAGACTAATATGTTTCACCTGTTAATACATTTAAGCAAGTAACTTAAGTGTAGCTATAAATTGCAGATGTCCCCAAAACATCTCCCACACAGACGCAACAATTTACTGATGTTTCCTAAACATATTCTCATGTGCAGATCACTGGACCAGCCACTCAATTCTGCAATTTGTAACATAAGAACCCATTTATTAATCAGAGTAGTACTAGCAGAGCGCAAATTATTATTATTTTTTTTAATTATTAACTTTTCCCTTTCAAAATCAGCAAAGGGAGGTGCAGAGAAATAACTGTTGCAGCATGTTATATGTGGCACACAACGTCACCTAATTTGACCTCAGTTCAGGGTAAATATGTGCAGACAGAATATATTTATTATGACCAGAGACAATCTATTCTTTCAACTGAGGTGGTTACATGAAGTGTTTTTATTCTGAGTGGCCTAATGTTTTGATTATTTACTGAATATTAGGGCTCATGTAAACGCACCTAATGACAATATTTTTATTCTTAGGTCAAAATACAGAGTTTGTACCATAGGTGGAACCAGACGAAACACATGGACATGTATTTTAAGGAAAAAGAGTTTATCCTAATGGGAGCAAGAATGTGTTTGGCAGATTTCATGGCAAATTGTCTCTCAATTAAAGAGATATCTTGTTTGTCAAGCTGACACTTTGGCCTGAGGTTGGTGACAATGGAAACCCATGGAGCCCCACACTGGACAGAAACATCAGGATCCAGCCTCTGGGGACATTAAATATCAACAATGAATTCAAAGCCCTTTTGTGTAGGATACAAACACTTCTGACTTTGACTCTGAGTGGGAGAATCAGCAAAGGAAGACACCAGAGCATACTGACAGCCCAAACAACAGCACATAAACAGCGTCTATTTCCACTAGAATTGATTCATTTTTATACACACCATTTTCTTATGAACTCATCTTGATGCTTTTGATGTTTTATGTAGAGCTCTTTGAATTGCGTTGTTGCTGGAATGCGCTTATAAATAAACTCTCCTTACCTTGCTTTATGACATGAGAATATTCTGCAAGATGCTATGATCGCATAAAAAGGGGCTTTCATTGAATCCAGTCATTTAATTAAGCAGACTATAAACGCTCTGTCTGTAATCTTTGCCATGAGGAGAGAGAAGAGCCTGTCTGTCATACAGCACTGACTTGATTACCTATGTAAAAGAAGCTTGGCTTCTCTGACCTTGAATTATCATTCAGCCTGTTCCGAAACAGGCGTGTTCAGCGGATCTATAACTGTGTTTATTAGTATGCATGCTATCAGTGGGCTTGGTGCGTGTGTATGATTGATCTTGTATGCAGATCCCTATCTGATGAGGTGGAACAGAATCCCTGGGGGGCTTTGAAGAGGTAACATTCAGCATGATAATATTAAACAAAATTATATATGGGTGTTTATCCACCTGGAGCCTGAGACTGACAACAGAGGAATGAATCATGATGAGCTGTGTTATGTTGGGGTGCACAGGAAGGGGCCTGTGTTTGCATGCATGCAGCATAAGTGAATCCTCTTCGCCGACGGGAAGAAAAAAAAATCACTTTACGCTATTCCAGGTGATTTATTGATGGTAGAATCCTTCACAGATGTTATGTTGTAGCCAGAGACCATGTTATATAATATGAAACCTCTCACCTGTCTGTGTCCAAAGTCATTAAGGATGGTGGCCAGTTTCTTGGTGTTGGCGTACTGACGCTGGGCGACGATAGCCGGGTTGGGATCCCTCCAGTCTACAGAGAGTCGATGGAGCCACATTTCAGCATGCTGCAGGTGAGGCTGCTTCAGACTGGGATCAAAGCAGTGGGCCTCACATCCTGCCTTTGCAAGAGAGCGCTCCAGGGACCAATCATCCACACCCAACCTGCAGCCCACACAGCACAAGACACCCAGGTATAATACTTAGAATGCTTTGTTACAGGCCAAAATACGTAGAGTGTGTGACTTAATAAGTAATCTTGTTTACTTCTTAGTTGTTTGACCCTGTTTACACCTGATATTAACATGAGTTTTGGGTGATCGAATCACAAGTGGACAGCTTTAAGTACAGGGGAAGCTAACAGTTAGCCCTGTCGCTGTGTGCGTGTGGGCAGTCTCTCACCATCTGTCCCAGGTGTGGAGCTAATGCTCCGTGAGGCAAAGAGAGCTTGGGGCTTGTCTTACCAAAAACAGAGAGAAAGAGCATGGCAAGGGGAAACTGAGTGAATCAACACGCTGCGTGCAGCTCTACAACAACAACAACAAAAAAGAAAGTATCTATTTTAAATAGTGAAACAAAAGAAATTCAATATGTTGCGGTCAGTATTCAAATTGTGGTTGGCTGCTACAAATGAATGAATGTATGGGAAGCACTGCACAGTCTCCTGCAGTCCATCCTAACGAGTCAAACTAATGCCCTGGTGCTTAGATGTCCATATAGCTCAACAAACCTCCCGCCAGTAAAGACAATTTCTCATTTAGTCTTTGCAAATAGAATAGATGTTGGATTAATTTGCATATAGAGAGGGGAAATGAGATCCAAACATAAGTGTTAACTCAAGGCGCACGTGGAGACACATTGCAATGCCAGGTGTGATCAGACAGACTTTGATCAAAAAGTCCCTGATGTAAATCAAGCCCTTACCTCACGTTGATTAAAGTTTATATAGATAACATTCTTGTACATTTGCTTGTCTTTTACAAAGCGTTTAGTGATGGATGAATGCATGAATGTAGCTCTATAACTTATAGTATATCTTTACCACGTTCACTCTGAGATATTGCTACAACTACAAATGAAATCTGCTGCCTTTTACTGTATGAACGTGGGTCGGATTTCATGGGAAATCTAATGAATGGCTTGTTAAGTCATAGATGCACCTCTACACTTTCCAGTCATGCTATCACTTGATAGCATCAAGGCCAAATGCTTACGAGCACAAAACAGGACGAGGGCTTCCTGTTTCATTTAAATGAAAACTGAGCTAAAACCTATTGTTATACCACACTCTAAAGAGAAAGTTTTTTTTAACATGAAGCAATGTGGTTTATGACACAAATTGTCTTTATGGTAAGAAACATCAGCACAAATAATCCAATGAGTCAAATACAATAGAGGATCGCTGAATTCTCATGGTAAAGTTCCAAACAGGGACAGAGACACGGACATTCAAACAACACACAGTCACTGTGATCCTGACTTCACCAAAAGCCAAGAAATCAATAACACAAAAAACCAAGAGGAGGTTGCTTCTCCATTTTGAGATATGATGTGTAAATCTAAGCAGACAGACGAAGCCCCCAGGAACAGCGTAGACATAGTGCCCAAACTGTGTAATTACAACTTCTAGTTTTGTCATGTGAGGCCATGGGACCCAAAAAGACTTTTCCCATAGATTTACATTGTGAAAGAGATTTCACAGTGTTTGAGGTACAACAGCTTCCCAGTATGAACAATTAAACACTCCTTACTTAAATCAATATATCATAAAAGTTTCAAAATTTACAAGTAGCTAAATCCAGAGATATTATGGACTTAATTCATGTGTGCATTTGCTCCAAGTCCTTACATTGCGCAACATCTGTGTAATTTCATTCCTGGAAGTCAAACTTTTGTACTCAATGTGCCATTTAGCAATTTGGGCTGGGCCGAACTCGAGCTGGTTTGGGTTGGACTGGGCTGTAATTTCTCAAAGGGTCTATAGAATTAGATTTTAACTGACGAAACATAAGAGTTAGGGAGTCCTTTGCTCACATGCCAAACTGTACACAAACTCTAATGCACAGTAGACATATGAAACTGGCAGTTCTCGTGCATAAGAGGCAAAGTTACACTGGACTGGGGGGAAAAAGAGACAGAGAGAGGGGCTGCAAAGTGACTTGGTTGGCAGCGCTTTCCTCTGCTTCTCCTGCAGTGAGAGAGACGTGTGCAACATGAGCAGTGATCATCATCATCTATCCGCTGTGCACACTTAAGGACGGAGATGCACCGATGGGCACAGCCTGCTCTTCTCTTGCAATACCAAAAGACAGAGAAGAAGAGGAGGTGTCTCCATAAACTCCAGTTGGTCCAGAATTCAGCCGCCTGTTTTATTATCAGAACCCCCTCCGTAGATCATATCACTCCTGTTCTCCGGCAAGGAGATGGAGGGATTTAAATATAACATTGATTTCAAGATTCTGCTTCTCACCAGCCCAAAGTAAATGTAGTACATGTAGATCTTTATCTCCAAAGCTGTAGCGGGTCCTCTTTTTATACATCCATGAGACAGACAACTGCCTCTATTTCTCTCTCTTTGCCACTGCCATTCTCTTTTTATCCCACCCTCCCTTCTCTAATTCTGCAATTTTCTCCTTTTCTTTCATTCTCAGTCGCTATCTCCGCATTCCCCTGTGTCTAGTTTGTGCTGCGGCTGTATTCTGTAATTGCGGCAGAGGGAGTACATTTCACAGTACACATCTTTCACAGATGAGGCACCGGGTCTCTGAATGCATCCCACTGGCAGGGGAGATGAGAGATGAGAATATGGGAGAGACTGAGATGCAACTAGACGTCTCTTTTTACCGCACTAAATATTTCAAATGCTTCATTGAGAGTTTCCCATTCTCTGGTGGGGTGTTTCAGCCAGGAATCATTGCAGTGACACTTTAGACGTCAGGGATCGGGGATTACTCACGGAGCAGCGGGGGGGAAGTGGGATTCACAGTGCATCAGAAGTGCTTCTGGATGACAGTGCTGATAAAGGAGGGTCTCTGCTCACTATAATATCCTCTCTCAGGAGACTACAGAGTGCAGGAGCAGTAACACTGTTGACTGGAATGTCACGGCAACCAGATGTGAAGATGTGCACGTGTGATAGGTCGCAAACACCCAGTGGATTGCCTTTAGTCTGCCTGTCCTCGCGTTGAACTATTATATCAACAGCCTGTCTGGTTGTTGTGAACCTCAGAGGCGAGGTGGTTAACAAAGGCTGGGAGGGCTGGGAAACTATCTGCTGTCTGTTAGTCTGGTTCCCTTTTAAATTCTCCTTTCTGCCCTTGTACCTCTCCCGTCACATCTTCTCTTATTTTTGTTCCCTTTGTTTCAGACACCATAGTGCTCTCAAAATATTTCTGTCTCCATGACTGTCTGTCTCTCCACCTCCACCCTCACTCTCATTTTCACTCTTGCTTCCATTTCCCGTCCTTCATCACATACTGCAGCTCATTAACATGCGCATGATTAAAGAGTGATGTGCTGAGCTTTGACCTGTGTAAGTGCTCCAAGTTTAAACTGCTAAAAGGCTTACAGTCTGCGGGAAAAGTTGTCATGAGTGGACCTCTTTCAAATTCAAGACACTTAAGTCTGCCTGCTCCCAGCTTGTCAAATACCGACACTTGGTCAATGGCCCCTCGGCGTCAGACACCAACACACAGAGGCACTCATAGTAGCAGTATAAGACGCACCGGTTGACAGCAGTTTTCGACGCTCCTGCAACTGCTGCAGTATGAAGAGCAAGAAAATCTGCATGTGGTGCGTAGGAGGGGAGGTAGATGGGTCAAACAAACTCCGGACTTTCACCCGGGAACCTAGAGTTTGTATCCCGTGTGATACCAAAAGTGAGTCGAGCTGTTTTAATGCTAGTATGTGTAGCATGCTATGCTAGTGAGGTTGGATGTGATGTAACATTACATTAGTAATAACCATACTTATTTTCAGCCAAACCATGTTTTTTTCTAAACCTAGAAGCTACCCTGGAGACCAGACGGACATGCATCAATGCTCTACGTCCTCCCTCCTTCCATCCGGCAATTACAAGAGGGTTTGTCCGGGTGTGAAGCAACCCAAGGCCTGTGCAGTAAGATCAGACACCAGCCAACTGGGAGGGGCACGAGACTGGAGGATACTGGCAGATCTGAATTAGCGTCTATGCCTTCCATCTGAGATCGCCTCTAGTAACCTCAGACCAGACCTTGTGCTTTGGTCAAACTGATTAGACTTTGGTTTACACTGACCTCACAGAAGATGTTTCTGGCCACGAATCAAGAAGTCATATGCTCATTATGAGAAAAATTTCACACAAATGCCGCATACAATAAATAATAATGTGACGATGTTTTAAATCCACAAAGGTCAGCTTCACTGTGACATCATAATGTTCTGCAAACACACATCGTCTGTCTTTATATCTCAGGAACAGAAGGGGAGACATTTGGTCAGATATTGAATTGGTGACTCTAATCTTGGATGTCTACATCCTAATCTGAAGCATTGTCTACTGTCATGGCTTCATATGATTCTGGACAGACATGGATGTAACTCTTACTGCAGTCTGACTGTTCCACAGAGGCACACAACTGCAAAGAGGTAATTCTAGTTTACGACAATGGATGATTCATCCTCTCACACAGTTACTGATTACAGTGAGCATCTGCGCTGTTACCGCATGAGGCGAAAAAGACTGTACGATCAAAACAGACTGAAACCGGTATAGGAGGAGGAAGACGGAGGAGAAGTGAGGTAAGACAGAGTACGAGAGGTGAAAGGTTGAGGATGAGTGATCTTTCATGTGGAAAAACATCCTGCGGCCCCCCACTCCTGCACCACCCTCCATCCACCACCATGTGACAGACCAATCAGAGAACAGCTGCTCATCCTGCCCAGGCACAGCCTTCCACGGCTCGTTAAACCGCATGCAAATGAGACGTATCGACTGTACGAACGCACACAAAAACATGCTCATAAGAGTACACACACAAGTGTACGTACTCAGTAACACACTGAGCTCCATATCGTACACACACGGACACATGATGGTGTTTGACACTTGTGTTAAAGTCGGTGCAGCAGTGGGCTGTAGATGTGTAGATGAGGGTTTTGCGAGTCTCCTGTACAGCAGAGCAGAAGACTCCTGAGATTAGGATGCTCAGCATACCTGGCATACATTCAGGAGTATGACCATGAAGTGTGTGTGTGTGTGTACTATACGTAGGTCAGATAGGGGACAGGGGGAGGAGAAGATCACTTGCCGTATCCAGAAAAGTGGAACTTCAGAGAGCACGTCGTCTTGCTCAACTGTTCTGGCTCTGAGGACTTTTCTTTTGTTCCTCATGAAGTTTCTGTTTTTAATAGAATTTCAGTTTTTAGGTCAACTCCCTGTTATTACATTAGCGAGAGTTGAGGGTCGACTAAGCGTAAATTGAATTCATTCCGGAGGTCTTAAGGGATCAGTTAGATAGAAGGAAAAATGGTAATGTAGCTTCCGTCAACGTGAAAAATCAAAGCTGTGAGTCACATTTTCCCGAGCTGATATTCAGGTCAAATGTTAAAATGTTTGCATAAATCACTGAGAGAACGCATAATATTCCTTTTTATTTTAGGTGCATGCCAATGTGGCTTTCCTGCATGACTGACTTCCCGTCAGTCAGCCAGAGGATATCAGGTATGTTTTCCTCCAGCATCTCCGTTTGACCCCTGACCCCCTTCTCCACAGAGAGGCAAGAAGACAGGAACAGCAGTTTCTCCCCCTCTTCCCCTCCTGCATCAGTATCTGTGCCCGGCCTGCCTTGATGCCAGCACACCTGTGCTGTCTCTCAACAGTCAAATTAATAAGCTCCATCTCTCCTGCAGAAAAATCCCCTCCAGACCTCCGCGGCACCTCGGCACAGCGGAGGCCCAGCGGGGCGGAAACCGGGCCGAGCTGATCCACGACACAAAGCCAACTGGGAGCGATTGACTCTCCAATCTTAAGAAGGTCAAATACCTCGGTGGCTTGGCTGACTCCGTTCAAGATTACTTGCCACTCAAGGAGAGGAAGCAGAGGTGGAGTGGAGGTGACGTTCCAGGTAGACAGAGGATTATCTTTCCTCTTATTAGCGTGTTACTCAACAAATTAAATTGTCCAGAATACTGCCATAACCACACATAGAAAAAGAAGCCTAAATGCAGCCTGCCATAAAGTGATTACTTCTACTTTGTCAGAGAGAGATTCTGAATAAACACAGGCTCAGTGACCAATTAGACATTGAAATGGGAAGACATAAAAAGACAAGGCTAACAAGGGACGTGCAGGCAGAGATACTCCTCCTCTTTTGTGTTGAAAATATCCTTCATTCTTTGAAGAAACAGAGAGCAAAAAACCTGAAGTTCTCCTCTAAGAGAAAAATCTTAATTGTCATGGCTGAAGTGACAGCAGCAGCAATTGTGACTAGATATATCACAGCCTGTCAGAGAAGCAGATGCTCTGAATAACTGTCGCATCTGCAGATAACTCACTGACTGTTGAAATTAATGTTGCTCTGCAGACGCTGTACATGACATCTTGTCTCAGAGCTAGTGTACAGGCTGTAGTCGTTTTTGTACAAGCGATACAATTAGGATTAGATTTATGGAAGAATAAAGGAAGATGTTTGGCATGTGTTAGTGAGTGTCTGTACGCACCCGAAAGAGTAAACCCTGCAGTGTTTGCTCTGTATTCTGTGGGTCAGGCTGTACTTGGGGTCCAGACATGCAGCCCAGCCACCTTTGGTCCCCTCCTGAGCAGCTTCCCCTCCGGCCAACGTTGCACATGACACCTGCACACATAAAAACATGGACATATTATAACAGGCATTTCCAATGTAACCATAATTACTGCATTCTTTATTTATGGGGTTATTTTTATTACTTAATGGGTACATTATTTATATTTAAGTAGTCATAGATTGAGCATTATTGAGTTACTGGTAAATTATTATTTAGTTGTCATTTAAAGTACTTTATATTGTTTCATTTGTATTTTCACATGCGGTGTTTGAGTGGAGACATTGTGTCACTCTACAATTACTCTACTTAAATGAAGCTGAAACCAGGGACAACAGCAACATGTAACAAAGGTAGCAGCACACAATTTGGCTCCATTACAACTCACAAGATTCACTGACAAAACAACTGTCTCATACTTAGCACGTTTTCCAAACAAATATTCTGCTAATGTTATTAGCCCAAGCCTATGGCATTTTACATTGTATACATTAGCCTAGCGATGAGAGAGGAGATTTCCTCTGCTCATATGAAGCCAGGATAAATCACACATAAGACTTAAGATGTTATTTTGTGGAGGTTTTTAATATCTACACAATGTATTGCTTCTTATCTGTGAATTTAAAGTAAATAAAAGCTTCCTTTCCCCAAAGAGATTTAGTTTCAGCTTCTGCATTGCCGCAACATGTAGTTACATTTCTGGGGAGGTGCACGTCAGGCTAGTGCGTAGGGTACGGCATAGCTATGCCGTTGATTCAACCCAGAAGTATAAAGTAAAGTAAATAAAGTCCGCCTACATTGGGATGTGTTCGTACTGTATTGCTGTACTTAAATGAAGAGGAAGAAACAAATGTTGTAGCATATTTATTACCCACAGCCCTGAAGAACTGGAGAATGCCAACAATGCAGAAAAAGGGTTAAACCAATATTGAAAACTAGAGCTTCTTGTCAAGGTTAAGTACCCTGGCTCAGTCTGGGAGTCCTGCATTGCAAACGTAATGTACAACCTGAACAAAACAGGCACTATATGAGGAAATGAATGGTATTTCCATTACAGGAATGTGCTTTATTAACTTTTGACTTTCTACAGTGTTAACACCATGTTCTTGCTCTCAAAGAGCCACAGAGCATCTTATATCTCGTCTCAAAGGTCAAGGACGGAGCTCAGCAATTCATAAAAAACAATAAAGTCTCAGCAAACTGTGTAAGCACTTCTATGTACAGTGAATATCCAAGGCCACATACCGTACATGAGGTATCTATGAGTCATGGACTGAAAGTACCTGCAGTATGTTTCTCTGCCCTTTTATTCTGGTATTTCACTGATGAAAAGATGGTGTTTTCATAACACTAGGCTGTCTTTGTTAAAAGACGAAAATACTTTTGAAATTGTTGCTACATGACCAGAGCCTCAAATTGCTCCTGATGGCTGTGCCATTTGTGTGTGAATGTCTAAATGAGCAGGTGGCACCTTGTGCGATAGCCTCGGCCACCAATGTGTGGAAAGGTGACTGTGGCGTTAAAAGCCCTTTGAGCGGTCATAAGACTAGAAAGGTGCTATACAAATGCGAGGCCATTTATCAGCACCACACTAGCTGGTTCAGAATCAGCAAAGTGTCCCTTTAAGCTTCAGACTAATTTTGTTCTGTCCTGTTTGAGTGTGTGTGATCAAAGCATTAGTGCTTCTCAAATGGCGTCCCGTGATGACAATCCGGATGTGCTGTGGGATTTTGTGATAACCACACACTATTACTGCGATATTCAACTGGGCCTTTACAAAATGTTATGAATTGACTGTATCAGTATGTTGTGCACCCCCGTTTCCTAATTAAGAGCTAAAAACTTAATTTAATTTAATTTAATATTTAAAAGAAAACCTCACTGGGAATCTATTTATCGCCATCCGTGCCTGGGAATTTTCAGCGTGTGACACATCAAAAGCCCTGATTGGCAGCCAGTGTGAGGGATGGTAACATTTAAAAGGAGAAAGCCATGAGTGGGACAATGATTCACCTTAATAGACGGAGCAAATTAGGGCTGCAGCTAACGATTATTTTCATTGTCAACTAATCTGTCGATTATTTCTTCGATTAGTCGACTAATCATTTTATCGAAAAATGTGTTAAAATGTTGAAAAATGTCAGTCTGTCTCTCCCAAACCCCAAAATTATGTCATCTAATGTCTTGATTTGTACTCACACCAAAGGGTTTTAGTTCACCGTCATGGGAGAGTGTGTAACGCTGCCAATATTTGAACGTAAGAAGCTGCAATAAGAGTATTTTGGGGTGCTTTTGTAGAACTTTTCTATGAAAAAGTCGATTAGTCGACTGCTAAAATAGTCACCTATTATTTTAATAGTTGATTAGTCATCGATTAGTTGACCAATCGTTGCAGCCCTAGAGCAAATTACAACAAAGCACCAGTGAAGACGACCTACCACAAAAAGAAAAGAGGGGAAAAAAACGCGAAAACTACCTGTTGTATTTTTTTTCTTTATTTTTTTTTTCCATTTTCATGGCATCAAACCATTTTTAGCTTTATTTCATAGAAAATTTTGCACAATAATTATTCTACAAATTCAAGCCACAACAAGACCTTTGGTGTTTGGAGCCATACAAATAAATAAACATGAACAAAATGGAAAAGAGGTGGACCCAGACATGAAAACAGAAACATGACAACATTAATCATTTTAAACACAATAGTAAAAAATACAAAGTATAAAAGCAAAATCAGAAGATCTAGCAAATTATATTAGAATATATTAACATTGTTAATGTATAAAAATGTTCATATATTTCCTGTACATTAGACACGCGTTAACGCATCACATTACATAACATCACTTCACATTATCTATTAACGTGCTCTGCAGTCTTTTCCCATCACACCTCTCGCTGTTTAGCTGCAGATGCCGTTTATTTTTATTTTTTGAAGACATATTCGATGTCCACATATGTGGTCATTGAAATCTCCAATGCAGCTGGGGTGAAGTAAGTGGCTCTGCGTTTAACTCTGCTTTTTACCACCACCTTTCACCAGTTTTCCAGCTCCGGCTCAGTCAAATGGGGATCGGGATTAGCCTCAGAGTTTGCTGAGCCAGGACCCTGATGTGATGAACATCTTTTCCTCCAATTACTTAACACAAATGCCATAAATCACTGAAAGCTGCTACTGAATTTGACCCTGGGACTAGTGTATGTTTGGGCCTCAGTGTTAAACTACGATATGCATACAATTCATCATGATGTGCAGCTGGGGCTGATGCACCAGCAGCACTGCCAAGACTCTCAGCGGTACAGAGACAGAACAGTGTAATGAAGGAAAAGATGATAAACCAAGAGAAGGGCAAAGTATTCCTTCCTTATGTTCTTAGAATTTCATTCAGCGAGTGCAGATTGGCTGGTTTGTCTGTTTATAGAAGCATCGGTGTGTTTATATAAAGCATGTACCTGCATAAACTGTGTACATACATGCAGCAAACGTGTGCACACATGTCAGCGTGTTGGTTGTGTGTACATCTGCACTTTAGCAAATGACTGAGCGTTAGCGCAGGAGCGGCTGCTCAAATGTTTGCTGTCTGGTTTCTTTAAGCTCCGTCTGCTGCGGAGACTCAGTTTGCAGAGGAAGAAACAATATTGGCTCAGACGCGATGATATGAAACATAAATCAATGGTTCCACTGTACACCATTCAAGTGTACACAAGATAGGATGAGTAAAAGCGTGCGTGTGTGTGTGTGTGTTCCTATATTGTCTGTTGTGTGTAGTATTATCTAGCAAGTACAGTTTACAGAGTTCGCTCAGGTTAATTGAAATGAAGCCTGAGCAAAATGTTTTACAGCTATGTAAATGTAAAAGCAATGAAGAATGGAGAAACGATTAGTGTTTTCCAAAAGTATTACGTTGCCAGGGAACGATGAGCAATACATGCCACCCTTTCAAAAAACAAAAAAAAAACCCAAACTATCTATTGTTTGCTTAATATTGACATTATTTGCGCATGTTTACATTCTCAGCCAAGACTTTCCTTGTGAAGTGAGCTTCAAAACAACCTCTCAGACGCGACTGTCTTGCTGTGGCCTTTCGAGTTTTAGAGGCTAAACAAGGAAGTCCAGATGTCCCAATCCCCATGTAGCATTTTTTCAGCTCCTCCTGGGAGATCCCAAGCCAGATGAGATGTATAACTAAGTCTTCCCCGGGGTCTCTTCTCATTTTAATGTTCGTGGACAAACCTCCAGAGGAAGGTGCCCACGAGATCAGATGCCTGAACCACCTCGCCTGGCTCCTTTTGATGTGAAAGAGCAGCAGCTCTACTCCCAGTTTCCTCCGGATGCCTGAGCTCCTCAAAGGGTGAGCCCAGCCACCCTGCAGACGTGGGCGGCTTCTGAGACAATGGGCCTCTGGGCACAGATATGCAAAAAGCCCCACCGTCTCTTCTACTTTGAGGTTATTTTGTGTCATTTTTGGTTGTGTTTTGACTCTTTGCAGTGCCTTTGCATCTTTTTATGGTCATTTTGAGTCTCTTTCTGGTCTGTACTTGTCAATTTCGAAGCTGACGTTACACAAGGGCTTTTTCGTCAGTGTCTAATGCCACAAGTCACTGCCCAAGCACTAGATTTCGATGACTTTGGAGTAAGCTGATCCCAGTGGGTGGTGGGCCCACAGTGCAGCAGCGTCATGTAGTTCTCTCACAGTGCTGTGCCGTTTGCTCAGAGTGTTCAGTAACAGATCAGGCAGGAGGGGACCAACTGAGTGAAGTACATTGCCACCTGATAAAGTCCTTCGACGTGTCTTTGTTGCAAAGGCCACATGAACTGTATCGCACATGTGGGTGGCCCAATAATGTATTTAAATGAATGTGGACCACGCTTCATTATGCCTGTCATTGTTAATGTGTTCCAGCTGAAAGCCTTCATCAGCACACAATGCACAATGTGCAATGAAATGCAAAATCACTCTTGATTATTTTGCCACTTCACATCTGCAGACTTATCAGTGGCATTGAACTGCCGAACACTGTTTCACTGAATACTGAGCTGTAAAAATTGACCTGTTTTCATTGAGCACAAATTATAATAAATGAACAGCATGTTGTTAAGCTAATCAGGAAAAACTATCCCGCAGTACATCTCACGCTGTTAAAAAACGCTTTCATGGAAACACTTCCCCTTATCGGAGTGTGTGCTGGTGCATGCATGCAAGATACACTGACTCCTGTTGATTGGACGGTTGTGTCGCAGGCCGTCTCTCTGAGTAACAGCTCCACCAGGCACTGTGTCAGTCAGCATTACAGCTGAGGATGCTGCTATGCCCCTCCAACTCCCTCCACCCTCGCTTGTCAGTGTGTATGATGGACAGTTCCCTTCAACAGCTTCGCACAAACACACACATATACACACACATACTCATACAATCTCTGTCTCTCTGTTCTTGTCCTTGTCTCTTCCTCTCATGCACACAAACACACACAAGTAGCTGCACACATGTGTACACACACACACACACACACACACACACACACACACACACGTCCCGGGGCTAATTCATTATGAGCTGAATGTCTGCTTTGTGAAAGATATAGAATGTTTGCTTAGTCATTTGGAGTGGGGCACTCTGTGTTCTCGCTATATTGTGTGAGGGAAAAAGATAAGTTGCTGATTTATCCCCAAGCCAATTTCATTACAATAAAAACCGCAGCACATATAATCAAAAAAAAAAGTCCTTCTGTGTTTTTGGACAGTGAAAACGAACCGTGTTACCTTGACGAGAGCAAGGACAAGGGCACAGGATTCCAGGCTCCCTCGATATTTCTCAAATTATGATGCTGAACATCTTAATCGATTTGTAGTAATTTAAAACTGACATACACCAACAAACAAACCACAACATCCCATTGATTAAGTCTGAATAGAGAGGCTGCGAGTTTCATCTGTATGGTAATCAATAGAGTAATGAATTATGTGTGTGCTGTCGAGCAAGGCAAATACTCTTCTGGCTGAGCTGAATGTGAAAGAGCTGCCAGTGTATCTCAGTCATGGGCTGATAGATACAGGCTCGCTGTAATATACATAACAAAGACCTGTCAAAATAATGCACTTCCTGGCCGTCAGTCGCAAAAACGACTCTGATTTTCTGTCTTCAAACTTCGCTGTAAAAGCGACAGTTCACCCTCAAATCAAACATACACCTTTTCCATCTTACCTGTAGTGCTAGTTATCAATTTAAGTTGTTTTGTGTGAGCTGCAGAGCGTTGGAGATAACGTCAGTAGAGATGTCTGCCTTCTTGTGAATATAATGGAACTAGATGGCACTCAGCTTGTGCTGCTCAAAGTGCCAAAAAGTGCCACTGAGCTCGCTAATGCTACAGCTCAGCTGAGGAGGTCGCCATTAATGTTTACATCTCATAGTGTGTTCACACCAGGTGAAAATAAAACAATTTGCACAGGTGAATTACATGTTAAGTCAATGTAAATGTAGCCAATCAGCATTGTACAGAAGCTCATTCAAGGATTGAGCAATTTCATGTGCGTGTGACGCGAGTCAACACACAATATTCTAGCATTCAAACTCACGTGTGTAACACAAATGTGAAAATTTGCAACGTGTTGGGTGTGAACACAACATCACCCTGTCACAAGCCTCTCACCCATGAGTAGATGCACACTTCCTTCTGAGCCATGATACGGTTGGCAGGTGTAGTTTGGTAGAAAGAAAATAGTTCTTACATGAAACTGCTCACAACAAGGTCTGTGGATTACCTTCAGTAGCCGGGTCATGATTTCTGATTTCTTTCTTTTTTCATGAATTGTGCCCTTTGAGCACCACAAGCTGAGTGCCATCTAGTTCCATGACATTCAAAATAAGGCAGACATCTCTACGGCCGATATCTCCAACACTACACAACTCACACCAAAACAATCTAATTTGATAAACAGCACTACAGGTAAGAGGAAAAATATGTTTTTTTGATTTTGGGTTGAACTGTCCCTTTAATTCTCCATGCATGCATCTGGATTATTTGTTTAGTTCATCTTTAACAACAGCAGTAAAAGTCAGATGCAACTTTAAGATGTTGTCTTCCCTGATGCAACATCACTTCCAGCAAAGTAGAGCCAATATCATAAATACAAAATACAGAAAAAACATTAAAGATACCACATTTACAGCAGAGCAAGGTAAAAACTGAGTAACCAGGGACTTCTTACAGGCAAAGAATCGAGCTGTTATGATTTAAGGGTAACTTTGGTATTTTTTAACCTGCACCGCATTTTCCCAATGTTTTTCTCTGAATGACTGATGGGAAAAATATTGAGCGAGAGGGCTGCAAAACAGGCTGCTATGTAAGCACTTGGGGCATTACAGTCAATTTACGTCCACTGAAGGTACTTGTTTTTGCCACGGACAGGCTCAGATTGTTAGTCTAAGTGTATGACACCATTATGGACAGGATCCCAGAGAAAGACTTTTTTTTTTCTTGAAGAGTTCGATACTTTTTGTTTAACCAAAAACAGCCCTGAAATTGCAATCTCCAAACCCAGGCAGCCAGTGGAGAGAGGCCAAAACAGGCGCGATATGTTCTCTTCTCCGGGTTCCTGTGAGGAGCCTGGCAGCGGCGTTCTGAACCAGAAGGAGGCGGGATAGAGGACTGACTAATACCAGTGTACAGAGAGTTACGGTGGTCTAAACGGGAGGAGATGAGAGCGTGGATGACTATCTGCAGGTCTTTGAGGGAGAGAAATGGCTTGATTTTGGAAATGGTGCGGAGATGGAAGAAGCTGGCTTTTATTAATGCATTTATTTGTTTGGAGTCAAATATCACGCAAAGATATTTGACATGGGGTTTAACATAGTGGGAAAGGACGTCAAGCTGGTCAGAAATCCCTTTGAGGGAATCAGGGAGGACAAAGAGGACAACTTCTGATTTGCCCTAATTCAGCTGAAGGAAGTTCTGTGTCATCATCAACACTGGACTTGTGGTTAGCCTTGAGAGAGAGATACATCTGTGTGTCGTCAGCGTAGGAGCGGAAGGAGATGTTGTAAAAACTGGAAATCAGAACGGAGGTACAGAGAGTAGTTCCATAGAGATGACACATTCATGTGAACCAACAGGTCCTTTGAACGTTGCAAAATGGAGCATTGCAGGTAGTTGCCTGTTTCAACTCATCTCATTGCGAATCTTTGGTCTGAACTAGGGATGTTCCTGGTGACTACTTTACTTGTCGACTAAACGGAAATTTTAATTAAGACTAGTCAACTAGTCTAAAAAAGGGAAAACACTCTCCCCAAAAATATTTGACTGAATTTACAGTCATACAATACTTCTTGTACCCTGTTGTGTTCAGATTGTCTTCACATAAAACCAGCAGAATAAATTGTGCCAAGAAACCAACAATCCTGTTTTCTCTTCCACACTCCCATTACACTGCTGCATCCTAATATCTGCTCTGCAAATCTTCCATATCAGATTGTGCTGGTCTCATTCGCTGTGCTACATATGGGAGGTCAGCATTAGTAGGAAATGCATTTCCTGCAAGTGACAATATTTATTTTTAATCCTGAACATGGCGCCTAACAAATACATGAAATGAAAGAGGAGAGGTGGTTATATACCACAGGAAGCTATTTTAAATACCAGCAAGAATTAAAACAATGATGACTCACTTGTGGTGTTGTGATGTAGTCGAGGAACCTTTTAGCTTCATCCTCCAGAGAATGACTCACACCGGCCCAGGGCTCTAAGTCTATATGCCACCGAGGTGTCTGTAGTGGAGCGCACACACACACACACACACACACACACACACACACACACACACACGATTATTAACATAAGAAGAACATGAAATTGACAATAAACCAACATCAAAGTAGGCCACTCAAAAGAAATCTAGTGCAAGGACAACAACAAAGGGAGCTTTATTCTCCAGGTATTATAACCCACTTGTGTGTAGCTGCTGATGGAACTGGGTCACAGTGTGCTCAGCCGAGGATTTTTTTTTTTTCCCACCTGTGTGTTAGTGACAAATAAACTGCTAAAGTTCATTTCCATTGTTATTTTAGTCAAACGGGGGCTGCTATTTATTCTCATGCAATCTGTGCTGCGAGGTACAGATAAAAAAAAAAAAAAAACTGTCGAAAGTCCAGCTGTGATTCACAGTGGAAAAATAAGACCTCAGACTTCACCATCACCATCGGTTGGCTGCAGCAGCTCAGTGCTGCTGTGTGATTACATTCCTGAAACCTGGCAGAGCTCAGCTTTACAGCCTGCTTCATTTCTACAGGAATGTGTCTGTTTATGATTAGAGCAGAGGCAGTCAGATGCAGAGCGAACAAGAGGGAGAAGAAAGGAGAGGATCAGAGCTGCGATGATGCGCTCGCAGGTTGCACAATCATTTCTTGGGTCAATCGCCATGGCCAAATGTTCATTAGCAGCCCCGGTATAAATTATCCTGGGTGATTTCACGATAGAGTGCTTCCCTGCCCGGGATGCTCCTGCCTTCATCACTGCTTTACGGGCACTGCGGTTTATTTTCAGATTTTCCACGGTTATGCACAGATAATTTTTGGCTTAGCAAACAAGATCATGTTCGGGTTTGCTCGATGCTGTGGGCACATCTGCTGAACAATCTGTAAAGGGCACTGCGATGACATCAGGTCTGTTTAGGAAAATAATCCTGTGTTGGAATTCACGCCCATGTTTCTATGCCTCCTTTTCTTCTCCTTACTCACAGTTATGCCCTCCAGTCTGACTTTGTGCTTGCAGGCTCATCACAAAGGGCGTCGCAGCTCCAACACTTTACAATCACACTGTTGATTTGAACAAAAGTGGCTTTGTGTGATGTAATTATTGAGTTTGTGTGAAGGTCAACTCTCAAGTTTTCCTTTGTGTAACAAGCCAGTTGATAGTTTACATTCTCTCAGTCACACACAACATACTTATTGTATAATTCAAGTCACCTAAACCTTTATCAGCATGACCGTTGAGAAAACATGCTGCCAAAACGACACATGTGGACCTACAATGCTGTTCACATGGGCGTAGTATGAGACAATGGGCCCTTGGGCACAGTTATGCAAAAGACCCCAACAACCTCTCCTACACAGGAGCAAGACACACAGACTTTTTGATGGTTCTGCATCTTTTCTTGCTGTTTAGTGTCTTTCTTCTGTTGTTATGCCTCTTTTTTTATAGTTCTTTTGTCTTTTTATGAGTCTTTATGGTAATTTTGAGTCTCTTTCTGGTTGGTAAGTTGAGTGACATTTTACAGCTGAAGGCCTGGGGTGCCCCAAGGCCTGTGCCTGGTGGGCCCATGCAGAAATCCATCCATGTGTGTTCACACTACGAGCCCCACAGCAACAGGCTATGAGTCATTTTCAGTTTAAGCCGATGACATGAAGCTTCAAACTAAAGCTGGCCCCAGGGCTGGCCTCAACTTTTTTCAGTGCTCAGATGATGTGGTAAAATGCCCGGCCATCCATCCATTTTCAACTGCTTATCCAAGGCTGGGTCGTGTGGACAGCAAGCTAAGCAAAGTACTTCGGACGTTCCTCTCATGAGCAACGCTTTCCAGCTCCTCCTGGGGGACCCCAAGGTGTTCCCAGGCCAGACGAGATATGTAATCCCTCCAGTGTGTTCTGGGTCTGCCCCGGGGCCTCCTACCAGTGGGACGTGCCCGAACACCTCTAATGGGAGGCGCCCAGCATCCTCATCAGATGGCCGAACCACCTCAGCTGGCCTTTTTCGACACAAAGGCTCCCTCCAGATGTCTGAGCTCCTTACCATCCTTATCCTATCTCTAAGGCTGAGCCCAGCCACCCTTTCCCTGGAAACTCATTTCCGCCGCTTGTATCCCTAATCTCATTCTTTCAGTCACTACCCAGAGCTCATGACCATAGGTGAGGGTTGGGACGTAGATGGACGAGTAAATTGAAAGCTTTGTCTTCTGCATCACTGCAGATGCAGCACCAAACCGCCGATCCATCTCACACTCCATTCTACCCTCACTCTTGAACAAGACCCCGAGATATTTAAACTCCTTCGCTTAAAGCAGTAATTCTCTCCCAAACCAGAGGGGCGAATCCACCATTTTCTGGCGGAAGACTCTGAGTCGTGTTTTTCTTTCTAGCTGTGGTATTGCATTAGTCAACAGGGATGCTTATGAAGACGAGGGGTTGCGCAGCCACCAGGCCTGTGGATATCAAACCAGACCAACATGGTGGTTCATAAGGAAACTTTCTCTCATACTATGAAAACAATTCACCTAAATGTCTTTCTGGACACATTTGAGGTGAGAAAAAAGCCATTCAGGTGCTTAATCTGTCTTCAGTTCAGATCGACAACAGTTAGTTGAAAAGTTTTTCAGGAGTTCCAGAGGCAGCAGGTCACGCTTCACGCCCCTGATTTGCATAAGGTAGCCTAGATTGCTCCGACTATCTACAACTAATGGACTCTGTGTGTCTCTCTTCATTTATCGTCGGTCCCTCTAGGGGACTGTCCTTGCTTTCCTCTGGCTCCTGTATATCCTGCTGGACTTTCTGTTGCAGTAGCAGTGGATATTTCCTACTCAGCTCTTTTTGGTATGCATGTACAATTTACTATCATCTTTGTCATATACTTTATATATTCTGGCCTTTGTGTGTGTGCGTGTGTCTCTTTTCTTCTTGTACTTGTATTTTGCATATCGGTAAAACTCAAAATATTTCAAAAGCAACCTAGAATCAGCTGTATGCAAATGAGGAGCGGATACCCCATCTTGAAATGCAAGGCTGCACTACCAGAATGCAGACAGTGAGCGTGGAAATGTCGGATCCTTGGGACACGTACTTTTACTTAGCTAAGATAGCTGACATTATGCTCAACCTGGGCTCATTCCGAAGTCATCGAAATCTGGCGCTTGGGCAGTGACTTGCAGTGTCAGACACTGACGAAAAAAGCCGTCCTTGAACACTGGCATGATATGCGACCGGTCACCATTATAGTTTAACGGCATTCTGCGGTGTCAGGGGGAAACGTATCGGGATGAGAACGGAAGTTAGGCCGCAAAACTTGGAGTAGGGTGGGTAGGAGGGGTGGTGGATGGGTCCACAAATATAAACTTTAGATGACGCTGAGTCAAACTGCTTTGTTGAAAGTATCAGAGACACACCAGCCCATGATGATGCAGGCTAACTATGTGAAAGAGTGCTTGAGCAACACTTAAATGGCGACCTGTTGTCACTTGTAGTGTGAACACACTTTTAATGCATGCGCACACACACAGACACTTACACACACGCATCTTCACCACAGATAGATCTGAAACCATGCATAGATTATCTACTAATGCATTTTCTATGATAGGGCTGTCTTTTCCTCCTCAATGCACACGTATACACACACTCAAACTCATTCATATGCACTAACTTCACATGGACACGCACACACACTCACAGCGCTCTCTGCTAATACATTATCTATGGCAGCACCATGTGTGTCATTTCCTCCTCCAGTGATGCTGATCCTGGAGCTGCCAAACACAGAGAATCAGCTGTCCCTTTAACGTCTGCAGAGCCGGATCCACGCAACACTATTCACTGTTTGGCATTCAGCCTTTAATCGATTTGCGGCGTGTCAAAACATCTGAATGCTCGCCGTGCCTCAATCCCTCCCGTCCTCTCGCTCCATCATGTCATCCCTCTGTTTCCACTCCTCTCTTTTCTCCTCTAACGCTGCGTCTCATTTCTTCCTCCTCATTGTTTCTCTCTGTCTGTCAGCCACTCTGTCTCTCCTCAGTGTCTCAGTTTAAAATAATTGCACCCGTGATGCATGATCAACGTAATTACCCTGCAGGACAAATAGGGTGATGGATGTGCACCAGTGGGTTTCAATCTATAGCGATTGTTTTCTGCAGATTGATTTTCCTGATTTGCCCGTCGCATAAACAGGCCACAGACGTACATTTGGGCAAAACATCCTAACTTAACCTCTTCAACTCCATCCCTCCCCTCCATTAGCCATTTTTTGTTGGGGGGCCGGGGGATCTTTATGGGGACAAAACAGGTCACCAGTATGTGCTGCATAGAAGTTGTGTACATCATCTGAAATCCAGCAAGCTAAAGATTCATTTGAAATGCACCACAGTGTGCCAAGTTTTTCTCATCATAAGTATGTAATAAATATTGTGTATTCGTTCAGCTGCTATTCAAACTTTTAAAGTTTAAAGCAGGGGTAGCAAACATACGGCCCCAGGGCCAGAACTGGTCTGCCAAAGACTCCAATCCAGCCCACTAGATGACTTTGCACACCTAATATTAATGCACTTGTGAAGGCTAAGAGGTGACATGATTCGGAGGCAAGTTAGTCGTTACTACATACTTCATGTAAAACACTGCCTCAGAGGCTTTTTGACCCTGACCAGAACACACTAAAAAAATCACTGAATACTTATTGTGGTTGAACTGGTTGTGCAAAACATTGTCAACCAGCAGCTTCAGTACAAAAGAATCTGTATCAGACTTATGTCCTAAAACAATATGGGTGGAGCCTGCTGAGGCACTGACAAAACTTCAGACTGTAAATGTTTTTTATGGGGATGATTTAACCTGCTTCCTCAATAGCTTCCACTTAAGTGGGAGTGGAAACTTATAAAAAAATACACATGTAATGACATGAGTGAGTAGTAGACTGGCTGAATGTGGAAAACTGAGACACACTGTTGAATTTGCACATATTTTTTTCAGGATATTGTGGGCTGTATATGTGGTAAATGCTGAACATTTTCAGAATGTAATTCTTTACACTAAAAGGGGGGAAACTTCAAGGGGTTGTTATTTATAGATGATTATGCAATGGTTTTATTAGTCCAGCCCACTTAACACAAATTGGGCTGTATGTGGCCCATGAACTAAAATGAATTTGACACCTCTTGGTGTAAAGCGTTGAAGGGCTTTGAATATTATGAAGGAAGTATATGATGGCCATTCCCATGCTGAGTTGTGCCTCAAAAGTTTTTGCACAAATTTTTGAACTGATAGTATTTGTTACACAGAGTTGGTGCTAAATTTAAGATTTTTTTTTACCACTCCAGAACTGATTAAAAGGGTCAGAAATCCCTCCAACATATCATATTAAGACTTGATTATTCTAATTAATTATATGCTCTGTGATTAATTAATCTAAGTTAATCGCATACATCGATCTTTGCAATTAAGTTCAAAGGAATTATGGCAGATGTGTCGCAGTAAAGCTGAAACACGGCAGGACAAGAACGAAAGTTAAGGTGATCACTACAGCCTCTGAAGACAGTGTTGTAGGCCTAGCAGAGCTTAATTAGATACATTTATCTATAACTACTTATATACGATCGATGTGCTACAGGAAAAAACTTTCTTCCGATTTTTTACCTTTGCTGAGCCTCCACAGGGAGACTTTTCTGTCCAATACCTCCATAAAATTTTAAATTCAGATCTCATAGCAGAAAAACTCTCCTGCAAAGGCCACAATCTGACAAACAATCCCTGACAAAAAAGAACAGAAATACCAGTTCCAATCAACATCGCTCCAAAAGGCCATGAGAGTTTTACAGGGACAGAGAGACTGCATGTCTGTCTGGGAGTCTGTTATTTACACGTAGACAAATAACATCTACCTTTCTGCATCTCAGGGACTCGGAGAGCTCCCAGAGCTCTCTGTCTCCGAGCTGCCCTTTTCATCTCCTCACTGAGTCCTCCCTGCAAAGCTCAGCTATCAGGCCCCATACATCAGGCTGGCACAGGTTGGGACAGGACTGCTGATCAGAGGGCAGATATCTGTGACAATGGACTCACTGGGATGTTGCAGTGTTTAAGGTGGGGTAGAAGAGGAACAGAGAGGGAAAGAGTGGAGAAGGAAAGGACAGAGGGAGGCTGAAAGCATGCACGTACTTTCTGAAATTTATGGCAGAGAGGGAATGGAAGTATTTGCAGGTTTTGCCAAGAGAAGAGGTGTGCATCCAAGGTTTCTACTTTTAAAGACTTAACTGGAAACCAGCAGACTGACTCATACATTTCAGGTTTTCAATCCAAGTCTTCCTCGCAGGATGTGATTACTTTTCTCCTCGTGTACTTTTTTGGTGAAAATAAATCCAATCTTTATCTAACACTTTTTTTTTTACTGCCCTAAAACTGGAATCCAAAATAAAGATAATGTGTGTGTGCACATTATACCTTACACATGTCTATAAGCTCTTACTAACTGCTGAATCATCACTTAGGGGTGATGAGATTAGTGTTAAGCCTCGTGTTCAGTCAAGCATCAACAAGTCATCAGCGCCTCAGGGACAGCAGAGGTAAGCAGTGTTAATAACAAACACACAGAACATCACTCACAACTGTCGAGGCTCAGCTCTTTAGACCTTAATCCCAGGACATTAGATATAACAACATCCTCAGCAGGAGCATTTCAGGTAGCTGCCTTCACATGAATTGAAGGGTGGACAATGGAAATTATTGATTATGTTGGTATAATGACTTTTGGATCTAGGAAAGGCCAAATCTTGTGAGGATAATGTGTGTGTACTCGCTGCAGACTCATACAAGAGTAAGCCTGTATCGTCACTTATGACCCACTAGAAGTGTGTGGCTGTGTATTTATCTGCAGAGCTTCATAGAAAGAAAGTGGCCAAGTGCCAGACTATAAGCAGCACGCATCCAAGAGAAAGCTGCAACATTTACAGGAAGAACCTAATTATAGTGAGAGTGAATCTGGGGTTGGCTTCCACTTTCACCGGTGATACTGTTTACAAACCGTAATAGGCAATTCCTGCACAGCATACCTTTGAGTTCTGGTTTGAGCGTGAGCAGTGTGAGCACGACATGAAGTTTAGTGTGAGTGCTGAGTGAAGCTGAAAAAGCTGAAGAGCTTGAAAGTTTTGAAGTTTTGATGGAAGCTGAAATACAGCGACTGCCTGGCAGTTACATCCGAAAAGATGAAAGACGCTGGCGTTTCAGTTTCAGTGTGAGTACTGATGAAGTTGAAGTGCAAAAGTTGGAAGGCCTTGAAGATGAAGTTGAAGTTTAGGCGATAAACTGAGCTGGAAAGGTCCATTAAAGTGACGATACTGGAAAGACAGAAGTGCTAGTTTAAGTGTATGAACTGAAGGCTGATGTCAGTTGAAGTGTTCGTGTTGCTAGCTGCTTACACAGACAGTAATTAGTAAGTATTGGTCTGTGTGAGTGGGTTTCCTGTACGCCCCAGTGTGGAGGCCTCAGACAAGCATGAAGTGATGAAGCCTCTTGGATAAAAGGTGAAACGTCTTCTAAGACAAAACTAAGTCCAGTTGCCTTGAGATGAGTAATTAGGAAGCGTGGAAATGATGGATCCTGTGGACGTGTACCTTTATTTGGCTAAGTTAGCTGACGTAATGCTCAAAATGGTCTCACTTCGAAGTCGTCAAAATCCGGCGCTAGGGCAGTGACTTGTGGCGTCGGACACTGACTTACAAAAAAACATCCTTTAACGTCGGCATGATACGTGGCCGGTCGCTGTTATAGTTTGACGGTGCTGGGTGGCGTCAGGGGGAAACGTGGCGGGACAAGAATGAAAGTAGAGTGGGAAGGAGGGGTGGTGGATGCGTCCAACAAACACCAGGACCTTTATCCGGAAGAGCGGTGTTTGCGTCCCTTAAGATTCTAAAGCCAAACCCTGTCATTTATCCTAAACCTAACGTGTGTTTGTTGTTGAAGGAACAAAATATCAATTTGCAGTGTTGTACCGACGTAGTGCATTTATTTTGAAAGAGACTGTATGTGAACGTTAATTTCCTGTGAAAACTGAAGTGTAACCGAACTGAGTGAAGCTGTGGCCTAAATGGTTTTCAGGTGGCAGCCATATTGGATTTTGCTGCCATGGTCTTTAGAATACCAATCTGCGATGCCCGATATCCAGATGCCTTCCACCAAAGTTGGTGCTTCTATCACGAACTGAACGATTGTCTTGAGCTATGCAGCCTCACTGTTATATTTATTTGGGATTTTAAAAGGATGTTTTCTTTATTTTAACACCCCCGCCCTCTTTGATCGCTCTGTTAAGGGGCCTTTCTGCATGGCCTGCATGTCTTGATGGAGCTGGGTGTGTTAGTGCCTCTCTGCCTGGTGTTAGAGAAGTGTGAGCAGCCAGGCCAAGCATGAATAATCCCTGGGGATAAGGGGATGGATGGGTGGTCAAGAGATGACTGGATAAAACAAGAGAGGACTGTCTGCCAGAATAATGAAGGCGGGTGAGAAGAAGGGGGAGATGGACTCGAAAACGGACAAACACACAGGCGGAGGAGTAAATGAGAGCTCGACACCTTTTATGGATTTACACCAAAAATAAAAGAAGTCGATACATAACGATTGGCGCTTTGGTCAGAGCGTCTCGGAGGACACGACACAATCAGTACTCGGGTAAACAAATTGTCACTTGTGTATGAAATGTCGCGGCGGAGACAGCCACAGGTGAGCCATGTCTGCCCATTTGGAAACCATAAGGCCACAGACGGAGCGCTGCCAAGTCGGCACCATCTGTTGGGGAAGTGCCAGGGTGGCTGAGAATCAAACCCGTTGCCCATTTCTTTTCTTTTTTTTTTTGCGATTGCTCTCAGCGGAGTCCAGACGCTTCAGAAAAATACCACCAAGCTGTACAGTCGAGAGGTCAAAGCTTTCAGTTCAACAGCGTGTGGAGTATTATTTTAACACTATGGAGTGTCTTGAAGTTCGGGAAATGTTCTTTGACAGGCTGTATTTTCCTGACAGCCTGGGTAAAAACTCAACGGTACCTCCGTGCCAAATGAAGGTCAAGACATGGCATGGACAAGTGGACAGACAGAGAAGTTGCGGTTTAATGAAACAGCTGGAGGCTGATTCACATTAGCCTCCCTCTGATTTCGAGGAGGTGGTGAACCCGAGGTGAGAGACCATATCGGAGACTCGTGCTCCAGGGGCCTGCGCTAATGCGATTCAGGGAGAAATGAAGAAAAAGAACTTTGGTGCAATGTGACATTTATCACAAGGTGAAGAATGGTGTTTTGCATTTAAAGCAAAACACTATCATTAAGACCAAACATGAAAAATGATGTTTTTGTCTCCCTCATTGTACGACTATACCGACCATACCAACTGGCTAAAAATGAAGAAGACAATTTCAGAAAATTAGGATCTCATGCACAAGGAAATGTGACTACTACGTTCATAAACCAAATACAAGACATTATTTACATACAGTACATCAAACTGTTAGTACAATAGGACATGAAGCAGCTGGATTGTGTGTATCATCATGACATGATACTGGAACATGATTGTAAAACCTACTGGGCGTGGGGCTGAGATCACACACATGTTCTGAGTGCCAGAGATCATTCATCTGGCTGTAATTTCTCTTTACCTCCTTCAGTTTTTCTATCAGAGGTTCATAAGGTTCTAGATATTATGATCGTTTGATTATCATTGTCATGGTAGCCAATCACAGAGCTGGCAGTTAGTTTTGATCTTTACTGTGAGTTATTCAACGGAGAAATGATGACAACAAAAGACACAAGATCAGGTTTTGGTTTTAAAGGGACAGTTCACCCAAAATGAAAAGTGCACATTTTTCCTCTTACCTGTAGTGCTATTTATTAGATTGTTTTGGTGTGAGTGTTGGAGTTATCGGCCAGAGAGATGTCTGCCTTCTCTTAAATGTAATAAAACTAGACAGCACTTGGCTTGTGATACTCAAAGCAAAGGTCCTGTTCTTTTTTTTCCTAAACCCAACCATGTGCGTTAGTTGCTGGCGGAAAAAAAACACTGTCAATTCACAGGGACAGTATGGAAAGGTCACACTGGTACCATCCACAACTTTTCACAGTGGAGACAGAAAAATATGGAACCAAACTGAACTGAACAGCACTGCTCGGTGGAAATGCGGCTTATTATAATATTCTTGCTGCAGTCTGAGTAACATCAAAAGTAAATCTTTCATAGGTGTGTGCTGAATGCATATTGTGTTGTATCAGTTGGTGATAAAACAAACATCGACAGTTCTTTTATTAACAGCAAAGACAAAGTGTATACTGAAAGAATGGATCCTGAGAGCTTGACTATACAGTACAATAGATACAGGATAATGACAAAGAATCAGCCTCACTGAGCTCTCTAATCTGGGAGATGGGGGAGACTGGCAGTCGGACCAGACCCAGCTGTCTCCACTTCCTGCAGTGTCATCTCTGTTCCTCTGGTAGGCCGCGCTCAGCGGCCTAGCCCAGCTGGCTGCCAGAGTACAGTGAGAGACAGAGAGGGTATAACAGAATTAAAGCGGAGGATTACGCTGATCTTTTTTAATAAAGGCAGTAATCTCAGAAGAGTTTAGCCTCAGTCTCAAAGGCAGAGTGATGCTGTGGAAGAGGCATGTGGAGGAGTGGAGAGATACTGTACATGAGAAGGGGGGTGGACGTTAAGTGTATTTGTGTGAGGAGGAGGAGAAGGAGAGAGAAATTGGAGGTTGAGGCACAGATGGTGTGGACGGAGGATGAAGAAATTGTTCTCCTCTCTGTACTGTTTTTCTGTCGTAGGAGAAATCTCACGAAACCTACATCTGGTATGCATTTACCCGAGAGAGTGAAAGGAAGTTGGATGATGGCTAAAACACTCCTGGAAATGTTTATTGTACAGCAGTGGAGTTGAATCAACCTCTGAATATTACTTGACATTGAGGCTTTGCATCCCTGCGCCGACACTGTGTTACATTACAGCACACACGCGCTCTCACTCCACACTCTGCACACTACTTGGCAGCAGCTCTATCTGCCCACGTGCGGCAAATCAAAGCTGATCGAAGAGTAGCGCGAGCCCATTCTCGCCCAGCGCTTTGTGCCATCGCCAACACGGCAGCCTCATTTTGCGCCTATCTAGTTTAAATCAAAGCTGATCTGTGAGCAGTGCTTAACCATCTTACCAGTGCAAAGCATTTGCATTTCCCTGTATTTCTTTTCTTCCCGGGTGCATCATTACAAATATCCTCAATACACTCTGCTGGACCGAGAGAACCTCGACAGTGCTTTGAATTTCATGATGAGCAGCCAGACAGATGACTAAATAGTATGAGGACACCTAACACTAGTTGTTTTTTAATTGTCAAGGACAAACCTTTTAGAAAACGTAGTGAAGGCAGAGCAGTGAGTTCTGCTCCACTCAGTGGCACAGATTTACTTCCACGTCTGCTGTGATTGCTGCCCATTTCCAGCCCTGCCTTTACATTGAATGGTGAGGGTACACAAAGAAACAAAGACAGCCATTTGTGCACCACACCATTGTCTGAGTTCTCTTGGAGTGTTCACATATGCACAAAAATGCTCGGTCGCACCACACTTAGGGGCATAGTATGTCCTTAAAAGTAAAATTTCTGAAAACTTGTAATACAAAAAATAAATGTCTTAATCTCAGTCATCAACTGGAGGAGTTTCACTTCAGTAGCACTTACATGCACCAAACTTTTCAGCATTATTCCTGTCTATATTCTGAAGGTTTTTACAGAGGGGTTTGCTCATATATCATTCACAGCCTGACTTATAGAACATTTTATTCCTACAAACATGGTGAAAATGGATTTTTTTATGGCTGTTGACAGTGTGTTCTGATTTATGGAGTGATAAAAAGAGACATCCAAAATTCCCTCTGTAAAAACCTTTGACTCTAAAATGTCAACAGAATGAAACAAGAACTTTGGCTTTGTCAAATGTTCACATTTCCCCTCTGAAAATGTATGCAAATTGATGCATATTTGATTAGATGATGCCTCATTTGCATATCTAACCACAACATTTAAGAAAACTTGTACTACAAAAAAAAATAATGTAAGTTTTACCCTATCCACCTTCAGTGTTTCCGGTCATTTAAAGCAAGAAATTACACGTACACTGTGTGCATGTAGCTCACATGTAGCCTTGCTGTAAACATGATCTAATAGAAAGCCACAGTGGGAAGTTACAGTCGTTAATGGTCTTATAAAATATACCAAACACCGCTCACTGCTGTGTGTGGGTCTTTAAAGGACAGGCAGCTGTGTGTGGTTTGGTTTGATAGATTTCCATCAGTCATGTGTGGTTTAAGGCTCACAACAGAAAACAGATGCTCTTATCACACTCACACATATGCATTTACACAGACATATACAAACACACATGCACTTTAAAGCCAGTGTGTTCTCTGGAGTCCTTTGACTTGTCAGGACACATGTCGTCAACTTATATAGCTATAGGGCTGGCTGTTACCTTGGAAACACATGATGGTAACCTCACTCATGCACACATTCATAAATACATCCAGGCATATTTTGATCCTCCTATTCATCATAACGTAGATTGAAAGGGTTGTGCAGGACATGCAGTAAAAGGTGACTGACATCGCTGAAGACACGTTGGAGGGACAGATGGAGTCTTATTGTTAGCAGGCTCACAGTTAAAACCTGCATGTGTGTGTCTGAGTGTGTGAGTCAATCTATGCAAGTGTGCGCCTGTCTTCCTGGACAATATCCCAGATATGAGATCTGTGTTTGATGTCTAGTTGGGCAGAGCAGAGGGAGCCCGCTGAGCACCATATGACATTTACTTCCTGAGACGGAGCTTGAAAAACAGAGAGAGTGACAGCAAGATGGACAAAGGCAGGCGATGATTGTCTTTCTCAGCTTATCATTTTATTTTCCTTGCCAATTTGTCTGTTTGTTTCTTGCACATAAATGATTACTGAATGTAAAAAAAAAAAATGGAAAGAAATTGAAAGCGATGGCAGGGGAGATGTATATTTCTAGCCTTGTCATTGCATAATTGTGAATGTTCATGTGAGATTAGAGTCCTGCCAACGTTATTACTGAGCAGTGGTGTCTCCACAAGCACTCAGCTTGTGTTTGTGTTTCTAATTTCATCTCCCTTCTCTGTGCCTTCCTCTCCATATGTTTCCCATTCTCATTATCACGTAGCATCAGCTATGAAATACATACTGGAGATATTAAGTGAGAGTGAGAGACAGGAAGAAAGTGTTTAAAACATGGCTTAGAGCAGTGGTTCTCAACCAGGGGTTCGGGGACCCCCAGAGGTGACCTGAAAAACACGGAAAGGTTGATATTTACTTTTTAATTCACTATAGAAGTGAGCCTGTGAGTGCCGTTATAGAAGGATCTTCCAATTCCTCAAGACCCAGACACACCAAACCAGCATCAAAGAAGGCATTATGTTGCATCGCCTCGGGTCACCTGAGTTTAGGCCAAAAAAATTACACATGAATGCACGACAAAGACTGCAGCTACCAGCCAACTAGCATGTGTGTTCTGCGCCCATGAGAGCTGAAATAACCTTTCATACCACTATGGGCGGTAGTCTGTGTTTGTCTTTCAATAAGGGATACCGGGAAACCGACAGGACGGATTTAAGATGCTACTTAGCCACCTAGGACATTATCAACGCAACCCAGTGTTGAAAGAATAAAGGATATTCACTGTGTGCCAGCGAACAATAGCACAAAAAATTACAAACCATTTCAGCTAAAGAGCTCAAAGGCAAAGAATAATTATACCTTATATACCATATATAACAAGTCAATTGCAATCTCATGCCCTCTTGACTTTAGCTGTTTGTTTACTTTCCTCACTTCTGTTTCTCTCCTCATGCACTGAGCTGAACCACCAATCGGAGTAATTTCATTCACCAATAGGTGCTGCTATCTCCAACAGTGATTCAACATGCTGAATTGGTCCCAAAAACAACCAGGTCTGACTAATGCCAGTGGTGCAGACAGTCAACCAAAAGCTCAGTGTGTCAGGGCCCTGAAAGGTCTACTGCAGGGATGCGCAACCTTTACTATTAAAAAGGCCATTATTGGCCAAAAAAAAAAGAAAAGAAAATCTGTCTGGAGCTGTAAAACATATTTGACTAAAGGCAACAGCCTATTAAATCTAACTTTGCCCATCAACATTACAAAAAGGTCTAAATGAGCATTCATTAATACCATTTACTACAAAGTGGCTGCTCTGCAGTTGGCTATTTATGATTCTTTAGTACTTTAACTTTGCAGAATTGGTGGATGAAAGCAAATGAATCTGTAAACACACTATTAATTCCTCTGTTTAACTTTTGTAAAATTCCGAGGAAAAGGCACCAGATTGTAGATATATGACACATTTCAGTTGGTGAAACTGTAAACCTGTTTTTAATTTGATGTATCGACTACACATTTTCACAACTGTAGAATACGATAATCACTTTGACCTACAACAATGACAAATGAAAATCTGAATATTAAATAACAAGCGTTACTCATTTCAAGATAATTTTATGTCAAAGCCACAGGAGTGGGTCTAAAGAGCTGCATGCGGCACCACAGCCACAGGCTACCTACCCCCAATTTAGGGGGATATACAGGCAGAAATTCTATATAATATTCTTAACAATATTTTAATTATTTTATAATCACCTGAAAATAAGAATCATTGTGAGCCGTTTATATCTGGTTCTCCTCCACGGAGGCCACACCAGCTCTCAATAAGGCCATTTGAATTTTTGCGTCAGCCCTGGTAGTCCTCCCACGCACTCTGCACATGGGATACATTTCAGTGCAGCAACCTCACCACTAGATGCCACCAAATCCTACACACTAGACCTTTAAATTCACCTCTAGGAGAAAGAAGGCATCTGGAGGAGCTTCGAGTGAGGGAACATAGATGTATCCCAAGTGTCTCTTCCTCACATCTCTCTCTTTCTCCTTGAGCTAAGATGTGAAAAAGAAACGCAAGTGAGGTTAGCAAGGCATACTGAAAAGGACCCTAAGAGTCCTAAGAGTGACTATCCCGATCAAAGGTTTCACTTCCTCCACGGTTATTTACTCAACTGTAGTTGACAACTATAGAATCGTGGTCTTAATCATATCTATCAACCAAGATCTTTTCAGTTGGAGGTCTCTGAAGCGCAATCTTGACCTAATGTGTATCATTAATGGTCCTTGACACGAGAAAGGTTGAAAACTAGAGAGCCACTGGCTTAGAGCAACAAAAAGCTCTTTAAATGATAGTTATTGAGGTTCACTGGCCCTTTGTGCTGCTTTCGGGGTTAAGTGGTGTCTGTTGTCTTTGTAACCAGGCCCAGGTAGCTAAGGTGTCAGATGCTACTGAAATGGGTTTCTGCTACACAAACAAACCTCAGGCTTTCTGTTAGGCATACATGGTGAGTGTATGTGCACATGGATGAGGCAGTGTAGGTGAGTGGCAAAGATGGGAGCGAAGGCGTCCCATTTCAGAGGTCAATGCACTCATTCATATCAGCTGGGAGAGAGGCTGAGAACTTTCTGGAATGTTCCAGACAAGGCGTCTGTGTCTGAGGGGAGTATTGTGCCATCGAGGCGCTGGACTTGACAGTTTGACACTGACTTTTCCCCCTCCAGTGGGAGTCTTTGTGCGATAGCAGTTAGCACACACAACAGACCTCCTGTTTATTCAGCCATAGCATAAAATCCATTGAGTGGTTTCTGTTTTTCCATCTGCAACATATGGTTGTGATCATCTTGTTGGAGGCAGCTTTTGTATGGATCTGGGGTCAGAAGCTTTCAGGGCTCAAATCTGCCCTTGGAGGTTTTACTCAGCCACGTCACACAGCCTAAGCTTTAAAAAACAGAGTTTGATTCGGGGGCCATAACGTTCCTGCTTATGACACATTAAAAATCGTAATATCTTGTCGCATCAGATGCACTCTCAGCTGTTTCTCGTGTTTTAAAAGCGAGTAAGCCCTCGCTCGTGGCGATTAAATAGTCATATTTCTGTAAACTAACCCGAGAGGGTGTGATTGATTATCTGAATATCTGAAAGGTCTCATTGTATTTCTCCCCCCTCCATAACTTGGCACAGATTCCAGGCCGGTCTGTTTTCTTTAGCTGGACTTGGATACTAATCTCTCATTGAGCAAGCAAAGCCGAGTGCCTACGTAGAGCTGTTTTCTTCTCCAGGGTGGCGGGCGTGTGTGAGAGGGGTGATGCGATGTCGCTGCAGTTATATGATCCGAAAAATGAGGGAAATCAAAGGGCTCGCATGTCTAAACATATGTATCTCTCCTCTCTGATTTCATCTACCTGGAGTTATCGCACCTGGCTATGTACATGTGAGCTGCTTTCAAGGTGCCTGTGTTATTTCGCTCTTGTTGTTGGCTATTAAAAAACACTAAAAACATGTTTGCAGGTTTGCACTCCACAGTAGCATTTGTGGCAGTTGCAGACAACCTTAATGCAATTCTTTGATATTTGGACAACAAGCTTGATGAGAAGATCAAAACCAGTCTCATACTTGTTTGTCAAATATACAGCTGAGGCCATTAGACCATTAGGTTAGCTTGGCATAAAGACTGAAAGCAGGAGGTATTTGTGTTGTCTCCGTGAGGTCATCACGCAAATGGGAGACTCAAGGATGTAACTACTGTTGGCCAAAAAAATAGTTTGGCACACAAAACCAAAATCACAATGTGTCATTTCTACACTTTGGTTTTAGTAAGGATTAAATTAACAAGATAAAACACCCTTTGAAACCTGAAGCCACATCACTTTTCTTGTGCTGCTTTCAGATGCCATTCGCAAGAATTTAAACCTTTAAACCCTGAGCTACATGGTGCAATTTATTTCAAAACCATGGGAAAAAAAGGAAATGAGCAACTTGGTAAGAATTGTCCCACACATTGCCAAAACTTAGTAGATTTAGAAAATGATTTTTTTTAAAAAGTAATGAAAAAAGCCAGGGGAAACTTATAATTTTGTGCACATTTTTGGGTCATTCTAATCTTCCTAAGTTCGTCAGTGCCTTATTCCCATGTTTTTGAAGATGAAGGAAGCTCACCACAATTCATTTACACATACTACCCTCATTGTTATGATAAAAAGCTGGCTGAAAATCTGCAAAGTATCTCTTTAAGAGTTGCCTGTAGGCAGCCAAGCTAGCTGTTTCCCTCTGTTTCCAGTCATTGCTAAGCTAAGCTAACTGTCGAGTAGCTGAAGCTTCATATTTAACTGACACATATGAGAGCGGTATCATTCTTCTGATCTAACTCACAGTAAGAAAGCAAATAAATGTATTTCCTAAAATGTTGAACTTTTCAGATAATTGGCAGATTAACATGGTGGAATTTAACTTTTTGTCCATATTCATCTCACTGCACTCAAGCTTTGTAGTTACATTTCAAAGACAAGCTTCACTGAACAAAATAACTCACTAGACGGTGAATAAACACACATTTTTGCTTAAACAAGTGCCACTTAAAAAGGCCATGAATTTGAATCTTGGTCAGTCGGTGTAAGTGTTTATTGGAACAGCAGCCGCACTAAGCACTGTTTGTATTGGAGGACATTTTTAGCTCAACAACAGCGAGCTGAGTGTGACCCAGGTGACATGTCAGCTTCCCAGCCGTTGATGTCTTGTGACTCCCCGGTCCCCCAGACGCCCCAGCTAGAGGTTAAAGATGCCGGAGAACTGACTCCAGTCACACCTTTGGGATTACAGAAGTCAACCTCTCTCATTCTTTTGTAACAGCCTCCCTCTTTCCGTCCCCCTCTCTGCCTCCATTTGAGCCGAGATCTCTCAGCTTTCCAAGACATGACCAAGGTCACCGGGTTTCCGCCTTTCAAATTCCACCGGAGGCCAAACACTGGCAGGCAGCGGTTGGCGCAGACATCACGACGTGGCATTTTCTGTCCTCTTTTTCATCCCAACGCCGAGATAATCAACGTTCAGAAGCAGAGTGTTCATTTGGAATCACGCTGACGCTTATTTGAACAAAAGTAATTAATACTTGCCTTGCGGTAGAATGAACTTGTGTCCCGTCTAATTAAAATAAATCATTTGAATTAAAATGCAGTCTGCTCTGGCTTATTGGTGGTTTTTGGCGGAATCAATTAACGCAATCAAAAGTACTCTGTTTTAGTCAAACACAGTGAATTAGAGTCAACTCAAAGGCCGTAACAGTGTTTATGTAATCCCCCGCTGCGGGATTCCTTTCATGTGTCTTTGTCGCTGAACAAAAAGAAACATCTAGTTTGCATTTCTGACAATCCGTCATTGCTGCCAACATCAACAGGATAACACACAAATCCGATATCTCCCTCTGCTTCACTTTGTAAATCAAGATAAAAAAGATCACTTGTGACATCAGATTACCTTCCCATCACTGGATGATCATTTCAGCGGTCTGGCTGAGTGTTTCATGCTATAAAATCTTCTGAAACTGAAAGGATGCATAGTTCCACTTTGCCTCCCTGTTGTGATCTTTGAGCTGCCTGCCTGTGGGCTTTGAGGCTGAGCGTGTGTGACGTGTGAATGACAGGTGGCCTATCTGGGAGAAATCTCGGAGTGATGCTGGGGCAGAATTCCTGTAGAAAAGCTCTGCAGCACTCACACAGTCACAGTAACGTCAATGTGAAGTGGGACACTGGTGAGAGCGGGCAAGGAGAATATGCAATGAAAGGGCTATATGTAGCAGTTTGACATTAATAATTCATTCATACATTAATTTGGACACATTTGTGTTTGGCGTCTTTGGGAGGAGTGACTTATGAGGAGCATAAATCACCTCCAAGCTGCTAACTGAACATATTGTTTTCAGAAAAGTCAAAGAAAAGAGATGCTTGCAGAGCTGCACCGGGGAGAAGAGGCAGCACTGAATATCAATATTCTATTTTTTGACAGGAAGCAGCTGGACATATGGGAACATGCTGTCATGAATTTGAGAAAAGCCTGTCTCAATTGTTGCTCTGAGCACTAATTTCCTCCTCCACGGCTGTGTTTTCACCGCCGAGGAAAGTTGCAGACTTTGAAGTTTGACTCTACGAGAAGTAATGAGACACTTGTTGCAGATCACTGCTGGGTCAAGCCGGTTCCTGTTGTTGCTATATTTGCCTAACTACTCTTTAAACAGCTGAGTGCAACCCATGTTTTACTGATGCAGGACCACACTCCAACTGAACCATGTAATGACAGTGTTTTAGCTTCATAACGTTGCTTTATATGATTGGAAACTTTGTAAATTGGAGGTTTAAGTTACCCAGTGTCACGTTATTGTACCGGCAACATGCCTCTGCTACTTGAATGCTCTGAGATGGGGCGCAGGAAGTTGCATAACGTTAAAACAACACAAGGATGCTGGGGTAATGGTCCTCAGTCAAGTCACATTTATTTACACAGCCCAGCTTTGTGTCACAGGAAATTACTGTACAATCTCTTCACCCAGACCCTTGGATGGGATAAAGAGAAACTCACCAGACCCTTTAGCAGGGAGAAGATAATTGGGAGCAATGTCAGGCAGAGCAACAGAAGAGGCAAAGCTCTTCCAACATGGCGTGCAATAATTGCATACAGAGTAGACAGAAGTGAAGTATCATCCAGTGACTTACAGTATATACATATAAATAGAGATCTAATTGCCCGTGCTGCTGAGCTGTAAATACAAAGATACAACTCTGCAGTGCCTCATGGGAATATTAGGACCACTAACAACAATATAGAGTATAGAGTTTTGCAGGCACATCGGATATCACAGAGATTCCCATCAGACTGAATGGACTTCCGGCTGTCTCGTCTCCGTAGACATACAGTACGTAAGTGGAAACAAGGCGTAAATGACGACGCACTGTGCTACGTTGTGAACGATCAGAATGTTTGTCTGTCTCACTGGTGTTATTGTGGTCAACAGCTTTCTTGTGCTGTTGCTGGAGTCTTTTAATTTTCTCTCTGTCCTGCAGGAGTACGCTGTATGGGGAGCGTATCTATGTTCCCTGGGTTCTATGTTGCCCGCTCAACCAATAGAACCTTTTTTTGGGTTAAGTGGGGAACATAGAACCCGGGAAACATATGACCCTGCTGTATGTCCATCTCCTCCAGCTTGCTTGTAAAGTCTTGGAAGCTGTTTCCACAGATTCTGAATTCTGAAGCAACTTTAGTCAGAAAAATGTCCCACTAGACTGAAAGCCCAATTTCAAGACATACCATTATCCCGAAAACAAACCCCCATTGTTCTAAAGTCACGTTTCTCAAAAAACAACAACAAAAAAAAAACATTCCCAGGTAGATAGTTTCAGTTTCCCAGCTGTGTTTGAGCCACAGATCCTGGTTGGTTTTTCTGACCCGTCCCTGCTTTTCCAGCGTCTTTTGTGCCACCAAACATGTGTCTTAAACCAAAACATGATCTTTTCCAAACTCTTATAGATTGAGTATTGTGCCTAACCACACATTCACAACAGTGCTGTTTACAACATATTACAGAAACATATCAAACGGGAAAAAAACCTGTTGAAGCATCGGTATGGTGATGCAGAAGCTCACCAGAGTGACGCTCCTTCACTATTTCCTTCATGGAAAGAATTATATCCACAGTTCTCATTATCTGGTAGAACTTCATACACATCTTTTAAGCTCTTGAAGATCCAATTATCACCAAATTGTGTGACGCCCCCAAGATGGGCCATCTCTGGGTCAAACACGCTCCACTGCCTCCAGGCGGGTTGAGGTGACGTGAGATGGGCTTCATCATTTAGGGATGGTTCAGCTTTGTCTGTTTCTCAAGCAGTAAGCAGTAGATGCCAAGCAATATTGTAACAACAGCCTGAAAATCCATGATGATACATAGCTACTCAAGGTTATGTCAAGGTTATGAAGAGGGCTACTTGACACTCTGTCATTAGGTATTACTCCCAGATCTTGATGTGTATAATTGATTCTGAATATACACCGGTGGTACTTTCTTCCAATCAGGATTAACAGCAGCACTTTCTCTCCCACCAGCTGCAGTAGGTGAGCGTGGGAGGCACAGCCATGCAAATATGGATATGCAGATATACATGTGGCGTCATCCGGTGACTTGTGGTGACTTTTTCGAGCTGCCGGCAGCTACTTGTCTTCTCTAAAGCTTTTTGTAGTTTTCAGCTGGAGAGTTAGAAATGCGTTGGAGTGCGTCACTGTGACTTAGGGGCAGTAGTCTGTTTATTAAAGTCAGGAGGCTGAGTCATCAGTGCATGCTGTTTCTGCTCTTCTCCATCTCTCTCTCGCTCTCTCCCTTCATCCTGCTGTTATTTGGCTCAACACATTTTATGTCTATCTTACTGTCTATAATTTACCAGCTCATCCCTCTCGTCTTTTCCCGCTGGGGTAGAAAGCCTGCGAGAGGTAAATGATTAAAGAGGATGTGTGTGAGTGTATTTATGTGGATGCCTAACAGCTGAGAGATTAGATTTCCTTTAGATTGGTTATTACTAAAACAGACCCTCAGGCCGTCTGTCTCTCTCTCACACACATTATTAAGGGAGAAAGAATTTGTCAGCAACCGTCTGTCCTGTCACCTATCAACACTACAGCTTCTCGAATGCCTCACTTAATGATTTTTCTCTTCATTTCATTTTTTTTCCTCAGACAAAGCCTCAAAGCTGAAAATCCTTGTGAACTTTTTGCATTTTCAAACAGCAGCAAAGATAACACAGCAGCTGGCGTTGTGCCTGTGAAGCTGTGTCACCTTGTAGCTGTTGGTGTGCCGTAAAAGTGACATCAATCAACCAGGTAGCGTGAAAGAGAAAATGTAATTCACGATGTGATGCAACCACATTGTCGCTGGTAACAAGACAGGTATGCTGTTTAATTTAAATCTAAATCAGGATTGCGACACAAATAAATCTCACATTTCTTCAGCATTTCTTAGAGAACAGAGACGACGGCTCAAGCCACGATTTTAGTGTTTGCCTCAATCATCCATGATGACGGATTCTATTAAACGAATATTAATAACAGCTCGATCTGTCATGTGCGAACAGGTAATATGACGCTGATATATTCATGAAATACAGTTGGAGTGTTATTCACAACCTGCTTATTTATATGCAGAATCAACAGAGCTCAATTCAATAAACAGTGTTTTAAACTTAGATGAGAAGTCCTTTAAGAACTCAGCAGGAAAATTACATTAAGATATTTACTATTCCAGGACAACTGGGTGAACTCTGTCTGTTACTGCCTCGCTACAATATAATAAATTTTATGATGTAAACTTAAAGTGAACTTCCCCTGTTTGAAAGACCAGCAGCCGCCGCTGCTGTGACGCCCACCTGTTACATGAATATAGTGTTTAATTACCTGAAAGAAACATCCCTAAATATAACCTATAACCAACTATACTGCCTCAGCAACATAATTAAGAAAGCAATTTAGTAACATAGGTGATGGAAAGCTCCAGAGCAGCCACTGAATGGACCTCAAGCTGAGTTTCCAAGGTTATAGGAATAAACTCTGAAGCTCAGCAGTGCTTCTACATTTTGTGTTTACCGTCTGTGTTAGTGTTCAAGGTTTAGCGTTGTAACTTTAATTTGTTTCTGAGTGGTTTGTTTAGTATTGTGGGTTTATTTCTAGGCAGTGCTCTGTGCTTGTTTAATTTAGCTCGAACGCTCCCTGAAGTTCAGCTTTAGCTTCCGTATTTGGCAATCAAAGATTGAGAATTTGAACAAACGGACTCCTCATATTCTCCATCTACTTTTCTGTCACTTTCATTTTCCCTCGATAAACTTGGGGTTGTAACAGTGAAATTTGTAATATTTCTAAGTCTGGGCATTTCAAAGCATAATATGCAGGATCTTCCTAGAAAACAATGCATAGACACAAAATAAATCCTCTCAGTCATCTCTTATGAGCCACTACAGGTGTGTGGCAGTGTATGTACAGTATCTGCACAGACTCTGACCTCTCTATCTGTTTTCTTATCTTCTTCTTCTCTGCTGTGTTTGGGACATTTCTGGCCACAGCATGCAGTTGAGATCTGGGCTTTATAAGAAGGTAGTGACCAAGTGCCAGACTGTGCGAAGCACGCATCCAAGAGGAAGATATGAAAATCGCAGACACAGTGCCAAAAAACAAACCCACAAACATTGCTAGAATAAATCTTGTGTATGCTTTGACTTTCAGTGGAGATACTGTTTACAAACAAGAACCAACAATTGACCCTTCGCTAAGTCCCACCCCCAGACGCAGACTGGTCAGTCCTAACGTAGCATCAGGTCGGCTCAGACCAGGGTCCGACAACAACACAGCTGTGCCCCATTGACTCTAATGCAATCGTTTCAGGCTGGTTTTGTGGATTTGGAGCTAAATGTTGTGTCTGGGGCACGTTGTGTATTAATGATACTCGTTACCTGGAGAGGTTGGAAAAAGATATACGTTTCCTCCCTGTTCCAAAACCAAAATCAAACCCTGAAAAGTGTAGGGTTAGCTAGCTAGCTACTGAAGATATAGCCTACTGAATGTATACACATGCTGCTTTTGCTTTTTAATGATTGTAACAGTGAAACAAAGAGCGACCCTGCTGTACAGGAACCAGTGAAGGGAAGCAGGGAAACTTTGCTCATATTCAACCAGCTGTGTGTCATCACATTGTGCGCAGAATGTTGTTTGCCTTCCCCCTGAGAGCCGTGCCCGTCTAAGGGCGGAGGACCAGGTGCTGGCAGCAGGACGGGGGTGAAGCCAAACACTGTTCATCTGCACACACTTTGATGCCACACAGCTGGTTCAATATCAGCAAAGTTTCCCTTTATATTCATTGTCTTGTGTGGTGATCAGCAGTGATGTGGTGGTTCACTTTGACACTGTGATCTGTAGCCTATAGTTCGGCTTTAGCTTCAAACTATCTTTGTCTTTTTAACCTGTTGTTGCTGCTGAGTCAGTTTGACATCCTGGATATATCCTTCAAACACAGACTGTAGACCCCTCTGTCTGCTTCTCTCTGGAATCACTGCTTCATTTCTCCATAAATATGATAATATTTCTACAGTTACAGTTACAGTTACTTACTCTGACAGCTTGACAAACCTATTTTTTACCTATTACTTAATCACAGATAAGCTGTTCAGTTTCATCACATATTGTCTATAAATGCAGATGTGGTCACCTTTTTACCTGTTGAAGTCTGATGAATGAAAGAAGATTTGACTCTTGGGAATGCACATTTATTTACTGTAGATATATTCCTGACTGTTTTAAAACTTTCCCCTGGTTTGATTCAGATTCAGCAGCTCATAAATAGATAACAGAGAGATGCAGCTAACAGCTTCTGTTTAGAACTTAGATCTTTCCACAATGTGTTGACAGCAGAACTAGTGATACTGTAGTTAACACGCTGAACAACATGGCAGGATAACAGAAATACAAAATAACACTGTATGTTGTGTTTCAAACCGTTTGATCACTTTGGGCCAAAACTGATGCTTTGTTCCTTTCAAACGGCTCGCCAAGGTCTGCAGACTCTCACTTCTACTGTAGTACACTGCAGCTCACTGAATTAACTCAGGTTACTCTAAACAAACCCATTCATATAATCTAGAGATCCTGAAATCAATGAGTCAATGAGATAAGTAAGCTTGTATAGGTCTGTTCTCTTAAATCCCTCCGTAGCTATTCATCAAGGTCACCGGAGGCGTCCTCGTCATGTTCCTCGCAGAGCAACAGTCCTGCTTTCCAGCCCATTATTTCATCTGCGATGCATGAAAATGTGCCTGAGAGGCGAGAGCAGGCTGTGAGCTCAGCGAGAGAGAGAGAGAAAGAAGTTAAAGGAAGGGAGAAAAACTAAGAGAAATATGGGTTAGAAGTGGGAGGCGAGACTGAAGTTTTAAATTGAGACAGACAGGAGAGATGAAAAAAGCAAGAGGGAGGATGAGAGCACCGAGAACGAGGACAAGGTAACATGACAGAGCGGAAGAGCAACACTGATCTTCGAGATGAGAGCCCAAAGCGAGGAGAAAAAAGCGAGGAGAGGTGTAGGTAGAAAGAAAGAGAGCGGGAGAGAGTTAAACGGCTGCAGCATATGACACAGAAATTTCATCAGGGCCCCTTCAGGGCTTCTTATGTGACAAATTTTGTGTTAAGAAGCAGGGAGAGCGAGCATATGGTGGTATGTAATATTGATGGTGCACGAGTGCCCATCTCTCGACGTGGCATAATAGCCCTGCAGTGATTTTATAACAGCATTTTAAACTCCACGCTGTTGCTCCTCAGTCTCGAGTTGGTTTAAATCATTAAAGATTTAAAGACAAAAGCGAACAAGCGTTTCATGCCCCAAAGTAACAGAAGGCAGAAATTCAGTGGAGAGGAAGAAATAGGGGACTGAGGGAGAAGAAAGATCAAGGAAAGACAGATATTTTGTTGTGTCAGTGTGTGTGTGTGTGATTGTGTGTGTGTAGGTGTGTAGGAGGGTTGAAGCAAAATGGAAGTGAAAGAGAACAAAAGGGAGATGGATGGTCAGAGGGATCAAATGACAACACAGAGGTGAGAGCAAATAGCTGAGATGAATCAAAGAGGAAAAAGGCACGAAGAGACAGAGACAGAGGGAAGTGGGAGCTTTGTTGAGCCGGTGCTTTAACACACCCTTCACAGGTCAAGGGTCAATTCCCTGGAGTATGTGTATGTGTGTTTCATGTGTGAAACGCTGTGTTTCCTCCTATAGATCTAGCTCTTCTGGAGATTTTGGCTGTCAGATAAGATTAAGACCAGAATTAAATAGTTGTCAGCTACAGTTGAGGAGATAACCACAGAGGAAGTCACTCCCATGACTCTTACGCCGTGTTCGCACAGGATATGGAAGCTGCTCGATATGTCACTTGTTGCTAGGGCACCTTTTCACAGTCACCTAGCTGTTCACACCAGAAGCACATTCCTCCTCACCAATTAGCACTCCGCTCCTCTGCTCATTTCTAATCACGTGTAGATATTTGTCTCTGTTTGCTTATCTAATGCATCCTTCATCATCAGTCCTTTCAGGATTTCGTAGGCTGTTATTGGCGTTTGTTGTGGCCTGAAATGTCTGATTTCACTGCAGCTTTTCTAAAAGATTGCAATGCCTCCTACCAGTGGGACGTGCCTGGAACACGTCTAAAAGGATGCGCCCAGGAGGCATCCTGATCAGATGCCCGAACCACCTCAACTGACCCTGGCTCTACTCCGAGCTCCCTCCAGATGTCCGAGCTCCTCACCCTATCTCTAAGGCTGAGCCCAGCCACCCCATGGAGGAAACTCATGTCAGCCGCTGGTATCCACGACATCATTCTTTCGGCCACTACCCAGAGCTCATGACCATAGGTGAGGGTTGGGACAGTAGATGAACCAGTAAATCAATCTTTATAGTCTGTTCTTTGCGGGGCAAGTGAATATTGCAGCAATAGTCGTGATGCTGTCAGAGATTTAGACCTGATCATTATGAGCATTCATCATTCCCCAAAGAGTCAGAATCTCTTGGTGATGGTGGGGGGCAGGCGGCAACAGCTGATTACCACCAGTCCACTGTTGCTGCTGTTTGACGCAACGCTGACGGACCGTGAGCAGCTCTCCTCCTGCCCTCTGCCTGTTTAGCACGAGCGAACACAGCAAAAGTTGGTCTCATCATATTTTGCCACTTAGGCTGCAGCCTGACAGCAGCGGTCCCACACTGACATCGACTCTGTCTATAGCTGTTGTTAGCTGTGTGATGCTAACAGTTAGCCCTGTCACTGTGCATGTGAGTCTGTCCCAGGCACAGAGCTCTGTCCTGCAGCAGTAAGCTCGTGATAAACTGAAAGAGAGGTGGGGGACTGAGCATATGAAATGAGATTTACCCGTTTGAAATTGAACACTTACAACAGTGTGTATTTTCTCGCCAGATTTGCTCACGGCTTATAAAAAAAATAGACCAGGCGCTGAAACTGTCGTTACAGATCGTGGAGCGGTGGAGCTCTGCACCTCAGTACGTACTGCATGGCAGGCAGCTCTCCACCGAAAACTGCCATGCTTTGTGGTGCTTCTGCATCCAGTCTGGGCATTAGGCTGCTTTTCATTATGCTAACTTTTCTCCTCACTTCCCTTGCTCATGTCTCTCCCTCGTGTCTTAGCTCCTCCCAGCGAGAAAGAGATGTAAGGAAGAGACGTGTAGGAAACACTTGGATTTCCTAAACTCCTGCAGAAGCCTCCTTGTTCCTCAAGGTGCGTTTAAGGGATTGCAAGATCCTTCATGACGGTGGAGAGGAAAAGATTTCCGGGTCACAGGGAGAGCGAGGATGTATGGAAGCACAGGTTAGCATAATTAGAGGCACCCTGTCCCACATTGTTCACTTCTACAGTGAATTAAAGAGTAATAAATAAACTACTCCCTTTTCCTGGGGGCCCCCCTGGAACTCCCTCAAGGACCCCTGGGGGTCCCCGCCCCCCTGGTTGAGAACGACTGCAGCAGACATTGCATCTGAATGGCTCTTTGTTTGACTCTATTTAGATTTGCAGCTGATACAAAACAGCCAGAGGGGAGTGTTTGCGGGTTTGATTTGTAGTTTGGTTTAAACTTCCACCTGTTTAAATTGTAAACATCAATCAAAAAAAGAAAAAAAAGATTGCAGGCAGCTTTGTAGTGCCAGAAACCCCGGTGACAAACTCTCTTTTTCAGCTTCAAAGCCTTTCTGAGGCGCTCATTGAACATGCATCGATTCTGCTGCCTGTTCTTCCTTCATCACCCTCCTGGGATTACTGAGCTTTAAGCCAGTGACTCACAGAGATGGAGTGAAAGCTCCTTATTGAGCCGCTCTGTCTCCTGCTACACTGATTTAGGATCAGATAACCGTACAAGAATCTTAATCGCCGCAATTAAGAACTCAGAAGTTGACTGGTTATTAAACATACCTTTCTGTGCGGGCGGAGAGGTGGGCAGCAGGGCGGCGAGGGCTCCTCTCTGTCTTCATCCTTCTTCTTAACTTGGCCGTCCTTCTTGAGTGTTCGGACATATGAGACTCTTCTTTTAAGGCTTCTGTCCTGGTCTTCTGTTGCCGGTTTGGTTCGGCTTTGTTGGCCCCTGTTCTGACTGGACTGGGTGGGACGTCCCAGGGGTGCAGGTGCTCCTCGCCAACCTGTTTCCAGGTACACATGAACGCACACACACACAGCTGTGAGCAGGACACCCAGACGCAGCAGCAGTCCCCGTGTGAGTCGCTCTTTGCCCATGTCCATCTGGTATACTTCTCAGTCCATGTCCTCAGCTAGAAGTTTGCCTCTATCCCATTCTTCCTCTCCTGCTTATTAAAGAGTTGCGCTTCTCGTCTCTTCTCTTCTCTCCGTTCCTCCAGGTCCAAAGTCCACCATCAGACCAACAGCACCAAGTTAATGAAACACAAACATGTCAAGGACGCCTCTCTTCACAACCCATCGCACATGTGTGTTCCTGCATCATAGCTGTAATGATCTTCTGCATGCTCGTGTGTGTGTCATGAGCCTCTGCAGACACATTCAAAAGTACAATGTGTGCCGCCCTCTTTGAAAACTTTGGGAACTCCCTCCTCAAACACACAAGTCTGCCTTTTCCCCCCCAAACACACACGCCCCTTTAATTTGCTTTCTTTTTCTTTCTGTCAGGCGCAGATCACACACACATACACACACACACCCCTCTGTTGCTCAGCTCCCTCCCTGGGGTTGCCTCTCCCGCCCCGCAGACTCTCGGGTTACTGTGTAACTCTAGATATGGGCAGGGCCTGCAGCACGGGCCCATGCAGGCCCGGCTCAGCGTTCTCACCAACCGGGGCAGCTCAGCCTGGATTTGCATGTTTGTAATTTTTTGGCTGCGAAATGTTTGAAAATTGGACATATCCAGGAATATTAAGGAGAAAATTTGATTTTCACACTGCTCAAGGATTTGCATTTCCCACAAACATTTGATGTCAAGAATCAGTTTCTGACCACGTGTCTCTCGCCACACTGAAGGATTGCAATATTTAATCATTAATATTATAATTCATAGGTGTGCATTCCTGAATTAATTCTCCACTCGCTGGCACTTATCACCTCGCTCTTGAAATCTCTGGCAACTTGCTGACTCCAGCTTCTGTGTTTTATTTTCCTTGCCAATAATTCCCCCCCAAAAATGAATTTGTCAGCCAACATTGGCCTCATTGTCTTCTCAAGTTACTTCATTAACTTTGTCATTGATTTCCCTCCAAAGACCAGTAAATCTGCCGTTACTCACAAACAAATTAATAATCGCAGTTCCTTCTTGTGCGGCCTGTTTATTAAATATCTTATTGATATTTTAGACTGAAAGAGGACACATCATTTATCAGGCATGCCAAAGCGGATTAGTTTTGGGACGGAGAGAAAAAGCACAACAGTTTCAATTGGAGGGAAATCAGGATTTGCCTGGCTTCACAGAACGTCCTGACATGGCTGAATCTAGGAGAAATAATACAGGATAATGATGAGGCTGTTTTCTCTCTGACGTTTCGAATCAATGACAAACTTTTGTGTTCCAGTGTTGTTTTATAATTAGCTCTCTACTGCCCTCTTTGGAGTAAAAATAATATTTCCCCTGCCTCGCTGTTGCTTCTCTCTGAGTGTCTTCACATTAACAGTGATTCTTGAAGCACCATCTCTGAAACCAAACTGAATGCACAGTTTGCTTTACTCACAGTTTGTAATTTCATAACACACCTTTAACAAAAGTGTAAACACAACTCACTGCATTACACTCAGGTTGTTGTTTAACATTAGTCTCTACATTGTGACACTATTTTGCCAATTGCCCTGTCACATTAAAACACTTTCAGATAATGAGTTCACTTACAAATTAGAGCCTGAGCACCATAAATAGACCACAGAAAAACATTTGGAGAACAATAGAAGCCAATGTGGGGCAGAGAGATGTGAAAGAAGTCTCATGGCCAGACCCACAAAAAAAAGTCCAGATTTACTTTAATTCAATTTAATTTTTATTTAATTTTATTTGATCTAATTTAATTTTATTTTGATTTAATTTTATTTAATTTAGTTGATTTTTATTTTACCTTGTTTACTTGAATTGAATTGAATTTTATTCTATGTAATTATGTTCAATTTAATTCAATTTGATTTAATTTCATTGATTTTATTTTACCCTATTTTATTTTATTTCAATTTAGTTTAATTTAATTTAATTTAATTGATTTTATTCTATTTTATTTATTATTATTATTATTATTATTATAAATAATATTTATGTATTTATTTATTTTCTAACAGAAATGTCTTTTTTTTCTGCCGCTGTTTTAGCAGAAGAAACAGTGTGTAAAATTTAGGGGTATTTAGTGGTGAAGATTGCAGACTGCAACCAGCTGAAACTTCTCCCTGTTAGGATTCCTTCAGTGTTCATTGCTCAGGAGGTTTTTACCGGGAACTGAATTATCTGCAGAGGTCCCTCCATTATCATTTCTTCATTAGTTTCATGTTATAAAGCAGTGTTTATCCTACACTGTTCAGCACCTGCTAATGTGCGCTCACACTTTCTCTCTGATAACTTGATGTGTGCTCACCAAAATCTCAGATGTATGGTGGGCCAAGGTCATTTAAAACTTTATACACAAGTAAAGCAACTTTAAATCAGAAAGCTTGCTAAGGCCAACAAACATTGAGTGCAGTTTTCTCCTGCTGCTTTTAGTCCAATTAAAAGAATCTCTGTTTTTCCTTCATTTCTGACACCATTTCTTTGTACATAAGCTTCAGAAAGTGTAGGCATTCATTTACACAATCTCTGCTGCCACCCAGTGGTAAGTCAGGAGCACTTAGCACCGCCATATGGAATGGATTACAAATTAATGTGTGTGTGAGTGCCTGAAGTGATGTAGGTCAAATGGTAATTGAACTGATAATGGTACTGAAAGCAATGAGAGGATTCGGAAAGAATGCACCCTGTAAAACTGACAGGAATGATTACATTAAGCAGAGCCACGTTATATAAGAACATACTGCAAAGCTTAGGTTCTGTGTTTTTACACATATGTGCATGTACAGTACAGAGTGGGGCAATGTGTGTCTGAAGGTGGAGGTATGCATGACTGTTTCTGTTGTGTGTCTACGCACGATAAAGTCCAACTTTCATCCTGAAAAGAATGAGGAAAATGACTCAGAGTGTCAGACACATGTTGTGGATCATACACAAAGAGAAAATGTGTTTTTGTTGTGGTTTTTTCAGATTGAACACAGGAGATTTTTTCTCTCTGTAGATAGCTTTACACATGTTGCATTCATTTGTCTGGATTTAGCTAAGATCTGCCTCCACATGGAATGAATTCATGTCTGGACACTTTTTTTCCTCCTCTCCTCTCCTCTCCTCTCCTCTCCTAAGGTCATGTAAACTCAATCCACGGACTCGTCCTTATTTAACCGTGCACAGATTAGTCAGCACAAAGTTCAGAGGTCAGGCAGAGGCCCACTGTGCTCCTTGGATGTTATCTACTGTTTGATTTTAATGACAAAAAATATTGATCGTATTGGTGTGTCTATCACAACACACACTTTGACTCAAATCATTTAGTCAATCACACACAGAAGGTGCAAAAAAGCACTGTCTCAGTAGCTAGATATACGTGTTTTGAAGTGGTATTTTACAGTAGCCTTGAGGATCAAAATAATAATAATTCAGAAAACAGCACAACAATTACAACACACAACATTTCACAAAACACAAAATTTACAAGACACGACATTTCAGAAAACACTACTACATTCCGGTTTAAGTCTCGCCAAATGCCAACACATGTTGTGTTATGTAAGATATTGTTTTGTGAAACGTCATGTTTTGTAAAATGTTGTGTTTTGTGAAACGTGTTTTGTGAACGTTGTGTTTTGGAAAATGTTGTGTTTTGTGAAATATCTTCGTGTTTGACCCTCAGTGCCACCGTAGTAGTTATAGCCTGCAAATAGACTGATCATAATACCTATACTTAATCCAAAAATAAGGTGTTACAGGCAGATACAAAAAGTAATCCAAGCTCCCTGGGAATAAGGAGTGTAGGGCAGAGCAACAAGACGATCATCACCAAAACTACAAGAAGAAAAGAGTGAAGCCAGCGCTGACTCACACACTGAGCGTGCAGGTGTGATTACAGGCTGTAAAAAGATGGGAGGTGAGGTTAACAGATTATGAAAATTCTTTTAAGGTTCAGAAATTCAAGATAAGGAGTGCGGGCTATGTGCAGGTGGGATTTACCTGATGCTATCTTGTAAACAAACAGCAGGTCCTCTGATATGTGGTGTATGCAGGTTTCACAACATGCTAAGTAAAACTAGATTAGACTGGACAGAAGTAGGTCTGCTTAGGAAAAATAATGTTTTTTTCTGGATGGAGGACACACAGGGGGGTGGACAAGTTTATTGCTCAGTGGGAATCAGCCAGTTGTGACAGGAGCAGACAAGTGTGTGTGTTTGTTTTTGGTTGTAGCCCCTAAACACACACACACAAAGTCTGATTAAAAAAAAAATGTATGCACACATTGGCACATTTAAAACTCTGCCCACTATCACTGTAATCAGCTAGTAGAAAAAAATATAACTTTATAAACACTAGGTCACAGATTGATTCAGTTATTGCAGGCTGATTAAGAATATATATTGTATATCTGGGGACGTAAAACAAATCTGTACAGGTCTCTTTCTTCCACACCTTCAACAAACAATAGAGCAGAACAGGACATGTACGAAAGCCTTAATACAATACCTTCAAAACAAGTAAGGAGGTAGACCGCAAACATACGCTGATTGGTCAGTGGGAGGAGACAGAAGCAGGCTGAAGTCAGCAGAATGCAGCTTTTCAAACTAACTGATCGAACTCCAGTGCTCACTGACCCACTGTCAACAGCACACACTGGACGTTCTCCTCCTAAATCGTTAAAATTACAGACAGAGCTCACGCGTTTCAAGTCATTGCTTATGATACAGGCCTTTAACATATACTGCCGAGCATCCATGTAGAACATGACAGCTCCACTTGCGCTTTCTGATTTATGGCAACAGCTGTTTGTGCCATAAATCAGTAAATCTCCTTCTAACCCAACACATCTCCTGTGCCATCCAACTCTTCGGCACACAAAATAAAATGTAATTTGGATGCCAGAAAAGGCTGCTAACGAAACCAGAGTCTAATTAATACTGTGCAAATGATTTGTCGAACACTGAATATTGAAAAGAAGACCTTTGTTCATTTCAAGCTCACACACTGTTTATAAAGAGCCGGTCTACATGAATTACCTGTTTTAATTACACCTCTACTGTTTGAATATTTCCCAGCGGAGGAAGGGGAGCAGATGGCGAGTCAGCGCGATGGCAAAAGCAAACACAGTCGCAGTTTGTAGTCCTGCTGGATCCAGCCGAGGCGAGGTGCAGTGAGTAAATACAGCCACAACCACTGCACATCAATCATTAATCAAAGGCTTCAATAGGAGCACTTGCAGACACAAAGAGGCTGGCTGAGGGTTCAAGAGGCTTTTGTGTCAGGAATTAGCCTGTGGTTTTTGGGGATTTGTGCACCAGAGTGAGTAAGCTGGGATGTCATGTCACACATGGTGAAGACGGTGGTGGTTCTTAACTGTATCTGTCATTAATCACAAAAGCATGCACGCTTGCACTTATTCATTGGCACACTGATAAAGGTGAAGCTCGTACTGTACATTCTGCTGAACCTGTGTCACATAAAGGGCCACATGCCACATGTTGCTAGCTCTCCAAAATTCAATCACTCAGTTCTCATTAGCATTAATCGTAGGCGTGTAATGGTACACAAAGAGACTGTTACACGAGAGACGGAGCTGCGACGTGTGACTGGATGTGTGTGTCACGGTTTTGGTCTCGGCTTCAGATCTGTTACACCTCTAATAATGAGGTGTTTCTAACATCAATCGATATGCGAGGACATTTGCATGACAGCGATGCTCAGTATAACCAAAGCTGCCATTACAAGAGTCACCTCAGTCAGTTTTGAGTCACGTAAGCCGGTAATCGAAGAGTCTTTGAACTATTTTTTTTTTTTACATAATTTATGCAAACTATGCTAATAAGGAAAGGTTGAATGGCTGCACCATGGACGTCACAAACATAGCACCTTGGATCATCTTTCTAAGTTGCTCAGCAGCAAAATTTTAGCCATTTCTGTTTTTTGCTCATGAAATAGCTTCATAAAAGTTCACAGGAAGCAACATTTCTGGGTTCAAGAAATTTCCACTCGACTATAAAGACTAATTGGTGCCGTTACAAACTGTGCTCATGAAGTCCCACAAACACACACATATTCATGCCAAGACATGCAACTCAGGCCATGATTATTATTATGATTGTTTCTGAATTTTATGCAGAGTTGAAACGATTAAATGATTAGATCAAAAGAAAATTAAAGAATTCATTCATGCATTCATTTTCTGTGGCCACTTATCCTTTTGGGGTTTGGACAAATAGTTGGACAAAAAAAACGTTTACAGATGTCACTCTAGAAGGCAGGGAATTGTACACCTCTTACTATGTTGTGACCTTTCACCGACCAAACAGTTAACACTATTCATTCCCAACAAGTCGACTCCAGATTATCCACTTTGCTTAAACCAATCCAACAGCATCCGATCAAGTTACAGGAGAGAACCATGAAGAACTAATATTACATTTAGTGAGCGTCAGTTTGAAAATGATAATTATACATGCACACAAAATCTGTGCAGTGGTCAAATATGAACTGCAGTTTGTAAAAAGCGCAGGACAAAAATTACAGACTTCTGACAAACGTGTTTTAACACAAACACAAATTTAAAGAAGCATTTATGATTTTTGTAAATGTAATTTATTTTTACTCTGTTGTTAAAATGACATTTCATTTGTCGAAGAGCACATTATGACTTATTTAGGACTTGGAATTTAAAGTTTAGACTTGGGACATGAGTGCAAAGACTTGAGACTTAATTGTGACTTGCAAAAGAATGACTGGGTCTCACCTCAGGGTATCAATATTGATGAAAAGTGATAGAAATGTATTTAGATGCATGGCTTATAGGACACTATACTCTAAATACATCTAAATAAAAGTTGCAGTGTTATGAGTTTTAATGGTGAAGATGTAAAAACTCTTCCTGGGTAATAAGGGCTGATCACGTCTCCTCCTGTTCCCATTAACTGACATTAAAAATAGCCATTAGATGCAGCTCTGGTTTAAAGTGAGTAGAACAAATGAACTGAGGGAACTACAGTAAGGATGCAGCATATTGTTGGTTGGAGATCAACTATGACCTTGTAAAGATTCTGAACTCAGCAGCTCATAACCACGACACTTAAGTTGTAAACCTCAGCCATATTTACAGCAGCTGCATGTTGGCTTTTAAGAAGGCTGATCCTGACAGGGTTAACACCTCCAAAGAAATATGGCTCTGTAATATGGCTCAGAGACCTGATAGTATACTAGTGGATGCAGTGAAAGGGCGGCCTGTTTGCAACAAAATAAACAGGTATGCTTCTGCAACCCCCACCCCAAATACATAGAGATAAAGCATTTCTATAATTTAAACAATTAATAAAGAATTTCTGTTACGCAACCAGACCAGGTGTTTAACTGAGACAGGCCTTTATTTGTCAAAATTCACGTAGAAAAGTCACAACACACACACACACGCCTTGATTGTGTGATGATGTCACAGCAAAGAGGGTTAACTCTCCTTAGATGTTATGTAATAAGGGACTGTTCATCACTTATGAGAGGGGAGGGTGTGGTGTCAAAAGGGGGAGGCATGTCAAATAAGTTTTTAAGCACTGGAGAGGAACTTTTGTGTTTATTTTGGCTCAGGGGAGGCATACAATAAATTAAATAGCTGTGTTTCGTGATTATTTTGCTGCCAATTTTTAAAGAAAACAAAAATCCATAGGCATATTTTCCTTAAAAATAGCCAAAATTACCCCATTTATCAAAGCCAGAAACTGGAAAAACAGAAATAAGTGTTGGATTTTAAAATTTCTGACGGTCCTTGGACACATCCGTTGCAACTTAAGCAGTATTTATACTTGGGCAGCAGTTCTATGCAGAGCCTACACCATAGCCTACGTCGTTGTGAGCATTTATACTTGTGCAGTGGTGTGTCTGCAGTTACTCCTCCAAAACACTAGTCGGCAGCGGGGTTTCTGTGAAGTGCTGTAAAGTTTAGTTGATTCAAAAAAACATGGTTAAATAGAGACAACTTCAAACACAAGTACACAAATCAGCTTCACTATAACTCACAGCATTCACAGACAAACACTTATCTTTATCTGGACACATTTTCCCCACAAATACAACATGCTAATGTTTTTAGCACAAGCCTATGGCATTTTACATTGTATAAATTAGCCTAGCAGCTAGCAGACTTTTCCTCTACTCATATGAAACCAGAGACAACAGCAGTCCCTAACAACATACCAGCTGCAAGACTGCTTTAATCTCAGAGCTGTGATTGTGTGTGTGTGTGTGTGTGTGTGTGTGTGAGGCCAGGCTGGGGTGAACGTACATGTGACGTATTTAATCAAAACAACACTGAGAAAACACTTTGCATGATTACTCCACTGTGTGAGAATGTGTGATGTAATCACGGTCACATTTATCATGACAAAGAGGGTCAGTTACTGCCCGAGGAAGTTTCGGGCTCTACAGTTTAAAGTATTTGTCTTGATCTGCTTTCCAGAATGAAATAAACAAAGATGGAGAGCACACCTTTAGATCACATTAATGACGTGTTTATCATGACGCACCAAAACATCACCACCAGCAGCTCCTGCCAGAGAGGAGGTGCTTTCTCCCCGCTGATCCAGCAGCTGAAAGTGGACCCCTCGCGCGCGCGTGTGTGTGCGCGCGCTCCTCCTACCCCTCACTCTCCGTTGGAAAACACAGAGTATTATTTGGCACCGAGGCGCACAGGATCCGCTGCCCGCCGCCGGGGACAGACACACAGAGACGCACCGGGAGCCTCGTGGCACAAACTCACCGTTAGAAAATGACCGTGGAGAGAATATTCGACGAGCTCGGACATTTCAAAAGGTATCAAACACTTGCTGTCTGCACGTTTCCTTTATTGTGTGGATGAATTTCGGGGTGTTTGTGGTGTCATGAGCAGCCGGTTGGGGAGCTTTGGAACTTCTCAACTTTGTTTTCTCCATGTTACGAACGCGTTTTTGAAAACAAACATTATAAAGGCAAAGAGAGGTCATCATTTTTACATTTCAGTACATGTGCAGAGTGAATTTGGATCATTTTATCATGTTTTTCTGGCACATGCTCACCGATGAACTCCTGTGTAGATTTTTGAAAAATAACCTAAGTGTTCCAGTTGTTAAAATAACTATATGTATTTTTAAAAACGGCATGATTAATTCCATTTTGTGACATTTGAAGTGTGCCAAAAAGATAACAATGCAGTTAAAATGCCGAAATTTTTACCAAATTTTCTTTCTTAATTATTTGGGTTTTCTCACAAAGCTCACGTCAAGTATGTTTTTTTTTAATGTTTCCTACAGAACAGCAGACTGACATGCTACATATAGCTACATACTGTTAAACAATAACACAACAACACTATACAAAAATACAAAATCAAACAAAACATAACAGATGTGCAGAATAAATGCAAATAAGTTAATTCATGGACCATTTTCCCTTGATAGGATCTTATAAACATCCAGGGTCCACCATCTCCATGGTCATATTCACAAAGAGCCATAAAGTCTTTAACCAATTATCTATATTAAAACAGTTTGAGTTGTGATTTCCAATTCATCATAATGATTCGTTTAACTTACGTAAAAGCTACAGCCTAATGTGGTGTGTAAGCTTCCACTGTATGTTTTCTATCCTTGTGCCAAAGAGGCACACCGATGGACGCCGAGGTATTTTCACATCCAATGTAGAAGACAGACTCAATATCACCTCGTCCCAAAAACATGTCACTGGGGGGCAATGCATCAAAAATGGTTCTTGTGTGGTTTGTCCTTTTGTAGCCATAACAAAATATATTTGTTTCTGCCACCATTGTTGTTTTAATCATTGTTTTGTGGCTAAAAAGAACAGTTTACATTTCAAGACAGAGCATTTATAATATACAGTACTAGAGGGAAAAGGAGATTTCTGTTAAATCCAGTGCAGGTGGTGATGGGTGGGAGGGGCTGGAGCCTATCCCAGCTGACACTGGGCGAGAGGCAGGGTACACCCTGGACAGGTCACCAGACTGTCACAGGGCTGACACATAGAGACAGACAACCATTCACACTCACATTCACACATACAGACAATTTAGAGTCACCAGTTAACCTGCATGTCTTTGGACTGTGGGAGGAAGCTGGAGTACCTGGAGAAAACCCACGCTGACACAAGGAGAACATGCAAACTCTGCACAGAAGGGCTCCCACAGTTCTGATTCCAAATCACTCATCATCTCCTCTTCAGCTCATGCAGCACATTTTAATGCATTTTCAATTCAATTCAATAAGCTTCATTGGCATGGCATTTCGTATGTGTAGCCAGAGCACAATTGCAATTCAACAGTTAACTACAATGTCTTATAACAAATGCACAGACATAAATTTGAAAGGAGAAAAAAGAAAAAATGATCAAGTAGAAGAGAATAGAATAGAATAGAATAGAATAGTCTTTATTGTCATTGTACAAGTACAACGAAATTGAAAGTGCAGTCTCTTAAAGTGCATACTTATAAATAAGAACATTAAAAACTCAATACAAACATAAAAAACGCAATAAGAATATTAACATACGACATACACACCAGCATTCCCATTCAATTCACATCTGCAGCATTTCACGATTCATAATTGTTATTATTGCACAGTTGTAGAATGTCATGATCCTGCTTTATTAAGTGAAGTTATGGCTTTTGCATAAAAACTGTTTTTTAGTCTGTTTGTCCTTGATTTTAGTGACCTGAAACGTCTGCCCGAGGGCAGCAGTTCAAAGTGCGAGTGTCCTGGGTGAGATGAGTCCCTGAGAATGTTGTTAGCCCTCCTGAGGCAGCGGGAACTGTACAGATCTTCCAGGGTGGGGAGAGTGCAACCAATGATTTTTTGGGCCATGTTGACAACCCCCTGGAGCATTTTCCAGCTACTGTGCAGCTGGCGAACCACACACACATGCAGTAGGTTAAGATGCTCTCTATGGAGCAACGATAGAAGGACACCAGCAGTTTCTGAGTGAGGTGGTTTTTCCTGAATACTCTCAGGAAGTACAGTCTCTGTTGTGCTTTCTTGATGATGGTCATGGTGTTGATGCGCCAGGTTAAGTCCTCCTCAATGTGGACGCCCAGAAACTTAAAATGTGTCACCCTCTCCACCTGCTCCCCCCGGATGAACAGGGGCCAAATGTCCATTTTACCTTTCCTCCTAAAGTCGATGACCAGCTCCTTGGTCTTGGTGGTGTTCAGGGCCAGGTTGTTGTCAGAGCACCACACTAACAACTGCTCCACCTCGTCCCGGTAGGCGGACTCATCCCCCCCAGAGATGAGCCCCACAATGGTGGTATCATCAGCGAACTTGATTATAGCGTTGCTTGAGTGTGCGGGGGTGCAGTCGTGCGTGTAGAGGGTGTAAAGTAGTGGGCTCAGCACGCAACCCTGAGGAGAGCCGATGTTCAGGCTGAGGGCTGGGGAGATGTGGGGGCCTATTTTCACCCTCTGGGAGCGGTCCGACAGGAAGTCTTTGATCCAAAGGCAGATGGAGTCGGATATTCCCAGGTCTGACAGTTTGGTCACCAGTCTGTTGGGGAGGATGGTATTGAATGCCGAGCTGAAGTCCACGAAGAGCAGCCGTGCGTAGTTCCCCTGCCGCTCCAGGTGGGACAGAGCAACATGGAGAGCTGTGGCGATAGCGTCTTCTGTGGACCTGTTGGTTCTGTAGGCAAACTGGTGAGGGTCAATCCTGGGTGAGAGATTTGAAATTATGTGTATCCGGACAAGTTTCTCAAAGCACTTCATAATGATTGGTGTCAGTGCTACTGGACGATAGTCATTTAGTCAATGGTGGTCGTTTTAGGGAGTGGGATGATGGTTGAGGACTTGAAGCACTGAGGGATGGCAGCCTGAGACAGTGACCGGTTAAAGATCATGGCAAAAACGCCAGCCAGCTGGTCTGCGCAGTCCCGTAGCACCTGTCCCGAGATGCCATCAGGTCCCGCAGCTTTCCTCGGGTTCACAGCCCTCAGTATGCGTCTCACCTCGTGCTCCTCTACTGTGAGGATGTGGCTGATGCAGGCTGGTACATGTGGTGTGGCTGTGTCCTGTGAAACTACCTCAAAGTGAGTGAAGAAGTGGTAAATAAAAAGGCAGAGTGCGATGTGTGATGAGATGAACTATATGCTGTTGTGTTGGTCGTCTCTCAGGCTGTGACATGCATTAACACTGACATGCATTCTCTGTCTCCCCAGATTTCAGGCATGCCTGTACTTCGCAGCAGTCTTCCAGTCCATAGCTTGTGGGATCCACTACCTGGCCTCGGTCTTCTTGGTGCAGACGCCAAACTTTGTGTGCAGTGCGCAAGGCAACATCACCGATGTCCTGTACGGTAACCTCACGGCATCTAGCTTGGAAGAAATCCTGCCAGTCTTCAAGCCGGGGACCGGGCCCTTGGTGGTGAGGACGGCTGAAGGAGATCAGTGGGAGCTCAGCCAGTGCCGCTGCGCCTTGCGCATGAACCCAGAATCCTTCACGTATAACTTCGATGGCAACAAGACAGTGAAAGCCTGCGATGGGAACTTTATTTATGATCTCACTGAAGTTCACCAGAGCATAGTGACGGACTGGGACTTGGTGTGTGAGAAGGAGTGGTTAGCCAAGCTGTGCCAGCCCACCTTCATGGTGGGGGTGCTGATCGGAGCACTGGTGTTCGGGGACATTGCAGACAGGTAAGCAGGATGGAGGAGGAGGCAGATGGGTACTGTAGTGTAAATTATATCGTGTAAGACACGTGACGTAGTTTCACCATGCCAGGAAGTTCTTTTCACGTGTGCAGGGAAACAAGAGGTTAGACTGAGAGAGCATGCCTTTATGATCCTTTACACATGTAGTTATAACTTCAGGAGACATCACTGCTCTTCTGCCTCAACATGATACTGTCCTCTCATGCCCAGTCACTGATATGTGAGCTATGTGTGCACTTATGGTCGCCTGCTAAGCATGGAGGCATGAAGCGTGTGGGGAGGGGATGGTTAGAGTGACAGAAGTAGATGGTTGTTGTGTAGGATGGGATTGGAAGTATGACAGACAGGAAGGGAGAGGAGATGAATGTGACAAACAGTCCAGCCAAAACTGAAGAGGTCAGCATTTAGAAGTAGGACTTTGGTCTGATACAGAGTCGCTTTGATTTCTGCCCAACTATCTCATAAAGGGAGGAATAAGTGCTGATGGTGGTTAATATTTTGGATTAATTATTCATCATCACACCTCACTGATCTTGTGTTTTTACCCATGATCTTATGGTTGAATGCCTTTATGCGCTGGGCTTTGTCCAAGTCTTGGTCCCCATGGCTCACACTGTGAGGTCAAGTTTAATTGAGCAAGCAGAGAGAAGAGGAGCTGGAGCATCTCTGCCATGTTCAAAACAAAGTGCCACCCCATGTTTATGTTATACTCTGAATCAGACCAATAAACTGTCCAGCTGGTGGGTGATGTAATGTGAGCTTGGCTATCTTTACACAGAAAACAATATGGTGGCCAGCTGGTAACAAACACTCTTGAATTACAGTTGAACAGTAAGCTAAAATGTGTTTCTGAAAACGTTTAAGGGGAGAAACAGGCAATGCAGTAACAGAATCTTAGGTCATATTTGATCAGCACTGCTTCGTTTGACCATTTGATCTCAGTTTTCTCAGCCTATGTTTAACACTACAGGAAACATTAAGGCTTCACAAATTCTCGTATTAAAGCCAAACAGTGCACTAAAATATGTTTCCGAAGACAGTGTCTACCTATAAGCAGACCAGCCCTGCTGTACAGGAACCAGTGAAAGGAAGCACGGAAACTTTGCTGATATTCAACCAGCTCTGTGTCATCGTACTGTGCGCACGTGGTTGAGCTTTTTTTGGCCTCATGCACTTCTGAGCTGCTCTCATAGGGGTGAATGTGGCCCCACCTCCAAGGCTGTACCCAGGTCTCTTTATGCATCCATGGCAACAGCCCTAGAAGCAGCAAAAATGCACTGGGTGACGCGTCATTAGAGCCAACAGATGAGCAGGAAGGGCTCTGGTAAAATGGAGGGAAGTTTACCACAGATCATTCACACATATTACCCACATTGTTTTGACACAAAGCTGGTTGAAAATTGGCAAAGTATCCTTTTAATGCATCTCTTACCTGAACATGTCGACTCAGTCGCTTTATCTCTCTGTCGTTCTCTACCTGCATGGGTGTATCTCCTCCAGACTTGGTCGTGTGAGGATCCTGATGTTCACCAGTCTCTGCCAGTTTGGGCTCGGGGTGGCTGTGGCATTTTCTGGAAACTACTACTTTTTTATGGTGCTCCGCTTCCTCCTCGCCATGGTGAGTTCAGTGTGTGTACTATACGCTGCGTGTGTGCTTATTGTATGTGGTTGTGTATCCGTATGTGTTCTTGCATGGCATGGTTGGTGCAGGTGGGGAAATGACTGATCTATGTCAAACTTCTAGTGCATCAACACGAAGGTAAGAGGTCTCGTTAGAGGTGTCAGCGGCCGTGGCTGAGAAGGAAGAGCAGGTGGTCCACTAATGGGAAGATTAGCAGTTCGATCCCCAGCTCCTCCAGTCTGTCAAAGTATCTTTGGGTGACATACTGAACTCCAAATTGCCCCCGATGGCTGCTCCATTTTGCAAAAACATTTTCAAAACAGTAATGACTGTCATTTTGAAAAAAATCTCTTATAAAGGCTTGAACCTAAAGCCAGTATAGACAAGGGAGGTGCCTTACTTTCCACTCCCTGTTTGCTAACAGACGTGCTTCATTAGGATCACCATGTGTCCAATTTCTAGATGTTTTTCTACAAAACAGTTTCTCAGCCAATTGCTATGAATACCATATCCTGTTAGTCATATTGCAGTCTATCCAACATGCAAACTAAATCAAGATGTGTGTCCTAGCTGTGTATAATAAGAATTTAACTCACTGTGACAGTGTAACTTTAACTCTACAGTTCTGCCTTCTTATGTGCTGGGAGGGCACCATCTGTGTTTCTGCATGTGGGTTTATGGCATATGCATTTACATTAACATCAGCTGAGTGGATGTTCTTGCACAAGCTGTTAGGTAAAATGTAAACATCTGATTTCGTCCCACAAATTCAACCAGGTCCCGTAATGCTAAAGGTCAGGTGGTGCAACAGTCAAAGAAATGTTCAAAGTAGGCAATGAGAAGGAATTCAGGGGATAAACAGTTTTAGAGCAAGAAAGTAAGAGTGTTTTTAATGTGTCTTTGTGTGCGCACAGTGGTGTTTTTGTGTGTTCATGGTAATATGAGCATAAAACACCATGTTTACAAGGCAGAGGAAGGGAGTCATTACGGTTAAGGTTAGTCCGCACAGCAGTAAAGTTGTGCCGAAAGAGCCCCTACAGTTAGTCCACTGTTTCACTCCTCGCAGTCTTCTACCATCCCCCCCAGTCCTCCTCAGCTACAGCTGTTGTTTTTCACATAGGCTCTGATAGTGAAGGCACATGCTGCACAGCCACGCTAAACCTAGTCCAGACTCGGTCTTAAAAACAGGGACTTAACACCTGATTACTGCCACATGTAAGTCACTGAGTTTAAAAGAGATCTGACGCAGAAAACAACATAAAAAGTCCCCTCTTCCCAAAAAATAGGATAGACTTTATAGTCCCTGTGGGAAAGCTGCCTCGGACTTATTGTCTGCAGTATAAAACAGTAAAAACAACAATACATCCATCAGTTGCACATGTCCATCTGCACCATCATGAAAAATAAACACATATTACAATAAAACTGTGCCTTGACTAGACTGACTTGTTCAGTGCAAAGTTTGTCACTAGAGAAGTGTTTTCACATTCCTTTACTAAAGTGGAAACGTCTCTGCTCTTCCCTGAAATGTCAAATTCAAACATACTCCAGGCAAACTAGATTAAGTACGTCACCAGCTTGAAAGCCAATCACTGTCTAATACAGGCAGCACCATTTGTCAGGGGCAGGGGCTTAAATATAGACAGTGCAGGCAATGCTGTTGCACTGGGGCCCATGGGACAGGGGGGACAGAGAGCGGGCCTTTGCAAGTGATTCAATTTGCCATCTCAGAAATACGTGTTCAAAGAGCACACGTTGAAATACAAATGCTATTTTCTGCTATATGCCTTTGAGAAGGAAAAGCCCTCTCCGTTGATTTTCCTTTTTTTCTTTTGTGAAATAGTCAGTAGAAATTTATAACAACATTATATGTTCATTTTACAAAAACGATATGAACTGTAAATAAACTATTTTTTTTAAAAAAACATGAAATGAATAATTTCTTATTTTATTTGGTATTTTTGTCATATACATATTTGCAGGGATGATTGGTAATATGTATGTTGATGCTGTCCAACGCCAAGTCTGTATTTGATCATGTGACAGTACTATAAAATACTGCATACAGTAGCTGTTTCGAACTACCGAATGCCACTGGTCAGGGGATACAACACCAGCAAAGAAACTTGAAACTTCCAGTGTAGAGTGGACTCTTCAGTAGCCTCCATAGAGCCTAGTTAGCATTAGCATATTTAAAGTTTTGGCATCAAACATGGTACGGCGTGTAGTTTTGGGGTCTAAACTGGACCCTGGAGCTTCCTTCCACTATCTACCAAAAACCACATAGTAGCACGTGTGAATACACTGTCAAATCAGCCACTGCCAGTTACAAGCTAACAAGCTAACAAAACAATATATAAATAAAGGATGCTAATTGCACTTCCCATTCTGATACGTTTGCCAGTCTCTGATGTTGGTGTACAACAGATTCCTCATCTGAGTCTGGGTCTGGGTCTGACTGAGGCCCAAACATGTATGGCTGAATCCGACAATGCTTGCTCTAACACTGACACTGGCCAACAAACAACCCCTTGTCTCACATTGCCAGAACTGTCTGCTCACTTTGCTTCTGTGCTGTGGCAGCGGTGGAGAAAGCAGAAAGCGAGACCTCCTGCCAATTTTCGACTGTAAAGCAAGACTATGTAACTTGATACTCGATTTCATAAATGATCAGTCCAATACACTCATGGGTTTTGCCGCTCTAGTCTTACTCAGTCTGTTATGACCAGCAGCTGATGGTGGTTAATGTTAGCAAACATTAAATTTATGTAGCTGTTTTGCTGATTTTCCTTTTTTTTTTTACTTCAGTCAGGACCACGTAAGTCAAAGAAAACCTTATTTCCATTTGCAGTATTGTATTTGGCGATATGGCTCTGTTCTGGTGCCTCTCTGCCTTTCCTCGGGCCTACGCAGAAAGCCTCTTCCATGCGCTTTAAGGCAGAGAGAGCACACTTCCCTGCCCTTCCATGCGCCTACGTGGAAAGCCTTAGTCAGACACAACATGAAAAGGAGGAGCTGGGGTAGAGGAGGGTTGGAAAGCAGCTTGCAGAGGAAGCAGCAACAGTAGGCAGGCCAGAGCAGTTTAAATAGGGCGCCCTGATTGAGATTCACCAATTGGTTGCATAGAAAGGAATCATGTCATCTATCAGCTGACTCCCTTTGATCAGTCGGCTGCTCCATCAGTTGATTGGGCTGTTTGAGATCAGCTGATGTAGCTGGGATGTGAGCTGAGCTTGACATCGTGTCCTTCTCTTCCTCTCCTCTTTGCATTTGGCAGGTATCCAGCGGCTACCTCGTGGTGGTGTTTGTCTACGTCACGGAGTTCACTGGCATCAAGGTTCGCACATGGACCTCTATGCACGTGCATGCTGCCTTCGCCGTGGGCATCATGGTGGTGGCTCTGACCGGTTACCTGGTGCGGGTCTGGTGGATCTACCAGATCATCCTCTCCACATGCACCTCACCCTTCCTGCTCCTGTGCTGGAAGTTCCCCGAAACGCCCTTTTACCTGGTGGCCAAGGGCCGTTACAAGGAAGCTCAGTCCCTGCTGGACAAGATCGCCCGCTTCAACGGCCTTCAGTGCAAGCTGAAGGTGCAGGAGCTCCTGGAGCCAGAGGGGAAGGAGAACGGCAAACCTCTGCTGGAGGAGGCGGAGGAGCGTCCAGCGCAGTCCGAGAAGAAGCTGTCCATCCTGGATCTGTTTGGTAGCTGGAGGATGGTGGGCCGCACGTGCACAGTGTGGGCCATCTGGTTCATCGGCAGCCTGGGCTACTACGTCTTCTCTTTGGGCTCAGTCAACCTAGGAGGGAACCAGTACGTTAACCTCTTCCTGGCTGGTAAGTGACTGGCTGATGAGTGTGAAAGTGCATTAGGTCACATTTAGTGTTTGCGGGTGGATTGTTGACAGCGGCTGTGCTGCTTTACAACATGTGGGTTTTAAATGCAAAGTGGGTTCATGTCTGTGTGTCTTTACTCCGTTATATGAGTGTGTGTGCAGTGTGGCTGTTTACCAAGTTCAACAGGGCACTAATTAAAGCTGTCTGGAGGATCTCAGCTTCAACACTTTACTCTGTTTACAGTGTTTGTGCTGTATGCTTACATTATAAACTATCATGTTCGTCTATATTAGTTAGGATAATATTACATCAGTGTGAAGGCAGTGAAATCATTTCTGCCCTCCAGTTTAGCTTTGTTTACCGCTCTGTTTTTGGTAACGTAGAAGGTCAAATAAGCCTGTAAGCAATTAGAAGAACAGCTCTCCATCTGCGAGCTTAATAGTTTCCCTGTGGTTTTTTCATCTGATAAAGAAAATTAGATTTGCATCGTAATAAGCATTTTTCTGTTAAACAAATCAAGAACTGTTGTATTGTTTATTACTATTTTGAAAGCACAGGGTTTTTCCCAGACAAATATTATTTCTCACAAAGGCACATCTTAAACACTTCATTTGTTACTGGGAATAACATTTGATCAATTCAGCAGATTAAATGCGGTATTTAAATTCAATTTACTTGGTCTTTTTTCCCTCTGTATACTTAACAGAAGACACTGATTGAATTTGCTTCCCCTTAATGTCCAATGGGAACATTTATAATCCCCGCTTATTTGGAGCGCATCTGAGTGCCTGAGCTTCACCAGCACTGCAGATGCCGGTTATTTAGGTCCCAAGATAGAATGTCTCAGTGTCAGTGTGTCAGGGACACGATAACCTCTGACTAACAGCTGCTGTGATGGGCTCTTTCCAGGTGCAGTGGAACTTCCCTCCTATCTAGTTGGCTGTTTTGCAATGGACCGGATTGGCAGGAAGAAGACTTGTGCCCCAGCTCTGCTTCTGGCCGGAGTCGCTTGCATGCTCATCATTGTGGTACCTGCTGTACGTACTGAGAGTGTGTGTGTGTGTGAGAGAGAGAGAGACAGTATGTCTGAGACAAGTGTTTGAATTGTTAAATCTTACTTCACGATATTGCACACACACACATCAAGACTTTTATTTTTTGAGGTTATTTAACTGCTGGCTCCAACCATAGACTATATAGAAATGGACGATACGTCTCAACTTCCTCCCACTGTACGAAAATGAAGCCAAAATATCCTGGATCCAGCCTTTGCCATCTATGCTGGTGATGTCATTTGGAGCCAGAATCTGCGCAGTAGTGATCTCTGCAGTATCATTTTCCCACCCATACACCTGTCGGACCAATCGTGAGCAGCGCCAATAATCACAAGTACACCGATTGTCAGCCATGTCGTCAAACCGCCTTTTGATAGCCTCACATTACTAGTTATAACCAAACTGACCAGAAAAAACGAACACTTGAACATACACTAGTATGACACCTAAAATGATAACTACCATTTCGGGGAAAAATTAACTTGACATGTACTTTGATTTTTAGATTGGCTCATGTCCCATCCGCTAACAATGAGAAGGAGGGGTTTGTGACCTATACTGCAGCGAGCCACCAGGGGGCATTAGGGATGTTTTGGCTTTACTTTGGGAGAACTGTCATGTCGTCCATCTTTATGTACAGTCTATGGCTAAAACACAATTTATAGTCGCTTCACAAGAAAATAAATCATAAATATGAATTTAAAAATTCAAGTTCATAACATGAATTATGTTACAAACTTTTCATATGCATTTATCCCTAAATTAAGAGGAATTGGACAGGTGCTACTCAAATCATTCTGTTCGTTAAATGCAGGAACTAAAGCTTCAAGTAAGAATCAGTACCATAGGCAATCTGTAATAAGGGCTATTTTAAAGGGACAGTTCACCCCAAAATCAAAAATACATATTTCTCCTGTTACCTGTAGTGCTGTTTATCAGTATTTATTGTTTTGGTGTGCGTCTCTATGTGTTGGACATATCAGACACAGAGAAGTCTGCCTTCGCTTCAGTGTAAGAACTAGATGGCACTTGGCTTGTGGAGCTCAAAGTCAAGAAATACATTTGAAAAACTCAACAGCAATGTCTCTTTCCAGAAATCACGACCCAGTTACTCAAGATAATCCACAGACCTTGTTGTGAGCAGTTTCATGTAGGGACTGTTTTATTTCTACCAAACTAACTAACCGTATCACCACGCAGAAGGAAGCGGGCATCTACTCATCTTACAGGTCAACTAACTAATTAACTTATAACTAATAACTAACTAACAACTTTACCACAAGCAGCAATTATCATCACCCTGTCATGTTTACCTCGAGGTAAACAATAACAAATAACAATACTAATCTAAACAGCAGTTCAATACTGCTAGCACCACTGAGCTAGCTAACGTTACACTTCATCCGAGGAGAATTTCATCAATATTTACATTCTTCCTTCTGTCACAAACAAGAGTCCTCCCGTCCATGAGTAGATGCACGCTTCCTTCGGCACAGTGATTCAGTGGGCAGGTGTAGATCGGCAAGAAGAAAATAGTCCCTACATAAAACTGCTCACAACAAGATCTGTGGATTATCTTGAGTAAGCGGGTCATGATTTCTGGAAAGAGACATTGCTGTTGAGTTTTTCAGATGTCTTTTTTGGCACCTTGAGCACCACAAGCCGAGTGCCATCTAGTGCCTTTATAGACCAAAACAATCTAGATTAATAAAGAGCACTTAAAGTAAGAGGAAAAATATCTTTTTGATTTTGGGGGTGAACTGTCCCTTTAAAGTATTGTCTCTTACACCATTGGCTCTTGAGTTTACTGTCCTAACATTACCGTTGTTCCTTTTGAACCTTGATATACGACCCATGCAGTCCCCTCTGTGTGTGTTTTGAGCTCTGCCCCAAATTAGTACTGCTTATGGTCGGGTTATGAAACAGCTGCTGCTGACGTCCAAGTAAATATGACCTTTGACATTGAAAGTCATTCTGAACGGAGTGGTCAACAAGAGACAAGAGACGAAGAGAGACAGCAACAACAGGCAGTCATCTATCTAGCTGTCGTTCTCTCTCTGTTTGTGTCACTGTAGTAACGTTTGCAGGAAGACACGGCTTAATGAAAATCCATGTGCAGGCTAACATGGCCTTTACATACCAGAGTGTATGTAATCGTCTTTGGTAAATAACATGGACAAATATGGCTTACCTTTGCAAACATACCACAGTCTCTAAGTATGACAGAAGAGTTCTACATGGGATTGAAGTGTTAAGAAACACTTACATGAAAAGTAGAACTCTTAGTGACGGGACAGATGTACAAAGGACACTCACATTCTTTTGTTATCCAATCAAACCAGTGCACAAGCAGCCAGCTCCAGCTAGCCTGGCAGTCTGTTGTGATAAGGATAGTTTATCTCCCCTTCCTTCCCTTTTAGTTGCTTCACTGATCAGTGCAGTCATTTTGTACACTTCCTTCCGGCACTGAGTCCAGACTGATACGGACAGCGAAACAGAATGTTGAGCTCAGGTCATTAGGACGGTCCTACCAGGCCATTACAGAAATAGTTTTGAGTGATTTGTCAGGTGTTTCTGTGTCTGTCTGATTTGGACATATTTTGTCACCGCAATGGCATCGCACCATTGTATGATGCGGTTAGGAAACCTTACAGATGTTTAGTTTAGATCAAAATGGATCAGTGCTTCTCCATTTAATGCCCTTGGCCTACATTGTTATACTGTAAGTCACAGATCGCTGTTGTGTGGCTGGAGTGATCCCATCACAAGATGGGCTCTTTAGTGCTTATGTGGTCTTAGTCTGGGTAAAGTAAGATCTAAGGTTTACGTATAAACACGTTAGAAAACACTCAATGGAGCAACCCTTGGCATAAACCTGGCCCCTACACTTTAAAAGAACAGGAGCCGCTGAGTTTGTTGTTTTTTGAAAAAATGAATAAAAAGTACCAGTCTGTTGCAAACTGAGAGAATTAGGCTGATTTTCAGGCAGGTCAGTGTCCTCTGGCTCTGACTTTGATTCTCCTGCCAGTTGAGGGGCCATACACATGCTGTGTCTTTAACCCCCTGGAAAACGTGAGGTCGGGCCCTGGTTTCTACGCTTGTGGCTTGTTTGGCCAGCTTTCAAATGTGTGGGGGTAGGTTGTGTTTGAGGTTGCTTAATAAGTGCTGAATCTTGGCCTATTTACCTGAAATCATGAGTGCAGAGATGATCTTCTTCCAGGCACTGTTTGTGTGTCGGCCAGTGTTGTAACAGAAACACGTGAGGCCCCCCTGCAGCTAACCCTAGTGATGTAAAAAAAAAAAAAAAACAGGATTGAAACATGTGTTTGCTTTATTGTTACGCCATCTACTCTGGACACGCATACAAAAGGATCACAATGTGCTCCTATGTAATTAAAAAAAAAAAAAAAACCCACAGAAAAACCCGTAGTTGTAGACCGAGTGGGGGAGAGGCCCCTTGGACTCCGAAAGTTGTTCCAAAAGTTGAACTCATGTTATCTCAGGACGCTGCTTTCCCCCCCTGAAAAATAGGCGCATTGGAACTGATGTACACCGCGATGGTATTGCTCTGGCGTCACTCTGGCGTTTGAGTGCGTCTACATTAAGAACAATGAATTTGAGGGTGCAAAAATGCGGCATGTGTACAGCACCTTAAAGAGGCTGCAGCCTCCCCGTGAGTGGGCGGGGCTTCAACACATTCAGCAGACACGCCCCCAGCCTGTCAGAGCAGAGAGTACTACCTGTTTTCTCATGATTCTGAAACCTTATTTTATATACTTGGCGACTTTTTTTTAAATCATTCAAATTTGGCTTGGTGCTTAATAAGCTGTGGTGTGACAAACTCATTACACATATTTATTTTTGCTTTACCCAGACTGTAGGAATCTGTCCACATTTGAGAATTATGCTGATTTGCTTCCCAAAAGAAGACTGATACCAACATGAAGCTACACCCAGAGCCTGTCATCTTACCCTAGCTTAGCATAAACACTTGGAAACAAAGAGAAGCATTTAATTTGGCTTCTTGTGCTGTCAGTTTTCAGCTCTCAACTTCACACTGGTTGCACTCTTTGTATATGTCCTATAGGTCTTTCTATAGATCTTTGCACAGTGGGCTTTTTTGTTCTGGGCCTGAGTTGCTGGTTGAGCAAGTTTCTTTGTAAGTTTCTGAAGATTTGTAATGCAACGCAGTCAGAACCTCACTCTGTCAGAAAGTATTAGTGGGGGAGTTTCGGTAATCACCCTCCCAGCGTTTACACTTATTACAGGGGCTTTACTCTCCATATCTGTATTACATCCAAATAGAAACACTGCACGTTTTACTAAGCACCACATACTGTCAGTACACAATTATAGCTATTTAGCAGGTCTGGCATCTGCAGGATGAAAACAAAGTCACTCCCACCACCACCGACTTCTTGTAATAGAAATAAGACACCAGTGTTTGGGCTCAGATGGGCAGGAGGCTGCTCCATGTAAGCATATTGCTAGTTCTAATTAAACACACCATAGCACGACAGACTCATTGATAGAAAGAATTATAAACATGTTTATTCCAAAGTAAAAGATCGTTGGGTTCAGACCAAAAGTCAAAAAATAGCTTATTTGAAGTGGATCACCTCACACAACCCCTCCCTCCTCTCTGAACGTCAGTGTTGTTGTTGTTGTTGTCTATATATGTTGCGTCATAGCAACAGACTGAGTTAGTTCTCCAGGTGTTTGTAAGAGAGGCACTGGGGCTTTCAAGGTCACAGCTCACTTTCCAAGAACATTTTATTTGCATGCACATGTGATATACCATTACAAACCAGCACTGTGCAGCTGTAGGTGCCATTCAAAAAAGTGTATATGGTGCGTATATGGATGTCAAAAAGTTTTCTTCAGCTGAACTCAGTCTGGTTTGACAGTAATTTAAGTTTTGAGCATCAAGTCACAAAGGTTGTGCAATCGTGTTTTTATCATCAAAAAATACAATCATGAATTTTAACTTCTACCCGCCTTCATGCCTGGATCATGCCAGCCTCAGAGTATACCTCACAGTATAAACACATGCATGCATAAACTAAATAGTTTTGTTTTTGTGGTCCCACAAATTATAACAATGAAGTAAATTCATTCACTTTATAAGATCACTTATGAGAAAATGTGATAAACAGAATTGAGTCAGGGTGAGTCTCAGTTCGTCAGAGAATCTGTGCTCTTGTTTAATGCTTGACTATTAGTGGGGTCAGTGAAGGTCAAGTGTTTTATTTTTGTGTATGACGGAATCAGCTGTAAGTTCACTCAGAGGGTAAAGGTTGTTGCAGTAAATTTTGCCCTTCAAAACAAAATGATGTGAAATATATGCAACGAAAGTGTCTGTTTACTTCACTGTGAAACACGAGATAAACATGGGAAGTTTTTGTTTCGCTGTTCAACTGACTTCTTTCCTGATTCCACAGGACATCGAAGCGCTGGCCATTGCTCTCTGTATGACAGGGAAGTTCGCCATCGCCATTGCCTTTGGTCTCATCTACCTGTACACCTGTGAGCTTTACCCAACCATCATCAGGTGAGAGCCAACAGAAACAAAACGCCAGTGTCGGGCAAGTTACTCTCAAAATGTAAGACGTTAAATATCACTAATTACCTTCACGTTAAAGTTATAAGTTACTTTACAATATTGCTCTCTGTGTAGACTGATAAGTAACTTATTACACTACTTTCGCTTTACTTTTACCAAAATGACCTGAGAACAGGGGAGTTTCTACTAAAGAGGAAGCTACTGACGAAGCAGGCTAGGTGAGCTAGCAGTAGATTTGGGCTTCTTTCTGCGTGGTGACACCGTTGGCAGGTGTAGTTACACAAGTGGTTACGTCAGTCGGAGTTTTCTTAGAACCATATGAGAATGGTATAATTATGAGTTTTTATCTCTGGTGGAATTCACTTACATTTTAGTGTGCCATCGGCTTATTAAGAGCATTTTAACCTAAACAAAGAAAAGTGTAAAATTTCCAGAAAGGTAAGTGCTGCTTTAAGAGAAAAAATATGCATCTTTGACTGTGGAGTGAAGTGTCCCTTTTAAGTTAGCCGTTCAGTGTCTTTCCATGTCAGAAACAGAATAGTCAAGAAACATCATTGAATTATACACGGACAGTCATAACAGCTCCAGATATGATCCACTTTTAAAGCAATGCTTCTTTCAGTAATTCTAATTCTTCTTATTCATGTGGGTGGTGGCAGCCTCTGTGTCTGAACCCTGACGTCACCCAGTCTGTCTCCTGTAATTTTGCTGACTCTGTCTATGATCTCCCTCCAGGTCTCTGGCAGTGGGTAGTGGCAGTATGATGTGTCGTGTTGGCAGCGTGGTGGCTCCCTTCTGTGTGTATCTGGCCGATGTGTGGATCTACCTACCTCAGGTATACATGTCCTCTCTCGGCTAGTTCTCTCACAACAGCTGATCTGATTTCATGTTTTATTACAATGTTTTTTCTGTCACCTTTGGACCCTGTTTCTATCAGTCTTAGTTCATCTACAGGGGCATCCTGACAACAAAACAAACAATCAATTAACAAATCAATGTTCTGCTTTATTCATCATGACCTTTGTGTAGCTCATCGTGGGGGTCCTGGCATTCATTATCGGAGTTCTGACAATGTTGTTGCCTGAGACCCTGGGCAAACCTCTAACATCCACTCTGGAAGAGGCCGAAGCTCTGGGACGCGAGCCCAGCAAGAAGAACTCAGCCCTGGGCAATAAAGATGCTGAGGACGGGTTGGAGATGAACCAACATGAAGTAAAGGCCTGAGTTGTACACCGCTGGAAAACCAGAGAGACTGACGCACAGAGAAGCTTTGGATGATTAAAAAAAATGAAGGAAAAACGAGAGGAGGTGACGGCTGCCAGAAACTGAAATAGTAACATCATTGATTTAGTAGATTGTTGGAAAAAAAATGAAAAAGAAAAAACATGAAGCTTTTCATCAGAACTTGTTGAGATGACGTGTTTTTTTTCCACAAAGTGACCAATCTAAGGGTCCTGGGACATTACACAAACCCTCCTGTACGCACACAGATCACAGTCATGTAACAATAGGTCACACATACAGTGCAATCTCAGCAGTCCATGAAGAAATCATATGTTTTGTTTGTGTGTGTGTGTGTGTGTGTGTGTGTGTGTGTGTGTGTGTGTGTGTGTGTGTGTGTGTGTGTGTGTGTGTGTGTGTGTGTGTGTTCAAGAACAAGGAAGCATGAAGGATATTGAGGGATAATTTTAGTTTAGTTATCCCTAAATAAACTAAATCCCTATAAACTTGGGTCTTAGTTTTGTAGTTTTGCCAAAGATTTCTATCAGTCATGAGAACTTTGTACTCACCAAAGGAATTGCCATGATCTTGTAGTGATGGGACATATAGCTATAGGACAAGAAACTCCAGCAGTTTAGCCAAATTATCCAAACTGCTTTCGGCCTCAGTCACACAGACTTTTACTGGTGGCATTCAAAGATTATAAAAACAGGCAGTACGGTGCGCCTCTGTGTGATTGGAGCCTTCGATCGGTCAAAGTTAAACCGGAAAATGTTATGGATGTTAACAACATACAGTTTGGGTCATGATTCTGATGTTTAATTGCTATCTTTTTATCTCAGATTATGAATACAATGTTGTTAGGACAAATAGAAAAAAACCTGCAAAAATAAGAGCCAAGTTGTGCTAAACATATGCACTGTGATTTATTTACCTCTGAAACAGTAATCATGAATGAAGGACATGATGTGCTTCTCTTTCTGGAACATATAGTATTAAAGCTTCCAGATTGAATTTTATCTTATTTTCATGATACAAACAACAGAATGATTTATTCTAATAAAGAAGAACCTTATTTTTCATTTTAAGCTCACCTTTTTATTATGTTCAACTCTGTTTTGTTTGTTTAGTGTTTTAAATCTCAGGGCATCCAGTTTTGGGTATCACTGTGAAATAAGCATACCTTTTACTTTTACACTTAGTTTAATAGTATGCCCAATTGCCTAGCTTTAACTTTGTTAACTGGTGTGAGTGTGTGCCTGTGTGTGTGCTCGTGTGTGTTAGTAAGTACAACATTTGGTGTCCGAGTTTTCTACATGCTTATTCTGTATATGTAATCTAGATGCTGGACATACCAAAGGAAATGTATATAGAATAATACTACCATATGTTCGAGAGTTGAGATATGATCTCCAGATGTTTGGACCAAGGACAGGAACGAACCACAGCAGTGTGGAGATGTATTGACCTGCTTTGCAATACTGTAGGATACTAACTAATCATGACAATGAGCTGATATCCAAACAGTGATGGTGATGAAAGTGCTCAGGTTCAGTATTCAATCATGAGTTTTACAATCAACAGTATGATTTTTTTGTATGAGTAGTTTCTTTGTTTTATTATGAACAAAAAAATAAAATGGCGAACACTGCGGTTGTTGGTCTCCTCTTTACCTCACCACACTTTTACATGATGTGTTGTTTCTATGTATTTGCTCTAACAACTGTAGTTACATAGTGATAGTGAAAACTTATTTGATGTATGCCTCTATGCAAGTTCAAAGGTCTTCTTCTTGTACTTTTTCATCTGCCTTCCCTCCCCTCTGTCACTTTAATCTGGTGCTGGACAAGTAGGGAATCTATTTTTGTCATACAAGGAATATGAAGCAGGTCTGGGAACAGCCCACCAGCACAAACAGCTTCCTATTTGCTACTGAAGAGGAGGTCCCGACTGCCCCCACCTCTGCACTGCCCAGCTCATGAACAAATCCTCTATGTTCAACTCTGACTGTACACTGGCCATGCATCTGCAGAGTTTTCAACTTCAATGTGTGTATAGAAGTCTGTACGGAAAAGTTGAAGTTGCGCAATTCACTTGAACCTTGTCAGGATACTGATGCCCCAAATAGTGTGGGGTTGTTATTGGACACATTGGAGAGACGAGTGTGTCAGGAATTTTTCATCTATGTGTGCGTGTGTGTGTGTGTGTGTGTGTGTGTCTCGGTGATCTTGTTGTTATGCATATGTGAGGACTGTTGATTTACACAGGACTCAATTTTAAAAAGGGCTGATCAGGAGGAAAGAATGTCTTAGAATGTCGAAGTAAAGTATGTATGTATTAAAGGTATAATAAAAATAGTATAGTACTGTGTGGGACAAAAATGTCATAAAAAGGTCATAGTGTACCATGACCTTTCATGACATGCTATGGCATGTCGTCCAAAATCATGAAAAACTGTCATAGTATAGTATGTCGTCCAAAATTATGAAAAACTGTCATAGTATAGCATGTCGTCCAAAAATATGAAAAAACGCCATAGTATAGCATGTCGTCCAAAATCATGAAAAAATGTCATAGTATAGCATGTCGTCCAAAAATATGAAAAAACGTCATAGTATAGCATGTCGTCCAAAATCATGAAAAAACGCCATAGTATAGCATGTCGTCCAAAATCATGAAAAAATGTCATAGTATAGCATGTCGTCCAAAATCATGAAAAAACGCCATAGTATAGCATGTCGTCCAAAATCATGAAAAAATGTCATAGTATAGTATGTCGTCCAAAATTATGAAAAAACGTCATAGTATAGCATGTCGTCCAAAAATATGAAAAAACGCCATAGTATAGCATGTCGTCCAAAAATATGAAAAAACGCCATAGTATAGCATGTCGTCCAAAATCATGAAAAAATGTCATAGTATAGCATGTCGTCCAAAATCATGAAAAAATGTCATAGTATAGCATGTCGTCCAAAATCATGAAAAACTGTCATAGTATAGTATGTTGTACAAAATCATGCATGTACTCCAAAATTATAAAAATAAAAATGTCATAGTATAGCATGTCATCCAGAATTATGAGAAAATGTCATAGTATAGCATGTCGTCCAAAATCATGAAAAAATGTCATAGTATAGCATGTCGTCCAAAATCATGAAAAACTGTCATAGTATAGTATGTTGTACAAAATCATGCATGTACTCCAAAATTATAAAAATAAAAATGTCATAGTATAGCATGTCGTCCAAAATTATGAAAAAAATGTCAAAGTATAGCATGTCGTCCAAAATTATGAAAAAAAGTCAAAGTATAGTATGTCGTCCAAAATTATGAAAAAAAGTCATAGTACAGCATGTCACCAAAATCATGAAAAACTGTCATAGTATAGCATGTTGTCCAAAAATATAAAAAAAGTCATAGTATAGCATGTCGTCCAAAATTATGAGAAAATGTCATAGTATAGCATGTTGTCCAAAAATATAAAAAAAGTCAAAGTATAGCATGTCGTCCAAAATTATGAAAAAATGTCATAGTATAGCATGTCGTCCAAAATTATGAAAAAAAGTCATAGTATAGCATGTCGTCCAAAATTATAAAAATAAAAATCTCAAATTGTAGCATGTCGTCCAAAATCATGAAAAACTGTCATAGTATAGTATGTTGTACAAAATCATGCATGTACTCCAAAATTATAAAAATAAAAATGTCATAGTATAGTATGTCGTCCAAAATTATAAAAATAAAAATCTCAAACTGTAGCATGTCGTCCAAAATCATGAAAAAATGTCATAATATAGTATGTTGTACAAAATCATGCATGTACTCCAAAATTATAAAAATAAAAATGTCATAGTATAGCATGTCGTCCAAAATTATGAGAAAATGTCATAGTGTAGCATGTCGTCTAAAAATATGAAAAAATGTCATAGTATAGTATGTCGTCCAAAATTATAAAAATAAAAATCTCAAACTGTAGCATGTCGTCCAAAATCATGAAAAACTGTCATAGTATAGTATGTTGTACAAAATCATGCATGTACTCCAAAATTATAAAAATAAAAATGTCATAGTAAAGCATGTCGTCCAAAATTATGAAAAAAGTTATAGTATAGCATGTCGTCCAAAATTATGAATAAAAGTCATAGTATAGCATGTCGTCCAAAATTATGAAAAAAGTTATAGTATAGCATGTCGTCCAAAATTATGACAAAATGTCATAGTATAGCATGTCGTCCAAAATTATGAAAAAAGTTATAGTATAGCATGTCGTCCAAAATTATGAGAAAATGTCATAGTATAGCATGTTGTCCAAAAATATAAAAAAAAGTCATAGTATAGCATGTCGTCCAAAATCATGAAAAAAAGTCATAGTATAGCATGTCATCGAAAATCATGAAAAAAAAGTCATAGTATAGCATGTCGTCCAAAATTATGAGAAAATGTCATAGTTTAGCACGTCATACAAAATTATGAAAAAACGTCATAGTATAGCATGTCGTCCAAAATTATGAAAAAACTTCAGGAATAGCATGTCCAAAATCATGAAAAAAAGTCATAGTATAGCATGTCATCGAAAATCATGAAAAAAAGTCATAGTATAGCATGTCATCGAAAATCATGAAAAAAAAGTCATAGTATAGCATGTCGTCCAAAATCATGAAAAATGTCATAGTATACCATGTCGTCCAAAATTATGAGAAAATGTCAAAGTATAGTATGTTGTCCAAAAATATAAAAAAAGTCATAGTATAGCATGTCGTCCAAAATATGAGAAAATGTCATAGTATAGCATGTTGTCCAAAAATATAAAAAAAGTCATAGTATAGCATGTCGTTCAAAATTATGAAAAAATGTCATAGTATAGCATGTCGTTCAAAATTATGAAAAAAAGTCATAGTATAGCATGTTGTCCAAAATATGAGAAAATGTCATAGTATAGTATGTTGTCCAAAAATATAAAAAAAGTCATAGTATAGCATGTCGTCCAAAACATGAGAAAATGTCATAGTATAGTATGTTGTCCAAAAATATAAAAAAAGTCATAGTATAGCATGTCGTTCAAAATTATGAAAAAAAGTCATAGTATAGCATGTCGTCCAAAATATGAGAAAATGTCATAGTATAGTATGTTGTCCAAAAATATAAAAAAAGTCATAGTATAGCATGTCGTTCAAAATTATGAAAAAATGTCATAGTATAGCATGTCGTTCAAAATTATGAAAAAAAGTCATAGTATAGCATGTTGTCCAAAATTATGAAAAAAGTCAGAGTATAGCATGTCGTCCAAAATTATGAGAAAATGTCATAGTATAGTATGTTGTCCAAAAATATAAAAAAAGTCATAGTATAGCATGTCGTCCAAAATTATGAAAAAAAGTCATAGTATAGCATGTCGTCCAAAATATGAGAAAATGTCATAGTATAGCATGTCGTCCAAAAATATAAAAAAAGTCATAGTATAGCCTGTCGTCCAAAAATATAAAAAAAGTCATAGTATACCATGTCGTCCAAAATCATGAAAAAAAGTCATAGTATAGCATGTCATCGAAAATCATGAAAAAAAAGTCATAGTATAGCATGTCGTCCAAAATTATGAAAAATGTCATAGTATACCATGTCGTCCAAAATTATGAGAAAATGTCATAGTATAGCCTGTCGTCCAAAAATATAAAAAAAGTCATAGTATAGCATGTCGTCCAAAAATATAAAAAAAGTCATAGTATAGCATGTCGTCCAAAATTATGAGAAAATGTCATAGTATAGTATGTCGTCCAAAAATATAAAAAAAGTCATAGTATAGCATGTCGTCCAAAATTATGAGAAAATGTCATAGTATAGCCTGTCGTCAAAAAATATAAAAAAAGTCATAGTATAGCCTGTCGTCCAAAAATATAAAAAAAAGTCATAGTATAGCATGTTGTCCAAAATTATGAAAAAAGTCATAGTATAGCATGTCGTCCAAAATTATGAAAAAAAGTCATAGTATAGTATGTCGTCCAAAAATATGAAAAAACGTCATAGTATAGCATGTCGTCCAAAATTATAAAATAAAAATCTCAAACTGTAGCATGTCGTCCAAAATCATGAAAAACTGTCATAGGATAGCATGTCGTCCAAAATCATGAAAAACTGTCATAGTATAGTATGTTGTACAAAATCATGCATGTACTCCAAAATTATAAAAATAAAAATGTCATAGTAAAGCATGTCGTCCAAAATCATGAAAAACTGTCATAGTATAGCATGTCGTCCAAAATTATGAGAAAATGTCATAGTATAGCATGTCGTCTAAAATTATGAGAAAATGTCATAGTGTAGCATGTCGTCTAAAATTATGAAAAAAAGTCATAGTATAGCATGTCGTCCAAAATCATGAGAAAATGTCATAGTATAGCATGTCGTCCACAAATATAAAAAAAGTCATAGTATAGCATGTCGTCCAAAAATATAAAAAAAGTCATAGTATAGCATGTTGTCCAAAAATATAAAAAAAAGTCATAGTATAGCATGTCGTCCAAAAATATATGAAAAGCCATAGTATAGCATGTTGTCCAAAATATGAGAAAATGTCATAGTATAGCATGTTGTCCAAAAATATAAAAAAAAGTCATAGTATAGCATGTCGTCCAAAATATGAGAAAATGTCATAGTATAGCATGTCGTCCGAAATCATGAAAAAATGTCATAGTATAGCATGTTGTCCAAAAATATAAAAAAAGTCATAGTATAGCATGTCGTCTAAAATCATGAAAAAAAAGTCATAGTATAGCATGTCGTCTAAAATCATGAAAAAAAAGTCATAGTATAGCATGTCGTCGAAAATCATGAAAAAAAAGTCATAGTATAGCATGTCGTCCAAAATTATGAGAAAATGTCAAAGTATAGCATGTTGTCCAAAAATATAAAAAAAGTCATAGTATAGCATGTCGTCCAAAATTATGAGAAAATGTCAAAGTATAGCATGTCGTCCAAAAATATAAAAAAAGTCATAGTATAGCATGTCGTCCAAAATTATGAGAAAATGTCATAGTATAGTATGTTGTCCAAAAATATAAAAAATGTCATAGTATAGCATGTCGTCCAAAATTATGAGAAAATGTCAAAGTATAGCATGTTGTCCAAAAATATAAAAAAAGTCATAGTATAGCATGTCGTCCAAAATTATGAGAAAATGTCAAAGTATAGCATGTCGTCCAAAAATATAAAAAAAGTCATAGTATAGCATGTCGTCCAAAATTATGAGAAAATGTCATAGTATAGTATGTTGTCCAAAAATATAAAAAATGTCATAGTATAGCATGTCGTCCAAAATTATGAGAAAATGTCAAAGTATAGCATGTCGTCCAAAAATATAAAAAAAGTCATAGTATAGCATGTCGTCCAAAATTATGAGAAAATGTCATAGTATAGTATGTTGTCCAAAAATATAAAAAATGTCATAGTATAGCATGTCGTCCAAAATTATGAGAAAATGTCAAAGTATAGCATGTTGTCCAAAAATATAAAAAAAGTCATAGTATAGCATGTCGTCCAAAATTATGAGAAAATGTCAAAGTATAGCATGTCGTCCAAAAATATAAAAAAAGTCATAGTATAGCATGTCGTCCAAAATTATGAGAAAATGTCATAGTATAGTATGTTGTCCAAAAATATAAAAAAAGTCATAGTATAGCATGTCGTCAAAAAATATAAAAAAAGTCATAGTATAGCATGTCGTCCAAAATCATGTAAAAAAGTCATAGTATAGCATGTCGTCCAAAATCATGAAAAAAAGTCATAGTATAGCACGTCATCCAAAATTATGAAAAAACGTCATAGTATAGCACGTCGTCCAAAATTATGAAAAAACTTCAGGAATAGCATGTCCAAAATCATGAAAAAAAAGTCATAGTGTAGCATGTCGTCGAAAATCATGAAAAAATGTCATAGTATAGCATGTCGTCCAAAATTATGAAAAAAGTCAGAGTATAGCATGTCGTCCAAAATTATGAAAAAAGTCAGAGTATAGCATGTCGTCCAAAAATATAAAAAAAAGTCATAGTATAGCATGTCGTCACAAAATATAAAAAAAGTCATAGTATAGCATGGCGTCCAAAAATATAAAAAAAGTCATAGTATAGCATGTCGTCCAAAATTATGAGAAAATGTCATAGTATAGTATGTTGTCCAAAAATATAAAAAAAGTCATAGTATAGCATGTCGTCACAAAATATAAAAAAAGTCATAGTATAGCATGTCGTCACAAAATATAAAAAAAGTCATAGTATAGCATGTCGTCACAAAATATAAAAAAAGTCATAGTATAGCATGGCGTCCAAAAATATAAAAAAAGTCATAGTATAGCATGTCGTCCAAAATTATGAGAAAATGTCATAGTATAGTATGTTGTCCAAAAATATAAAAAAAGTCATAGTATAGTATGTCGTCCAAAATCATGAAAAAAAAGTCATAGTGTAGCATGTCGTCGAAAATCATGAAAAAAAGTCATAGTGTAGCATGTCGTCGAAAATCATGAAAAAATGTCATAGTATAGCATGTCGTCCAAAATTATGAAAAAAGTCAGAGTATAGCATGTCGTCCAAAATTATGAAAAAAGTCAGAGTATAGCATGTCGTCCAAAATTATGAGAAAATGTCATAGTATAGTATGTTGTCCAAAAATATAAAAAAAGTCATAGTATAGCATGTCGTCCAAAATCATGAAAAAAAGTCATAGTATAGTATGTAGTCTAAAATCATGCAAAAATGTCATAGTATAGCATGTCGTCCAAAATCCTGCAAAAAAGTCATAGTATAGCATGTAGTCTAAAATCATGCAAAAAAGTCATAGTATAGCATGTAGTCTAAAATCATGAAAAAAAGTCATAGTATAGTATGTAGTCTAAAATCATGCAAAAATGTCATAGTATAGCATGTCGTCCAAAATCCTGCAAAAAAGTCATAGTATAGCATGTCGTCCAAAATTATGAGAAAATGTCATAGTATAGTATGTTGTCCAAAAATACAAAAAAAGTCATAGTATAGCATGTCGTACAAAATTAGAAAAAAAAGTCACAGTATAGCACGTCGTACAAAATTAGAAAAAAAAGTCACAGTATAGCACGTCGTACAAAATTAGAAAAAAAAGTCATAGTATAGCATGTCGTCCAAAATTATGAAAAAACGTCATAGTATAGCATGTCATCTAAAATAATGAATAAATGTCATAGTATAGCATGTCGTCCAAAATCATGAGAAAATGTCGTAGCATAGTATGTCGTCCTAAATTATGAAAAAACATCGTTGTCCGAAATTATGAAAAAAAGTCATAGGATGGCATGTCGTCCAAAACAATGAATAAACGTCATAGTATAGCATGTCGTCCAAAATTATGAGAAAACGTCATAGTTTAGCACGTCGTCCAAAATTATGAAAAAAAGTCACAGTATAGTATGTCGTCCAAAATTATGAAAAAAGTCATAGTATAGCATGTCATCTAAAATTATGAAAAAAATGTCATAGTATAGCATGTCGTCCAAAATTATGATAAAACGTCACAGTATATAGCATGTCGTCCAAAATCATGCAAAAAAGTCGTAGTATAGTATGTCTTCCAAAATTATGAAAAAACGTCATAGTATAGCACGTCGTACAAAATTAGAAAAAAAAGTCACAGTATAGCATGTCGTCCAAAATTATGAAAAAACGTCATAGTATAGCATGTCGTCCAAAATCATGAAAAAAAGTCATAGGATGGGATGTCGTCCAAAATCATGAAAAAAAGTCATGGAATAGCATGTCGTCTAAAATTATGAAAAAAACGTCATAGTATAGCATGTCGTCCAAAATTATGAGAAAATGTCATAGTATAGCATGTCGTCCAAACTCCTGTAAAAAAGATCATAGTACAGAATGGCATAAAAAATGATCATGTTATGAAAATGTTATTTAAGCAGGCCATGATACAGTTTAAGGTAAACATGTGATAAAGCACATCATTGCACAGTATGACATGAAAATGTCATTGTTTTGTGGTAACACTGAATTTAAGACTTTTAAGGACCTGTAGACACCCTGAAACCATTGCTGCCTAGTTATTTGTGCTCCTAACTGTTAAAGAGGAACTAAACCCCTCTCTCTGGGCATTACTCCGCCCACAGCTTGATTTCAAAAAATTCAGAAAAGATGGGTGGAGCTGAGGGAGGGAGGGGGAGAGGGGGGGTCAGGCGAGCGGCTGAGGAAGGGGCGGAGTGAAGATTGGCCCTCGGTGCGGGGACAGGAGAGAGGGCTTTTCACTGTGCTGATGGTGGCTTGGGAGCCAGGGCGCAACGCGCAGCAGCCCACAGCATCCATCCACCCCTCCCTCCCTCCCTCGCGCCCCGCACATAGCTAGTGTACCGACCCTGCAGTGAATATTTTGTTGTACTGTCAATGTTCTGCGAGTTAATGGCATGTTTTGGACAGAATGAGTATGGGTAGGGGACGGGGTGCGAGTGGGACGGGAATGAGGGCTGTGTGAGTGCACGTGCTTGTGTGTGTGTGTGAGCTGGAAGAGAGAGCAGGAGTACATGTTTTGTGAGCTAACATTATGGCTAACTTCTTGTCACGTTGTTTTTTTTTTTGGCGTGGTTACGGCCAACAGTAACTTGTACTGTGAAGCAATAAATGGTGGGTTTCTCCTTAATAGGGTGTAAAAACAAATTCTACCAGATCTGGCAACCCTTTATAGACCACTTTAAAGGGATAGTGCACCCAATTCAGCCATTATCTACTCACCCTCATGTCGAGGGAGGCTCAGGTGAAGTTTTAGAGTCCTCACAACACTTGCGATCCTTCCAGATCCAAGGGGAGAGGGGGTAGCAACACAACTCCACCTAATGCAGGTGAAGTTTTAGAGTCCTCACAACACTTGCGATCCTTCCAGATCCAAGGGGAGAGGGGGTAGCAACACAACTCCACCTAATGCAGGTTGACGGCGCCCCAGATTCAAACGTCCAAAAACACATAATTGAAACCACAAAATATCTCCATACTGCTCGTCCGTAGTGATCCAAGTGTCCAAATTTTTATTTTTGGGTGCACTATCCCTTTAAGAAAGATGCTGAAGATGAAGTTCTTACCCTAACTAGGCCAGTTTAAATGACACAAAACATGGTCAATCTGACATCCTTCTAACTCATCCCAACCCCGTCTTTTTTAAAATTAAATTAAATTTTTATTATTTCTTTATTTTGTTTGTTTTAAAAAGAATGATAAACTTTGTAAGTATTCTATTTTGCAAAAAGATGCACTAAGTTCTTCCCCCAAATCCCCCCCATCCTTTCTTTTATTTGTTTTGTTGTTAATTTAATTAATTTTTTTCCCGACTAGTTAACTATTTATTTTCTTTTTTTATTGTTTTAAAAACAACTATAAAAAGCACAATTTTTAGTCGCAAATATTATACTTTGCAAACTTTAACCTTTTCTTTACATGTATGACAAATCCCCTTAAGTATCCCCCTTTTTTGCCTTGTGGAATATTTTATATTTTTGTACCAGAAATTCTGTCTTCGCTTTAAAACTACTGCCATGATTATTTTTTTTAATTCTGAAAACTCAATTAAAAAGTGTTGGGGGAAAAAAAACTTACTTGACAAGTCTTGTTCCTTTAACTCAAAGTAAGTGATTGTGGCCAGATAAGCAGGAAAACTGTCATTCCTAGGTTGCCAGGTAGAGAGGCAACAATACCAAGGCAACAGATTTAACAACACTCCAGTGTCAATATCCAAAACTGCAATAAGACTCTTCCATTGTGTGTACAATTTAAAACGACCAGAACAACATCAAGTGCAAATAAAGAAGGACGACAGGTAAGACCTGAACATGACGTCTCATAGAAGTAATACTAATCGTCCTGACTGCAGCAAGGAAGGCAGTTTCACAAATGGGGAGCGAGGAGCAAGATGAGTCGAGGTTGGGTGGAGTGACGGACAGGCTGCTGCAGGAAAGAGAGAGCTATGATCCACAGTCCGGCGGCTGCTCTGTTAGTAGCTGCCTATCAATCTGATGCTCCTGATGGGGTGAAGAGGTTACCACAATCTTCTTCATGCATGTTTTTTGTTGTTGTTTTTTTTGGTCACAAAAGCCAAGTAAAGCGGAGACAGCAGCTGCAATAGTTAGAGGACATTTATTTTGAAGACTGTAAAATGATGGACTGCATTAGCTGTTGTTAACAAGTGTTCAGCTGTTTATATAAACCCATTCTAGACAACCTTAAAACACCGAGAGTAGTTTCATAGCCGCCAGAAACCAAAGATACAAATGATCAAGTTATTAAACATCTTTTTTTTTTCTTCCTTCCTGAGAATCTTATCTGGAATGCAAATGAATACAAAATAATAAATTAAACTGGCAAAAAAAAGAAAAGAAAAAGGAAACACTGAACACAAACCAGGACAATGAAAAGGTACAGACAATGGAGATTAGGATGGTAGATGATGTCACGTATTAGCTTATGGTTACTGTTGTCTGGATGATTTCAACACGAGTGATGACGAACATGCACTCTGAGTAGCTGCTGGAAGAATTGACCTATGGCTAAGTCCCGCCCTCAAACGCGATGAGCCAATCACAGTGCGTATAGCCACTCCCATACACTCAGACATCCTCTGCCTGGACGTTCATTGAAATGCATCACAGAAAGTCAGTTTTGTTCAGTTTTATGAGCTTTTTCAGAGATTTGAAGTTTAAAAATAGTCAAACAGTGTGCATGGGGTACATGCAACTCCCACACAAGGTATCCTGAGAGGCTGGGCGACCAGGTGTATTTTTTACATTTTAAACCACAGAAAAGTGTCTCCTTTGGATAAAGTTACGTGGTAACGTTAGACCACAACATCAACTCAACGTGAATAAGATTAATAAGTATGTCTACATCTGTACTAAGTAAGTCAACATTGTGTTTGAGGACACATATTGTCACTTTGCTGGAATGAAAGTTAAATTTAAATTTTGGCTTGTAATTTAAGCTTTTCATCGACCTTCTCAACAATAAAATGATGAATATATCCCTCCAATGCGTAGTTTAGGCCCTTTTGGTTACTTCTCAACGACATCTGATCGTTATGTCTCCAAAAATCATCAGTTGCCTCCTGCGAAATGCCGTGTACTGTGACACCTGCCATAGCGCCCGGTCACTGAATGTTGATAGTTTGTCCAAGTGAGTGGAGGGGGCGGGGCTTAGCCATAGGTCAATTAGAAGTTAGTGTTAGCAGGGGTCGGTAACACTTCACACGCTTTCATGGTAATATTTTGAGAGGGGAAAACGAACCCTTGAACAGTAACACAATCCTGTTTGAAATGAAAGGAGCATTAGTATCCAGTTTTGTGACCGAATCCCTCATTTTGCTGCAGAATTTCAGGAAAAGTCACCTCAGAAAAAGTGCAGTATATTCGTACAGTTTTGTAATGCATCGCAGTAGAAACACTGGTATTTGGCAAGCTCAATCTTTTAAACTTTGGATTAAACAAACTAAATGTTTTTTAGTGTTTGACTCGCGACAAAATGACCTGTCCCTGTCCCAAAATAATAAATCTACGCTAAAATACACTGCTGGTTTGGTCAAACTCAATCATTCACACACACACTGTCGGAATTCTCTGAATTCATAATTGAGTGCCTGCCATCTGACCCTCATTTATACCTAATAAACAAAATGTTATAAACCAATAGTACAGTATAACAACTGACTCGCTTGCGGTCACAACTCCACCAGCCGTGCACGGAGGTTTACTGGATCTCTCAGCGAGGTTTGGCACTTACAACAGTCCTAGACAACTAATATACAAAAAAGGGTTTTGGTACTTTTCTTTATTTGTGAATACCATTTCCCATTCCAGCTTTTAGGACAGTAACCCTTTCATAAATCTCTTTCTTGGGCTATGTCTCTGGAGTCCTCTCTTACAGTAAACACCCCAGCGACCAACATTAAGAATATTTCCCAACACGTTTAGCTATCCACACCTTGCGCTAATCTCTCCTGGAGATTACAGCAATGACGTTTCTTTTTTTTTTGTTTTTACATAAATGAACCCAAAAACAAGCTCAAATTAAAACAAAACTTGAGTCAAGCAAATTAAGCTTAACGTTATTTCCCACTGTTCTTGGTCAATTTTTTTTAAATAGAGCATTTTGTCCTTCCAATTACTCAACCCGATAGTCCTCAGTGCTGAGCACGTCATGATAGGAGTCTATCGCAGATGGAAAGCAGAGCCCGTAGAAAACACGAGCGTCAGGATCCACACACCCCTAAAACGCACCTCACTTTTCTTAGGAATGCTGAAAGATGGAGGAACAACGCTCCCCTTCTGCCCTCAGGCTGCCTCCAGCTATCTCCAGCCAATCAGCTTTTTTCTTGGCTACGCCCACTGTTCGTCAAACAGCCTTTTAAGGATGGACCAGCCAGCTGTTGGCATCCTCCAGGTCTGTGTCCAGCTCTTCGTCTTCGTCCAGAGGCTCTGGGGTTCGGAGGGCCAGCTCTCGAAGGAAAGCGGGTGAGTGTGCGGGGGGCTGGGAGACGGACTTGAGGCCAATCTTTTTCTTCATGAGGTGGAACTGGTCTCGGATGAAGTTGTAGAACTCGTACTCGTAGCGCATGCGGTGGTAGAGGACTTGCAGGGCCTCCAGGGTGGGTGTGTGTTTACGGACGGTGCCTGTCATGTTCCCCATCTTCTTATAGTCTGCAGAAAGAATCAAAGACCAAGAAGTCAGCTGAAGTTGTTTGACAGGAATACAACACACCTAAAAAAGGCCCACTTAAAAAATCCATATCAGTTTAAGTGTAAGTTATACTAAGAATATTTCTACCTTGCAGTCAGACAGTCCTGTCCATAAGGGAACTGAAGCAGTTATCTAAAACCCACCAGACTCCACTGACAAAAACATTAATTTAACTTTGCAGATCTCTGGAGTCGCTGGTCTACCGCTGCCTTCATCAGTAAGTGTGTGAGGTAAAACAGTAAAATAATCCAAATGTGGCTTGCAAGTTTGAGACTTTTCTGATTTCTGGCTTTGACAGAGAGCAGCTCATGTTCACACACACTGACTGAAGTTTCTGAGGTCATGGAAATAACATACTGGAATTCCTAATTTAGGTGGTGTTGCCTGTTCAGAAAAACACCTCAGCCAAACAGCTGTAAATGTGATACTTCAACATTAAAAAAAAAAAAGTTTGGGAGTGCACCCACCAGGGCTCTTGTAGATGTTAAGCACTCCAGTAAAGTAATGAGGTAAGAGCCTCTCCAACAGGAGCAGCACGTCCTCCAGCTCCTCCAGGATACCCACGAGGAGGTAGTTCTCCAACACATTCTGTTTGGCCCTTTCCAAAGCCCATACTCCTGGCTCCCTGATGGACAGGGACAAAAAATGGAGAGTAAGAGAGAGATGAACAAAGATAGCAACAGAGCAGCCTTTAGCCCACACTAAAAGATTTTATAACAACAATAACAATAATTCATTTTATTTATAGGTGTCTTCAGAGCACTAAAAGGAAACCTCACAAGACACGGTAAAAAAAAACAGGCAACAATGTATCCATAGATCATAAAGTCAAATATACTTTTATTGTTTAATATACAATAAAAGTTCATAAACTGTCTGGACAAAAATCCTAAATCACCATCAGTGCAAGTCTCAATATGTGTGACCTAGACACTTAAGAGGGAGACCAAATGAACGGGGATAGCAGCGCTCGGAGGTGATTTTTTTTTTAGATCTTAAGAGATGTTACAAATGTGAGAGACTCCACACATAACAACAGTTTTGTTCCTGTTGTGTGTGGACAGCAATGATCTGACCAATGATTCAAGCATTCATGAACAAAAAGGATTCCTCACTCTCAAAACCTGAAACCTCTCGCAAATCTTGCAAATCTCTCCCGATCAAACGTGACTTTGGAAAAAGCGAACAGGCTGGACGATGGACAGGAAAACTAGATGTTAGTTATTGCGGTGCTCTTCACGTAACATCCACGAAGAAAAGTGGATGACGTCATGGAGACGCCGTGAGCATGGACTGTACATGTAGTGCAATCTGGAGGTGAGTAAATTTGAGTTGAAACCCATTTGATAACGCATCAAAACCCCTTGAGACCTCAACCACAAGCCATCCTTAGGTTTCCTTCCCACAACAGGATATTGAAACAAGAAATATTTGCTGTTTGAAATTGCTGAGGCCAGGGTGAACCTTGGAGCACATCAGGTATCTGAGAAACACTCGTAATACACCTCACACCACGGGAAAATCTGGCAAGATGATCCTTAAAACCTTATAAAAAAATTGGGGCTTTTCTGGCTATTGTCTAGAGGAGAGAATCACACCTGAAATCGATTTGAATCTCATGTAGCGTGTACCTGTCATTTGACAAGTTTACCAAAATGCTTTCGTGTGCAACTGGAGAGTCTGTAGGTACCTGCATTGAGGGTGCTGTCCACAGAAGTAGGGGATGATGTAGAAAACTCTGGGGTTGGAGCACTCTGGGTAATTCTCTAGAATGCACACATTGATATCCTGAAAGCAGACAAACACAACACAATATTTAAATTTTACTCACTCCTTTATAGTTTTCATGCAGTGGGTGACGCTCAGACACAAGTGTATTGATTTATTTCTGCCACAAGAGGGAGCTCTTCACCAGCACTGCTGTGAACTCCCTGATAGCCATCATCTGAGAAGTGCTCTGCAAAACCACATCCTGAACACCAAGATAAGCTCTGCCCCTTCACCTCAGCTGCTCTCAGGAGCTGAGGCGTCAATAAGAAGACATATAGCTGTGTATAGACTTGTGCTCACTTGAAAAATAAATGTATGCGCTATATAAAGATCATTACTACGATCTCGCTGCAGAAATCAGATGCAATGACAGCTTGTCTTTAAGCAGCGATCAAACAGGGATGAAGTGACACATTTCATGTCTTATACGTGACAAAAAGTGATTATACTTGACCTTTAAAACACCCCTTGTCTCAATGTGGGAGCGATTAAATAATGAAAGGGGGAAAAAAGCACAGAGGACAGATTAAAAACACACATGCAGGAGTGAAGCTGGCCAGCCACTGTGCTGTGGAACTCACAGTCAAATCCGTGTCAGGTGACGTAAGCCTTATGGATGGCAACAAGTCCCGAGAAACATAACACGAAGCATTACTCACACACACACACACACACACACACACTCACACACACAGGCGCATGCAGATACGCCACATGTGCTCAAACGCATACGGTAGCACCAGGCTACGTGAGTGAGGTAAAAGTGTTGACAGACCTGCTGTGTAAAAGGAAGGAGATCTAAAAGTGGACACAAATTGGAAGCATAATGATTGCGTCAAAGCTTGATTTATACTCTGATAAGTCGGTAACGGCTGATTTGAAACAGAGCAATTTGTCAAAGCCAACACTGAGGCCAGCGTGCTCCATCACAGAGATTAGGTTGGGTCAGACAGGACCAGAGGCTCAGACTTTCCCAGAGGACACAGTCTGCTGTTGAGGGTGACGTGAGGTGTGTGTGGGGCCTGAGGATGAACACTGGGAATCAGGAAACTGAGCCGTCAGAAGCACCTCACTGACAGGGGTGTAAACACGGATGAAGGCAAGAGACCGTGTGTGTGTGAGGGACAGTTCAAATCAAAAATACATATTTTTCCTCGTAACTATGGTGCTATTTATCAGTCTAGATCAGTCATACTTGCAGCCCGCAGGCCAAATCTTGCCCACAATAGGGTGCAGGGTGGTCGGCTCACTATTTTCTAATTCAGATAGAAAATAAACTGATCAACACTGAGATTTCTTTTGTACTTTTAATGTAAATAAGGTGCAAAAGTACAAAATTAGCTTTTTTTGGGATTCCCTTAACCTTACCCACAGACGTCTGGTCTAATTATTTATATCTTATGTTTATTTATGTACCAGCCGAGCCTTCTGTCATTTTGCACGAGTATCTCTGATCTACATTGTTTTAACATGAGCTGCCCAGTGTTGGAGATATCGACTGTAAAGATGTCTGTCTTCTCTTGAATATAACAGAACTAGATGGCACTCTCCCATGTCATGTAGGGACTATTTTATTTCTACCGAACTACTCGCCCCAATCACCGCGCAGAAGGAAGCATGCATGTGCTGATAGTTCATCTAGCGTCACTGAGCTAGCAGAGGAGGAAGCCATTAATGTTTACGTCTCACACTGTCATGAGCACGAGCCTTTTGTCCAGGATAAGATGCACACTTCCTTCTCTGCCGTGATGCAGTTGGTGGGTGTCGTTCGGTGTAAAGAAAACAGTTCCTGCATGAAACTGCTCGCAACAAGATTATCTTGAGGAACTGGATCATGATTTCTGGAAAGAGACGTTGCTGTTGAGTTTTTCAGATGTATTTTTTTTTTGTTGGCACTTTGAGCACCACAAGCCAAGTGCCATTATATATATATATATATATACATATGACATAAAATATACGACATTTTAAGACTCCTATGTAGCCTACAGCCCTGTGGTGAAGAGTCGTGTTTTGCCTCCAGCTAATAAAATGGCGGTATTGTGACGTCGGAACTAAAAGAGAACATTTCTACGGCCAATATCTCCAGCACATGGCAACACACTGCAAAACGATCTAGACTGATAAATAGCAATGTCCCTTTAAGACAGTTACACAATGTAAAAGTTGCAGTTAGCCTTTAATCAGTTTGTTTTGTTGCATGTTTATGATCGTATGAAGATTTTTTAATGCCATTTTTGCTCTGCAGTATGAGACTGTTTACAGCAAACACGGATGGACTAATTGAAGTAGGCTTTTCTCAAGCTTCTAACAAGGTAGCCCGTAACACTTAGAGTGCAAAGGCAGCCTATACACATAAGCTGAGATGACACAAGTTATGCACTTATTCAGTCATTTCTGCAGCTGAATTCTGTGGTGCAACTGTGTCTGAGTCACCACACAGCGGCTGCAGGGTTTGTTTGATCTTTATAACTGAGCTCCACTGTGCACCGAGAACAGCACTTATTGATGATCGGTGAAGCAAACCACTGGAAAGCTCCTCAAAGAAACCACAACAAAACCCCAGAGGAACCTTTAGAAAACATTTCTGAATTGCGCTATTGTTAGAATACGGGTCGTGTCCGGATTTGTGAAGGACTGCCATGCTTTTCTTTGATTCAGAATTTCAAGAATAATTTGTTGCTCTTTTTCGAGTTTCATTATTCAGAGAATGACAGTGTCAGTACATCCAGTGTTATCAATCATGAGTGTATCTGCTTCCCACACACTGCAGTTTCCTGTCAGTGGTGAGTGTTACATTTTCTCAATAAATACACTAAAACTTTGTGCGCGAAATGATGAATCGTATGTTGTGATTTCAAAAGAAAAGTTGATACATGAACTAACTTGAACTCAAATATAACACAGGACCCATTACAGCGTTTTTCTTTTTTTTAGCACACCAGAAAAGCACCCATGAAAATCAATATGAGCCAAATTATGAGCCGGAAAAGTGTTAAAAGTCAGAGGAACCGAGAAAGCCGGACAGGAAGTGACACGTGTGACGCCATCCCTTGACACACACGGCGGCTCATTGCCAGGAAGTCCCCCCCCTCCGCTTTGCTTCGACACTTGATACAGGACCCTTATGCCTCAGCATTTAGGGAGACCTCTGGGAATCGAGCCACAACTCATTCATATACAACCACGCACAATCAAATACGCACACACACAGCCGACAGACAATACACACTCTCTTTGGAGGACCCATTAGTATTTCGAAGAGGGCTCCTGTGTGCACACTCGGGCTCATTGTTCCTATTCTCGGCGTGGATTAAGCCAACTGAGCAGTCACAGAAACTGTAGCAAAACAGGCCCTAATCTCTACGACGGCCTCCCGTCCCACTGAAAGGAATGTATGAATTAAATCAGGAGTAATTGATGATGTAAACCTTTCCCATGGGACAGTTTGCGGCAGTATTCATCAGGGAGCATGGGAGTGGTACACCTGGGTCAAATCACATTTAAACTTGCAATAACTAATTTAATTTGTTTTAAAGGGGAACTACGCCCATTTTTAAAATTTCATAAATGTTACTCCTATGGTCCAAGACAGTCCAAAAACATGACCAAACATGAACAACTCTCCCAAATCCAAAGGCCTTAGTGCTAATTCTAAAATTTGTTATGTCATAGGGTGTAAAGTCTGGAGCTGCTTTATAGACAGAGAATAGGAGACTGATTTTATGGACTCACAAACAGGTTTTTTTCACACCCAAAATGAGCTTTACTATATTGTTGTGTTGTCACATTGTGCTGCATTCACATGCTCCTTGGACGGTCCCATTTCCTGAGTTGGGAGGTCGCTCTTCTGACTTTGGTGTGTTCATAAGCTTTGAGTTATAATGTGGAAAAAACATGGACGCTACAAAGAGGATGTGTTGTGTTCTATTGAAAAACACATTAGCAACAGTTCAAAGCTTTATATTACAAAGAGATTTTGTCCCAGACATGTTGCTGTACCAGTACATCCCCCTTAAACAGGTGGTTTCCAACTGGTCCAGCCAGTGCTTTCACACCTGCCCTGTTTGGTTTGGCTCAATAGAACTCAAGCTGATTTTCCCCCTAAGTGTGCTTTGTTTGGGCAGGTATGAACACAGTGATCGCACTCGGGTTCGCACCAAAACAACTGGACCGAGACCTTCTTGGTTGTCAGAAATGATAGGGGCTTTCAGCATTTGTCACAACGATTGGACTAAAAGGTTTTTTTAGATTCAAGACGTGATTAGTTTGTTTTCGCTTTCCGCCTGCGCCCGCCCCCAAATCAGCGCGCCTGTAAACTGAAAGCAGCTTGGTTGTGGAGAGTCAGGTGGAGCAGTGAGCAGAGGGTGTGTACGTGTGCCTGTGTGTGTAGACTGTGCAGTAGGAGCTCTGCAGCTCAGCAGCACTGTTACAATTGGCCGCAAAAAGAGGAAAGGTGGAGCTGAACGGGAGAGAGATTTAAAAAAAAAGGGGCCATTGAGGGCCTTTTTCGAATGCAGCAAGCGCACTGCATGTCATGTGATAAGAATTAACCAATCAGCTCCACGGACCTGCTTCTTCCTTTCCGTCCAACAGACTTCACAACATTATGTATCTAATAACACACACTATCCCTCTACCAGCATCTCCCTCTCTCCCTCTACTCCACACACACACATGCACACACCTCACCTCCTGATGCTTGCTGGAAATCCATTTAACTTTTTTGAAAACTCTGTAACTTTTTTACTCCCTCTGTGAGTGACAGGCGGTTTTGGTTGCTTAGTAACGGCAGGCGCGACAGTAGCACAACCTCCGAAGCGCCTTGGATAAAAGGATGGAAACGGCACTACGACGCTACATCTGAACGGGGCCTAAGGGTGCATTTGGTTCCATTTTGTACAGAGTCAGGCCTTTAATTGAATGCTGCATGATGTCAAACTGGGTCTGGGGGCCCCTTGAAATGAAAACTGACCATGGCAACAATAACCATGGTGTGTGTGACCATGGCATCAGTAACTACGGTGTGTGACCGTAGCAACAGTAACTACGGCGTGTGACCATGGCAACAGTAACCATGGTGTGTGTGACCATGGCAACAGTAACCATGGTGTGTGGCCATGGCAACAGCAACCATGAAATGTGTGTGTGACCATGGCAACAGTAACTACGATGTGTGACCATAGCAACAGTAACTACAGTGTGTGAGCATGGCAACAGTAACCATGGTGTGTGACCGTAGCAACAGTAACTACGGTGTGTGACCATGGCAACAGTAACCATGGTGTGTGTGTGTGACCATGGCAACAGTAACTATGGTGTGTGTGACCGTGGCAACAGTGACTATGGTGTGTGTGACCATGGCAACAGTAACCATGGTGTGTGACCATGGCATCAGTAACTACTCCAACTTACTCTACTACTACTAACTTCCACTGTGGCCTCATCTGTGCCTTTATGTATAAATAGGCTTGGCCTGTTGTGTCAGTAATATTGTCTGTTTTAATGCATATGCCTCCCTAGAGGACATATTAAAAACGCTGGGGTGTTGTTGTCATACAGTTGTCTCCGGCAGCAGATCGTTGTGTGTTTCTACTGGTCAAAGTGACGGCTGTATTGGGAGAATTGGATCTCAGTGAAGAGCAAGTGGTCCATAACTTTAATTTTGGAGACAAAAAAATGTTGGCTTAGCGCCCTGTGGTCCATTGCCCAATAGGAAATGTTGAATACTCAAAAATACTTTAAATGTGCTTGAGTTACTTTTCTAAGGGAGTAACGTTGGAAGTATTTTTAAAGTAATTGAGTTACTTTACTCAGGGAGTAACGCAGTAAAGTAGCTGGTTACTGTTTTTAGAAAGTAACGCAGTAACGTACTTTGATTACTTTTAAAGTAACCCTTACCCAACACTGGTGGTGAGAACTTGTTCCAACCTGGATCTGAACCAACTGCAGTCACATGACACATTGTTTGGGTGAAACATGAGCATGTTACAGTCCTGGAGGATTATTAATGTGCACCTCCTCCTGTACTGCCTTAATATGCACATTCAGCACATCCAATGCATCAAAACATTGTTTTCTAGTTGGAGCCGCGCCTCGTTTTCAAACTGTATGGTTTGACTAAAATGAACAATGACAGCAATATAGTCCACGATGAGCAGCGCTAAAATCAACCTGCGTAGTTGTCCCTCCATTGTGACATTAGAAAGTGTCACATTTATCTTGCAAGTGTACTCTTCTTCAACGTTTTGTTTACTTCCTGGATTTTTCCCGCATTAAAATTCTGACCAATCAAGAGCAGCTCTCTCGCACAAGGCATTTGATCTGGTCCACAGATATGCTGCCGTGAGAACATGAACCAACTCTAGGTAATTATGCAACTTTGTAACAAAATGAGTCCCTGACTCGGACCATAGCAAGACAACTCTAGGTCTGAAAGCAGCCTCAGTCATTAGTTCAAGATCCACACAGTCTGCTATCACCAGCAGTCTGATAAAATATTTCTATCACTGTATTTTTTAGATTCTGGCTGTTTCACAGTATTTGTTTTATGACTGGGCCTTTATATAAGTTTATAGTCTCTTATTCTACTGTCAAGAGTACATAAAGACCTATAAAAACATTTTAATGCCATCATATATATGTACTGAAGGCTCTGATTACTATAGGGGTTTTCTAGGCGCCATAAAATGACACAGTATATGATGGAAGTAGACAGCATTGCACAGCTGCAGAAAGTAAACAATTTTTATTGCACAAACTGCATCATAGTAAAAACAGATCTTAAAAACAGATATGGCAAAAACCTGGACTTTTCTGGTTTCTGGTTTAGAGAGAGAGGGGCACATGTTCACAAATATTGAAAGGTCTGGTGTGTAGGATTTAGAGATATACTGGCTGAATGTGAACGTAATATAATAAGTATGTTTTCTTTAGTGTATAATCACCTGAAAATAAGAATCTGTCTTTTTTTCTCTTTATGTTAGAATGAGTCATTTATATCTACATCTGAGCAGGTCTTCGTTTATAGAGTCTGCCATGTTTCTGCAGTAATCCAGAACAGACAAATCAAACACTGGCCATTCATGTTTTCACATTGGCCACTGCAGTTAGAAGCCCATCTGCGACGAGCAGTGTTGTAAAAACACGTAGTAGCCCCTCTGCAAAGAGGGTGAGGGAGAAAACACCAATTTGATTAACGTGAAATTGTTTCATTCAGTGTTTTTATTGGTTTAAATCACAGTGTCCTCTGCAGATAATTTCAGTCCCAGTCAAAACTTCCTGACCGTCTGGATCTTAAGTTATCAGAGAAAAAAGGTGAGCACACATTAGCAGGCGCTAGGCTAGCCACCTGATTCCGTCATGCTAAACAGCATCAGAAAAACACTGATTTTTAATGTGAAACTGCTTTTACCGCTTTTAATCACTGGGTCCATTTGTTTTAGAGAGGTGGAGACCTTTGCGGATAATTTGGCTGACAGTAAAAACCTGAATGTCTGAATCAGAAATAAGGTGAGCACACATTAAGTTATCAGAGAAAAAAGGTGAGCTAGTGGCCTGTCTGCGACGTGCCAAACAGTGTCGGAGAAACACTGATTAATAAAGTGAAACTGCTTCATTTAGTGTTTTTACCGGTTTAAATCCCGGGGTCCAGAACGTGGCACGTGGGAGAAGTTTCAGCTGGTTGCAATGCGCAATCCTCACTGCTATACGCCATTTAATCCCCCTAAATATTACACACTGAACCTTTAAGTCTTCAGCAGACAACACAGAAACTGTCAATCACAGAAACTGAAACAAAAATGTAAAAAAAAATCCCGTACTTGCTTCAACAACACCTGATGGTTGTGACCAGTAAGCCTCATGTGTCGGTTGCACCTCAGGCAATCATCTCTGTGACAGATACACCACCCGACCGTTTCTAGTGTCAAGGCAAGCCGGGGCAGGACTGATGTCAGTAAAGCCTCCTACGTTATTTGTCTGAGAATGTGTATGTGCCATTGTAAATGTTGAGTTACCTGAGAGCAGATGATTTTTCACATGCCGTGGGAATCTCACCTGATCAGACCAGTATTTCTGAACTGTGGGAACCAACCTGTGTTCTTGGGTTCAGTAGGGACACTGAATTACCTCATAGACAGAGTTCATGTGTTTGTATGAACAGAGGCATTTGCACACTGTGGTGGGGCAGAGCCTAATTAATCACTCTCAACCGCTCCCTCTGTAGCTGTCATTTTTATACACGCATATAAATACAAACTTAACTCTGCACAGTGACTAAAATAATGTAATCAGATCAATCTGAGCTGGTTAATCAAAACCATCTTCATCCCAAATAAAAGCTCATGAATGACAGTCCAGTGCATGCCTGTGGATAGTGTAGTGTATGTGTGTGTAAAAAGGGGTGTGGGGGACTGACGGAAAATCCAAGCCGACCACAGGAATGTCTCGGCAACACGTGCATCAGGTTCCCTCGGCCCCGGCTAGCAAACTGACAGTGTTCTTTCATTGACACCTCTCATATACACCCAGCGCAGGGCAGGCAGGGCTAATGCACACCAGGCAGGGGATATATCCACGACTAGTCCCAACTCCGAGTGTTGACATAGCAGGGCACTCACGCTGATACACACACAAATATTTGACATGCTATACCTGCGAGGACATTCTTCAAATCTGGAGCTCTCTACAGAACACACAGAAACTTAGAGCTTTATATCAAGTCTTACTTCAGATCCTGACACTGAATCAAATAACTACTTGTGAGGTGACACTGTTGCTGAGAATCAGTGCTGCAGTTTCACCGTTTTCAGTTGCTGATTAGTCCTCTCCACCACCATAAACATGGTCTCTATGGCTAATTTCAACATTCATGACAACTGTGCTCACCAGTTTACATTTTATTAAGGCTTAAAGTTAGGCTTATTTAAGGGCGGGACGCTTTAGTGACAGGTTTCTGCAAGGCATTGCTGTAGTCTATGAGTTCCTCGCTTATCCACAGCTCCACACTCTCGTCCACATATGGCCAATCTGGCTGAAAACCCCCAAAATGGCAACTGCTGAAACGCCAAACTCAAGGCCTCAAAACGGGAGTCCACAAACCAACAGGAAACAACGCAGTAACTACGCAGATTACTGTACTGTACTGTACTGTAGCTACAGTCTAATATCTCAAGACTAAGTTCTGTTGTCTGTTCCTAGCGCACAGACTGAGCTAGGAAAGAAAGCTCAATGTGCTCTGCTCCTCTCACTTCGAATAACATTCAAAAAGATTTGAAACTGTGTGAATCGGTCTCTCTGTCTGATTTTAGAGCTCTCTTAAGTACAGGGATAAATGAGTCTGTTGTGTCTTGTCATTGTGTGTAGGCGTTCTAATATTTCTACATGTTACCATATTTCTTTGTGTTTTTATTGTGTGGTTGTTTGGCTGTAACTTTTTGCATGCTGCTGTCTAAGCCAGGTCTCCTTCGCTGATCTCAATGGGACTTACCTGATGAATAAATACAAAATAGACACATTGATCAAATATGAATCAAGATTCTCTATTTGCATTCCTTATTTCTCACCTCAGATGTTTTCAGAAACATATTATAGTGTACTGTTTAGCTGTAAAATGAGAGAGTTTGTGACCACACTTCCATGTTGTTAACAGTCAAGTGAGGCACCACCCACCGGATGAACCAGATTTTTCATTTGGCAGCTAAACAGTACACTAAAATATGTTTCTGAAAACATCTGAGGTGAGAAAAAGACAATGCAGTAACCGAATCTTGACTTATATTTGATCAGTCCTGCCTAGTTTGACAGTTTTACCACAGTTCACAAGCAGTGACTGACAGCTGCGTTAGAGACTCCTCTGCTTTGATTGGTTGTTTCTGCTCACTTATTGTAACACCATTATAAGCAATTTGAGGAGGTGATTATCTGTCTCATGGATTACTGTGTGGCTGTAGTGACAGTTTCAGCAAATATAACAAAAAATTTTTTTACCAACTGTAGCTTGGGAGGACTGAATATATACAGCTATCACACATTAGTCTGACTCTGTTGATTCCTAAACTTCTGCTTTGGCCTGTAATTGGTTTTTCAGCGGGGTTCAGCACTTTTTGCAGTGTATAGCACTCTACTGCAGCATTATACAGATGGTGGTGTGGCATATGCTTGCGGCCACTGTTTATAGATATGATTTAGCACATAACGGCAAGCTGTTTTTGCTGATTAGGTGAGCTAGGATGTCGTGGCTATCGAGCACAGTCAGTACAAATAAACAATACCAACAGCAACAATGTAAAGTGCAGTGAGTAAAGAAAGCACAGCCAAGCAAAACAGGATGATCTGAGAGACACGTCTGTGCCGATACAGTAACATGTTGGTATGCAGCAGAATCTCAGTTATCACAGAGAGTGCCAGAGAAGGAGTGAATAAGTCATGGGGAAGAGGACAAGACTTGGAATACACTTTAGTGACTCAGGGCAAAACATTGCATACTGTAACTACTTTAACTCATCACACCCTGTTAAGAAGTTTTGGTCCTCATGAATATAGTAGTATAAACACACACACACACACACACACACACACCCTTCCTTGTACTTCTATCTTTGTGAGGACCCTCACTGACATAATACACTCTCTAGCCCCTTACCCTAACCTTAATGATCACAACTAAGTGCCTAACACCAACCCTTACCTTAACCCTTACCTAAACTTAAATCTAACCTGAACCCTAAAACCAAGACTTAACCCTTAAACAGGCCTTTGAAAAAGTGAGGATCGTCCAAAATGTCCTCACTTTGCAAAAATGTCCTCACACTGTTGCTAAAAGACACACACACACATTCACACACAGGTATCCCAGTCTACAGCAACACAGCCTCCCCCTCTCCTCTAACTGTAGCAAGGGGCCGCCGTGGTCTGCATACTTTAATAACTCAACTCACATGGTTCAAAACTCCAGGGAAAGCAGTGCAATACTTAATTACACCCAGTCAGACTTAAGCCAGAATGACATTCACGCCTCCTGCTCGCCTCTCGGTATGGCCGTTTGAGCTCTGACAGTATTGAGGACTGTGGCAGGAAGGACCAAGAGTGTATCTGTGTTTGGGATTGGATATTGATTTGCTATGAAATCTTGTATTGATCATAATTTTGACCTGTTTTTATAACCAAAATTTTCTGTCTTTTACCAACGTGCTCGCCTAATCAAAAATGTTGCTTTCTTCAATTACACATAACACCCATCACTTCACGGATAATCAGGGACCTCGGCTGAAGGGCGAGGACCCTCTTGTTTCTGGTGCGTTTAGTATTTTTATTCTTTCTTTCTTTCTTTTTTTCTTTCTTCCGCCGCCTCTTTAAACTGGAATTTGACCACCTAAACATGCTCAAATACTCACCAAAATTGGCACACACGTCAGACTGGTTTTCTTTTATGATTTACTCTCCTTTATAATTCACGTTTTGTCCATGTTAGGGGCTGATCGATATTTATATGCAAATGGGGCTGGTCCAAAATAGGGGGGGTTTCCCCGAACTTTTTTTTTAGCACTGGGGGGGGGGGGGGGGCATATGGTTTTTATTTTGGCTTCAGGGGGGGTCATGCAACTTTAATTTGTTACGTTTTGTATGATTTTTTGTTTGTTTTCCATTCGTATTTTACTCAGAGGTTTTGGTTTATACTCCGCTATATAAAGTTACCCTGCATGGTCCACAATGGTATTTCCCACTTGCACACACGTCACTGACCGGAAAACCCAATAGAGTAGCAGAAGAAGACGACCGCGGAACACAAACAATTCAAGCATAATGGCTGCTGTGAGGAAATCAGTGTATCGAAAGGAAAGTTTCCTTCATGCTAATTTGAGAGTGTCTTTGCAGACCTTAAAAGCGGATGAGACACTGGACAAATTTAATTTTATTACAGAGTCGACAAAGAATAAGAACTTGCGCGACAAACTTCTAGCTCTGAGTCGGCTGCTGAGTGAGCTGCTGCTCCCATGCAGCCACTGGTGAGAGCAAACCTTGAGGATGGCTGGACTACGAGTATGCGTATCAGTGTATCATTCGTTCATTCCATATCCGTTTTAGAATCCAAAATCGGAAAACGGATAACGACTTGTTATTTCATTTCTCGTTTTCAAATCAAAAATCGGAAAACAAATAACGGCCTATTTTTCGCTGTTTTGATTTTGTTTTGAAATTAAAAATAGAATATGAGAGAATGGAATTAAAAAAATCCGTGTATCATTCGTTCATTCCATTTTCAATTTAAAATCAAAAAACGAAAAATGAAAAAACGGTTTGTTTTTCCATTATTCGTTAAATAATCATATTCAAAAATACAAAAAACGGTTTGTTTTTCTTATTTTTGATTTTATGCTCACATCAAAATAGCAAATCGAAAAATGGGCCACGATTAAAATTTGATTTTGATTTTTCATTTGATCGAACTTGTGTGACCCGGAAGCGCATTGCATTAACTGGATAAAAAGAAAATTAGACACCTTATCTCATAATTACGAGAAAAGATCTCGTAATTACACAAATAATAGCCTAATTAATTACATATGTGGAAATAGCCTGTGTCGTCCTTTGTTAACCATTTCACATACAGATGTTACTCATTTCAATGCCGCAGCCACAGTGAAGGGGGTGAAACAATTGATCCAGGAGTAGCTGCAGTGCGCAACAACAACCAGCAGGTGGCACATGTGAGCAGTAGAGATACAGCGTCCAACTGAAACTGTTTGAGAATTAGCAGTAGGCCTACTGATAAACGACATTTATACTATGATATGTCCACAGCGGTCAGTGTTAGGTCCCCTATTATCCTAGTGATCTCAGTGTCATGATGTAGAACTGCAAATGTATGTGTGACATATAGGCAGAGTTGGGTATAGGTATAGAGTTGGCAGTTACACTTAGAGTAAAGCTACTGAAGACCAGCAAAATGTTTTCATTTATTCTTTGAGGTGGGTAAATGTCACCTAAGCACCTTCAGATTTTATCAGTCGTGTACCCTTAATAGATAGCTTGTTTATATGGTTTGTATTGTGCTTCGTGATATTGTTTGAGGGAACTGTAACGTAAGGTAACTGCATATGGGGCCGTTGACATGTAGCGTCTTTTACGCGCACAAATCCATTAGTTTCAATGTAGACGCGCGCCAAGCGCGCTCACAATTCCTGTAGCATGATGTTATTAGGCTAAATATTACATTTCTAACAGTGTCTGAGCTGATCTATTGACACAGCATGCTTGTAGGCTGCTGTAATGTTAGGTTTACAGCGGAAATAACGGGATGTGACTTAATCGTGTGAAAATATCGTTAGTGAAACACATAAATATGCGTTCGTTTGGGGACAAGTTAGTGGTCACGTTACTTGTTCCACCGGCGAAGGACCCCGGACACATAGCCTACAGTAAATACACCGGTTGTTGTTGTAACTTTTAACAGAGCCTACGTGAGTCTTTGCGACTCTTGACTCTTGTCCCCTAACTAACGCTTGTTTCTGTTTCACTAACGATATTTTAACGATTAAGTCACATCCCGTTATTTCCTCTGTAAACCTAACGTTACAGCAGCCTACAAGCACGCTGTGTCAATAAATCAGCTCAGACACTGTTAGAAATGTAATATTTAGCCTAATAACATCATGACAGCAGTAAGAACGTCAGCTTTAGTCAAATGGCTCGAGCTCTCCCGGTAAATGTCATCAACTCTGGACACATTTTCCCTGTGTGTTGACATGATAATGGCCGCGTTTCCCACATCGCTCTTAGCTTAAGAAGATCTTTCATTAACAAGGAGTTGTAAGATCGAGCTGACCCACTCTTAACAGACTTCTTAGCCACCAAACGCTCACAGATCCGGCCGCAGCAGGCACATTAATATTACACTGAGCAAGGACAACAGTGCGCACCGTATATATTTTGATCTATTTTATACTTCAGATTTATATTGTTTGCCATTAATTGGTGACAGAAAAGAACGATTTTCATTCTGCAGGGAAACGCGTGTCCTTACTCTGTGTGCCTGAGATCGATTGATTTCAGCACCACAGTAGTGGCCAGCTCCTGTTAAGATATAAACACAATGAAAGCGGACAAGCCTACTTATTTATCGTCTTATTAATATTTTTCTGCCGCCAGATTTCAGTGCGTAACTTGTGCCACAGCTCTGAGCGCACACAGGGTCTTCATAAAACATAGATTCAAGATTCATTATGCACAGTAAGGACACGCGTTTCCCTGCAGAATGAAATTCGTTATTTTCTGTCACCAATTAATGCCAAACAATATAAATCTGAAGTATAAAATAGATCAAAATATATACAGTGCGCACTGTTGTCCTTGCTGAGTGTAATACTCCGTCGTAATTTACAATATATATACATTATAATAAAGATATATGGTCAAGATGGCACCACCCGAGTGGCAGCTGGTTACAGTAGTTCCGCCCCCTTCGTGGATGTGCAGTATGTGGCTCTGAGCGAAGCAGTGGCCACAGTGACACCTTTCCTGATCTCGTAATTACGAGATAAGGTGTCTAATTTTTTTTTATCCAGTGAATGCAATGCGCTTCCGTAGTATACTGTACAGATCCGGCAGAAAATATAACAGTACTGCTAATTCTCAAACAGTTTCAGTTGGACGCTGTATATGAACTGTTCTCCTCCTTCTTATGTTAAATGCTGAATGGCTCTTTAAAGTACCGCTTTGGAATACTACAAGAGGACACAAAATGGATTTTTGCGGCTGCTACCGGTCCATTTGGTTTAAAACACAACACTGTTCTACAGCTGGGAAGGTAGGAGAGAAAAAAACTCACGCCTGAGAGCTGATAATGAAAGCTTTTATACTCACAGCTGTTTATTTTAAATACGAAAAATATAGCTCCCAATCTGTCTTTATTTTACAGTGTCAGAATCAAATGAAAGACGTTTCCAGATTTAGTTCCACAGTAGCTTTGTGAACTCAATACTGACCCCACCTGGCAGAGTAAGGTTTAAATGGCGAAGTCAAATACGGTGCTATTTATTGATGGAAATCGTCATTATTATTGCCCTCTTTACTGCTGGTGTGATTATATACAAAAATGTTGTTTATGGTTGTGGGGGGGGGGGGGGGGGGGGGGGGGGGGGGTCATACATGTTTCTCCAATCCCTCAGGGGGGGCCAAAACTCTTTTTTTGGACGCTTGGGGGGGGGGTTTAAGGAAAAAATAAAATCATAATCACGTCCCAACTATACCCCGGTCCTATTTAAATAACGATCAGCCCCTTAATATTTGTTATCCTGTTAAAATGTATATTATGTCTTTATATATTCATGTACTAACATCACAGTGTGTTACACAACAAAGCAGAAGTACTGTCACCACAGACCTTTGTTTTTTACAGTACATGGGGAACACTTCAATTCTTCACAGTATGACAGACACCATGTTGCTGTTAACATATAATTACCTAATCATGACAGTATATTTCATTTCAATGTGGATGTTTTGTTTCCATAGCTGACATATCACAGGTACATTTTAATTAATACATCGGTTGAAAATTAAATACATATTGCAATGTACTGTAATATAAAGTCCCTCTATTGCCAAAAATGATCTTGCGTTCTCTTGACAGTGCTTGTTTTATCAACATTTTGACTCTTACGAATAATTCGCACTGTCTACGTGAGCTGGAGGTCGACAGCGAGAGCCCGAGGTCCCGTTCATCGCTGCTTGCAGCTTTCATTTTTGTTTTTAACTGTAACTGTCACTTGAGGGGGAACGTTACAGTGACTATTGGCACAACAGGGTGCCAGGGCCTAGGTGCTTGCACACACTCTAGGGTAATGTTTAAGGTTAGGGTAATGTTTTCGTTTAAAGTAATGCGAATTAAAGTGGTTGTAATGGTTTAATGTCTGCTTGTGACACAAGCAGTACAAATGCAAACTAGATCAAACAAACTAACCTGCTGGTTATATAGATATAAATGGCCCATTCTGTAGGATTTAGGGTCATCTATTGGCAGAAATGGTATGAAATATTCATAGCTATGTTTATATTATTGTATAATGACCTGAAAATAAGAAACAGTGTGGTTTTGTAACTTTCGGATTACTTTGCATGTGTGATGTCAACTGTGGTCTCCTTTGTATACTGAAATTGCTACATTGTGCCACAGTTCCAAAATGCAGCACTCAATCATATACAGCAACCTTGAAGGCAGAAATCTGATGAGAAATGTACGACCATATCCAGTACCTACTGTAGCTCTACATTTCAACCGAATGTAGTTTTTCTACTTCAAAAAAAGTGATTGAACAGCATTATTAATGCTGGCCTCTACCTGAAAATGATACACTGCGTTAATGTCTCTGTCATTCAAGTAACCCAAAGTTCAGAAGAGATTCTGTCCACTTTTAGGCATTGCGGCAGATTGACGAGCCCACCTCATATTTAAACATGGCAATATGTGTGTGATTTAATATGGGCTAGTTCATGCAGTGCTAAATAAAACTCTTAAAACATACATTATATAGTCCGAATTGTTTTTATTTTATTTTATTTTTTCCAAATTAACCGAATCTTATATTATGATATGTGGGAAACCGGAGTACCCGGGGAAAACCACACATGGGAAAACATGAAGTCCTCACAGAACCAGAACCTCCCAGAGACATCAGTGCTCACCACTGAAAATTCTTTGGTTTCTGGTTTTGAGAAAACTCATGTTCACAAATACTGATAAGATCTTCCAATAAAATGGAAATAACAAATCAGAATTTGCTTGTTCCCCTTCAAGTCCAATTGAGCTGCGCTGGGTTGTTTTCTATGTACTGTTTTAGGGCCCTGGCCTTGGTTCATGCCATATTTAGGCAATGTCACATCTGTCGCCACAGGGAAACAACGACGTCCTGCAGGTTCACTCCTTGTGGAAATTGGGGGGGCAGACTAGCTGAGCATCAGCCTCACTGTCGTCTTTGTGACCTAACTGCAATGGGTTGCGCTCTATGTATTGTTTAAGGACCCTAGCTTGGTTCATGCCATATTTAGGCAATGACGCATCTGTCTCCACCGGGAAACAACGTATTCCTGAGGGCGTCGGAGTCGCCTTGCACGCATCTGTCCCCTCTAAGTGGAAGCCCCATTTGCAGCTCTGGGAGGTGGTGGACTTGGTTTCAGGTCTTCTGCCTTAGTTAAGACAGTGGCCTGCATAATGACGATTGATGATGAATCACTCGTAGCCGCAAAAGAAACTAGCTCAATGACACATCTGTCTCCACAGGTAAACAACGTATTCCAGCAGATTCACTCCTTGTGGAGATCGGGGGGGGGGCAGACTACCTGAGGATCAGCCTCACCATCACCTTTGTGACCTAACTGCAGTGGGTTGCGCTCTATGTTTTGTTTAAGGAGCCTAGCTTGGTTCATGCCATATTTAGGCAATGACACATCTGTCTCCACCGGGAAACAACGTATTCCTGCAGGTTCACTCCTTGTGGAAATCGGGGGGGGGCAGACTAGCTGAGGATCAGCCTCACTGTTTTCCTCCTCAGTTACCTGTAGTGGGTGGTATTCATTTTGTTCTATAAGGGCCCTACCTTGCACACTGCTACATTTGAGTAATGATTCCTCTGTATCTGTGGATGTCACAGCCCCAGCAGGGCGTCGGAGTCGCCTTGCACGCATCTGTCCCCTTGAGTGTTTATTATTATTATTATTATTATTGTTTATTATTGGGTGTGAATGCTAGAAGCATTCACAACCTATGTTCTTCTACTACCAAAATGCTTTATTTTTCTTCTTATTATTATTATTGGGTGTGAATGTTGGAAGCTGGTTTTACAAGTTTCATCGCTAGCTGAGAGGGAAATTGAAAAAATTGTGCACTTGGTGACAAGTTTTGAAATTTGGCATGGTGTTAAACTTGGTGGATTGGTACAACATGGTCCAACATGGAACCCATTACAATTTGGAGCAGATCCAAATCTCCAGTGAGGGCCATATTGAAGTTTGTGGCTATCCCAACTTGGTATTTGAAAACCTTATACCCACACCTTACACTATGCCAAATTTCAAAAACTTGTCACCAAGTGCACAATTTTACACATACTTTTGTCAACCCTGTTACGTTAACCCTGTTACGCTAGAATGGTAACAGGGTTGATAAGAAAAAGGTCCCTGGCAGCCATTACTAGCCATGTGGTGAAGGGCATGAGACCACATGGTGTGCATTCATTAGAGGCGTATATCATGTTATTTATGTCAGAAAAAAAATTCTAACAAATATCTTTTTAGCGTGTCCTTTTGTGGAAACAGGGCTGACACAATAAGCTCGTCCCCCTCTGTCAAACATTATATAACTCTAAGAAAAATCATGAAAATAAGAGGACACTTATTTGTCTTTTCACCAGCATGTTCACAAAAGGAAGCTGATTTCACTCCCAGGAAATGATGCAACTTTCATGTTGAATTAAAGGTTTATGAATGTCCCATTATCTTCATTAGACCCAAAGCTGCAACTTAAACTATCAGTATGGTAACTGTTGTCAACCCTGTTACTGAGGTGTCAGCCCTGTTACTGAGGTGTCAGCCCTGTTACTGAGGTGTCAGCCCTGTTACTTGTATAATTGGGTGTGAATGCTGGAATGGATGTGTATTGTGTGAGCTAGAGTGGGTGATGTCATCACTAGAGTGGAGAGCAGCTGTAAACTCATCAAGAAATTTTCTCTTCAACTCGCTCATACGGCCATAATTTTTTACTGAACATACACAATTTATACCAAAAAACTTCGGAAAATTTGTCCCATCACTATATTTTCATTATTGGACCAACGGTTTGGGAATCAGAAGAATTTGTTTGAGCACTTCAAACCCATTATAAACAGCCTTTGCTGATCTGCTCTCTCATGAGCTCTCTGTGTGCCCCCATGTGCAGGCAAGTCATTAATCGCCATGACAACGGCTGCACACACAGACACGCACACACAGCCCTCTACTCATACTTGAATTTTCTCTTCAACTCGCTCATACGGCCACAATTTTCACTGTACATACACAATTTTCTACCACAAAACGTAGGAAAATTTGTCCTGGTCGCAGACGTGTTGACATGGAATCTGTCACACGTACACATTTTTGCTGAGTGGCTCCAAAGCGAAGGCAGCGCCGATTTTTTTCTCATTCACTCCCATGTAAACTGAGAGGAGAAATTTCTGGAAAACAGCTGAGGTGCAACACATTTGAAACACGTATTCCTGCAGGTTCTCCCTCTGTGGAAATCGGGGGAAGACAGATTAGCTCATGATCAACCTCACTGTCGTCTTCGTCACCTAGCTGCAGTGGGTTGTGTTCTATGTACTGTTTTAGGGCCCTTGCTTGAGCATTGCCATATAAAGGCAATGATTCATCCATCTCCACAGGGAAACAACGTATTCCTGCAGCTTCCCTCTTTGTGGAAATAGGGGGGAGACGGATTAGCTGAAGATCAGCCTCACTGTTGTCTTTGTGACCGAGCTGCAGTGGGTTGCGCTCTATGTACTGTTTTAGGGCCCTAGCTTGGTTCATGCCATTTTTAGCCAATGTCACATCTGTCGCCACAGGGAAACAACGACGTCCTGCAGGTTCACTCTTTATGGAAATTGGGGGGGGCAGACTAGCTGAGCATCAGCCTCACTGTCGTCTTTGTGACCTAGCTGCAATGGGTTGAGCTCTATGTATTGTTGAAGGAGCCTAGCTTGGTTCATGCCATATTTAGGCAATGACGCATCTGTCTCCACCGGGAAACAACGTATTCCTGAGGGCGTCGGAGTCGCCTTGCACGCATCTGTCCCCTCTAAGTGGAAGCCCCATTTGCAGCTCTGGGAGGTGGTGGACTTGGTTTCAGGTCTTTTGCCTTAGTTAAGACAGTGGCCTGCATAATGACGATTGATGATGAATCACTCATAGCCGCAAAAGAAACTAGCTCAATGACACATCTGTCTCCACAGGTAAACAACGTATTCCAGCAGATTCACTCCTTGTGGAGATCGGGGGGGGGGGACAGACTACCTGAGGATCAGCCTCACCATCAACTTTGTGACCTAACTGCAGTGGGTTGCGCTCTATGTTTTGTTTAAGGACCCTAGCTTGGTTCATGCCATATTTAGGCAATGACACATCTGTCTCCACAGGTAAACAACGTATTCCTGCAGGTTCACTCCTTGTGGAAATCGGGGGGGGGGGGGGGGCAGACTAGCTGAGGATCAGCCTCACTGTTTTCCTCCTCAGTTACCTGTAGTGGGTGGTATTCATTTTGTTCTATAAGGGCCCTACCTTGCACACTGCTACATTTAAGTAATGATTCCTCTGTATCTGTGGATGTCACAGCCCCAGCAGGGCGTCGGAGTCGCCTTGCACGCATCTGTCCCCTTGAGTGTTTATTATTATTATTATTATTATTATTATTTATTATTGGGTGTGAATGCTAGAAGCATTCACAACCTATGTTCTTCTACTACCAAAATGCTTTATTTTTCTTCTTCTTCTTATTATTGGGTGTGAATGTTGGAAGCTGGTTTTACAAATTTCATCGCTAGCTGAGAGGGAAATTGAAAAAATTGTGCACTTGGTGACAAGTTTTGAAATTTGGCATGGTGTTAAACTTGGTGGATTGGTACAACATGGTCCAACATGGAACCCATTACAATTTGGAGCAGATCCAAATCTCCGGTGAGGGCCATATTGAAGTTTGTGGCTATCCCAACTTGGTTTTTGAAAACCTTATACCCACACCTTACACTATGCCAAATTTCAAAAACTTGTCACCAAGTGCACAATTTTACACATACTTTTGTCAACCCTGTTACGTTAACCCTGTTACGCTAGAATGGTAACAGGGTTGATAAGAAAAAGGTCCCTGGCAGCCATTACTAGCCATGTGGTGAAGGGCATGAGACCACATGGTGTGCATTCATTAGAGGCGTATATCATGTTATTTATGTCAGAAAAAAAATTCTAACAAATATCTTTTTAGCGTGTCCTTTTGTGGAAACAGGGCTGACACAATAAGCTCGTCCCCCTCTGACAAACATTATATAACTCTAAGAAAAATCATGAAAATAAGAGGACACTTATTTGTCTTTTCACCAGCATGTTCACAAAAGGAAGCTGATTTCACTCCCAGGAAATGATGCAACTTTCATGTTGAATTAAAGGTTTATGAATGTCCCATTATCTTCATTAGACCCAAAGCTGCAACTTAAACTATCAGTATGGTAACTGTTGTCAACCCTGTTACTGAGGTGTCAGCCCTGTTACTGAGGTGTCAGCCCTGTTACTTGTATAATTGGGTGTGAATGCTGGAATGGATGTGTATTGTGTGAGCTAGAGTGGGTGATGTCATCACTAGAGTGGAGAGCAGCTGTAAACTCATCAAGAAATTTTCTCTTCAACTCGCTCATACGGCCATAATTTTTACTGAACATACACAATTTATACCAAAAAACATCGGAAAATTTGTCCCATCACTATATTTTCATTATTGGACCAACGGTTTGGGAATCAGAAGAATTTGTTTGAGCACTTCAAACCCATTATAAACAGCCTTTGCTGATCTGCTCTCTCATGAGCTCTCTGTGTGCCCCCATGTGCAGGCAAGTCATTAATCGCCATGACAACGGCTGCACACACAGACACGCACACACAGCCCTCTACTCATACTTGAATTTTCTCTTCAACTCACTCATACGGCCACAATTTTCACTGTACATACACAATTTTCTACCACAAAACGTAGGAAAATTTGTCCTGGTCGCAGACGTGTTGACATGGAATCTGTCACACGTACACATTTTTGCTGAGTGGCTCCAAAGCGAAGGGAGCGCCGATTTTTTTCTCATTCACTCCCATGTAAACTGAGAGGAGAAATTTCTGGAAAACAGCTGAGGTGCAACACATTTGAAACACGTATTCCTGCAGGTTCTCCCTCTGTGGAAATCGGGGGAAGACAGATTAGCTCATGATCAGCCTCACTGTCGTCTTTGTGACCGAGCTGCAGTGGGTTGCGCTCTATGTACTGTTTTAGGGCCCTAGCTTGGTTCATGCCATTTTTAGCCAATGTCACATCTGTCGCCACAGGGAAACAACGACGTCCTGCAGGTTCACTCTTTATGGAAATTGGGGGGGCAGACTAGCTGAGCATCAGCCTCACTGTCGTCTTTGTGACCTAGCTGCAATGGGTTGCGCTCTATGTATTGTTGAAGGAGCCTAGCTTGGTTCATGCCATATTTAGGCAATGACGCATCTGTCTCCACCGGGAAACAACGTATTCCTGAGGGCGTCGGAGTCGCCTTGCACGCATCTGTCCCCTCTAAGTGGAAGCCCCATTTGCAGCTCTGGGAGGTGGTGGACTTGGTTTCAGGTCTTTTGCCTTATTTAAGACAGTGGCCTGCATAATGACGATTGATGATGAATCACTCGTAGCCGCAAAAGAAACTAGCTCAATGACACATCTGTCTCCACAGGTAAACAACGTATTCCAGCAGATTCACTCCTTGTGGAGATCGGGGGGGGGCAGACTACCTGAGGATCAGCCTCACCATCACCTTTGTGACCTAACTGCAGTGGGTTGCGCTCTATGTTTTGTTTAAGGAGCCTAGCTTGGTTCATGCCATATTTAGGCAATGACACATCTGTCTCCACCGGGAAACAACGTATTCCTGCAGGTTCACTCCTTGTGGAAATCGGGGGGGGGGGGCAGACTAGCTGAGGATCAGCCTCACTGTTTTCCTCCTCAGTTACCTGTAGTGGGTGGTATTCATTTTGTTCTATAAGGGCCCTACCTTGCACACTGCTACATTTGAGTAATGATTCCTCTGTATCTGTGGATGTCACAGCCCCAGCAGGGCGTCGGAGTTGCCTTGCACGCATCTGTCCCCTTGAGTGTTTATTATTATTATTATTATTATTGTTTATTATTGGGTGTGAATGCTAGAAGCATTCACAACCTATGTTCTTCTACTACCAAAATGCTTTATTTTTCTTCTTATTATTATTATTGGGTGTGAATGTTGGAAGCTGGTTTTACAAGTTTCATCGCTAGCTGAGAGGGAAATTGAAAAAATTGTGCACTTGGTGACAAGTTTTGAAATTTGGCATGGTGTTAAACTTGGTGGATTGGTACAACATGGTCCAACATGGAACCCATTACAATTTGGAGCAGATCCAAATCTCCAGTGAGGGCCATATTGAAGTTTGTGGCTATCCCAACTTGGTATTTGAAAACCTTATACCCACACCTTACACTATGCCAAATTTCAAAAACTTGTCACCAAGTGCACAATTTTACACATACTTTTGTCAACCCTGTTACGTTAACCCTGTTACGCTAGAATGGTAACAGGGTTGATAAGAAAAAGGTCCCTGGCAGCCATTACTAGCCATGTGGTGAAGGGCATGAGACCACATGGTGTGCATTCATTAGAGGCGTATATCATGTTATTTATGTCAGAAAAAAAATTCTAACAAATATCTTTTTAGCGTGTCCTTTTGTGGAAACAGGGCTGACACAATAAGCTCGTCCCCCTCTGACAAACATTATATAACTCTAAGAAAAATCATGAAAATAAGAGGACACTTATTTGTCTTTTCACCAGCATGTTCACAAAAGGAAGCTGATTTCACTCCCAGGAAATGATGCAACTTTCATGTTGAATTAAAGGTTTATGAATGTCCCATTATCTTCATTAGACCCAAAGCTGCAACTTAAACTATCAATATGGTAACTGTTGTCAACCCTGTTACTGAGGTGTCAGCCCTGTTACTGAGGTGTCAGCCCTGTTACTTGTATAATTGGGTGTGAATGCTGGAATGGATGTGTATTGTGTGAGCTAGAGTGGGTGATGTCATCACTAGAGTGGAGAGCAGCTGTAAACTCATCAAGAAATTTTCTCTTCAACTCGCTCATACGGCCATAATTTTTACTGAACATACACAATTTATACCAAAAAACATCGGAAAATTTGTCCCATCACTATATTTTCATTATTGGACCAACGGTTTGGGAATCAGAAGAATTTGTTTGAGCACTTCAAACCCATTATAAACAGCCTTTGCTGATCTGCTCTCTCATGAGCTCTCTGTGTGCCCCCATGTGCAGGCAAGTCATTAATCGCCATGACAACGGCTGCACACACAGACACGCACACACAGCCCTCTACTCATACTTGAATTTTCTCTTCAACTCGCTCATACGGCCACAATTTTCACTGTACATACACAATTTTCTACCACAAAACGTAGGAAAATTTGTCCTGGTCGCAGACGTGTTGACATGGAATCTGTCACACGTACACATTTTTGCTGAGTGGCTCCAAAGCGAAGGGAGCGCCGATTTTTTTCTCATTCACTCCCATGTAAACTGAGAGGAGAAATTTCTGGAAAACAGCTGAGGTGCAACACATTTGAAACACGTATTCCTGCAGGTTCTCCCTCTGTGGAAATCGGGGGAAGACAGATTAGCTCATGATCAACCTCACTGTCGTCTTCGTCACCTAGCTGCAGTGGGTTGTGTTCTATGTACTGTTTTAGGGCCCTTGCTTGAGCATTGCCATATAAAGGCAATGATTCATCCATCTCCACAGGGAAACAACGTATTCCTGCAGCTTCCCTCTTTGTGGAAATAGGGGGGAGACGGATTAGCTGAGGATCAGCCTCACTGTCGTCTTTGTGACCGAGCTGCAGTGGGTTGCGCTCTATGTACTGTTTTAGGGCCCTAGCTTGGTTCATGCCATTTTTAGCCAATGTCACATCTGTCGCCACAGGGAAACAACGACGTCCTGCAGGTTCACTCTTTATGGAAATTGGGGGGGCAGACTAGCTGAGCATCAGCCTCACTGTCGTCTTTGTGACCTAGCTGCAATGGGTTGCGCTCTATGTATTGTTGAAGGAGCCTAGCTTGGTTCATGCCATATTTAGGCAATGACGCATCTGTCTCCACCGGGAAACAACGTATTCCTGAGGGCGTCGGAGTCGCCTTGCACGCATCTGTCCCCTCTAAGTGGAAGCCCCATTTGCAGCTCTGGGAGGTGGTGGACTTGGTTTCAGGTCTTTTGCCTTATTTAAGACAGTGGCCTGCATAATGACGATTGATGATGAATCACTCGTAGCCGCAAAAGAAACTAGCTCAATGACACATCTGTCTCCACAGGTAAACAACGTATTCCAGCAGGTTCACTCCCTGTGGAGATCGGGGGGGGGGGGGGGACAGACTACCTGAGGATCAGCCTCACCATCACCTTTGTGACCTAACTGCAGTGGGTTGCGCTCTATGTTTTGTTTAAGGAGCCTAGCTTGGTTCATGCCATATTTAGGCAATGACACATCTGTCTCCACCGGGAAACAACGTATTCCTGCAGGTTCACTCCTTGTGGAAATCGGGGGGGGGGGGGGGGGGGCAGACTAGCTGAGGATCAGCCTCACTGTTTTCCTCCTCAGTTACCTGTAGTGGGTGGTATTCATTTTGTTCTATAAGGGCCCTACCTTGCACACTGCTACATTTGAGTAATGATTCCTCTGTATCTGTGGATGTCACAGCCCCAGCAGGGCGTCGGAGTTGCCTTGCACGCATCTGTCCCCTTGAGTGTTTATTATTATTATTATTATTATTTATTATTGGGTGTGAATGCTAGAAGCATTCACAACCTATGTTCTTCTACTACCAAAATGCTTTATTTTTCTTCTTATTATTATTATTGGGTGTGAATGTTGGAAGCTGGTTTTACAAGTTTCATCGCTAGCTGAGAGGGAAATTGAAAAAATTGTGCACTTGGTGACAAGTTTTGAAATTTGGCATGGTGTTAAACTTGGTGGATTGGTACAACATGGTCCAACATGGAACCCATTAGAATTTGGAGCAGATCCAAATCTCCGGTGAGGGCCATATTGAAGTTTGTGGCTATCCCAACTTGGTTTTTGAAAACCTTATACCCACACCTTACACTATGCCAAATTTCAAAAACTTGTCACCAAGTGCACAATTTTACACATACTTTTGTCAACCCTGTTACGTTAACCCTGTTACGCTAGAATGGTGACAGGGTTGATAAGAAAAAGGTCCCTGGCAGCCATTACTAGCCATGTGGTGAAGGGCATGAGACCACATGGTGTGCATTCATTAGAGGCGTATATCATGTTATTTATGTACAATAAAAAATTCTAACAAATATCTTTTTAGCGTGTCCTTTTGTGGAAACAGGGCTGACACAATAAGCTCGTCCCCCTCTGACAAACATTATATAACTCTAAGAAAAATCATGAAAATAAGAGGACACTTATTTGTCTTTTCACCAGCATGTTCACAAAAGGAAGCTGATTTCACTCCCAGGAAATGATGCAACTTTCATGTTGAATTAAAGGTTTATGAATGTCCCATTATCTTCATTAGACCCAAAGCTGCAACTTAAACTATCAGTATGGTAACTGTTGTCAACCCTGTTACTGAGGTGTCAGCCCTGTTACTGAGGTGTCAGCCCTGTTACTTGTATAATTGGGTGTGAATGCTGGAATGGATGTGTATTGTGTGAGCTAGAGTGGGTGATGTCATCACTAGAGTGGAGAGCAGCTGTAAACTCATCAAGAAATTTTCTCTTCAACTCGCTCATACGGCCATAATTTTTACTGAACATACACAATTTATACCAAAAAACGTAGGAAAATTTGTCCCATCACTATATTTTCATTATTGGACCAACGGTTTGGGAATCAGAAGAATTTGTTTGAGCACTTCAAACCCATTATAAACAGCCTTTGCTGATCTGCTCTCTCATGAGCTCTCTGTGTGCCCCCATGTGCAGGCAAGTCATTAATCGCCATGACAACGGCTGCACACACAGACACGCACACACAGCCCTCTACTCATACTTGAATTTTCTCTTCAACTCGCTCATACGGCCACAATTTTCACTGTACATACACAATTTTCTACCACAAAACGTAGGAAAATTTGTCCTGGTCGCAGACGTGTTGACATGGAATCTGTCACACGTACACATTTTTGCTGAGTGGCTCCAAAGCGAAGGGAGCGCCGATTTTTTTCTCATTCACTCCCATGTAAACTGAGAGGAGAAATTTCTGGAAAACAGCTGAGGTGCAACACATTTGAAACACGTATTCCTGCAGGTTCTCCCTCTGTGGAAATCGGGGGAAGACAGATTAGCTCATGATCAACCTCACTGTCGTCTTCGTCACCTAGCTGCAGTGGGTTGTGTTCTATGTACTGTTTTAGGGCCCTTGCTTGAGCATTGCCATATAAAGGCAATGATTCATCCATCTCCACAGGGAAACAACGTATTCCTGCAGCTTCCCTCTTTGTGGAAATAGGGGGGAGACGGATTAGCTGAGGATCAGCCTCACTGTTGTCTTTGTGACCGAGCTGCAGTGGGTTGCGCTCTATGTACTGTTTTAGGGCCCTAGCTTGGTTCATGCCATTTTTAGCCAATGTCACATCTGTCGCCACAGGGAAACAACGACGTCCTGCAGGTTCACTCTTTATGGAAATTGGGGGGGCAGACTAGCTGAGCATCAGCCTCACTGTCGTCTTTGTGACCTAGCTGCAATGGGTTGCGCTCTATGTATTGTTGAAGGAGCCTAGCTTGGTTCATGCCATATTTAGGCAATGACGCATCTGTCTCCACCGGGAAACAACGTATTCCTGAGGGCGTCGGAGTCGCCTTGCACGCATCTGTCCCCTCTAAGTGGAAGCCCCATTTGCAGCTCTGGGAGGTGGTGGACTTGGTTTCAGGTCTTTTGCCTTATTTAAGACAGTGGCCTGCATAATGACGATTGATGATGAATCACTCGTAGCCGCAAAAGAAACTAGCTCAATGACACATCTGTCTCCACAGGTAAACAACGTATTCCAGCAGGTTCACTCCCTGTGGAGATCGGGGGGGGGGGGGGGGGGGACAGACTACCTGAGGATCAGCCTCACCATCACCTTTGTGACCTAACTGCAGTGGGTTGCGCTCTATGTTTTGTTTAAGGAGCCTAGCTTGGTTCATGCCATATTTAGGCAATGACACATCTGTCTCCACCGGGAAACAACGTATTCCTGCAGGTTCACTCCTTGTGGAAATCGGGGGGGGGGGGGGGGGGGGGGCAGACTAGCTGAGGATCAGCCTCACTGTTTTCCTCCTCAGTTACCTGTAGTGGGTGGTATTCATTTTGTTCTATAAGGGCCCTACCTTGCACACTGCTACATTTAAGTAATGATTCCTCTGTATCTGTGGATGTCACAGCCCCAGCAGGGCGTCGGAGTTGCCTTGCACGCATCTGTCCCCTTGAGTGTTTATTATTATTATTATTATTATTGTTTATTATTGGGTGTGAATGCTAGAAGCATTCACAACCTATGTTCTTCTACTACCAAAATGCTTTATTTTTCTTCTTATTATTATTATTGGGTGTGAATGTTGGAAGCTGGTTTTACAAGTTTCATCGCTAGCTGAGAGGGAAATTGAAAAAATTGTGCACTTGGTGACAAGTTTTGAAATTTGGCATGGTGTTAAACTTGGTGGATTGGTACAACATGGTCCAACATGGAACCCATTACAATTTGGAGCAGATCCAAATCTCCAGTGAGGGCCATATTGAAGTTTGTGGCTATCCCAACTTGGTATTTGAAAACCTTATACCCACACCTTACACTATGCCAAATTTCAAAAACTTGTCACCAAGTGCACAATTTTACACATACTTTTGTCAACCCTGTTACGTTAACCCTGTTACGCTAGAATGGTAACAGGGTTGATAAGAAAAAGGTCCCTGGCAGCCATTACTAGCCATGTGGTGAAGGGCATGAGACCACATGGTGTGCATTCATTAGAGGCGTATATCATGTTATTTATGTCAGAAAAAAAATTCTAACAAATATCTTTTTAGCGTGTCCTTTTGTGGAAACAGGGCTGACACAATAAGCTCGTCCCCCTCTGACAAACATTATATAACTCTAAGAAAAATCATGAAAATAAGAGGACACTTATTTGTCTTTTCACCAGCATGTTCACAAAAGGAAGCTGATTTCACTCCCAGGAAATGATGCAACTTTCATGTTGAATTAAAGGTTTATGAATGTCCCATTATCTTCATTAGACCCAAAGCTGCAACTTAAACTATCAGTATGGTAACTGTTGTCAACCCTGTTACTGAGGTGTCAGCCCTGTTACTGAGGTGTCAGCCCTGTTACTTGTATAATTGGGTGTGAATGCTGGAATGGATGTGTATTGTGTGAGCTAGAGTGGGTGATGTCATCACTAGAGTGGAGAGCAGCTGTAAACTCATCAAGAAATTTTCTCTTCAACTCGCTCATACGGCCATAATTTTTACTGAACATACACAATTTATACCAAAAAACATCGGAAAATTTGTCCCATCACTATATTTTCATTATTGGACCAACGGTTTGGGAATCAGAAGAATTTGTTTGAGCACTTCAAACCCATTATAAACAGCCTTTGCTGATCTGCTCTCTCATGAGCTCTCTGTGTGCCCCCATGTGCAGGCAAGTCATTAATCGCCATGACAACGGCTGCACACACAGACACGCACACACAGCCCTCTGCTCATACTTGAATTTTCTCTTCAACTCGCTCATACGGCCACAATTTTCACTGTACATACACAATTTTCTACCACAAAACGTAGGAAAATTTGTCCTGGTCGCAGACGTGTTGACATGGAATCTGTCACACGTACACATTTTTGCTGAGTGGCTCCAAAGCGAAGGGAGCGCCGATTTTTTTCTCATTCACTCCCATGTAAACTGAGAGGAGAAATTTCTGGAAAACAGCTGAGGTGCAACACATTTGAAACACGTATTCCTGCAGGTTCTCCCTCTGTGGAAATCGGGGGAAGACAGATTAGCTCATGATCAACCTCACTGTCGTCTTCGTCACCTAGCTGCAGTGGGTTGTGTTCTATGTACTGTTTTAGGGCCCTTGCTTGAGCATTGCCATATAAAGGCAATGATTCATCCATCTCCACAGGGAAACAACGTATTCCTGCAGCTTCCCTCTTTGTGGAAATAGGGGGGAGACGGATTAGCTGAGGATCAGCCTCACTGTCGTCTTTGTGACCGAGCTGCAGTGGGTTGCGCTCTATGTACTGTTTTAGGGCCCTAGCTTGGTTCATGCCATTTTTAGCCAATGTCACATCTGTCGCCACAGGGAAACAACGACGTCCTGCAGGTTCACTCTTTATGGAAATTGGGGGGGCAGACTAGCTGAGCATCAGCCTCACTGTCGTCTTTGTGACCTAGCTGCAATGGGTTGCGCTCTATGTATTGTTGAAGGAGCCTAGCTTGGTTCATGCCATATTTAGGCAATGACGCATCTGTCTCCACCGGGAAACAACGTATTCCTGAGGGCGTCGGAGTCGCCTTGCACGCATCTGTCCCCTCTAAGTGGAAGCCCCATTTGCAGCTCTGGGAGGTGGTGGACTTGGTTTCAGGTCTTTTGCCTTATTTAAGACAGTGGCCTGCATAATGACGATTGATGATGAATCACTCGTAGCCGCAAAAGAAACTAGCTCAATGACACATCTGTCTCCACAGGTAAACAACGTATTCCAGCAGGTTCACTCCCTGTGGAGATCGGGGGGGGGGGGGGGGACAGACTACCTGAGGATCAGCCTCACCATCACCTTTGTGACCTAACTGCAGTGGGTTGCGCTCTATGTTTTGTTTAAGGAGCCTAGCTTGGTTCATGCCATATTTAGGCAATGACACATCTGTCTCCACCGGGAAACAACGTATTCCTGCAGGTTCACTCCTTGTGGAAATCGGGGGGGGGGGGGGGGGGGGCAGACTAGCTGAGGATCAGCCTCACTGTTTTCCTCCTCAGTTACCTGTAGTGGGTGGTATTCATTTTGTTCTATAAGGGCCCTACCTTGCACACTGCTACATTTGAGTAATGATTCCTCTGTATCTGTGGATGTCACAGCCCCAGCAGGGCGTCGGAGTTGCCTTGCACGCATCTGTCCCCTTGAGTGTTTATTATTATTATTATTATTATTATTATTTATTATTGGGTGTGAATGCTAGAAGCATTCACAACCTATGTTCTTCTACTACCAAAATGCTTTATTTTTCTTCTTATTATTATTATTGGGTGTGAATGTTGGAAGCTGGTTTTACAAGTTTCATCGCTAGCTGAGAGGGAAATTGAAAAAATTGTGCACTTGGTGACAAGTTTTGAAATTTGGCATGGTGTTAAACTTGGTGGATTGGTACAACATGGTCCAACATGGAACCCATTAGAATTTGGAGCAGATCCAAATCTCCGGTGAGGGCCATATTGAAGTTTGTGGCTATCCCAACTTGGTTTTTGAAAACCTTATACCCACACCTTACACTATGCCAAATTTCAAAAACTTGTCACCAAGTGCACAATTTTACACATACTTTTGTCAACCCTGTTACGTTAACCCTGTTACGCTAGAATGGTGACAGGGTTGATAAGAAAAAGGTCCCTGGCAGCCATTACTAGCCATGTTGTGAAGGGCATGAGACCACATGGTGTGCATTCATTAGAGGCGTATATCATGTTATTTATGTACAATAAAAAATTCTAACAAATATCTTTTTAGCGTGTCCTTTTGTGGAAACAGGGCTGACACAATAAGCTCGTCCCCCTCTGACAAACATTATATAACTCTAAGAAAAATCATGAAAATAAGAGGACACTTATTTGTCTTTTCACCAGCATGTTCACAAAAGGAAGCTGATTTCACTCCCAGGAAATGATGCAACTTTCATGTTGAATTAAAGGTTTATGAATGTCCCATTATCTTCATTAGACCCAAAGCTGCAACTTAAACTATCAGTATGGTAACTGTTGTCAACCCTGTTACTGAGGTGTCAGCCCTGTTACTGAGGTGTCAGCCCTGTTACTTGTATAATTGGGTGTGAATGCTGGAATGGATGTGTATTGTGTGAGCTAGAGTGGGTGATGTCATCACTAGAGTGGAGAGCAGCTGTAAACTCATCAAGAAATTTTCTCTTCAACTCGCTCATACGGCCATAATTTTTACTGAACATACACAATTTATACCAAAAAACGTAGGAAAATTTGTCCCATCACTATATTTTCATTATTGGACCAACGGTTTGGGAATCAGAAGAATTTGTTTGAGCACTTCAAACCCATTATAAACAGCCTTTGCTGATCTGCTCTCTCATGAGCTCTCTGTGTGCCCCCATGTGCAGGCAAGTCATTAATCGCCATGACAACGGCTGCACACACAGACACGCACACACAGCCCTCTACTCATACTTGAATTTTCTCTTCAACTCGCTCATACGGCCACAATTTTCACTGTACATACACAATTTTCTACCACAAAACGTAGGAAAATTTGTCCTGGTCGCAGACGTGTTGAAATGGAATCTGTCACACGTACACATTTTTGCTGAGTGGCTCCAAAGCGAAGGGAGCGCCCATTTTTTTCTCATTCACTCCCATGTAAACTGAGAGGAGAAATTTCTGGAAAACAGCTGAGGTGCAACACATTTGAAACACGTATTCCTGCAGGTTCTCCCTCTGTGGAAATCGGGGGAAGACAGATTAGCTCATGATCAACCTCACTGTCGTCTTCGTCACCTAGCTGCAGTGGGTTGTGTTCTATGTACTGTTTTAGGGCCCTTGCTTGAGCATTGCCATATAAAGGCAATGATTCATCCATCTCCACAGGGAAACAACGTATTCCTGCAGCTTCCCTCTTTGTGGAAATAGGGGGGAGACGGATTAGCTGAGGATCAGCCTCACTGTTGTCTTTGTGACCGAGCTGCAGTGGGTTGCGCTCTATGTACTGTTTTAGGGCCCTAGCTTGGTTCATGCCATTTTTAGCCAATGTCACATCTGTCGCCACAGGGAAACAACGACGTCCTGCAGGTTCACTCTTTATGGAAATTGGGGGGGGCAGACTAGCTGAGCATCAGCCTCACTGTCGTCTTTGTGACCTAGCTGCAATGGGTTGCGCTCTATGTATTGTTGAAGGAGCCTAGCTTGGTTCATGCCATATTTAGGCAATGACGCATCTGTCTCCACCGGGAAACAACGTATTCCTGAGGGCGTCGGAGTCGCCTTGCACGCATCTGTCCCCTCTAAGTGGAAGCCCCATTTGCAGCTCTGGGAGGTGGTGGACTTGGTTTCAGGTCTTTTGCCTTATTTAAGACAGTGGCCTGCATAATGACGATTGATGATGAATCACTCGTAGCCGCAAAAGAAACTAGCTCAATGACACATCTGTCTCCACAGGTAAACAACGTATTCGAGCAGGTTCACTCCTTGTGGAGATCAGGGGGGGGGGACAGACTACCTGAGGATCAGCCTCACCATCACCTTTGTGACCTAACTGCAGTGGGTTGCGCTCTATGTTTTGTTTAAGGAGCCTAGCTTGGTTCATGCCATATTTAGGCAATGACACATCTGTCTCCACCGGGAAACAACGTATTCCTGCAGGTTCACTCCTTGTGGAAATCGGGGGGGGGGGCAGACTAGCTGAGGATCAGCCTCACTGTTTTCCTCCTCAGTTACCTGTAGTGGGTGGTATTCATTTTGTTCTATAAGGGCCCTACCTTGCACACTGCTACATTTAAGTAATGATTCCTCTGTATCTGTGGATGTCACAGCCCCAGCAGGGCGTCGGAGTTGCCTTGCACGCATCTGTCCCCTTGAGTGTTTATTATTATTATTATTATTATTATTATTTATTATTGGGTGTGAATGCTAGAAGCATTCACAACCTATGTTCTTCTACTACCAAAATGCTTTATTTTTCTTATTATTATTATTATTGGGTGTGAATGTTGGAAGCTGGTTTTACAAGTTTCATCGCTAGCTGAGAGGGAAATTGAAAAAATTGTGCACTTGGTGACAAGTTTTGAAATTTGGCATGGTGTTAAACTTGGTGGATTGGTACAACATGGTCCAACATGGAACCCATTACAATTTGGAGCAGATCCAAATCTCCGGTGAGGGCCATATTGAAGTTTGTGGCTATCCCAACTTGGTATTTGAAAACCTTATACCCACACCTTACACTATGCCAAATTTCAAAAACTTGTCACCAAGTGCACAATTTTACACATACTTTTGTCAACCCTGTTACGTTAACCCTGTTACGCTAGAATGGTAACAGGGTTGATAAGAAAAAGGTCCCTGGCAGCCATTACTAGCCATGTGGTGAAGGGCATGAGACCACATGGTGTGCATTCATTAGAGGCGTATATCATGTTATTTATGTCAGAAAAAAAATTCTAACAAATATCTTTTTAGCGTGTCCTTTTGTGGAAACAGGGCTGACACAATAAGCTCGTCCCCCTCTGTCAAACATTATATAACTCTAAGAAAAATCATGAAAATAAGAGGACACTTATTTGTCTTTTCACCAGCATGTTCACAAAAGGAAGCTGATTTCACTCCCAGGAAATGATGCAACTTTCATGTTGAATTAAAGGTTTATGAATGTCCCATTATCTTCATTAGACCCAAAGCTGCAACTTAAACTATCAGTATGGTAACTGTTGTCAACCCTGTTACTGAGGTGTCAGCCCTGTTACTGAGGTGTCAGCCCTGTTACTTGTATAATTGGGTGTGAATGCTGGAATGGATGTGTATTGTGTGAGCTAGAGTGGGTGATGTCATCACTAGAGTGGAGAGCAGCTGTAAACTCATCAAGAAATTTTCTCTTCAACTCGCTCATACGGCCATAATTTTTACTGAACATACACAATTTATACCAAAAAACGTAGGAAAATTTGTCCCATCACTATATTTTCATTATTGGACCAACGGTTTGGGAATCAGAAGAATTTGTTTGAGCACTTCAAACCCATTATAAACAGCCTTTGCTGATCTGCTCTCTCATGAGCTCTCTGTGTGCCCCCATGTGCAGGCAAGTCATTAATCGCCATGACAACGGCTGCACACACAGACACGCACACACAGCCCTCTACTCATACTTGAATTTTCTCTTCAACTCGCTCATACGGCCACAATTTTCACTGTACATACACAATTTTCTACCACAAAACGTAGGAAAATTTGTCCTGGTCGCAGGCGTGTTGACATGGAATCTGTCACACGTACACATTTTTGCTGAGTGGCTCCAAAGCGAAGGCAGCGCCGATTTTTTTCTCATTCACTCCCATGTAAACTGAGAGGAGAAATTTCTGGAAAACAGCTGAGGTGCAACACATTTGAAACACGTATTCCTGCAGGTTCTCCCTCTGTGGAAATCGGGGGAAGACAGATTAGCTCATGATCAACCTCACTGTCGTCTTCGTCACCTAGCTGCAGTGGGTTGTGTTCTATGTACTGTTTTAGGGCCCTTGCTTGAGCATTGCCATATAAAGGCAATGATTCATCCATCTCCACAGGGAAACAACGTATTCCTGCAGCTTCCCTCTTTGTGGAAATAGGGGGGAGACGGATTAGCTGAAGATCAGCCTCACTGTTGTCTTTGTGACTGAGCTGCAGTGGGTTGCGCTCTATGTACTGTTTTAGGGCCCTAGCTTGGTTCATGCCATTTTTAGCCAATGTCACATCTGTCGCCACAGGGAAACAACGACGTCCTGCAGGTTCACTCTTTATGGAAATTGGGGGGGCAGACTAGCTGAGCATCAGCCTCACTGTCGTCTTTGTGACCTAGCTGCAATGGGTTGCGCTCTATGTATTGTTGAAGGAGCCTAGCTTGGTTCATGCCATATTTAGGCAATGACGCATCTGTCTCCACCGGGAAACAACGTATTCCTGAGGGCGTCGGAGTCGCCTTGCACGCATCTGTCCCCTCTAAGTGGAAGCCCCATTTGCAGCTCTGGGAGGTGGTGGACTTGGTTTCAGGTCTTCTGCCTTAGTTAAGACAATGGCCTGCATAATGACGATTGATGATGAATCACTCGTAGCCGCAAAAGAAACTAGCTCAATGACACATCTGTCTCCACAGGTAAACAACGTATTCCAGCAGATTCACTCCTTGTGGAGATCGGGGGGGGGGGACAGACTACCTGAGGATCAGCCTCACCATCACCTTTGTGACCTAACTGCAGTGGGTTGCGCTCTATGTTTTGTTTAAGGAGCCTAGCTTGGTTCATGCCATATTTAGGCAATGACACATCTGTCTCCACCGGGAAACAACGTATTCCTGCAGGTTCACTCCTTGTGGAAATCGGGGGGGGGGGCAGACTAGCTGAGGATCAGCCTCACTGTTTTCCTCCTCAGTTACCTGTAGTGGGTGGTATTCATTTTGTTCTATAAGGGCCCTACCTTGCACACTGCTACATTTAAGTAATGATTCCTCTGTATCTGTGGATGTCACAGCCCCAGCAGGGCGTCGGAGTTGCCTTGCACGCATCTGTCCCCTTGAGTGTTTATTATTATTATTATTATTATTATTATTTATTATTGGGTGTGAATGCTAGAAGCATTCACAACCTATGTTCTTCTACTACCAAAATGCTTTATTTTTCTTATTATTATTATTATTGGGTGTGAATGTTGGAAGCTGGTTTTACAAGTTTCATCGCTAGCTGAGAGGGAAATTGAAAAAATTGTGCACTTGGTGACAAGTTTTGAAATTTGGCATGGTGTTAAACTTGGTGGATTGGTACAACATGGTCCAACATGGAACCCATTACAATTTGGAGCAGATCCAAATCTCCGGTGAGGGCCATATTGAAGTTTGTGGCTATCCCAACTTGGTATTTGAAAACCTTATACCCACACCTTACACTATGCCAAATTTCAAAAACTTGTCACCAAGTGCACAATTTTACACATACTTTTGTCAACCCTGTTACGTTAACCCTGTTACGCTAGAATGGTAACAGGGTTGATAAGAAAAAGGTCCCTGGCAGCCATTACTAGCCATGTGGTGAAGGGCATGAGACCACATGGTGTGCATTCATTAGAGGCGTATATCATGTTATTTATGTCAGAAAAAAAATTCTAACAAATATCTTTTTAGCGTGTCCTTTTGTGGAAACAGGGCTGACACAATAAGCTCGTCCCCCTCTGTCAAACATTATATAACTCTAAGAAAAATCATGAAAATAAGAGGACACTTATTTGTCTTTTCACCAGCATGTTCACAAAAGGAAGCTGATTTCACTCCCAGGAAATGATGCAACTTTCATGTTGAATTAAAGGTTTATGAATGTCCCATTATCTTCATTAGACCCAAAGCTGCAACTTAAACTATCAGTATGGTAACTGTTGTCAACCCTGTTACTGAGGTGTCAGCCCTGTTACTGAGGTGTCAGCCCTGTTACTTGTATAATTGGGTGTGAATGCTGGAATGGATGTGTATTGTGTGAGCTAGAGTGGGTGATGTCATCACTAGAGTGGAGAGCAGCTGTAAACTCATCAAGAAATTTTCTCTTCAACTCGCTCATACGGCCATAATTTTTACTGAACATACACAATTTATACCAAAAAACGTAGGAAAATTTGTCCCATCACTATATTTTCATTATTGGACCAACGGTTTGGGAATCAGAAGAATTTGTTTGAGCACTTCAAACCCATTATAAACAGCCTTTGCTGATCTGCTCTCTCATGAGCTCTCTGTGTGCCCCCATGTGCAGGCAAGTCATTAATCGCCATGACAACGGCTGCACACACAGACACGCACACACAGCCCTCTACTCATACTTGAATTTTCTCTTCAACTCGCTCATACGGCCACAATTTTCACTGTACATACACAATTTTCTACCACAAAACGTAGGAAAATTTGTCCTGGTCGCAGACGTGTTGACATGGAATCTGTCACACGTACACATTTTTGCTGAGTGGCTCCAAAGCGAAGGCAGCGCCGATTTTTTTCTCATTCACTCCCATGTAAACTGAGAGGAGAAATTTCTGGAAAACAGCTGAGGTGCAACACATTTGAAACACGTATTCCTGCAGGTTCTCCCTCTGTGGAAATCGGGGGAAGACAGATTAGCTCATGATCAACCTCACTGTCGTCTTCGTCACCTAGCTGCAGTGGGTTGTGTTCTATGTACTGTTTTAGGGCCCTTGCTTGAGCATTGCCATATAAAGGCAATGATTCATCCATCTCCACAGGGAAACAACGTATTCCTGCAGCTTCCCTCTTTGTGGAAATAGGGGGGAGACGGATTAGCTGAAGATCAGCCTCACTGTTGTCTTTGTGACCGAGCTGCAGTGGGTTGCGCTCTATGTACTGTTTTAGGGCCCTAGCTTGGTTCATGCCATTTTTAGCCAATGTCACATCTGTCGCCACAGGGAAACAACGACGTCCTGCAGGTTCACTCTTTATGGAAATTGGGGGGGCAGACTAGCTGAGCATCAGCCTCACTGTCGTCTTTGTGACCTAGCTGCAATGGGTTGAGCTCTATGTATTGTTGAAGGAGCCTAGCTTGGTTCATGCCATATTTAGGCAATGACGCATCTGTCTCCACCGGGAAACAACGTATTCCTGAGGGCGTCGGAGTCGCCTTGCACGCATCTGTCCCCTCTAAGTGGAAGCCCCATTTGCAGCTCTGGGAGGTGGTGGACTTGGTTTCAGGTCTTTTGCCTTAGTTAAGACAGTGGCCTGCATAATGACGATTGATGATGAATCACTCGTAGCCGCAAAAGAAACTAGCTCAATGACACATCTGTCTCCACAGGTAAACAACGTATTCCAGCAGATTCACTCCTTGTGGAGATCGGGGGGGGGGGACAGACTACCTGAGGATCAGCCTCACCATCAACTTTGTGACCTAACTGCAGTGGGTTGCGCTCTATGTTTTGTTTAAGGACCCTAGCTTGGTTCATGCCATATTTAGGCAATGACACATCTGTCTCCACAGGTAAACAACGTATTCCAGCAGGTTCACTCCTTGTGGAGATCGGGGGGGGGGGGGGGGGGGACAGACTACCTGAGGATCAGCCTCACCATCACCTTTGTGACCTAACTGCAGTGGGTTGCGCTCTATGTTTTGTTTAAGGACCCTAGCTTGGTTCATGCCATATTTAGGCAATGACACATCTGTCTCCACAGGTAAACAACGTATTCCTGCAGGTTCACTCCTTGTGGAAATCGGGGGGGGGGGGGGGGGGGCAGACTAGCTGAGGATCAGCCTCACTGTTTTCCTCCTCAGTTACCTGTAGTGGGTGGTATTCATTTTGTTCTATAAGGGCCCTACCTTGCACACTGCTACATTTAAGTAATGATTCCTCTGTATCTGTGGATGTCACAGCCCCAGCAGGGCGTCGGAGTTGCCTTGCACGCATCTGTCCCCTTGAGTGTTTATTATTATTATTATTATTATTATTATTTATTATTGGGTGTGAATGCTAGAAGCATTCACAACTTATGTTCTTCTACTACCAAAATGCTTTATTTTTCTTCTTCTTCTTATTATTGGGTGTGAATGTTGGAAGCTGGTTTTACAAATTTCATCGCTAGCTGAGAGGGAAATTGAAAAAATTGTGCACTTGGTGACAAGTTTTGAAATTTGGCATGGTGTTAAACTTGGTGGATTGGTACAACATGGTCCAACATGGAACCCATTACAATTTGGAGCAGATCCAAATCTCCGGTGAGGGCCATATTGAAGTTTGTGGCTATCCCAACTTGGTTTTTGAAAACCTTATACCCACACCTTACACTATGCCAAATTTCAAAAACTTGTCACCAAGTGCACAATTTTACACATACTTTTGTCAACCCTGTTACGTTAACCCTGTTACGCTAGAATGGTAACAGGGTTGATAAGAAAAAGGTCCCTGGCAGCCATTACTAGCCATGTGGTGAAGGGCATGAGACCACATGGTGTGCATTCATTAGAGGCGTATATCGTGTTATTTATGTACAAAAAAAAATTCTAACAAATATCTTTTTAGCGTGTCCTTTTGTGGAAACAGGGCTGACACAATAAGCTCGTCCCCCTCTGACAAACATTATATAACTCTAAGAAAAATCATGAAAATAAGAGGACACTTATTTGTCTTTTCACCAGCATGTTCACAAAAGGAAGCTGATTTCACTCCCAGGAAATGATGCAACTTTCATGTTGAATTAAAGGTTTATGAATGTCCCATTATCTTCATTAGACCCAAAGCTGCAACTTAAACTATCAGTATGGTAACTGTTGTCAACCCTGTTACTGAGGTGTCAGCCCTGTTACTGAGGTGTCAGCCCTGTTACTTGTATAATTGGGTGTGAATGCTGGAATGGATGTGTATTGTGTGAGCTAGAGTGGGTGATGTCATCACTAGAGTGGAGAGCAGCTGTAAACTCATCAAGAAATTTTCTCTTCAACTCGCTCATACGGCCATAATTTTTACTGAACATACACAATTTATACCAAAAAACGTAGGAAAATTTGTCCCATCACTATATTTTCATTATTGGACCAACGGTTTGGGAATCAGAAGAATTTGTTTGAGCACTTCAAACCCATTATAAACAGCCTTTGCTGATCTGCTCTCTCATGAGCTCTCTGTGTGCCCCCATGTGCAGGCAAGTCATTAATCGCCATGACAACGGCTGCACACACAGACACGCACACACAGCCCTCTACTCATACTTGAATTTTCTCTTCAACTCACTCATACGGCCACAATTTTCACTGTACATACACAATTTTCTACCACAAAACGTAGGAAAATTTGTCCTGGTCGCAGACGTGTTGACATGGAATCTGTCACACGTACACATTTTTGCTGAGTGGCTCCAAAGCGAAGGGAGCGCCGATTTTTTTCTCATTCACTCCCATGTAAACTGAGAGGAGAAATTTCTGGAAAACAGCTGAGGTGCAACACATTTGAAACACGTATTCCTGCAGGTTCTCCCTCTGTGGAAATCGGGGGAAGACAGATTAGCTCATGATCAGCCTCACTGTCGTCTTTGTGACCGAGCTGCAGTGGGTTGCGCTCTATGTACTGTTTTAGGGCCCTAGCTTGGTTCATGCCATTTTTAGCCAATGTCACATCTGTCGCCACAGGGAAACAACGACGTCCTGCAGGTTCACTCTTTATGGAAATTGGGGGGGCAGACTAGCTGAGCATCAGCCTCACTGTCGTCTTTGTGACCTAGCTGCAATGGGTTGCGCTCTATGTATTGTTGAAGGAGCCTAGCTTGGTTCATGCCATATTTAGGCAATGACGCATCTGTCTCCACCGGGAAACAACGTATTCCTGAGGGCGTCGGAGTCGCCTTGCACGCATCTGTCCCCTCTAAGTGGAAGCCCCATTTGCAGCTCTGGGAGGTGGTGGACTTGGTTTCAGGTCTTTTGCCTTAGTTAAGACAGTGGCCTGCATAATGACGATTGATGATGAATCACTCGTAGCCGCAAAAGAAACTAGCTCAATGACACATCTGTCTCCACAGGTAAACAACGTATTCCAGCAGGTTCACTCCCTGTGGAGATCGGGGGGGGCAGACTACCTGAGGATCAGCCTCACCATCACCTTTGTGACCTAACTGCAGTGGGTTGCGCTCTATGTTTTGTTTAAGGACCCTAGCTTGGTTCATGCCATATTTAGGCAATGACACATCTGTCTCCACAGGTAAACAACGTATTCCAGCAGGTTCACTCCTTGTGGAGATCGGGGGGGGCAGACTAGCTGAGGATCAGCCTCACTGTTTTCCTCCTCAGTTACCTGTAGTGGGTGGTATTCATTTTGTTCTATAAGGGCCCTACCTGCACACTGCTACATTTAAGTAATGATTCCTCTGTATCTGTGGATGTCACAGCCCCAGCAGGGCGTCGGAGTTGCCTTGCACGCATCTGTCCCCTTGAGTGTTTATTATTATTATTATTATTTATTATTGGGTGTGAATGCTAGAAGCATTCACAACCTATGTTCTTCTACTACCAAAATGCTTTATTTTTCTTCTTATTATTATTATCATGGAACGTACACATTTTTGCTGAGTGGCTCCAAAGCGAAGGGAGCGCCGATTTTTTTCTCATTCACTCCCATGTAAACTGAGAGGAGAAATTTCTGGAAAACAGCTGAGGTGCAACACATTTGAAACACGTATTCCTGCAGGTTCTCCCTCTGTGGAAATCGGGGGGAGACAGATTAGCTCATGATCAACCTCACTGTCGTCTTCGTCACCTAGCTGCAGTGGGTTGTGTTCTATGTACTGTTTTAGGGCCCTTGCTTGAGCATTGCCATATAAAGGCAATGATTCATCCATCTCCACAGGGAAACAACGTATTCCTGCAGCTTCCCTCTTTGTGGAAATAGGGGGGAGACGGATTAGCTGAGGATCAGCCTCACTGTTGTCTTTGTGACCGAGCTGCAGTGGGTTGCGCTCTATGTACTGTTTTAGGGCCCTAGCTTGGTTCATGCCATTTTTAGCCAATGTCACATCTGTCGCCACAGGGAAACAACGACGTCCTGCAGGTTCACTCTTTATGGAAATTGGGGGGGCAGACTAGCTGAGCATCAGCCTCACTGTCGTCTTTGTGACCTAGCTGCAATGGGTTGCGCTCTATGTTTTGTTTAAGGACCCTAGCTTGGTTCATGCCATATTTAGGCAATGACACATCTGTCTCCACAGGTAAACAACGTATTCCTGCAGGTTCACTCCTTGTGGAAATCGGGGGGGGGGGGGGGGGGGACAGACTACCTGAGGATCAGCCTCACCATCACCTTTGTGACCTAACTGCAGTGGGTTGCGCTCTATGTTTTGTTTAAGGACCCTAGCTTGGTTCATGCCATATTTAGGCAATGACACATCTGTCTCCACAGGGAAACAACGTATTCCTGCAGCTTCCCTCTTTGTGGAAATAGGGGGGAGACGGATTAGCTGAGGATCAGCCTCACTGTTGTCTTTGTGACCGAGCTGCAGTGGGTTGCGCTCTATGTACTGTTTTAGGGCCCTAGCTTGGTTCATGCCATTTTTAGCCAATGTCACATCTGTCGCCACAGGGAAACAACGACGTCCTGCAGGTTCACTCTTTATGGAAATTGGGGGGGCAGACTAGCTGAGCATCAGCCTCACTGTCGTCTTTGTGACCTAGCTGCAATGGGTTGCGCTCTATGTATTGTTGAAGGAGCCTAGCTTGGTTCATGCCATATTTAGGCAATGACGCATCTGTCTCCACCGGGAAACAACGTATTCCTGCAGGTTCACTCCTTGTGGAAATCGGGGGGGGGGGGGGGGGCAGACTAGCTGAGGATCAGCCTCACTGTTTTCCTCCTCAGTTACCTGTAGTGGGTGGTATTCATTTTGTTCTATAAGGGCCCTACCTTGCACACTGCTACATTTAAGTAATGATTCCTCTGTATCTGTGGATGTCACAGCCCCAGCAGGGCGTCGGAGTTGCCTTGCACGCATCTGTCCCCTTGAGTGTTTATTATTATTATTATTATTATTATTATTTATTATTGGGTGTGAATGCTAGAAGCATTCACAACCTATGTTCTTCTACTACCAAAATGCTTTATTTTTCTTCTTCTTATTATTATTGGGTGTGAATGTTGGAAGCTGGTTTTACAAATTTCATCGCTGGCTGAGAGGGAAATTGAAAAAATTTTGCACTTGGTGACAAGTTTTGAAATTTGGCATGGTGTTAAACTTGGTGGATTGGTACAACATGGTCCAACATGGAACCCATTACAATTTGGAGCAGATCCAAATCTCCGGTGAGGGCCATATTGAAGTTTGTGGCTATCCCAACTTGGTTTTTGAAAACCTTATACCCACACCTTACACTATGCCAAATTTCAAAAACTTGTCACCAAGTGCACAATTTTACACATACTTTTGTCAACCCTGTTACGTTAACCCTGTTACGCTAGAATGGTAACAGGGTTGATAAGAAAAAGGTCCCTGGCAGCCATTACTAGCCATGTGGTGAAGGGCATGAGACCACATGGTGTGCATTCATTAGAGGCGTATATCGTGTTATTTATGTACAATAAAAAATTCTAACAAATATCTTTTTAGCGTGTCCTTTTGTGGAAACAGGGCTGACACAATAAGCTCGTCCCCCTCTGTCAAACATTATATAACTCTAAGAAAAATCATGAAAATAAGAGGACACTTATTTGTCTTTTCACCAGCATGTTCACAAAAGGAAGCTGATTTCACTCCCAGGAAATGATGCAACTTTCATGTTGAATTAAAGGTTTATGAATGTCCCATTATCTTCATTAGACCCAAAGCTGCAACTTAAACTATCAGTATGGTAACTGTTGTCAACCCTGTTACTGAGGTGTCAGCCCTATTACTGAGGTGTCAGCCCTGTTACTTGTATAATTGGGTGTGAATGCTGGAATGGATGTTTATTGTGTGAGCTAGAGTGGGTGATGTCATCACTAGAGTGGAGAGCAGCTGTAAACTCATCAAGAAATTTTCTCTTCAACTCGCTTATACGGCCATAATTTTTACTGAACATACACAATTTATACCAAAAAACATCGGAAAATTTGTCCCATCACTATATTTTCATTATTGGACCAACGGTTTGGGAATCAGAAGAATTTGTTTGAGCACTTCAAACCCATTATAAACAGCCTTTGCTGATCTGCTCTCTCATGAGCTCTCTGTGTGCCCCCATGTGCAGGCAAGTCATTAATCGCCATGACAACGGCTGCACACACAGACACGCACACACAGCCCTCTACTCATACTTGAATTTTCTCTTCAACTCGCTCATACGGCCACAATTTTCACTGTACATACACAATTTTCTACCACAAAACGTAGGAAAATTTGTCCTGGTCGCAGACGTGTTGACATGGAATCTGTCACACGTACACATTTTTGCTGAGTGGCTCCAAAGCGAAGGCAGCGCCGATTTTTTTCTCATTCACTCCCATGTAAACTGAGAGGAGAAATTTCTGGAAAACAGCTGAGGTGCAACACATTTGAAACACGTATTCCTGCAGGTTCTCCCTCTGTGGAAATCGGGGGAAGACAGATTAGCTCATGATCAACCTCACTGTCGTCTTCGTCACCTAGCTGCAGTGGGTTGTGTTCTATGTACTGTTTTAGGGCCCTTGCTTGAGCATTGCCATATAAAGGCAATGATTCATCCATCTCCACAGGGAAACAACGTATTCCTGCAGCTTCCCTCTTTGTGGAAATAGGGGGGAGACGGATTAGCTGAAGATCAGCCTCACTGTTGTCTTTGTGACCGAGCTGCAGTGGGTTGCGCTCTATGTACTGTTTTAGGGCCCTAGCTTGGTTCATGCCATTTTTAGCCAATGTCACATCTGTCGCCACAGGGAAACAACGACGTCCTGCAGGTTCATTCTTTATGGAAATTGGGGGGGCAGACTAGCTGAGCATCAGCCTCACTGTCGTCTTTGTGACCTAGCTGCAATGGGTTGCGCTCTATGTATTGTTGAAGGAGCCTAGCTTGGTTCATGCCATATTTAGGCAATGACGCATCTGTCTCCACCGGGAAACAACGTATTCCTGCAGGTTCACTCCTTGTGGAAATCGGGGGGGGGGGGCAGACTAGCTGAGGATCAGCCTCACTGTTTTCCTCCTCAGTTACCTGTAGTGGGTGGTATTCATTTTGTTCTATAAGGGCCCTACCTTGCACACTGCTACATTTAAGTAATGATTCCTCTGTATCTGTGGATGTCACAGCCCCAGCAGGGCGTCGGAGTTGCCTTGCACGCATCTGTCCCCTTGAGTGTTTATTATTATTATTATTATTATTATTATTTATTATTGGGTGTGAATGCTAGAAGCATTCACAACCTATGTTCTTCTACTACCAAAATGCTTTATTTTTCTTCTTATTATTATTATTGGGTGTGAATGTTGGAAGCTGGTTTTACAAATTTCATCGCTAGCTGAGAGGGAAATTGAAAAAATTGTGCACTTGGTGACAAGTTTTGAAATTTGGCATGGTGTTAAACTTGGTGGATTGGTACAACATGGTCCAACATGGAACCCATTACAATTTGGAGCAGATCCAAATCTCCGGTGAGGGCCATATTGAAGTTTGTGGCTATCCCAACTTGGTTTTTGAAAACCTTATACCCACACCTTACACTATGCCAAATTTCAAAAACTTGTCACCAAGTGCACAATTTTACACATACTTTTGTCAACCCTGTTACGTTAACCCTGTTACGCTAGAATGGTAACAGGGTTGATAAGAAAAAGGTCCCTGGCAGCCATTACTAGCCATGTGGTGAAGGGCATGAGACCACATGGTGTGCATTCATTAGAGGCGTATATCGTGTTATTTATGTACAAAAAAAAATTCTAACAAATATCTTTTTAGCGTGTCCTTTTGTGGAAACAGGGCTGACACAATAAGCTCGCCCCCCTCTGTCAAACATTATATAACTCTAAGAAAAATCATGAAAATAAGAGGACACTTATTTGTCTTTTCACCAGCATGTTCACAAAAGGAAGCTGATTTCACTCCCAGGAAATGATGCAACTTTCATGTTGAATTAAAGGTTTATGAATGTCCCATTATCTTCATTAGACCCAAAGCTGCAACTTAAACTATCAGTATGGTAACTGTTGTCAACCCTGTTACTGAGGTGTCAACCCTGTTACTGAGGTGTCAGCCCTGTTACTGAGGTGTCAGCCCTGTTACTGAGGTGTCAGCCCTGTTACTTGTATAATTGGGTGTGAATGCTGGAATGGATGTGTATTGTGTGAGCTAGAGTGGGTGATGTCATCACTAGAGTGGAGAGCAGCTGTAAACTCATCAAGAAATTTTCTCTTCAACTCGCTCATACGGCCATAATTTTTACTGAACATACACAATTTATACCAAAAAACTTAGGAAAATTTGTCCCATCACTATATTTTCATTATTGGACCAACGGTTTGGGAATCAGAAGAATTTGTTTGAGCACTTCAAACCCATTATAAACAGCCTTTGCTGATCTGCTCTCTCATGAGCTCTCTGTGTGCCCCCAAGTGCAGGCAAGTCATTAATCGCCATGACAACGGCTGCACACACAGACACGCACACACAGCCCTCTACTCATACTTGAATTTTCTCTTCAACTCGCTCATACGGCCACAATTTTCACTGTACATACACAATTTTCTACCACAAAACGTAGGAAAATTTGTTCTGGTCGCAGACGTGTTGACATGGAATCTGTCACACGTACACATTTTTGCTGAGTGGCTCCAAAGCGAAGGGAGCGCCGATTTTTTTCTCATTCACTCCCATGTAAACTGAGAGGAGAAATTTCTGGAAAACAGCTGAGGTGCAACACATTTGAAACACGTATTCCTGCAGGTTCTCCCTCTGTGGAAATCGGGGGGAGACAGATTAGCTCATGATCAACCTCACTGTCGTCTTCGTCACCTAGCTGCAGTGGGTTGTGTTCTATGTACTGTTTTAGGGCCCTTGCTTGAGCATTGCCATATAAAGGCAATGATTCATCCATCTCCACAGGGAAACAACGTATTCCTGCAGCTTCCCTCTTTGTGGAAATAGGGGGGAGACGGATTAGCTGAGGATCAGCCTCACTGTCGTCTTTGTGACCGAGCTGCAGTGGGTTGCGCTCTATGTACTGTTTTAGGGCCCTAGCTTGGTTCATGCCATTTTTAGCCAATGTCACATCTGTCGCCACAGGGAAACAACGACGTCCTGCAGGTTCACTCTTTATGGAAATTGGGGGGGCAGACTAGCTGAGCATCAGCCTCACTGTCGTCTTTGTGACCTAGCTGCAATGGGTTGCGCTCTATGTATTGTTGAAGGAGCCTAGCTTGGTTCATGCCATATTTAGGCAATGACGCATCTGTCTCCACCGGGAAACAACGTATTCCTGCAGGTTCACTCCTTGTGGAAATCGGGGGGGGGGGGGGCAGACTAGCTGAGGATCAGCCTCACTGTTTTCCTCCTCAGTTACCTGTAGTGGGTGGTATTCATTTTGTTCTATAAGGGCCCTACCTTGCACACTGCTACATTTGAGTAATGATTCCTCTGTATCTGTGGATGTCACAGCCCCAGCAGGGCGTCGGAGTTGCCTTGCACGCATCTGTCCCCTTGAGTGTTTATTATTATTATTATAATTTTTATTTATTATTGGGTGTGAATGCTAGAAGCATTCACAACCTATGTTCTTCTACTACCAAAATGCTCTATATTTTTTTTCTTCTTATTATTATTGGGTGTGAATGTTGGAAGCTGGTTTTACAAATTCATCGCTAGCTGAGAGGGAAATTGAAAAAATTGTGCACTTGGTGACAAGTTTTGAAATTTGGCATGGTGTTAAACTTGGTGGATTGGTACAACATGGTCCAACATGGAACCCATTACAATTTGGAGCAGATCCAAATCTCCGGTGAGGGCCATATTGAAGTTTGTGGCTATCCCAACTTGGTTTTTGAAAACCTTATACCCACACCTTACACTATGCCAAATTTTAAAAACCTGTCACCAAGTGCACAATTTTAATCATACTTTTGTCAACCCTGTTACGTTAACCCTGTTACGCTAGAATGGTAACAGGGTTGATAAGAAAAAGGTCCCTGGCAGCCATTACTAGCCATGTGGTGAAGGGCATGAGACCACATGGTGTGCATTCATTAGAGGCGTATATCATGTTATTTATGTACAATAAAAAATTCTAACAAATATCTTTTTAGCGTGTCCTTTTGTGGAAACAGGGCTGACACAATAAGCTCGTCCCCCTCTGTCAAACATTATATAACTCTAAGAAAAATCATGAAAATAAGAGGACACTTATTTGTCTTTTCACCAGCATGTTCACAAAAGGAAGCTGATTTCACTCCCAGGAAATGATGCAACTTTCATGTTGAATTAAAGGTTTATGAATGTCCCATTATCTTCATTAGACCCAAAGCTGCAACTTAAACTATCAGTATGGTAACTGTTGTCAACCCTGTTACTGAGGTGTCAGCCCTGTTACTGAGGTGTCAGCCCTGTTACTTGTATAATTGGGTGTGAATGCTGGAATGGATGTGTATTGTGTGAGCTAGAGTGGGTGATGTCATCACTAGAGTGGAGAGCAGCTGTAAACTCATCAAGAAATTTTCTCTTCAACTCGCTCATACGGCCATAATTTTTACTGAACATACACAATTTATACCAAAAAACGTAGGAAAATTTGTCCCATCACTATATTTTCATTATTGGACCAACGGTTTGGGAATCAGAAGAATTTGTTTGAGCACTTCAAACCCATTATAAACAGCCTTTGCTGATCTGCTCTCTCATGAGCTCTCTGTGTGCCCCCATGTGCAGGCAAGTCATTAATCGCCATGACAACGGCTGCACACACAGACACGCACACACAGCCCTCTACTCATACTTGAATTTTCTCTTCAACTCGCTCATACGGCCACAATTTTCACTGTACATACACAATTTTCTACCACAAAACGTAGGAAAATTTGTCCTGGTCGCAGACGTGTTGAAATGGAATCTGTCACACGTACACATTTTTGCTGAGTGGCTCCAAAGCGAAGGGAGCGCCGATTTTTTTCTCATTCACTCCCATGTAAACTGAGAGGAGAAATTTCTGGAAAACAGCTGAGGTGCAACACATTTGAAACACGTATTCCTGCAGGTTCTCCCTCTGTGGAAATCGGGGGAAGACAGATTAGCTCATGATCAACCTCACTGTCGTCTTCGTCACCTAGCTGCAGTGGGTTGTGTTCTATGTACTGTTTTAGGGCCCTTGCTTGAGCATTGCCATATAAAGGCAATGATTCATCCATCTCCACAGGGAAACAACGTATTCCTGCAGCTTCCCTCTTTGTGGAAATAGGGGGGAGACGGATTAGCTGAAGATCAGCCTCACTGTTGTCTTTGTGACCGAGCTGCAGTGGGTTGCGCTCTATGTACTGTTTTAGGGCCCTAGCTTGGTTCATGCCATTTTTAGCCAATGTCACATCTGTCGCCACAGGGAAACAACGACGTCCTGCAGGTTCACTCTTTATGGAAATTGGGGGGGCAGACTAGCTGAGCATCAGCCTCACTGTCGTCTTTGTGACCTAGCTGCAATGGGTTGCGCTCTATGTATTGTTGAAGGAGCCTAGCTTGGTTCATGCCATATTTAGGCAATGACGCATCTGTCTCCACCGGGAAACAACGTATTCCTGAGGGCGTCGGAGTCGCCTTGCACGCATCTGTCCCCTCTAAGTGGAAGCCCCATTTGCAGCTCTGGGAGGTGGTGGACTTGGTTTCAGGTCTTTTGCCTTAGTTAAGACAGTGGCCTGCATAATGACGATTGATGATGAATCACTCGTAGCCGCAAAAGAAACTAGCTCAATGACACATCTGTCTCCACAGGTAAACAACGTATTCCAGCAGGTTCACTCCTTGTGGAGATCGGGGGGGACAGACTACCTGAGGATCAGCCTCACCATCACCTTTGTGACCTAACTGCAGTGGGTTGCGCTCTATGTTTTGTTTAAGGACCCTAGCTTGGTTCATGCCATATTTAGGCAATGACACATCTGTCTCCACAGGTAAACAACGTATTCCTGCAGGTTCACTCCTTGTGGAAATCGGGGGGGGGGGCAGACTAGCTGAGGATCAGCCTCACTGTTTTCCTCCTCAGTTACCTGTAGTGGGTGGTATTCATTTTGTTCTATAAGGGCCCTACCTTGCACACTGCTACATTTAAGTAATGATTCCTCTGTATCTGTGGATGTCACAGCCCCAGCAGGGCGTCGGAGTTGCCTTGCACGCATCTGTCCCCTTGAGTGTTTATTATTATTATTATTATTATTATTATTATTATTTATTATTGGGTGTGAATGCTAGAAGCATTCACAACCTATGTTCTTCTACTACCAAAATGCTTTATTTTTCTTCTTCTTATTATTATTGGGTGTGAATGTTGGAAGCTGGTTTTACAAATTTCATCGCTAGCTGAGAGGGAAATTGAAAAAATTGTGCACTTGGTGACAAGTTTTGAAATTTGGCATGGTGTTAAACTTGGTGGATTGGTACAACATGGTCCAACATGGAACCCATTACAATTTGGAGCAGATCCAAATCTCCGGTGAGGGCCATATTGAAGTTTGTGGCTATCCCAACTTGGTTTTTGAAAACCTTATACCCACACCTTACACTATGCCAAATTTCAAAAACTTGTCACCAAGTGCACAATTTTACACATACTTTTGTCAACCCTGTTACGTTAACCCTGTTACGCTAGAATGGTAACAGGGTTGATAAGAAAAAGGTCCCTGGCAGCCATTACTAGCCATGTGGTGAAGGGCATGAGACCACATGGTGTGCATTCATTAGAGGCGTATATCGTGTTATTTATGTACAAAAAAAAATTCTAACAAATATCTTTTTAGCGTGTCCTTTTGTGGAAACAGGGCTGACACAATAAGCTCGTCCCCCTCTGTCAAACATTATATAACTCTAAGAAAAATCATGAAAATAAGAGGACACTTATTTGTCTTTTCACCAGCATGTTCACAAAAGGAAGCTGATTTCACTCCCAGGAAATGATGCAACTTTCATGTTGAATTAAAGGTTTATGAATGTCCCATTATCTTCATTAGACCCAAAGCTGCAACTTAAACTATCAGTATGGTAACTGTTGTCAACCCTGTTACTGAGGTGTCAGCCCTATTACTGAGGTGTCAGCCCTGTTACTTGTATAATTGGGTGTGAATGCTGGAATGGATGTTTATTGTGTGAGCTAGAGTGGGTGATGTCATCACTAGAGTGGAGAGCAGCTGTAAACTCATCAAGAAATTTTCTCTTCAACTCGCTTATACGGCCATAATTTTTACTGAACATACACAATTTATACCAAAAAACATCGGAAAATTTGTCCCATCACTATATTTTCATTATTGGACCAACGGTTTGGGAATCAGAAGAATTTGTTTGAGCACTTCAAACCCATTATAAACAGCCTTTGCTGATCTGCTCTCTCATGAGCTCTCTGTGTGCCCCCATGTGCAGGCAAGTCATTAATCGCCATGACAACGGCTGCACACACAGACACGCACACACAGCCCTCTACTCATACTTGAATTTTCTCTTCAACTCGCTCATACGGCCACAATTTTCACTGTACATACACAATTTTCTACCACAAAACGTAGGAAAATTTGTCCTGGTCGCAGACGTGTTGACATGGAATCTGTCACACGTACACATTTTTGCTGAGTGGCTCCAAAGCGAAGGCAGCGCCGATTTTTTTCTCATTCACTCCCATGTAAACTGAGAGGAGAAATTTCTGGAAAACAGCTGAGGTGCAACACATTTGAAACACGTATTCCTGCAGGTTCTCCCTCTGTGGAAATCGGGGGAAGACAGATTAGCTCATGATCAACCTCACTGTCGTCTTCGTCACCTAGCTGCAGTGGGTTGTGTTCTATGTACTGTTTTAGGGCCCTTGCTTGAGCATTGCCATATAAAGGCAATGATTCATCCATCTCCACAGGGAAACAACGTATTCCTGCAGCTTCCCTCTTTGTGGAAATAGGGGGGAGACGGATTAGCTGAAGATCAGCCTCACTGTTGTCTTTGTGACCGAGCTGCAGTGGGTTGCGCTCTATGTACTGTTTTAGGGCCCTAGCTTGGTTCATGCCATTTTTAGCCAATGTCACATCTGTCGCCACAGGGAAACAACGACGTCCTGCAGGTTCACTCTTTATGGAAACTGGGGGGGCAGACTAGCTGAGCATCAGCCTCACTGTCGTCTTTGTGACCTAGCTGCAATGGGTTGCGCTCTATGTATTGTTGAAGGAGCCTAGCTTGGTTCATGCCATATTTAGGCAATGACGCATCTGTCTCCACCGGGAAACAACGTATTCCTGAGGGCGTCGGAGTCGCCTTGCACGCATCTGTCCCCTCTAAGTGGAAGCCCCATTTGCAGCTCTGGGAGGTGGTGGACTTGGTTTCAGGTCTTTTGCCTTAGTTAAGACAGTGGCCTGCATAATGACGATTGATGATGAATCACTCGTAGCTGCAAAAGAAACTAGCTCAATGACACATCTGTCTCCACAGGTAAACAACGTATTCCAGCAGGTTCACTCCTTGTGGAGATCGGGGGGGGGCAGACTACCTGAGGATCAGCCTCACCATCACCTTTGTGACCTAACTGCAGTGGGTTGCGCTCTATGTTTTGTTTAAGGACCCTAGCTTGGTTCATGCCATATTTAGGCAATGACACATCTGTCTCCACAGGTAAACAACGTATTCCAGCAGGTTCACTCCTTGTGGAGATCGGGGGGGGGGGACAGACTACCTGAGGATCAGCCTCACCATCACCTTTGTGACCTAACTGCAGTGGGTTGCGCTCTATGTTTTGTTTAAGGACCCTAGCTTGGTTCATGCCATATTTAGGCAATGACACATCTGTCTCCACCGGGAAACAACGTATTCCTGCAGGTTCACTCCTTGTGGAAATCGGGGGGGGGGCAGACTAGCTGAGGATCAGCCTCACTGTTTTCCTCCTCAGTTACCTGTAGTGGGTGGTATTCATTTTGTTCTATAAGGGCCCTACCTTGCACACTGCTACATTTAAGTAATGATTCCTCTGTATCTGTGGATGTCACAGCCCCAGCAGGGCGTCGGAGTTGCCTTGCACGCATCTGTCCCCTTGAGTGTTTATTATTATTATTATTATTATTATTTATTATTGGGTGTGAATGCTAGAAGCATTCACAACCTATGTTCTTCTACTACCAAAATGCTTTATTTTTCTTCTTATTATTATTATTGGGTGTGAATGTTGGAAGCTGGTTTTACAAATTTCATCGCTAGCTGAGAGGGAAATTGAAAAAATTGTGCACTTGGTGACAAGTTTTGAAATTTGGCATGGTGTTAAACTTGGTGGATTGGTACAACATGGTCCAACATGGAACCCATTACAATTTGGAGCAGATCCAAATCTCCGGTGAGGGCCATATTGAAGTTTGTGGCTATCCCAACTTGGTTTTTGAAAACCTTATACCCACACCTTACACTATGCCAAATTTCAAAAACTTGTCACCAAGTGCACAATTTTACACATACTTTTGTCAACCCTGTTACGTTAACCCTGTTACGCTAGAATGGTAACAGGGTTGATAAGAAAAAGGTCCCTGGCAGCCATTACTAGCCATGTGGTGAAGGGCATGAGACCACATGGTGTGCATTCATTAGAGGCGTATATCATGTTATTTATGTACAATAAAAAATTCTAACAAATATCTTTTTAGCGTGTCCTTTTGTGGAAACAGGGCTGACACAATAAGCTCGTCCCCCTCTGTCAAACATTATATAACTCTAAGAAAAATCATGAAAATAAGAGGACACTTATTTGTCTTTTCACCAGCATGTTCACAAAAGGAAGCTGATTTCACTCCCAGGAAAGGATGCAACTTTCATGTTGAATTAAAGGTTTATGAATGTCCCATTATCTTCATTAGACCCAAAGCTGCAACTTAAACTATCAGTATGGTAACTGTTGTCAACCCTGTTACTGAGGTGTCAGCCCTGTTACTTGTATAATTGGGTGTGAATGCTGGAATGGATGTGTATTGTGTGAGCTAGAGTGGGTGATGTCATCACTAGAGTGGAGAGCAGCTGTAAACTCATCAAGAAATTTTCTCTTCAACTCGCTCATACGGCCATAATTTTTACTGAACATACACAATTTATACCAAAAAACGTAGGAAAATTTGTCCCATCACTATATTTTCATTATTGGACCAACGGTTTGGGAATCAGAAGAATTTGTTTGAGCACTTCAAACCCATTATAAACAGCCTTTGCTGATCTGCTCTCTCATGAGCTCTCTGTGTGCCCCCATGTGCAGGCAAGTCATTAATCGCCATGACAACGGCTGCACACACAGACACGCACACACAGCCCTCTACTCATACTTGAATTTTCTCTTCAACTCGCTCATACGGCCACAATTTTCACTGTACATACACAATTTTCTACCACAAAACGTAGGAAAATTTGTCCTGGTCGCAGACGTGTTGACATGGAATCTGTCACACGTACACATTTTTGCTGAGTGGCTCCAAAGCGAAGGCAGCGCCGATTTTTTTCTCATTCACTCCCATGTAAACTGAGAGGAGAAATTTCTGGAAAACAGCTGAGGTGCAACACATTTGAAACACGTATTCCTGCAGGTTCTCCCTCTGTGGAAATCGGGGGAAGACAGATTAGCTCATGATCAACCTCACTGTCGTCTTCGTCACCTAGCTGCAGTGGGTTGTGTTCTATGTACTGTTTTAGGGCCCTTGCTTGAGCATTGCCATATAAAGGCAATGATTCATCCATCTCCACAGGGAAACAACGTATTCCTGCAGCTTCCCTCTTTGTGGAAATAGGGGGGAGACGGATTAGCTGAAGATCAGCCTCACTGTTGTCTTTGTGACCGAGCTGCAGTGGGTTGCGCTCTATGTACTGTTTTAGGGCCCTAGCTTGGTTAATGCCATTTTTAGCCAATGTCACATCTGTCGCCACAGGGAAACAACGACATCCTGCAGGTTCACTCTTTATGGAAATTGGGGGGGCAGACTAGCTGAGCATCAGCCTCACTGTCGTCTTTGTGACCTAGCTGCAATGGGTTGCGCTCTATGTATTGTTGAAGGAGCCTAGCTTGGTTCATGCCATATTTAGGCAATGACGCATCTGTCTCCACCGGGAAACAACGTATTCCTGAGGGCGTCGGAGTCGCCTTGCACGCATCTGTCCCCTCTAAGTGGAAGCCCCATTTGCAGCTCTGGGAGGTGGTGGACTTGGTTGCAGGTCTTTTGCCTTAGTTAAGACAATGGCCTGCATAATGACGATTGATGATGAATCACTCGTAGCCGCAAAAGAAACTAGCTCAATGACACATCTGTCTCCACAGGTAAACAACGTATTCCAGCAGATTCACTCCTTGTGGAGATCGGGGGGGGGACAGACTACCTGAGGATCAGCCTCACCATCACCTTTGTGACCTAACTGCAGTGGGTTGCGCTCTATGTTTTGTTTAAGGACCCTAGCTTGGTTCATGCCATATTTAGGCAATGACACATCTGTCTCCACAGGTAAACAACGTATTCCAGCAGATTCACTCCTTGTGGAGATCGGGGGGGCGGGGACAGACTACCTGAGGATCAGCCTCACCATCACCTTTGTGACCTAACTGCAGTGGGTTGCGCTCTATGTTTTGTTTAAGGACCCTAGCTTGGTTCATGCCATATTTAGGCAATGACACATCTGTCTCCACAGGTAAACAACGTATTCCAGCAGGTTCACTCCTTGTGGAGATCGGGGGGGGGGGGGGGGGGGGACAGACTACCTGAGGATCAGCCTCACCATCACCTTTGTGACCTAACTGCAGTGGGTTGCGCTCTATGTTTTGTTTAAGGACCCTAGCTTGGTTCATGCCATATTTAGGCAATGACACATCTGTCTCCACCGGGAAACAACGTATTCCTGCAGGTTCACTCCTTGTGGAAATCGGGGGGGGGCAGACTAGCTGAGGATCAGCCTCACTGTTTTCCTCCTCAGTTACCTGTAGTGGGTGGTATTCATTTTGTTCTATAAGGGCCCTACCTTGCACACTGCTACATTTAAGTAATGATTCCTCTGTATCTGTGGATGTCACAGCCCCAGCAGGGCGTCGGAGTTGCCTTGCACGCATCTGTCCCCTTGAGTGTTTATTATTATTATTATTAATATTATTATTTATTATTGGGTGTGAATGCTAGAAGCATTCACAACCTATGTTCTTCTACTACCAAAATGCTTTATTTTTCTTCTTATTATTATTATTGGGTGTGAATGTTGGAAGCTGGTTTTACAAATTTCATCGCTAGCTGAGAGGGAAATTGAAAAAATTGTGCACTTGGTGACAAGTTTTGAAATTTGGCATGGTGTTAAACTTGGTGGATTGGTACAACATGGTCCAACATGGAACCCATTACAATTTGGAGCAGATCCAAATCTCCGGTGAGGGCCATATTGAAGTTTGTGGCTATCCCAACTTGGTTTTTGAAAACCTTATACCCACACCTTACACTATGCCAAATTTCAAAAACTTGTCACCAAGTGCACAATTTTACACATACTTTTGTCAACCCTGTTACGTTAACCCTGTTACGCTAGAATGGTAACAGGGTTGATAAGAAAAAGGTCCCTGGCAGCCATTACTAGCCATGTGGTGAAGGGCATGAGACCACATGGTGTGCATTCATTAGAGGCGTATATCGTGTTATTTATGTACAAAAAAAAATTCTAACAAATATCTTTTTAGCGTGTCCTTTTGTGGAAACAGGGCTGACACAATAAGCTCGTCCCCCTCTGTCAAACATTATATAACTCTAAGAAAAATCATGAAAATAAGAGGACACTTATTTGTCTTTTCACCAGCATGTTCACAAAAGGAAGCTGATTTCACTCCCAGGAAATGATGCAACTTTCATGTTGAATTAAAGGTTTATGAATGTCCCATTATCTTCATTAGACCCAAAGCTGCAACTTAAACTATCAGTATGGTAACTGTTGTCAACCCTGTTACTGAGGTGTCAGCCCTGTTACTGAGGTGTCAGCCCTGTTACTTGTATAATTGGGTGTGAATGCTGGAATGGATGTGTATTGTGTGAGCTAGAGTGGGTGATGTCATCACTAGAGTGGAGAGCAGCTGTAAACTCATCAAGAAATTTTCTCTTCAACTCGCTCATACGGCCAAAATTTTTACTGAACATACACAATTTATACCAAAAAACGTAGGAAAATTTGTCCCATCACTATATTTTCATTATTGGACCAACGGTTTGGGAATCAGAAGAATTTGTTTGAGCACTTCAAACCCATTATAAACAGCCTTTGCTGATCTGCTCTCTCATGAGCTCTCTGTGTGCCCCCATGTGCAGGCAAGTCATTAATCGCCATGACAACGGCTGCACACACAGACACGCACACACAGCCCTCTACTCATACTTGAATTTTCTCTTCAACTCGCTCATACGGCCACAATTTTCACTGTACATACACAATTTTCTACCACAAAACGTAGGAAAATTTGTCCTGGTCGCAGACGTGTTGACATGGAATCTGTCACACGTACACATTTTTGCTGAGTGGCTCCAAAGCGAAGGCAGCGCCGATTTTTTTCTCATTCACTCCCATGTAAACTGAGAGGAGAAATTTCTGGAAAACAGCTGAGGTGCAACACATTTGAAACACGTATTCCTGCAGGTTCTCCCTCTGTGGAAATCGGGGGAAGACAGATTAGCTCATGATCAACCTCACTGTCGTCTTCGTCACCTAGCTGCAGTGGGTTGTGTTCTATGTACTGTTTTAGGGCCCTTGCTTGAGCATTGCCATATAAAGGCAATGATTCATCCATCTCCACAGGGAAACAACGTATTCCTGCAGCTTCCCTCTTTGTGGAAATAGGGGGGAGACGGATTAGCTGAAGATCAGCCTCACTGTTGTCTTTGTGACCGAGCTGCAGTGGGTTGCGCTCTATGTACTGTTTTAGGGCCCTAGCTTGGTTCATGCCATTTTTAGCCAATGTCACATCTGTCGCCACAGGGAAACAACGACGTCCTGCAGGTTCACTCTTTATGGAAATTGGGGGGGCAGACTAGCTGAGCATCAGCCTCACTGTCGTCTTTGTGACCTAGCTGCAATGGGTTGCGCTCTATGTATTGTTGAAGGAGCCTAGCTTGGTTCATGCCATATTTAGGCAATGACGCATCTGTCTCCACCGGGAAACAACGTATTCCTGAGGGCGTCGGAGTCGCCTTGCACGCATCTGTCCCCTCTAAGTGGAAGCCCCATTTGCAGCTCTGGGAGGTGGTGGACTTGGTTGCAGGTCTTTTGCCTTAGTTAAGACAGTGGCCTGCATAATGACGATTGATGATGAATCACTCGTAGCCGCAAAAGAAACTAGCTCAATGACACATCTGTCTCCACAGGTAAACAACGTATTCCAGCAGATTCACTCCTTGTGGAGATCGGGGGGGGGGGGACAGACTACCTGAGGATCAGCCTCACCATCACCTTTGTGACCTAACTGCAGTGGGTTGCGCTCTATGTTTTGTTTAAGGACCCTAGCTTGGTTCATGCCATATTTAGGCAATGACACATCTGTCTCCACCGGGAAACAACGTATTCCTGCAGGTTCACTCCTTGTGGAAATCGGGGGGGGGCAGACTAGCTGAGGATCAGCCTCACTGTTTTCCTCCTCAGTTACCTGTAGTGGGTGGTATTCATTTTGTTCTATAAGGGCCCTACCTTGCACACTGCTACATTTAAGTAATGATTCCTCTGTATCTGTGGATGTCACAGCCCCAGCAGGGCGTCGGAGTTGCCTTGCACGCATCTGTCCCCTTGAGTGTTTATTATTATTATTATTATTATTATTATTTATTATTGGGTGTGAATGCTAGAAGCATTCACAACCTATGTTCTTCTACTACCAAAATGCTTTATTTTTCTTCTTCTTATTATTATTGGGTGTGAATGTTGGAAGCTGGTTTTACAAATTTCATCGCTAGCTGAGAGGGAAATTGAAAAAATTGTGCACTTGGTGACAAGTTTTGAAATTTGGCATGGTGTTAAACTTGGTGGATTGGTACAACATGGTCCAACATGGAACCCATTACAATTTGGAGCAGATCCAAATCTCCGGTGAGGGCCATATTGAAGTTTGTGGCTATCCCAACTTGGTTTTTGAAAACCTTATACCCACACCTTACACTATGCCAAATTTCAAAAACTTGTCACCAAGTGCACAATTTTACACATACTTTTGTCAACCCTGTTACGTTAACCCTGTTACGCTAGAATGGTAACAGGGTTGATAAGAAAAAGGTCCCTGGCAGCCATTACTAGCCATGTGGTGAAGGGCATGAGACCACATGGTGTGCATTCATTAGAGGCGTATATCGTGTTATTTATGTACAAAAAAAAATTCTAACAAATATCTTTTTAGCGTGTCCTTTTGTGGAAACAGGGCTGACACAATAAGCTCGTCCCCCTCTGACAAACATTATATAACTCTAAGAAAAATCATGAAAATAAGAGGACACTTATTTGTCTTTTCACCAGCATGTTCACAAAAGGAAGCTGATTTCACTCCCAGGAAATGATGCAACTTTCATGTTGAATTAAAGGTTTATGAATGTCCCATTATCTTCATTAGACCCAAAGCTGCAACTTAAACTATCAGTATGGTAACTGTTGTCAACCCTGTTACTGAGGTGTCAGCCCTGTTACTGAGGTGTCAGCCCTGTTACTTGTATAATTGGGTGTGAATGCTGGAATGGATGTGTATTGTGTGAGCTAGAGTGGGTGATGTCATCACTAGAGTGGAGAGCAGCTGTAAACTCATCAAGAAATTTTCTCTTCAACTCGCTCATACGGACATAATTTTTACTGAACATACACAATTTATACCAAAAAACATAGGAAAATTTGTCCCATCACTATATTTTCATTATTGGACCAACGGTTTGGGAATCAGAAGAATTTGTTTGAGCACTTCAAACCCATTATAAACAGCCTTTGCTGATCTGCTCTCTCATGAGCTCTCTGTGTGCCCCCATGTGCAGGCAAGTCATTAATCGCCATGACAACGGCTGCACACACAGACACGCACACACAGCCCTCTACTCATACTTGAATTTTCTCTTCAACTCGCTCATACGGCCACAATTTTCACTGTACATACACAATTTTCTACCACAAAACGTAGGAAAATTTGTCCTGGTCGCAGACGTGTTGACATGGAATCTGTCACACGTACACATTTTTGCTGAGTAGCTCCAAAGCGAAGGGAGCGCCGATTTTTTTCTCATTCACTCCCATGTAAACTGAGAGGAGAAATTTCTGGAAAACAGCTGAGGTGCAACACATTTGAAACACGTATTCCTGCAGGTTCTCCCTCTGTGGAAATCGGGGGAAGACAGATTAGCTCATGATCAACCTCACTGTCGTCTTCGTCACCTAGCTGCAGTGGGTTGTGTTCTATGTACTGTTTTAGGGCCCTTGCTTGAGCATTGCCATATAAAGGCAATGATTCATCCATCTCCACAGGGAAACAACGTATTCCTGCAGCTTCCCTCTTTGTGGAAATAGGGGGGAGACGGATTAGCTGAGGATCAGCCTCACTGTCGTCTTTGTGACCGAGCTGCAGTGGGTTGCGCTCTATGTACTGTTTTAGGGCCCTAGCTTGGTTCATGCCATTTTTAGCCAATGTCACATCTGTCGCCACAGGGAAACGACGACGTCCTGCAGGTTCACTCTTTATGGAAATTGGGGGGGCAGACTAGCTGAGCATCAGCCTCACTGTCGTCTTTGTGACCTAGCTGCAATGGGTTGCGCTCTATGTATTGTTGAAGGAGCCTAGCTTGGTTCATGCCATATTTAGGCAATGACGCATCTGTCTCCACCGGGAAACAACGTATTCCTGAGGGCGTCGGAGTCGCCTTGCACGCATCTGTCCCCTCTAAGTGGAAGCCCCATTTGCAGCTCTGGGAGGTGGTGGACTTGGTTTCAGGTCTTTTGCCTTAGTTAAGACAGTGGCCTGCATAATGACGATTGATGATGAATCACTCGTAGCCGCAAAAGAAACTAGCTCAATGACACATCTGTCTCCACAGGTAAACAACGTATTCCAGCAGGTTCACTCCTTGTGGAGATCGGGGGGGGGCAGACTACCTGAGGATCAGCCTCACCATCACCTTTGTGACCTAACTGCAGTGGGTTGCGCTCTATGTTTTGTTTAAGGAGCCTAGCTTGGTTCATGCCATATTTAGGCAATGACACATCTGTCTCCACCGGGAAACAACGTATTCCTGCAGGTTCACTCCTTGTGGAAATCGGGGGGGGCAGACTAGCTGAGGATCAGCCTCACTGTTTTCCTCCTCAGTTACCTGCAGTGGGTGGTATTCATTTCGTTTTATGAGGGCCCTACCTTGCACACTGCTACATTTGAGTAATGATTCCTCTGTATCTGTGGATCTCACAGGTTCAGCAGGGCGTCGGAGTCGCCTTGCACGCATCTGTCCCCTCTAAGTGGAAGCCCCATTTGCAGCTCTGGGAGGTGGTGGACTTGGTTTCAGGTCTTTTGCCTTATTTAAGACAGTGGCCTGCATAATGACGATTGATGATGAATCACTCGTAGCCGCAAAAGAAACTAGCTCAATGACACATCTGTCTCCACAGGTAAACAACGTATTCCAGCAGGTTCACTCCTTGTGGAGATCGGGGGGGAGGGGGACAGACTACCTGAGGATCAGCCTCACCATCACCTTTGTGACCTAACTGCAGTGGGTTGCGCTCTATGTTTTGTTTAAGGAGCCTAGCTTGGTTCATGCCATATTTAGGCAATGACACATCTGACTCCACCGGGAAACAACGTATTCCTGCAGGTTCACTCCTTGTGGAAATCGGGGGGGGGCAGACTACCTGAGGATCAGCCTCACTGTTTTCCTCCTCAGTTACCTGTAGTGGGTGGTATTCATTTTGTTCTATAAGGGCCCTACCTTGCACACTGCTACATTTGAGTAATGATTCCTCTGTATCTGTGGATGTCACAGCCCCAGCAGGGCGTCGGAGTTGCCTTGCACGCATCTGTCCCCTTGAGTGTTTATTATTATTATTATTATTATTATTTATTATTGGGTGTGAATGCTAGAAGCATTCACAACCTATGTTCTTCTACTACCAAAATGCTTTATTTTTCTTCTTCTTATTATTATTGGGTGTGAATGTTGGAAGCTGGTTTAACAAGTTTCATCGCTAGCTGAGAGGGAAATTGAAAAAATTGTGCACTTGGTGACAAGTTTTGAAATTTGGCATGGTGTTAAACTTGGTGGATTGGTACAACATGGTCCAACATGGAACCCATTACAATTTGGAGCAGATCCAAATCTCCGGTGAGGGCCATATTGAAGTTTGTGGCTATCCCAACTTGGTTTTTGAAAACCTTATACCCACACCTTACACTATGCCAAATTTCAAAAACTTGTCACCAAGTGCACAATTTTACACATACTTTTGTCAACCCTGTTACGTTAACCCTGTTACGCTAGAATGGTGACAGGGTTGATAAGAAAAAGGTCCCTGGCAGCCATTACTAGCCATGTTGTGAAGGGCATGAGACCACATGGTGTGCATTCATTAGAGGCGTATATCGTGTTATTTATGTACAATAAAAAATTCTAACAAATATCTTTTTAGCGTGTCCTTTTGTGGAAACAGGGCTGACACAATAAGCTCGTCCCCCTCTGACAAACATTATATAACTCTAAGAAAAATCATGAAAATAAGAGGACACTTATTTGTCTTTTCACCAGCATGTTCACAAAAGGAAGCTGATTTCACTCCCAGGAAATGATGCAACTTTCATGTTGAATTAAAGGTTTATGAATGTCCCATTATCTTCATTAGACCCAAAGCTGCAACTTAAACTATCAGTATGGTAACTGTTGTCAACCCTGTTACTGAGGTGTCAGCCCTGTTACTGAGGTGTCAGCCCTGTTACTGAGGTGTCAGCCCTGTTACTTGTATAATTGGGTGTGAATGCTGGAATGGATGTGTATTGTGTGAGCTAGAGTGGGTGATGTCATCACTAGAGTGGAGAGCAGCTGTAAACTCATCAAGAAATTTTCTCTTCAACTCGCTTATACGGCCATAATTTTTACTGAACATACACAATTTATACCAAAAAACGTAGGAAAATTTGTCCCATCACTATATTTTCATTATTGGACCAACGGTTTGGGAATCAGAAGAATTTGTTTGAGCACTTCAAACCCATTATAAACAGCCTTTGCTGATCTGCTCTCTCATGAGCTCTCTGTGTGCCCCCATGTGCAGGCAAGTCATTAATCGCCATGACAACGGCTGCACACACAGACACGCACACACAGCCCTCTACTCATACTTGAATTTTCTCTTCAACTCGCTCATACGGCCACAATTTTCACTGTACATACACAATTTTCTACCACAAAACGTAGGAAAATTTGTCCTGGTCGCAGACGTGTTGACATGGAATCTGTCACACGTACACATTTTTGCTGAGTGGCTCCAAAGCGAAGGGAGCGCCGATTTTTTTCTCATTCACTCCCATGTAAACTGAGAGGAGAAATTTCTGGAAAACAGCTGAGGTGCAACACATTTGAAACACGTATTCCTGCAGGTTCTCCCTCTGTGGAAATCGGGGGAGACAGATTAGCTCATGATCAACCTCACTGTCGTCTTCGTCACCTAGCTGCAGTGGGTTGTGTTCTATGTACTGTTTTAGGGCCCTTGCTTGAGCATTGCCATATAAAGGCAATGATTCATCCATCTCCACAGGGAAACAACGTATTCCTGCAGCTTCCCTCTTTGTGGAAATAGGGGGGAGACGGATTAGCTGAGGATCAGCCTCACTGTCGTCTTTGTGACCGAGCTGCAGTGGGTTGCGCTCTATGTACTGTTTTAGGGCCCTAGCTTGGTTCATGCCATTTTTAGCCAATGTCACATCTGTCGCCACAGGGAAACAACGACGTCCTGCAGGTTCACTCTTTATGGAAATTGGGGGGGCAGACTAGCTGAGCATCAGCCTCACTGTCGTCTTTGTGACCTAGCTGCAATGGGTTGCGCTCTATGTATTGTTGAAGGAGCCTAGCTTGGTTCATGCCATATTTAGGCAATGACGCATCTGTCTCCACCGGGAAACAACGTATTCCTGAGGGCGTCGGAGTCGCCTTGCACGCATCTGTCCCCTCTAAGTGGAAGCCCCATTTGCAGCTCTCGGAGGTGGTTGACTTGGTTTCAGGTCTTTTGCCTTGGTTAAGACAGTGGCCTGCATAATGACGATTGATGATGAATCACTCGTAGCCGCAAAAGAAACTAGCTCAATGACACATCTGTCTCCACAGGTAAACAACGTATTCCAGCAGGTTCACTCCTTGTGGAGATCGGGGGGGGGACAGACTACCTGAGGATCAGCCTCACCATCACCTTTGTGACCTAACTGCAGTGGGTTGCGCTCTATGTTTTGTTTAAGGACCCTAGCTTGGTTCATGCCATATTTAGGCAATGACGCATCTGTCTCCACCGGGAAACAACGTATTCCTGCAGGTTCACTCCTTGTGGAAATCGGGGGGGGGCAGACTAGCTGAGGATCAGCCTCACTGTTTTCCTCCTCAGTTACCTGCAGTGGGTGGTATTCATTTCGTTTTATGAGGGCCCTACCTTGCACACTGCTACATTTGAGTAATGATTCCTCTGTATCTGTGGATCTCACAGGTTCAGCAGGGCGTCGGAGTCGCCTTGCACGCATCTGTCCCCTCTAAGTGGAAGCCCCATTTGCAGCTCTGGGAGGTGGTGGACTTGGTTTCAGGTCTTTTGCCTTAGTTAAGACAGTGGCCTGCATAATGACGATTGATGATGAATCACTCGTAGCCGCAAAAGAAACTAGCTCAATGACACATCTGTCTCCACAGGTAAAAAACGTATTCCAGCAGGTTCACTCCTTGTGGAGATCGGGGGGGGGGGGGGGCAGACTATCTGAGGATCAGCCTCACCATCACCTTTGTGACCTAACTGCAGAAATTTTCTCTTCAACTCGCTCATACGGCCATAATTTTTACTGAACATACACAATTTATACCAAAAAACGTAGGAAAATTTGTCCTGGTCACAGAAATGTTGACATGGAATCTGTCACACGTACACAGTTTTGCTGAGCGGCTCCAAAGTGAAGGGAGCACCGATTTTTTTCTCATTCATTCCCATGTAAACCGAGAGGAGAAATTTCTGGAAACAGCTAAGGTGCAACACATTTGTAACTCGCTCCTGCGACCACAGTTTTGATATAAAAAAAATATATAAAAAAAAAAAATAAAACATGACACGTGTGTTCACGAGAAGTTTATCTCTCTCACCATCACTTTATTTTCGTTATTGGACCAATGGTTTGGGAATGAAAATGCGTAAATGTCTCCGTCATTCAAGTAACCCAAAAGTTCAGAAGAGATTCTGTCCACTTTTAGGCATTGCGGCAGATTGACGAGCCCACCTCATATTTAAACATGGCAACATGTGTGTGATTTAATACGGGCTAGTTCATGCAGTGCTTAATAAAACTCTTAAAACATACATTATATAGTCCTAATTGTTTTTATTTTATTTTTTCCAAATTAACCGAATCTTATATTATGATATGTGGGAAACCGGAGTACCCGGGGAAAACCACACATGGGAAAGTATGAAGTCCTCACAGAACCAGAACCTCCCAGAGACATCAGTGCTCACCACTGAAAATTCTGTGGTTTCTGGTTTTGAGAGAACTCATGTTCACAAATGCTGATAAGAATTTCCAAGACCATGGAAATAACAAATCAGAATTTGCTTGTTCCCCTTCAAGTCCAACTGAGCTGCGGTGGGTCAGCAATCAATTAAAGGATTTCCTTGAGGAAACTAGCACCTTATCAAGATACCAATCTGGCTTTAGGAAAAAACATAGCACTGTATCGGCAGCCCTTAAGGTTTTAAACGACATCAATGAAGCACTGGATTTAAAGAAAGTGTGTGTAGCATTATTTATTGACTTATCCAAGGCATTTGACACCGTCGATCATAATATCCTAATTGATACATTGCACAAAGTGGGCTTATCCGAGCATGCAGTTTCTTGGTTCAGAAATTATTTATCGGGTAGATCACAGTGTGTCCAGATGGCGAGGTCCTCATCAACATTTTTGAGGGTTTCGAAGGGGGTACCACAAGGGTCGGTGTTAGGCCCCATTTTGTTTTCAATCTATATAAATGATCTTTACAATAGTTTGTCAGATGCTCTTTATCAGTCTTATGCAGACGACACAATAATTTATTGTTTTGCATCGTCTGTTGTGCAAGCTTTCACTAATTTACAGTCGGCCTTTGATGTTGTTCAGGCTGTCTGCAAAGGTTGAAGCTGGTTTTGAACACAGAGAAGACGAAGGTTATGCTGTTTTCCAGGGCTACTGTGCAGTCCAAAAATCTCCCCGTCTTAACCTGTCAAGGTACAGCCATTGAGCTGGTCTCGTCCTATAAGTACCTGGGTTTCCATGTTGATGAACGTCTAACTTTTAAGTACCATATTTCAAGCTTAGTTTCTAAACTTAAGGTAAAATTGGGCCTTTACTTTAGGAATAGATCTTGCTTCTCTTTTGGAGCCAGGAAACACCTTGTGTCAGCAACCTTTCTTCCACTGCTTGACTATGGTGATGTACTGTATATGCATGCTCCAGTCACATGTCTACGTTCTCTGGACATTGTGTATCATTGTGTTCTGAGGTTTGTCACTGGATGCAAAAATTTGACCCATCATTGCACTTTGTATAAAAAAGCTGAATGGTCATCCCTGTCTGACAGGAGATCCACTCATTAGCTGACTTTTATTTACAAAGCTCTACTTGGGATGGTCCCATCCTATCTCGGAATTCACCTTGTTAGGAATCATGGACATTACAGGCTACGATCCACTGGCTTTTTTACTCTGACTGCCCCTCGTGTTTTCACAGAACTGGGGAAAAAGGCATTTCGTTTTGCTGCTCCCTTTGCATGGAACTCTCTGCAAGATGAATTAAAATTGTCGGACCTGATCCCCCTTGATAACTTTGTTAAAATTCTTAAAACTAAGGAACTCGAAAGCATTGGGCTCTGTCACTGTTTTTAAATCAGATGTTACACTTCTTTTACTTTTGTGTATTGAACTATTGTTATTTATTTGTATTACTGCTTGTACTTGTAATTTTGCTGCCTCTTGGCCAGGTCGCTTTTGAAAAAGAGATTCTACCGTAAATCCTCTAATAATGACCTGTATTCCATTAAAAACCTGTCTCCTTTACTGACCGGGTGCATCTTTGAAGAAAGCGCATAAAAGCCGCCTCCCAATATAAGCTTTTTTTATTTTTTGTCTTTTCTTTTTTTCTTTGAAGCGCTACAGCGCTGTACTGACAGCGTGCGTGGCCCGCCCCTCTGCATTCTTCTGCACCGTATATGGAAGTACAGTGCTACAAGTGTGACACTGCATAGGCTACACAACAGAAAAAGCATCTCTACCGGTACACCAAAGAGACGAAAGTTTGACGTAAAGTTTAAAGAGGAGGCTTTGCGTTATGCAGCGGAGTATTCAGGAGAGAAAGCTGCAAAGCACTTCAAGGTTGATGCGAAACAAATCCAATACTGAAAAAGAAAAAAGGATGAGCTGATGGCCGCTGACAATAAACGTGCACGTCTCACCGGAGGAGGGAGAAAAAAAGTGAGCGAGGAAATGGAGGCGCATCTGGTGGAGTGGGTGCACGACATGAGAAGCAAGCACAACCGTGTGTCACGAAAAATGATCCAAAATAAAGCCAAGGAAATATATCCCACCGTGAACAACGCTGATAACCAGCCATTTGTCGCCAGCAAGGGCTGGCTAGAAAAGTTTCTGCAGCGCAATGGCATGTCACTCAGACGACGCACCACCATGGCACAGAAAGACCCAGATAAACTCACGGAGAAACTGGTCTCATTTGTCGACTACGTGGGAAAGGCTGTCACCTATAAAGGTATTTTAGAGAAGGACATTATTGCAATGGATGAAACTGCCGTTTGGTTTGATATGGTGTCTCCCACTACCATCGATGCTGTGGGCACAAAAAGTGTGTCCCTTAAAACTACAGGCCACGAGAAAAGCCACCTCACCGTTGTGCTGGCTGCTAAAGCAGACGGCACTAAGCTCAAGCCGTATATCGTCTTCAAAGGGGCCATTCGTGAGGTGAAGGCAATGAGAGAGCAAATGTCGAGAGCAGTGGTTGCCACATCTAAGAATGGATGGACGAATGATGATCTCACTGCAGACTGGCTCAAGTCAGTGGTGGGAAAATTCAGTTTCAAGCCGCGTCTCCTTGTGTGGGACGCTTACAGGTGCCACATCAGCGCCGCCACCAAAGCTGCACTGAAAGGCTACAACATGACAACTGCAGTGATTCCAGGAGGCTGCACTAAATATGTCCAAGCGCCCGATGTGATTTGGAACCAGCCATTCAAGGCGAGTCTACATGAGTCCTATGATCAGTGGATGGCTGGGGACGTAGACAAGCAATACACAAGCGGAGGTAACCCAAAGGCCCCCGCCGCCGCCTTCTCGTGGAATGGGTGCTCACTGCCTGGGACAAGCTGGACAAGGATCTGATCATTAAGTCTTTCAAAGTTTGTGGACAGACTGTGAACCCTGACGGGAGTGAGGACGACCGCATCCTCTGCTTCAGAGAGGGTGAGCAGTGCGCAGCGGGACGCCAGGCGCTGGCCCAACTCCGACAGCGCGAGGAGGAGAACAGGTGTGCAGCCGAGGAGGAGGAAGATGAAGACGAGCTTCTTAACAACGAGCTTGTTGTTGAGGAAGAGGATGATGCTGCTAGCGGGGAGGATGGCGAATTTGTGGAGGACAGTGAGTGATCTGTATCTGTAACTGTTTAACATCAAGGTAACGTGATTTCACTTTACAACCTGTTGCAGTTTTAGTAACCTGCCTTGATGTACCGGTATCGACAATACCTTTTTCCTTTTTCTTTGTGTGATTCACGGAGCATCTCTCTCTCTCTCTCTGTGATTCACAGAGCATCTCTCTCTCTCTCTCTCTCTCTCCCTCCCCTCTCTTTCTCCCTCTCCCCCTCTCTATCGTGTCCCACTTTCTCTCTCTAGCTCTGTCGTATTTTGAAGTTTTTGCACAAGTTAAATTGCACTGTTTGTTCCTGTGCAGTAAGCTGCATTTTATATTTCCTATATATTTCATTATTTTGTTATTTGCAGCTATACTGTCACTGTTATATTGGCCTAACTTTAGGACCAGATACAGTTATTTGAATGTGCACTAAATAGAACTGGGACACAGTATTGTGGTACCAGTAGTCTACCTCAGTTGCCCTGTTGAATTATACTTTTTTTTATATTAAATGTACCACTGTTGCACTGTTGCTGTTATTATGGTATTTACCATTGGCAATATTTTGATACTGTTCTTATATGCTGAATGTGCACATGCACTGTTTGTTATTGTGGTATTACCATAGGGAATATTTTGTATACCTTAAATATATATTTTTTTTCTTTTGGTACAGTACTGTTAAACCTGCTGGATGTGCAGTAAATACCATATAAAGTGTTATGGTCTTAATGAGAGCAAGCCTACCTCAGAACTGCCAACTTTATTGTAATTGCACTATTTTACTGCTACTTTAAGGTACTTGTAAGGTGTGACCATATGTACTGTAACTGCACTACTGTTTATTACTGTTTTAGTACTGTTTGATACTTGTTTTCAATAAATGAGCTCAGTACATTTTACTGGGTTCAAACTGACACAAAAGATCTTTCTGCTCTTTTTGAAAATTTTAAAATATAAGCCTCTCTCTTATACATGCCTCCTTTCATTAAAAGCCTGGTGCCAGCTACAGTTGAGACAAATAAAAGCCCCGGCTACTATAAGAGGATTTACGGTATATCTCAATAAGCTGCACCTGGTTAAATAAAGGTTTAATTAAAAAAAACCCACAGACAACCCTGCCTCTTAAATGATGTGTGCAGAGGCGCTTTTGCTCCATCATTATCCATTATTCCCTGCATAATTTATGCCTGATGCTGTTGTTGTGCTTAACCAGCGTTTCATTTTTGAAGTGTGTGGTGGAGTTTATATATTCATGTACTAACATCACAGTGTGTTACACAACAAAGCAGGAGTACTGTCACCACAGACAGTACATGGGGAACACTCAATTCTTCACAGTATGACAGACACCATGTTGCTGTTAACATATAATTACTTAATCATGAAAGTGTATTTCATTTCAATGTGGATGTTTTGGACAAGACATTTTGTTTCCATAGCTGACATATCACAGGTACATTTTAATTAACCCTTTAAGACCGGCGGGAGCGCCCGCGATCCCATTTGCATATTGACTTTTTAAATGCCGGTAGAATTGCAACCAAATAAGATAGAGCAATAATTCTTTTTGCATTTAAAACCAGAGGAGTTACTCTATCTTACCATGCATTCATCATGTCCCAGAGCACTGTTCCCTTGCACTGATAGGTTTGTAGAAAAACAGTAAAAAGCACACAGAAGAAAAACATTATAATCCTGATCGCAGGTATTCACAGCACTTCCTATATTGGACTAAACGTCATCACGTTGTGAGCATGAACTGTCACTTGATTTTCTTGCACGTCTTTCTCGCGACACTACCCGCGGCAACAAGAAGGGACGTCATTTCCCAGGAAATTACTTTCTTTCTTTCGCGGTCAATATTTCTCCTAGCTTGTAGCCACACGCTCCCTCTCGCTCTCATTTTGCATTTTGGCCTTTCACAACAACACTTAGACACACACACAGACACTCACCTCACACTCACTCACCAGACAGACAGACAGACAGACAGACACACACACACACACACACACACACCACTCATCACTCACCATACACTCGCACACATATATTCATGGAACCGCAACAACCCGGACGCGCCAAGCGGCTTTTCTCCTGGTGTGAAGCTTTCGAGCTAATAACAGCGTCGGAGGAAGATTCGGTCCACTCATCTGGTCCCGATTCTGCCGACAGCGGGGATGAAGCCGAAGGGAGAGATTCTTCATATGACATGTATGTATATATTCATGAAATACTGTTTGTTTTTGAGTTAGAGTAAAGTAAAGAAAATATATATGTAACACAACTGAAAGCATTTGGCACTAAATACGCATCATTATTGTATTACTCTCATGTTGAACACATCTAACACACTGTGTAACTTCTGTGTGCAGAGCTGATGATGATGATGAGGAGGAAGTGGGGGTCTCCTCGCCCTGCATCCAGGAGGGAGGCAGAGGCAGAGGGAGAGGAAGGAGGGGAGGAAGGAGACACTCTCCATCAAACAGACACTCCAGGTCAGAGAACATTCATGAAATATTGTTTGTTTCTGAGTTAGAGTAAAGTAAAGAAAATATATATGTAACACAACTGAAAGCATTTGGCACTAAATACGCATCATTATTGTATTACTCTCATGTTGAACACATCTAACACACTGTGTAATTTCTGTGTGCAGAGCTGATGATGATGAGGAGGAGGATGTGGGGGTCTCCTCGCCCTGCATCCAGGAGGGAGGCAGAGGGAGAGGCAGAGGGAGAGGAAGGAGTCGGTCTCCAGTAAACAGAGGCTCAAGGTCAGAGACACTCCCTGGTGATGCAGCTGGCTAGAGAACCGAACAGGAGCCTGACATCTTGCCACATCCCCGACCACATTTTCTGCCCAAAAGGAGGCCAGGTGTGCAGCCACCTCTGTTACAGTATGTGGACAATCCCTCTCCTTTTGAGCTGTTTGGGATGTATTTTGACCGGGCTGCCATCAAAACGATACCTGTGTTCGAAATCGCACCCTATCACGGATATAGTGCACTATATAGTGTGTTCGCCATTTTGTAGTGTTGTTCGAATTCTCCGCTGTTAATTTCATTCACTATATAGTGGACTATAAAATACCCACAATGCACAGCAAATGTGAATGAACAAACGATGTACCCTACATTTTACTCCTGTATACCACAATGCAATGCGGTCGTCTTTTGCCAGAGGAGAAGAAGAATAACAACCGCAAAGAGAAAAGAAACGAATAGCATGCTAGTCGGTAACGTTAGCTCACGAGCTAACAATAGCCACATAGCCCGCACGAGCCAGGTAGCTTGTAACTCGTGCACTATCGTGGGCTATTACAGCTCACAATGCAGACACACAACTGTAGCCGACAAAACCAAACGTCCACACCATTGACATTTCAACAATTTGTTGACAAAAAGTACAACCACCATACAGTTCGGTCATCCTCGAAGAGCCTGGTTTGTTTACATGATGCTTGGCGCGTCCACTTGTGTCACAGAAGTATGCGGCGCAGCTACTGACGCAATGACGTTCAGAAAATTTCAGTTAGTGTCCGAAATCTCGTTCAGTCGCTCCCCATGTAGTGCACTATATAGTAAACACGAAATAGGGAATAGTGAGTGTGTGAGTGAGTGGACGGTTTCGAACACAGCTACTGTGTGCCAACACCAATAGAAATGCAGCAAAAAATATTGCTGCTGGCAAAAAAATTCAAATGGACTGAGCTTAGAGAGTCCGAAATGTATCTGTACATTGGAATCGCTCTGTACATGGGGATTCTCAAGCTGCCAAAGTTGAGGGATTTTTGGTGTGGCAGTTCCATTTTCCATGTGCCGTATCCTCAGAAGGTCATGTCAAGAGACCGATTCCTTGCCATCACGTGGAACATTCACATGAGTGACCCTGAGAAAGATGCCTCCAATGACAGCAGAAAAGGCACAGATGAGTATGACTGCACAGAATATGCCCCCTGTATGACAGTTTATGTGTAGCCTGCAAAGCTGTGTACCACCCCTAGCAAAACCTGTCTGTGGATGAGCGCATGGTTGCCACCAAAGCCAGGATTGCCATGAAGCAGTACATAAAGAATAAGCCAACAAAGTGGGGGATAAAACTTTTTGTGCTGTCCGACAACACAGGCTACACTGTGGACTTCAACATTTACACAGGGAGGTCCACTCTGGCAACTGCGAAGGGGCTGTCATTTGATGCTGTGATGTCCCTCGTGAACAAAAACTTCCTGGTATCTGGATATCACATATACTGTGATCATTTCTACACCAGCCCAGCACTGTTCCGTCACCTTCATGACCTGGGGTTTGGAGCCTGTGGGACATTTCGGGCCACAAGAATTGGAGTCCCAAAAACAAATGTCAATGCCCTGACAAAAAAATCTCCACGAGGGACAATCCGGTGAATCAGAGAGGGAGCTCTCCTCTACATCAAATGGATGGACTCGAGGGAGGTAAGTGTGTGCTCCACTCTGCACACTGCCTTCTCAGGGGACACCGTACAAAGAGCGACCAAGGTTGGTGGAAGACACACAGCAGTCCAGGTGCCAGTGCCGTCAGCTGTGAAAGATTACAACAGCTTCATGGGGGGAGTTGACCTGTCAGACCAGCTGATTGGCTCCTATTCCTCGGGGAGAAAGAGCAAAAAGTGGTATTTGACAGTGCTGCATCATTTCATTGACATAGCTGCGACAATCAGCTATTTACTCCACAAGGAGCTGTGTGGCAGACTGGAGCAAATGCCAATGACGCACCAGGCCTTCCAGGAGCAGTTGATAGGTGAGCTGTGTGGAGTGCCATCACAACGAGTCCCGGGGAGCTATCAGCACATCCCTGTTGCCATCGTTGAGGGGGTATCTGGCTCAAAAAAAGCCACCGAAGGGCGCAGGAAGTGAAAGCTGTGCGGGAAGTGTACTCCCTTTATGTGTGAGGCATGTAAAGTTCCTCTGTGTGTCATTGTGGACAGGAACTGTCACAAGATCTTTCACAGCTCCCCTGGTGCGAGTGAGAAGTAATGTTGTGACTTTGAACTCTGAACTTTGATGGCACTTTTGTAAATAGTTTATTTAGATGTACATGTATTTTTGCATATTGTGCACAACGTACATTTTATTGTCGTTTTTGTTACGGGTTATGAAAATGAGTATCTGTGTGTCATTGTGGACAGGAACTGTCACAAGACTTATCACAGCTCCCCTGGTGCCAAGTAACGTTCGCTCAATTAGGTTCATTTTGTCTACTCAATTACACAGTATAGATTTTTTTTTCTTTTATCAGACAAAGAGATTAGGAGATGTTGCTTTACCTTGACATGTTTCGGCTGTCAACTTCAGTCTTCTTCAGAAGCGCCACCTGACATGCGTCGTGACGTGTCTTTATCAGCTGGTGTTTCCTTGAAGGCGTGACCGGCCTGGCAATCTGACAGATTGCCAGGAGGCCATAGAGATCCAAGGAGGCCATAGAGATCAGGAAGAGGGCCAGGGACACCATCAACCGGGATGAGGGGCCTTTCATGCTGTCGCACACCTGGGACTCTCTCCTCCAGAGACCATCAGGCGGTGGGGGCATGACCGGCCTGAGAGATCTGTCAGATTGCCAGGCCGGTTACGCCTTCAAGGAAACACCAGCTGATAAAGACACGTCACGACGCACGTCAGATGACGCTTCTGAGGAAGACTGAAGTTGACAGTCGAAACATGTCAAGGTAAAGCAACATTTCCTAATCTCTTTGTCTGATAAAAGAAAAAACCTCTATACTAAGTAATGTTCAACCTTAAACTTGGAACTTTGGTTGTTTTTTGTACATAGTTTATTTTGATGTACATGTTGTAGTTTTGCAAATTGTGCACAATGTGCATTTTATTTTCGTTTTTGTCACATTTTATAAAAATGAGTGTATCTCAAAAATGAATTTATGAAAACACTCAAAAATAAATTTGATGTAAATGTTCAACTTTGAACTTGGAACTTTGGTTGTTTTATTGTACATAGTTTATTTTGATGTACATGTTGTAGTTTTGCAAATTGTGCACAATGTGCATTTTATTTTCGTTTTTGTCACATTTTATAAAAATGAGTGTATCTCAAAAATGAATTTATGAAAACACTCAAAATAAATTTTCTGTGGTTTGAAAGGATTTTGTGCAACTTTTTTACATTTACAATTTTGAGGGATACAGCCATGATATTTCTGTATTTATAAAAATATGTGTAAAAACAAAAACGATTTTTTTTTCTTTTGGGTTATTGCCCTTTTTAGAAGTTTCTTTCATTAGTATGGACATATGTTCACACGTATTATGAAAATTTGGGATTTAAGGGTTGTATTGATGTATAGCATATTAAAATACTCTAAAAAATGGCCCTACAGCAGGTAAAATTGTAAAGATATGCTCTGGCGGACATGTTCCATGGTAGGTCATAAAGGGTTAATACATCGGTTGAAAATTAAATACATATTGCAATGTACTGTAATATAAAGTCCCTCTATTGCCAAAAATGATCTTGCGTTCTCTTGACAGTGCTTGTTTTATCAACATTTTGACTCTTACGAATAATTCGCACTGTCTACGTGAGCTGGAGGTCGACAGCGAGAGCCCGAGGTCCCGTTCATCGCTGCTTGCAGCTTTCATTTTTGTTTGTAACTGTAACTGTCACTTGAGGGGGAACGTTACAGTGACTATTGGCACAACAGGGTGCCAGGGCCTAGGTGCTTGCACACACTCTAGGGTAATGTTTAAGGTTAGGGTAATGTTTTCGTTTAAAGTAATGCGAATTAAAGTGGTTGTAATGGTTTAATGTCTGCTTGTGACACAAGCAGTACAAATGCAAACTAGATCAAACAAACTAACCTGCTGGTTATATAGATATAAATGGCCCATTCTGTAGGATTTAGGGTCATCTATTGGCAGAAATGGTATGAAATATTCATAGCTATGTTTATATTATTGTATAATGACCTGAAAATAAGAAACAGTGTGGTTTTGTAACTTTCGGATTACTTTGCATGTGTGATGTGAACTGTGGTCTCCTTTGTATACTGAAATCGCTACATTGTGCCACAGTTCCAAAATGCAGCACTCAATCATATACAGCAACCTTGAAGGCAGAAATCTGATGAGAAATGTACGACCATATCCAGTACCTACTGTAGCTCTACATTTCAACCGAATGTAGTTTTTCTACTTCAAAAAAAGTGATTGAACAGCATTATTAATGCTGGCCTCTACCTGAAAATGATACACTGCGTAAATGTCTCTGTCATTCAAGTAACCCAAAAGTTCAGAAGAGATTCTGTCCACTTTTAGGCATTGCGGCAGATTGACGAGCCCACCTCATATTTAAACATGGCAATATGTGTGTGATTTAATATGGGCTAGTTCATGCAGTGCTTAATAAAACTCTTAAAACATACATTATAGAGTCCGAATTGTTTTGATTTTATTTTGTCCAAATTAACCGAATCTTATATTATGATTTGTGGCGAACCGGAGCACCCGGGGAAAACCACACATGGGAAAACATGAAGTCCTCACAGAACCAGAACCTCCCAGAGACATCAGTGCTCACCACTGAAAATTCTCTGGTGTCTGGTTTTGAGAAAACTCATGTTCACAAATACTGATAAGAATTTCCAAGACCATGGAAATAACAAATCAGAATTTGCTTGTTCCCCTTCAAGTCCAACTGAGCTGCGGTGGGTTGTTCTCAATGTACTGTTTTAGGGCCCTGGCCTTGGTATTGCCATATTGAGGGAACAATGCCTCTGTATCCACAGGGAAACAACGTATTCCTGCGGGTTTCCTCTCTGTGGAAATCGGGGGGAGACAGATTGGCTCATGATCAACCTCACTATTGTCTTCGTCACCTAGCTGCAGTGGGTTGTTTTCGATGTACTGTTTAAGGGCCCTTGCTTGAGCACTGCCATATAAAGGCAATGATTCATCCATCTCCACAGGGAAACAACGTATTCCTGCAGCTTCCCTCTTTGTGGAAATCGGGGGGGAAGGGATTTGACGACTATCAACCTCACTGTTGTCTTTGTGACCTAACTGCAGTGGGTTGCGCTCTATGTACTGTTTTAGAGCCCTAGCTTGGTTCATGCCATATTTAGGCAATGACGCATCTGTCGCCACAGGGAAACAACGTATTCCTGCAGGTTCCCTTTCTGTGGAAATAGGGGGGAGACGGATTCGACGACGATCAACCTTGCTGTCTTCTTTGTGACCTAGCTGCAGTGGGTGGCGCTCTATGTACTGTTTTAGAGCCCTAGCTTGGTTCATGTGACATTTAGGCAATGTCACATCTGTCGCCACAGGGAAACAACGTATTCCTGCAGCTTCCCTCTTTATGGAAATTGGGAGGGGAGAGACTAGCTGAGCATCAGCGTCACTGTTGTCTTTGTGACCTAGCTGCAGTGGGTTGCGCTCTATGTATTGTTTCAGGAGCCTAGCTTGGTTCATGCCATATTTAGGCAATGACGCATCTGTCTCCACCGGGAAACAACGTATTCCTGCAGGATCACTCCTTTTGGGAATCGGGGGGGGAGAGACTAGCTGAGCATCAGCGTCACTGTTGTCTTTGTGACCTAGCTGCAGTGGGTTGCGCTCTATGTATTGTTTAAGGAGCCTAGCTTGGTTCATGCCATATTTAGGCAATGACGCATCTGTCTCCACAGGGAAACAACGTATTCCTGCAGGATCACTCCTTTTGGGAATCGGGGGGGGAGAGACTAGCCAAGCATCAGCCTCACTGTTGTCTTTGTGACCTAGCTGCAGTGGGTTGCGCTCTATGTATTGTTTAAGGAGCCTAGCTTGGTTCATGCCATATTTAGGCAATGACGCATCTGTCTCCACCGGGAAACAACGTATTCCTGCAGGATCACTCCTTTTGGGAATCGGGGGGCGAGAGACTAGCCGAGCATCAGCGTCACTGTTGTCTTTGTGACCTAACTGCAGTGGGTTGCGTTCTATGAACTGTTTCAGGAGCCTAGCTTGGTTCATGCCATATTTAGGCAATGACACATCTGTCTCCACAGGGAAACAACGTATTCCTGCAGGTTCACTCCTTGTGCAGATCGGGGGGGGGCAGACTAGCCGAGCATCAGCCTCACTGTCGTCTTTGTGACCTAACTGCAGTGGGTTGCGTTCTATGAACTGTTTCAGGAGCCTAGCTTGGTTCATGCCATATTTAGGCAATGACACATCTGTCTCCACTGGGAAACAACGTATTCCTGCAGGTTCAATCCTTGTGGAAGTAGGGGGGAAACAGATTAGCTGAGGATCAGCCTCACTGTTTTCTTCCTCACTTACCTGCAGAGGATGGCATTCATCCCGTTCTATAGGGGCCCTACCTTGCACGCTGCTACATTTACGTAATGATCCTTCTGTATCTGGGGATCTCACAGGTTCAGCAGGGCGTCGAAGTCGCCTTGCACGCGTCTGTCTCCTTGACTTGGAAGCCCAATTTGCAGCTCTGAGAGATGGTGGACTTGGTTTCAGGCCTTTTGTCTTAGTTAAGACAGTGGCCTGACTACTCACCTTTGATGAATTACTCATCGCAGCAAAAGAAACCAGCTCAATGAAATGCTAATGGATTTGACAGCCACTAAAATTAGATTGAATTTCTCTTGCCTCTCGATGTTAACATCGTGAGGTCCTACTTACAGACTTTGAAAGGTTGCGCTGTGATGTCACAAAGGGATTTAACATTCCGTGTGATGATGCGACATTCTATCCACTTTGATTCCAATTTAGAACTCCAGGATTCCATTCATATTATTTAAATTTCAGTGTTCTTTATTGACATGAACATTACGATTCACTGTTGACATGATACACAAATAAATAAATAAATAAACACATAAATAATTAAATATATGATGCTTTACCATTCAGGGCATGCACAGAGATTGTTCCATAGTTTAAAAGCTCTGCTATAGCCTATATATTTTGGCAAGATGAAATCCCATTTGATTCATATTCTCTGTGTGTGAAAGGAAAACATGAAAACTCACACAGACAGAAAGAGAATAAGCATGGAACGCAACACGGGAGCGGAATGGGACAGGAGTCATTCTTGTGGGATTGGGACGGGACAGGATTTTTTTTTTTGGGGGGGTTTTCTTGGGATTGGGACGGGATGGGATTATTTTTGTGGTAGTGGGATGGGACAGGACTGAAAAATCCTGTGCTACATTTGTATAGTGTAAGCATCTTTGTTACTTTACTTGCAGGCATAAGAAAAAAAGTTAGATACACTGAATATTATTTGATCTTTTCCACCATTACCTGTATTCCAAGTATTGTGGAGGTGTGTGGTTTAGGTGCCCTAAATACCCCTATATTATCTAGTGAGGCATTGCCACCCCAAAATGATCACATAACCATCCTGGCCACCCCACAGAAAATTTTCTGGCTCTGCCACTGAACAGGGAGTGGTAAAAAATGTGAAATAGGTCATTCCAGCACCCACACTCCATGGAGGATATCAGGGCTCCAGACTAACTTTTTCCACTAGGAGCACCAGTGCTCCTTACTGAAAATTTTAGGAGCACAAAATTTAGGAGCACTATCTATATCAACACAACATATTCATAATTTTGTCTATATTAACTGCATTACTGATAATTTAGCAATAAACACAGACAACCCTGCATCTTAAATGATGTGTGCAGCGGCACTTTTGCTCCATTATTGTCCCTGCATAATTTATGCCTGATGCTGTTGTTGTGCTTAACCAGCGTTTCATGTTTGAAGAGTGTGGTGGAGTCGGCGAATTTAGTTTTCCCCGGAAATTTCAGACTGCACTGAGAGCAGTACATGCAGGACATCACTTTCTTTTCTTTACAATATCTCAACTATGTAAATTCAGTGAGCCATTCTTGTCGGAAATGATAGGGCTTTGGCTTTTACATTGCTGCGACATCACCTGCTGACTCGTCCGCTGAACTATCATTGTTGGAAGTTTGGGAAACTGGCACAGGACCAACAGGAGTTTCTGGATTATTTTTTGTTGTGAAAAACAAAAAAGGTCGCAAAATGCGACCAATTAGGCGCAGTCTGGAGCCCTGGATATGCTATCTCACTCTTGCGTGCAGTGTCTGACTTTCACAGACATGAAATGTTACGTCAATCAGCATCCTGCCAGCACCTCCACATTGTGCAAAGGTGCAAGGGCCCGTTCATCTCTGCTTGCAGATTTTAATTCTATTTTGTGTCATGAGCTCAAACTGTATCTCAGCAGCTCCTCCAAAGTGGAAAAACCCACCCACAGATTAAAAAAAAAAACTAAAAATTGAAAATTAAAGTAAGGCTCCAAACGGCATATACTGTATAATGTGAGATGCATTGCCTTCGGTATGGCGCTACGGGGGTAAACAACTCTGCAAGGCAGATGTAGAATAACAAGTTTCTGATGTGGTTATACTAAATCAGGTCTGTAATTGGAATCATAATCAGATTTAAATATTGGGTTTAGCATCAGACTGCCGTGGCCTTACAATTTGCCTTCCTGCCTCCAGCAACACCACGTGTAAAACATCTTCAAAGGGAGCAAAGTGTGGTTTTGATATATTCCTGCATTGAAGAAATGTTCTGCTGCTTATATTTTAACATTTAGGAAGTTAATGTTTGTCTCACGATAACAACAGACAGAGGTCTTAAATTCAACAAACCCGTCATCTGGCTGACACAGAAGATGGTTTTTATCACTTATTCAATGAGTGAATGAATGTAATAAAGAAAATCAATGTCAGTAGGATTACTTTCTTGTTACGATATTGAGTGGAAGATTATAGTGTGTGTTTATATAACATAGTTCAACAGTCGGTATCATTACCGTCTCTCTGTGCAAACACTACTTGGCTCACATGCCTCCATAATTAGTGTACATAAAGCTCATACCAGAATAAGAAATGAGTATACAACATTTCACTTCATGTCTCAACTGAGCTTCAGGTTATGAAACCAGCTGGCTGGGAACCAAAACAGATACAGAGTCAAAGCATTTTTACTGGCAAGCTAGGGACTCAGTCATAAAGTAACTGTGCAGCTCTCTCAAATACTGCAAACGCATTAGTATTTCAAACCATAAACATCCGTGGCATTGATTTAGCTAATGTCCATATGAGAGTAAATGGGCCTGTGGGCACTGGGACCAAGATGAAAGGCAGATAGAGGGGAAGAAGGCTCAAAGATTCAGTTTTTGTTTGACTTTTAAATAATATTGTTAGAAAAGTTTTCTACAGTGGGCTTCTCTAGGGAGTGGGGCGACATGGTAAATGTGGTACCCTCTCTAAAGCTAGTTAGATTAAAGGCACCGTATACTGTAATGGCTCCTAGTTAGAACATATAATTTGAGGATTTGGGGGAGAAGTTTTTAGAGAGGGACCTTGTCAGTTCTCCTCATCATAAATCTGACACAATGTTATGGCCAAGGATGCACTGCTCAGAAACAGAACTGAAAAAGGCAGTCAATCCATCAATCCATCTATAGGTTTTTTTCTATAATAAAGATTTCTTTCTGTCCCTGGCACAAAAGAGGGAATTAAAACAACAAAAAAATAAACATCTGTATCAGTATCGGCTGTCAGCCAAACTCTTATTTTAAATACAGTTTTGGTATCGGCCCAGAATTTCACCCTAAATTCTCTTAATAAAAATCCTTTCCAATCTGCAGCCAGGTGCAAAACTTTGGCTACAAAACTAGAGCTAATTAATCAAGCGGCCCCGTGTGCCTGCATGACGACACATTGTGTGAGACTCCTGCAAAGAGTCAGAAGTAGTTTTCCTGAATGAAAAGTGGTGCACCTCACATTTACATTTATGTATTAAGCAGTTCACGGGGTCATATCGACAGAAACTTCTAGCAAGTTTTTATTCCTAGACCGTTAAAAAGTTCAAGACACCATTAGTAAAGAGTGCAAAGCTCAAAAATGTGCACTGTATCTATGATTAATTTTCCGACAGGAGAAATGAATCCCCTCTGTGGAAAAACAATCAATAATCAGACACTGATATACTCCATGATACACACATCTATAAACCATGAAATACAACGTGAAGCATGTAAATCACTCTCAATTTTATGCTCGAGACAGCAGCTTTGAGCCAGATGCCAGAAACAATAATTAACTGCTCCATAAAAATCAAAGGCCTTACCAGATATCTCTCATCATCTTTCATCCCTGGAGTGCGGATGAGGTGGTTCTGCTCGCCCCTCCAGTCACCGAAGCGACGGAAGAAGTAGTTGGAGAGGAACCGGTTGATGGGGTCCCGGATTATGTTGATATAGACCGGCTGCTCTATCCTGAACCTTACAAAGACAAAGACAAAGAAAAATCAATGTTAAGTGCAGAATTTCAAATCTGGGACAACAAACTGTGATTGAATACGCTGTTACTGAGCGTCAGTGTCCACTGGTGCAACCACTGTACCTGGTAAAGTTGAGGAAGTGAACATGCCGTGTGTAGAGGAATGGCTGGGGGATATTACTGATATTCTTCATGAGATCCACCTGAAAAAACAAGACACGCACGGTAGATTTCACGTGTCTAGCAGAATTTGATAAGTGGAAAACAGTTTCTGCCATAAATACAGGCAATCATCTGAGACGCATAATGTCAGGGTAGAAATTCAGCAGCTATCACATTAACAGACGATAACCAAAAGCATATGCAAGCTCCTGACAGTGTACGCAGATCTTTCAAAAGTTAACCAAAGGAGTCAGAGGAAGGTGCACCAGGTTGGAGATGCTTTGATTAAATATGTGATCCAGGATGTGTTGACTTTCTGATTTCTGGGTCTGCTGTGATCAGGGTGTCACAAGTATCAGGCGTTTAAATGAAATGCTTTTTAAGACCTTTTCAAGACAACATTTAAATAAATTTAAGACTGATGATTTTAAACAAATTATCTTTTTCAAATTCAAGCACTGCAGGTCAGTATAACGGTAAGTGTATATATAGTGCAGAGGTCAATTTTATGAGGTAATATGGTTATTAGAGTGATTAAATTAAACTACATTTTGCCAACCGGTAAGTGCAAGTAGTGAGTTAAAAGAAAAACAGATAGACAACCAGAAATATGGACTCTCATGTAGAAAGCTTGACTTGTTCTAACAAAAATAACATAAAAGATAGATTAATCAAATATTTACAGCAGTTAATACCTCACTAATTCAGATTTAAGAAGATTTAATGACTCTGAAGGCCGAATACTTACTAATACTTTAAGACCTTTGAAGGACCTGTAGACACACTGGCTTTAATTCTGAATTATTTTATTCTCTGTACCTGTTGTGTTTTTGTCTGCAAGTTAGTTTAGAGAGAACATCTTTAATCTCAGTGAGGCTTTTCCTGGTTAAATACAGACATTTAATAAGGCCATCAGTTAGCCAGAAATTTGGCCATGACACACTCCCCAGCAACGCTTTCCAGCTCCTCCTGGGGGACCCCAAGGCGTTCCCAGGCCAGATGAGATATGTAATCCCTCTAGCATGTTCTGGGTCTGCCCCGGGGCCTCCTACCAGTGGGACGTGCCTGAAACACCTCTAACAGGAGGCACCCAGGAGGCATCCTGATCAGATACCCGAACCACCTCAACTGACCCCTTTCAACGTGAAGGAGCAGCAGTTCTACTCCGAGCTCCCTCTGGATGTCCGAGCTCCTCACCCTATCTCTAAGGCTGAGCCCAGCCACTCCACAGAGGAAGCTCATTTCAGCCGCTTGTATCCACAATCTCGTTCTTTGGTCACTACCCAGAGCTCATGACCACAGGTGAGGGTTGGGACGTAGATGGACCAGTAAATCGAAAGCTTCACCTTCCGGCTCAGCCCAGTGCCTGCATCACTGCTGACACAGCACCAAGCCGCTGATCCATCTCACGCTCCATTCTACCCTCACTCCTGAACAAAACCCCGAGATACTTGAACTTGGCAGTAACTCTCTCACAACCAGAGAGGGCAATCCATCGGTTTCTGGCAGAGAACCATGGCCTGGAGGTGCTGCGATATATAAACATATACAGAAGTACCTGGAATAGAGCAGGCCTTATAACGGAGACAAGAAAAAAAAAAAATTCTCTCCTGTCACAGGTGTACCATTTATTGTTAGTGGCTTCCTAATTAACTAATTGCAAACAAAAAAGAAACTACTATCAGACAGAGCCAAGAGTTAACATCCCAATAGTTTAAATGTTTGAGCTGAGCACATAGCCACGGGTTAAGCTGCACTTTGACTGTGTATCATCTGGTTCTGGGTCCACCTTGATTTGTTCTGCAGAATCTTCCACCACAGATTGACCTCACCACAGTGTCAACCTCTGCCTTAACTGCACAGCCTCACATTGTTTCATCTAACAAGTTTTTATCACCATAGTTTAGCAGTTTCCCTTAGGTCATGTCAGGCACAGGAAAGCCAACATTTTTAAAGCAATTATTCCAAGCGTCTTCTTCCTCTGCTGCTATGACAGATTAAAAAACATCCCAAAGGCTTTCCAGGTCTGCATGGTGAGGCAGGCTCACGGTAGCCAAAACAAACTTAGAGATATCACAGTAGTTCCAAACACTGCAGATCCCTCACATTAGCTCCCTCACTGAAGGCAACTGAGACCTCTCAGTCATTCCTCGCATAAATACTGTAGCTCCATATTGGAATAATTCTGCTTGTGAGATCCAGTCATCCCAGTCACATATGTAAGAAATTAATGAGCATGCGAGTTGTGTCTCTGCACAAATGGAGCACACAATATGTGTGATTTCGAAAGTAATAAAAACACATGATAATGACTCAAATTTGTGAAACTTTTCAGTTGAGACTTGCAGGAAAATGTCCTGGATATTTATAAAGCAGAAACATTCAGCTGAAAATACCGAGGTGTTTCAAGTGGACTCCTGCCAGACTATACAGATTAAGACTTGAAAGTTACAGGCCAAGGGCTAGGAGTATCAGAGATCAGAGGACTTTTCGGAAAGCCCAGAGGGGTGGCAGTCCAGGAACTAGCCCAAGAATTTCATCATGCTTTTAACTAGTCGACTAGTTTTCCCCCAAGTTTGTTTATCCTATGAGACCAACTTGTCCCGTTATCAAAGAGATTTTTAAATTTCTGCCTTTTATCTCCCCAATTCGTAAGTACTGCGATCCTTGTCCCAGCTAACTCCACTGCTGGTCTGGGGAGCGTGTAGACAGCCATGAGCCACTTCCCCGTCTGTGACACAGGTTGTCACCATACGATTTCATCATCTGCCAGTAAGCAATGCAACACTTTAGTTTGTTAAATTCCATTTCCCTGAATCCTCTGCTCCACACTGCACGCTCCTTAACCAACAAGCAGGTGTCAGTATTGCATAAATCAGGACATGATCCCTCACTGGCTTCCCATATAAAAATTTGCTAATTGAAATTTGAGTCGGATGTTCTGCTAATGTGAATTCAAACCATATCTCCACAGTGGTGGGTGTTTACTTTGCCCCTGCAGCCCTTGTGTGGCCTCACCCATCGGTTTTGAGGAAACACGGAGATGCAGAGTGTCAGAGTTTTGGCGAGAGGCAAGGCTGGTCTGAATAGCTAACAGCCAGGCTAGATTGGAAACACAGGCAAGCACGGGAAAAAAGTAAAAATAGTTCTCTACATGAGTAGTTGACAAGTGGAAGTTTAAAAGGGTAAACACAAAGAAATAATGAACAACAGCTGAACCCTGTACAAGGGGAATTCAATGAGTCCCTCTGCTATCCAGACAGTATGACACAGGCCAAGGGCAAAACAAAACTGGGAACTGAGGAATTTGGGGGGGGGGGGGCATGCATGTGGAGAGACAGAAGAAAAGAGGCTTCAACATCTTTGGTTAGCTCTTAAATACCCCTGTTGATCCAGACACTGTTATGGAAGGTAAAACAGAGTTCCCCTCAGAGGTACCTTAATGGATCCTTCAGGCTAAAACCAGTTCAGAGGAACTAAAGAGCAGCGCTCTGAGCTAAATGCTAATGTCGGTATGCTAACTTGCACACACTGAAGGCACAAGTGTGGGTGGGTTCAGAAACTGGGGACATCTGGCTTGAAGCAGACGACATGGAAAGCTGGATGAATATGAAAATAGCAAGGGACCTTCGCCCAGAGAATATAATAATACTTTAAATTGTGTGTGACAGCTTGACACAGTCTACGTGGAGTCCACACTCCGTGTTTTTTCGACATCAAATGCACAGATAAGAAACCCGTGGCTGCCACAGAAGAGGAGGGTTCAGTGGAAGTTCAGCATTTCTCCATTTCTTTCTGTTAGGGCCAGTGAGAAAGGAGAATCAAGCATCTGCTGAAAGACCAGTGGCACAATCACACTAAACGCTAAACTGTGGAAAAGAACAGTGCGAACAAAACCTTTACGCCTTGTTCCCACTTATGTATGTGGCTGGTGTCTGTAGATTTGGAAATATATGGATGATGCCTCTAGTATCCAACACAAGGAAGTGCATTTCTGTGCGGCTGGACAGAAGCCTGATAGAAACTACCTGTAGCCATGGAGGTGAAGCTAATTTCGTCCATTTTTCGCCATCCAGTAGTTTGGAATATACACTTGGAACATTAACGTTAAAAAGAATTGAAAAATTGAAGGAAATAGCCCTTTAGCTAGTTAGCAGCCTGTTAGCTAAGGTAGCACAATGTCATAGGGGTATCACGGGTATCATCGGATATCAAGGAGATTCCCATGGTAATGACTGGACTTCCAGTTGCCTCGTCTCTGTACACATAAGTAAGTGGAAACGAGACTAAGTCTCTTGCATAGCCAGATCTTATGCTGTGCCAGTGCTGAAGGAAAGGCTGTAGATTGTTTATATGTCTATAAACCAATCACAGTTGTCTAAGCTCAGGATGCAGCAACAGTGCCTTTGAAAATTAGTGTCAGGAGGAAATTGTTTTGGTGGGAGGATGAGCTCTGGCAGCGAAATCCCCTCAAAAGAAAACACCACATAAAACATTAAAAGATGTTTTAGTATGTAGTTTGCTAGCTCGGAGGTTGTTGTTTCATGCACACCGTTAAAACAAAGTGAAAAGATGAGTCTGGCTATGCAAGACTAATTTAATGTTTGACCTCATCACCGAGACTTAACATCTTTACACTAACTTCCATAATGTTTTAATTTATAGTTCAAGGTTCTTTTAATTACTTAAAGGGCACTAAATGGACTGATTCCTCCATATATCTCAGATCTGTTATCCCTGTACGACCCTTAATGTATTTTAGGATCCCTGGGCAGCGTGCTATCTATTCCAGGCTCTCAGCTGAAGATTAAAGGACTGTGTCCACATAGAGCTTTTTTCTATATGCCGCCATCTTTTCTCAGTTACTCCCAAAGAGGGGGGAGTGTATGCAGATGCCTAGAGAAAAAGCACTGCACCCAGCGTCTCTTTTTTGAAGCAAAGTGCTCCAGCTTTTTGTGCTTCTAGTTGAAAATCTCTGAACTTCTATCCCAAGTTGCATTTCCACCAAACACCTTCGGTATGGTACCTTTGGAACGAACAGTATCCCTCCAGACATGGTACGCAGATCCTACGTCTGTTTAGCATTTCCACCACAAACAGCATTCCTTAATGTGGTTGGAGTTGTTGTCACTCACTGCTCCGTCCAGCCTCACTGTATTTTCTGGCTCTTCATCGTATTTTTTTGTCCACTGAACGAGGTTGCACGCTGTCATTTTTAGAACAAAATAAAACAGGCTGCAGTGAGAGTCTCCATGGGTTATTTAAATATCGGGTTTGTGCATTTAGTCCTTCTAAGGCAAGTTCAGGAGTTTAGTTTTTTATTTTTTTCTCCACGTGAGGATCAGAAAAAATGCAGTCATCCAAGAGAGACAGTAAAAACTGACGTAATAGTCAAAGTTGTCATATTGAAATTTCAGGGGTGTTGACGAAATCACGTCGTCAACTCATTATTGAGAAATATTACAAGTAAACAGTCGCCGGCAGTCGGCCAGTCAACCCTCTGTTAACACAGTGTTAGCTACCTAGCCACAGTAACGATACTGTCAAGATATTTTCTCAGAAACAAATCCATCCGCAGCACAACATTTAATAAAAAAACCTGGGAGTGTTTTTTTTAATGAAGCCCTGGGATGATGCACTATCCAGCACCCTGCCACCGCTTTTCTGCAAAAGAAAAGCACAATGTGCACACAGGTCCTAAGGGAGACAGCTTTTGAGTTAAGAGCCCCAAGGCTCTGAACACTTTGCCTGTAGAAATAAGGCAGGCTGAGTCGGTGGTTTCTTTTAGATCTGAGCTGAAAACAGAGCTCCTTTTATTGCGCTGCCTTTTGGGTCACTGGTTTTTTTTGTTTATTTAATTTGTATGTCGTTCTTTTAGAACTTTTATTTTGTCATTGCTGTGTTTTCATTTGGTTTTATGTGAAGCGCTTTGTAACTTAGTTTTAGTAAGTGCTATATAAATAAGGATTGAAGAGATAGACTATGATTATTATTATGACTATTAAACCTTGACTGAAAAAGACAGGACACCACCTTAGAGACTTTGTGACATTTGTGCACTGCGGGAGGATTTCTAGGTGATTTCCTGACAAGGCCTCCGGGGGAGAGTCAAGAGAGTCGCTGATGAGTCAAAACACTGTCAATGAAGTTTTCCTTGGAAACAGAATCTGAAAAACACCAAGCGAGAGCAACTCTGGTTGCTTCAGAACAAAAATCTTTTCTCAGATAAAGACTTATTGATTGCACTAATTTGTAGGAGTGTGGGGAGGTGGCTGTGGTGGCACCACTCGACAGACTTTAAACACACAGTCAGTTGGAGAAAATCTCACTTTCTTTTTCATCTTTTCAATTTGAACGTCCCTTGATGTGAGGATAAATCATTAAATAAATAAAATATGAATGCACCACTTTACACATCATCTTTAAAACACTGATGGTCCATTTACTAAGTAAGTACTATACTAAGTACCATAAATGTTTTTTCTCTAATGAAGTCTTCCTTTCTCTGTGTGAGCTGTCTGGTTTTGGTATGAAGAACATAAACTGTGCTCTGTTGTGTCCTATGCCAACAGATTTAATCACTCTTTTATATGAAAACCTTTCCAGCAGAGCGCATCGATCAGCTAAGGAACTAAATGTCCTGTTTGAATGTCCTGCTCTCATAAACTATGTATAGGCACCTGTTACGTCACAGCAAGACTATTTGGACAGCGACTGTAATATGTATACTTGTTTATGTACACAGAGAAGTTAATCTGAGGCCCCAGTCAGATTTGGGTTTAACACCCTCCCTCTTCTCTATAAACTCAGTACATTTCCACTCACTCTGCTTCCACTTTCTGAGGATCTCTGCTGCTATAAAATGTAAAATTTTAAACTTTCATTAGTGCTGCAGAAATGAATTCACCACTCTGGGTCCCTCCTGCTCGCTTTGTCTCTATTAATTCATTTCAGTGCTACATAAAAAAAAGTTTATTTTCTGCAAACTGCCCCCCTCAGCCATTAGTCCAGACCAATTAGCCCAGAGCTAACCCCTGACGCCCCCTCCCCCATGCCCAGTTTGATGTGCAGACCCTGCACATTTGGCGAGTCTGTGTCTATGTGTGTGTGTGTGTGTGTTTTCTGACCCAACCCTCTGGTCTGTCTGGCCAGACCCCCTCCCATTTACCAGGGAGAGCTGCAGGGAGGGAAAGTGGAGGACAGTCTGAGATTCCAGGCATACCTGCAACCCGCCCCCCACCCCTCCTCCTTCCTGAGCCCCCGTGGCGCCCACACAGGGCTCATCAGGGGAAACGGAGGAAGAGCCAAAAACCACAGAAAGCCACGACTGCTGATCTGAGTTCAACTCAATTCGATTTGTCTCTTTGTATCACATTCGAAAACCAATGAGGGCTAAATAATGGACACCTGTGGTGGAGACAGATATGGAGGCCAGACGTTAGGGAAAAGGACTCCAGGAGGATCAGCGACTCTATCTGCTTAAAGGAGTCTTTATACAGTACACAGGAAGTCAGAGCTGTACTCCAAAATAAATATCCCTGATCTAAAAAAAAAAAAAAAAGTGCTTACGTTACAAAAATGACCACTGGCTTGAATTCAGAGTTTAAGAAGCCACTTCTAACCAAATCTCAACTTCTTCCAGCATCTAATCCAACTCTCTGTAAAGCTGAGCATACACTGTACAATTTAAGTCTGTTTCGACTCAAATTTTCAGCCACACGACTTATTTTAGAGTTTGAATTTCAGTGTCGTCAGGTGCCTTTTGCTGTGCAGTTTAAAGGGAGGAACGAGGACCAATCATGGCCTGATTAACTACTGTCAATTGGCCCTCGGACATTTGGATGAATTTCTGCCAAGTCAGAAAGTTTGGTCGGCTGTCATCACGCTCTGGCACAATTGAAGTAGATCCACAAATCGATTCCCCACAGTCACTGCCTTTTTAATCACTCTATCAATCGCACAGTTACCTACCTTGCTGACTTGTGTGCATATGTGTGTGTGTGAAGCCCTTTTGACACAGAGATTGCACTATAGAGCCCCTACAAAGTCCCTTCGAGGCGAGACCAGCCTTACATATAACCCAACAGTTTTAACGAATTGTTAGAACCACAGAGAGGATCGTCGGGGGTCTCTCTTCCCATCATCCAAGACATATTGAAGAGGCAGTGCATACGCAGAGCCCTCCCGCCCCTCACACAGTCTGTTCTCTCCTCTGCCATAAGGGCCATCTGCAGCGTCACAACCCGTTCCACAAAGTTCTGCGACAGCTTTCTCTCCCAAGCTGCCGTCCACATCATGAGGACTCATACACAGCATGGACGTTTACTGTATGGCCGCTTACTGACTGCAGAAGCTGAAAAACCTGTCCACTGCTCTCCACTATTCATTATCCTGTACATGTGTTTTTGATATACATCTGTGTTTAATGTACTCTGTCATCTCGTCCTCTGCTCGGAAGATAAGGTGCTCCAGAAACTTATTGTTTTCCCAATTTGTTAGCTGCTAACTGCTAACAGCTACTTTTAAAATCTCCCGTTGTGGGTCGCACGTGTAGTACATGTTACACCTGTGCTGTCCATGATTCCACCCAGCAGACTGTCATGTTTATACAGACACCGTTCTGGTGCCGTTACTCCCCTATGTGGCAGCTTAACGGCAAAACCATTCAGTCCCCCCTTTCTTCAATCGTACCTTATATACAGAGCAACTAGGCAGCATAACGGCGCAATATTCCTGCCCTGAACAGGCAGCGTAAAAGGGGCTAGAGAGAGAAGGAGAGAAAGGGAATCCTAACTTGGACTGACCGGCTTTTAAGCTCCTTCAGGGACATCTGTCTACACATTATTGTAAACCGTACCCATGCTAGCAAACAACTTTCTACCTGTCCTGGAGCTTTTAAACAAGTCTTCACTGAGAGTTGTCTATAGCCAGAACGTGTCCACTGGGGCCAACGAACCGTTTTATTGTCTATTTACCCATACAGTGTGAGGACCCAGGTGAAGGCTTGATGATCAGACCGCACAGTGTGAGCACATAAATCTTGAGCTTTGGCTTTACATCGCACACGATTTACTTGTACAGTGGGAGCTGGAATTAAACAACATTTCTAAAACACGCTCAAATTGTACAGTATATGCGCAGCTTTAGTAACCAAAGGCAAACCGTTGCTTTGATTGTAGCTGCTAAAATGCTACTAGGGAATAACTATTTACAATCTGTGTTTGTACTGGGGCCAGTCACTTCTCAGTGTTTGCGTATGTGCGGCTGTATGATGCAGATGCACAGGGTTCACGGCTGTAGAGCATCTGTCTGCTGGTTAATGTTCTTGGTAAGAGGGAGGAAACAGGATCCCACATGAACGCAGACACACTTACAATAAAGATGCTGTCTTTCTTTTTCTGGAGGTTGTTAAGGACGACTTTTTTTTCCTTCCAGGAAATGTCTTAAACCTCTCTCTCCCACGGAGCCTGTTCCCCCCTGTGCTCAAAGGGACAGATGGGTCACTATACGCCACAAATCTGCAAAAGCTCTGCAAAGTTCCAGACGAATAAGGCACCTTCACTTTTTGGCAACCCACACACGAGGCTTCAACCCTGGGCAAACCCATTAGCGGACTGCTGGGAGAGCCAGAAGGGAAAAACGGTCCAAAAACTGCAGACTAGAGCCAGAACCACAACTGATGAGACCAGCATCTCTAAACTTAGGCGACGCGCGTCTGGATCTGCGTAAGTCAACACTCGCAGAAGTACACATGCAAATAAACACACAAAGATGGAGACACATTTCGCAGAATCGCACACAAACACACACGTACGCTCTTCTACAGACCCGCTTTGCACAGACACTGGAATGCACACGCTCTTTCTGAGGAGCATTGCTTGGTACGATTCACAGAGATGTTTTATGTCCAGAGAATTAATGAGTCCAATGATGTTCTGCCACTGTGTGTGCAGCCAGCGTCTCAGGGTTTGATGAATGGATAAACAAGTGGCTGTTTCAATATTGGCTTAACGTTTACACCAAATCGGTCAGTAATGGTTGGACATATTTAGCATCCACTGACCATTCAAGAGTGGTTAGCAGCAGCTTATCCCTAAAGGATGCTGTAAATAACGTCATATGAGGATGTGAGTCATTGCTGCAACGCTTATGTCACTTTCACACACGGATGACTGAGGGAGACATTTGATCAATGTGAAATGTCAACAGCAGAAGTGCATATGAGGCAGCTTGGCCCTTGCACTGGTTCCTAAGAACTAAAATACTTCTGCATTCACTCGTACTTAAAATCACTGACCTCAATCACATTTTATTTTTTCGATTTTTTGAGTTTTTTTGTCCGTCTTTATTTGATAGCACAGCTGGGGATGGACAGGAAAGGAGGAGAGGGAAAGGAGACTACATGCAGCAAAGGGCTGCCGGTTATGATTGAGCCTGTGCTGCTGCTGAGGATGCAGCCTACATGTGGTTTCGTGGTTTGCCAAATGAGCTACTGGGGCACAGCAATACATTGTTAAAGATTACGCAGTAAAATTCTCCTTTATTTAGTAATTATGAGCCAATAGCATAGAGTTTAAAGTTCTGCAAGGAATTTGCACAGGTAATAAACAAAATAAGAGAAACTCCAGTTTTCCTCAGAAGCGTCATCCGACGTCGGATAATGTTTAGAATAGAAATCCACCATTACAATATTTTGTGTGTATTTGGCACACAGTTGGGTTCTAAATGGGTTAATAGAAAAACAGGATTGTGCTGTGAGATTATCATACCATATATAAGTATTTTAGCTTTAAAGGGTGCATTGTGGGGCACCCAGTACCTCAGTGAGTAGAGCGGGCATCCCATATATGGAAGCAATGTTCTTGCCACAGCGGCTGTGGGTTCAATTCCAGTGTGCAGCATTTTTCTGCATGTCATCTCTTCTCTTTCTCCTTCTTTCATGATAAATACAGTGCAACAGACTGTAATGGTTTTGGGTCCGTGTAGCTCTTTGGGGTTAGAGGACAGGCAGAAACTCACTTTCACACACGTGTGGGATTTCACAAACGCTCGTCGTTTATTTTCACGTCCACTTAAAAACACTCCAACCTTACGAAGCCCAGTTGTACGGCTACTACAGTTTCATATATGAAACATAATAGTCGCCACACGTACTTGCAACCATTATTGTTGGGTTGAGAGAAATAAAGAAAAAGCGGGAGCACATAGGCGTACATCCGACTAGCGTCCGGGTGCGCTCTCAACAGACTCAAAATAACAACAAGCGCTTGATGACGTCACTGCTAAGCGAAACAGTATACACCATGTTAAAGGCACATTTGATATGTTCAACTGTTACAAGACTGAAGGAAAAATGATCTAAAAAGGGCCCATTGTTCATTATGAGTGCTTTTACTTTTAATATTTGTGTTTGCTGATAGTGACTCTATGCTTCTACCTGTGTCAAACATTAAATGCCAGGAATTTTACTTGTAGTCTAGCAGTATTTTGACACTGTTGTTCTGGTAACTTTATATAAATAAAAGGTTGAAACACTCCTTCCACCACTGGATGGTTGTTCAGTACAGCTGCTGCTCTCACAGGAACCTGAGCTGAAACCATCTGGTCATGGCCAGGTCTCTGTGAGCCATCCTGCCAAAATCAGGGCTTGTTTTGGAACTACAGTTTAGTCATGTTCGCATCACAACACACGGTGCCCAGACCCTAGTGTAGCTGGAAAGTCTTTTATTTACATTACTTATGTGTTTACTTTATGAAAACAGGGATTAGTGGAAAAATAATCATGAGACAAAAACTATGTTTAATCAAATATTAAAAAAAGTCAGTGCCATTCCGATATGCTTTGTGCACATTTGCGCTGGCATTCCCGCTGGCACAGGCGAGCCCCTCTCAGTGTCTCAAAAGGCTGCGGTTTTTTAAATGAAAGCAGTTTTTCCTCTGTAAAGCCAGCACTCATGTCCTCGAGATATTTCAGGAAGTAATAAAAGGAGATTCCCTATTCTTCAGCTTTGTTCTCACACTGAATGAAACACAAACACTGGATGAGCTCCTGCTGCTGTTATGTTCACTGTGACCGCACAGTTAAGTGCAAAATACATATCAATTAAGATTGTTCCCCAAATACAGGACGTGTTACCAATACTGGGGATGCTGTTTGTTTCTTTAAAGATTTGACAACAGCAGCTGACTTCAATCTGGCTGTTTAAATACAAGTCAAGTGATTTGGACCTGGCTGAATATTTAAGTAGAGAGAATGAATACATAAAATAGTGGCTTCAGAAGTGGGATTAGGAAAACCACAGGCTCCCATAGGGCCCAAAGCAATAAAAAATGTTAATTTAGTTTGTTTCTCAGATGTTAGCAGCATAATAAATCACTAAGTGCAAATATTTCCCTAAGTAAAAATACAAAAATGGAAATTTGAACATCTATATTTCCGTGATTTGTGCGAATAACACAACCTGATGAAGATCATGTGATGTGATCAGGAGCTCCAGCAATTATAAGGCACTTAATTCTTTTAAATCCCCCGTCCAACTCCCATCTTCTTGTGTATGTAATTAACTGAAAGTGTAACTGTTACTTGTGTCAACCACATGATGGATAAATGTTAAAATATCATCAAACCTCTGACCCTTAAATCCATCCCCTACTGCACCGTCCTCTCTGTTGTCTTACCTGCTCATGTTTCGTGAGGCGTGTTTTATTGTGGATGTCAGAGGAGACCAGGTTAAACTGGTGTTTCTCAGCCAGTAATCTCAGTAAGATGACCACTGTTCGGCTGCCGCACTTCCCCACACGGTTATAAACCACCTGGCTGGGGAACGGGAGCACCTGCAAACACACAGAGGAAAACTTAAGGAGAAAGAAAGACAAATAACACTGATATAAAGCTTAAACTGAACTCTTATTGTATGTTACTCTTGAGCACGATTTATACGTCTGTGTCAAACCAATGCCGTACGCTACGCTGTCCCCTAACGTGCATGTCCCCAGAAATGTAACTACACTTGAAACCATTTCCCTCAGTGGAAAAAAATCTTTTATTGACCTTTAAATTTCACAGATCAGAAACAATAAATTGAAAATAAATAAACTGTGAAGACAATAAAGCCTCCACAAAAATAGCATTTTAAGTCTTGTGTGTGATTTATCCTGGCTTCATATGAGCAGAGGAAATCTCCACTCGTCTCTAGGCTAATTTATACAATGTAAAATGCCATAGGCTTGTGCTAATAATGTTAGCATGTTATATCTGTTTGGAAAACGTGTTTAGTATAAGACAGTCTCTGTTAAGCCATGTTTAATGTGTGTTTAATGTGTGTTTTGAATCAATTAAACTTCACAGCACTTCACAGAAACCCCACTGCTGAGTGTTTAGAAGGTGTAACTGCAGAGTGGTATAGACACACTGACATCTACTGTAACACATGTGTATAACACACTGACTATATATAAGAAACACATAAACCCACTTCAAAAGATTGGAACAATCCCTTTAAGACGTTGCTATATGAATTTTACTGATGTGTATTCTATTTATAGCACATGTTGTAGAGCACAAGTGTGACAAACCAAATTGGCCCTGAAGGACTGTGCAGAAGAAGACAAAGAGTGAAAAGTGATACCAAGAGGAGAAGAAAGGACGAAAGCTTAAAGTCCATTAAACTGTCTGGATTCTCTTGCCTCTTTTTCCCTGACCTTTGACCTCTGTTTCTCACATCTACCCTCCCTGGGGCTGGACTCAATTGACCCTGCACCATATTCTCTTTCAGCTGCACGCGCACACACACGCGCACACACACACACACACACACAAAGATTGAGTATAGGCATGCATGGTTTCATCTCCTCTCCTCATACGCTCATTCCTCCACTGAACTCAATGAGTCAGAGATTCTGCTGACTGCTCTGCAGAGCGATACTGACGCAACTTTTCGGTGTTTAATCTCACACACACACACACACACACACACACATACACACGCTGTAGCATGTGGACACCTCATGACTCACCAATTAAACAAGTAGCTCAGCAATGATTCAGAGCCTCAAAGAAAGTGGATGCGAGCGTGAAAAACGTTTCTCTTTAAAAAAAAAAAAAAGAAAAAAGCTTGTGACAGTAAATCTCTGCTCGCGAGAAAGAGGAAGTTGAGGCCGACGTGCGTATTGAACATGAGACTCATTTTAGCACGAGGGCAGCAAGAATGCACTAATTTGGCAATTATCCCTACGGGCCTACAAGGTTTACACAAGCGGCCCCTTAAGAATGAAGGCTATCCGAGCGAGTGTGCCGGTGACAGCGAAATGGGGCCAGTTAAAGGAATTAAGGGAAGAATGAGAGAGAGGAAGACAGGTCACTCAGAAGACATCTGGAAGACTTCTTTTGAAAGTGATAGAGATCTACCACAAAAAAAAACACAAAGGCAGATCAGTTCTGTGTTGCCTTGAAAACCCTAAAACCTCTCTCCCTCATCACTTCAAATACAGCTTTACTGTAAATCAGATGGGGGAAAAATGCGGCAGTGATAAATTCTTGTCGGCATTCCCAGTCTGGAATGGTGATTGTGCTTTTCCCGGGGGAAGTTTCTGGATAACTGACAAACTGTGTGTTTGGAAGCAAGTCTGACCGACTGAATTAACCAGCTCAGTGGCTTATAGGGTGGCTAGTTTATGAACAAATTGGCTAGTTTTATAGTTGGCTGACTGTTACACTCACAAGCTTATTCCTCTCTGCGCTGTGACATGAAATTATTAGTATTAATCTTGAGTTAATCTCAGTGCTCCTTAGCTCTGGTGCTGGAGACAGTAGTTTTCACACCACAGAGCTCAGCGTGGCCACACACACTTGCCGATTTCCTCTTGTCTCCTCCAAAAGCAGCAGTCCCGCCTGAGCACAGGCTTTGTAAAAACAGCGAGAGCCTCTCTGAGTGTTTGCCAAGCAGAGAGAAAGGGAAAGTAACAACAGGAAGGAGAGCAGATGAGTCAGGAAGGAGAGAGGTCATTCCATGGACACTGTTCAGACTGGGCACTGGAACGCCCTTGTTTGCAATCATGTGACTATAATGATGTGTGAAATTCAAATGGAGGGCAGAAAATGATAACATAACGTGACTACGTTAAAGGGTTGGCTGAACTGAAAGGTGGCAGGTATTGTCAGAAATTTTTGGGACTGTAAGGGATTTTTTTTTTTACCACAACTTGACTGAGATGCCTGATTCTTACAAATTACCTCATCCTCCAGACTTCCTGACGTTACTAACATTACACGATGAGCTGCTGAAAGTGTGCAGGAGCCTCGTGGACTGTAACTGTTTTATGTGCGGTTGAACCCACTACTACAATGACTGCCGTCTTGCTTTTGGTCGGATAGGTAAATGTGTTTATGTCCTACTGTGTTCTAGACTTAAAGGGGCTCTTGTTTTTTCTCAGTTTGATTGACTGGAACAGCTGTAAACAGTGCAATTTAGGGCTGCCCCCTAAGAGTTGACCAAATGTTAGCTGACCAGAAAGGTCATTAGTCGGCAAATTGTCTTTTGGTTGCTTAGTTGCCGAACTCAAGGTGACATGTAAGCTCTGCAGGCAAACATTTGCCCATCATTTGTCGACTACAAACATGACGTATCATCTGAAACATGGAAGTAGCTACATGCCCATTAGCCACTTAGCACAATCATTACTGCTTTGCGGACAGCGTCATTAACAGGCGGCTCGCTCAGTGTGTGACGTGCACTTGTAGATAAAATATAGGCCTATATTAATGAAGGTGCATTAGTACGGTTTTGTATTTCTCTGATTTCTAGATATTTGAGACAGGGTGGACAGATTCAAAGTCATATGGCTGAAATTCCTTATGCGGTCAAAGCTAACACCACTTTCAGCTAAATAATGAAAAATCATTCATCCATTTCCAGCCGCTTATCCAAGGCCGGGTTGGGGGCAGCAGGCTGAGCAAAGCACCCCAGACGTCCCTCTCCCCAGCAACACTTTCCAGCTCCTCCTGGGGGACCCCAAGGCGTTCCCAGGCCAGATGAGTTATGTAATCCCTCCAGCGTGTTCTGGGTCTGCCCCGGGGCCTTCTACCAGAGGGACATGCCCAGGACACCTCTAATGGAAGGCACCCAGGAGGATCCTGATCAGATGCCCGAACCACCTCAACTGGCCCCTTTCGACTGACTGAAAATCATGTTTTAAATGAATATATTTTGAAAATGTCAGAAAATGTGGTCGGGTGGAGATGGAGAGAGGGAACTCGTTGGAGGGGAAAATTACAGCATCATCTGATGACAGGTCGTTACCATATCGATCCCACTTGATGCTTGTTTTTCCCGGAATCGGAGCACTTCACTGGACGTCATTAGACACTGAACAGGTTTGACACAATGTGAAAATAAGATGCGTGGGTACATTTGCCCCAGGATAATGAAGGGAGGGAGCGCTGGGAAAAACAATTCACAGGTGACATCTGTGCTCATACAAGCTTATGCAAGTCTTGTTGACTGACGTGCTTCAGCCTGTGCCACTTGAACGTTGTCATCATTTACTGCAAAGCAAGTAACCTTATATGTTTAATGTTGTTCCAAACAAACACTCGGAGCAAACAATGATGGCTGATGGTTGCAATTTCTCTCAGTTTTGGGAAAAGATTTTGAGCAGATAGGAGACTTGGACAGCAGTCCAACATTCCTCAGTGTTTGCCAAGTAACTACAGACTTCTCAAGCTTATCACAATAATGAGCCAGATGAAATATATGCAGTGTTTTGCAGGACACCGTTCCCCGCTGATATGATGACAAATGACTGTGTCAGACCTCTAACAGGCTGCTGTTGTATAACACAAGAAAAACATCACAGATGCCATCAAAAGTCCAAATCTCCCGTCGGTATTGACAGCACTGAAACTGGTGACCTTTCGGTTTGTGCTATTGTTGTTCCCCGACTCTGTGGAGCTCAGGCTTCTGATGCACGCTGTGAGAAATGTTCGAAATGTCTGCCAGTGAGGGATTCTGTCAATAGTGGATCCACGGTGTAAAAAAGTATTATGTAACAGGGCTGTTTTCCACCGTGTCTGATCTGGCCGCTCCTACTCCACAGAGTCAGACTCTTGTTGTGGTATTTACAGCTCTGATGCTGGCGAGCCAACATCGCGCAGACTATGAGATGAGTAGTCCTGCACCTTTTCCTCTCTCTCACGCTCCGTCCTCCACTTTCTCTCCTTGTACTTTCTCAGTGTCCCTTTTTTCTTCTTCTCGCACCCTGCCCACACACTTGCACCAAAACCTCCAAACGCTTCACAGTGTTTTGAGACATTTTCAGGAGCGACATCAGCTCAACAAACACACATAATCTACCCGTCTCATGGCCTGACCACCCACTTCTGCAGAGGACGAAGAGAATTCTGCCACCTTCAATCATGTAACAGACAACGTCCTGGTTTGCCACATGTCAGGACCACCACACACACACACACACGCACACATCCATCTTCCTGCAGCAGTTCCTGGAAACCCACACTGGTACGTCAGCGCTAACCTGCACTCCAGTGCTTTTAGTTAGCTGTGCTCTGGGTTCACTGCTCTCTACTGTCAACCGCTCATCCCACGCTGAGTGGAGAACAGCATGTTAGGGTTTCAGTCGGGGCACAGTAGAGATTCTCAGCACTTCCTGTTATTAATGATCTACCCATTCATCTCCACTCCCACCCCGGAGAAGGAAGGAGAGAGTGGAGTCTCACTGCTTTAAGTAGCTGTGACAGTGGAGTTTCCATCCAAGTATGTTTATATGAATTAAGATGAATTGATTTTCAATGGCTGAGGGGAAATGGGAAACTTTGACTTCATTTCCTCACACTCCTTTACACTCGAGACTCAACGTGTGTGACAAATGGAAATGTTTTTGTTGGAGAACTGCTAATCTGCCAAGCTTCCACGGGCATTAGTTTGCGCGTTAGAATATTCCTGTGAGCAAATGCCTTTTGTTTTGTCTTCTGGTTTCATTAAATATGGAAAGTACCAGCTCAAAACATCATCAAAACTTAACTAACATACTCAATTCTTCAGAGGCTCTTCAAAGAAGCTGGAGCTTTTCTATTGCTTTCTGTTTCTTTAGATCAAAATTCATCTGATTGATCTATTTTTAACGTTTCAAGTTCTTCTAAAAACCCTATCTTCTAGCAGTGCCTTTAAAATTGTAGTGGATGACCAAGATTATATAGAATGATGCTAGTGGGTATAAACTGTTCTGTTTCAGATTTAGCGCAATTAAGCAATTAGGACAGCCATGATGGGTACTGTGCTCCATACAGTCATATTTAGAAACCTATTGTACATGTGTAAAAATGTACAGGGGACATTCTTGCCATGCTTCCATACGTCCAGCTCTATTCTGAGAGCTGCGTGGTTTTTCCATACGCTCTCATTTACGTTGAGCTTTCAACTCGATTCCTCGACCTCCCCTACACTTACCAGAACCTCAGCGCTCTGCGTGCACATGCTGCAGTGCGACCGACCTCTGCTGAAATAAGATCAATCTTAGCTGCAGCGGGATGTCACTAAAAAGATAATGAGAGATGTGGTTGATGCAGCACTTGCCACTGACATGGCATTAGCATCATCTGTCTGGGAGATGGGATGACGACAGATATGGAATCAATCAAAGTTAGCAGCTGATGTATAATCACAGTCAGCCTTGTCTGCGTCTGTGGATGAAAGCTGGATGTAGTTAGTGAAGCTCCTAAATTTGAGGACAACCAACTGGAGTGAAAACAGGGACAGAAAGATGAGTTTACTGATTTTAAACTGCAGGAACTTGCTAAGGCTTCCACAACAATAGAAGCCCATTCACTTTTTTTGATCATAAGTAAACTGCTGTAACATTTATTCAGGCTGCCGGACCAGTTGGCGGGACAGTTTTTAAGGGGCAGGAGTTCAGAGAGTGAGAGAGCCTGTTTGTTGTTTTTCTGGGGACACCTCAACCTCGGGTTAGCTGTTGCTACGGCAAGGGGATTAAATCGGGGCTCTGTTGAGTTAGCCAACTGCAACATCGCAACACCTCCTCCTCGTCCTTCCTCTACCCACCTAGCTACCCGGCAACACTACAATACATTTGCAATATACAAGTTGGCACACCATTTTGACAAAATGGTACAATGAAGGGGGCCCTCCAACCAAATCATGCTTAGGGCCCCCAAAGGTCTAGGGCTGGCCCTGCCAATACTGTATGTAGCCTGAGAGGCAAAACCCGGGGCCAGAAAAAGTCCATAAAAACACAAGTTGCTGCTTGTAAAGCTTTTGTTGTGAGCCAAGAGTAATAGCTGACGGTGGTCCAGATGGGCATATCAACAGTTTTATCAACTCAAAGTGAAACTGAGTACAAATCTTTGATAATGTCTGCTTTTGACTTACGGTATCATGATTTAATTACTAAACAATATTTATAAAGGAGCATGTTATTTTCCCAAAAGCTACAGAAATAACTCATAAAGTAAATTTATCTTTATCAGCCTCCCTCTGCTTCTTGGAGACTTTTCTCCTCCATTAAAATCACACTCTTCTGTGTCAGAATGAATTCCAGAGCTCCTGTGTTTGTATAATAATGTAAATACTCAGAATCATTCACATTCGCCTCAGGACACAGTCAAGCTGTTACACTCGCAGCTCTGTCTTCAATGGGAAACTATTTGTGATTTATTAGACTTCATTTCCAGTCAGTTTCTACAAGCCCGTATAATATGGAGATCTTGGCATCAGCAGTATACAGTATAAAGTCAGCTGGCATTACGGGCCTGTTTTAAGTGAAATGCAAAAGTTTCAGATAATGATTTTCCCCCGAAAAATAACACTGGTATCAACAAAATTCCACAAACTTTCTCCACGGCGGTCCAGTCAACCGCAGTTTGTTTCACATGAATAACACTTCACTGTTATCTGCATGACACAAGCGCTGTGGTCGCCTGGTTTGGCTCAGTGGCCAGAACAGGCTTTTCAAAGTAAACACATAACTCACAAACAAAGCCCAGATGTGACCCAACTCAACAGCTGCCCACATCAGCTACAAAAAAACCTGTAACCACACTAGATGAAGTTAGGTAGGTGCTAAATGCTACGCCCAAACGAGAAAACAAACACCACCGAGTCTTCGTTCAGAAAGGGGGGAAAAAAGTGACGAAGAAGTGGATCAAATGAACGAGGAATGAGGTGAAAATGAGGTGGTGATTGATTAAAGAAGGAGATAATGAACAAGGGGGCAGAGGGAGGAAGAAAGAAGTTGGCAGGGAGAGAAAGAGGCGGCATAGAGGAGAGATGGTCATGCAGACATGCAGCTGGATGAATACAAGGCCTCTGTGTCAGCGCTCTGTGTGTGTGAGTGTGTGTGAGAGAGTGTGTTCAGAGCTGTACTGTAGCACTGAAGCCAGGTCTAGTTGGTATTTAGAAAGGGTTTGCACGCAGATCTTTCACACAGACCTAACCCTTATCCTGACTGGACTGAACTGGCTTGGAAACGCAGGGCAGCACATCAGAGACAGAGAGGGTTATAGGGAAAAACACCGAAAGGTCAAAAAGGGGGAAAATGGGATAAAAGAGGAGAAGGAGTGAAATGGGAAATGTCAGACAGATATATACTGTAGAGAGGAAGACTTACTCTTGGTGCAGGGGGTCCGTGGTCATCCAGATATGTGGATTCACCTGCAAAGACAAGAATGTATACGTTAGGATTCTGACATACCCACAGTACAATCACTCTGAGGACCATCCATGAGATTAAAGGAATACTTCACTCCAAATGACCATTCGTATATCAATTGCTCACCTATTGATGAGCTGTGCAGGATTCATACTTCTGTGCCACATCAACACCATTACAGTGTACACGTTGACAAGAGAGACAATAAAGCCTCCACAAAATAGCATTTTAAGTCTTGTGTGTGATTTATCCTGGCTTCATATGAGCAGAGGAAAGTCGCTAGGCTAATTTGTGCTAATAATGTTAGCATGTTATATTTGTTTGGAAAACGTGTTTAGTATAAGACAGTTGTTTTGTCAGTGAACCTTGTGAGTTGTAATGGAGCTGACTTTTGTAACGTTACCTTTATTAAATGCTGCTGTTGTCCCTGGCTTCATATGAGTAGAGGAAAAGTCTGCTAGCCACTAGGCTAATTTATACAATGTAGAATGCCATAGGCTTGTGCTAAAAACATTAGCATGTTGTATTTGTGGGGAAAATGTGTCCTAATAAAGACGAGTGCTTTGTCTGTGAATGCTGCGAGCTATAACAACGTAGGCCACCTGCGCAGGCTGTGGCGTCAGCTCTATGCACAAGTATAAATTCCACTTTAGAGTAAAAGGGGTCCATGCTTAACAACAGCAAAACTGTATTAAAACGTCCATTCACAAACTCTCACACAACTCTGCAGTATAATCCAAGTCTCATTTATCCTGTCGTATGCTCAGTACTTCTCAAACACACGCCTATTCACTAAAACCTTATGATTTAAAACTGAACTGACGGTGAAATTTATCTGTGCTTTCTACAAAGCCAGACTCCATTGACAAAAACAGCAATTTTACCTTGCTGAGCACAGCAGCTGCTGGTCTACCGCTGCCTCGAATAGTTAGTGGTTTTCTTTGTGATTGCGTTCTCCTACTCAGTCGCACAGAGCAGTGTGCTTTAACCCCACAGCCAAGGACACACATATGTAACACACACTCAGAAAAACAATCACATCTGTGAGGAGCCTGGATGAGGCCATGACATGAATCAGAACATAAAGGAGTAGCTTGACATTATGGAAAACACACTTAAAGAAATACTTAGGACCCCAAATGACCTTTTGTGTATCCATTACTCATTACTGTTGCGTTGAATTTATGAAGAAAACTTTGTTATTCATGCATGCCTCCATGTTGAATGAGGAATCCGAAAACAGAGAAATTAATTAATAAATTGAAGTCATGGGAGTCCGCCTTTAACATCAGCTTCTCAAACAGACAGCTCTTTATGACAGGGATCTCAACTAAAAGCCAATTTACCTTTGCTTTCTTCAAAGCCAGACTCCATTGACAAAAACAGTGGTTTTACCTCACTGAACACAGGAGCTGCTGGTCTACCAGTGGCTCGACTGGTAGTTTGTTTGTGTTATTGTACGACTTGGGTGAATAAGAACTGACCCTCTGAAACACCTAGGTCGCACAATAACACAAACTAACGAATTGAAGCAGCAGTAGGCTTCTGTGTTCAGGGAGGTAAAATTACCGTTTTTGTCAATGGAGTCTGGCTTTGAAGAGAGCACAGGTAAGTTTCACAAAAAGCATGTGTTTGGGAAGTACTGAGTGTACGACAGGATAAATGAGACTTGGATTATACAGCACAAGTTGTGTTTGAGTTTGTAAACAGATGTTTTTACATAGATTTGCTGTTGTTAAATGCAGACCCTCTGTTACACCAATAAAGAATAAAGAATTTTCCCTGTTTTTGGATTCTTCGTTCACCAGAGGCAACAATGTTTTCTGCATGAATTTGATGTTACATAGGGGGAGTAATTGACATAGGAATGGTCATCTTCTTTGCCTTAAAAGAATGAATGGGCATCAAAAACAGCTACTTCACATTAACATAGTCTCTACAAAGAAGCAGGTATTTAAACTGTGTATTGCTGGTTTGAAACAAAGTCATCATCTCAGTCAAACAATTTACCCACTTTAATAAGGCATGAAAATCCAAAGCAAATCATTTTGGCCATGTGGAATTTTCCAACTAACAGAAAGGTCTATTTATCGGTTGAGAAGGACATCCTACTTCTTAAATACAAAATCCATACAAAACGCAGTGAAATAGCTGAAACATGCTGTCATGGAAAAATCCTTCAAAATAGAAGGTATCTGATTGTCATCATGTTAGTAATTGTATGAATGTATGATTCATCCATGGTCATGGTCAAGGTACTTTCAGGCCTCAGAGTCCTTCACTGTCTGCATGCAGACATGTGAGGAGGCTCCAGAGCATCTGAAGTTTGAGATACTGCGAGATGGAGACCTTGGAAATGTTTAGATTCCAGTGTTAGACACGTCTGTCTGTCATAAATGAAATGCGCTATATAACCCTGAATCATTGTTGTGATACTTTAAGCTTTTGGTACGGCTTTTGTACCAAGATTCCTCTCTGACGTCAGATTTGTGCTGTCATCAACTGTGACTCATTGCATTTATTTTATTATTCATCAAAATGAAGATTGATCGAGGGTACATGTTTTTTCCCCACATCACATGAACTTCAAACACACAGAATTAACATTTTTTCTATGGGTAATTACTACACTTTATGTGCAAGATTCACAGCTGTACTATGGGCAGTTTTTTTTATTTATTTACTGAGGATTGGATGGTTGAATGTATAACATTATGTGGTTTTAACTGTCAACTCATTACAGGGGAAGCACTCCTAATTTCATTGTATTTCGTTAAGGATACAATGACAGTAAAAGGCTGTAAGCTGAAAACAGGGCTGTTTTTCTTGCTCATTAAAATACTTTTTTTCTTTTAGATACTGGCGGCTCTTTAACTCTCCCATGTCCCCGACTGAAAACATGAAAAAAAGTTAATGTCCCCAACCTGTTGCAAGAAATGTACTATTATTTAAATGATTTTTAACTATACAGGGGGTTTAGCAACAAAACAAGCAAATGAAATATCAAAATCAAGAATATAAACAGTAGGGTTCTTGTTTTTGCAAATTAATAATTACAGTTTTAGGCAATAAAAAAGACCCAAGATTTTCTCATTAATAGTAAAGTTGTGTGCAGTACCATTTTTCCATTGACACTCTTGGCCTTGCCGAGTAAAGCCACGCCATGCCGATTAGTGTTTCCATTGTCAGTTTAGACGCGCCATGCTAAGCCGCCCTGGAGATGGACCTTCTCAGGAGTAGGTCCAAAAGCCCTCAAGTGGGTAGCAGCGACGTAATAATAATACAGCAGGGAGGAATGTGAAAGCAGAAGCAGCCACAGTGAGAGAGAGCTGCAGACAACAGACTCTTGCTGCACACAACTCACCTCCGACAGGTAAACTTCTTTTACCTGCCCTGCTGTGGAAAAACACTTGAAGCAAAAATAACAGGCATTGATCAGCACTCTGCTGTTGTAACCATCCACCACCGCTCCTGCCCGCCCCACTCAGACTTTCGCCACCTTAACTTTCGTCCTTTTCCCGCCACGTTTCACCCTGACACCACCAGCGGCTGTTAAACCATAACACAAGTCACTGCCCAAGCGCCAGATTTCAACAACCTTGAAGTGAGACTGGCTCCAGTTTAAGACACACCTTCAAGAAGGCTGCCCTGTTGTAATGGAAATGCAAATCCCTGCTGTGCCAGGCTGACAGCCAAAGCCAAGCCAGCGCATGCCTGTCGAAAAGGGGTACAAGACTCTGTGTCATAGTTTGGTTAGGGTTAAGTTAGCTTCACATCTTTTTCTTCTCTTCTATTTTGTATGTTTTACCGTCTAGAACTTTAACTCCATTCCACATTTTGCCCCCAGCTTCACCCTGCAGTGTAGAAGCTGCTCTAAACAACAGGTGCCACTTCACTCCGAAACCCCAACACAACAACATCTCTCTCATCTGCCACTGTCACCCACAGAACACAGTGCAGCTCTTCTGCATTAAGTCTGAGGACGTCAGTTACAACCTCTTCATACAGTATATCAAACACTGTGAGGCTGCTTCATGAAGGAACAATGGAGCTCATTCAAGGCCGCCCCACTCTTCGGATCTGTGCCTGCTTTTTCTGCCCACTCTTTAAATCCAGGGCCTGGCTTCAGACAGCGGCCTTTTCTTTGGCCCATCCGGACACACAGAGACGCAACATCCTCCCATCACATTTACAACATTCAGGTGGCGCTCACAGGAGAGAGAGAGAAAGACAAATTGGAGGGCGCGGGGGGAGTAAAGCTATAAAGAGAAGAAATATTACATAAGAGAACAATCTCTCCTTGTGTCTCTGAAATGCGATCCAACGCGCAGATGAAAATAGCAAGAGTTGATGTGCGAACACACACATCGCTTTATAAGCAGCCAAAGTTTCCCTCGTGGCGCACACTTAAAGATGTTATTGTATGCTTGTGCTGGAAGTGTTTTGTATGATTTTGTGAGTGCTGTTTATACTTAAGATAGTGGTGTGTAAACTTTGAGTAATTAGCCTTACACTGAGATCCAATCTGCCTGTGTTTGGCTCTGTTACAATATCTCACACACACACACACACACACACACACACACACACACACACACACACACACACACACACCGCAGTTACTGTATAGAACCTGCTTGACTTTCTGCGTGTGTTGTGCCTCATTAATTCATCGGGAGTGGGGTGTATAAATACTGACACAGCTGCACTTTGCTCACCCTCAGGTGTTTTTTTTAGACTTTCTCTATCTTGTCTCTCTTTCATGACTTCATGCACGATTCCTGAGGAATGCTGGGGGAGGTTTGCAGCTCTTCTCCGAGGCACTTGAGGTCACAGCGGGGCGAGGATGCAGGAAAAGGCAGACATCCCTGTTCCTTACTCTGTCATCCATCACCGACAACCACCCCCCACGACCTAGAGCCCCTCCCCGGTTCCCGTGTGTGCTTCTCATTAGCGTTTTGGATAAGAGATTGGAACTCATTTTTTCCAGGGGCACGGGACAGATGCCCTCCGCCCCCAACACCCACAGAGAGAGGAAAATGAACTTAAAGAGCCACTGTACGGTGCAATGTACTTGTCGACCTCATTGTCCTCTGATCCGCCGTGAGAAGTCAGCCAGGAGGATGACACTTTGATTAAGAAACGTCTCAATTCCAGAGCTGAGCAAAAATGTATACTGTACTTTGTGCCAACTGCATTTTTTATTGTTCCCTGTGTTTACATGATTAATTACCAATCAATGGTTAGTATGACTTCACTCTGCCCCCCCTACACCGCTCCATCTGTTGGTACAAATACACAGGAATAACCTTCAAAACCAGCACTGTGTATACTCAACATGAAACAAATGCAGATGCCCGCAGGAAAGAGGGGTTCACTGAACGGTTGTATGAGGAGGAAAACGATGTGAATCTCATGCTACGGCGCCAACAGTCACCAAATATCAAGCCGTTTACACATCTATGCATGAGCTGGTCCGGGCAAAAAATAGTCCGGCACATAAAGTGAGATAAAATCGAGATATAACATGATTTAGTTAGAGATTTAGTTATATTTAGACAGAGCCAAGCAAGCTATTTGCTGGCTCATTATCAGCCAGTTGCTTGCGGTACCTTCATATTTCTCCTCCAAGTCTTCACAAGAAAGTGAATAAGTATATTTCCCAAACTGCTGAACTTCTCCCTCGCATATTTTGTGACAGCAGAGCAGCTGGTGGAGAGGTGTGTCACTGTGGATCTGGAAAAAGGATTAAGCCTCTATTTATCTCCAGCATGAGCAAATCCCAACAACAGAACTTCAGAGTTAAGAGTCCTGGAGAACAACTGTGAACAATGTGGGCGGGGGCTTTTACATATCTGTGCCCAGGGGCCCATTGTCTCATCATCTGTCCATTCACCTGGGTGATTTTGGATTAAGAAGCAGTGCTCTCCACCTTCATCAAAACACCAAGGGAGGGAATATATTGTGGAACGCAAGTGTTCAGTATCCCCAGTAGAGTTCATGAGAAAAGACTAAAGGCCCATTTATGCTCAATGTTAAATACTTCTTTTATAGTGTCGACTAATTTGGAACGATGTTCGTGCACTGCTTGGATGGAAAGAGACAGCATTTTTTGGCAACGTGCTGTAAAAAGAGGTGAAAAGAGGGTCAGGGGTCACATTTCCATCACTGCCGGTCACAGCCAAACAGAGCTGGAGCTGATAAGTAGCCATGACTGCTGCAGAGCCTTTTATCCCGGGAATGAATGCCGATTCTAACCTTTCACATCAGACAGATATTGTCCAGTTGAAAAGAGACTTTATTGTTTTTCTCTTTGTGTCACCTATCTGTGTACAGGTACAAAGAATGCACAGGTCATAAATGGTCAAGAGGAGAAACAGGAGAGGGCAAAGGTCCCACTTAAGAAGTGGAGGAAGAATTCACAAATTAAACAAAGGTCAATGTCACCTTTGAACATCCTAATGTTAATCATATGTAGTGTGTGTGTGTGTGTGTGTGTGTGTGTGTGTGTGTGTGTGTGTGTGTGTGTGTGTGTGTGTGTGTGAGTGAGTGATTGAAGGAGAAACTAACTGAAGTGTGGGTATGCATGGGCGTGTAGCTAAATGGTTAATTGGATTACTGTGTCACAAGATCCATGGACTCGCCTCTGGCTAAGAGCAGCTGCATAACCATTCCTAAGTACAATTATCTAATCAATACTCCAAGATGAACAACATAAATCAGCACTGCTTTTAAGTTTTAATCAGTGAATTGTAAAACAGTCTATACATTACCCTAAAAAGTCTGACAAAATACAAAACAAAAACATCCACAACTGATAAAGTACATGAAGCAGAGTGCGGTATTGCTTTAGTATACAATCTGTGCCATTAAAGAATGACAACATTTTGTACGTGGGTGTTACTTCCACCCCCACATTAGATTTCTTAAAGGATTTTTTCTTCTTTCACTAAATTAAGAAAAACTGTAGCAAATAAAAGCCTGTGATCTCGTCGTCACAAATCAACACGCTTTATGATTTTCTGAACAACACGTGCAATTAATACAAGTTAAAAGCTAATCCTGTAAAAGCTGAGTTATTATTATATTTATACGATTTATACTCTGTGAAGCAGATTACTGCCCTAAATGTGATTTTCTGCATGTATCAGAAAAATCCAACAGGATCTAATTAGGGGCCCATCTCTCAAACTCACTGTCAAACTAACTAAACAAACTAAAACTCTACTCACACCAGAGCAAACCACTACAAACCATCTCCTTAATATTTAATTAACATGAATGAAGCTCCCATCTACACTTTAGAATCTAACACACACAAAAAACCTTGAGGCCATCCTTTGCCCCTGTCCAAAAACTTGTTAAAGCACAATACCACCTACATTATTAGTCACCTCATTTGCTGAGTTGACTTTTTACTCCAGCGAAAAAATGACTCATGCTTTTGTTGTTTAATCAAAAAGTTAGGGTTGGGGTTACAACAGCCTGTACAGCTGCGTCAGTCTCATCCATGCTGGTTGCTATTTTCGCTGTATGTCCGGCTCTGGCACAAAAGGGTAAATAGTGAATGGACTCGCATTTGTAAAGCACCTTTCTAGTCTTCTAACCAATCGAAGTGCTTTTACATTACACGCCACATTCAGCTGTTCACAAAGACTTTTTATTCACACCAAATGAAAATTACTTTTAGCTTTTCAGCTAGCTTGGGTGCATTTAGATTTGTTCGAGGGTTGATAAATGTACATTGTCCCTTTTCAAATAAATCCATACACTGGCCGAGACTATAGAAGGTATCACCCTTTCGATGGGAAGGAGCAGCGTCTCTACTCCGAGCTCTTTCTGGATGTCAGAGCTCCTTACCCTATCTCTAAGGCTGAGCCCAGCCACCCCACAGAGGAGACTCATTTTGGCTGCTTGTATCCGTGATCTCATTCTTTCGGTCACTACCCAGAGCTCATGACCCGCTCTACCTCCTGATCCACAGCCGCCCCTGATGATTGGTATTGATGGAGTATTGAATGGTACTGATGATTGCTTTGGTACTTCTGCCTACAAAAATCAATCCATCAATTAATCATTTGGAAGGTACACCTCTAGTGAAATGCAATCTCATCACCTCTTTCAACATATGCATTGTAATTTAGCCCCTTTTGCCTCTCCTTACATTGCAGGCTGCCGCTTTATTATTGTCCGTGTTTCTGGATGGTTCTGGTAATCCATGGTTTCTGATTAGCTTCGTTCTAAATCCTGAAAAAAAAAAAAACAATCGAGAAATTTGGAACCAGGCAAAGAAAAGGGCAAATTCACAAAAAAATGAGATGTTGAAAAGGGTGCTGCTCCAATGTTTTTGAGCAGAACACTGTCACAGGAAAGTCTTTGGCACGGAGAAGAAAAAAGCTTTGGCTTGTAAGAAATGTATTTTATCAATATTTAAACAAGGTTGATAGTATTTCTGACATAGTTCATTACAAACCAAAGAAAACTGCTTGGTGTAATGTGGAGGATATCGTCAGATTTGTACGGCAATTACCCATCAAGCTTTGACCGAATCATCCCAGAACAATTCCTTCAGACTCTGGAATTTTCCCTTTGGTGTTGGCCTGCTTCAGGAATGCTACAGTAAGTTTGGGAATTTCATAAACATGTATTTAGAGCATAGACCATTTCATTTGCTTTGTGAAATTGGCGACCCAGCTAAGTAGAGCTTAGGAAAAGAACACATCCCAGAATAGGCCGAGGTGGGAGCGGAAAACCACACAGGAATGGCTGCTGTGAAAGCGGCCAAGAGGATAGGCGCAGTGTCAAAGTCGAGGGGCCTTCGCTTTGCTGTGGGACAGGACTCAAAGCAAAAGATGGAAGGTTACCGAGCTGCTGCTGCTGCCCTGGAATGTTCTACAAGTATGTGAAAGCAGATTACAGGTTCCACAGACTGTGAAGACTAAACTCTCTCATCCTTAACCACATCCTGCTGTACTTTCTGTATCTACCGCAGACGAAAACGAGAGAATGAAAGGTGCGTGCTCGCTTCAAGACCCTATACTTTCTCTGCTGCAGGAATACAGAGCGAAGTTTTTAAATCAAACAGTGGAGAGAAAATATAAAGTGTGAAAAAGTCTGGGCGGATTATAGACAGATATCTCATGACAGCCTTGCAGTGAAGTCAAAAATTACATGACATCTGCCTGATCCAGCTGCGTGAAACACACCCAGTTAAACAAGACACATGTCTACAGTTACAGTCCTTACTTAACATTTGTGCCATAATAGAGAGCATATGCAAACAAAGTCAGCGTGTATGGGGTATGCTTTTCTGTGTGTTTGCCTGTTAAATGTGTGTGTGTGGTCACCCAACCCTTTGATTTGGAGCGAGGGTGTGGCCCTCTAGTAAGACCCGAAGCTCGACCCATCTACCTAATTACAGAAGGGAGTTAAGCTAAGGGTCAGGGTCTCCACCCACTACGCCCTGCTCCACACCACCACTCAGTCACTCGAGAATATACAATGGTCAGACAGCTTTGTGATATAAATAGACAGGCTGTGCTGTTGCTATGTTATTGCAGGTGCCCAAAACCTGGTAGGGAGACTAATTTGTGGACTTAATGCTCCCCTTAAATTTTGGTTACTGGAGCAGGACACACATGCATACGAATGTGCAGGGGTTGGGAGACGTCAGGAGGACTGTCAGCATGTCATTTGTGGACACCAGTGGTTGCCACCGTGTATACTGTACGACAGGGACGTACCACTGAACTGATGACCCAGCAGAGCGGTGTTGACTCTGGCAGCCGTGCGGCCCAGAGGCCATAAATAAAAAGACATACTCACTGGGACAAGAAATAGAAAAGCGTAATCATTTGCAGTGTTGAGAAATGAGGAAACAGGAGTGATTCTTATAGCTCATGATAAATTACGCCTTGTTTCTACATACCTCTGAGCATATGTGAGTCAAATAGGAGTCATTCCTCCAATGAGAACTCTGATGTGTGGCAAAACTTCTTCTTTCCTTTTTTTACAGTCCCAAATTTGCCTCAAATACAGTGAAAAACAAAACGCTTGTTCAAGTCAGCATAAAAACAAATTAGCTAACAGATTGATGGATGTAATACAGCTCTATTTATACTTTTTTCCTATGAGAAAAGTTCAACAGCATATTATGCTAGCTAACACTGGTAATAATCAACGCTCATAATTAACTTCTCTGCCATTTCTGCAGTGGTGTTTCTATCCCTTAGTAAAGAGATGCATTTCCTTGCGTTGACCACCAGGGGCATACACCATATAGGCTATTATATAGAAATAGGACACAAAACCAAACTGTGCGGAAACGAGGCATCGTCCGTGTGTATGCCTGCATTGCTGTTTCAAAAATAGTCAAGGGGTAAACTATGACGAAGATGTTGTGTGACAACCCGTAGCGTTCCTCACGAGAATGCTTTTAAGTAATGAATAAAACTGAATCACATCTTTCATGTTTTCTTAGATAACGGTTGAGCAGTGCATTTCAAACTTTGAACTGTCACTTTTAAACTAAATTTCACACATGACAAACTAAATTTATCTACGAGACCCCGGACGAGTCATTTGATGTCTGAAAATTGGAAGAGGCAGTCGATGAGGCTGAATGAAGCCAGGAAGGGTGAATAAAATCAAGTCAGGCTTAAAGCTACCACATGAGGGGCAGCGGAGCATCACCAGGTTAAGACTCAAAGGCTGCGAATTCCTGAATTAAAATTCGAAGGGAAAAGAGGATTTCCATCACTTTCAGAATCACATGTCACAGCACGGAGCAGTGACCGCTGTCCAGGTGCATGCTATGGCGTGTTTCTTGCAGTGTAATCAATTTAATTTAGGTGAGTAAAGTGAACGTCTTGCTCTCAAGGCCACTGTGCCTTTGACTTGTGCTCTGCACTGTTTTCAACACAAAAACAGGTATGAATCTTGACCTCGTGAGACCCTGCTCTATCTGGCAGAGACAGGACCTCTGATTGCCTCTGAAAAATCAAGCTTTGAAATGAAGAAATGAGCCATGAAGTAGAAAATTGGGCAAACAGTTGAGACCCTAATAGACGCCTGACGCCACACAGCCAAAGTAGGAGAAGTAATCACTCATCAGCTAGTCAGGCAGGCAGTGATGCGGATGCTCTTTCCTCATGAAATCATGTGGGTGATCACGTCTATATTGCAACAACAGTATGATAGAAACATAAATCACAATCAGAAAACACTTAAACACACAGGATGTGACGCTGCCAGGGATTTCCTATCACAACTTGAATGTTCCGTCAGCCAATTCTGGACGAGTCACTTCCCCTTTAGAAGGCAAAGGGGGTGCTTGTGCGGTTTGTACGTACCTCGTCTCAGCTTGTGGACATGTGGGCACGACACCAGCTGTCTTGCCAGCCTGTCCTTATGGATAAAGAGGCTGCCGGTGGACATTTTGACTGACCAGTGATTTTTCCCACACACCCCTATGAAGAAAGTCAAACGGAGGGGACCTTTTAAGTCTTACTTTTAGATTGATAAAGAAAATGTAATAATAAAACAGCAATTTCTGGGGTGGGGGGGAAACTTCACATATGAAAATGCTTAAAAAAGCTAGAGAAAAATGTATGTGTATATATGACATTAATTCAAAGCATGGTGATGTGTGGAAGGACCAAGATAAAACTGCAAATCATCTAGTCAGCAACACACAAGAGGAGAAAAATTCTGAGTCAAAGTTGAAAAAAGTGCCAAAATCTATGCAATTGCTAAGCATTATAAGATATAAATAATGGTAGACCCTTTTACAACAACAGCAGCAGCAGCTACACTTCAGCAGCCAACCCATTAAAACCAACCGCAACTGGGCAACTACTCGGCCTCTGTTGCTTTGCACCAGCTCTCAACTCGCAAAACACACACCAGATGTGAAAATGCATCATGAATAAATGGCTGGGCCCCAAAGCTATGCACAATCACCACTGATGACAAGTGCCATACACAACTGGAACTGGAAGGAAAAACTCATGGGCTTGGAGAGTAAATTAAGTATTTGTTGTGAGATGTTGCTCAATTAGCGCCAGCGAAATGTTCTCTCTCTGAAAAAACACATTAACGCGTCTGTCATGAAGTTCAGACAAGTGGTTTTATGAATACGAAATGGCTGTTTAATTAGCTTTGTTGATGGCTGAGTTTGACCTGAGAACATACAGTCTGCGTTCATCTTAAGACTCAATTATACCATGGACACAGACAAAGAACTGGAAACACCAACGAAAGTGAGACTCGTTTATCCCTATGAAAGTTACTTAGTGGCACATAAAGCCTGAAAAGTTAAATGTTCATGGTATTCTGAGTTCATCTACATGCTGCCTTGATGTGTTACCCACTAGATTTCTAAAGTCTGTGCTGAGCAGTTTGTTACCACCACTCGCTCACATAGTTAACATGTCACTACAGTCTGGAACATTCCCAAAGGCCTTGAAAACTGCGGTCATAAAGCCTCTCCTAAAGAAGAGCAGTCTTGATGCCACAGTACTGAACAACTACCGGCCCATTTCAAATCTGCCGTTTTTAGGCAAACTCCTTGAGAAAGTTGTTTACCAACAGCTGACTGACTTTCTCCTAATGAACAACTCCTTTGATGTTTTCCAGTCAGGTTTTAGGCCCCATCACAGCACTGAGACTGCTCTTATTAAGGTGACAAATGACATCCGCCTGAACACTGACGCAGGCAAAGTCTCAGTTTTAGTCCTGCTAGATCTGAGTGCTGCTTTTGACACTGTCGATCATGAGATCCTGTTACAGAGATTAGAGGACTGGGTGGGCATCTCTGGCAATGCTCTAAATTGGTTGAAGTCCTATCTAGAAGACAGGAAGTACTTTGTTGAAATTGGTAACTGTGCCTCAGACCACATGGCCTTGACCTGTGGGGTGCCCCAAGGGTCAATCCTGGGACCCCTTCTGTTCAATCTATACATGCTGCCTTTAGGCCAGTTAATACAAAGTAATAATGTGTCCTACCACAATTATGCAGACGACACTCAGATCTATGTGTCACTGACAGCAGGTGAATATGGACCAGTAGATTCACTCTGTCACTGCATCCAACAGGTCAGTGTGTGGATGCAAAACAACTTTCTCCAGCTAAATTCAGACAAGACTGAAGTCATCGTATTTGGTCCACAGAAACAAAGAGAAAGTGTCAGCAGTCACCTCCAGTCTCTCTCTCTAAAACCTACAAATCAGGTTAGAAATCTCGGGGTAATAATGGACTCAGACTTGAACTTTAACAGCCACATCAAATCAATAACATCAGCAGCCTTTTACCATCTAAAAAACATTGCTAAAATCAAAGGTATAGTGTCTAAACCTGACTTGGAGAGACTTATCCATGCATTTGTCTCTAGTAGGTTAGACTACTGTAACGGCCTGCTCACTGGCCTCTCCAAACGGGCCGTAAGACAGCTGCAGTACATCCAGAATGCTGCTGCTCGGGTCCTGACCAGAACCAGGAAGTACGAGCACATTAGTCCTGTGCTCAGGTCTCTACACTGGCTTCCTGTGGCTCAGAGAATAGACTTTAAAGCAGCTCTGCTTGTGTACAAGTCTCTCCACGGCCTAGCACCAAAGTACATCTCTGACATGTTAGTGCCATATGAACCATCTCGGACTCTGAGGACCTCAGGGACCGGCCTCCTGCTGGTGCCCAGAGTCAGGACTAAACATGGGGAATCAGGGTTCCAGTTTTATGCAGCTAAAATCTGGAACAGTCTTTCTGAAGATGTGAGACAGGCCTCTACTCTGACAATGTTCAAATCTAGGCTCAAAACAGCTCTATTTCACTGTGCATATGACTGAAAGGATCTTATCTGCACTCTTCTCTTTTAAAGTTCATTTTATAATGATTATTTATGTTTTTATTTTGTATTGTGATTTTAATGCATTTTCTTCTTCTGTAAAGCACTTTGAATTACTTTGTGTACGAATTGTGCTCTACAAATAAACTTGCCTTGCCTTGCCTTGCCTTGCCTTAAATTACCTGAATATTCCGCATTGTGGGGCCCATACAGCAAGCATCAAATCACGTTGGTGAAACGAATCATTTTGTGGGGGTTGCGATGCTCAAAAAAGACTAATCATCCACATCTGGCCTGGGAACACCTTGGGGTCCCCCAGGAGGAGCTGGAAAGCATTGCTGGGGAGAGGGACGTCTGGGGTGATTTGCTTGGCCCCGGATAAGCGGAAAATGGATGGATGAATGGATGTTTCACAATGTAAGTCAATGGGAAAAAGTCTTTTTGGGCCCTATGGCATCTCATAATGGAGAATTCATTTTTTTTTATTACAACCGATGTGCTCAATTCCGCCATTCTTAACATGTCTTCATCGCAATATAGCTGTATTACCTTTAGCGCTGTGCATAAATGAGCCATGATTAGATCTTTGAAACTGGAGTTTACATCGAGCATAAATCTTGTATTAACCACAACATAATTTGGCCTTTATTTATGATAAGATTAAACAGAAACAATTATTTTGTTGTTTATACCAGTGTTCACAGTGTCTTGAGTGGAAGCTTGTACTGTAATGGCCTTTAAATTCACCACCGCATTGGCTCGGCTGCAACCGGGACAGAAGGTTCAGCCTGAGTGAAAGAAGCCAGAAAAACACCCTGCTTTAATTGTTTGTTTACAATACAGCTCCCTTGGCCCTGAGCCTCAACCAAGCTTCACTTTTTCAAAGGATCTATCGTCTTTTTTTTTGGCAGCACAAGCTTGTTTATCGCTGTCACTCTGTTTATCCCTGTATTTGGTTATCCTCCTGGTCATCTAGGCTCTCTCTCTCGGAACCAAGTGCTGACCAAGTGACTTTCTTGTGAAATGTCACACCCATCTGATATGATTGTTTACTTTTTTTCATTACCAGCGGAAGCAGAGGTTTTCCCTAAAAACCCAGAGTTTGAAGTGGGTACCGTTAGAAAGAAAAAGGAAACAGAGAGTGAACTGACAAAAAAGGATAACAATGTGTTTGTACAACTCTTTTCATCATGACAGTGTCGACTGAAAACGGACAACAGCTGGTTGTGGTGTCTGTAAACAATCTACACCCCTGTTTGAGGATTCAGTGGTGGTGCTGCTGAGTCACAAATGAGGCATGCTATAGATAAATATGGAAAAACACAAAGCTGGGTGCGCACTCATGTCTAGCTGCACAATCATCACCAAACCAGATATTTTCAGACTGCTGGTGAACCAAATCTTAACATGTATTTTGTATTTCTGCTGGCCTGTCATGATGTTAGCCAGTTCTTTTTTCCGCCTCCGCTGCGAACAAACGACAAAGCAGCCATTATGAACACTAAGGGTGAGCAACTCCCGCCGTTACGTGCCAAGAATCATGGCTTTATATGTTTAACTGTTCCACACGGATGCAAAAAAAATGGTTCATGAGTCTTAAACCTGCAGGCCTTCTCCCACTGTGTGTGATTTCACACTGAGCTATCTGCTTGCTTTAGGTTTCATGCTTGGATGTGCATGTAGCCACTGAGAAAGCCTGGAATCTGGAAGACCTGCAGTGTGCTCTATCACAGTCGCACAGAGCAGCGCGCTTTAACCCCACAGCCAAGGACACACATATGTAACACATAGTCGTAAAAACAATCACATCTGTGAGGAGCCTGAATGAGGCCATGACATGAATCAGAACTTAAAGGAGCAGCTTGACATCTTGGGAAATACACTTCTAGGAATTCAGACCCCAAATGACTATTTGTGTACCCATTACTCAACCCGTGTTACATTGAATTTATGAAGTGAGCTTTGTTTTTCACACATGCCTCCATGGTGAAGAAGAAGAATCCAAGAATCCAAAAACAGAGAAATGAACTGATTAATTGAAGTCATGGGGGTCCACGTTTAACAACAGAAAAATTATATCAAAACATCATCTTATAAACTCTCACACAACTCGTGCAGTATAATCCACGTCTCTTTAATCCAGTTGTATGCTCAGTACTTCTCAAACAGACAGCTCCTTTTTACCTGGGATCTGACCTAAAAGTGCATTTATTTATGCTCTCTTCAAAGCCAGACTCCATTGACAAAAAAGTAATTTTACCTCACTGAACACTGAAGCTGCTGGTCTGCCACTGCCTTGATTTGTGTTATCCTGTGACTCGGATGAGTCCGAACTGACGCTTTAAAACACCAAAGTCACACAATAACACAAAAAAACAGACTGATCAAGGCAGCGGTGGACCAGCAGCTCTTGTGCTGAGCAAGGTAAAATTACTGTTTTTGTCAGTTTTTGTTTGGAGTCCGGTTTTGGAGCAAAGATTAGTTTCACTTTCAGGTTTTAACAAAAATGTATGTATTTAGGAAGCACTGGGAATATGACTGGATGATTAAGACTTTGATTATACTGCACAAGTTGTGTGACAGTCAGTTAACGGATGTTTTGATAAAGTTTGGCTGTTGTTTAATGTTGACTCCTATGACCTCAATTCATCATGAATTTTCTCTGTTTTTGGATTCTTCGTTCACCGGAGGCAGGAATTCAACATAAAATGGGGCGAGTAATTAATAAACAAATGGTCTTTGGGGGCAGCTGGGATGAGCACCTCCAAGTCTGAGGCCATGGTCCTCAGACGGAAAAGGGTGGATTGCCTCACTCCAGGTCGGGGGGGGAGGTCCTGCCTCAGGTGGAGGAGTTTAAGTATCTCGGGATCTTGATCACGAGTGAGGGTAGGATGGAGCGGGAGAACTGTCTGGGCTTCTTTGCTGAGGTTGCTGCCACCGCGACCCGGACCCGGATAAGCGGAGGACGACGAGTACGGATCTTTGGGGGCGACATATTCCCTTATTGTAGGAACATTAAATCCATTCTCATGTCTATATGCTGAACACGAGGCTGGAGCTAGGAGAGAGTGAGCTTAGCTTAGTTTAGCGTACAGTCAGGACTAGCTGTATATTCAGCATATAAATAACAAACTCTTGGTAAGAAAGCATATAAGAGCTTTTCTCAGAATGTCAAACTATTCCTTTAACAAGTTATCTCCTTGGTTTTCCTATGGTTTCTTATACTCTAAAGCAGTGGTTCCCAAATGGTGGGTCTTTTCTGAATGGACTGCAAGTGACTCACGAAAACTTTATTTTGAAGTACAGAGCTTTGATTTTGAAGTGCTGTTTTTGGTTGTAGAGTGACGAACAGACAGCTACTTGACAAACACAAGCATGACGCTGAATGTATTAAACTGTGTGGACCTTGAACTAACGACTAAGGAGATTTTTGGATCCTGAGGCTGGACCAGTCGGGAACCACTGCTCTAAAAGAATAAAAAAAAAAAAAAGGAAAATATACATGTCTACATACAGACGTTCATGCACACATGCATAACGTCTGCGGTGTGCAATGTAAATCACCTGCTGCCCCGCGCCCTGTGGGACCCTGTGTAGGGGTGTGGATAAAGTTCTGGATGGAAAAGAGGAAAGACGCAGACTGCAGGCAATGAAAGGACGAGGGAAGACAAAGCACCATATGACAGAGGGATCACAAAGAGCTGAATTACTACAGAGGACCAGAATTCCTCTGGGTTCGTCACGTGACGGAAGAGTCAGGAAAAGCAGCTGCTGTAGTCCACGGCGTCCACAGCGCGGAAATGAAAAGAAATGAAAAGAAAGAAAGTCCGGAGGGGGGGGGGAGGGACAGACGGGGAAGAGTGAGAGACAGCAAGAGGGAAACAGGAACAAATTGTTATCAAATCAGTTTGTGAGCCCTCTGCGGAGGTCAGCAGAAGAAGATGAATTGCAGTATCTGGCAGCTAGAGCTTCCTCAACGGCCTCAAATGCCTTCAGCAGAGGAAAACATAATGATTCCAGCAGAAAGCACAGATTGATTCACAGACAGACAGTAGATACAGTGCTGTATATATATCACACACAAGGACTGAAATACCAACAGTACATATTAAAATGTTCCTCTGCCTAATAATAACTAAAGTGATTATTCGTGAAAGGCGACGGAAATTAAGAACCAATACAGTGATTATTAGCTCTAATTATTAAGCTGTATACTGCCTGTAGAGTGTGATGGGATTTTATTGCTTCCTGACAGGAAGTGCTGGCCCAGGGGCTCCGCCAGCTGTGAGAAAGACCCTTTTCTGGTGGATGATGACAGCAGAGGCATGCATTCCTCTGTATATTGTTATAAACTGTGACAGATCTTTAATCATATCAACGTGTGTCAGTGTGTGTGCGTGTCAACCATGTGCAGGTCAAACACTCACAAAGAGAAGAGCTATTTATTTTGATGCCTCACATCTCAAATCTAACATCTAATCTTTGTCTGTCCCTGCAGCAGCAGCAGCGGCAGAGGTCCTTATCAGTCTCTGCTCACCAGCGAGCACGGAGGGGACGGTGCAGCAGCTTGGCCCTGCAGAACAAACAGACTGCATAAAGAGAGCCTGTGTGGTGCTAAGTCTCACACCGGAGTGAGGGACAGAAGAGGAGGAGGAGGAGGAAGAGAGAGGCACTTTAAGAGAAAAATAAAGGTTTGTGGGAGATAAAGTACGAGGTAGACAAACGAGCGATGCTCAGAGAAATGATGAAATGGAATCAGAGACTTGGAGTCCAAAGAAAGTTGGGTAGTTGAAATAGCTTTCTGGATAGCCTTGTCAAAACTGAGACCATGTCATAAAATATTTCCACAGGGGGAAAGAAAGTGAGAGCTCCACACAGTGTGTGACTGTGGTCCACTGGAGCATGCTACTTTTCTCATGGGCCCTAACAATAGACCTTTATGGAAGTGTCTGACATAGAGAGGTGTGATTTCAGCACAGAGATGATCCATTCCAGACATGTGATTTATTATGGCAACACATTAGGGTCAGCCTCTATCATTGGCTGCCAATTAACAAGACACATTAGCAATGCAGTTGATTCCTTTTGGTATTAATATCCATCTTAGTGTGTGATTCATTCAGTTCTGTCTTTTGTTTGTTCTTTCGCCCACTTATAGATAAACAAGCGTTAGTTCCGGCAGGACATGATGTCAAGCTCAGCTCACGTCCAAGCTGAATCAGCTGATCTCAAACAGCCCAATCAACTGATGGAGCAGCTGACTGATGGAAGGGAGTCAGCTGATAGATCACATGATTCCTTTCTATGCAAACAATTGGTGAATCTCATTCAGGGCGCTCTATTTAAACTGCTCTGGCCTGCCTACTGTTGCTGCTTCCTCTGCAAGCTGCTTTGCAACCTGCCTCCACCCCAGCTCCTCCTTTTCATGCTGTGGCTGACTTATTAATGTCACTTCTGTTTGTCACTCATGCGGCTCTGTTCTGTTCCCACCTCAGGCTTTCCTCGTTTGCACGTGGAAGGGCAGGGAGGTTTGCTCTCTCTGCCTTGAGACTTTCTGTATAAGCATGTGGAAGGGCAGAGAGGTGTGCTCTCTGAATCATTTAATATTCTTTAATAATATCAGATAGACTGAGATCAGCAGACAATTTGAGGGGGGCAAAGGGAGACGCTATCCCCATGTGCAGTATTATATTTGGTTATTATGGCTCTGTTCTGGGGCCTATGCAATTCCTCAGGCCTACACAGAAAGCCTCTTCTACATGGCTACATGGACAGCATAAGGCGGAGAGAGCAAACCTCCCTGCCCTTCCACACATCTGCATGGAAAGCCTTAATGCAGAGAGAGCAAACCTCCCTGCCCTTCCATGCGCCTACATGGAAAGCCTAAGGCAGGGAGAGCAGCAGCAAAGACCCCTGGGAACAGAACAGAGCAGTATCAGTGACAAACAGAAATGACATTGATAAGTCAGACACAGCATGAAAAGGAGGAGCTGGGGTGGAGGCAGGTTGCAAAGCAGCTTGCAGAGGAAGCAGCAACAGTAGGCAGGCTTTTACACTGTTAGATAACAAAGGAGCCCTTAAACTGATGCGCTGAGGCATAAAAATAACTAAAAATCTGAAAGCCACAGCCTATATAACAAAAACATCATCATCATTTGGGCAGCAATTCCCAAGTCTTATTCACTGTGGAAATAGTAAATACTAGTCGGTCAAATAAAGTAAAACGCGGCCTCGATGACAGCAGAAATAGATGTGCAACAGTGCATAAACTGCCTCCACAATAAACCCCAAACACATCTGTAGAGATGGCAGTTTCATAAATAGACACATTCACCATAAACTGACAGAAGCAGTCCGTCGAATCAGTAGTCAGAGTCAGAAATGTGTCTACTCGCTGCTCACAGGAAATCAGACAAGGAGCGAGGCCAACGCTACTCAAAGATACATCGTGTCCGAATGCCAGGGAGTTTTCCACAAATGTTCAATAGCTGATTTACTTAAATGACATAATTGCTTTGCTTCAATCTCCCTAATACATCATCATTATAATCGTAATTGGGTAATATTTTTCTTACCTAATTACCACTTTGGAAGAATTAAACTCTCCCAAACCATTACTCTCCCTCTCCACCTTTGACGCTTTTCCACACACAGATGCAGTCTGGCTGCCAACGTGCCCACGCTTGTTTGTGTGTTTCTGCAATGTTTCATAAAGCATTTAAAATATCCCTATGTGCATGCACGATCTGTGCTTTGCATGTACATGATGTGCATCTTGGAGCATGTGTGTGCTTTTCGCATGTATAACCAGAGTCCGCAAAACCCCAAACCTCTCACTAATTACACAGTGGATGGTGGCAGAGCCCTGGCCTCCGTGCCTGCATCATCTGTTACATAAATACCCATTTGACGGAAACTGCTGTCAGGCTCCATCTTGGTCTGCAGCGCTGGTCAGTGCCAGGTTAAACCGCCGCTGGACCGAGACGCTGCCACTCCCTTGTTTTGTGCTCGGTCTGTTCAGGATATGTGAGAGACAGTGTGAAAAACATGAATGTGGAGATGTGAGTGAAGAACAGAGTAAGGTGTACGCGTGTTTGAGCACTCCATTGCATGTACAGTGTGTGTGTGTGTGTGTGACAGGAGGACAGAAAGGGAGAGAAAAAGGTGAAATGTGTTTGTGTGTAAGTGTGCAAGGACATTTCACAGTGCCCGTTACCAGAAGCCACAGGATGTGCGTCTGCAGCAGACCACCTTGCACCCCATGACATCATCATAGTGCCTCCTGTAACTCAATACACACATGTGCACGCACACACACACTTCCTTACACGTTATTTTTTCCCTACCCTCATCAGGTGCCAAATAAAGTGCATTTGCCATGTGTTGAGCACATGCTGGTGACGCCGATCTGCCCCGGTGAAGAAGAGGAGAACTTTAACAAACTTTTTGAATAACAGTCAAGGTATCAAGTATCATGCTTGCATAATCCAAAACACGTTTACTGTCTGCGCTACAAAGCACCCCGGGTGAACCGATTCTCTTTTTAATATGTAAATAAAACGCTTTTATTTAACTGAAGCGAACAATCTAAATGGGGTGGCAATGTTTGAACAGTTTGGTGATAATGCAGTGACAGGCGTTTGGCACTTCACTGGACCACAGTGGCCAGAAAGAGAGCAAAGAGCAACAACCGAGCAATAAACAACAGATGGCAGCTCTCACTTCCAAGAACAGCAAAGTATTTATAGATGAAGCCTTTGAAACGGGCTGCATACTGCAGTAACAATCAGGGCATTTTAGAATCAATCCAACATCGTCATGAATCACATTTAACGGCAGAATGTGAGAGCGAGCTACAGTCTGTACTGTTGGCCGGCGGCAACAATAATAATCACATCCAAATACATAAAACTACAAGATAAGAGAGGAAAAGACCCGCTTTGTTTTCAGAACCAGATGTAATGGAGGATGTGAAGAGACTTGAGGAAGCAGTGGTAGTGTGTCTAGTTAAATTAGCACTTGTAGGTTGATTCACGCCCAGGGTGCTTAACATTTAGAGACGGAGCTGATAAACGCCTGGACACATGAAAGCAGCCGCCTGCTGGAGACAGTCATGTAGGTGTTTGTCAGCAAAGTGTATTATGAGACAACAAGCATACATATCATATTAAAGTCCAGTCGACTGACTCACGCTGACTGTGTGATGTAACAGTGTAGAGAGGCACCAACTACGATCCAGGCTGAGCAACACAGGAAGTTGTATGGATACTATTTCCATGACCTAAAACTGTCAGTTGTTGTAAAGGGACATTAGGAAATACCAGGAAATTGACTCAGACTAATTTCTTCAATAAAGTGAGGCTTCAGTGTGGTGTTAGATGAATCAATGTGATATGATTATATATGTGTCTGTGTATGCAAATGTACTGATGTTTCATTTCAGCCCGACACCATCCTAAGACAGTGTATTGTTTCCTGTCTTATACATCGAGATATTAAATGTGAAATGTGAAAGAAACTGTGAGGTGGAAAGTGTGAAATCAAATAAAGATAATTATAGAAAAAAATGAAGAGAGGCTTGAAAGGTCTGGACCTCAGTGGTGGAACTATGTAGATGAGCAGAGAGAGAGAGAGAGAGACAGAGAGAGAGAAAGAGAGAGGGAGAGAGAGAGAGAGAGAGAGAGAGAGAAAGGACGAAAAAACAAAGGAAAGAAAACAGACAAAATTAAAGAAAGAACAAAAGAATAAAAGGAAGAAAAACTAAAGAAAGAAAGGACAAAAGAAAGGAAAAGAGGGAAAGAAAAATGAAAGGACGAACCAAATAAAGAAAAAATTAATGATTAAACTAAAAACAAAACAGAAAGATAGAAAGAAAGAAAGAAAAAGAGAAAAAGAAATACAGAAGGATGAAAGTAACAAAGAATAACAAGAAAAAATGAAAAAAGAAAGCAAGAAAGAGAGAAAGAAAGAAAAAGAAAGAAAGGAAGAATGAAGGACTGCAAGAGATAACGAAAGGAAGGAAGAAACAAACAAACAAATAAAGACCAGAAAAAAAGCAAGAAAAATGAAAGAAAGAAAAATAAAAATGAAAGAAAGAAAAATAAAAAAAAATGACAGAAAAAAATAAAAGAAAAATGACAGAAAAAAACAAAGGAAAAAAGAAAGATAAATGAAAGAAAAAATACACCAGAAAGACAGAAAGATAGAAAGAAGAAATACAACATGCAGTAGTAAGAAAGAAAGAAAAGAAAGAAAGACAACATACAATAGAGAGAAAGAAAGCAACATACAATAGAAAGAAAGAACGAATAAAAGACAGAAAGACAACATACAATAGAAAGAAAAAGACAGAAAGACAACATACAATAGAGAGACAGAAAGACAACATACAATAGAAAGAGAGACAGAATAAAAGAAAGACAGAAAGAGAGAAACAAAGAAAGAACAAAAGAAAGACAGGTCTGGAAGCTTAAATGCTTCCCGTCCCTGCTGCCTCCTCTAATACCCACAGTGTAATTACTGTAGAAAGACAAATATCAGTGCTGATTGAACCAACAGGCCCTGATGAATATTAAATCTACTGGTTTTGATAAAGTGGCTCATCATGAAGCTAATGAACACTCTAATGAACAAATACCTCTCTGCTGACGTGTTCGTTCTGACACAACAAACACACAGTTAGCCTCTGAGCCTGGCTACACGTTGGTCATTCCTCCTTAGCCCACTCCTGCGCTTTTTTGTTGCGCACTTCTCTGGCACTGAAACCTAAACCACAAGCTCTAAAGGAGAAGCAATGAAGAAATATACACCTATTATGGGCCATTAGGAACCCAATTTTCTTCATAAAGTGGGTTTCCTTATAGTAGCAGCAGAGTGCCAAGTGTTTTCCTTCTCTGTTTCTCTTATTAGAGGCAGGACGAGGCCTGAGGGTGCTAAATCTCCCTCTGCCTCTGCTGCAGGGGTTACATATCACATCTCGGTTAGAGGCAGCACACTGAAACCCTGTACAGCACTCCCCTGCTGAGCCACACACTCACGCACACACACATACACACACAGCTACTGTACACATGCGACGCAAGGCGGAGGCAAACAGACGCAGCATCCACACGCCAGCGCTGTTGATTCATGCTAATGCGGGCCTGCTGGAGCTCCACGGTGTTAAGGTGAGGGAAACTCTCTCACCCCTGACTGGCCTCTTGGAAACGTGGGCACGGCTTCAATTTCAGACCAAACACTAGCTCACAGAGAGAGCTGCGGCACCAAATAGGCAGCTTTCATTCATAAACACCATCTGATGGTCAGCTCATTGTCATTTGAGGGCGGCTATGATGATTAACTCGCAATCGCGGTCTGGCAGTCTGCCTCTGAATGGTGAGGATTCATTCATGCTCTGCAACTGGCGTGCATTAATCTTTCTGCATCTTCTTGTGAGAGGGAGGTGTGGGAAATGAACGCCGTGCTGAATTCTGGGACGGAAACAAACACCAGAATAGAAGCTACACGGCACCCACACCCTCATTTAAACTCACTGGTTCAGTAAGAGCTGGGTCCAAGTCACATTCAAAACCTCAACATGTCAGTGACATTCTAGAGACGTCAGCACCAAACCACACGACAACGCTCCTCGTGCATGTGTCCGACTGTACTTGTGGCCCACTCATGATCATTTCTGTCCATACGCTGCCGGTCACAGTTCACAAACTCAGACAGTCTGCGCTGGCCTGTAATCAATGTGTCATGTTGCTTTCAGCTCGGCCTATAAATACGCGAGCAGGAATCTGTCCCACTCGTTAAGACTGTAGTCTGGGACGTGACATTGTCAGAGGGATTAAAGGAAAAGGAAGAGATAAAGATAACAAGACAGAGAGGAGATAAAGGGAGTCAAAAAGTAAAGGACATCTGGCTAATGAGGAAACAATGTGGACGCAGACGCTCTGCTCCTCCACCTGTTTCCCTAAGAAGCGTTTAATATTCCGAAGCACAGACGTCAACCGGGACGCATGAACTCCTCGAAAGCTGGTTTTAGCGATGTGGCTTTCCATCTCTGTGGGGCAACGCAGCTGGGAAAGCTGGGAATTGTTTTGTGGGAGGAATAACCCACATGGGCCCAGTTTCTGCTGGTCCCTCAACCCCTTTATTTAGACCACTGGGATCCTTTACTCTTATAAATAGACAGGCAGAGAGTCATACACCACAGTCTATATTAACATATGTTAGTCACACATATGTGACTGAGCGATGTGTGCCTCTGCATTAATGAATGAGGCCATTGATGCTAGGCACAGGTTGGAGGTTTACTACTACTGTACTATGAGTACCGTTATTCACTTTAGGCAAGCATTATTTTGAAATACTTTTACTTTATTTAGGTTTCCAATTTTCATTTTAAAGGGTAACTGTGAGAGTGCTGCAGCATATCCACTCAGGGCAAGGATGCATCGTCGATTTACGTCCACTAGAATTGCTTGTTTTTGCCACTGACAGGCTCTGATTATTATTCTGTGTCTGACAACATTGTTGAAAGGATCCCTACAGAGATATACCTTTTCATTGAAGAGTAAGATCATTTTTGCTTAACCAGAAACCGCACCGAAATCACCATCGCCAAACCCACCAGACTCCATTTAAAAAATAGTAATTTTATCACATCAAAACACACTTCATTCAAAGTAAACAGAAACAAAATAAAACTCACAAAAATCATCCTGTCTCGTCTTCCAACTGTTTCAACAATCTCCAGCTCTGGTTTGGTTGAAATAAATCCTTAATTTACGCAGTTAGATGTGACATATCTGGCCCTGTATATGCTTAAATTACTATTTATTTAAATGGGGTCTGGTGGCTTTGGCAGTGGCGGATTTCTGGGCTGTTCCTTGGTAAACAAAAATGATCTCACTCTTCAAGGTCTATCTCTGTAGGGATCCTTTCAAAAATGTTGTCGGTAGGTTTGGGTCAGTAGGAGAAAAAAAACAAAAAACGGTCCATTTGGGGGCGCAATTGACTCATTTAAAATAAAAAAACGAGTGACGTGTTGTTTCTTTTATTCCTTACAAATAAATTTGCAGGTTTAGCTTACTCAATCAGTGCAAACAAGGGTTGCCTCCTTCGTCTGGCTCAAAGCCAAAGTGTTGCCATATTGGCGCATTCTCGCAATTTCTTTGAGACTAAATTGTCCACCATTATCGACTCACACCCCCTAGCTCAGTGCCTGCCCCTTCCCCAACCCCTCTCTCTCCTGCTCGCTGTGCACTTGGCGAAGAGGCAGACACAGGTGCTCACAGACTCGGGCGCACTATAAGCGGAGCGGAGTATCAAACCGAATTGGTATTACCGGGAACCAACCCACCCTAGTTGTCAGATGCTTACAATAATAATCTGAGCCTGTCAGTGGCAAAAACAAACACTTTTAGTTGACGTGCCTCAAGTGACACCATGGCTCTCTCACGGAAACCAGTGGATTGCCCCCTCCGGGTTTGGAGAGCGTTACTGTCTCAAGTGAGGGAGTACAAGTATCTCAAGGTCTTGTTCACGTGTGAGGGTAGAATGGAGACTGAAATGGATCGGCGGTTTGGTGCAGCGCCAGGCCATTGTAGTAAAGAGGGAGCTAAGCAAGAAGGCAAAGCTCTCTGGACTGGTCCATCTATGTCCCAGACCTCACCTATGGTCATGAGCTCTGGGTAGTGACTGAAAGAATGAGATCACTGATATAAGCGGCCAAAGTAAGTTTCCTCAGAAGGGTGGCTGGGTTCAGCCTAAGAGATAGGGTGAGGAGCTTGGACATCTGGAGGGAGCTCAGCGTAGAACTTCCTTTGCCTCGAAAAGGGGTCAGTTGAGGTGGTTCAGGCATCTGATCAGGATGCCTCCTGGGCGCATCCTGTTAGAGGTGTTCCAGGCACGTCCCACTGGTAGGAGGCCCCGGGGCAGACCCAGAACACACTGGAGGGATTACATTTCTCATCTGGCCTGGGAACGCCTTGGGGTCCCCCAGGAGGAGCTGGAAAGCATTGCTGGCGAGAGGGACGTCTGGGGTGCTTTGCTTGGCCTGCTGCCATTGTGACCTGGCTCCAGATAAGCGGATAAAAATGGATGGTTACACTGCAGAGCTCTCACTCGATACTTGACCAGTGTCAAAGACTGTCATCCCCATTGGTCACATAGCCACGAAAACATGGGAAAATAGGTAAAAAAAACACCAGAGTCACCCTTAAAGTTGCTTCATACAGATACACTGCTACTAAGTATGTTAGCCTTTTGCAATAAATAAATTGTTGTACAGATAAGCTCCACTATAACCACAGCAACTAAATGCAGCTTAGATATTCATGTACTGGTAATAATATTACATGTATAATGATATACGAACTCTTGAAGCAGCCATGCTCCATAATGAGCGGTGCATTTTTAAGGTAGTGCATTTGTTTTGAGTGCTACTTTCACAGTCGGCTTACTGAGCTTCAATTACGTTTTGTGAAGTAAATATAACCAGAGTAAAATTAACAATGCCTCACGTTTCATGATCATGTCCACATGCTGCTCTATGAGGGCAGTGAATTGTGGCCATCGTAGTTCACTGGCATCACTTCAGCGCTGCATTTTTTAGTTTAACTACACCAACAGGAAACACCAGGCGTATAAATCCAACACGGTGCATCATAACACTAGAAATAAACAAAATGTGCCGTTTTTTTTTTTCTTCTTCTTCTGAATGTCTTGTATGTTTACTACAAACTAGAGCACCCTGGGCTGCCATCTGTGAGTGCAGGCTCCAGCAAAGCGTGGCCTTGAAGATGGAGCCTCTCTTTAATTTAGCAATGTGGGCTTACGCTACGCTAGCTGGTGGTCAGCGGTTCGCTCCAGCCCTTCAGAAACACCTCATTAGAACCGACCGGCTAATTATAGGCAGGCTGACACGGAGCTACATGCTAGAGCCACGATGCACAACAACTTGTTATGAAACGTACGAGAACAGCACGGGGAGAAAAGTTGTCGGGGTCATCTTGAGAGTCAAGGGCAGAGGAGACACTCGAATGGGGGAAGATAGATGATGATGGTTTCCGAGCTATGAGACGTGCTTTTTTGCTTTTGGACAGACGACGAAGAAAATTTGCAATAAGCAGACTAGCTGACGGAAATGGATTGTAATGTTTCCTGATAGCCCCCAAAAGTCTTTTATCACTCCTTTTACTGTATTTTGAGACTATGTGTTCCCTTAATCCACCAACGGTCATAAACAAACATTATTTTTTTCCTCTCAGACAGTGAAACAACAGCCATTTACACCAACAGATTACATAAATCTGCCAGGTATGTCTTGGCATCGTCCTTTACAGCAGCTTTTAAGAAGGACTGCAATCAGCACACATACCAAAGACAGCAGTTGTACGAGCTCATACACACGCTTGGAATCACTGGAGCGGTGACGCTTGTTTACACGTCGGTCGGCAAACTCTCCCTCACAGATAAAACACGCAGAAACAATAAGCACATGCACATGAATGGGCACGCTGATGGGCGGAGGAAGATACAGGGGAGCTCGGAGAGACAGTGGTTTTGAAATCCTGCGGTTGAGTATGTAATGGAACTGCATGTAGTGATTAGAGACACAAACCTTCCAGCTGGCAGCACCACACAGCCAATGCACCCAGTGGCATGGCTCTGTGTGTGTGTATGTGTGTGTGTTTGTGTCATACACGTCCACTGCAGTGTGTAGGACAGCACAGAGGCTGCATCTGTTCGCTCCGAGTGTGCTCTCCAGGAAAGAATTTTACTCAGAGGTTTTTTTTTGCAGACTTCCAGGAGAGGAAACACAAGGAGCGAAAAAGAAGACGGCGCGGTGAGAGAAGAGATACACGGCAGGAGGATGTAGAGGGGGGAACGGGGCGAAGGAACAGATGGGGATGGAAAAAGAGAGAGCGATGCAGAAGGAGAGAGAAAAGGGAGGCTGGGTAAACAGTGGGAGAGAGTGTGGCAACTCTTGGGGTGAGAACTTGTGGTAAGGAATTAGAACAGCTTTCGGCGGAGTGATGGATGGATTTACAGGACAGGCAGGTCCAAATTGGCACAAACGCAGCCCAGTCTGAAGCCAGACTGGTGCAGCAGGAAGGTGCTGGTGGGCCAAGAGGCAGGCAAGTTGCTCTGGGCCAGGCCAGTGGAAACACTACACAACCAGGATCTGGGCCAGTGAACCAGGCCAGACAACTGATGGCTTTTCAAGGGGCGTAGAAACACTGTGTTTAAGAATCAGCCCCAAACTATAGAGTTACCCGTTTAACCTCAAGTTGGGTTTATGTGAGGTCCTAACATGACCTTTGAACTCTTGTTAAAAGTCTGAACAGACACTTGTTTACTGTGGTGGGTTACATTCCTGAACCTCTCCGGTCGGTCGCAAAGTAACTACGGTGAAGCGTTTAAATTTGAGTCCATCACTCTCCCTTTCAAAACACACACGAGTCAAATGCAACCCATCACTCTCAAGCCATGTAATTAACACCACTAACCACGCCTGCTGACTGCTCTGCTGAACCAATCCCCTGCTGAGAATAAGGAGTTTTGACCAGACAGTAAAGAGAAGTCCTTCTTGGAAGCGGGGCGTTTGTATGTCTTTGGATAAAGACTTTGTTAACTTTGGACTGTGTTGCTTTCACCCAAGATGTCTCCTCAAAACATCTGGAAAATGTGGTTTCTCTAACAGACCAGAACATTTGTACAGGGTTTTGGTTGCAGCTTAGAGCTGCAGCGCTACAGTGCGTCTCGGTTGCGGGTTTAGCAGCCGAAGAATCTGTTGTTTGGAGGGTAAACAAGAAGAGAAAGAGATCTGGATATTGAAGAGTTCGTAAGAGTGACAGTTGATGGCAGGATGTGGATTTTAGCACTAACCCTCACTGTTTTTCTTCTTTGTATGATGTGCCGTCAGTCACTTTTTGCGCTGCTGTCTTCACATGAAGGTAAAGTGTGTAAAAAAGATGGACACTAAGAAAGAAAAGTGGTGGGAGACAAAGGTGGGTCTCAGAGAAGGAGAGCGCATTTTGAGACAGAGGTGCAAGATTTGGCCGAGGTGAGGTTTGCTTTCCACGGGTGACGACCACATTCCATGTCAACATTTCAAAAATGCCTTTCAGGCCATCCTCAAAGCGTCCGCCCCCTCCTTTTACCATCAATACACGAATCTATCTTAGCTCAGAACAGGGTGTCTACAGGTATCAGACAGTTAGATTTGATGCTTTTAAAGACCCGTTCAAGACATATTTTAATCAAAATTTAGGACAGATCTTTGGACAAATCATGTTTTACTTATTTGAGCAGTCAAGTAGTATATGTGGTCTTGTACAGAGGTAAGTGTTATGTAGGAATATGGTATGAAGTAAAATGATAATGTTATAGGTTTTTTTTGTAACATTAGAAATGTGGATTTTACATAGAGAAGATGAACTCATTTTCAAAAAAAATAAATTAAAAAAATGTATAAATGAAATTAGATAAAATGTTTCTAGTAGAAGTAGTTGTCTGTCTCCCACTCCATAAGTCTCAGTGCAAAGACAACGGAGTAAATTAAACTTTAGCATCGTTAGATGGAGCATTTAGCTTGTCCACTGAATACATCCAAATAAGAAATAATTTTACAGTCAAATTTAAAACTTGTTGTTATACCATTGAATTTAAAGAGATTTTACGACTTTTTAAGACACCCTGCAGAAAAGAAACTCTAGAGCAAAAATACATCTATTCTCTAAGGATAGTTGCCATAGTACTCCACCTGCAAGCAGGGACAGGAACTGCGATAACAGTATTAAGATGTCATGTCTCTGTGATATGGTATGCAGAGCAAAATGCCATAGGGATTTAAAAGAGCTGGGAGTTTCCTCCGTCATAAAGTTAATAAAAGAGAGGCAAAAAGTAAGAACTCTATCATTTATCTATATCATATTCGACTATAAAGGGAGTTTAAAACCAAGATTATGGATTGCATTATGGAGAGTTGGCAGCCGAGTGTGCGCTTTTTTTTGCAAATCCACATCCAAACCCTGTCAGTGTTAATAGATTGCACTGTCTCTGGTGTCAGCAAGCAATAAAACGGTAATAAGAACTATAAGTCAGCTGTACAGGTACTGCTTCAGCCTCAGTTACAGAGTTCTGACGTTCAGAGGCAGAAATAAAGACCTGTTGCGTAAGGCTTTGTTTGTACGGGGGGGTGGGAGGGCTTAAAAGACAGCTTTCCTCTTTATTTAGCTTGGCCTCCAGATATGTGGCGTGGCTCTGTAAAAACTATCTTTCTCTAAACAAAAATAAATGCATTCTTTCTAGCTTGTGTGAAGAGTGGGTTTCTTATAAAAATCCTAAAGTTGGAGTGTAAAACACAGAGCAGCTCTTAGACTAAACAAAGGAAAATGCTGCAGCTCAATGAAATAAAAATGGAATGTATAAAGCCATTTCTTGCAGGAGCAGTATATTTCGAATGAAACGATTCAAACTTTTATGTGAGCCGAGCAGCAGCTGAGAGAGAAGGAATGTGAGTCTTGAGTCTAATTGGTCTTTCGTCAATCTGAGTCAAGCTCTGTTTCATCGAAGATCAACTAGGATTTCTTTAAAGGCATCTAACTGTGTTTGTACGCATGCACTCGCACACAATCACTGTACGCAAAATCACACACATTTACAGGGTCTTTCAAATTTTATGTTCAAGGCTTTGGGGGCAAACAGAAGATGAAAGACCCCCATAATCATAAAGGCAGACGTCTGTAGAAAATGATCATCTGTGTTTTGGTATCGCTTTACAAAAAGGTAACTTCTGATGTCTTTGAAATCCCCACACCTGACATTGCCCCCAGGTCTCAGTCGTGGTGTCTGGAGAAGTGACATTTAGCAACTGTGCAACCTGTCGATTACTACAACTGGAAACAACAAAGGAGCTCGAACTCAATGAATAAAGACTGTAGAATAAATTAAATGTTAGCATGGTTAGATGGAGCATTTAGCTTGTCCACTGAATACATTCGAATAAGACATTATTTTACAATCAACATTAGCATTTATTTAGTATCATGTTTCTGGTCACTTCAAGAATCTAGGTCCTATATTCGTTCTTCTTTAAGCCACATTTTGGTCTCCACCATATCCTGAGGGAAAAATCTTACTCTTTAGCTGCTAAATGTTCCACTACGTTCATGAGCTAGTTGCTAATCATGTCTGTCTCCCACTTGGTGCTAAGAAGGTATCGTATGCCAGGTTTATCAGAACTTACTTACTAACTAATTATCTTGAGGGTTCATCACTATAAGCAGTGTCGACACCCTGCACATTTAGTGTCCTACGAAAGCCTGTGACACCAACTACCTTACCTTCATATGACATAAGCCTATAGTTCATGTTAAGCTTAGCTTAGTTTTAGCTAGAGCATAGTAGCGAAAAACGGCCAAATCAAAACTAGTTATAATGTCTCTTTGTGTGTCTCAACTTTTCGACAACTTAAAACAATGGGTTTTAGATTTCGGACCTCTGATTACGAATGATCTGGCTCTGGACATATTTTGCCTATTTTGAACTATTAAACCTGCAATATAGCTGAGCCTAGCTGTCTTAGCTTGGCTGTACACTGGCCCCAAGTGGCTGACGTATCCACACCAGTATCACATATTTTAGACATTTTATGATCTGAACTGGTTCAGGTTGGTGAACTTTATGTCGGGAGAGGGTACGCAGGTACCTCAAAGGAACAAAAACAAAGTCATGACTTGACTTCTTTGTCTCCTCATGTTGGATTGGGGTCAAACTGGACGCTACAATGACTCACTGTCGTGTCTCGAGGTACAAGTGACATTAATTAAAAGACAGGATGGGCTGGGGCTAGCTGGCTAGCATGCTAATCTCAATAGATATCTGCAACACAGATGTCTTTGACATGAGGCTCAGCACAGTGAAGAGATATATTTTATACAAGTACAAGTACTTGTGCTATACGTTGTACCATAATGCACATTTTTATTTCTATTTCTCTTTTATTACTTTATATTTACATGCTTTTGTTTCATACTCTTATTCTAACATCGGAGCGACTGCAAGGACTCACAATTTCCCCTTGGGCATCAATAAGGTATTTCTGATTCTGATTCTGAAAACAGTTACTTCTTCACATTTTGTTAATAATAGTTCATTTAAAACAAATGTTTAACTAAAAGTCAGGCCATATCTTGCACATTGCACCTTTAAAGAATAATGACATACTCTAATATATAAAATCACTTTTGCAAACAGCTTCAGTTTCTAGAAAACAGCTGAAAAACTGTCTTTCTCATTCTGTTCAGCTGAACCCAAAAAGGGAATGGGCTATATAAAACTTTAAAGTGCAGGCAATACATTTCCCCAAACCAGCACATAGTGGTTTTAACAACATGGGTTGGGCATTGCCGCTCTATCTGCCCCGCTGTATATTTAAAGCTGCTATTTTAAACCACTATATATTTTTTTCATTGCCATGAAATGAGGCTAGCAGACAGCTGCGGTAAACTCACTCAGAATAAAGATAGGCAGAGTTCCTTGAACAAGGTATGTCGCTGACCACCGGGCAACATGTTTCCCCTTAACAAGTCCCATAACAACCAATTACTTGGCTTTAGGCTGTCCGTTCGCCACCCTGGACCCTGATGAAAAGAGTCAGACTCCAGTTGTTGAATCAAATTGGAAAATAATTGCTTGACTTCAGTGACCGCACCGACCTGCTGTTTGATGACAAGTGTATATGTGGCCAGCGGAAAGGAAACAAGGGCACAACATGTTGGGTGTTCTGTGGCAATAAACAGAGGAATTTAGAGAGCTTACTTGCCAATGTAAACAAAGAAAATTCCCAAATAGGCTAACGACACCAGGGCACAGAGATACGAGGAAGGGCAAAACTGATCCAAAAAACAACAGCGCTCACAAAGCAGACTGCAATTATTCTGTTTCTAATTCTGTCATGAAAGGACCTGGATTCAGATTAGAGGTCTCAATCCTTCTGGACGAACAGAACGGAGCTGATTAAAGCGGGGCATTCAGTTTACATGTAATCGGACACCTAATTTTCCTCACAGGACCTCTATTTATCCTGGCACTAATCTTTTAAATTATGGGATATATGTAGTCGCCTCCTTACAAGCATCAGCCAGGGTACCACCCAGTGGCTGTGGGCCCCGAGCCACCCACCCGTTCACGCACCACCACAGGAGCTGACATAAAAGTAACCACAACCAGTCATCATCAGTGTCTTGGCAACCCCTTAAAAAACAGCACAAGGTTCCTAAAAACAACCCCCTTCTGAGCTGATGTGTGTTCTTGACTACACAGAGTACAAAAGGCCGAAATAAACAGACTCGAGCTCTGGGCTGTGTGGAACATCATACCTCACTTTTACATCATAAAGTCGGGCTATAAAAGCTTCTAAAGGAATACTTTGACATTATGGGAATACACTTGCTCACTAACTTGGCAAAAGTTGAGAAGATTAGTACCGTGCTCACGTCTTTGCATTAAAAGGAACGGTTGAGAGTTTGGGGAATACACTAAGGCTATCACACTGCAGGCAAATCAGATTTCTGAAATCAGATTTTTTAAGACAGGCTGTCTGCACTGTTATCAAGTGATCAGATCAGATTTGTGCATCTATACATCTCTAACCTATCCGCATGGGTTGCTGTGGTAACGATGTAGGTGTCAATAACTCCTTCTACACTGGTGAGGCAGCTTTCCAATGCGGAGGCATGAAATATGGAGGTCCATCATTTTGCCCTCCAAACAGTCACACTGTCAGATTTATTTGGAATCTGTCCACTGATCGTTTTTCTCCATGTTTTCCTCCATAGCACTTTGCTGGTAGCAGCATGGACTCTGCACTGCACTTCCATCACTCTGGATTTCATGACGCCGTAATGTGTCGCATTGTGAGTGACACAAAAGACACTTTGAGAGGCTAGAGCATCCAGACTGAGACACGTCTGTTGTTGTGTTTTTCCCATCCAGACGTTCTGAAATCAATCCGGATACAATCTAGATATGCCTGAAATGTAGATTTGGGCTGGCAGTCTGCAAAGGCTTTAGTCACTTTCTCTGCAGAGGGTGATAAAATTCCACAGGCTAGTTAATAACATGTCGGGCAGGAAATCCAAAGTGTGGGATCATTTTGAGAAGGTGAAGGACGAACCCAAGGTGATATGTAAACTCATCTTCATTGGTCGACTACAAACATGACGTATCATCTGAAACATGGAAGTAGCTACATGCCCATTAGCCCACAGCGTCATTAACAGGCGGCTCGCTCAGTGTGTGATGTGTACTTATAGATAAAATATAGGCCTATATTAATGAAGGTTCATTAGTATGGTTTTGTATTTCTCTGTAATGTAGCACAGTGTTCAATGTTACTGATACTATTCTTTCTCACACCTTCAACTCAAACCACTGTGTTGCCCCGCCCAAAATATATCATTTAATATTCAAATTAATATCATAAACATGCAGGCGACTAGTCGACTAATGGCCCTAAATGATGACTATTGGTTCGACTACGAAAATTCTTAGTCGGGGGCAGCCCTAAACTCAATTTCTCTCTGGAGAGTTCAATAAGAGGACTGACACTGCTCATATCTGCCAGTTCAATATAAAGCTAACAGCCAGCAGAATGTAAGTGAAAGTCAGTTAGCTTGGTTTAGTACAAAGAAACACCTAGCCTGGCTCCACAGTTCAAAAATATATCAACAAGCACAAAAGATAAAATATTAATACAACGTATCTTCGTTTAAAAACCATTTTCAGTTTTGATTTAAAGAGAAGGATTTTTATATAACTGAGGATAAATCAGCAAAATAAATAACATCATTTTGTTCGTCTGACTGTCAAAGAATTAGTCTTTTGCAGATTAAGAAATGAGAGTTTACAGAAACTAAACACAAATTCTTGAACTTTTATTTAAAAGTGAATTATTGTGTATTTAACTGAACACTCCCGAACTTTGCAGAACACACGCTTCTCCGTCTGACTGTGTACATGTCTTAATTTGATCAATCCTCCAGCAGCACAGCACACACGTCTAGTCACAAACCATCAGCCACAAATTTATCTAAGATTCCTCTTGGGTTATAACCATCATTGCTCAGCAAGCCTTGAACAGCAGTTGCAGTTTAACAGCGTTGGCGCATTGGTAATTTTTTTTCCATCTGCTCTCGTTTCGTGTGGTGAAAACAAATGCACTAATGGAGGATAATTACCCTGTGTTGTTTTAGTGTTTGCCCGTCTCTCTGGAGAGGGCAATAGCAGCCTCTCAGGCATGGAGATGCTAATTGGTAATGCTAATTGCTTCTATTATGTAATCACAGGGTCAACATGAAGCTATTTTTTCAAACGACTTCATATTGTAATATCCCAGAAAACGAGGAATGCAAAAGATCATCATTTATCATAAAGAAAATATGCTAATCCATTCACCGCAAGAGCTTGTAACAATCATAAAATATTAATCTAACATTCATTTCTCTTTTTGTTTTGCTTTAAATCCCCTAATTAAAATCAGAGCACCATGACTCTTTCTTTGGTTTCAATTCAAGTAAAACTATTATCCCTTTATTGACCCCTAAACCCAATTAACAAGCTGGCATGCACGTTAGAAAGCAGGTAAACAAACAGAGCATGGCTAGCCTCTGCATAGCAGGGAGGGCTGCTTGTTTTACCAACCCAGAGGGAATTACAAGCCGTCTGATTGTTTTGGCATTTAGGGTGGATGTGACGCCAGTTAGGAGTTGTTCTGGGGTCTGTCGGAGGCAATGCTTAGTTTTCCTCGACACTTCCATGCGGACTAACGCACTGTAGGTGGAGGGAACACAGAGGAAGTAGGCCAAGCTGTCCTGCCTTCACCTCCTAATGAGCTTCGTCAGCTGGAGGTGTTGGATGGATGCAAAATATTATTCTATCTTCACCCCCGAAGCGTGAGATTATCTTGGAGCTGCAGCCTTTAGAATTAACTATAAATGCTTGTTTGTGCTTTGGTTTGCCACCTCTGCTCAAACATAGCACATGTAAATAACCAAAATGAAAAGAAGCGAGGGAATAAATGGGCAGTTTAAGTATTTTTCCACATGACCAACTTCACCCCAGAGTCTTGACTGGTACACACCTGGCAACCCTGTTAAAATGCCGAGTGACAGCTTGACCAGCGCCGCCTGATTTCCATTTTACTTGACACTCGGGTAAATTGCCTTAAAGCATGGACTGTGTCACTTTGGTCCAAGGGTCGCTGCACTACATTTGTCAGTTTGAAGAACAAAATATGACTAGACAAAATAAAGACCTCGTTTTTTAATATCCTCTAACAGGAAGCGGGCGTACTAGTGTGAATGGAGTGGCGAGTTTGCTCCAAAAATCACACTTACATGTCTGGCTCGCTCAACAAAGCTCTTTTGCATATGTGTAGTGTGTGTGTCAGTTTCCTCGCTACGTTAACTGCAGGTCTGCGCGCACATGCATAAAATACGCATGTGACTAAATATGCTTTAATCCCATTTAAGCAAATGAGGGCAGCAGGTCAGTGGAACAGGTCTGTGAGTGAATAACCATTCTCTCCTCATGGTTACTATTGTGATCTTGTACAGGACGGCATTACAGATACATGTTTAAAAAGATATGACGATATAATCCTGTGAGACGGTGTTGAAGATCATTTCTGTGTAGGGATACCAGGCAAAGTCTTATTTAAAGTTTGCTTATTCTACATGTGTTGGATGATAGACACCGTCTGCTCTGTTGTGCAACACACACAAACACGTAACATTGATATTAAGCACACATAATCAAGATTATGTCAGCGCATCTCTTACAACAACCACTTCAGGAAATGTTTATCTACGGCAACAAATGATAACAGATTATATTAGTCTTGCATTTCCTGCACACCGGTTTCTACATAGTGTTCACAGAGTTCATGACAACATTACAAGTATGTTGCATTGAATGAACTCTACACCCTGTGGTTTCTATGACTGCAACAGCACAAAGCATAGGATATTATAGACATAATTCAGTGTGACCTATTTCAGAACTTTGACATTTTGATGAGAATCTAAAAATAGAATTGTGTGCATTCAAGCTTTACTGTACGACATGCTTATTTGTATTGACTGTCCCACCAGCAGGTCTAGCAGTGTCAAAGAGTTAAAGGTTCTGTGTACAACATTCACAACATTTCTATGGTACAGTAGCAAACAAGTGTTTGCTATATAAATATATAGAGGGCTGCAGGGGTGACGTTTATTTACAGGTCAACACCATCACCCTTGACAAAAACTAAATGGAATTTCTTCATTGGATTGTAGTTTATTGTAGAAGAGAAACTCTGGGGCAAACAAAAGTTGATGATACACATTTTTTTTCAGCAGGATAATCCTTACAAATGAACATCGGTTTTATTAGTTTTGGAACAATTCGTCTGAAGAAAGGTATTCACACGTCTCAGATGCAGCTGAGTTGGAAAATATCACGAGTCTCACATGAGAACACTTTTGACGAAGGTCCAGGAGGACGGAAACGTTAGTGTTACTAATAAATTGTGAAACTGAGTAAGAGTAGTGTGCTGGATTTTCTGTGCAAAGACTCAAATTATTTTTGGAGCATAAATGGAATCCCCATAAGTCTAAACTAAGATTAGGCTATCAACAGACTAAATCACTATCACATGACTTTATTGTCACCACCACAACGAGACTGTAAAGCCAAAATCGTCTTAGTCTTATCAAGCCACCTGTTAGCAACCACCTTTTTTAAGACATGTAAAGCCTTCAAAATTCACGAGTGGGTTATTTACCAACATATTTTATGTAGTAGAACAAATGTGAAAGTCTCTTAAGCTTGTCTTAACCAAGCTTCAGGCATCTAACCGCAAAACACATTCACCTCAAGGCAAGGAAACCAGGAAGGCTAGGCTAAAATGCTAATTTGCTTCTGGGTTTTAGCACTCATTCCTGCTGCACTCTGCTGAGGAGCAATGGCCAGAGAATGTCATCACACTCTCTCTGTGTGTGTTGCAATCCGAGCTTCTCTTATTGGTTGTTTGTTGTGGTAGACAATCTGGCTGCACGTGTATGTTAGTGCAAGTGAGACCTGTTTGGTGCAGTTCGTTTGTGGTGAGAACGTGTTCCGACCTGGATCTGAACCAACTGCAGTCACATGACACATTGTTTGGGTGAAACATGAGCATGTTACAGTCCTGGAGGATTATTAATGTGCACCTCCTCCTGTACTGCCTTAATATGCACATTCAGCACATCCAGTGCATCAAAACATTGTTTTCTAGTTGGAGCCGCGCCTCGTTTTCAAACTGTATGGTTTGACTAAACTGAACAATGACAGCAATATAGTCCACGATGAGCAGCGCTAAAATCAACCTGCGTAGTTGTCCCTCCATTGTGACATTAGAAAGTGTCACATTTATCTTGCAAGTGTCCTCTTCTTCAACATTTTGTTTACTTCCTGGATTTTTCCCACATGGAAATTCTGACCAATCAAGAGCAGCTTTCTCACACTAAGCATTTGATCTGGTACACTTGTAAATGCTGCCGTGAGAACATGAACCAACTCTAGGTAATTATGCAGCTTTGTAACAAAATTATTCCCTGATTCGGACCAAAGCAAGACAACTCTAGGTCTGAAAGCAGCCTTAGCTGTTAACTTCAGACTCTGACTCGTAAATACACCCATAGTGTTGCACAGAGCTTCTAAGATCAAAGACGTCAGTCTCTATCCAATCAAAACTCCTAATTAGCAAAGTATAACACCCACTGTTTGTACTGTGTGTATGTTTGACTCTGTCTGTCAGAGGTCAGATACAGCATGAGTGAAGCACACTGTGTTTGTATTGTCTACATGGAGCTGGAGGTTCCTTGATCCTCTCACAGTACTCAGCCTTTCACTTTCCCTCTCCGCATCACTTCCCTCTGTGACTTCTCTCTCTTGTTCTTTATATACATGTGAAGTGTATTTAGAAGCACTTCTTCTACAAAGTGGTCACCAGCCAAGCTAAACTTTATCTGAATTCACTTAAACACTTTGCTTTCACCCACTTCCTGGCCAGCACTGCTGCGAATGTGACAGAAACTGGAGGGAGGAGAGATATCCTGAAGCTTCTTCTGTGTCCACACATACCTGTCTAATCCCCGACACCGCCCCGCAGTCTGCGACTCCAACACTTTGCCCGCCACTTTCTGGCAAGTTGAATTAATGTTTGTGAGTGTTTTAAGGTTACAGAGTTCTTTTGAGTCGCAGACTGATGTTTAGCCAGAGAGACACCAAGCTTGTTCAGTGGTTATGATTTACGGTAGAGGGGCAGGGAACTGTAACAACACACAAACACTGAGGAAGACCTGTGTACTTACGAGTCCTTAAAAGTACACTACATTTGTTTCCTTGGAAGGATTTGCGAGGATTGAGCGCACCGTGTATGCTGACTAATCCTGAAAGATCCATCTCAATAACCGGAAGATTTGAGAGAACAGAGACAGATACTTCTCTCTGTGTTTTGTTTTTCGGCTCCAAGGAGCTACAAGAGGATGGCGTGCAAAATCAAAAAGCAGCAAAACTCATATTCCCATCAGCGCATTCACATTCCCTGAGATCATGACACTGCTGAAAGTCAACTAGTATTTGAAATGTCACTGCAGAGATATATGGTGTGTGTGAATAAGCAGAGACAGCCAAACACAGGCTTCAAACTCTGGCAGGTTCCAGTCTTTGCTAAACTCTGACAGAAATATGAGAGAGAATATGATTCTCTCTCATATTTATGTCATAGTTTGCATTTTAACTAGAAACGGAGTCGGTCGCTTCTATGAAACGAGTCCAAAACTGACAACTAATCATTTAATTCAGTCATTTAGCTTCACACCGGTGTTTCCCTGACCTGTGAACAGTCAGGTCGGCCCACAGAGGCGAAACGAGCTGTCCACCTTTCTAAGAATTTAATCATGTTTCAGTCAGAGCCCTTCCGGCTCAGCCGAGCGTCAGGGGAATCACTGCTACACAGTCAGGCGTGATTGTGCATTCACACATGGAGACACACACCTTCCAAGACAGAGACATCACTCAAATTGAGGCCTTTTGGCAATGTAGCCGCATCGGTCGAGGTGATGTCAGTATGTATGTGTGCGAGACAGAGATTAAGAAAGTGTGAGAAAGGGCCCATGACAGGCTGTCGGTCCATGTCTGAAAGGTCTGCACGTTTTAGTAGCTGCAGCTATACGTTGAGTGACACCCTCAAACACCAACCTCCACGCCGGCCCAGACAAAACAGGGTCTGTTCCCTCTACAGTGCGTCCGAGTGGGAGCAACACACTCGCACAAAATCGACCTACTATTCTCTTTCCCATACACACCCACATTCACTTACCCCACCAGGAATCCTCACCTTCATCTCGGCACAGTGCAGCCAAAAGTAACACGAGTCAGCTTTAGGTAAATAAATCGGCCAATCACTGGATGCTTGTAGGAGGCTGCTGGCCTGCCCGTCACCACATACAGTGCACATACATTGGAGGATTAGTAATGCTGAATATCCTCTTTATTTTCTCATTAGCTGCAGTTGGTGGGGTAAGAAGTTTCCTCTACACTGTTTGCTGGAGTCCTGACTCATCCAGTGAGCTGCTCCATGCATCGATCTACAGTACGACACTCAGACAGAAGACATAGATTGACGACTTAGAGAGAGACAGAGAGGAAACTGTGGAACATTAGGTTCTGTGCCAACCTTTCTCCGAAACCATTTTGCGACCAAATCTTAAGGAATATTCCCTCCTTTCTTCCAGTTTATTAATTCTGCCCTTCAAATGCTCGGGACTGACGCCTATCAATCCATCAACTTCTCCCCGTCCTTCCCCTCTCCCACCCAAAATCCGACCATTTGCGAACCCGTGCCCCATAAATCTATCTTGAAAACCCCATTACTGAAATCCCGCTTATCAATTACTTCAACACAGCGGCACTGTCTTTCAGCTCGCAGCCATCTGATTCTGGAACAAAGCCTTTTCTCCCTGCCCCGGCATCGTAATGAGCGGAGACGATTACTCATCCAGACCCCAGCGGAGGTGCTACAGTGTGTTTGTGTCACTGTTACATAAGAAACCCCCCCTTTCCCTGAGGTTGATAGAGTATAGAAGAGTCAGTGTGTTTGACAGGCCCTCGGGGTCCCTGTGCAGAGCTGCAGCGAGGATCACGTCATGCAGGTGGGCCGAGTCATTCTCTAACAGAGGGATTCCTCAGCCTTGTGGTCCACGTGTGTTTAAGCGCCTGTGGATTATGACGGTGCAGATAATATATTTGTTTCTGTCTGTTTGCTGGTGTGAGTCTGTGCTTATAGTACACACACTGTTTATCCTGTCCCTGTGTGATAAAGTGTTTGAGATTCAGCTGATAAGTGTGTGTGTGTGTGTGTGTGTGTGTGTGTGTGTGTGTTCAGGTTGTACAGCATTCTCAGAAGCAGGGTGCTCCTTAGTGAGAAAGTGAGCGTAATAGACATAACAGCTGTCCGACTGTGCGCGCATTAGCTTTGTGCATTTACTCTCTAAACTGAAATTTGCTCGCTTCGATTGCTGCAATCTCTGAATCACATTTAGGACGCAAACTTTCATCTGATTGAATTTTGCCTCAGTGTGTGCAGTGTACACAGAGTCTGCTCAGGCAATCAAGTCACATTTTCGAAAGGCAGTATTAACACTCTCCAAATAACTCTATAAAACTGGCTTTTAATTCGGTTATTGGTCGGCATTTGACAGATGTGTCTCAAGTGCTGCGCAAACTACGCGTTGAAAGCATCTTGTGTTTTTGTTTTGCAACACTGGACCAAATCAAAATCATTTCTTGACAGCTGCAGCGTGCAGGCATGTGTGTGTGTGTGCACATGCATGTGCCATGTGTGTCTACAGGAAACCAATCTGACCCACGGGATTAGCGGCTGACTTGGTGAGTGACTCTTATTCTGTTCCAGATGTTTATCACGTCATAAAGGCCCCGAGTCCTCTGCGAGGAATAGGTAGGAACACAACCTCCTTTCAACACACAGACACACACGCTTCCCCAGCTGCAGCCCGACTTGTGGCAGTGACAGACACGGCTGATAAGAGGTCACCCCTGTGTGTGTGGAGAGTATCAGCTGCTCTTAAGTCACTGGAGCAAAAATAAACACACAAGCACAGACTTCCTTTTTGGACTTTTGATACATCTCAACCAAAACCCTGACGTCCATGCAGATGCAGCCACACATGGACTCTCTTTTTCTCTCATCCTCTTTCTTCTTGTAAAGACACCAATAAAGCAGTGCCAGTCTTATCTAAAGAAAAACTCATTCCCCTCAGGGCACACTATCTCAAATCAGAAACCTATCTCTGCTATGAAAACAGCTCGCAACATCTACCTCATAACAACCAGCTCCACATGCGTCTCACTGTCTCGATTATAGAAGCGCAGAGCCTGACACACAGCACGCTTGAGCCGTCTCAAAACACCAGCGTGCATTTAGTTTTTCAGGAACACTATCGCACTTGTTCCACCGGTGCCAGTCGTGCGTAATGAGCGCCGTGTGGCTGGAGCGCACCAGCTGGCTGTGCAAGAAGAGGTGTCAGTCATCATCCGCGTACAGTATGAATCTTTACAGTTGCTTTGAGTGTTCCTGTTACCATAATAGATCCCAATCTCGCTCCGGCAAGTCAGAACTGATCTTCAGATGGTGCACAGGGGAGCGCATTCCTCAGGATTTTGGGGTCTGAATATGATGAATTTTAAACTATGATATTTTTAAATCAGTTGTGCACGTTTGAATGTCAGAACAGGCTCTTGCTAAAAATGTGTTACTTGAACTTCACTATTTTGAAGGTTTAAATATTATGAATGATCAGATGAGGTCAAGATAACTCCTCTGGGGTGAAAGAGGACGCATTGGGTGATACCATAAAAGGGGAGTGAATGAGAGGTGCAAGCCCCAGTAATTCCCCTTTTCATTTTTTGGATGAACTTTCCTTTACACGTCTAATCAAAGCAGGGCGTCTAGACGTGCACTGCAACTTCTATTCACAAGAATCTCTTTGATGATGACGCGCTTCGGCCAGCAGAGGAAAAAATGAAAAAGTTCTTACCGAGATACTGTCGGATGTCCAGCAGGATTTTAGGGGGTCCTCCGTTCAGCTGGTAAAAAAGGGAGCCGAAACAGAAGAGGAACAGCGTAGCCATGCAGAAACCATAACCTCGCAGGGAGAATCGCAGCGGTATAACAGAGAGTAAGCTGTACTTTCTGTTGTTTCGCTCTCTAACGTGGTTGGGAGTCTGGTTGTTGCTGTGAAGGGGACTGCCGCTGAAATTCTTCATCATCTCCTCCTCACAAAGCGCCGTGGAAAGTCACCCATCCGCCTGTGGAAAGTGAAACTTGTCGCTTCGGGAGCATTTAGAAGCGGACGGTCAGTTATTTTGGAGACGCGCAGGCACCCAGCCTCTCCTCCGCTGCCGCAGCCACGGGGTTGTTTTTTGCGCACAGCGGTTTCGGCTTCTGCTCGGTCCCTCTCGTTTGCGCTCGTTGGGTGAGTGCTCCTTCCTTCCGTCCTTCCAGCCGAGTTAAGGGTCCATCCTTCTGCTGCGAGTCTTTTTGGGTGTCAGATTACTGAACGTGGAAAGAGGAAAAACTTCCACCTCATACAGGATTTGGGTTGGATTGCAGTGCGTAAAAACAGCGTCACCCAGTGTTCAGGGAGGAGAGGGGCATTTACAGGCAGCCGGTGGGCTTTCATTGGGATGAGTTTGATTTGCAGCAGCCTCGGCAGAGACTGAGAGGACCCCCTCTAACCTAAAACCCTAAAACCTATTTTCATTTCAGCTGATATAAGAGAGTGGTGGCTAAATTACCACAGCTTTTACAATGTGATGATAGAGGTCTATGTGTAGTTTGTTAATGATTCTGAGACACTGACACCAATAGATAAAACATTCATATATAGAAACATCACAGTGATCTATTAACCCTGTAAAGTGCTTATTATCCAGAAAATGCAACACACAGCGTTACCACCACTGACAGGGATATTTTGCCAGCAGCTGTGTATCAAAACAATGATGTTAGTATGTTCAATGAACTGTGGAAAACTTCTCACCATCTTACCAGAGCCCATACCTCCCTGTTGCTCATCTCTCACCTCATTTTTGCTGTCTCCTTGGCTGCTGCCGACCAGGTCACCGCCAACACAGAGTACAGAAGCCATAAGGTAAACACCACTCTCTCTCAAAAGCAGACCAAACTCTAATTAAACGATAAAATAAGCAGTGGTGATCAAATATAAACCTTTGTTCTGTTACCTTATGGGCTATTTTCCGCCTAAATTGTCTTCAAAGGCATATTTTAGTGCACTGTTTAGCTGTAACTACTGCAGTTTGTGAACAGGAAGCGGCGCCATCTTGTTTCCTGTATTGTAAAGCTTAAGAAACACGCCCCGCCCCCACAAACCACGCCCCGCCCACCACCAGCACAAGACAAAGCCATCAACTGTTAGCTGAACCTGCTACAATGCTACACCGTGGTGCGTAAATGAGATGCAGTGTAGCTATAATCTGCTTTATAGTTCACAATACGTAATTCACTTAAGTAATGAGCTGTCACTCTTTCCATTGCCCTTATCTAATAGCTAAGGTTAGCTGACTGCTAATGTAGCATTAGCATAAGTAGCAAGATGTAGCCTTCCCATTACCCTTACACAGAGACAGTGCAGGCAGTGTGGTTGCACTGGGGCCTGTGTGGTTGGGGCCCCAACGAGAAAGTGGGCCCTCCAACAATGTGTCAGGTGGAGAATGGGCCCTCATGAGTGATTGCCACTTTGAAAATATGCCTGTGTTCAACAAAGAACTCTCATTAAATAAGAGAAAGTGCCACTTGCTGTATGTGCTTTTGAAAAAGGCAGCCCCATCTCCATTATGTTAATTTATCTTTTTTTTGGTAAAATAGTCAGTAGCATTTATAACAAAATTGTATGCTTCATCTATAATTATAAATAAACTATTCTTTAAATCAGCTATTCAAATTGTTAAATTCATTGTATTGTTATTTATATAGTACTTTTTGTTATATAAAGATATGCAGTGACGATTGCTGATAATATGTGTGTTGATATTATTTAATGTCAGGTCATGGATCATGTGCACGATAGCATGCACTACGGCCTGTTATAATCGCGTGCACTGGGGCCCACTGTAGCTACCTAATGCCACTGCCCTCACCCCAAGGAAAATATAAAAGGGTAAAATAGGGGGAAGATACCCCCGTCAATTTATAAAATTTAATAATATTTAGATGTGATTTTAGAATGTGCAGGATGATGATGCATAAACCAACACACTGTTGGGAGAAAATGGTACAGCCGCCAAGTTTGTTGTTAAAGTACGAGAATGAGTATTTGGTAAAAGGGCATCTTGAGCTACTGTTGGGGCAGGAAGCCCCCATGCTCAAAACGAACTATCCAACTAAATGAAATAAAATAAAATTTCCAACCCTGACCCATAAATGAATTATGTGGAAACCTTGGTTTTATCTTAGGATGTTTTTGTTTCAGGCTGATTTTTTGTTTTTCAGGATCCCTTCCTCCAGCAAGCGTGCAAAACTTTTTAGCTACAGTTACATACGACTGTATACTAGATAATCCTAATCTTACCCCATCTTACCCTATACATATAAAATGTGAACCACTATTCTGTTACTGCATTGCTTGGTTTTCACCTCAGGTGTATTCAGAAACATATTTTAACCTTACTGTTTAACTGTAATTCAAGATTGTTTGTTACCATTCCACTGCTGCATAGTTTCCTGTGGAAAAACAGGGGCAGTGTTTATTGGTCTGGTGCAGCGCACTGCATCCTGGTTGTTGTAGGGTTTTTTTTACCTCTTGAGCAAAGGCAAGTGCTACAGCCCTTTTTCTCTTGTTTTCGCTCATCATGTACCATCAATTTCGAAAGTATTTCTACTACGTTGTTTAATAAGAAGACCATCATTCCAGCAGTGAAATACTTCTCTATGGACGGGTAAAGATTCTTGATGTTGAAAAGAAGTTGAGATGAGTATCTGCTTACTTGTTATGTATGAGAGTGTTTGTGTGTTTTAAACTTTCTCTTTCCCCTGAGGCCAGCTGTAAGGACCGTACACTGAGTCATATATCCTTCCACAGCAGGAGAAGAACCCACCATTAGACTACACCTGCACTTAGGAAGCAACAACAGTCATTCAGCACGCTAACTACCTCACCAAGACTTTCACCGGTGACAGCTACAGTAGTCAGGGGAGCAGCGACGGCTGTGAGAAACAATTTGGCTTAAAAGAGAAAAAGCAATAAAGAAGAGCGTAATAATTCTGCCTGTTGGCTTTTCCACAGGTAAATGAAATGTACAGGACTGTATTTTGCAAGCTAGGCACAATGAGTGTGAATACATTATGGGTTTATAGCCCAATCTCCCCTGAAGCACTGGGGTTTATTACACAGAACAATAGTATGGATGTCTGTAAGGTCACTGCTTTAAATCAGGTTTAAGTCTAATCAGAGCTACTGGCTGAGGGATTGAAACCAAATCATTTCTGGTGGTGTCATACCTTTTCTTAGGACTGTGGAAGGAAAGTGGAGCACCTGGAGGAAGCACAAACAAACTCCAATGTTTAAAATACAATAAGCCGAGATGTGTCATGCAGGTTTTAGCGTTTAAATCAACTTCAGATTCAAGTGAAGGTCCTCCGAGTTTAGTGTTTGTAAAATGTCATACAGATTCAATAAACAAAGTCTATGCACCTGTGATTACTCAAGGTTTGTGTACACTACTAAAGTCAAATTAAAGTAAATAATATTATTGGAAAAAATTAGGAGACGGAGGGAAATGAACCTCATTTTGGCATGATGACCATTTACACATTTCCACAAGGCTCACTGCGCTTAAGACTAAGGGGCCACTTAATCGAGTCTACCCTACCATATTAAGAATCAATATGTTTCTGTGCAGGGGGAATAAAGCTGGGGGCTGCAAATTCAAATAGCTGGATTTGTCATCCAACACTAAAGAAAACGTTATGAGACTTCAGAAACTTTCAGAGGAACTACTTGAGTGACTTCTGACCTCCCTGCAGGGAAACAAGTGGCAAGAGAATTACCCTATAAGGATCGATAAAAGTGCGACACTCATTACAGTTTATGAATGAGGAATATTATTCTCGCTCTCCTGTGACTCTGTGTCTGTTAATTATTCATGCTCTGTAGTGATAAAGTATGCTGTGATCCAGTAATTTAAAAGGGAAGAAGTCATTGTAGGAATCCTAAAATAAAATGTAATTCCTTTACGGTGAAATATTGCGATTCCACTGCAGAATTTGAGGGATTTTAGGTTGCATATAGACACTGGTACGGCCATGCACGAACACTGCAGAGGAAGGTGGTTCAGAATAATGGTGAGAAACACGAGGCAGAAAATCCTCATTGCAATAAGGTCTCGTCTTCCCCTCCTGAGACATTTTAAATTGGATGAGCAATTGTATCTGTGGAAGACAGAGTCGTGAACTGGGAGCTAACTGCTTATTACAGCTGTATGAAGGACAATTATTGGACAGTGACTCCTGTCTTAAAGGTACAAGCAGCTTGCCGAGGAAGACACACTAATCAGGTTTTCTTCTTCTTTTTAAAAGACGTGCTTGTTCAGTTATGTCTGCTTCGACTCAGAAGAACACCAGACACCAGCTGAGATACAAGGTATGCCAGTAAAATCTCTTTTTTGGGACCAAATTTGATCAAACTGGGGTCCATGCTCTGCTGAGTACCTATTAGGGGATTCCTGACATGAATAAGACTAGAAACCCTTGCTTGTGGTTTCATTGACAACAGCTGTACTGTAACAAGAGCCAGTGAGGCAGTGGAACTCTGCTGTCTTGGTCTTGAACAGATGTGTGTAGTTTCTTTAAAGAAGGCGTAACAAGCCAGACACGGCAAGACAATGTTGTTAAGCTCCTTGATTTTATAGCTGCGAACACCAACCTTTGACAGTATAGTAACGCTGCACTCCAGACAATTTGGAACTTGAACTAGAAAAAGTACAATGAAACACCACTCGAAGTCCATTTAAAATCCATCTACCCTGACTTCATAAAGAAGCAGTTGTCTGACGTCACATAACAATGATAGCGCCCATGGAAGCCTACATTGTAAATGCTAAACCAGTGATACTTAACTTGTGCTCTGGGCCAAATCTGGTCCCTGATAGGATGTCACATAAAGATTTCTACCTCGTCCTTAGTTCAAGGTCCATACAGTTTGATACATTCTGTGTTATACTTCCGTTCGGGCATTTCGTCAAGCTAGTTGGCTGTCTCTCTCAAACTAACAACGGGCCTGATGACGGCTAAAGGACGAGCTAACAACAGGCCTGATGTCGGCTAAACGATGGGCTAACAATGGGCCTGATGACGGCTAAAGGATGGCTTAATGATAGCTGAAGGACAGGCTAAAAACAGGGCTGAGGCCAGCTAAACGACGGCAAACAACAAGGCTGATGATGGCTAAAGGACGGCTAACAATGGGGCTGATGAGGGCTAAAGGACGGCAAACAACAGGGCTGAGGGCGGCTAAAGGATGGCTAACCACAGGACTGACAGTAGGTTTAGGATGGCTCACAACGGGGCAGATGATGGCTAAAGGACAGCTTACAACGGGGCTGATGAGGGCACAAGGATGGCTAACAACAGGGCTGATGATGGCTAAAGGGCGGCCAACAACGGGGCTGATGATGGCTAAAGGACGGCTAACGACAGGGCTGATTTACACATTCAAAAAGGAGTGGGAGGAAACAAAAACTTATTAAATCCCACCCCTTCTCTGGAGTCATTGAGCAAAATGAAAGAGACAGTTTCCTTATATAGATAAATACCTTATACCTTATAAAAGTCGTATACCTAAGACTTCTCTACGTATACATTTGTTATTACCTTTTAATATCGTCTTAGTATAAGATATAAATGACCAATTATCCGTGACTTAAAAGTATAAACCATATGAAAAATATAATATCAATTGTCTTTGCCTTACAAAAAAATATAAATATTAATATTACACATATCTTCATGAACTTGTCCTGATATCTTTTTTTTTATCTATTTAAATAATAGAACATATGAATGATACAAAGTATGAATACTGGACATGGAAATTTCCAACATCCGACTGTGACTGGAAGGCAGCACAAGTACAGGAGCTGCTATTCAGAGATACTGAGGAGTACACGTCCCATTAAAGGTCACAGCATTGTGTTCTATTTTTACTTTTGACCAAACCCTGAATGAACAATAGCTTATTTTCTTTTCTTAAATCTAAGAATAAAATAATAACATGTTTGACAGGCGGGGTTTAATCAAATCAGGTCTGGTGTTATTATTCCTTTTGTCGCCCATCCACACTTTTTCATTTTTAATTTCAAAATGTTATTAGGGAAAGTTATCAGCAGGCCAACGTCCAGTGTCACAGTTAACCACATGGATGAAAAGAGCCAGTAGTCCATGCCCACATCTTCCCACTACTGTGTGTGTGTGTGTGTGTGTGTGTGAAGTGAGAATCAGGAGGCCAGTGTATGGCAAGAAACAGTTTTTATTATATTTCAGAATGACAAATAGTTATGGACATTACTTTTGTTGTTTCAATACACAAGCAAATCTGTATGGACAATCATTAGGTAGATGAAAACCAAATAAAATAATTTGTACACATATTTTACAATACATACTGTAGTTCCTCACTGGCTAAAGCAATATGCATTATGCAGGAAGGTATTGCTATTCATATAGTACAGCTAATTACAGTTGATATGAAAAAAAAAGCAAAAATAAGTTATTTAAATATCAATTACATATACAGAATGTGCAACTTCTGCTAAGCATTTCATATATGTAATTAAGAATTTTATTTTTTTTATAAGACTGCAAAAAACAAACTGGAAGTGAGTAACTGGAACAGGTTAACCCGTGAATGGTTATCAAACTTGGCATTGGGAACTCGATACTAAAATAAAATACCAGCATGACCCATTGAAACCCTTTACAATACCTGACAACAAACGTCCGTTTATGGACCTGTGAACAAAACGTAGCCAATTCCGCCCATAAAACAGCTAGATTTACCCTCTAAAGTGCATTTACAGTGTCAGTATTTTCATTCTTTACAAAACACTTCTTGGGTCTTTTACTTTTTTTTTTTGTTAATAATAACGACCCCCACCCTCGCTTTCTCAGAGCACCACTTTTGATTGAAGAGGAAAAAGGCATCAAACGTCTACCTATCAAGTGCCCACTGCACAAAAAAAAAAAAAAAAAAAATTCCTCTAATTTTAGCAATAACACTTGTCAAATGTTTAAATGTGAACTCTGTGGAATATTCACTTCAGTTCTGACTATGAAAGATCGAACTTTGCTGTTAGAAAAACGAGAGAAAAACACAAATGTTAGCTCCAATTCATGCAAAGTGCACAAATGAAAGAGGAAATGAGTTTCTGTTCTGTTTTTAGCCTGTCATTTTGTAACAGGCTGACCCGACTCAGTGTTTCCCTGATTTACAAAACTATTTAGTGTCATAGTGTATGCTGGCAGCACAATGTGATTGTGCCAAGTAGGTCATGCTCCTGGAACAATATCCCACATTGCATCCTGGACCATTGCAATTAACCAATCACAGCCCTCTGACATCATCAGTGTGCTGCTCCTGCACTTCAGCTTCTTCAGAGCTAAGCTAGTTTTCCAAATTGAAGTTAGTACAGTTAAACCAAATCCTCAGTGATGTTGAACTAGATTGGCTATGCTAATGAGTAAACTTGCCAATAGATAACAATATTAGCTAGCTAGCTTGCTAGGTAGGTATGCTATGCTAACAAGTAAGCTTTCCAGTAGGCTAGAATATTAGCAAAATAGCTTGCTAACTAGGTAGGCTATGCTAACATATAAGTTGTACATTACAAACAGTGAGGATAATAGCATTTGTAGTTGCAAATTCTTGCAATTAACACATGTCCCCTCCTTTTTTCCGTGTTGATTCTGGATAGATTTGGTTAGGTTTATCTGGGACCATCATTATCAGGCTGATTTTGGAAAATCTGTTAATGTGGATACCAACATAGCAGATAGTTAGCTTGCTAACTAGGTAGGCTGGGAAAATGTGGTGATTTGCAGCTGTTTACAACTGAAAAATATTATCTTTAATCTTTGTATTGGCAAGTTTACTTGTTAGCATAGCCTCCCTAGTTAGCAAATCACTAAACCTGCAGTAGCTTTAAAGAATTTTGTACAGTTTAACAGATGAGACAGGGCTGTGACTGATTGATTGATTGCAATGTGGACTGTTGATCCAGGAACATGTCCTACTTGGTAAAATCACGCCGTACATGTATGCTGACCTTGGAGGTCAGTTTTTCACCTGATATAACCACCTCACTATCCATCCTCAGTGTGTTTTAGAAAATTCCAATTTAGAATTTCAGACCGGCTCTGATTACAGCTACAGTATGATGTGTTTTTAAAAAGCCCCAAACAGCTTATTATCCAGCTGTAAATCAAACCCCTCAACACTGTAACCAAGTGTAGACAGTCCAATAAATTCCAGATATGACAGCCCAGATGTCAGCTGTGTCTCAGAACATTTTATACTCCCTCTCTTGTCCCACAACCATCTGTATGGAACATGTACAACGAATGTGTCGAACAGGGATGTTGAACTCGGGACGACGTCTGTGTCGTGCCTGTGGGTTTGTTGCTTTATCATCTGAGCTTCCCTGGTACAGAAACCACAATCCATCGGGGGCATGTTCTGTGGTCCACGTCCATGTGTGCAGCTGAAATGATGTGGCTGAGTTTGTATGAAATCTCAATTATCTCTCAGACACATTCAGAACAAAGAGGCTCGCACCTTCAGCACAGTTCAGCCTGGCGGTATAGTCAACACTATACATATGTTCTATGTGATGAAGCTATTCATTCGTAATGGTAAGGCAACTTAAAACGTGCTTGGATGCACGGGGAATGTTTTGTTGCTGTGAAAGCTGATTGCGATTACTGGAGTAAAACAGCTTTCTGTAAGTCTTGTATTCATACCGGCGCAAATCGTGCATCCAAGATATGCAGTGAAATAGGACACACAGTATAATATGAAATATAAAGGTGTGACGTCAGCTGTTTCAGCTTAGAAATGACTGAGAGCTGGCCTCGAAATAAGGCTGCAACATTCAAAAGGCAAACACAAGTTTTAACATATAAATCATTTTAAAATTAAGATATGCGTTATGCTATAATACAGAAACATGATACAAAATAAGCCATCTCAAAACCACCAGTTACTCAGAGTTTGGTGTGTGTGTTTAGTTGATTAGAAGTCCAGACACTAAGTGATCTCTGTCATTATGAACCTATTAGTGGGAATGAAACACTGAATGAGGAGTGAATCACTTTGGCCGAGCTACTTCCGTAAAAGACCCTCAGATAATGTTGCCTTGCCGCAAAGGATTAAAATGAAGCACTTATGAAATATGCAGGAAGTAAACCGTCCTTTCTGTATTTAAAAAAAAACATCCATCCTACAAAAGAGTGTGCTATCTTCCTTCAAGGCAGATCCAAGTCTTTATTTTAAGACTTCGGGGGTGTCTTCAGAGTGGAAGCCATCCCATAGAGTGAGTCTACAGTCTTTTTTTAAAAAAGGCATCTGATATCTTGTGTTGGCTCTCAGGAGAAACTCCCAAACGCCGTAAACATTTGAGAAAGGAGTGATAAAAGAAAGAAAATCAGAGAGCAGGGCAGCTCACTTGAAGTCTTTTGACACATGCAAGACAGGAAGTACTGTAGTGCTGCGGTCACTCGTGTGATCGTCCAGCGGCCAACTTGTCTTCACCCGCCTACTGACCATGTTTAAATGAGATGGTGCTGACCAGTGAGTTATACCTGTTATTTAATACGACTCTACCAGCACAGTTAGGACTGCACCTCTTTGTGCGAGCCGACCAATCGTGCCTCACTGACCAGCCGGCGGGCGTGTCTTTCGTCCCGCACACCTGCTTCCCACACGCCGCTCTCTGTTAACAAGGCCACACGACTCAGTGTGTCGACTCCCGCCGCCGCCAGAGATGCGGCGTACATGGGCAGGCCGATGGAGGTGAGCCAGTCAGAGACGGTGCTGATGTTACCTGAGGGCAGAGGCTTCCGGCACATCTCTGTCAAACCTCCAGAGGGAATCTGTGTGACACAGTGGGGTAAAAAGGCATTAGTGAATATAGATCTGTGTTGAGGTTTTCAACTTTCAAACAACTTTAGCTTTTTTTTTTCTTTCTTTCTTTTTTGGACAAATCATGTAAAGTCATGTGGTAAAGTCACTTTTAGCCTGCTTACAACCATAATGCATTAAAAATTCCCTACACATCTACTTAGCTTGTTGGGTATTCAAAGCTACAATTGGTGATTTTTGTAGGTCATTTTTTCTCATATTTGCTGAAACTGTAACTACATCCACGCAGTAGTACATGAGACAGATAATATTAAAAAAAAAAAATAAATATCATGTTCTTATTGCATTTAATGGCATCTGCAAGACTCCACTATGCCTTAAGGGGCCATGCACATAGACACAGGAATAGCACCCAGTGCCCCCTATGCAGCGCTGATGAAATATTAATCTTTGAAAAAATCGTGTTCCTCTGCCTCATCTTAGTGCTTCTAATGGCTTTTGCAAGAATCCACTGTGCCTGAATGGACCGACCAATCAGATTCTGTTACTGCATTGCCTATATCACATCGCAGATGTTTTCAGAAACATATTTTAGTGTACTGTTTAGCTGTAAAATGAGAAAATTTGTGACCTGGTCCCTAAGTTGGGAAAACCCAAGCAAAAATTAAGCTACCACCCACCGGCCAGGTCACAAACCTTTTCATTTTACAGCTAAACAGTTTCTCTGATAATTTCTCTCAGACACTCTGATTGGTCGGTCCATTCAGGCACAGTGGATTCTTGCAAAAGCCATTAGAAGCACTAAGATGAGGCAGAGGAACACGATTTTTTCAAAGATTAGGTGTCTCATATACTTAAGTCAGGATAGAGATTCGTCAAAAATGAGAAAAACTTATTTTTAAAAGTCACCAACCACAGCTATAAGCAAGCATAATAATCACAGCTCCTCAGGCGCCAGCCTCGGGTCCAGGGAAATTACTGTCACCACTGGTCTATTTTCCAGCCTGCATTGTACTCTCCAGGAAACCTAACCAAGCCTTTATATAGCTCTATAACTCCAAAACACCCTCCAACATTTTCTCCATTGATATGAAGTGCTTAATGTTGTTGCCTTACAGCCATGCGGTGTTGTTTACGGAGCTCTTTGACTCGGAGCTGGTCCATGGTGGAGGCCACATCCTTGACGGGCTGCTCCAAATCCTCAGAGTAACGCTGCACCAGCGGCTGGGGGATGCCGCAGCGGCCATGCTGGAGGAGAGAAGGGAACATGAAGGGATATTTAAAGAGGACTGCATTTAAACCACACGGATAAATGCAAATCTATGTTTTCAAAGACGAAGACATTAGGTCAGACGTAAGCAGTGTGAAACAACATGAAGCATTTTGACTTATTACAGTCATTATGAGGACACAGATCTGTTTGTTCATGACTGAACAAAGCAGACTAATGGCGTCAAATTACTGCTCTAAGAACATCTTCTGCTGAGGTAATGAGCACGGTTCTAAAGAGAGTCGGAGACATATGAAGACAAACAGCAGAATATAGAGTCTATAATTAAACTCAGGTCAGTGTATTTTGTTCTGGCTCTTGTACAGTTAATCACCAACACCCTAATCCCTGTTTTTACTGACACTGAAAGTACAGCTAAATCATGCTTTGTAGGTCTGTTTCTGCCAGTGAGCTTTATCTTGTTTTGCACTAATAAAAGGGAAAAGATTGGGATTGGAGAGATGACTATTTAAAGAATTATATGAGCAGTGGCTATGTGAGCGATGAAGCTGGGCTGAAAGCTCTGCTGAACCTTTTCAACATGTTTTCTTGTTCCCTCTTTCTCTTTGTGTAGACACCTGGAGCAATGGCAGGTTTCCAGCCAGGCCTGGTTTTGGTTAGCCAAACTGGACTGCAGATCTTTTGAGGATCAAAGAGTGGGTGGGTGAAGGAACTGATCTCTCCGGAGAGAGGGATGGAGAGCAGGTCATATAAACGTACCCTGCGTACTGCTCGGATAAGACGTGGCCAGATGCCTTAAGGCAGCCAACAATGAACACGTTTCAGGACATACAGTAATTATTTTATTCTCTCTTGTCTTACCTAAGTATCTACCTTCATAATACCATTATGATATCTGAGATTTGGTACCTTTACCGCAATTATACTTACTGGATAGTTTAGTTTTATGAATATAACCATGTTTGTCTAGCCTGCTTCTTTTTTTTTTCAAACTGAATAAAATATTCCAAAGTGCATCAGGGACAGTTCACTCCAGAATTCAAAGTACATCGTTTTCCTCTTACCTGTAGTGCTATTTATCAGTCTAGGTTGTTTTGGCACGAGTTACAGAGTGTTGGAGATATCTCTCAATGGACCTTTTTTTTCCCAGGATAGTATGTTTTTATTCAATTGCACTTAGTTTAAAAGCGGAAAAGTGTATTCAAATACAGTCAACGTGACTGAATACAACATGCAGGTTCTCACACAAAATCCTATACATTTCAAACACCCTAGGTATGTTGTAGTTGGTTCAGATGGCCAGCCCAAAAACACTGACGATACAGTACATGGACTTGTTCTCCCATCTCACCGAACAGCTTCCTGTTGGGTGTGATACACGATACATTCAGTGACAGTGTCACCTCTACATTTATTTTTTTTTTTTTTTTCATATAAACTATTATTCAATTTTCCAGAAGCACTAAAAAAAATCAAATTACAAAATTACAATTTTCACAGGTTTACAAGACTGGTCAATAAGTGAAAAGAGAAGCACAGCGCTTAAACAATATGCAAGTCAATCTAGTGAAACACATACATGGGTCAGATTCCCGTAATGTCCCATTTCAAGCATATTTCCAGTTAGTTCAGTTCCAAATTGTATTTAACGCCAAGATGGTCCAATGGTCTCTTCCATTTCTGCTGAAAAGTGTGAATCCTCCCATTGATGTAATGTCCCAATTTTTCAAGAGTCACGACCTCGGATATCAGAGATTTCCACATGAGAACAGAGGGAGGGTCATCTCCTACCCACGTCACCATGATTGCTTTCCTTGCCAGCATTAATAGTGATTGAATCACTTCTTCATGTTGTTTAAGAAAATTGGGGACATTTCCAAGAAAACATAAACAGTGGATTTGGTGACACCTGTTGTCCTATTGCAATACTAATGTTTGCACATATTGCTCTCCAGAATACCTGAATTGTATTGCATTCCCAAAGGCAATGCAACCTAGTGCCTGCATGACTTTTACATTTGGGACAATTTGGTGAAACTCCTGCTGTATATTTACTATAAATATATGGCGATATATAAATATTATGTAGGACATTATATTGTAATTCTTTATATCTGTTGCAAATTGAAATTCTGGAGGGTAATCGCAAGATGTCATTCCACATATCGTCACTTATCACGCATTTCAATAAAGTACACTATGATTATTTAAGCCATGCCAATTTATCCGCATTCAAATTTAACATTTCTGAATAAAATTTCGACACAAGATGTTTTTGCTCTTTGTGGTTCAGAAAAAACATCTCTAATGGACAAGAATCATTAGCCTATTCCAGTGAGTTGGTTTTCTCATACACATAATGTCTGACCTGTAAATATTTATAATGATCATTCTTGGATATGTGGTACTGAGTTTTCAGTGATTCAAACGTTCTAAATCTCCCTTTCTCAAAGAGATCATGAATTCTAGTAATGCCTACTCTTCCCCAAGATGTAAGATTTGGACCTAACCCCTGTGATGATAGCTCTGGGTTTCCTTCCAATTTTTTTAAAATATTGAGTGGATGAGTATCTTTGAATATTTTCCTCAATTTCTTCCATGTCGACAGTACGTTGGTTATCAAGGGGTTATTCCTAGCAAGGTGTGGCAATTCATTGCATTGATATAGGATATAGTATTTTTGGAAGGATCGTCATCTTGATAAGGTTAATTCTGCCCAGAAATGAGACGGGAAGTTTCTTCCATCTTGTCAACGTTTCTTTGAGATTCTTTACTAAGGGATTCACATTTTCCATATAAAGCTGGTTAATTTGGGGAGTAATTTTGACTCCTAGATAATTCAATCCTGACGGGGACCAACGAAAAGGCTTCACTTAAACCGGTTCAGTGTTATCATTGATATTTAGGGGCATCATTTCTGATTTATCGAAGTTTACTTTATATCCGGATATTAAACCAAATTCTGTGATACACTCTATTAGGGCTGGTTATGATCTAGTCGGGTCTGTTAGTGTCAAAAGGACATCATCAGCGTAAAGTAAAATTTTATGTTGTTTTGTGCCAATATCAACTCCCTGAATATTTGGATTTTGTCTGATGGCCATTGCCAAGGGCTCTATGGCCAAATTGAATAGGATAGGAGACAATGGGCTTCCTTGAGCGGTGCCTTTTGCTAAATTAAAGGGAGCAGATAACAGACCGTTTGTCAAAACTGAAGCTGAAGGTGCTTTATATAACAGTTTAATCCACCTCAGAAAATCTGACCCAAATCCAAATTTTTTCATAACGTCAAACATGTATTCCCATTCAATTCTATCAAACGCCTTTTCGGCATCCATAGAAATAACAGCACTCTGTATTTGGTAAGAGTTAAGGTAGTGAATAATATTGAAAAGGCGTCTTGTGTTGTAGAAAGAGTTTCTACCCTTAATAAAACCTGTCTGGTCCACATCCACAATAGAGGTCATAACATCATGGCCTATATGAGGAGCATAGCTCTGGGTTTCTGTTTTTCTTTGCTACTAATGTTATATTGGCTCTGTGCATTGATTCTGGAAGTTTAGAATCTTGAAATGACTTATTTAAGACCCTCAACAGCAAATTGCAAATTTTCCCCTTCATTACTTTAAAAAATTCAGCTGGAAAGCCATCCTCTCCTGGACATTTACCTGATTGGAGTGTGGAGATAGCTTTATCTACTTCTAATTGTGAAATAGGGGATTCCAATAATTTTGTTTGATTGTCTGAAATTTGTGGGAAAATCAAATTGTCTAAAAAATGACCTGTTCTGAGCTTCTCTAGGTCGATTTCTGAACTATATAAATCAGCATAGAATTTTTTAAAGCTCTCATTAATCTGACGATTGTTTGTTTGTCTTTGGTCGTTCTCATCCTGTATGGCTGAGATAAAAGATTTAACAGGAGCATTCTTTGCCAATGGTGCCAAAAGGCGGTTTGGTTTGTTGGCCAATTCAAATAATTTTTGTTTAGTAAATACAATATCCTTTTCTGCCTTCTTCGTTATCAGGTTATGCAATGCTATTCTGGTTGCTTTAAGTTCAATCAAGGTCCCCTCTGATTTTGTTGCATAATAGTCTTCTTCTAACCTTTTTATTTTCCTTTCAATTTCAAGTTGCTTTGCTATTCGCTCTTTTTTCTTTTAGCTTGTATATGAAATAACCATGCCCCTCATATAGGCCTTATAAGCATCCCACACAATTCTTGGGTCAGCTGCATCCTTATCATTGAATTCCAAAAATAAATCTGTTTGATCGTTCAAGTATTTAATAAATTTTTCATCCATAAGCAGTGTTGTATTCATTCTCCAGGAAAATGAACATTCAGTGGGTTTAAGAGGTTGAATCAACATGGTTACAGGAGCATGGTCTGAAAGTGCAATATGGCCTATATCTACCTGTTCAACTAAATGAGTCAGATTCCTAGACACAAAAATATAATCAATGCGTGATGCTGATGAATGAGGCTGAGAGTGAAATGTATATTGCACTTAAAGTGGGTTAAGGTGTCTCCATATATCCAAAAGGTCAAACTCCTAACCCTAACCCTAACAGCCGGGTATAAGAAGGAATATCTAATCCCAGCTTCTCTCAGCAATTTGCGGGCGTTTGCCGACTCCTTCCTCCTCCTTACAACCTCCATGGAAAAATCTTGATAGAAGGACACATTTCCACCATCGACTCTTATCTTGCCTTTGTTCCTCGCTGCGTACAGGATTCTCTGTCTGTCGGTGTAGTTATGCAGCTTCACCAGGACGGCTCTTGGACCCTCTTTGCTGGCGAGTCTCAGGTCTGTCCAGCATTTTCTCTATATTAGCAGTGACACTCTCCACAATGAGTTTGTCTCGGTGTGCACTTGACTCTTCGTTTTCGGCCTCACGTGTGTCCTCCTCTGGGTCTATCTCGCCTTGGCTATGGCTATCTGAGGTAGCATTAGCATTGCTTTTACCTCCCTTTCTACGTCCGTCTTTCTTCTTGCGTGGCCCAAATTGCGTGAAAAAGTTGTCAAGTGACATCGTGGACGTAATGTGCACTCAAGGCGGCTTTCCACTGGTTAAAAAGTTGTTAAAATACAGTATTCGCCGCAATCCAGCAGGGAGCCCAACTTCCTACGTCTGCTCAGGTCGGCGCATCACGTGATCCCCCGGAATCATATTTTTTTATGATTTGAGCTCCACAAGCCAAGTGACATCTAGTTTCATTATATTAGAGAGAAGACAGACATCTCTACAGCTGATATCTCCAACACTTAGATTTTGGGGTGAACTGTCCTTTTAATGTTATCTTCAGCAGCCTGAGCAATATTACACTCAAGGGTGTGCTTTAACGTCATTTGTGGCACGAGTGCCTCGGTCCGTACGCGTCACTGAAGTGATGTTCAGCACCAAGGCCAAATGCTCTTTTTTGCACAGCTTAATTACCATATGGAAAGAATCTATTTCGAAACATTTAGAGCTGTATGACCTTTGACACCACTGACTGCCTTTATGTTCAGACCCTACATGTTGCTACTGCAGCCACAGCGTGCCTCTCATGTTCCTGCCAACCCACTTCTGACTAATAAGAATCCAACCGAGCTGTGCTGTGGTCTAACGCACTGTTTCTCACCTCATGTCTTGATGCCTCTGTGCGTGTTTGTTGTTTTCCTGCCAGTGTCGGGGGCTCCACCATGTTAAAGAGGCCCAGCCTGGGGTCTGGCGAGTGGCAGAGGGTTTTATAACCCCGTCTGCCTTCAGTAAGATTCAGCCCATAAACTTAACAGTCTGAACCGCATCATAGTGAGACTCAGTCCACAGTCTTTCCCTCAGCTCGAGGCAGCGTATTTATTATCATGAACACACACACACACACACACACACACACACACACACACACACACACACACACCCTCTCACAAATGCAAACAAAAAGGCATCTGCACACAAAGAGGAACACACAAACTTTAGACTCTATTAGTCTCTATTTTTAAACTAAATGAGTTCCAAAGTAAGCCGCTGGTGTTGTTGGACTGAGTAATTTGGATCCAAGCTGAAGTTAAATTATGACTGAGTTAAGTAAGGCATGTTATGATGCTAAACTAAAAGAGCCTGACGCCAGACAAGTTTAGCCCAGAGGTGTCCCGGAGCCCCATTTTCACATTAACCATGGAAATATGATTTCATATGACTTTGTTATGAGCCGGCTAAGATGTGGTTTTTAAATAGAATTCCTCACCTCATCTCTAAACCTTTGTGTGTGTATGTTTTTCTTGATTATCTATCAGCACAAAAACGTACATGTACAAAGAGTTCAGAATAATGAATTACTAAAAGTCTGGGAGTTTTCATACTTTGAATTGAACAAATATATCTGTAATCGAAACTATGAGGTGATTTTTCTTGTCTCATGTTTAGATTAATGATTCTTTGCTAACCTTGTCAGAGTAGGGCTCCTCCGTAAGATCGATGCCCTCAGCCTCCAGCCGTTGTTCCAGGAGGGTGAACAGGTCAGGACTCATCTTCCCATGAGAAACCTTCCTTGCAACAGCCACCTTGCCCCCCAGATCTGAAAACCACGGGGGCTGCACTGCTGGTGGAGTGCCCGACTCCTCGCCCAAGGATGAGGCGGATGAGGTGGCGCAGGGGCTTGCGGGGGTGCTTGGGGTCTTGGCAGGCAGAGCTGGGGCACCGAAGCTTGGGCTGCGGATGACGGGGCTGCTGGGGTGAGAACGGGTGAGGGAGTGGGTGGGGGAGGGAGTGGGTGACGGCGAGGAAGGCAGGGAGAGAGGTGGGTGACGCAGGCCGTTGGCGAGTCTTTCCCTAGACTTCTTGGCAGGAACAGGAGGAGGGACTGGAGGCTTTTTGGGGTGAGTCCGGATGACCCTCTCCCCGCTGGCATTAGAATCAGGGGGACTTGGGGTAGGACTAGAGAGGAGCTCTGGAGGGTTGGGGGACTGGGGTGTGGGACAAGGGGGGCGGAGAGGCAGCTGGGAGGGCACGGGTGGCCTGTCTGCCCTTCCTTTTGGGCTCACTGTGGGAGTCCCATTCAGAGCTGGTGAACCCTCATCTTTACAGACCTTGGTTGGGCTGTTGTTGCCTGATTTGGGTGCTTCCTTGGTGAGTTTAAGCTCCACACCCAGATCTTTCTGCTCAATGTTCTGCTCCCAGTGCAGATCTCCCAGAGAGTGGGAGCGTTTCCAAGGTCCAATGGGCTGTGGGGGTCCGTCCAGGTCCTCACAGCTGCGGCTGGCTGGGATGGGGGACCGTCTTTGGGCTTTGCGCATCCCCAGCAGGTTGAAGCCCTTCAGGGAGGGTTTGATGAAGAAGCTTTTGGGGAACTTTGTGCGCTGGTTCTTGTTGTTCTGTTGCAGAGCCTCTGTGGACAGGGTCATGGGCAGTGTGGGGTAGTCTGGAGACTGGAGGCCGGCTGAGGAACGACTGGAACGGGAAGCCTTTCTGCTCTTACCTGCAAAATGAAAACATTTATTCTCTGTTAGTAACGACACGTAGACACTTTCACCCAAGTGCAACCCAACACTAGACACCACTAAATCCCCCCAAAATCTTACACACTGCTTTTTAATACACTGCTGCCCACTTTATTAGGTACACCCGTTCAACGGCTCGTTAACGCAAATAGTTCATCAGCCAATCCAGCTCACACAGGCTCACCAAAACTGGACAATAGAAGATTGGAAAAATGTTGCCTGGTCTGATGAGTCTGGATTTCTCCTGCCACATTCAGATGGTAGGGTCAGAATTTGGTATAAACAACATGAAAGCATGGATCCATCCTGCCTTGTATCAACGGTTCAGGCTGCTGCTGGTGGTGTAATGGTGTGGGGGATATTTTCTTGGCACACTTTGGGCCCCTTAGTACCAACTGAGCATGGTTTAAACACCACAGCCTACCTGAGTATTGTTGCTGACTGTGTCCGTCCCTTTATGACCACAGTGTACCCATCTTCTGATGGCAACTTCCAGCAGGATAACGCACCATGTCACAAAGCTCACATCATCTCAAACTGGTTTCTTGAACACGACAATGAGTTCACTGTACTCCAATGACCAAAATCTCTGAGGAATGTCTCCAGCACCTTTATGAATCTATGCCACCAAGAATTAAGGCAGTTCTGAAGGCAAAATAGGATCCAACCCAGTACTAGCAAGGTGTACCTAATAAAGTGGCTGATGAGTGTATAAAAATTGACTCTGTGCTAATAAACTTCACATGAGTCAGCATTACTGTATTCCGCTGCCTTGGCTGCAACACTATTTTCTTTTATTTATGCTGGATCACATATGTCTGGAAAGCATTAATTATTTCTAACTAGTTCACGAGAGCCAAGTTATTTGAAAAAAATCTACTCAAATAAGCACTGCCTTCTTATTGTTTAAGACTTATCTGTAAACCACAGAGAGCAGAGACATGTTTAGAAATTAGGGTGGAGTGCCACTGGGATAAGATAAGCTTTTTGACTCATGAACAAACTGGCTGATTGGTTGTTGTCATAGCAAGCATTCCCAAATTAAGATATCCGGATGGGAGAGTTCAGAAACGTTGGAAACAAAAGGCTGAAGCAACTTACCATCTATCCTCTGGCTTACAGAGCAAAATGGATGGATGAAATGGATGGGCGCCACATAGTGTGGCCTGCCAAAGAGTTTAAGTGGCGGGATGACAGAAAGAAGTTCAATAGATGGAAGGTCGTAAAGTATCTCAGTAGTTCCCAGAAACGTCACAAAAAAGTTAATCCTATTGATGTTTGCCAATTAAGGAAAATGGGTAATAGTAAATTAAATTGGTTGACAGCTCCAAGAGATACTACTGTATTTACTTTAAGTGTTGTGTTGATTATTCAGACATGAAATCAGAGCAGGATGAAGTCGAAAATGCAATTTGAGGTGACAATGTGTTTCTATTTACTAATACAAGTGACATTTAAGTAACATATTATATGTTAACCTTCTGTCTCCTATCACACTGAAATGTAACAGGGACAATATGTAGACTGTATAAATATTTATAAAATAAATTCATTGATTTTATTAAAATATAATGAGAAATATTAGATTCAAGATACACGAAATATGGTAAAACCTAAAGCTAAACCTAAAGTCATTTTTTATATGTATATATTTTGCATAATGGGGACGACTGACTGAATATCATTATCCAACATTTAATTAACTGAGCGCCACATTATATATGCATATGAAAATGATGAGTGAAAGTTGATAGAAGTTATTTGATGATGTAAAGACGAAGTACTACATCTAGTCTAGTCTACATGAAGTCTGAGCAGAAACATGTACGTTAAAGGAAGTCTGTTGATTAAAAAGCAAACTCAGGGCTCTACAGTGAAAGGAGAACATTTAAAAGACACAGTTTGTGTTATGATTCTTAATTACCTTTTATTATTTATATTTAACTAAATTAAATGTTTTCCTTTGCCAATTCTCTAGACTTATTAATATTCATAAACAGTCATTAAAACTACAGTTGGTAACTTTTATGATAATAATTGTTGGTCATATTTGCGAAAAACTGTCACTATGTCCATGTTTCTGCCTTCTCGTAGTGCTTCAAATGGCATTTGTAAGAATCTTTCGCAGCCAATCAGAGCTGAGGATTCTCTAAAGCCAAATTCAGACACGACGAGATGAGTTGAAACAGACAACGATTTAAATTGCACCGTTCTGCAGCGTTCTAAAAACCTGCCGGTGCATGCCACTGCAACTAGATGAGGTGGAGTATCATCTCTATGCAACAGCTCTCTGTATCTCCGTTCTGATTTCCAACCTGGCTAAATGTTATTTGTAGCTTCTGATATCATGAATGAGGACAGTGATAGTGAGATACTGCCTACAGCTGCATTTGTAGATAGATGAGCATCAGATAGATTGTATTAATAATAAATAAGTGATGCACTTTACGTTTTAAAAACACTCGGCTGCCACGTTGGAAACACCAGGTCACAAACGTTCTCATTTTACAGCTAAACAGTACACTAAAATATGTGTCTGAATACATCTGAGGCAAGAAATAGGCAATGCAGTTACAGAATCTTGATTCATATTTGATCAGCGCTGCCTAGTTTGACCGCAGTTCACAGCAGTGATTGATATGATTGACAGCTGTGTTAGAGACTCCTTGGCTCTGATTGGCTGTCCACGTTAGATTCTAGCAAATGCCATTAGCAGCAACATGAAGAGGAGGGCGAACATGATATGTCTGACGTAATACTGTGTAGATATAGTGGCAGATTCAGCAAATAAACCCAGCAATATATAAACAACTTTATGAGTTTGTAAAGGTAGAGGAACTGTGGAGCCCTGAAACTGCGAGAAGAGATGCAGAATGTTTACTAAATGTTATGCAGCTGGTTTGTGAACAGCGTTTAGTGGCAGGAAGAGAAAAAAAAAAAGACAGAGAAAAAAGGCGAAACATAAAAATCAAGCAAGCAGCACCAGAGTCCTTTTTCTTTTTTAAAAGAAGTGGCTTTTATTCCACAACTTAAATCTCTACTGTGGCAGATTGCACGCTTCACTGTTGAAACCTGAATGACACATACACATAAAGGGGAAACCCAGCAGTTAGACTGGAACCCAACAGATATAGAAAGAAGACAAGGTTTGACAGAGCAGTGATTTATGGGTTATGGTTAAAAGCATGTTGTGTGTGGAAGAAAGAAAGCATACAGTCTTATGCAGGAGGAAAAGAGCAGTTTCAAAAATAAACCAAACAAGAAATGTCACAAATAAGACCTCTCTTACAATCTATGCACTACTATTTAAAAATATTTCCATCCACATCTTTTTTTTTTTAGGCACATACTGTTCGGCTGTTGTGCAATATGGTCACTATAAACACAGAGTGACAGCTTGAAATGGTATGAAGACAAAGATTTAAATGGCAGCTGTGATCTGTAACCTGATGAATACATTTTTTAAAAGCCTTATCAGCCTGTAGAATCACCACCGCAAAAAAAAACAACAATAGGCATTTATTGACATGCTGCTCCTCAAGCTCTTTTTCTATCTTATAAACACTTAACAGAAATACTCTCTGAGCCCATCATCGTCCTCCCGGTATCCTTCTACCAGCCTCGCATCCGCAGGCAGAAGAGCTGGAAATGGGAATCCATGACTGGGCAGTGAGTGTGTTCTCATCAGAACAGTTCTGTGCATCGGGGAGGATCTCTCCCTCTGCGCTCCCAGCATTGTGGGGTGGACTAGGCTTAGTGGTCTTGGACCTGGCGCCCTCTCAGTTACAACTGGATTTTGGCACTGCCGACACAGAACGCCTACAAGATGGAAGAGTGGTAAAGAAAGTGGCGTGAAAGGATAGTTAAAAGTTTATAGAGTTATGAGGTGATAAGGGGAGCGGCCACACTAGAGGGGGGGGTTGATTGGCAGGAACTGGTCCAGAGGAGTGAGGTGGACGAGGTGTTGCAGAAGCATGGCAAGAGATGAAGCAGAGGTGGAAGCCAACAGAGGAAAGAGGTGAAGGAGTCGCTGTGGCACTACAGTACAGCTAGGCTACACCGAGGCTAGGTGGTCTTGTTGGTCTAGGCTACTCAAAGCTGTCATTACCATTCTCCAGGTTCTCATTGCTCTCGTAGCACCCAGAATCTCGCGGGGAGTCTCCCACCAGGCCCCGACCCTCGGACAGCAGCTTCTCCTGGGAGCCCGACAGGCCGCTGCGCTCTGGATCACTGCTGCCTGAGAATACAAAAGAAAAAAGAAACGTCATCAAAATCAGAGCTGAATACTATTCCATTGTTTTGAAATGATATTTTTGGGCATTCATTCCTTTATTAGTGCAGGGCGCCAGCTCATGGTCGACATCTTAACCCCAAGGGCGCAGGGGAATCCCAAGTATCATAACTTTTTACGAACGTACTTGAAAGCTGCGCCTTGTCAAAATAAATCAAAACCTGTATTACTGGACCACATGGGAATTTAATTTGAAAGGGTTAGGGTTAATTTCAGGTTTTCAACCCACATCAAAATACGGATATGATAAATCCTTTATACAGCCAGGGAGTTTGGGTGAGTCAGAACCATCACCTGAGTGTGTTTTTCTACTTACTGTCGTACTCCTGCAGCAGCTCTACAGCGGTGAGCAGCACGGCTCTGTGCTGAGGATCTCTGATGTTCAGCTCGTCCAGGTCCTCCTCTTCCAGCAACTTGAACGTGTCCAGGTCCTCATAGCCGTTGAACAGGAAAGTGGGCATGTGCTCCTGCATGACAGAAACATCACGTCTGAGTTCAAACACTGAAGAAAAATACAGTAGACTAAAGAAAAATACACTGTGGATGTGAGTCATGGGAGCAGTGACAAAGTTTGGGGGTAGAAGCATAAAATTAAAAACACAGAGGTGGGGAAAGGAGAAAAAAATAACAAGAGTGGGGTACACACTTGTCATCTGCTCATAATTTCCTATCCACACTGTATTTTTATCACAAGTGAGCCAAAGCTTAACTGTTACTTGGAGTTTTAGATGGCATGTAATCACTTTAAGCCATGACTAATTCGGTTATGGCTGCCTCAACTGTCGACACACATTAATTCGGCACAAACTTCTTTGACAGGCACATAATAAAAGTGAGTTGCAGCAACATTAGGGAGTTAGCCGTACCAATCGAGGAACAGTGTGGAGTGTGTGGCAACAATCCCGAGCTGCTCTGGCTGCGACCGAAATGGCGCACAGGACTTGAAAGGGAAACGCGCCAACGTGATGTGGTAACGAGAAGAACTGAAGGTGGAGACGATTACATCAAAGTGCTCCTCAACCACACAAGACAAAGTTTAACACAATAGCACAAACAAGCACCGAGGCTGGTCACCCAAACCACCGTGATATCTGACAAAGAAACAAACACTTTAAAATCCAGATACGCCCTGTGTGAGTGCACAGTCAGCTGATGCTATCATTCAACTGCTTCCACTTTGGATATAACTGGGCTCCGTGTTTGTGTGACCCACACACTTTGTTGGACGAACACATAGACTGTGTGTCACCAGCGAGACCGTCAATTACAATGGTGGAGTCCACACAGAGAAAACTGTGTGTCCCTGTGTCTATTTCTGCTGGATGATGCGGGACTAAACAAAGGACCACCAACTAACACAAACACAGGCAGCCGGCTCCTCTCACTCACAGGATCTTCTTTTAGTCTCTCCAAAAACTTAAACACGCTCCAGATCCAAACATGATCTGGCAGAGAACCAATCTGGCCCCAGAGTTACAGGGGTGTGGAGATTTTACACTTCATGGTTACACACAGGCACCGTTGATGTGTGTTCTTAAATGTTGGCTTGCCATCTCAACCAAATGTTGCTAAGCATTTCCAGGAAGTGCACAACAACAATATTCTTACTGCTTTGATCTATGACAGTCCTGTCATAACTCATACAGTATTTCAACCAGAACCAAGAGACGTGATCACATCACTCCAGTTTTAGCCTCTTTGCACTGGCTCCCAGTACGTTGACATGGGGAGGACATGCAAACTCCGCACAGAAGGGCTCCCCCACCCTGGTTCGAACCAGGAACCCTCTTGCTGTGAGGCGACAGTGCTAACCACTGCCACAGACTATCAAGATAAAGGCTCTTATTACTACAGTAGATTATTTAGGCTTTAATTCATCTTAAATGTATTTGTTGTCTACGATTGATCTTGAAATAAGCAAAGCCATTTAGTTCTATCTTGAGTAGATGTCTGGATCAGTGTGTCACGACCACGCAATCCATGTTTTTAACATGTTCCTATGCAGTGAAAAAAAAATGTAGTTTAATATTTAAGTACGAAAAAGGAGTAAGGACCTCTTATGTCGACACAAGCTGAATAATTGAATGCTAATGGTGCTTGAAAAGATCATTTATCTTGGAGCAGAACTGTAGGGCTGGAATTTATTTTTACTTTTTCATCATCAGCACAACTTAAGGAACAGAGTAGTTAAAATACCTGCTATATTGGCTGCAAAGTGGAAACTCTAAAATGTTGTTAAAGTGTTTAGTCTAACTCTCCCACTCCAGGAATCCGGTGGTGACTAAGGGGACCCGAGCGCTCTGATGCACTTGTAACACCCAGACTCACAGCTTGGGAAGCCTGCGCCGTGACATTAATAATGCACTCAGGATCTTTAATCTGCGACTTGGCCATTAGGCTGGCCGGAGATAAAACACTCAGCCCACAAAGTCTCTCTCTCTCTATTTGGGGAAGTGAGGCCCGCTGGCTGCCTGAGTGGGAGGAGATGAAATCAAGCTCACAGCTATGTGTAGGTTCAGATGAAAGATGAGAGTTGTTTGTCGGGGCGTGGTCGTGAGAATGTGGGTGTTAATGTTTATGCATCAGTGTCGGATCAAACATCCTAAGCCGTGCAGCCTGTAATTGCCCTCACTATATTTATCTCTGCTTGTCTGGAAATGTGTTTGGAAGATATTTGACTAAAACAATGTTTTGATTTACTTCTTAAGATTTGTTTTCTCTTATTTAGGTTCCAGATGGGTGGCAATTCTCACGTTGGGCAATTCGAGTTTATGCAATGAACCTGGTAAGTGAAGGAAAATGTAAACTTGTCTGCCACTGAAAACTTCGCAGACATCATGGCTGCGTTCACACCGCAGGTCTCAGGGCTCAATGCAGATCTAATGCTCGGATTCTAGTTTGGCTGTTCACATTATTTCTTAATTGACCTTTTGCTAAGTCCCGCCCCTGGACGCAGACTGGCCAATAACAATGTCGCATCATATCTGAGTCACATCACATTTGGGCCATTTTTGCCTGCAGTCTAAGCATAGCCTAAGTGGACTGACATGATGCTGTAACTCTAACTCATTGTGTATCCAGTGCATGGCGGTCTTGTACCTTGAGGTTGATGCGCTCCAGCAGGTCCTCCACCGATGTGGGCTTAGGTGGTCGGCCCTTCCTTCTTCTCCTCACGGGCCTCTTGGGCTTCTCCTCTTCTTCGCTCAGCACGTCCACATAGATGAACTTGAAGGTGCCCACTTTGTTGTTCAGCAGGCCCATCCACGTCCCCATGGGCGGCTTACTGATGATGTCGATCACATCACCGCGCTGGAGAATCACAACGACACAACATTTTTTTTTTCACATCTGACACTGACAGTTGACATGTGAGTGACATCAGCTCCCCGGCTAAGCACTCTGGTCCACGTCCTAAAGTGTGTTTTACCTTCAGTTTGAGGGAGTCGGTGTCGTAGGGGCTGGGGGTGAAGTCTGTATGGACTCGGGCGCGGCCACAGAACGGCCCTCTATATGGCGGCTCTTCGTCATCACCATCCTCTGACTTCACGCTTTCTCTGTTACTGGCTGAGGAGTCAGTGGTGCTCACCGTCTGACCACCTGGACACAAACACACACAAGTGGAGATTTAATAGCATGCAACTTTGAAGTCTTCAACACGTGTATTACAGATCCTTGGAGAGGTATTTGCTGCATATTTTCTTCTGTATTTGAGGGAAGCCTGTTGAAATCATGTCGACGTGTGGGAATCTGAGAGGCAAGACTTCCTACCTAATCATTACCTTATGTTTGCCTGCGTGTTTGTGTTCATGTTCTACGACTTACAGAGTCGGCCAAGTCTAAATTCACCCTGAGCTCGACACGGTGGAGGGTATTTAATCCACAAAGACAGGCTGAAGTAATCAGAAGTTGTAATTAGATCAGATGACCTGGGAGGTTGATTGAAAACTGTGAGATCACAACACGTGAGGCAGCTGCTGGGACTGGGTGCGATGATCAAGGGAGAGATCTGCTCTTCATGGCCGTCACTCCACAAACATCATAATTGGTATAAACGTAATGCCAGGAGGTTAAGTAATCTGTATGTATTTGGAATTTACAGCAGCGAGTAGCGAATGTTACGAGCACCATCTAGTGTCAAACATTGCTCAAAACAGGCTGCGACACTGAATTACAACCTTTTAGATCGCCTGTATGTGCTTACAATTTCTACATGACAAATATGATGATGCACCGACACCCTACAACTACATGACTGTACTGCTCTTATTTTAAGATGTCAAAAAAAAAACCCATAAAAAGCCACTGCTTGCTACCAAAAACACATTTAAAAACATCACATTTACAAAGCAGATGTCCCTTTTCCGAAACAAAGGATCTGGTCTTACTCATTGAACTCTGTCCGCTGAGTGAACTGCGCAGACTTTCCACCGAGCCTCCGGCCTTAAGCTTGGGCTTCTCCAGAGAGTCGGTGTCAGGCTGAGGGGACTGAGGGGAGCCAGGAGCTCCATCCGGACTGGACTAAAAGACAAGAAGAGAGGGGGAGACACAGATGGGTAATGAGAGGACATGAGGGAGACAGACAAAGGAAATGTTGTGCAGTTAAAAGATGAAAGGATGAGAGCAATGGGAACGTTTGGTTAAGAGGTTTGACATATGGGGGAGACAAGGTAAACCAAGAAAAGATGAAGATCATAGGTAGAGAGGAGGAGAAATGGGGGAGTGATAGGGGTTGTTAGTATTTTGTTTTTCACTGACAAACAGGTGTACGCATATAAAACTGAACTTGAACTTCCCTGAAGAAAAACAGTCCATTTTAAAAGAATTATTCACCCACAAAATGTCCATTTGTATTTCTCTTACTCACCAAATGTTATGTTGAATTCCTGGAGAAACCTTTGTTTTTCTTACATGCCGCTACAGTGAGCGGAGAATCCAAAAAAGGCAAACATTCTTCATGAACTGAAGTAAAGTGAGACATGGAGTATACTGCATGGGTTGTGTGAGAGTTAGTAAACTGATCTTCTGACATAGTTTTGCTGTTGTTAAACGTGGTCTCTGTTAATTTCAGTTCTTGAAGAATGTTCACCTTTTTTGGATTCTCCGCTCACCACGGAGGCTGCAAGAAAAACAAATGTTTCTTCACAAATAAAAGGCAACACGTGGTCAGAACTTCTTTCAGTCTTCCTCAGACAATCACTCCTATTCCCCAAGACACTTAATCAGTAACTACTGAAATACAGAGGACCATCTCTCATTTGGAACGACCTTCTTTTGTGTTTTTTGCTGTATTTGTTGTTGTAAATTGTACATCTTTCACATTTTTTTAGTACCTCAAAGTCTGGAACTCTTATTTAATCATGCAATCGTCCTTTTTATCCTTTTCTTTTTATGTATGATTGTTGTTATTTAATATGGTGGTTATCTTCATAAGCCATTTTTGGCTTTTATTTCAACTCTTGATTTTGATCAGATCTTTTCAGATCTCCTTTGACTTAAAAAAAAAACTAATAATGAAGCATGCTGCATCAACATCTACTGTGCTGTGTTTTATTTATTTCATTTATCCACTAGGTGGCATCGTGGTCTATAAAATGACCATGCTTGAAACACTGTTAGATGGCAATTCATTTTCCTTTGCTCCTTCCTAACCGATGGCTCCATGACTCATGCCAGGATATGTGGGTCACAGTGTCAAGACCACCGTGATGGACAGATGTTCAGCTGTGCATTGATGCCACGATCTGCAGGGCAGCATCAAACTGAAGGGCTGGACAGGCCACTGCTGGAGCCACTGGATGCCCGGAGAAATTAGGCCAGCTCAGATGAGACAGCCATTATACACTCCCTCACACTTCAAGTCTCCATTTCCTAAGAGCTCGCCTCAGGGAGACTTGCATCACTCCATGAGCTCAGCATGAAGCACACACTCCACCCTGCACACTGGGCCCAGGGAGAGCACGCAGCGGAGAGAGATCCAAATGTGTGTGTGTGTGTTTTAGCGCTCTGTGTTTATTCTGTAACTAACACAAATACTCCCACCCACTCACAGCCTGTGGACAGAATATGTGGCTTACACTGCAAAACATCCTCTAAATGTTTGCAGAACATGGGCCGCTTTTATTTCTTTACAGCTGCACTTGGCTCGCCGGTTTGAGGATTGAAAGTGTGGATTTGTGGGACAGTTTATGCTTCAGCTGAACCACTTTAAATAATTCATCTGTGTTTAGGTACGTCATGTGCCCTTCAAACAAGGAAAACCTACAGAATTCTTAACGCCACCTGAACTTTCTACAAATAAAGCCTTCGAAAATTGCATCCACGTGTGCGTTTGTGTGTGTTATGTCTAACCTGCTCGGACAAGGAGCTGCTGTACTTCTTCGACATGCGTTTCCTCATCGTCTCCTTGACCGACTTCACCTTCTTGCCCAGCGAGATCCGAGACGTGGTGGGGGATTTGACCACTTCTCTGTATATGGCCTCCTGCTCTTTACTCTGTGATTAGAAGACGGAAAAGGTGGACAGAGAGGAAGGAGATGACAGAGAGAGGCAGAAAGGAGCGAGATGGGGATGAATCAGCGGACAGGAAGAAGGCGAAGGGCACAAAAACAAAAGGAGAGAGGGTGATGAAGTGTGACAGGAGAGTTCAGCTTGTCCTCGTCTAATTTTAAAAGCTGCCAGCGCTTACGTTGGCCTCCGAGCCGGCGTTGACCACATGGAGCGAACGGTTGGACAGGTCGAAGCCTCCGAAGCTGCACGTTCTCTGCGGGGGAAGCCAAAACACAATCACATGAGTCACAGTCAGAAGGTCAGGTTACAGGAACTCCCCGTCCACACCCACTGAGGGTCAACTCACAATGATTCATGCTTGACACAACACAGGCAGCACTGTGATGAATGTACATGGGTATATATGGTGTGTATGTATGCGGGGGCATGATGTCATATGGGACCTGTGGACAGCCAACAGACATGATGTAACACAAACTGTTATACGAGCTCCTCTTTAAAATTGCGAGTTGCTGCACGGTCCGAGGCTAATGAGCTGTTATATTGAGCGTGGCGAGCACGCAGTCGGCTCCAACGAGCTGCTCATGTGCTTTAAAGCTTCAATCCCTGGGGAAAATATCGAAGAAAATTAACTCTGTCTTGATGTGGCCAGGCTAAAATACATTACTTTTATGAACGTATATACTCGTTGCATTTCAGCGTGATGTAAAAACGCCTTGTGGTTAATTATGAGAAATGCAAAACGGGGCTTAGTATGCAAACATGCACAACATATAGGGTGCTTACAGCTGACGACATGTTCTCATCAGAAACATTTTTAGGGGAGTAAATTGTTTCTGCTGAGAGGACAGGGTGATATTGGATGGTCTTTCTTGACTTAAGAGGTCGACAGCGAGATAAGGGGGAGACACAAAGGGGAACTGTGACATGAGAGGAAAAAGAGATCCAGGATCTTATCGCTGAGCTGACTTTGAGTTTTTCTGAATCGTCCCTGAGCTCTGCTGTGGGTCACACACAAACACGTAGACACAGACATGCACAGAGGCATCTGTCAAAGAAACACTCTTGTATCACGGTGGCAGATAAGAGACATTAGTATTTGAATTATAACAGACATTGAATACTTGACATTGAAATTTAAACACCATTAAATTCATGGCATTAAAATATTTTACTTTGAAAACCATGTATCTGAATTTAATTGTTCTAATTTCACCTCTGAAATTAAAATTAAAAAGCAGATTTGATTGGTCAAATTCAGCTGTAAATGTTGATGCTGATATTTCTGATCTATTAATGAATTTGTAACATATGTTTGTACGTTAAAATGTCCAGAGACTTAGTTTTAGTACATCCCCTCTGTATATATTTAAGGAATAATAAGACTTTATTTTTATTTGTGTGCTTTGTTTTGGATAAGTATCTTTGTCCTTTTACTTCTGGTTTTTCTTTTTAAATAATATTTTTAAATGCATAAATGGAAACCTGACATTTTTGGAACTGCTCCTGCACTGTAATTTAAGCATCTATTAATAAAAAAAAAATTCAGACGCAAAAATTCAACTTTCTGCAGCTTGAATTTTAAGTTCTGAATTTCATCAGTCAAAAATTTGAGCAACCTAAATCCATCTTTTCATTCTGAACGTTGAATTTTTGCGTCCGAAGATGTGAACATTGGAAAAAAAAAAAGTTCAAATTCAGCTTTCAAATTTGCAAATCTAGAAATTTCACAGATGTGAGTTAAGAACAAATAAATTAAAATGCAAGGTGTTTGAAGTAAAATATGTCAATGCTATGAATTCAGTGGTGTTTAAATTCAAATACTTCTGTCTCATATCTGCTTCCGTATCGGTTCAAGCGAGGCACTTGATGGCATTTCTCCTTGATTCAAAAGCTGTTACTTCTAAACTGCTCGACTAAACTCCCACAAACCCCGGTCGAAGATCCTCCACGTGAGAAAGCACTGCCCGTTCAGAGAATACTTTTCTTTTACATTAGATGTCCACAGTTGCAGTCCACATCACAACTTCCCAAGAAAAGCGACTTCCAAAAAAAAGAACTCTGAATGTGATGGCGATGTTCGATGGAATGGACATGCACCCAGAAAAAAAAATGTCTCTCAAAGATAATTATAGGAAAGAAAAACAACTAAAGTAATAATAATAAAAAAAAACAATCACATCTGCAACCAGAGAGGCACGGGCCCAAAAAAGAACACGAAAAGCAACAACAGAAAAAAGTGGATTTTTTTTGGAGAGTTCTTGGATGAGAACGACCTCCGGTGATTTCACTAGAACACGATAGGATTCAGGTACCCTCAAAGCTGCAGGATAGCTCCTCTATATCACCAGCTAGAGTGTGTGTCGCTGCTTCGGCCGATACATGTGGGGAACAAGGGAGTTAATGGCAATGCAAGCTGCTTTTCTGTTGTCTCCACTTTATTGTCGCTGCACTCAGTTAATAAGTGTGCACTCTAAAGTTATCTTAAAGGTCCAGTGTGTAGGATTAAGGGGATATATTTGCAGAAACAGAATATAATATAATTATGTTTTCTTTTGTGTATAATCACCTGAAAATAAGAATTGTTGCCTTTGCATTAGCTTAGAATGAGCCGTTTATATCTACATAGGGAGCGAGTCCTCTTCTGAGGGGTCCGCCATGTTTCTACAGTAGCCCTGAACGGACAAACCAAACACTGGCTTTAGATGGAGCCTTTCGCGCTTTCACGTTTTAGGGTCGGCCATCATACTTACAGCCCATTCTTGACAAGCAGTGTCAGAATAAAAAAAGATTCTGTAACTCTGTAACACAGTCAGCAATTCTCACCGCTAGACGCCACTAAACTCCCTAAACCCTACACACTGTTCCTTTAAGTTGACTTAATAAGGCCATTCCTTGTCTGTGAGGCTACGTGCTGTGCAGCTCTCTAGATGTGCAGCTTCAGGCTTGTACAACATCTCTTTAGCCCCCGGGGATCAGTGTGACTGTGCCTGTGTTCTTCAGGGATCTGACATTTATAAAAAGGCACTTACGAAACCTCCGCTGTAACTTAACCTCCCAAGTGGGCCACTGCACATTCCATAATCATTTCATATTCAGCGCGAGTAAAAAAAAGGCTTAAAGCCAAAGGCATTCACTTAAAGGTCAGAGAAGAAGACTTTCCTCTCAGGGCAGTTAACTCTGTGATAGATATACCAGCCTCTGGCCTTTCTCTATACATGAGCACAACTGTGATGCTTTGATGCAGATTTCTTACACAGACGATATTAAATGGATGAGTTGAAGTCATTTGACCTGACGTGTGTGTCGTGTGTGTTCGCTGTACCTTCCCCTATAACCTCTGAGCTATTCTGCAACTTTGAAGCACCGAGTCCTGCTCACACGAGGCGGTCGATTTCAACCTCATGGTCTGAACTCACAGACTTCTGCTGGATGCGCAAGAGCACACGCTTGGTGCAGCGGTCCACACTGGCCGCCCACTTCCTGTCCGCCTCGCGGTCCTCCTCCAATAGACAGCGGCGCTCAGCGCGGCTGAGGGTAACTGGGCGGACCAGCTGGGCCCAGTTGAGGTGACCGTACAGGCTCCGCTCTACCACATAGGTGATGTTCAGCTCACTGACCGCCGTTCGACCACGCAGCCTGCGAGAGGGGAACACCCAGCCCCCTCCCCCGCTTCCAAAACCTTTTGATTTGGCTACATCACAGCGGACAGGGGAGGAGGGGGTGACAGACAGAGGGGAGATAGGGGTCTTGGCATTGCGCGAGCGCTGGTACAGTAGGTGCTTGGTGGAGTAAGCGTAGTTGGGATCAGGTTTCCGGTGCGTCCAGCTGCCGTGGTGCCGGTTGGCAGGTTGGTGTTTGGGGCTGCCTGGTGGAGCGTCTTCCAGGGAGATCAGGAGGCGGGACTGGGCGTGGGGTTTGGGGCGGGGTTTAGTGAGGCCGTAGTAGGCGTAGAGAGCCTCGTTGTTACTTACCCCATGGGAGATGGAACTCAGGGCCTTCCGCATCTCGCTGTCGGTCGTGGAGCGTGACAGCTTTCCGTCGTCGTCCAATCCACAGCCATCCAGCTCCGAGAAGGAAGAACCACTACCTCCTACGCCGGAGCCTCCCAGACCCCCAGAGCCAACTGGGGTTCTCCTGGGGGGCCGGATGAGGCCGTGGGTACTGGAGGATTTACTGAAGGTTTTGACCAGCTTGTGTCCGGACCAGGTGTCCAGGCTGCTGGAGGAAGGGGAGTTGGTCAGACTGTCTGTGTCTCCATCCAGAGAGAGTTGATCCTGTGTGAGGGAGGGCAGGGAGATCTCCTGGGGCAGAGGGGGCTTCTTTAAGACCCCTGTGTACAGAGCTGTGTTGTCCTCACAGGTGGGAGGTGACTCCAGGTTCAGAAAATCTAAAGAAGAAAACAGAGACCGCATATAGTTTCTTACTCAGGAGGATTTAGACATCAGATTCTGTGCAGTCCCATGACCCATCCGTGGTTTTCCAAACCACAGCTAGCCGGCAAAAAATTCAAAACACATTCTTAAAGTCTGAGTATTGGGCAAAACCCATGACAGACGAGAATGTAATACATTGGCATTAATAATAAACCCTACTTTTGAACACACAAGCCATTAATTTCCAATAACCCTCAGCTGGAAAAGCAAATATTTACTATGACTGAACTTTAGCTTCATTTCACTGAGGACAAACAGCTCAATTACTGCTCAGAACAGACTGTCAACATGTTTTCAAGCTATGCAGACCGAGATTAAATTCATATACAGCAGAAGTCTGACGCCTCAAACAGAAACCTTATAAATACAACATGGACACATGTTTTGACAGATTTTAACTATATTGAGCTGGAAGACAATCAGGAGGTTACAAACCTTCAGAGCCATGTTTCTTGCCCTCCTCCACCTTGATGAGTTTCTTCCTGACCCGGCGTGTAGAGTTGACCAGCTTGTGAAGCCGTTTGAACTTCACTGAGTCCTCCGATTGCTCATCGTCTGACTGTTCACGAGACTGTTGGGAAAGAGACAGAGGGAGGGATGATGTGATAAAAGGGACAGGCAGTCAGACACTTCTCAATTAAATTAACTGAAAAAATACACTGGTAGAAGCAGGAGGTTCTTCTTCAATTTAAAGGGACAGGTCAGAGTCTTTGAAGTGTAGTTGCATGAGGTACTGTGTTACATACAGTAAATGTCAGTTGGCACTCTCCCTGTTTGGAGAAGCAAACAGGAGAACCACCATGGAAGCAGTGCGGATAAGAATCAGCAGTGAAACGTCATTTAGCCACGTTAAAAAAAATAAGTGTCCAATATGTCTAAGTGGACACTATATGGAGAATATTGTCACCGCTTTACCTTTCCATCAGACAGCACTTTCCTTTGGTGCTACATTTGCTCAAGAGCAGCACATATGCATTCCTACTCAAAAGTGCCGCGTACTGTATTAAGGTGCAGGTCAGCGCTTTGGGTCAGACTTTTAGCCGTTTATAGAAGAGACAACAAATACAAGATAAAAAAAAAAAAAAAACTAGGATGGGAATAGGGCGAAATTGCGGGATAGGCGGAGCCCGTTTGCGCTGGCCCTGTCCCCGGTTGATCAGGTTCGTCCTAGTCGTGACCACATTATGCCGATGAAGAATTATGTTTCATTAACATCACATCATTTCATTACTACTGCAATATTATATTTTCATTTTCCTAAATGCTGTTACTGAGCATCTGTGTCGGCACTCCAGCCTGCTTCTCCAAACCTGGGGGCACATCAACTGACATGTACTAGAGGTCATACACTGACTATGGATAAGTACCTCATACAGCCAAACGCTCTGAGGGTGCTTTCAGACGTGCCATGTTTGGTTCGGTTCAATCAAACTCAAGTTCGTTTGCCCTCTAAATGCGGTTCGTTTGAGCAGGTGTGAACACAGCAATCACACTTGAGTGAGCGACAAAACAACCGGACCGAGACCTTCTTGAAGAGGTGGTCTCAATCCGGTTACAAACGAACTCTGGTGCGGTTCGGTTGTGGTGTTCTGACCTGGATCTGAACCAACTGCAGTCACATGACACATTGTTTGGGTTAAACATGAGCTAGTCCCTGATTCAGACCAAAGCAAGACAACTCTAGGTCTGAAAGCACCCCAAGAATTCACTGATGCAAGTATAACAGAAATGTATGTATTTGAATTTGTTTGGTATAAAAAGCAGTGAGGCAAAAAAACACAAATATATTTTGAGATCTCAAAGATGCTGTTATAATGCGACAGATGGGAGCATTGTTTAGGATGGAGTCAAAGTTAGTGAGGTGAGAAATGGAGGGTTGGAGGGATGATGACGACAAACCACATTGTGTGAAGTTCATATTGAGAGTAAACAGAAACAAAATCCACCGACATAATGAAGCAGATAAAACATCATCATCTGAAACAATGTGCACAACTGAACGACACAATGAATCAGTGTATTTGCCTCTCTGTTGGCAACTGCATTTAAACTCTCCGCACAGAGTAGTGGAGTGGAAAAGAGACTGAATAATGAAGTCACCAACAGTTTCATCACCCTCGCATACACACATACACATCCAGACCCAACCAGAGCGCACACAAACACCACAAGCTGTATGTGTGCATGTGTGCGTAGTCTCGCTACAGACTCCATGCGATGATGATGATGAGCCGAGCTTATGCCTAAAGATTGTCTGGCAGGGCCTACCATCATTATCATGAAGCTCAAACAACTTAATTTGTTTCTATTTGCCACTGGTTTCCACAGCAACACCGCCTCTCCTGTCACACGCTGCCAGTTCCACGGTTGAGGTTGACTGCATCGCTTGCAAAGGGACACGCATACACGCTCGCGTACACAAGGCCTGCAGGGCTCAGCTCTCTGTCTTATAAAATGCAGTCTTCTCTCCTGCAGCTCCAAAGCTAACAAGGAAGAAACCGCTTTCTCGCTGTTGTTGACCACAGGCCTGGCTCAGAGGCTGCTGACATACAGTGGGGATGATGTTAATAAGTGCGGCTTGGTTGGAGCAAACAGATCTGACATTGTCCACAGTTCTCGATGGCACCGAACCACCTTAGCAACATCCTGATATTTTGATTTCTGCAGGCGCGGGGGTGTTATAAAACCTCACGGACCGTCGCCAAGGTGGAAAAGGAAACAACACATTAATCAATGTGGCATTGCAAAAAGTCCGTTCTTTCAAAGTTGCCTCCACTTCGCCACTTTTCAGGGGCGCGTGATGAACTTTCAGGTCTTCTGTCATATCAGCTCAGCAGACCAGAACTAGGGTATTACAGCCATTCATTTGGCCTCTGACAGAGCTGCAGAAATAGGCTCTGAAAACCCATAACTCCACTGTCCCTCAGCCCTGACAATCCCTCAGCTGAACCACACAACTCTGGCCACAGCCGGCGACTCCTTCAACTTTCCATTTGCTCTGGACGATGCTTGAGCTTATTAGCTTCAGAGAAAGTAATGTAATAACAAGTCTGTGTCAGAGAGGACTGATAAAAGAGGAGGTAGAGAGGTTGGCTTATAGTCCACTCCTGTGTCTTCATTCTTCTTAATAACTATTATTAAGAAGTGTCTTGTATGAAGACACTTTCGCCCAATCCCAATACACCCTTTTGCCCTTAAGCGAGATTTATACTTGTGTGCCAGCTCTGTGCAGAGCCCATGCTGTGGCCTATGCCGTTGCGAGCATCTACACGTGTGCGGTGGTGAGTCTGTGTCACTCTGCAGTTAAACCTCCAAAACACCAATCAAGCAATGGCATTTCAGTTCAGTGCTGTTAAGTTTAGTTGATTCAAAACACACATTAGATACACATTAAACATGGCTTAATAGAGACAATTTCAAACACAAGCGTCTTTGAGAGCTGTAGAAGTGCTATATAGACAAAATGTATTATTATTATTATTATAAGTAGTACATAAATCAGCTTCACTATAACTCGCAACATTCACAGACAAACACTTGTCTTTATCTGGACACATTTTCCCCACAAATACAACATGCTATTGTTTTTAGCACAAGCCTATGGCATTTTACATTGAATAAATTAGCCTAGCTGCTAGCAGACTCTTCCTCTACTCACATGAAACCAGAGACAACAGCGACATGTAACAAAGCTCAATTACAACTCAAAAGGTTCACCGACAATATAACTGTCTTATACTAAATTTGTTTTCCAAACAAATACAACATGCTAATGTTATTAGCTCAAGCCTATGGCATTTTACATTGTATAAAGTAGCCTAGCGACGAGTAGCGTCTGTTTACGTAAATGCCAGCACAATGATGATGTGGCAGGGTCTTGAAGTGTTCTACCATAATCCTAGAGCAGTGGTTCCCAACTGGTGGGTCGCAGTGCCATTCTGCACAGACTGCAAGTAACTCTCAAACTTGTCAAGTTTGTAAAAAAACACTCTTGATCTTGAAGTACAGTGAATTTCTGGCACAGAGTTTTCATCTTGAAGCACCGTTTCCTGCTGTAGAGAGCGTGACTAATGGACAGCTACTTAACAAAGAGGGAAAACTAGCTTGACATGGCCAAACCAAAGTATGACACTCAATATATTAAACCATGAGGACCTTGAGCCAATGACTAAGAAGAAATCTGGACCCTGTGGCTGGATCAGTTGAGAACCACTGGTTCACAAGATATGAAATGGGATTGGGTCTTTGTTATATGTGAGCATAACTATGCACAGAATAAGTGCCATAGTGATTTCAAAGGTAACCCCCATCAGTTGTTCTTCTCCTTTTGTGAAAGACTGGGAAAAGAACTAGGAGATGTTAAAGCCGTGACACTGATATATAAGTCCCAACCCAGTCCCGAGGAACACCATCCATGCAAATGACCACATAAACAGGGGAAACGATGCACACACATAAAAAGAGCCAGACATAGGAGGCCATGAATCAAGCTGGGCTGAAAGGCCTCCATCGAAAACAAGGTCAAAGCAACAATTCCACAGCCACAATTACCGTTTCACTTCACAGATTACTTTGAAAATCATTCCCATAACTTTGGAGATGCAGTTAAACTTAGAAAACTGCAAACATCCTCATGATGCACCAAAATCTTTCTGTCACTCTGCACCACAAAAACAAGAACAATCATAAAAGAAACAATCAGTTTAGAGCAAATTAAAACTCACCACCTCATTTAAAACTGCAGGCGTTCTGTGTTAACATCCAGCAGGTTCGCAAGAACGGGTCCTGCAAATCCATAGCGTGCCGACCGCATTCTCACGCACGCACGATCCAAAATAATATCTGTGCCCGTGTGCACATGCTGGCAGACACAGATGCAGCTTTAAGTGAATTCAGCTCCGAGGAATGAGAGACTGTTTGGAAGTGCCGTGCCGCACAGCTAGCAGAGAAAAGGCGTGTTGTGCGTGGAGAACAATCCCAGCGTTTGAGCCCCTCTGACCCTGCCTTGGCCCCAACATCGCTAATGGCCAGCCCTGGAATGTGGGCTCCGATCGCCGGAGGAAGACAGACCGGAGAAAGACAGCATCAAAGAAAGGCACAGAGCAGCCAAAGACTGTATACTGCAAACATGTCAGCGACAAGCATGAGCTGTATATTAACATGTCCGTATATAGAGGCGCACACAGACACGCTAAACTGTTATCTGAATTTGGGGATGACCTAATTCCATTCATTAGAGGGGAGAGGGGGCAGTACGTGACAGCAACAGAGGTCCCAGCAGAGCAGCAATATTTCCTGAAGTGGCCAATTTTGGAACTTGGGGCAAGAGGGGACCCCTCCCCCCCTGTTCAGGGCCTGAGGGTAAGTGCAAACTCTTTATCTTCTCTATTTCTCTCTCCCTTGTTTCCTCGCTGCCTCCAGCTCTTGCATATGCTCGCAGCCTCCAGAGCCGAGTTGTGTGTTCCTCTACACAATACTCCTTCAGTAACTCTTCCATCCTCTCCCCTGTCTGTAAAACCCCCCGATCGATCACTCCTCTCCCCACAGGAAGTGAGCAGCTGGCAGCAGAGGGGTAACTTGAAGGTTGACAGACTGATAAGATGACACACACCCACATCAAACAGCCAGACAGAACGTATAGGTAGAGGTAATGTATGGCATAACAAACCCATCTTTCATATGGAAGGAAATCATCAATCATAATGCAGAAGAATAATCCAATAAGGACCCTTTACTATGAAATTATTTTACACGAGTCCTCATTCATGGTTTCACTGATTCAGTTACGCTAACAGACATGTAGATCTGATTTACTTGAGAATATGAATGCAGACCATAGAACTACTGATGTTGAAGAGTAGCGAGGCAGTTCTGAATGTGTAAAAGTCAAGCATCTCTCACTGAAGCATATTCATACACTTGAAAGAAATTGTGATTATGGAAATGTAACCCTTTGAAGGAGCTACAGCTTTATCTGTGTGAAGGCTGTAGGCCTGACCTTCCACTTACTTCAAAGTGATACTTCAACCCCCCAAATGACCATTTGAATTTCAATTACTCAATGAACCATGTGTTGAACTTGTGTGTTTTTCACGTGTCGCCAGTGAACGAAGAATCCAAAAACTGAGAAAATTCATCATAGGAGTCCCTGTTAAACAACAGCAAAACTACATCAAAAAGTCCATTTACAAAGTCTCAAACAACTCATGTAGTATAATCCAAGTCTCATTTATCCAGTCGTATACTCAGTACTTCCAAAGCAGATGGGGAACTGAAAAGACTTACCTGTGCTCTCTTCAAAGCCAGACTCCATTGACAAAACGAGTAATTTCACCTTGCTGAAAACAGGAGTTGCCGGTCTACCGCTGCCTCAACCAGTTTGTTTGTTTGTGTCATTGTGGAACTTCAGTAAATCAGAGCTAACCCTTTAAAGCACCAAAGTCACACAATAACACAAACAAACTAACAAATCATGGCAGCAGTAGACCAGCAGCTCCTGTGTTCAGTGAGGTAAAATTAACGTTTTTGTCAAAGCAGTCTGGCTTTGAAGAGAGCATAGGTAAGTTTCACTTAAAGTTCAGTTCCCAGATAAATAAGACTTGAATTATACTGCACGAGTTGCATTAAAGCTTGTAAATTGATGTTTTGTTAAATGCTGACCCCTATGAATTTTCCCCGTTTTTGGATTCTTCGTTCACCGGAAGCAGTGAAAACAGTAAGCTAACAGTTAGGCTACAGATAAAAGAGCCGGGCCCATTTACTACCGTCGCGATCAACAGGGTTAAAGCTTCACACATCCCTGGGAAAAAGCGTATACTAAAAGATCAATGTCAGATTTTATGAATCAATATCAGGTCATTCAAATGAAGATTGATTTGAATCAGATGCATCAATTTTTTTAAACCATCCCTATAAAGAGGTTGAGTAACTGATGCACAAATGGTCACGGTGAAGTTTTCCTTAAACAATACCAACATGAAATGCACATGCATGTAGGTGCATAAAGTGGATTACAGTATGTGCAAGAGGCTGTTTTTAGAAAATGTCAGTGCTGTTTAGTTGGGAATTAGTAGCACATTTCAAATAGCAATAATAAATATGTGCAGGGGGATTATTTCCAGAGAACTTGGAATTTTTTTTGTGTTTGGATAAACTCATTTCCTGTAGAGGAAAGTGGGTCAGTGTGTGAGACTGCATGCTATTCCCATATGATGTGATACAGTACAGAACTAATGAAAAGCCGCCGTGACCACTTTGAATCTGAATCAGAGCTGACCTACATTCACAAAAGGGGAAAAAACACATCAACATATGCAAACACACGCACGACATAAGGAGCGGACACACCGTCAACAGAAACCTGATTGTCTGAGCTCCAGCTCCACAACATTACCAAGAATCCCCAAAGGTCTCGACCCTCTCAAAAGGTGACCGGGGAGGTTTGGAGGCCGCCTCTCCGTGGATCACAGCTGACAAAATCACTGCTAACAAGAGCTTCATCACGAGGGGTTTCGGGTAGATTCTGTGTGACTCTCCACTTGGCTTTCTGCAAGTTACAATTACAACTGATTGATGGGAACAGACCTGACCTAAATTTCCATAAAACAATTTACTTGTCACCAAAGCAGCCAATTTTAACATTGTCAAGGACGTTTTTCAAATGCCCACGACAGAGCTAACCTAAGGATTAAAATATGGAAGAGGAAACATACTGCATATATCTGACTGTGACTGCCAACTCGTGGGCGCAGCCTCTGAATAACGAGGTAATCGATGGGCCAAGATTCACAGAGGTAACACCCAACGTATCAAGATGCACATGACATGGTGGAGAGGATGTATGTGCACAGGCAGACTTGAAGTTTGGCCAGTGAGTGAAGAGCAGAGAGAGAGGGGGAGATAAAGGCAGAGGGAGGCAAGATAGAAGTTGAATGAATGCTGAATGAATCTAAAGGCAGATTGTAAAGTCTAGACGTCAAGCTAGAAAAACAACTTTTACATCTGGATAAACACACACATCCATGCACGCACACACACACACACGTCAGAACAACGGCCGTCCTGCTCCACAACCTCCTCAGCTGAAAAATCAAACTTAAAGGTGAGAGTGGTCGAGGTGAGAGTGTTAAGAGAGGTAGAGCAAACAGGGAGAGGTCAGGGTGGGCGGGGTAAAGGGGTGGGGTGTACTTACGTTGCAGTTTGAGGACTGGTTTAGATTGGCTGCAGATCCTTCAGTCCACTCTGCAGTGTCAGTACTGCTGGACTGTCTGCTGCGCTCATACTCCTTCAGCTACGTGGAGAAGAAAAGTTTAGAGAGGCAGAGGAACAGGGCCACTCTCACCCGGCATGCTACGTCTCTCCATATGCTAACACACAGTTGAGAGGCGTCAGTCGTGTGCATTCACAGTGCATGTGTACAGACAGAGGAGAGGGACTCGACAACCAGTGATGTAGTGGTAAATACAAAGTCTGTGCTGTAAAGTATGTAAAACTGAACTATAAGTCAGTTATGTTTCATGAAAAGCATTCAGTTTTCTCAAAATATCCTATTCCTGTAAGCAGCTTTCTTTAATGTGTGGAATGATTTTATGTCTGCTTGTCACACTAAAGTCTTAAAGGGACAGTACACCCCTAAATCAAAAATACTCAGTTGACTCTTCCCTGTAGTGCTGTTTATGAGTCTGTTATGCAACGCAACCTGACCCTATATCGATATAAACAGTGTTGTCTAAATTTATATCTTCCTTAAAAATACATCGATATATTGCCCAGCCCTATTTTCTTTCAACCAAACTACACCTGCCAATCAAATCACAGCACAGAAGGAAGCGTGCATCTACCCATAAACGCTCATGCTTGTGATGGCGTGAGATGTAAACACTGATGGCATCCTCTCTGGCTGAGCTGTAACGTTCGCTAGCTCAGTGGTGCTAGGAGAGCTCGCAGCAGATGCACGCTTCCTCCTGCGCGGTGATACTGCTGGCAGATGTGGTTTGGTTTAAAGAAAATAGCAAATGTACTTTTGATTTTGGGCTGAACTGTCCCTTTAAATAAAAAAGAGGAGTGAAAGGCAGATTTTGTTTGATGAGGTTTATAGTCCACTACATCGCTGGACACACATATTACCATCACTATACTGACAGTATCCTGTATGATAACACTGATCAGTGGTGCACAGAGGAGACTAAATAAAGACACACAAGCACAACAGGAAGTCAAAACAACTATCCACAAAAGGCTGATCATTGATTGGTTTAACTGAGTGTCATCACTAGAGCGAGAAGCTGGGATCAAGCTATTGGCTGAAAGAAAATCAAAGTTCTTCAGGGGAAAGAAGATAATTAACATTTGCCTTGTGGAGAGCAATCCAGTGCTCAAATGCTGCTGGACGGTCATGCTACCCATGAGCAAGGCATTACAGGAGGTGATTGACAGGAAGGAAGGAAAGAGAAAGACAGAAAGAAGTTGTAGGCAAATAAAAAAAAAAGAACAATCACCAGAAACTGATTCGAAGAGAAATGTAAAGACACTGAAAGGAAAGCCGAGTAATTATCCACCATGTCCACCTAGATAGAAAAACCACAATGCACCAGAGCATCCCCCCCAACAGATGGGGCTGTTGAGTTACCATGACCATCAACCTCGCAATTATGAACTGAACAACACACCCACACACACTCCAAAAGCTCACACCCTAAAATCCCCAGACTCCTCAACCTCTGGAAACACCACCGGCCTGGAGTTTGTGTGTGTGTGTGTGTGTGTGTGTGTGTGTGTGTGTGTGTGTGTGTGTGTGTGTGTGTGTGAAAAGGACAATGCAGGGTTAAAATGCAGGGCCTCGTACAGGTTAGTAACGGTGAGTCGTTTTAGTAAGCCAAAGCTACGGTGGGAATATGGAGCAGAAGGGAGAGAAGACTGGAAACAATCCACGGGGAGGCGATCTGGGGGTTGAAGGGAGCCTGCAGACCGGCAGATCTAAGGGAGAGGGGTCGAGTGAGGGTGGGGGGAGGAAGGTGCGTCAACTGATGAGGCAGGAAGTCAGCGGAGCTTCCTACCCGAGCTAGAGCTTCTTCAACGGTGATCATCTTCTCTTTCACCATCATCATTAGTTGGATTCGCTCTTCGTCGCTCATGGTGATCTCACTGGCCACGTAGCCTATGTCCTCTCCTGGAGGGTGCAAAGGGAAGAGGAGTCAAACAGGCAAGAACATTTACTCAGTGCATTAGATCGGAAAAATAAAGCCACACACACCTTTGGATGTCTGTCGCATGACTGGTTTGTGCTGAGACTTCCGGAAGTTCTGCCAAAAAGACTTATTCTTCTTCTTATTGTCCCATTTGCCTAAAGAGAGATCGGATTCGGTTACAAAGGGTTCTCAAACATCAATGTACCCCCTTTCAAATATCTTTTCAGCTGAGTAACCTCTAGCCAGCGCTAAACATTTTTGGTAGAAACACACATTGCATTGCATTTGTTGCGTTAGTAAACAGCAGTTAATGATTCAGAATAGGAGAACTGAGTATAAAATATGGATAGGGATACCCAGACCCCCATTTCGGAAACATAAGCCCTTTTACACTGCCTGTTCTAGGCGTTCATGGAATACATGGAATACCGGCATGCTGTCTAAAATCCGGGGCAGCATTATGGCTGCATTGTTTTGGCTACTAACTTAGGGGGATGCATTCACTCGATGTAAAACTAGACACCAAGATTCCCCATACATTGTGTGGTTTCTGGCCACAGAAAAGCAATCGCAAGATTAAGTCAATCTTTGCTCCGAAGCTCAACTACCTTTATTCAATAGAGGCATGGGTATAAACCATTCCTCTATTTCTTGCATCAGTGTGTACAGGACGTACAATCCTTACACCCAAACATATTCCTATCTTCTAATCCCACCCTAGGGATCAATAAATGTTAATATTACAGCAAACATATAAAGGCAGCAGAAGACAAACATGCATCTCAATTTACCTCCGGATCCATCTTCAGAGCTGGATTTGTGCAGGGGCATTCTGGGAGAAAGAGGAAAAGAAAGAAAGTATCGTCATTAGAAAAATATAAGTCCCAACTCTCACATTAAAGTCTCCAGTCTGTCAACCAGAGAGTTTCAAAACACTGTAGCTGTGTTTATGAGCGTTCATTTTTGGCAGTGACGGTTGCAGTTCTGTCTGTTCACCACTTGGGGTCAGTGGTGGTGCTTATGAGACAGCGGAGCCAGGCTCCTGAGGCTTGAGAGGGAGAAGGTGGAGGAGAGGAGAGGAGACGATGTAGACAATGACACCCCTGTCGCAAAAACAAGAGGGTCAGATGAAGATGGTGATGGTGGTACTACAGAGGGTTTAAGAATCAGTAAAGACAAGAGGAAGGTCGACGAGATGAAGGAAACAAGCATGTGAGAGGGAAGAGGGAAAGTATGGTGTGGAGGAAGAGAGGAATAGAAGGAGAGAGGGGGAAGAGGAGGAGGAGGAGGAGAAACCACAGGGCAGACTCAGCCTGTTTGTGTTTCCACTTCCCTCCACAGGAGAGACAGTCACGAGGAAGACAGAGGGAAGAGTGGGAGCATGAGAGAGGGAGAGATGGAAAATAACTGAGTCTAAAAAAAGTCCTGATATATCTATAAGCCCTCCCAAATAACCCGTACCAACACAAAGAACATAACAACTTGTGACACACTGACTGCACTCAGCTTCCAATCAGAAAGTTGTGGATGAGCCGCCTCGTCCCATGTTCTAGCGGCCGACTCTTTCTTGTTGTGGAGGAGGCGAGAAACCACATCAACTGCGATCTATTTCTGTATTCTTTATGTGAAAAAAGGGGGATGAGCTTCAGCAGGTTTATGTTCAAAGCAGCTGCTGAAACTTCACAGAAGGCGAGACTTTGGTTTCAGATTTGGGTAAGTGGGCTGCCGAAAAAGGAGGAAGAGGAAGTGAAGCTTCGGGGTGATTATGTGTGCAGATAACGCCCTACAGGTGTGGTCATGTGTGTAACAGCAGCTACACACTGTAAGCTTTAGCACTTTTTCAATTAAAAGAGTAAATAGGGGGGGGGACTGTTTGTCCAGTTGAGACCCTCAGAGACCTATTAAATAAATCTCTCTGCTAACTGTCTCACTCCTCTTGCACACGTTCACACACCCTTCTGTAGCTGGAGCCCGGCGCACATGAGCGTACAGCTGCTGAGCCGCGCAGACAGACAGGTGGCTGCCAGTGAAGCGAAGTGAAAGTGTGTGACAGGATCAAAACAAGACGAACAGGTCACTTCCCTCTCCAGTGGCTGCGTGAGTGTGCGTGAGTGTGCGTGTGTGTGTGTGTGTGTGCATGTGTGTTCATATGTTTGTTCAGACATGGCAGCCCTCTCTTGGTGCAATGGGAAATCTTCACGTGGCTTAAAGCCCGGCTGCCATGGCAACATAATGAGATGCTAATTGAATGGAGGCCTGTATGGTTTGCCCCTCTGTTCACCCCCCCCCCCTCCCTCTCAGACAGGCTAAGGCCAAAGCTAATGCTAATAGAACTCACTCAATGGAGGCTTTTCTGTGGCGGCGCTGCATCCTCCACACCCTCCTCCGCTCCGCCACCCCCTCTCCTCCATGCTCTATAAATTAACCTCCCGTGCAGCGCACACATACATGCACTCGCGCTCATCCGCGCACTCACACACTTTTAAAAAAAAGCCTGAATGTCTTTCAGAGAGGGTGTCAGTCCAGGCATTGTGTGGCCAGGCAACTTAATTGGTTTAACCTTAAATCTTTGGCATGCCTTTCTATTTCCATTCTGTTCTTTGCATTGAGTCGGGGGCATTTAGCTGCATTTTTTGATCCTATTAGCATAAGAAGCCAACTCTCTATTTTCTGCATAATATTAACTACAGTATCTAAACTTTGGCTGAACCTATGTAGGGTAGGTGAAAGTTTATTTTCATGATTTCCTGCATTGTGAAAATGTTAAGTGTTACAACATGAGCCGAGGCCACTGGAGCCATGAGTGAACTGACCGTGCATTCCCTGCCTGGGATGTAAAGCATTAATAATACTGTCTATACTCTAGCATGAGGCTCCACTTCTGTGTGTTATAGCTGTAAGTGTGTGAAGGCCTCTAAACACTTAACCGACATCAAAGAACAAGTGGTGACAAAGGCCAACTGTTGCGTTGTTTCATGTCACCTGCGTCTCAGCCATAAGCAGGATTTACACTTGTGCGTCAGCTCAATGCAGAGCCTACACCATTGTGAGCATTTATACTTGTGCGGTGGTGTGTCTGCAGTTACGCCTCCAAAACACTAGTCATCAGTGGGGTTTCTGTGAAGTGCGACAATAGAGACAATTTCAAACACAAGTACACAAATCAGCTTCACTGTAACTCGCAGCATTCACAGACAAACACTTGTCCCCACAAATACAACATGCTAATGTTTTTAGCACAAGTCAATGGCATTTTACATTGTATAAATTAGCCTAGCAGCTAGCAGACTTATCCTATACTCAAATGAAGCCATTGACAACAACATTTAACAAAGGTAATGTTCCATAATCGGCTCCATTACAACTCACAAGGTTCACTGACAAAACAACTGTCTTATACTAAACAGGTTTTCCAAACAAATACAACATGCTAACGTGTATATTATATAAATTAGCCTAGCGACAAGCGGAGCATTCCTCTACTATGAGGCCAGGATAAATCAGGACGTATAAGTCCCGGAAGGATAAATCACACACATCAGGCTATGGTGTAGGTACAGTGTCATTTCAATGCAGAAGTAAAAATCCTGCAGTGAGGATGTACTTAAACACACCCCAAAGACAACAGCCAATGGCCAACTAACAGGTATGTTCTTCCCCTGCATAAGAGGAAATAACTCCAAACCAGCAGGCGGTGGTTTTCTTTAATTGGCATTTAAAGAAGGAAACTGCAAGACCGACAGGATGTATTTAAGATGATATTTAGCCAACTAGCACATAAACAATACAACCCAGTGTTGAACGAACGAAGGATATTTACCATCCCCTCGCCAACAGTAAAAAATATGAAATATTTCTGCTAAAGAGCTCAGTGGCAAAATAATAATATTACCTAATGTAACATGTTTTTTTCAATGCCACACCCTCTTGACTTTAGTCGTTTGTTTACTTTCCTCACTTCCATTTACTTCACGTGCGCTGAGCTGACCTGCCAATAAGAGTGATGTCACTCATTATCTGGCTCTGCCGGGTCAAACACTGATCCAACATGCTGACCCAGCTGAAAAATGGCTGACAAGGGTCGAGCAGTGCCAATGGTGCAGGACACACCCCAAAAAGTAGGGCGACAGAGACTAACACATGGCCTACAGTCAGCTTGGTGTGTCAGGTCCCTTAAAAACATCCGGTGCAACTGTAGAGGTGTCACCCAAGTAATCTTGTAAAAAAAAAAATGTGGGAGTTGCACAAGCATAAACACACTCACACAAACTCCTGGGTGTAAAAGATAAGAAATCAACATCAGGGAAAAAGGGATGACTGAATGAGTGATGATTACATAAGGAGTGATCATATGATGCTGTGTGAATCACAGGGTGAGCATCCTGTGTGACAGAGCTCCTGTCCAGGAAAGATGATAAACCAGCACAAAGCCAGATTTGGACACACAGCTGTGCACTCAGCAGAAATGACCGCACTGCACACACATGTACATGTGTGTATGGCTGCTGTGTGATTTTGTGTAACTGGCCACCTGGAGCGAGGTGATCTCCGGTGTTCTGCTGGAGACAATGAAAGGCAGCAACCCTGTGCGACAGCAGCGGTGTCCACAGGAAAAGCCGAGGGGTGACCTCTTCAGGGGTCACGGAGGAGGTCAGAGGTCACATGGAAGGGGAAGACAGAGGATGGTGTGGCAGGGAAATAGAAAATCAGACCGATGAAACACACACAGCTGAAACACTGCATGTATCCTCCTGCCATATACACACACAGCCTACAGTGCTCCGCTCTCAGAGGCAAATAACAGTCCCATGAGGGCTGCAACACTCAGCCACAAGTGCTGACAAGGTACTTTAGTTTTCCAACATGGTACTGTTGTTCTAAACAGATTCTTCACATGGCACGGCTTATTTCCATCTGATTATTAGTTGCATAAGCCGGGCTTCCAGCAGCAAGACTGCCTCTACATGTGCAATCTTACAAACCCTGTTAGAGCCAATAATCAACATGTGTCTGAGCACATGTGTGCTTTCATCAGAATCCATTTACTGCTTCATTTTATCTTTTATATGAGACAATAGGACTCCCAGGATACGAAAACCACCAATCTAAGTCAGATGGATTTGGGCGTTACCTGACTTCAGGTCCTATTATAGGGCTGCTAATGTTGGCATGATTCAGTACTGGTTGCAATACAGAGAAATATCCCTACTTCCAGTGTGGCTTGAGATGGAGGTAGCTTCGTCTACACTGGCGTCATCGTCTTCCTTTGATCACTCCTCCATAACAGGCCCTTTGGCGGGATTTATATTTGTGCGTCAGGTCTACGCTGAGCCTACGAACGTGGCCTGTGCTGTTGTGAGCGCTTAGATTTGTGCGGTGGTGCGCCTGTGTCACTCTGCAGTTACACCTCCAAACCACTAGTCAGCGGCGGGGTTTCTGTGAAGTGCTGTTAAGTTTAGTTGAGTCAAAAAACACCCAAAACACACATTAAACATGGCTTAATAGTGACAATTTCTGTACACCAATCAGCTTCACTATAACAGCATTCACAGACAAACACTTGTCTTTATCTCATATTTTCCCCACAAACAAGACATGCTAATGTTATTAGCTCAAGCCTATGGCATTTTACATTGTATAAATTAGCCTAGTTGCTAGCAGACTTTTCCTCTACTCATATGAAGCCAGGGACAACAGCAACATTTAACAAAGGCAACTTTACAAAATTCGGCTCCATTACAACTCACAAGGTTCACTGACAAAACAACTGTCTTATACTAAACACGTTTTCCAAACAAATACAACATGCTAACGTTATTAGCACAAGCCTATGGCATTTAACATTGTATAAATTAGCCTGGCGACTAGCGGAGATGTCCTCTGCTCATATGAAGCCAGGATAAATCACACACAAGACTTAAAATGCTATTTTTGTGTAGGCTTTATTGTCTTCACAATTTATTATTTCTTATCTGTGAAATTAAAGTAAGTAAAAGCTTTGTTTCCACAGAGGGAAATGGTTTCAGCTTACAAACATAGACAGGAGGTCTGCGTCACTACAACATGTCGTTACATTTCTGGGGAGGTGCCCGTCAGGCTACAGCGTAGAGTCGATGCAGAAGTATGAATCTCACATAATATGTCTTCTAATATCAATGCAAGAGGCCTGCCCTGTGTAAATGTGGCTGCCAAGTGAGCTAAGGACTGTTTTTAATCAAGTTGTCAACTCCTGTTTTAAAATGTTGTTTTCTGGTTTGATTTTTGCGCTGTTGCATCTGTTTTGTCAGTTTGTTTATCTTGTATTGCTGCTGTTGATGTTGTATTTTTACATTTTTGCCAAACAATTGTTAAGTGCAATGATCCTGTAAATGTTGTCCAACTTGAAAATTCAAGAAACAAAGTGGGGAAAAAAAACATTTACGTCTCTGATAAGCTGGCTGCCTCCCTCTGCAACAATACCCGCCAATCAATCACCTCTCAAAACAGGAAGTCCCCAACTTGAACCCCTCAACCTTCTAAGAGCGCTCTGTCATCGCCACTTGCATACCAGGCATTATGGGAGCTGTGCCCTCCTCCTGCCGACACAGTGCATGGAGACACACAGACAGAGGAGGGTGGCACAGCCTGGAGATGAAGTCTGGGTAATCTCCTCTGGTCGCTATTGTCCTGCAGGGAGGTGATGATGGGAGTATCCGCCGTCTGTGCGTGTGAGCGTGCACACGTGCCGCTTTTGAGGCGGTGAGGAATGTGTCGCGAGGAATGGAGGGGGCTTGTCTATCACTCTGCCTGCACATGATAAATCACTCTACCTGAAACCCATTCACTACAGTGGAGAGTGGACAATAGGCGATGTAATGGAGAGCAGAGGAGAGGAGTGGGGCTGGCAGGGAGGGATGGATTACAAAAAAAGTCTCGTCCCCAAGAATAAAATCTTTAAAGACCAGATTAATTAGATAAAAGTGATAAAAAAGAATGAAAATGAATGAAAATATGACTCTCACACCAGAAATGGAGTCTGGGGCTTTGTGGGGAGAGAAATAAATAGAAGAAAGAGTGGAAACGACAGAGGTGAAGAGACGAGTGAATGTGAAGCAGTTTCATTAGAGATTAACTGAAGACTCAAGGTGAGACAAAGTCTGAATGTTTATGAGGGACGTGGACGTGAGGCGCGGAGGACAGAGAGAAACCAGACTGACAGGAGGATGTTAGGGGCTCTTTCTTTCTGGGACTCTGTAGAACAGCAGAGAGACGTCATTGGACATGTGGCATCTGGTTCCCATCATCCACAGCATTTGTCTGTGCAACATATACAGCCATGGGAAAAGAGATCATGTCTGTGGTATGCGCTTCCTCCGCCGCACGTGGTCGTCACGTGAACATGACGATTCCACTGGGGGTCGCGCAGGGGTGACGGTCAGGAGCAAGTAGAAGAAATATTTGGAGAAATGGAGATAAAGGAGGTCAATTCTGAGTCATGGTGAGATTCTTTTAACCTTTGGCCCTGGAAAACATGGCGCTGAGGTTTGAAGGGGCCCCAAACTCCTGCACTAATCCATCCGTCCACTCAGCTCCACTTATCCTCGTCTTTAAATGCGATGTTTTTTTTGGCCCCCACCAACGAGCGATATATTCTGTATAGAATTTTCCATTAGTCATTTTGTTGTGAGAAACATTTGAGTTTGTTTTTGACCTAAACGGCCAATTTATACCGCAAGCAATTTGTCGGGCAAGAAATCCAAAGTGTGGGATGCTTTTGAGAAGGTGAAGGACGAACCAAAGGTGATCTGTAAACTCATCTTCATCATTGACGACAAACATGAATCATCTGAAAAATGGAAGTAGCTACATGCCTATGTTACTGATACTATTCTTTCTCACACCTTGAACTCAAATAATTGTGTTGCCCCGCCCAAAATATATAATTTAATAATTAGATGTTTTTGGAGGATGTGTGGATTGGATGACAAGACACCTATGTGCCAATACGTCTGCTCTTGTTTCCAATGGGGATTCCCAGTTAGTCTCATTTAACAGAGATAAGGCAACTCAATGTCCTTAAAGGGACCAAATGCGTGTGAGTGCTGTGAGTTAAACCCAGTTTGACAGAAGGGCATTTAGAGCGCCACTCTGCCGACCAACTTGGATTCCTTTAAATATGTATAGCAATGATCTCATGGTGGATAATGGTGGAGAAATCTCATACACACAAAACACAGCGGCGTGCGAACATGAACACACGCACTTTGTGTTACAGGAACCAGTGAGAAGGAACCCCACCCATGCTCAGTTCCATCCTGCTCTTTCGTTCATGCTCCTTTGCTGTAATCATTCGGCCATCGCCTTTCTCTGCCCGCCCCCCCCCCCCCCCCCCCCCCACCACCACCACCGCCGCCACTGCCACTCTCCCCTGCTGGACACAAAGGCAGGAAGGAAGCATGGACGGCCAGGGAACAGAGAATGGCTGCGAGACTGAGCAGGTCAGCCGAAGGAAGCAGTCAGTGGGTTTCCTTTAACCACAGCAGGGGTGTGAGCAAAGGAGCTTAAGGGACCGACCACAGGTCATGCGTGTGATGTCTATGAATCTCCAGAGTTAATTTCCTTTATATTCACTTCGTAGCTGCCACCTTGATTTTATTAGGTACTGCTTTATTGTTTGTCTTGGTAAACACCTGCAGTAGGCGCATAAATGGGGGAATATACCTGTTAACTAGTGGCTGTTGTGTCTGTATGTTCAAGTACACCTCCAGCCAAGGTCAGACATAGCTGATTCCTCTCTCACACACCACCACACTCATCCATGAAGCTTTCCACCTGAGGAGCACGACCTCTACTCCCCATATCAATCACATGAGGTGCGTGTATTTCCATTTGCCTCTCTCCATCTTAAGCTGCCGACACGCAGAGAGGCCGAGTGTGATCCATGACTGTGTGCGCAGGCATGTACGGTTTGATGTGATCCAGACGCAGGCTGCGCCGCACATTGTTTCGACATGCAACAGACACACATTTCAATCCAAGCGTGTTTCATGGCTCCACACCGGCTCCGGTCACATGTTACACTGATTAAGTGAAGGGGGGGAAAGAACTTACTTTCTGTCTGTTTCTGGAGTCGACACCTCGCTGCTGAAGCCTAGTGATTCCTGTGGACAGAGAGAACATGGAGACAGGTGTCAGATTGACTTTTTAGCTAAAAAATGGTGTTTTACTTGACACTGTGAAGCTTATGGTTTCTCTGCTTACCTGGATCTCAGTGCGGAGCTGCAGGGACGTGCTGCTTGGGTCCTGTTTCTCCTGGAAAATGGCAAGAAAGAGAAGAAAGAAGGTCAAATGTCAGTGTCAAAGGTCGATCACTTTGGCACGCATTTTGAATGTCTCCTAGCTATTTTATTTTTATTATTTGGGATCAGTAGCACCTGATAAGTATAAAAAACAAAACATTGTCAAGGATAAGAGACAACAATTAAGTCCCAGTGTCAAAAACCCATATACAGACATAAATCACCGTTTTGTCAGTGACCTTTTACATTCACATATGACGTGCTAGGTATCCTTCTGCGACATTATAGGACATGCTACGAACAACATGACATCAAAAAAAGCATGTGATTAGGTTTAAAAGAACATCTTGGTTTGGCATTCGGGAAGCACAGACATAACTCTTGGGTGAAAGTCCAGGGTTTGTTGGATCCATCCAGCACCCCTCATACTTGGTTATGAGCCTTTTAACTGAAAACTTTGTTGCAGTCAGTATTGTTACCACTGGCATTGAATGGGTTAATGACATATAATGAAATATAAGCAGAATTGAAAGGACTGGAAAGGTAAAACAAGTTGTGTATAGGGAAAAGAAAAAGTCAGTTGACTACAGAAACACTGCATAACAATGCCCTCATGTGGGAAAGACGTTTGTCGGTCAGGTTCATGTAGACACACCTGCACGTCAGTGAAAACAAACACGAGCACGTGTGCACTCATGGACGGCTCAACAAGTCAAGTCTTGCTTCAGGTTCCCTAACCTGCAGTACTTGTTTTGATGGTTCTTAAATAGCGCTGGGCGGTGGTGCAGCATAGTAAAGTCTTGGCTTTCCTTGCAGAACAAGAAATCACAAAAGCACCAACGTAAGTGGCTACATGAATTCCATAATGTGATTACAATGACGTCCGTGTGCACCTCCCTCTGCCTCAGATATTTGGAATATTCCATTTTGAAATGAAGTGACGGTGCACAAGGGCAAGCAGGCTTATATGGAAAACACATATCTAGACACTGGCTGCGGATTTAAAGGACAAATCATTGCAAGCAGTGGAAAACAGCACAATTTTAAGCTCTCTTTACTTACAAAATGTCACTTAGCTTCTCCACAAAGGCTGTTTTCACTGTTAGACAGGGCTGGTGCTCGCATATGTCTAAAGCAGGTGTCCTCATCATGGCATATCCAGATACAGATGTGCCTCGCACCAAATGCTTCTACAGACAGACACAGCGGCTGCACAATCACAACAAGTCTGCAACTTAGATTTTGACATGCGGCATGTGATTATTTAAAGCCAACAGACGGCCTTGAGGGATTGGTCAAGTGCATGGTTTCTCGGATGTGTGTTTCTTGTGTGTTTTTGAACTCTCGTGAAGATTATTTAACTCCCTGTACTCACACTCGCCCAAAGCTACCACAGTCTTGTACTTAAGCACCACAAGAACTGATGAGGTCAGCACTTTGTTTAAGGGTAGTGACCACATTTTCAAAATGGAGACTTAAATGGGATTTATACTTCTACATCAAATCGATGCTGTACCCTACGAGGATATCTCATCACTAGGCTAATTTATACAATGTGAAATGCCATAGGCTTGTGCTAAAAACATTAGCATGTTGTATGTACAGGAATCCATCCCCAGCCTTGAGGTTACCGCCATGTCAACTGTTAATTTCTTGTGGTCATTTTCTCACTCACTGCACAATGAGAAATATGTGGCTTTACTTTCCATGTGCCTTTAATCCTTCTGGCATGAGCTATGAGGGTGACCAAGGATAACCAAGCCCCTATTACTTCAGTTATGAGAGCACATAAATTGGAAAATATTTGTGACAATGGTAATGCATACATGTGGCAGGCTTGAGGAGATGATACAAACTAGACAGGGCATCAGAGTGACCTTATAGTAGGGGTTAGTCAACAAGATGATTTCGTAAAAGTTATATTAAGATCAGCTATTTGTGATGACCTCTCTGCTTTCATATATTTGGGGGTTTTTTTTTAGGAAGTGTCAACCTCACGGTGTTGCTGAAATTCAGCATGTCCCAATGAGAGGAGAAAATAAAACCTAAGACAAGTTCCTGTTTTCACTTTCTGTCTAACATGTAATATTTTTTATTTTTTGTATTTTTGTGCAAAATCTTACTACCCTGTTCCTCTATGACTGTTGCCAAACTCAACTGATGACAAAGAACTTTCCATGGTAAACACTTTGTGTCATTACTTTCATATGAGAAATGGTTTCCTTAAAGTATGTCAAGGCTGAAGATTACTGGAAAACATGTCACTTCTTTCTGACAGATCACCGCACAGTCGACGTTATGGTGAATTTCCTCATCTTGTACAGAATTTAAAAGCCAGTCTTGGTTCTTAGCAGCTTATTTGGTATCTTAACTGTTTATCTTAATGGAGGATCACTATGTTTGGATCAGTGACTGCATATCAGAGCTGCGACTAATGATAGTTTTCATTATCAAATATCAAATTCTCACATTTTAGAAGCAAGAAATCAGCAAATGTTTGGCTTTTTTTAATTAAAAAATTACTAAAACAACCTGGATTATCAGCATAGTTGCCAATTAATTTTCTGTCAATCAACTACTCAATTAATCAAGTAATCGTTGCAGCTATATTGTATATAAAGATGGCTACTCCCCCCAGAGTGAAGCCAAACATCTTGATTGCCTGGTGGCTGGCTGCAGTGTAGCTTATAAACCCCGCCCCCTCAACATTAGTGGATGGGACATGGGCCAAACTAAAAAATCAAAGTACACATCAAATAAATTTTCATTTAAGGTAGTTCTGAACACGCTACCGTTTCTTCAGGTGTTTGTTTTATTGACAAGTTTGGTTTTAATTAGTTATTTGATGTTAGAAAAAGAAGGTCTGACATCATGATTGACAGCTGTATGTGTCAATCATTGTGCTTGCCATCACTGGTGTTCTCACAATTGGGTTGGACAGTCGGGACCTTGATGCCATGTTTCCACCTCCCTGTCACTTCTGTGCAGCTTCTGGCTCCAAATGATGTCACCAGCAAAAGATGGCAGCACCTGTAGCCAGGACATTTTGGCTTCAATTTGTTCACTGGGAGGAAGACGTGTCCTCCATCGTAATATATGATCTGTGGCTCGGATAAAGGAGTTGACATCATCCATGTAGGTGAGGCCAGTAGGAGCAGGTTGATCGCTGCTAAGTGACTAGCTTCCTAACACTAATAATGACACTTGGCGCTATCACCACAATAAAAGACAAATTGAATCTGGAATTTCCCAAATGGAAATCAGGAATAGGAAATGAGTTGTTTCTTAGGAAATGCACATCATTCTCCATCTCCACACCCAGATATTGGATCTTAGGATAACAGTCACAGGAAGCTAAATCTAGAGCACTTCCTACACTTGGTTTGCCGTGCTTCCTAATCAGAGTGACCTGTAGTTTAACCTTCTGTGACTGGGCTGTGGGCATGAGGGGTACAATCCTCCCACAGCCTCCCTCTCTTGAGCGTGAGTCAGTCAGTGGCTAATAGTTAAAGAACTTGGAGGTGACATAACTTCCTCTAAGAGCTCTTAAAGAGCCTGTAGCCTGCAGGTCAGATGAGTCCTAAGTACTATGGTGGTTAAAAGCCTCAAAATTAGCCTGAACCCTGCACTTATCCCAAGAGTCATCGACTGAAGGCAGACAGTCAAGATGCTAGTCTGGCTGGTTTTATCTTTGACATTCACTTGAGCACTACACAGGGTTCCTACAGCTACAGGCAAGTTAGATTTAAGACTTTTTAAGGGTTTCTAATGCCAATCAGAATGAAATTAAAAAAAGACCCCAGTTACTTTGGGTTAGGGACAATTATGTCCAAACATTTTTGGTCAAATAAAACATTACTTTTTTGAGTGTCATAAATGTTATTTATTATTGCAATTCTTTGGTCTGTCCGCTGATTGTAAACAGTCATTGGGTCTGTCAGGCTGGACACATTTTCACGGTAATGTGACCGAAAATATTTAAGACCAATTAAGACTTTTTAAGGCCTTATACTCAGAAAACTTAATCTAAGACATTTTAATACAGTTTAAGAACCTGCAGACACCCTGATTAAAAACAAAGATTAATAAAATCCAATGTCTTATGTCTTAGCATTTTAAGGACTTTTGAAAACTTGATTTAAGACATTTTAATACCAATTAAGGCCTTATTTTTTGATGAATGGATCCAGTGGCTTTAGGAGTTTTTAAGGATCAGACTACGAGTCCTCATAGCCCACTTGCCTTGTTTATGTATTTGTCTGTTACAGTGATCAAGCCGACCGGTCCGGAAGTTTCCTTGGAGAATAAATCAAATGATGTCGGAAAAGCTCTGAAGCTATTTGTCGCTCCCGGGGAACACGGTGAGTCCCATAAGTCAGAGAGCAGCTACCTGTCTGAGGTCATAAAACCCTTATCTGCCAGACCTGCAGAGCTACAGGGTTTTGTCTCGCTGCACTGCCGGGCTGCACATAAGGAAAATCTGGGACGGAGCTGGAGTCTTTTTTTTCTTATGTGAGACAAAGCAACAACACATGTATCCCTTAAACAAGCACAGCTTTGGCAGACAGCTTTGTTTAAACAACTGCACGCTGAAGAATAATGTGGGTGTACTCAGAGAAACCCACACAAAGAGGGAACAAGGTGTGTGCTCACATGAACACACTGTCACGAATTCTTTCACAGAGGTAGCAGCAGATTGGTTTTGCTATCAGATCCTCTTTGATGGCTTCTCTGGACTGCAGCGACGGGGGGAGATATGCCAGTCTCGCCGATGGATAACACCAGGCACCGTGCCGACTGGTTGTAGAGATTATTTTAAAACAGGCTGCCACAGTGTCAGCTCGCTGCCCGGCAAACACCCCGCACACAGGAACACACACAGGCCACATACATGCCACCACAGACATAAACCTAGACGGATACTCAAAAGCGTGGAGCACCTACACACACTCGACTCGCCTCCACTTCCACAGACAGAGCTCCTAAGAGACAGAGACACAAAGCGGCTCTCTGTTCCTCCTCCTGCTCCTCCTCAGCTTCCCTTTACTCCCTGTCTGTGCGTGCCATCTCTGACATGGAAGGAGGGGGCGAGAGAGGGCGAAAAAGACGAGGAGAAGATCTGCGAAAAACAAACAAAACCCACATCCTGTTTGACTTTAACTGCGGATCTGTTGGATGAATTTGTCACAGCGCAGGGCGTGGGGAGAAGACTGGGCTCCTCTCAGAGTTGTGCGTCGCTGAAAGTGAGCGGTGAAGAAGTTGCCAGAGTTACTGACACAGTTTTTAAAAGAGAATATCAGATTGATGCAATTTTTCGGGGGTATGTGAATGAAAGACTTAGATCTCGCATCACACTCCCAGAGGGAGATGCTATCCTTTACTTGAACTTGCCAGCATCAGCACGAGATACTGCCCTACTTACCCCAAATTGACACATATGCGTGTGAATGTGCCTGTGCTTTCCTTCCAGATGTCCAAAGGGTTGTTTGTGTGCATTGTGTGTGTGTGTGTGTGTATATGTGTGTACGTGCCTGTGTGATGTGAGCGCAAGACCCTGATTGCTTAAGCATGACTGAATTGAGTTAAATTAAGAGAAAAGGCGGTATGAGGAAGAGCTGCAGCTAATGAGGATCAGTATGTCTGCAGACAGGGAATCCAGCATCTGAAACGACTCAACCACACACACACACACACAAGCATCAAAAGCCTCTGTAAAGCGACTGTTTCCAAGCGCCACATTGCTTTCCATCATTAACCCAGAAAACTACAGCTAAACTCTGCTTTGCAGCAGCAGCGCGCTCTGTTAATGAGAGGGAAGGGATAGAAATACAGATGAGCGTTAAAAAGCGGCAGTTTGGTCCAAACCTGACTGCGAAGCCCACCAAAGGCACAAGTCCCCACAGCGGGAGTTACTGCCAACCTCAGAGGCAAAAGTAGCGGATGTGCGGCAAAACTAGAGAGACCAGGTGGCTTAGTGGAGGAACGCCAACTGGCAGGGTCGGGTAAATCTGGGTGGGCGAGCGTGAGGGTTTGCTAGGTAGGACTGCGAATGCGGAGGGACAGGCACCAACTGGAAAGCCTGGTGCAGGACCAGAAAAGACGTTAGCAGTGGGACCAGTATGGCGCGGAGCGAGCCTGTGGAACCGGCTCATTTGGAGGATCTCACAGGAAGTTCTACATGACTGAATTCAAGCGTGTTTTGGCATTCAAATCTCACGCTAAAAGCAAGAAACACAACAGTCTGTAATGCCACCTCTCAACTGCTACCGCTTCCTTCCCATAAGGGCCTGAGTGTGTGTGTGCGTGTGTGTGTGTGTGTACGTGCATATTTGCAGCCCAGGCCTGCCTGCGTCTACACTGTGGAGCATTCCTAAGCCATGAGGATCATCAGTGTTTTGGTATTTCAAGACAAATACCGGAGTTATTACAAATTCCAATGACAGGGTCACGATGTTGAAATCACAGAATAAATTACAAATATACCACTTTTCTTTCCACAGAGGTTATGGCAACAATGGAGCCACGCCAACGTCATTTTAAAGTAATCTTAGAGCAATAAATGCGGCTGTTTGAGCATGTTGAGCTGCTGCGTCTCCAGGCAAAAGCCTGAAGGCGCAGAGGACAAATAAGCAGCAGAATTCACGACACAGAGTTTGTCTTTCTTCCCCGCTGTAGCCATAACCCGGCTGAACTGACCCACTTTGACGAACAAACTTCACGCAGGCATTAGCACATTAACCACGCCGTTCCTCACCTCATGGCGAAACAAAACACAAGTCTGTGCTTGAGTCTTGACCCCCAGCTGTCAACCTACTCAGCTAGAAAACCATTACGGAGCATTCCTGAGGCGAGCAGATCAATCTGACACCAGCTGAGGCGTTTTTGTGTCAAACGTCTTTCAATTATGAAGTCAACAGCGAGGCCGAAGGACTGTCGGATTCTGGCCGGAGCATCAAAGGATTTAATCTTCAAGGCTCGCTTGTTTATCCACGACTTTAAAACGACTCTCAGGGATATTACCGCAGATAAATGTTGCAATGTCTCATTATGGTTTACAGCATGTAGAAATGTGTTAAAAAGTTTGCCCCGCAACCACACATTCCAGAGTGATCGGGTTTGATTTATATTTGATGTGAATCACTCTGCTCCAACACTGTGGTTTGAGAGACATGCTAATATCTAGTTTGATGTTTCTCTTCCGTCGGCTATACACGATTACCCACCCGACCGACCAGTCTCTGCATGCCTGTGAGATCCCTCTGGTAACTTCTATGTCCATGTTTTGGCAGGTTTTCACCTTCAGTAGTAAATACAGGGCTGATGGAAATATAGTAGAAGAAAGTTTAAGAGAGAAAGACCTTTCACAAAGCTTTATCTTCTTAGATTTATCTATTGATCACATTTGAAAACTTTTTAATTCACTTTCTGTACTCTGTGAAAGTGAAGTTCTGACCCACATATCTATATTTTTAACTGAATACCTCAATACTGAATTGTAGGGTTGACAAGTGGTCCTTTTGCAAAATATTAACACAGTGGGATTTGTAATAAGTAATGATGTCTAAAGGGAGTAAAGGCAAATAATAGAACAGCCTGGTACATTCAGAAAATTACATCTCACTACTGTAATGCAGCCTTTAAAACCAGGAAAAGACAACACTGATGGTACTATGGCATCCGACATCAACATTATTTATTTTATCTTTATTTAGCACATTTTTTATTTATTATATTTTTACTTATTATTTTTAATTTAATTTTTATTTATGTTATTTGTACTTATTATCTATTTAATTTATTTAATTATTATAATTCATTGTATTTTTTCTTATTATTTTTATTTATTATTATTCAATTTATTTTCATTTATTTTATTTTATTTTTACTTATTATTATTTATTTTATTTTTATTTACTGGTGATGTGATTAAGGTATTTTTCTAGGTTGTCGTTATTGTTTGTACCTTTTAACCTAAGCTTCTAAAAATGTCATTGTATTGGTACAATAACAATAAAGGACCTCTATATTCTATATCTAGTCTCATATCAGGACATATCTCACCCGGCCCTGATACATCCAGCACATGATGAGACACCCTAAATGGCTAAAAGACAATCAAGTGTTTGACCACACTCTGTAACTTATTCAAATCTTGAGAGTTTGCTTTGTTTTTATGTTTTATGCATTGTTGTCCTTGTTTTTACATATTTTATGAACCCTTTTAAAGTGTACTCTGTTCCATGTACAGACTACATTTCGGTAGTTGTCATCACACCTGCCCAGGGAGTACAGTTAAAAATGAGCCAAGCCGGCAAACTGGAACATGTACAGAAAGGTTTATAAATGTGCATTATCCCTGTAATCTTAAACTGTATAAATACATTAAAAAAAAAAGCAGAATTCAGAAAAATCACAATAAAAAACACAATTTTGGGAAAAATAAATCTAAATTTGGCAAAATCTAAAACAGATTTAACAGGGCCTTATGACTAACACATGAACCACAGGCAGCACAAAAAGAAACTGAGCTTCAGGGTGAAAAGAAAAACATATTATTCATGCACTCGTACAAAAAGACCGAGCATCAGAGCTGAAAAGGAGGCTGAAACAAAATCAATGCAGAAACTTCTTATCTCTGTAACTGAAGTCTGGAAAATAAATGATATTTAAGTACTGATTCATCTGCATAAAAGCTACAAAAAAGATTATAGACGTAATTATTTGAATTATATTTACAATAATTATACTTGCAATTATCCAAAACATAGGAATACTTAAAGGATTGATCTGAAATGCAGAGCCTCCTGCAGTGTTTGTTGATCAGGTGAGATGCATAAATTATCTACAGTTTGGAGTTTGGGTAAAATATTGCAGATATAACAGATGCTAAATGTTGTTCAGGTCGTCACATTGGCCTGACCTTCCACTGTGTCATCACTTGAAACAACACATTTTGTTTAAGTTGCTGAACTCTTTGCACCCTTTTAGTTCTTCCTATCACTTCCACCAATAAGCCTTATGCATCACCAAGTCAGCAAAGCCATCCAAACTCTCATTGTCTATAGGAGCGCTGGGAAACTGTGCATGGTAGCACTAATCTATAGGTCACATTCCCAAAGGGGGGATGTTTGTTCAACCCCTTGTGTCCCTGCTACTCATAAAACTAACATGAAGATGCAGAGGACCCGAGAGCGGGCAGGAAGTGGGTTCATCGATAGTGATCTCTGAGAGAGCCTCTGTCATCAGGTCCTAATAGCGTTTTACCGCAACAGACAGCCATCACTTTGTTAATTGAGAGGCCCGTCAAGAGCTGGCAGACACTGTGCGAGTGAAAACAAACACAAATGTTAAGCTTCAAGCATTTTTGCAAAAATGTCTGTGTTGCAAGAACATTTCCCTAGAAAGGAGCCAAATACCCTAAACAGAAACCAGGGTTCCCATAAAAAAAAGATCAGTACACTTGCTGGCCTAAGTGTCAAATTGAGAAAGATTTGGAGAACAGAAACAGTCAGTAAGAGGCCTCCTTCCTTTTCTGTGGTGTCACTGTGCTGACCACTGTTAAACTAGACACTGGGGATTTCTTATGGGAATTTTATGAAAGCAAATTGCCAAATGTGTTAACGTATGTAGAGTTTGAATCATCATACATTAACTTTAGGCTCCTCTCTTATGGCACCATGCCAGCCCTCATGCAGCAACTCTTTCATCTTGGTGTCTGCCTCCTCTTGTAGACTGAGTGTGAAGACCAGGACAGGTCAAAGCTAAGGTGACTTTTGCCCCTTTCACACATGCACTGCAAACCTGAAATTATCTAGACACTACCCAGAGGAGCTGTATGTGAGAACGCAAATGTCTGAATCAGTTGGACTTTACCCTGCCAGCTCCACAGTACTAAGCCTGTGTGATGTCCAATTCTATCATGCGGCTCATGTGAAACCCAAGTAAACAAACATCCAAGGCTGACGAGGAAGGGTCATTTACACGAAGACAGCAACACATATCTGGAACTGAAACGATGACGAGATTCGGGAACTGCTGTTAATAAGGTCCGAAGCCGAAATCGTCAGACAAATTCAAGGAATAGCAAAAGACTCTGCTGTTCATGCCCAAACTACAAACCAGTTTAGTGACCACGTTGTAATCTGCATCATGTCATGCCTCCTGCACGTTCTGTCCAGGTGCCACCCTTTGCCTGAACTATCCACCCATCCATTTTCATCTGCTTATCTGGGGCTGGATTGCGGGGGCAGTCGGCCAAGCAAAGCTCAGAAATGCTTTCCAGCTCCTCCTGGGGCACCCCAAGACGTCCCCAAGACGTCCCCAAGACGTCCCCAAGACGTCCCCAGGCCAGATGAGATATGTAATCCCTCCAGTGGGTCTACCCCGGGGCCTTCTACCAGTGGGACGTGCCCGAAACACCCTGGAGGCATCCTGATCAGATGCGCGAACCACCTCAACTGACCCCTTTCGACGCGAAGGAGCAGTGGCTCTACTCCAAGCTCTTCACCCTATCTCTAAGGCTGAGCCCAGCCCTGCTGGAGGTCACTAAACTGCGTATTTACAGTAAGCAAGAACAGTTCTTGACACAGACAATTTCCTGTTGTGTGCTACGTGTGTTAAAGGGAAACTTTGGGTAATGTCATGACCTGATTCTCCAGACACTGTCCAGACTTCATATGAGGAAACAGCACTAGGCTCCTCTGTTTGGGCACCTTCTGGCTCTTCTTGTAGTCTGAGTCAGAAGAGGTCAAAGCTCAGGTGACCTTCAACTCATGATCGGAGTGACTGAGTAACCTTCACGATCCCAAAAACTTACTTTAGAAAAAAACACGAGATGTTTAGAGGCATCCGTCAAAAATAGAAAAGAACTGACCTATGAATGTGAAGCAGCGATAAAAACAAAGACAATGACTGGAGAGGGAGTGGGTCTTGCGGAGGCGTGATTGCGTCACCCACCATCCTGTACCCTTTCCAAGTGACAGGTCTCTCCCTAAAGGGCAAGTCCCTCAGGAGTGCAACTTGCTAAATGCCTCCCCATTAACGTGGCTCTTGGACATTGTGACCTTCTCTAACCATCTGCTATTGGTCCTGAGGGAGGCGGCTGCATGACGTTGGCTTGCAGCCACTGATTTCTGGACACACTTCACAAGATACAAGAGTCATTCGCTACGGTCTCTCAGACTGGGTGTCCGTTTCTCAGCCCTCATTCTTACTTCATCTTGGTCTCTAATGCTCAGCCTGTCTGTCTTCACGTCTCTTGTCTTACTTTCACAACATATTTCATTTTTTAATCCTAGTTTTACAGACACTGCCACAGCCTCTCAGTCTACGAAGGTATCAAGCCCAGCGGAAAACTACCACCCAAGAGGAGGGATTTCATCTCAACCTACTCTCACCCTCACTGTAGAAAAGGCTGTTCTACACTTGAATAGTCCTCAGACCTAATTTTAGAGAAGGGCTTCACTGAAATGCAAGGCAAAGTTCAATCCATATAGCGTGGGTTGAAACAGCGCTTTTGAGAGCTCTCAATAAGGTGTTGTCTGACCTATATTCCTTCCTTCATGTTTTTTTTCTCCTCTCTCTCCTTCTCCTATATTTTGGTGCCAAACTTTGCAGAGTGGCGGGACAGCTGCAGGCTCTCACATTCTCCACTCCTTCTCTTCATTCCCCTCATCCTCCTCCCTTCGTCTTCCTCCGTTCACATCCTTATCCTCCTCCTGTCCTGGGCTTCAGGCTCGGGGCCCAGTCAGCTCTTTTCCTCTCTTCTTACACCCGGGCTGCGAAATCTGCCCTGATTGCTTCCTCTTCCCCTGTTTTATCTCCTCAGGATGAAACCTTCCCAAACTATAAAACATCTAGAGGTAATTCACATCACTGTGAAACTCAGACGGCGGCCACACGGAGAGAACACTTAACCTACGATCAGAGGCGATGCATCTACGAATCCACGGCTATGATTTTTTTTTTTATGCTTTCAAATCCCTCTCAAAAAGCTGTGAGAACAGGATGTCTGCCCGCAGTCATTAAAAGGAAGCACGCAATAAATCAGCTATCCATCTGAGCCATACCTGTCAACCCAACCAAAACCACATGGCTGCCTTCGAGCAGAAGAGGCCTCCCATTGAACTGGAAAACCAGTAATGACAGACAAAAATATATGGACAGGGGCTAAAATAAGAAAAGCTGAGGTAACATGATATCAGGGTGAGCAGAATCTGCAGAGGGGGGCTGAATCATTATTTTGTCAGGTAGTGCTATTATATCTGTGACACCTTACTGCCTAATTTTATTTAAGTTGGACATTTTTTAAAGCAGATCTGTGACTGTGGAGTAGCAGCAAGCCAAAGTCGGAAAAAGTGGCTACTTTTCCTATTTGTTTTAGAAATTGAGCACAAACGCCATTTTCTAAGGGTTCAAACCAATTAAATTCCCCATGAATAAGTCATAGAGCAATTATGAAGTTAGCATAACACAGCTCTTGTATTTGTGGACCTACTGGGTAGTGTGCCGCACAGAGCTGCGCCCTCTGTAGCAGCACCAGCAGCATTCCTTCATAAATTTGCGTGTAGCTTGGCAACCGAAGGGGTGCCCCACTACCCTACATCCTTGTGAAAAAGGACCCCCCAAACCACCCCGTGGACCTCCAGAACACCACTGCATTCACATCCAGAAAAGGCATACTGCCTTTGGGGGAAAGTCTTAAAACCTTAGCACACATTCATGTTTGTTCCGCCGCCGATGCTCCTTGCCAGGCTGTTGGCTAAGACTGTGGAAATTACACTGTGTAAAGCTATGAGACGATTCGAAAAGGGGGATTTTTAGGGTCATTATTAAGGGATTTGCAAAGAAAATTATCATTTGTCCAAAGCAATTTGGAAGAATGCAAACTGAGTGGTGAGCGAGAAATGTTGTGGCTCACAGCTGTTTTTGCTCAAACCATGTTGCTAGGCATTTTATTCTTTTATGTGTGCGCATGTGCGCATGTGTGTGAGTGTTGAATTTACCATGTCAAGCTCTTGGGAGACTCGTCTTTTGCGGAGCTCTTCCATGCGGTCACTGACGTCACTGAAGCAGGTGTTGTAGTACTCAGAGTACTCCTGAGCAAGGTCATCTATGTTGCCCAGAGAACCATCCTGGAGAGAGGAAGAGAAGGAAGGGTTAAACTAGGGAACTACAACATCCCGAGAAAGGAAAGCTGATGATCTAATTCTACAGGAAAATGCTCTGATTTTTCAGAGTTGCAAAATTTGGAACATTTGTTATTCCATGAATCACTTAAAAACTACAACCTTTCACTCTTTCATGCAGCTTCTATCACTTCACAACATCCCTCCAGCGCTTCAGGGAAGGAAAAAGCCTGATCAAGTTAGCACACTGTGTGACAAGCACACTCCCCTCCATCTTCTCCAGTTACAGCACAGCACAGCTTTTTAAAACCACTGTCACACACACTTACAATTAGTGGTGTATAAACGGCACCTACAGGCGTTCATTTGGGTAAACCTGGCATGGCTTGAGGGTGGCACAGGGATACAAACATAATCACTCATCAACACACATGCACAGAGACATGAGTTGTACACATTCACCAATGTGCTCACACACTCTATCCAAACAGAAAAACCTAAAAATACCCCTCAGTAAAAGGTCTGTATGTTTTCGCCGTTCACTCTTATCACGTCCCGCTCAGCGTCTTTGGCCGGCCGCTGTTTGATCCTGAGTTTTGTCTTCATCGGGGCTCATATCAAGGATGCCCTTTACCTCCTCAGACATTCACCGAACTCCAAACCAAAACACAGTCTTCCGGCGAGCTGTGGTTTAGATCAGCACAGTTCCTGTCTTTGTGTGGAACTCATGTGTTTAGGATTGAGGGAGGAAGCTGCGCTGCAAACAGTGAAGACCTTACCTAACAGAACACTGAAGACTGGCCTCCAGGTTGCTTTTGGAAACAGGGACAGTCAGCTAATATAAACCGTCAACACAAGAAGGGGCCTGAATCATGAAGCTGTGCTGCTTTTACATCAGTTGACGTTTAAGCTTTGGAATACATAGAGCTCAAGAGCAGCGTGAAAATGAAAAGCGCTCACTCTGTAGTTAAATCTGGGGATGGGGACCAAAACTTCCAAAAGTACATTGCACAATGACTAATAAACAAACAGGAAACAGACTGCGTAACTGAAAGAACCTCAGTTGACTCTCCTAGTGATGATTCGAATCTAGCTTTCAGGATGCAGCCCTAGAAAACAGACTGACACATAAACAAATGATCATTTATCAGCTAACGGGTCAGTCTCAATCAGACCAGAGACATTTAGAAAGAAATATTTACTCCTTGAATTCAGCCCTTAGGAAGAGCCATCTCTGTTGCACTATGTGGGAGAGAAGACCGCTCATCTCTCGCTTTGGTAAAAATGTAGGCCGTTCTGGCAGCGCTGGCAAACTGCTGAATATTCATCAGTGTTGATCTAATCTGTGCCAGGCAGACAGCTAGCATTGAGTCACTGTGCAGGGTCCGAACAGTCTCTCTCAGTCTCTGTCTTTCTCAACCGGACTCCCTATCCGAGTGCCAGGCCACAAATGAATGGATCACTGTGAGTGTGAGAGAGTGAGTGTACCGCACACCCACACACACGGTACACGCACGCACATGGGCATAAGGCCTCTGTGAACACACATTAGCATGCACACACATGCACGCAGGAGATTTCAACAACATCGGACCAAAACAAACTGAGGCAGACCGACCGTACACAACACCGGCTCAGTGGACGGAGTTACGAAAGGGCACTGAACACAACGTCGCTGACAGACACACATGTTCTGTCTCAGAAGTCCAGTTTGTCTGGCTGTGATCCGTCCTCCCACTCTCATTACTTGAGAAATTCTGTTTCTGGCCAGACATATGGTTCGAGATGACTGAGATTCCCGGTGGGAGCACTCCCTGTACAGACACATGCTTTCCCCTTCATTCCTCACATTGACTGAAAGCACGCTCTCATTACAGAACACCAAGATGTTCTAATCACCATAAACACGCCACCATTGTGCTCATCTATTCCAGGCGATAAGAAAGAGCTCCGTCTTGAGGTTGCACAAACTCCTGATTGACAGAGGGCCTCTGCAGTTGATGTTAAAGATCAGTCGGGTCGTAGAAGCAGAATTAAATAGTCAGGCTTTGCCATTTTTCTGGCCCCACTCCCACGGGAACACTGCATGTGAACCTCTGCTGTGGACAGGTAAGGCCGCACGTGATTTGCCGATGTGTGTCAGCATGCGTGCAACACTTGTGTGTGTGTACGCAGATAACTGGGAATCCTCCAATTCTCCAGTGGCATGAGCTCATAGGGGTCTAACACAGCTGACCCTCACACCCCACCTCCACCACCACCTTGTAAAGTGATACCGCATACGCTCGGTTGTGTATGTTCACTCCGAGACAGCATGTGAAAACAAGTGTAGAGAGCGCCTTTGGGGGGATCGAAGCGACTTAGAGAACACGGTAACAACTACTTTCTCAGGGTGTTAGATTCACAAAACGTGTCAGCAGATGAGTGAGAGTTTAATCCACATTTTAGAGAAGATCTGTCAACGTGGGAGTGTAGGTGGAAGAGCAAAGAGTGATCCGACAGTGGTCCACACATCCATTTTGGATATGCGGGCAGAAAGGGGTGGGGGTGGAGGCTGGACAAGGGATGATTTGTGGGATACTGACTGGGGCAGCTGTGGGGTGAGAGGAGGATAAAACATCTGGAGTCGGGGAAGAAAGAAATCTGCATCTATAAGAGAGATTCTACGGATGAGTATAAAATCCCCCAGAGCTCATCTGACATAAAAGGCACACCCTGTGTTAGCCCATCAAGTTAAGTAGCCCTTAAAACATTGCTCACTCCAAAAATATCCTTTAAAAACCACTTTAGAAAGGAATTAACCACAATAATAAACACATCTACTTTCATGGAGGTATGTTTGAAATGGAGGCTAATACTGGTTCAGCTGATGTAACCACTTCTCCACCCTTGGATGTGAGGGAGGCCAACTCCCAGTTTTGGCTCAAACAATAGCAACAATAGTCATACAAGAAAAAGCAACACCCAAGCAAAAATGTGAGTGTGTGTATTTACAGCACAAAAAGTGCGTGTGTCATTTACTGTTCAAGCCCAAGATACCGTCTGCTCGATGGCGATGGCTACTCCCAACGTGCAGCTGAAATCTGTCGACAAAACTGTTGCACGTCACTTCTGTTCCAAGAGTTTTCGCAACACAAAACAGAGAAAAGCCTCGAGGAAACGTTACGGGACACTGCAGCTGAACAAACTCGTAAGTTATAGTGTGAATTAGTGGCTGCCATGTTGTTCGACCATCAAGACGCAAATTACTGGCATTGCACCACAGTGGATAAATATTTCCGCAATGTGTGATGTGATTGCTACTAAGCCATAACCAAGTGATTTACACAATGTTCATTCAGGATTGCATCGGGGGAATGGGGATGATTAGCATCCGTGCCAGGATTCCATGATATAAATATAGTTTATCCCCTGTCTCTCATGGAAAACAAATCAAATATCCTCAGATTTAGCGCTGGAATATAAATATATAAATGCTCACAATAGGCGGCACACATGAGAACGCAAACAGCATGAAGACCCAGCCTCCAATCGCTTAACCAATTAGCGACGGCATTCCTGGCATTCCTACAACCACAGAAGTTCGTCTCAGACGTTCAGTTAATCAGTATAGACAGGGCCGCTTCAATGTACTGTGTTAAAACCTCTGCTTTTTATGTTTCCATGCTATATATGTAGAATTAATAATCCCTAAGAGTCTACCATTCAAACTGCTTGGCCTGCGTTGTAGCCCTTCTCACAAATGGACATCATTTCCACCACTTTATGATGCAATGACTCGACACACCACTGTTCATTTTGTAACGTTTCACAGAATTAATACTCTGACAATGAGCTGCTCTTTTCTATTATTCTAGATAAACACACTGCCAAGAACGAGCAGTCCACAGCCGAAGTGACAGTTTCTCCAAGACGGAGCGTCTGAATGAATGGCACACCACTAAAGCAATTTCTGTTATTAAAAAATTCCACAGCCAGCATGCAAAGCACTGATAACTCAGGTCTCCTTGCGTGCTTAGGAATCACTGCCAAGACGCACAGCTAATCTTGCAATCAGGTTACACTCAATTCATGCTTTCCACATCATGTTAGATGTTGGAAAGTCACTCAAAGGAAGTGTTTGTTTATTATAACCGTAGAGAAAGACATGCTAAAAAGCTAAAAGCCATTAGCTCAGTCTCACGTCTTTGTTCTGGTCCATCCTCTGGGCTCACATTCCTGGCAGGGTTGAATGGCAGTGTACATGGTATTAACTATTGTTAAAGGGCTGGCCTGGTGACCACCCGTTCTCTTGGGGACGAGAACAATGACAGCAGTTTACAATGGAGCCACGCATCTGATGTAATGTTTGAACGTCAGTGGTGTGATCGCTTTCACTTGCCACACAACCTCAGGACAGGTGCGGCAGGTTTAAATTGCCACCAGCTGTCTTGTGTTACATTGTGCTACTGTTTCGTCAAGAAGTGAACCAACTCATCTGTCCATATTTATCCTGAGTCATGGATACATTGGCTCAAAGCCAACCCACGCAAGAGATCCCCTGACCACACAGTCACCGCACAACTCATCATTAAAGCAATCCTGAGTAATCCATCCTTTACTCCACCCAGCCCTCTATCAATCCACTTCCTCCAGCTCCTCCAGTACCAAAAATCACATGCTCATTTTTTTTCCTGGACTGGTACAGTAGTCTCACTCACGGACAAATGGGATCGGAATCAAGAACCTGTTCCAAATTTTCGAAACCATCACAATCGTTTGCCTCCAAGTCTATCAATTCCCTTTATCAATGCCAGCGTGTTTTTCTGACAATTGCGCGTTACAAACCAGTGACCTTAAACTCGTCTATGCTGCTGGAAACTTGGAACAAAAAGGAGTCATGGTGGAGAGGAAGAAACGGTCCAAAGCATGGCTTCAATTCACAAAGAAAGATCACAACAGTGCTGCTTGAAATGTCTGTAAAATGATCATTTTAAGAAGACATTAAACACCAGCAATGCGATGATTTTTTTTTCTACGCAACGTGGGCTTAAATTCCAGGGATGCCATGAATTTGACACTCACATGCACTCACTGCGACTGCTTCCCAACCGAGCAGGAAGTCTGTTACTTAGGATAAATATCCTGTTATAATACCATAACCGTTTTGAGATACAATACATTGTGATGCAATACGATGTGATGTGATATACTTTATTCTCCCATAGGGAAATTTGTCTTAGACTCAGGAGCTGCACAAGTAGTGCTGCCTTACAGTAATAGTCCAGAAGAAATGACGCATCCATCATAAAAACATAAAAAAAACACATACTACACAAAACAATTGTAGCGCCCCAGTTGAAATAAACAAGTCTGGACTGATGGTCTAAGGCAGTTTAATCCGTTCTCAATTAACTCTATCGACCAACGTAAGAGCTGAACAGAAGTGAAGTAAAACAGAAGACGAAACAGTGCATTAAACTTAGCTCTTCAAGTTAGCAATTACACCAAAACTCAAACTCAAAGAAATGTCCTCTTCACTGGCGCTAAATACCGCAAGGCTCGATTCCAGCCTGCGGTCCTTTGCTACATGTCATCCCCTCTCTGTCAGAAAATAAGAGCAATTTGATCAGGAATCAATAAGATAAGGAGTTGGACTGATAATGGCGTAGGTATCACAAAAATTCTATCTATTCCCATCCTTGAAGATAAGTGAAGACAGGTGGATGAAAAGAAAGAGTGGTTCTCATGTGATATATTGCATCACCCAGCTACAGTGAAAATGTTAGATGTACTGTTGTGGAGAATTCCACAAAACATAGAGCCAGATGAAGCCTGACTAAGATGTTGGCCATGGGAGCCAAAGGGGGGTGACTGTCGAGGAAGGTGAGGCCAGGGGGCACAGCCCACCCCCTTCAGAGGGCTTCCTGAGGATATCCGTGGCTTGAGCAGAACAGTGCTCTGCCATCCCAACAGAGGAAACCTGCCAGATCTCTGTGTGACCTCAATAATGAGACCAGTCAGGGAGGGGAGAGGAGAGGAGGGGGAATGAGCCGAGTTGGACTGGGCAACAATAGACAAAATTAAGGCTATGATAGACTGTGTTAGAACATTATTGGCAAAGACATAAAGTGGCCTAGCTAACCACGGCTTGGCAGAAAAGGAACGGAGCATATGCCGCCACTCTGTATGAAGTGCTATGTGGGAGGAAGCACATAGAGATCACCTCATCTAACCATATGTTTCCCAGACACAATCAATACTCACGTCTGGAGAGCTGTATCCAATCCTAAGGTCTCGAGATGAAGCGCCGTCTTGTACACAATCAGTGTTCTCCAAATGGACAAACTCCCACCCACGCTGTGTGAAACACCACAAAACTCTCTTCAAACACAGACGGATTCCCTGCAGGCAAGTAAAATATTTCCACAAGGCCTCGGCTCAAGATGACCTTTCATGAAAGATCGGGATGAGACGCTTCTTTCAAGGAGGTAAATCCGGGTTTGTGATCAAATAATCTCGACTAGGAAAGAGCAAACTTGGAAGCGTTCCTGAGTCTCAGTGTTTCTCCTCTATGTTTTGCTGAGAAATACAGCAGTTATTCCACATCAAATTGAACCCCTGAGAGTCACAGGACATTTGCTAAAGGAGGAGCAGTGGAGAGGAACTGGAACTGATTATTACAGAGATCATGTATAAATGCACACCTCAAAGCACATTAGCTGACGCAGAATTCTTGGTTTCCAGTCAGGCAGTTTTAACATGCTCATTTAACATTCGATAAAGGACGTACAGATCTGAGGAAAAAAAACAACCTGTGTCTCCAGAAGAGCTAGGAGCAAATCCCCCTTCAGACATCTGTAAATCCGACCTCTTAGACCAGCCTTAGCTCCTGCGCCGTTCCGTCATAAAACGCCTTTGACTCTTAATTAGCTCAAGTGCTATTTACTTGGCTTCAACCACAAATAAATGACTGGCTTTCTTAGGTATTCTTATTAAACACATTCCGCAACAGGCTGCTGTGCATGGTTAGCCTCAGTGTCAAGGCCTGCTCAGAAAAACTCCCGCAGTGCCTTTTGATTTACAGCCAAAACATGACGAAAACATATTTTGAAGGCCCAACTGCAGATGACATTACGTAGGATGAGCTCGCGCTTTGCCACTGGCTGTTTTAATGCTTATCTGTGCTGTCACCTCAGTGGAAAGAGGAGCTCTTGAGTTTGGCGTGCATGCTGAAACACAAAGTAAAGAGTGAAAGACAGGAGTGTAGTAAGCATGTCGACCTGATCTTTATCAGGGGTTGATGAGTATCTTGTACAAGTATTCAGGCCTGTTCTCACGTGTGGGGAAGCCATGACAAAACGCATTTGTAACAGTGAGTTAAATTTGGGTCAACAGGCTTGGAGCGAACCCAAATTTTAAAGGGCATTCACATATGGGCTCCCCAGCAGAACAAAAGCCATTGAAAGTCATAGGGCAACATTTATATATAGCAGATCCATTTGATGTTGAGATAGGTGTTCATTGTGCTCCGGATATTGCTGAAAGATAGGAGCCTGAGTACATTGTTGGGAGTGAAAGTCGGGATATTTAAAGGTCCAGTGTGCAGGATTTAAGGGATATATTGACAGAAATGGATATAATATAATAAGTAATACGTAAGGTGTGTTTGTTTTGGAGATGAAGAAACCTCTGCGGACACTTTAGCTCCCAGTAAAAACCTCCTGAACAATGAACACTGAGGGGAATCCTAAGCGGGAGAGCACACTTGGCACATGAGAGAAGTTTCAGCTGGTTGCAATCTGCAATCCTCACTGCTATACGCCACTAAACCCCACACACTGCTCCTTTAAGAGACTTATTTTTGTGTTTTTTTATTGTGACTGTGTAACTATTTAAGCCAATAAATCAATACCTTTTCAAAGCAATAAAAACATCTTCTTGTGTGCTTATCACCCGCAGGAATACTGCAAAGAAACAGCATAAGGAAACCATTGTATTTACATTAAGTACGCCTGCAGGCCGCCATCATCTCCAACAAGTCATCACCAGAAGTCCATTCACTTTCCGAGAAGAGCACCCAACAGAAAATCATTCATTATCACGGCTGTCGACCGGTTAGTTCTAGTATGACAAACTGACCTGCTGAACTTCTGCGAGACGCCGTCAGCGGCCAAAAAGGCCGATCGAGTTCCATACTTTCACACTTCTAATCTTTCCAGTAGGAAAATAAGATGGTCACAGCTATCCAAGCTTTCCCAAGACATAAACGTGTAATGCGATACAGTACGTGGAACAAGATTCCAACAAAAGCTGAGGTCAGTGATATTGAAATAATACCAGAGTGCTATGTCTGCTGGCTGCATGGCTGATGATTTCCAAATCACTTTAGACCAGTGTTGCAGGATGTTTGTTGGCATTAGTTCATGTTTCCAACTGTGTTGATGTTAGCAAAGAAAATGAGGCATTTATCAATATTATTGGAGAACATAGTGGAGATGTGTCTGACAAATATCTCAAGTGAGTATACTGCCCTATATATTCCAATATACAGTAAACAGCCAGAAAAAGAGGTGTGTATACTCCATAGGCCTGCATATCCTCCACTCCACCACTGTGTGTGTGCATGTGTGTTTCAGCTCAAGGGGAAAAACCTCAAAGATGAGCACAGCCTTGCAGACATTTGCCTCCAGAGCAATAAATCTAGATAAATTGCCTGGCCGGGAGCCAGGTCTCCCACCCGGTGTCAGAGGGCAGAACGGCCTCCCCCCCCTCCTCCTCCTACGTGCACACACACAAACACAGAGGCTCACACACTCTTGCATTTACACACCATTCACATCTTCAGTGCCAGACCAAACCAAATTAACACCTCTGTCTTTGAAGAGACTGGAAGTGACGGCAACACATTTGGTCAGCAGATCAATCAGACACAACAGCCTGTGAAAATCAAGAATGCAAAAGTGTTGTTGCAACATACGACAACTCCAAATTCACAAACATGTAGAGTAAATCTGACTCTCTCTAGACCAGGGGTGTCAACACTCATTTTAGTTCATGGTGCAGATGGGCCGAACACAATAACCTAAAAGCACCATCAACTCTAATATTTCCCCCTTTTTTTGTGTAATAAATTACAAGTTCATTCTGTAGACGTTCGTCCTTTTACCTTCTTTTCTTTTACTGATACAGATTCTTTTAAACTAAAGCTGCTGATTGACAATATTGCGGAACATTTACACACTGTTCAATATCTTTAAACATGGTCACAGTACGTATCCATTCTTAAATCAGAGAACTGTATCCTGGTCAGGGTGGAAAAGCCTCTGAAGCAGGCAACACATTGTTTAACTTGTTCCTGAAACCTTGTCTAGTCATCCTGAGGGCCGGATCGGACCCTTTCGCTGGCTGGTTCTGGCCCACAGGCCGCATGTTTGACACCCCTGATTTAGACTGAGATAGCAGCAGTTCACAAGGAAAACAGGGCATTAGAAATGTCTTGTGATCAATCACAACACTGACACGCAAATGTGCAAAATACTATAGTCTGGTAGACCTTGAGGTGAACTTCAGGAAATCCAAAGCACCTCTGATAACCTGCATTTCTAGTTTTATGTTTGGCACCATCCAGTCTACAATAAAGACACAACACACTCCTCAGCCGAAGGCCTCAGCAACAAAATCATGTTTAACTTGGAGAGAAACAGCAGCCCATCCAATGAAACCAAACAAAGCATGACATGCTGCACAGCCACAAAGAACACGGCAGCAAACACAACACCTCGTACAAAGGGTTAATCCTCAATATGTAACATACCATAGGCTCACTTGAGTCCTGTTTGCATGGAGATCCGATTGATTAAACAGTATGAATTCGTCACCAGCACCTAAACCAGCTGAATCCTGCACAACATGAGTGCTGCTGGATTTAAATCTGCGGCCTATAAGGACGCGGAGAGGTGTTTTGATGCGCGATTTGCATGCACCCACTACATCAGTCACTCAATCTGCAAATCAGTGTCAACTTTGAGGGTTAGGAGGGGAAACTCTCAGTTAGTTGTGAGTGTATGATGTCAGTCTATCACCCTGCCCCCCCTTCCTCTCCCAAAACTTACCAGCATCCCCATAACGTCCGTCCACAGTTGGGAAAAACTGTCGGACGCGGCAGCGCTGTCTGCCCGGGGCTCCTCGGCAGGCGCACCGGTCCCCTGATCACCCTCCATAATGTTACAATATGTTCAGTCAGACCAATCTGGTGCACAAAAATCTCGACTCCAAGCCTCCAGGCAGGGGGGCCCGATCAGCAGCAACAAACGAGATATGGGTGCCAAGGCTGCTCCTAGACAAAGTTGCCCTTGACGCACCGGTGAAACGCTCCAGCATTGCTTGGCACGATCCGAAGTTTAGTGCGTAAATTGCGTCCTGACATGTTTACGAAACTCCCACAACAACTCGTGCGTCGAATTCAAGTAATTAAAACAAACGGAAAACGGAAAGAAAGCCGGCTTTGAGCTGCCCCACAACAGGTCTGAAACTTTTTTCCTAGCGGGTGTTCCCTGCTCCACAGTCCGCACTCCGCGGATCTCTGCCCGGGCAGAAAGCAAACCTCACACCGGGGGGAATGTGTCGTCCAAGTGGGTGAGAAGTTCCTGGAAAGTTAAAGGAAATCCTCCACGAGTGATAGAAAAGTGTCTAAACTAGTGGAGCGAGGACACAGAAGCGTATTTCCATTAAAAAATATCGAGTGAGAGGACGCCCGGAGCTGAGAGCAAATCCTCCAAACACTGCGCCTCCCCCTCTCTGCACCCGCCGTTTCTCCCTCTGTCTCTGCCTCTCTCTCACACACACACACACACACTCCTCCCAACAAAACACTACAGGGGAAAAACACACTTGTGTCAGAGGCACAATGGCCAGGAATGACGAATCATTAATATTTCAGTAAGTCATATGAGAGGTCATTCAGATTTGTGTAAGAAATATTATATAATTTAACCATAAGGCACTTTCAGTTTAAACCCCAAACACCATAGTTATGAGTTTCCATATGTCTGCTGTACTCATTGGTGACTTCAGTGACCATATCCTACATAATGATTATTTTTTATGTCCCTATTGCAGTCTATGGACGCTTTAAATGGTAAATTCATAGTTTTGCTGAGGCCAGTATCGCTCTGAAAGCCATCACAGGAGTACACTTCATTTAAGGCAGGGGTGACAAACTCATTTTAGTGCATGGGCCACAAACAGCCTGACTTGATCTCAGATGGGTCAAATCAATAAAACCATCACACAACAACCTATAAGTACCATCAGCTCCCATATATTCCCTTTTTGTTCAAAGAATTAAAAGTACATTCTGTACACGCTCATCCTTTTACAAGACAAATGAACAGCCTGAGAGATAGCAGACCCTACACCAAAGCCTACCCTGCTGTGAACATCTGTCTGTCACTCTGCAGTTACACCTCCAAAACACCAGTTGGCAATGTAGGTTTCTATAAAGTGCTGTAAAGTTTAGTAAATAAAGTAAATAAAAGTTTTGTTTCCACTGAGGGAAATGGTTTCAGCTTACAGAAACAGACAGGAGGTCTGTGTCACCGTGATGTGTAGTTACATTTCTAGGGAGGTGCATGTCAGGCTACGGCGTAGATTTGACGCAGAACTATAAATCAGGCCTAAGTATTCATTGTTATATCAGAGAACTGTTTTCCTGTCAGGGTGGAAAACCCTCTGAAGCAGAATTTTACATGAAGTAGGCAGTACCTTGTTTAAACCCTTTGTTTGGACCCTTAGACGAGCCGGTTCTGGCCCACGGACCGTATGTTTGACACCCTTGATTCAAGCTCAGAAAACTTTTTATCTCTTGCTGACAGGGCTTTCCACCAATACGTCTCTCCAGCCAGCGCTGAATAGGGACAGTGAACAAAGCACATTCTCCACACAATTGTATGAAAAACAAAAAAGCGCATGGGAAAAATGTTTTTAAGGGGGTGATGCATGCTGGGTCCTGCGCCTGGCAAAAATCTGGACGAACTTCTGGACAAATAACATGATGAAAGAAAAAAACATGGGACTTTGACTGTAACTGCTTAATTTGTTCACATCACAAACAGCAGTTGGTACACAATGCAACGGCAGCGTCCTCTGGGCCCCAGACCTCATTTGAATACGTAAGATAAAAAGAAACATGTCATGTACAAGCATGAAATTGCACAGCTATCCTGTCTGATCAGCCGTTTGTTCCGCTCCGCCAGCAGGCTACTCTATTGTAATGAAGAAGTCCTGAGACTCTCTCTGATTCTCCCTGTTGTTGTCAGAAGCACATTTTCTCCGAGCTGCAACAGCTGCCGGGTCTTGTGACAGATGCCAGAAGGATGAGAGACAGAGAGAAAGAGAGAGACGGAGTGTAAGATTGAACGTTTTAAATCACCTCGCTGTAGCTCCCTTCCCCGTGGTTCCAAGCCAATCGAAAATGCTGCTTCACCTGCTGTTTGCCAGATCAGCCTACAACACCACACGCAATGAGAACACGTACTTAAAGGTAACATAACCAAAGGTAAAAGAAAAGACCAGGAAAAACATTAACCACACATTCCTCTTTGTAACCATGCAAAAAGTGATCAGTTACACAATAATCCCCACAGATACAGTTTCACCTGTAGTGTAAGGAGATACATGATACAGGCCGTCTATTGTGGATTATGAAGGGGCAAAAGGCTCCAACACGTTTCAGTGACATCTTATCATTTTTGCAGCACAGTCTACACGTGATCGATACATGTGCAATTTTTATTGAAAGGTCCAATGCTAACAAGGTGAAAGGAGGCATATCGTCATCTATCGTAGCAGAGTCAGACATAAGCTCGACTTAACTGTGCATGTAAACATACTGAGTAAGTCCACAGCTTTACTAGCAGCTCTGTGAGACTTAAGCAGAGACAGCAGTGTTTTGAGCTAACTGCTCACAACAGCATGCTATCATTCTCCCAGTGACAATGCTAAAATGTTGGTGATTAGCAGATATCATGTACAGGATATAGTACAGGATATAAACCAAAGTATTAGACGAACTTTGATCAAACTATGGCGTTAGATCAAAGGTCAGGGCCCAGTTGTTTAGAAGGAATATGATTGGATTTCGGCAATCAGATAGGATCAGATCTTTAAAAAGGATTCTAAAAACAGATTGGAAAAGTAATCTAGGATTGGTTTTGATGTGGATCAAACCTTCGGTATGTGGTGTTCAGTACTTTTCAGTAGGATTGGGATACCTTGATCCAACAAAAAGAAAAATCAGGATTATCCTGATCCCAGCAGGAGGGTGGATTCAGGGCATATTTCAGGACCAACATGCAGTAAAACTTCAGTCAAACAGATATACAATTACTGCAGTGATAAAGTAGACCGTCTGCGATTTATTGAGCCTGTCAGTACAGTAAAGTCATCTTTTATTTGTTTACAATGACACAGTCAAAAGCAGTTTCTAACAACTGCTTCCTCCATTTTGTTTTCTGTCTCTTCAAATAAAAACACTTCGAAGTGACCAAACAGCAGCTATTCCACTTGTTGTTCTTAGCATCGCTTGTAGCCTACATTACGATGTGTATTCCCTTTCAGAGCACTGGTTATCTAGATTTGGTAATCTTGAAAGTTTGCATCTGGCTCAGGGTTCATCAGTCCAGTGGTGCGTTGAAAAACAAGGACAGAAGTGACACAGATAAGCCGATCCTAGATAGCAAAACATAGGATTTCCGAATCCAGATCATTCTCATCAACTGGGCTCAGGGGATCGGGGTTTTTACAATTCATCCTCTGGGATCATGAGAGTCTGAACCAAATTTTAAGCCAATCCAAACAATTCTCATTGGGATATTTCAATAAAATGTCAACATTAGAGAAAAGTAAGGAGATCACTAAAGTCAGTGGGATCCATCCTCCTCCTGAATGCCTGCTCCAGATTTCATGGTAATCCGTCCAATAGTTGTTTAGAAATTTCACTTTGGACTAAAGTAGTCTACTCATGCACCAGAAATCCAAACTCATCATCCAAGTAACTCCTCTTTGTTGGCACTGATTGTTCCTTTTTATGCAATTTCATGGCTCAAAGTGTGTGTAGGTGAGAAACGACTTTTACAGGCCACGGATGAGCAGCAGCTGCTCAACAGTATCCTGCCTACAGCCTAAACACACAGAACGCCTGCACACACAAGAGCAGCTTTGTAGGCCGGGCGAGCCGGCAACGCGGGGGTCTGCACTGCCGACCTCGCATCTGTAACCCCGGGGTGACAGCAGCAGCAAGTAGCTGGTCTGTTAGTGTGCATGTGTGTGTGTGTGTCCGCACTGCCATTACATCACTGTTCTGTCCATCAGTCTTACTCTGTTTCTAATGAACGATGACCACAATGTGTTTTTTGAGGCACCACCCTGATCCTCCCCCTCCTTCCAGCTAAAAAAAGGGTGTTGGAAGGCAACCCCCTCACCCAAACACACACACACACACACACACATACTGCACCACAGATACTCTTCCTGCCAAAACCCCCCTTCCCCAAATACAAGATAGTGTGACCCCACCTGGTGCAGCTCAAACAGAGAGGTCAAACCGTCCTAATAATGAGCCTGTTGACTCAGTGTACACTCATCAAACACTGCTGTGTGTGTATGTGTGTGTGTGTGTGTGTGTGTGTGTGTGTGTGTGTGTGTGTGTGTGTGTCTCTCTCTCTCTCTCTCTTCACACTAACCACTAATCAAGGTGTCACGTTGCCAGACGAGAGGAAACAAAAGTCACTTGCTAATTATTTCACCATGAGCTAATTGCCAATTTATTACATGGTGGAGCGTCCTGTCCTTTGATCGGCTCTTTGGAAAAGATGTGAGCATCTGATCAGAAACGAGGGCAGAACTCTGAGCCTATGAACACGAAGACGATACGCCTGCAACCAATTCACAGAGTCTATAAATTTGTCCCGAAAGCAGGACGTGAAAGCTAAAGTTATTTCATGGTTCTCACAATATATAGGGGGCTCTTTCATGAAGAGAATGATGTCATGAATATAAATTGCTAGCATAGGTTACTTTGAACAGAGTCTTGACAGCCTCAGGACTTGGACTGCGTCCTGATGGGTGTCAAGTATGAAAGTTATTTTGACACTCTGAATGCCTTTCATCCCTTTCCTTTCATCTCTCCTCTTCTTCAATTATTAACAGTTTCATTGTCTTATCATGCGTTCGTCTTCTCCTGCGCTGATCCTGCTGCGTTCCTGTGGGATGGGAATCACGCTGTGTCATCAGGTTTGGGACGGAGCTGGAAAACCTCTAGCGCAGACGTAAGACAGGAGGCATTTATATCAAACAGACTTTTTGAATGCTGAAGCCATTTCAGGGGTTGTGATGTATGTAACTATTTGGGCAAGGAAGTTCAAGTGTCTCAGGGTTTTGTTCACGAGTGAGGGTAGAATGGAGGGTGAGAAGGATCCATGGTGTTGATGTGGCTTCTGCAGAGATGTGAGCACTGCACCGGACCGTCATGGTGAAGAGGGAGCTGAGCCAGAAGGCGAAGCTTTCAATGTACTGGTCCATCTACATCCCAACCCTCACCTATGGTCATGAGCTCTGGGTAGTGACCAAAAGAATGAGGTTGTTTGGCAATATTTTTTTTTATCACTTACAGTGTTGCTGTTTAGTCATACAATAAAAGTTGTTGACAGTATCAAAGGAATCACCAAATGTTCAAAAAGGAGCAGAGAGAAGTCAACCCCTTTTTCATGGAATATATTTACCTCTGCATCCTGAAGTTAGAAGCAAATGCAAAGAAAATGCAGAATACCTAATAAAATGGTGATAAAACAAACAATGCAATGTTGGGACAGGGTTGGGCAACGACAACATTGGCAACAACTTAATTTAGAGGACTAGGTGGGAACAGTAGGAAATAAATTTACAACAGGTTGGGACAAGACAAAATCTCAGGGAAGAGCCTGTGTTCCTTGCAGGTCTCACCACAAACAGGGACCTACAAAGAATCAACTGATCTCCCACCAAGTCCTTTCATTTACCCCTCAAACACTCCCGCAGGCTGCATAATGATAAATCACAATGATAATGATAAACTTCAGTCACTATGGTAGATTTCCTATAAACGCACTTTCCTGGATTACAGAGAATCACAGTGTTTCATTTTCAACAGCAGGTGACTCAGCAAGATTATCACAAAGCCGAGCAGCGTGTCTAAACACACTCATCGGGGTGATGATGCAAGGTTAGAGCAAAGAAGGGAGAGAATAGGGGGGAGGAGCAGAGAGAGGATAAAAGTCTGGGAGGAGTCGGTGAGTAAGAGAAGACCGCGGTGGAGCCTTTCAAGCCGGTCATGTAATAATACTATCAAAATGATGAAAGTTAAATTATGCTGTAGAGTTTGTAAAGAAAAAAGTTGTTAGGACTAAAAGGTGGCGTGAAGAGGAGGAAAGAGGCGAGAGTGACGAGGGGCCCTGAGACTGAGCAGAAAAAGGAGATAGAGATAGAAAAAGAATGCAGATTGCGTTTAGGCAAAGCAGTGGCTGGACCTCCCCTGATAGTGAGAGTGACCCTTCCTTGGGGTCACTGACCCCAGGCCTTAAATATAGCCCTGGGGGAGTCTTGAACCGTGCTGCCTGGGGTGATTAACAACACAGTGGAAAGGCATCAAGGGCACCACCAACGCACTCAAGGAATGTTGTGCATGACCACACAGCACTGATGCACACACGCATACTATTAAAATGAGTTGTATAGTAGTAGCATCTAGAATTTTAGGATATCAAATGATACATACAAACATGCAGCTCAAATCCCACATTAATCCCACACACTTGACCTCTAAATGCAGCGTGAAGAATGTGAACATTTCCAGTGGAAAATATTTTGTCTGAGCTGCTCCTTTATCCTCACTGCATCTCAGTGACACTGATAAATATTGTTATTTTCTTCTTGGCCTTGAATTCCTGCATCACGTTGACACCCTCACAGGATATTGTCTTACATTCTGCGGGCGCAGGTATACAGACTCGGCACGCTTTCCTTACCATTGCGCCCATATCCAGATTGTTTTCGCTGACATACCGTACACTGTGAGAGCTGTTTAAGAAGTCTTGACAGACAGCGTGCATTGCACTACAAACAGCAGGTTATCACAGGCACCTCACACCCCAGGCAGACCTTCATCTCTTTTTTTTCTGTACCCATTTGTTGTTGTTCTCAGCGTTCTCCTGTTGCCCATGCATATCACTTTGTGTTTATCTCACACTCTCCCAATCCTCTTCCTCTCTCTTCTCTCCCTCCCTGCAGCCCAGAAGTAATTCCTGTGTTGATATTTGAAGTTTCCCCTGCTTTCAGAAAGACTCCGCTGTTATGCTTGACCACCCTATGAAAAGTAATACCAAGAGCACACAAACAGCAAGCGCCAGGCGTTTTTCATTACTACTCCCCGAAAGCATTGTTTTCAGTGGAAAGACCAGTGTGTTGATTTAATTTAATGAGTTGCTTAGCTGGGGGAGGGGACCCAGGCAACAGTAATTAGTTGTCATGCTAATTGAGTTTGTGTGATAACTCCCACACAAGACTCAGTGGTGTGTGAAGCTCGGTGGGGCTGGCCTGGCCGCCTACTCATCACACACACGCGCGCGCGTTTTAATGCACATTCTAATACACATAAACACACATTTATGCACGCACATATAAATAAGAACAACAAACGCTCACATCCAGATTGGTTCAAAGAAAATGCCTGGGGACCGTCAGGCCTCTGACCCATCGACTAAGAGGAATTAATGATGTGAAAATCTTGATCCCAATTAATCACTAAGAGAAGGCACATGGAGAACTAAGAGATAAGAGTTCAGGACATTCGATCCAATTAAGCTCGGGGTGTAAACTTATACATGCTGGTTTGAAAACGGGAGGGAGACGTATAGAAACACGGGGTAAGACAAAGGTGAGAGATAGATGAAGATATGGTAATCAGAGCAAAAAAAGTGGCGACGAAACCCTTGCTATGTTGTGAGGGGTTCATATTTTATAGTGACCTATGCTTTGCTTTGCATTCTCATTAAATCATTTAAAAAAATGTAGTCTAATCCAGCGAATGTCAACCACTAGGCTGTGGGGCTCTAACATCCCTAGACTGGGGCATAACAACTGGTTTTAATCCCCTGGTCAGCTAGTTTCGGAGAGGAAGAGACCTCTGCAGATAAATCGGCTCCCAATAAAAATCTCCTGAACAATAATCATTGAAGAAATTCTAACCGGGAGCTCACATTTGGAACACGCAAGCAGTTTCAGCTCATCAAAAACTGCAATCCTCACTGCTAGATGCCACTAAATCCTACACACTGCTCCTTTAAATGAATCAGACATTTAATTCTAAAGGCTCTGTATGTGTTGGCTTCTACTTCATTGCACGCTCTCTAACTCAATGACATGTAGAGTTTCTATACGCACACAGTTTACACTAAATTACACCGCGCCTCACACAGACACGAGTATTTCCGAGTGGGATTTACACACAGTAATCCATGCTTTTATTGATGCGGAGGTAATTGCAGGTCTCTTTCATGTGCTTTGTGTTGAAAACCGCCGATATATAAACAAAGCATATTTCTGCTAAGCCCTGGATCCCCAGATTCTCCGTGCAGTGTACGCCTCCGTGGCCATGTGGCAGGTGATTATGTTACACTATTGTGTGTGTGCGAGTGTGTGAACTGAGATTCCAGGGTGTTTTAATCAGGCGCGACTGAAAGGACAGATGTTGTTTTGGATGTAAGCGAGCTTCCAAAGGTATGAGCAGTGCCGTGTGAGAGGCCGGAGTCCTTCAACTGAGTGAATAGTGTTTTTGAGCTGGGTGCATATTTGCAAGCAGGGGTGGCCGTGGAAGAAGAAAAAAAAACTGCATCTTTGTTCAGATGCTGTTCACACATGTGCTTGAAAATAACAAGAAGAGGGCATAAAGTGCATGTTTGTTTGCTGTTTGTTTGTTTGAGTCCACAGGTGCAGACAGTGGAGATGTGTTGGTCTCGCTGTGGATGGAGGTCATGAGACTCGGCTGGCAGCTGTGTTGGTGTCAGAGTGGCAGTGCCAGGCTGACGGCTAATGTCCAGTGTGTCATACACTCGACTGCTCATCTCACTGTCTGTGCTCTGTGAGCTCCGCACGAGATGTACTGCCGTAGAGCAGTTTCACAACAATGGAAGAGCATGTGAGTGGTCAGAGTGCGTCCTATCCAGGAGGAACTGCTGGTACGCCGATGGAATGGTGCTCATGAATATGTTAAAGCACTTTTAAGAAGCTGCTTACAGCACTCAGAGCATATCTGTGATTCAGAGCCTGATTCAGGTTGTTTACACACAGTTCTCAAGCAAGGGGAACCCACATTTTACTGAAACTTCACTGAATGTTTTCAATTTACGAGAGTTCAAACTAGGTTTTAATGATGGAAAAAGTGCAAATAAAAACATAGAATACAAATTGAAGTCCGATTTCTAGTTTTTTGTTTGTTTTTGTCTTCTTTAATTGTTTGGCTGTATACTTGGCCAGTGCTTTTATCGAATTGAAAACCTTTCTGTTCTGGAAGAACTCACTGTCTAATCTATCAAACAGTGTACTGAACAGCTACATTGCAACACAGTTTTGCATAATTTGTTTTCCCTGGCTGATATGACCATGATCAGAGTTTGTTGTTCCTTGATTAGTTGGATCCTCATTGTTCTCTTGGCAAAAACTACTCCTCCTCAGGTCCACATAGTTAATCAATTGCACTCAGGTCAAAACATAGAGATGGTTCCTTTTTTTAATATGAAAATTTTGCTGCATCCAAAATTCCATACTAACAAGCTATTCAGTACGCTACAACAGCATGGGAGATGTTTTAGTCTGTCGGAAACATTAGTATGAAACCAATAGTATTTAAATTGCATATTATTTCCAATGAAATATTACAGTATGGAAACACTGGACACTACGCTGACATAAATATTCACAGTGAAAAAAGTCTTATACAGTATGTGGTGATAAAGACTTCCTGGATACTATTTAGGATTTAACTGTAGTATTTACTGAAAGAAAAATATCATGGAGTGCACCTTAAATCCTCCAAACAACCCAGACTTACTGTATCTGTTTAGTCTGATGAGACGAGCTGTTTGAGATCAGATTTTTCTCACAAAAACATGTTTTTTCTCGGTTTCATGCTCATCAGCAGCTTTCCCATGGGCGCAGTATGTTCTGCCATCTTTTCTCTTTTAAACCCCTTTCAAAATGTTGCTTCCTCTCTGTGTTCTCCTCCAAGTCCTTCCTCTATGTGAGACCAGGGCAGTAGAATGGGACATAGTGGTGCCCCCTGCTGTTGTCAGATATACTCACAAACCACAGAGCGCAGGCCCTCCTTGCCCATGCACGACACTGGACTGTCTATTAAATCCTTTTGCACATCCTGTTATGTCAAGTCAGCCGCTCTGCCATATGTTAGCCTCAGAGCTAGATACAGTAAAAATAGGCTCGGCCTCGGTGTTATTAATGACCATGTGTGCTGTGAACGCATAATTATCCCCTGCAGTTTCATCCCAATCTCACTTTTATAGCACTCGCTTCCAGTTTATAGGACACAAATATACACACAGGAGCAGGCATGCACACTCATAATGCAGACTCCGAGCAGCTTTTCCGTTACTGTACACTTCCAGTGCTAACGAGACAGTAGCCAGTGGGGCTCCATAAAGATTTTATGGGTCTATCTCTGCTTTGTTTCTCCGCCTAAACACTCTCACCTGTTTTCGGAGTTAGACACCACGGAAAAGAAGCTGGGATTATAAATGTTGATTGACATAAACATATTTTGGCTCTGTTAATGCTCGTTGTGCAAATGTTGGTTCATTGGAATCTGGACAATTGTAATCAAAAGCTGGGGGTGTTTTTGTTCGGTGGTCACCTTGACCAGTGGAAACTAGCAAACAGACAACACGCAGCTCCTACGGAAGCAGAGGAAGACAGAGAGTCTCTTGTGGAGAGCGGTGTGAGAGGAATTCCAGCTCTGGAGATGCCACATTATCCCTGGCACACACACATAAACAGACACAGATCTACAGCTCACATTCAGCCGTGCACTCACTCACACAGCATAACGAAGCGTACGCAAACTGCAAATCAAATCTAAAAATACCTCAAGCACACATTTATAATCTCCACATAGAAAAAAAATCCACACAGGGAGCTGTGTATTACGAGCGTTTACAGCTTCACCTTCCCTGTAGATTTATATTGCACAGCTCGCAGCACAGGCTGCAGACATGGCTGACATTTGGTTATGAATTAGATGTTATAATAACTTGTTCGTCGGCCAGCCCCGGGCTGCTCTGTGGTATGGCCTTCTATAATTACTGTCAGTATGCACACAGCTATCGTATATCTCACACACAACCCGCGACACATGATCTGTCGCACATACTCGGCCATTTGCACATTAGAGGCAAATAAACGGGCATGTTAAAATACATGCTGACATGCGAAAAGATCATCTCCTGACTCACAACACTGGATGAGTATCAAAACCTCAATGCAGAGGGACTTTCAACACTAACATATTATTCAACTGAATCCCAGTGCTCTGTGCTGTTAGGGCTTACATCAGTCTGTTGTTGGAGATGCTGGTGAGTTTTGGGTCAGGGGAGTTACATAGTTTCCCTATACTATAATTCAATATAGACAGCCAAAAAAGAAAAGTGACCCGACTTTCAGCCTGTTTCACAAACACAACCTCTCCAAATGAAGACACGCACTGCACAAACCTCCACATCCTTAGAAACTGTCAGTCAGCCAAACTGAGTTATTCCATCAGTAAACATTTAAAGTCTCTGTCTCAGTTTATTTCACTGTTAGAGCTGCAAATTCCTTGGCGCGGGGCCTATCTGTCTTCTGGACTGCATGGAAATCCATTTACAGATATCCTGCTGACAAAGACACAGACGAAGAATCTAAACAACTGGGGTAAGAAAAATCCTTTCTAACAATGGGTTATCACTTTCCATTTACATTTTGTCCAGTGGCCACAAATTAAAACAACTCTGAGTTCACTGAGTTAGCTTGAGTGTCAGCAGATGCCTAAATAAGTATTTCACTGTTGGAAAGATGGTCCTCTCATAAAAGTGAACTGTCTATGCAGATGAAAGATGCAAATACTTGTGAAATTGTTGCTACATGACCAGAGAAAACAGAGAAAAAGAGGCTGTAGAAAACCTACAACTACCAGAATGCACTGTGCTCCAGCGGACCAATAAACACTCCTGCCAGTGGAGGATCTAAGGGGCCGTACACATGCTGCGTCTTTAACCACTTGGGCACTGGGTGCTACTCTTGTGCACTCTTTCAAGAGCGTGGCAGTAGATTGCATCTGAGGTTGCTAAGCAACCTTAACAAGCATCGTAAATAAGCCTATTTACCTGAAATCCTGAGTGCAGAGCTGATCTTCTACCAGGTGCTGTTTGTGTGTAGGCCTATTGTCCGTAAGACAGATATAAAGCTGTGGCAGCCCTGCACGAAAATGATCAACTTCTCCTCCATATTTACCACAGACGTGTTGTGATGGCGTCACTCTGCCGCACATCTACATTGAAAACAATGAATTTGATGGCGCAAAAAAAATTGCAAAAAAATGCGCCATGTGTTCGGACCCTAATGTGAGCTTGCCTGTTTTTCCACAGGAAACAATATGGAGGCCAGCTGGTAACAAACAATTTTAATTTCCAGTGAAACAGTACACTAAAATATGTTTCTGAAAAAATCTGAGGAGAGAAACAGGCAACACAGTAACAGAATCTTGGTTCAAATTTAGTTTTTCCAGCCTCTGTTTTCACTATACACCCATGGACGCCCATTTCCTGTTAAATTCTCTTACTACAGCTAAACAGTGCACTAAAATATGTCTCTGGAAACATTTAAGGTGAGAAACAGGCAACACAATCACAGAAACTTGGTTTATATTCAACCAGTTTGACAGTTTTTGATGGGAGTTTGGTCTGAGAGAAATGTTCTCTCGCTTGATCCGCTCCTGTGCTCTTTGTGATTGTGGTGGCAGGCATATGTAAATCAGAAGTACAATCTACAGCTCAAGCAACAGCCCGAGAGCCAGCGCAAACAAGCTGAGAGATGAGAAGGGAGATGTGGGAGCTGGTTTGACAGAGGGAAGTTGAACCACAGTTCATTTACACATACTACCCACACTGTTATGACACAAAGCTGGTTGAAAATCGGCAAACTATCCCTTTAAACATAAGCACTTTGAATTTGTTTTTTAATGTGGTGTTAATGTGTGGCTGTTCTTCAGGTACCTCAGACTAAATTGTTGACTTGCACGGTGTAACTGGCTCTGTGCTCCGGATTTAACTGCGGTCTGACAGCATGTACTGTATGTGGCTTGGGCAGAGCACATTATATAAGACCTCCCGACTGACATATTAGTCAGTCCGGTCCAGAGTCTAACCTTGACCACAGCACATTCAGCCCATTCACATTTCCTTCCCAGTAAATTATTACTTCTACTTGTGCTTCCTCTTTAACATATTCATTTACACTGCTTTATGTATCACAGTGGGACAACTGGTTTCCAACTTGTGCATCGTCAATTTCAACAACTGACATTTGGATTTAAGTATCCTGACTGTTTTCTAATTCAGGTTTTGCATTTCTTCTTTCATTTTAGTGTGATAATCCTCCACATTTACAGTTTGATGTTGAGTGAAAATACCTAATACCTCAAACATACTGAGCAGCACAATAAATCAAGTACACAGCACAGATGACCGGCAGGCAGGACAACCAATCAGCCCCCGTCTCATCACCCCAAACTCACTCTCTGGCTGCCTCTGTGTGTATATGTGTTTGAGTGTGTAGCACAGTCTCAATCTGTCTCTGTCCGTCTGTCTGGCTGTCTACACGAAACTCAACCACACAACACACAAACATAGTGCAAGCTCAGCTCAACCACTGTAGCCCTCCACTTTCACAGGAATTTCCCCCCATTTTAGCCCAGAGGATCCTGCTTACACTGGCAAAATATGAACCCAGTGGCAGCGTCGAGCCACAAAAACACAAAACAAAACAAAACTTGTATATTTTCCTAATTGCTTAAACAGGTTCACATGGCGACATATGAAGCCCTGGTCAAACTTGTGGATCTTGTGGATTGGGCTCTCAAACAAATACAACTGATGCTCATGTGAAGAGAGAAGAGATATTCTGTGAGTGAAATCTTCCTCTCTTTTTTAATCTGCGAAGGTCAATTCAGTCGTTTGGGTCTTTAGCTTGAAAACAACAAGGCAACACTTGAAAAATGTGATTGTGTGATTATACAATTGGCATTTGCAGGATTTGTACTTCTGCGTCAAACTGACACCATACCCCACGCCGTAGCCTGACGTGCACCTCCCCACAAATGCAACTGTATGTCACGGCGACACAGACTTTTGTAAGCTGAAACCATTTCCCCCAGTGTAAACAAAGCTTTTATTTACTTTAATTTCACAGATAAGAAACAATAAATTGTCAAGACAATAAAGCCTCTACAAAAATAGCATTTTAAGTCATATGAGCAGAGGAAATCACTGCTAGTCACTAAGCTAATTTATAAAATGTAAAATGCCAATAATAATAATAATAAATTAGCACAAGCCTTTAGCTTGCTAAAGCTTGCTAGGATTTGTTTGTAAAACATGTTTAGTATCAAACAGTTGTTTTGCCAGTGAACCTTATGAGTTGTTATTATTTTGGGACGTTATCTTTGTTACATGTTGCTGTTGTCCCTGGCTTCATATGACAAAAGGAAAAGTCTGCTAGCTGCTAGGCTAATTTATACAATGTAAAATGCCATAGACTTGTGGTAAAAACATTAGCATGTTGTATTTGTGGGGAAAATGTGTCCAGATAAAGACAAGTGTTTGTCTGTGAATGCTGCGAGTTATAGTGAAGCTGATTTGTGTACTTGTGTTTGAAGTTGCTTCTATTAAGCCATGTTTAATGTGTGTTTAATGTGTGTTTAATGTGTTTTGAATCAACTAAACTTTACAGCACTTCAAAGAAACACTGATGCCGACTAGTGTTTTGGAGGTGTAACTGCAGAGTGACACAGACACACCACCGCACAAGTATAAATGTTCACAATGGCTTCGACCACGTGCGTAGGCTACGGCGTAGGCTCTGCATTTAGCTAACATACAAGTATAAATCCTGCTTTACTGTCATCCTCCTAAAATAATGACAATTAATTAAAAAACATTCACTTTAGCTTCTTATCTGTAACATTTAAGCCACATCAGGGATGACTCTTCTGTTTTTGTGCTGTAATTGGCTGACTCATAACCTTTGCGGTGGTAAAAGGGCTAAGGGGTTACCATGGCGATGGCCCGATGCTTGGCATGAGCCGTGGCGATGGTTGCTCCGGCCTGACGAGACCTCATTACAGGCTGGTGGGGAGTCCTGTCTGAAATCTCTGGTCCAGATGGTCACTCAGAACCAATTAACACACCTTTCTGACTCACTCGCTCTAACTCAATCTCTCTGTCGCTCCGTTATCCGTGTCCCTGCAGATCTTATCAGTGTGTAACCCGCGCCAACACACACAACAACAAACAGACATCCAGGCTGATAGAAAAAAAACAAATGGAGCAGTCGGCGGTCATTAGCTTTGTGTGTTTAATGATTGTCCTTCCAGTCTGGGTTAGAGGCCGGCCAATGCACCAGTAATGAGTCTGCTCCACTGCCCCCTCACCCTTCTGGAAGAGCGGAGCTTCTCTGGAGCCAAGACGACTCAGCGGGGCCAGAAGCAGTATAAAGGTTAATGGGCCCGCTGAGATTAAATGCAGGTTGAGAAAAATTGAGTTTGGGATACAGATGGCTCCGCCTGAGGTAAGAACACATTCCTAAATAGAGGATGCCACATGAATACAGACTGCATGCGTCCTCATTTGGGGGAAAATGTCACTACAAAGTGTTCTTGAATGCATTCAAACTTTTAAGGTATACTGTTAGTAACAGCTGTTCTAACAAGAACCAATGGGCTGCTGTTATTTTCACTATCCATTGTTGTATTGATTAAAGTAATACTTTACCCCCCAAATAACCATCTCATATCAGTTAGTCACACTGTCTTATATTGAATTCATGAAGGAAACTTTGTTGTTCTTGCATAGCTTTGGTGAAAATGTATAGTGAATTCAGTCATAGGGGTTCACGTTTATCAACAGCAAAACTATATCAGAATATCTGTGTAAGTGGCCGTTTCAAAATTCAAAAGTTCCCAGGCCACTAGTTTGTGAGGTGTCTCGGTTTATTGAGAATACAGTCCTTCCAAAATTGCATCGTGTATGGTCCGCTACTGACTCGAAAAACTGAACTGAAAGTGAAACTTATCTATGCTCTCTTCGAAGCCAGACTCCATTGACAAAAACAGTAATTTTACCTTACTGAACATGGGAGCTGCTGGCCTACTGCTGCCTCGATTGGTAGTGTGTTTGTGTTATTGAGTGACTTTGCTAAATCCGATCTAACCATTTAAAACACCAAAGTCATTCAATAACACAATCGGCACATGTTGTGTGAGAGTTGGTAAGCAGATGTTCTGACATAGTTTTGCTGTTGTTAAACATGGACCTCTATGACTCCAATTCATCAAGAATTTTCTCAGTTTTTGGATTCTTTGTTCACCGGGGGTATGCAAGAAAAAGAAAGGTCTCTTAGTGACATTGACATAATATGGGATGAGTAACTGAAATACAAATAGACATTTCTGGGGTGAAGCTTTCCTTTAATGTTTTAATCATCTATACCAGTGGTTCTCAACTGGTCCAGATTTCTACTTAGTCATTACTTCAAGGTCCACACTTTAATATATTCAGCGGCGTCATACTTGCGTTTGACCATGTCATTGAGCTAGTTAGCTGTCTCTGTCATGTAGCTGTCTGTTAGTCACTCACTCTACAGCAGGGAGCAGCACTTCAAAGTCAAAGCTCTGTGCTGGAAATTCACTGAACTTCAAAATTAAGTGTTTTTTAAAAAACTTGACATGTTCCCAAGTCACTTACTGTCCATTCAGAGTGGACCCAGGACCCACCAGTTGGGACCCACTTATCTATACAATGGCAGAAAATGATGAAAACTGCTCTTTAATCTTTCTCAGCCCATTGAAATTGTTTCCAGTTTGCAAAGTATTGCCTACTAAATAACTTTGATTATCTATTTTGAAACTATATCCTCTTCCTATAAGTCTGACGTGACTACCAGAAACTGTCCAAGCATTTGGGGACAACTTGAGCCCTCACTGTATCGATCTGACAGGCTGCAAAACATGAGGAAAAATACAGACGCAGAAAAAGATCAGGCAGGGAAGGTACAGTCAGACAGCTGAAGACGAGCTCGGGGTCCCTGGAGGACACACACATACACGCTCGCACTCGGCTCGTGTTGGTACAGGAGTGAACTGCCGCAGGGCTTGGTGCTGAGCCCATGCTGGCTGAAAAGATATCCATATCCTGTGGCGCAGAGCTGGCATTTAGCCCAGACCCATGTAGTATTTACCTTCCTTCTCTCTGATTATCGTTCTTCTTCCCCTGTAGTACAACATCAGCGTGAAATCAGGTATGGATCTACTGTACCTGACATTTACTTACAATAATCATGAGCTGCCATGCTGCAAAGACTGCTAAACTTTGATAGTTCATTTGGTCAAGAACATTTTAGCTGGCAGCAGAGACAGACAGTTAAGAAACATAGGGATAGAGCAAGCGCAAGAGCGATGGCGTGCAACAAACGTCTCCAGCCAAGACTGAAACAGGGTTTTCGCAACAGCGTCTTGGTGGACCAAAGGAGTTTCTCTTTTCTCCATGCACACATTTTTCTGCCTTTCCCTGTCAAAAGTCTGGAATATATTGAGGGACAGCTGCGAGATCATCTGGTCATGATGATCTCAGAGCAGGAGAAAAAAAAAATATGAGCACATATGGCTTGTAAAGCACAGACCTGAGATTTGAGCAGAAGAATGTAAAGCTCTCTATATCATGTCTGAGGGGGAATTAAAAATTGAATTCTGAGCTGGGCAGGGGTATTTCCAAGGGTGTGGATGTGTGCTTGTGTGGAATCTTACCTCTCTGGCTCCGGTCCCAGAGCCTGGTGGGTGGAGGGGAGCAAAGTAAGTGGAGTAACCATAACAACTGAAGCACCACCGACTCGCCTATAGGCTCATTCAATACATTTGAGGTAATATGAGCAATATTCTGTGCAGTAAGCAGATTTTTAGGCAGTGAGACAAAATCAAAAGCCATCAGTCAAGCCACATTTGTTGGTGTTAAAATAAATCTAGATCAAACAAATGCACCTGATGGTTAAATAAAAAGGCGTAGACAGCTGTGATTTAAGCACACAGATACAACCAGGCTGCTCTTGCACACCTCTGATCTTCAGACAACCACCCTGCAGGTACACAGGCAAACACTTGTCACATGTTTCACTTTGACACTATCCCTGACATGAATATCGAGGCAGGGTGAGATATATGCAGGCTTTACTCACCGAACACCGAAGCTCAACAAGATCTACGGGGATAAAAGCCAGGCAGGGAGAGCAGAGGCACAGCGATGCATCTTCACTTTGAGTCACACTGAAATTTTAACTGTAGCTCCCATAAAGTCAGCCCAGCTCAGACACCGTCTAGTTCCACTGCTTTAGCTCAGTCATAACCTCAACCAGACTTCTGATTCAGTCTGTTTATGCACACAAATGACTGGCATCAGAGAGCAGGACATGTGGTGGAAACATGTTTACAGCTGCAGCCTGGGTTTTGACGTAATGGCAGAATGAAAGGTGGGTAAACTACGGCCGGTGTTGGTGGACAACAATCAGGACAAAAAAGTTTAATGATCGTAAATTTTATTGGCTTAACTATGACATAATGAGATTAAAGATAGGAGCAGGAAGGAGAACGCTGGTCGAGAGACAGGGAGGGAAGACAAAAGGAGGTTATGAGAGGGTGTTTCATGGAGCCAGGGGGCAGGACAGGGCAGACAGGGCAGGGGATTCACCGTCCCACAGCTGGAGCAACAGCTCCCCCTGGGGCAAAGTGGTGATAATACACAAGACCTCAACAGATCTGACTCAAAATATTTGCCACCAAGTCCTAAGACAATGTCTGTTTTTCAGTATGGATGCCCAAAGAGATATAAACCCCTTCCATGAGGTCAGTAATGTCAAGATTTGCCCACTGAGCTGCATAAAAGTCGTCTAACTGGTCCGACGAAGGCATCTGCCTTTTAAAATAAACGAGACGCATCTTCATGATACATTAGAGTTTAAAGAACTATATTGAGATGAAATTGATTTGTTGAGGTACCAGAAACCTGCGCATTCGTCTCTCCCTGCTCCTCTCCCACACTCTGCTTTCACTTCAGCACTTTTATGTGTTTACCAACCTTTACTTTTACAGCAGCCATTAAACACCCACCTCTGAGCGAGACATTAATGCGGAGCAAATCCACAGAAAAAAAAACATCACACTGAGATTCATTACTGGCTCTTGATCCCTTACACCTCATAATGGTGCACGACTTTAAAAACAGGTTCCCGCACACATGAGCACACATGCACTCGCCTCACACACATACAGTACACAGATTCCTAATCTGAATCCATGGATGTGGTCGGCGCTCCTATGATTATTTTCCCGTCCACGGCTGGTAGCGCAGCTGTCCTCGGCAGAGGCAACCACTCATTTATGGATTGACTGCTGCTTGAATCAGAGGCGAGGGCTGGACAGCCCCTCTGCCAGCCTGGACATAGGCAACCATTCTGAGGGAAAAGGGATGAGCTGGATCTAATTGGCTTGAATATCAGCAAAAATGCACTGATGCCAACAGCAGACCATAACACGAACATAGCTGCCTGTGTTGCCCACTGAAAAAAGCCACAGGACACATGTGCCAGAAGCCAAAAGCCTCAAACCAAAGCTGATGAGCATAACCACCGGCCTTACTTACAGGATATACTATAACTGCACCCGCTTTAAATTACAGCATACATAACTGACCAGCTCAAACTGTTTCATAACAGGATGGTACGCTTGCTGTTTACGCTCAGTGTTTGACACCAGAATACACTGAATGCATCACAAAGTCCTGACAAACATGCTCATCAGAAAATATTTGGAAAACCAAGTTCTTTTTATTTTTTCTTTCCTCTGCATTGCTGACATTGGCGAGTGGTTTTCTTTGTCTTCTCCCGCCCCGTTACTGGCGCTTTGGACTATTTGCACCACATTCCTGCTGCCAGCTTTCAATATGTGGAAATGCATGAAACCAAAAGGACACATGTTGTCACAGTGTTTATTTCACAGACCAGAAATGTTGATGAATGTCCTTAAGTCACCATGGAGACTTGCACTCTTGAAATGTAGTTATTATTGAGTGTATTCATCAAAACATTGCTCTGCAGCACCCCTAGTGACCAAAAACTCCACAGTTCACCTTTAATTTGACACAGAATCAGTATCATCAGTATAAGTCGAGTATCACTGCTCTAAATATTCCCAGCCTTTTGTTTTGCTACAACAGACAATATATGGTGTGTGGGACTGTGCATGCGTGCATGTCAGAGGTCGTCGTCACGCTGCGTGCTGGTGATTTGTGATGCCTGTGAAGGATCAGAAGTTGGGGTTTGTGGGGGTTAGCTGTTCGTACAGATACTGAGTGTGAGAAAGTCCTGACGGCGAGCGCTGGCTGCAGCTGATATGAGTCCTCGGGGACTTCCCCTCTGCTGAGGTCATCCCCTCGCACTCCCAACACTCGTACATCACTGCTGACATCACCGCGGATCCTCGCCAAGCCGTTGCCTCGGGCAACACAAACAGGAAAAAAGCATGTCTGTGTGTGGACGGCTGCTGTTAAGAGAGATCATCAAATTTTATTGGTGTTTTATTGAGTGCAGAGTGACGCGCTGAACGCAATCATTCAAAAAGGTAATTATCCATACACAAACATGTTTAAAGCTTAAATATGAGCTCTGTGCCATGAAGCTGTGCGCAGTATAGATGGACTCACATACACAGGCTGACAGTAGTGCGTGAGGTTAACCTACAAAGTGCTAATCACTGTGATGCGTGTCTCTACTGTACATACGAGTGTGTATGCCTACAGCCTCCTCCTGTCCCCCCGCTGTGCCAGTCAATGCTTGGTATCCTGGGAAGTGGGGCGGCAGTGCCTACAGTAATCAGAGCTCTTTGTATCCACACACACAGTCGGGCTATAATCAGGGAATGTTCTTTCTTCACCAATAATAGCTGTAATCCTCTCATCTCAATATGATGTGTAACCTGTGACACGCTCAAAACTGGGATTTCGGCGCAGATTTATACAATATCTGCCCTCTGACTTGTTTCAAAATAGATGTAATGAGCTTTTAAAGCCAGCTTTTGTAGTGTTGGAGGAGCCGCTGAGAATTAGACTGTAGTGTGAGGTGTAACAACAGGAGAAAAAAAAGTGACCATGTAGAGAGGTAGTGATAATCTGCAGTAAACTGTGTGTACGTGCAGCCCATTGAGTACTAATGTTTCTGGCTGCATGCACACCAGCCTAAAACAAAAGCTTAAATAGCTATAATTGATAGTTTTAAGGTTGGTTTTTAATTACATTTCGCTGGAAATCATTAATTTAAAAACACATCTTGTTAGTTTGGTGAAAATGGCTAATGAAGGGAGATAGATTAATTCTGTAGACATGATAGGAATGATTTAATGCAGGAAAAAAATGCAAATTCCCCACTTCACAGACTGCAGTATGAACTACTGTGGGCGAGTTTCAAACCTGTCAAAAGCAATCAGGCTGTGGACTGAACAGCTTCTGAGCAAACTGCATTTGCGATGACAATGATATTTTGGGTACCCACGCCATCCACACATAGCGCTGCAAAAATTAACACCATTCTCTGGACGGATCTAATTCAGGCAGATATTTTTCGCAAGTAATTTCCCTGCCTGCAGCAGCACATCAAAACCCACTCCCATGCTTCCTTCTATATGTACTTGCCCTACTTGAGTTGATTCTAAAGACTGACATTGTGATGATATTTGCATTTGCAGTCGAGTTTATGGAGCAGATTATTTGAACAGTTGCCTCCAACCCACGCTTCAAGTGCAGCTATATGTTTGTGTCCATCAGTCTGTCGTGACATATGAAATGTCTTGGAGCCTACATGCAAAACTGGGCAACATACACAAATATGCCTCGGCTATGTCTAACAAGGGAATGGCACTCTGTAATTGGAACCAACTGTGGAAATGAAAGGCAGAAATCCCATAAAACAGTGATGCTGGAGTATGAACATGAACACATCTAAAAGCTGATTTGATGTGTGCGTTTTTGTCTCTGCACACATACCTGTATCTCTTTGTGTGTAGCCCGACAGTACGTCTCATCAGCACTGACCAGACACCGACTCTCAGGTGCTGCAATCTAGCTCTCTTGCAGGGTGTGAACCGACTTTGACAAATCTCTGATTCAAGGCAACGGAGATGCGCATGTGAGGCAGCGCGCATGTGTGCAGAGATAAGAGCAGAGACACAAAAAGTGCAGGTCGAGGATCAAAAACGAGGGAAGGATAAGCTTAAGGTGCCGCTCTGAAGACTCATTTATCCTAAAATAAAAGAGGCGGGATGAATGAGAGAACTGAGAAGCGGAGAAAAAGAGACGGGGGATCAGTAAAATCCCGTCTGAAGTCCTCGCATATGTATTCAGTCCAGCTCACAGAGCTGAGAGAGCCTCTGTTCTCTTAACACACATAAAGACCTTATAGAATAAATAACCCAGATGGCTGCATGTGTAGCATAAATTGACTTAATATGGCTGAATGTCAGTGAAATATATTGACACGCAAAACCTGTTTTATATTTCCTGACTTTCACTTTAGGGATGTCAACCGCCATGACTATTTTTGACCCGCCACGCATGTCGACAGTGTCAACACAGCAAGTGGTGTTAACCACCTGAGAGCTGGTTAGCCACGTTAACGCAGAAACATAGGCCCCACTGCCTACCCTCGGTTCACTAACTGGATAGCTAACATTAGCTCTGGCTGCTCTGCACTGTGCACCACCTGTGCCAAGTGGGAGCTAGTTATCTTGTGGCGCCGCTCATTAGGCGATAACCGCAAATAATGCCGTTCTGACCCAGCAGCCCCCCAGGTTTCCCCAGGGAGCAAGCAGCTCAATTTTTAGCCAGCCCACAACCCCTCTTTAGCATCGTTCACCATCATTGTTAGCTCTCTTTGCCATCTTTGCGGTTGTTCTTCTTCCTCTCCTCTGGCAAAAGACGGCCGCATTGCATTGTGGTATACAGGAGTAAAATGTAGGATGTAGGATACATTGTTTGTTCACTCACATTTGCTGTCATTTTTCTTCAAAATTAACCAGGTAGTTAGCGATTAATGGGGGTCCTTAGTGTGTATATCTGACTTACATGCTACAAACTTGAATAAACAGCTCATTGTGATGCTCTGAGAGACCTTTAGATTTGTTTAATGCTTCCCACATTTATTTCAATTCAGTCAAACATTCATTTTGTCCCACTGTGGTTTCTTTGTCCTCAGCAGTGGTCCCGTTGCACTTCTGTCTCTTCTACATTGTTGTGCACGCTGTGTCGACATCACTGCTGAGTGAATGTTTTTATCACCATGACCCAAACAAACCGGAGCTTTGTTACCCAGCTGAACACATTTCACTCTTCTTCACTGCACATGCTGTACAGTACGGCTCTTCTTGTGCCAAATGACGCTACCTCATTGGCCGGAGCGCTCGGTCTGCCTAGTGACATACTGATGTAAGACATACTAACTCAGCTGACGTCGGGGGAGTAAGACCACCAATGTATAGGGCTGGTGTAGGGATCTCTGTCGAAATAAATTTTAAAAGACAGCGGTCGTGTCAAATCCTTATTATGTTACTACATGAAATATTTTATATCAACTGATTCTGTTGAAGACTTTTACAAGGGAAGTTTAACACTGATGTCACGTCACAAAGCGAGGCTGTTCGGACTGTAAAACTTCAGCGGTGACCTCAGTCACACTGATGCCACCTGCATTGTAACATCATTGCTGCTGGCCTGTAAATCACACAGAGATGCAGGCTTAGCTCGTAACAGCCAGAAATAAACTGAAAAGCAGCGGTACAGACAGACACGGACCAGCTGCACTGACAGAGGGAGATGGCTGAATTACACATGCACATATGGCGAAACTGCACAGTCAAACAATTCCTGGGAGGCTGACGAGGAAATGAAGGCTGGTGTTTTATCACCGTCCCAATCATTGCCACCCCTAAACTGTCCCTCTGCAGATCATATGCACCGCATGACGACCGCAGAACCAGATGTGAGTAAGACGTTCGCCTCTTTAAGTAAGTGTGCGTCCACACTGCCTCGCCTATTGCTCAACGCAAAATGATGTCAACACACACCTGTTTCCATGGCACTCAGCCCTGCCCTGGCGTGAATAAACAGGCACAGGAGTGGTCGCCCGGCTCTCTGGCAGAGCATTGCAACAGCAGCTGGCATGTACAGTTTCATCTGGCAGGGAAAATGAAAAAGCATAGAGGAGTGAAATGCCAAGTGATTCTCTTTAAAGTCGGGCTTTTCATTATAGTTTCAACTTCGGGGAGTCTCATTAGAGTCCAGCAGTGGACAGACACTCACTGATGAGCCGAAAGGTTGGAGAGTAAAGAGACTGACAGATAACAGGACTCGCTTTGACAGATCAAGCCTTGTGCAAAAATTCACATTGAAAACTTGACACGCTACGGCCGAAGCTCTCTGTGAAGCCTCAGCAGTCTCTTCTCCGGGCTAAATACTACAGCAGCAAATGAGTCACTTCAATGGGCTTAATGCAGCTTAACTGTCACTGGCATCTCTGTGTTTATAGCAATTACAAGCATCTGAATATGAGTGCATTTCTGTCCAATGTGCATATAAATATGAGTTTAAAGGGACACTTCACCCCAAAATCAAAAACACATATTTTCCCTCTTACCTATAGAGCTGTTTATCAATCTGGATTGTTTTGGTGTGAGTTGCAGAGTGTTGGAGATATCTGCTGTAGAGATGTCTGCCTTCTCTTAAATATAATGGAACTGGATCGCACTTGGTTTGTGGTGCTCAAAGTGGCGAAGAAATACAATTGAAAAACTCAACAGCAATGTCTTTTTACAGAAATCATGACCTGGTTACTCGAGATAATCCACAGACCTTGTTGCGAGCAGTGTCTGTAGGAACGATTTTCTTCGGCGGTATGGTGGTGCAGTGAAGCATTGTCACCTCACAGCAAGACACCCGTAGGTGTGAATGTGAGTGTGAACGGTTGTCTGTCTCTATGTGTCAGCCCTGTGACAGTCTGGTGACCTGTCCAGGGTGCACCCTGCCTCTCGCCCAGTGTCAGCTGGGATAGGCTCCAGCTACCCCTGCAACCCATAACCGGATAAGTGGTTACGGAAATTAAGTGAATGAACTACACTTGCCAACTGTATCACTGCGCAGAAGGACGCATGCATCTACTTCTGGCTCACCTAGCACCTGAGCTCGCTAACACTGCAGCTAAGCCAAGAGGACGCCATTAATGTTTACCTCTTGCCAAAATGTTATTGCTAGTGACAGATGTTTGATCAAAACATTGCTAGTAGCAAGCAAGAAAGCTATCACTAGGAACTGGGGTAAAGAAACACCACCAATGAATCAAGCTTTTGTAACTGACATGCCAATGTCACAAAAATTGTTTTATTGAAGATTTCAGTAAAAAAACAACAACAACAACAACGATTTTTTGGGTGCTTTGAGAACCACAAATCGGTTTTCCATTGTATTGGAGAGAAGGCAGGCATCTCTACGGCTGATATCTCCAACACTCAGCAACTCACACCAAAGCAAGCTAGATAAATAAATAGCACTACAGGTAAGAGGGAAAATATGTGTTTTTGATTTTGGGGTGAACTGTCCCTTTAAATGCGTCTTTGCCTGTGTGTGAGGGAGTGCTTCCCGTCTGTGTGTACAGTATTTGTGTTTCCTCTCACACACTGGGCATTGACAATGACATTGTGAGGTTCAGTCTTCCTGCACTGAGGGAAGTCTACCAAGGGAACTCTGGCCTGAGCAAACTCCCCTTCCTCCAATTTCTATCCCTCTCTCTTCCCTCTTTTCCCCCCATCAACGCCTCCTTCCTCCCTCCATCCGCTCCCTTGTTCCTTGTCAGCTGGTGGGGAGATCCAGATGTGAAGGGGGGACTTGGACAGGAAAAGCAGAGGGAGAAACAGCGAGGGAAAGAAATTCACATCCCCCTGGTGACAGACTTCATTGTCCAAGACCTTTTGGACAAGCCTTGAGATACATACACACAAACAATTATGCGCACCAAACAATAGAGTCCCTCTAGACGACAAGGCCCGATTGTGTGTGTGTGTGTGTGTGTGTGTGTGTGTGTATCTGGGCGACAAAGCAAATCAATGGACGACATCTTGCAGGAGATTTGGTGTTGATATTTAGTTGGCTTATTTACTCAGGGTCTTGGCCAGGCGTGAGGCCATTGTTCTCGTTCGGCGAGCGGAGGAGGAAATCAATAAGAACCTGAGAGAGTGATGACAAACACTGATGCGGCGTCTCTCCTTCACCTTATTTCTGTTTGTCTCTCAGGCCGTCTCGGCTAAACTCTCCACATTTACACTGTCCGGCAAATCATTACATTTGATTGACACACACACGTGCGCTCGAGGGAAGCAGACAGGTAATTGCAGAGAGTTACTACAGAGGTTGTGCACAATGGCAAACACATGTACACTACACCCACCCACAGAGCATGTGTATTAAGTTAATAGGGTGAGTCAGCAAAAATGGGAGTCAGTCAGAAACAAGAGAACTGGAAAGACTCTCACTACCAGAGCATTTCTCTCGCCAACTTCCTCTGAACAAAACTTTCTCTTCGTTCTTTCCACATCACTCCAACTCGTTTTAATATTTCACAATGCACACATCACCTTATCGGACTTTGAAACACTAGACAAACTCTCTGACAGGGCAAACAAATGAATGAGACAGTTCTTCCCCTCTGACAAAAAGCCCAAAATTAAAATGTCAGTACTCACCGCGAGGCAGCTCAAGTATTTTCCCAGTCGATCCTTTTTTCTGCCGAGCTAACACAGACTAACTCTTTGAGAATGGCAGCAACAAGTAGTGTACAGTGGAGAACAATGCATGTCTGCCGGAGCGCAGAGAAGCGTAAGCGGCGGAGACACAGAGAGGTCCAGTCATCGGGCTGCTGCTCACATGGGACGGGGAAGAGGAGGGGAGAAGGAGGGAGGCAGGGAGGAAGGGTTAGCTATAGGATAGTCTACAGTAACTGCAGGGGGAGGGATCTCTCATCCTTCGCTCCACATGTCTTTGCTCTTTTTTTTTTTTGCTCCCCCCTTTCTCTTCCAAAAATGTTTCAGCGAGTCTCGCATTTCTTGCTTGTTTCAAAACGGACTTGGTCTGGCCTTCCTCTGTCTTGGTCCCCTCCCCTTTCCCTTTGCGATCTTGCTTGTCTTTTGTTCTCCCTGTCTCTCTCACACACTAACACACCCATCTCGTCTCTGTGTCATTTCTATTATTAGGCTTGGAGTAGGTGTCCTCCTTTAATAAGGTCAAGAATGTGGTGCTTCAGCTAGACACACCTGAGTAGTGCAGAGGTGCTATAATAAGACACTACAGACATGTTTACTCACACATACATAGTGACCCAGCTGGCGGGACAGTCTCCCATTGGCCTATTTGTCAGTAATGGTCATACATGCAATCATAGAAACAGAGCAGAAAATTACAGGGCTGCTCAGGTTTTGGATCCGTCTCTCTCCCTCTCCCTCTCTGATGTCACTCCTTTTTTTCCCTGCCCTTTTCGCTCAAAAGGCCCTAATTCACAAGTGGCCCAGATACCACACTGTACTGGGGGAAAAAGGAAGGAAAGCAAAAAGAGAGTCAGAGAAAAGAGAAACCTGATACAGCTAAAAGCAACAATTATTTGAATGAGTCACTCAGCAGTGAGGTTTGGGTTGTTTTTTTCTATGTTAATTCGAGAGAGGGAGAGAGCGACCAAAGAAGAAGAAGAAGAGAGGGGGGGGGGAAATCATCCCATTTTGGAAAGCTGCACCTCCTGAGGACTCCCTGAGGTCGTGGGAGAGGAGGAAGGAGAAATGGAAAAAATAAAAATACAGTAAAGAAAGCAGTAGAGGGGAATGGAGGGGCAGGGGAGGACAGACATAGGCTTGGATAGGGACCAGAGGAACTTCTTCTCCTCATCCCAAATCCACCCTCCAGGACACGGCTGACCGAGTCAGCCTTTGCTGACAGAACCAAATAACAGAGGGTACACCGCTCTTCCAGACCCGAGGGTGACAGTGAGCAGACGCTGACACACTGGCAAATAGGAACCAGATCGTGGACATGCAAAGCGCACAACCTAGTAACTCAAAACACTGTGGGGCCATGACTGGAGCTGATGTGCAACTCCTAAGAAATTAAACTGAAAGACACAGAGATACCATGAGACCGCAAGAACTCCAATTGGTCCGACTGCGCTGCTTGTGTTTTCTTCTAGTTTCCAGTGCTGGTGGAGTCTGCTGACAGACAAGACAGCATGAGGCAAGTTGGAGAAATGCTCAGTGTAATGGCCTCATTTTCAGGATATGTTATGATGTAGCAGAGCTATTTCCACGGCAAATCTTCACCGTGCTACAACTGTTCTCACCAAGTGTAGGAAATGAGAAAAAATCTGATTGCTCAGGTCTTTTTCCTAAACGGACAAATTAGCATTTTGCAAAGCAGCCAGCCATTTTCAGTGCGCATCATGAAGTGAATTGGCACTGACTAAACGCTGGATTTCGACGACTTCTGAGTGAAACCGGGCTCTCGTGAGACCCTGTGTCCTCATGAGGACGTCACATTTTGGGTCTGCTGCATCTTATACTTCATTCTGCTTAACTTAGACCTGTTGTCCTTGTTTGTGGACACGTTTTTGTGCCATCTAGTGGCGGTAAGAGCACAATACACCAATCCATGTAAAAGCATCTCTGCCAAGTCAGTCTGCAGCCGATCCCGTCACAAACATGGACAAGGTCAAACACCTGATCAGATTTATGATTTATTTATGATAAAAAAAAAAAATTATAAATCGTAGTTTGTTATGTCTATAACAGTAACAAGACAACAAGTACTTTTTTGAAGATGATGGGACTTTATTATCGTTGACAATGTTTAGTTTTCTATATTTATCAGGTCCTACTGACTCCAAAGAGCTGAGATACATTTAAAAAAGGCATACCAAGCAAAAGTTCGGGTCTCAGGAGGATCGAAGGAATGCATCACATTAATCACAGGGCTGAAATCCCACACAGAGCTATGAGTGCTGTGGGAATCTACAGCAGGGAAACTTGTCTTGTGTCAAATTGCATTTCCCTGTCAGTTTATGTTTCCCCTTACCTTCACCTTTACCCGAACCCAACCTCGGGCCTAATCACTACCAGCATTCAGAGGCACTTAAAGGAATACTTCATCTTCCAGTTGACCATGTGTCAATTGAATTTGTGTCGAAAACTGAATGAAGAATCTAATACCAGAACATTCTTGATGAATTGAAGTCAAAGGGAGTCTTCGTTCAAGAGCAAAACTTTAACAACACATCAGTTAAGCTGAATATAAAGTAGCTCAACTGTAAGATGCTGTTCAGGCTTTGTGCAGCATTCAGTGCAGCTCCATGTGCCGTGCAGTGAAATGAGACTTTGTCCAAACAGCATGAATACAGTGATAGCAGTCCAGCGACACTCTGGCCAACCTGTATATTTCTTGCATAAACTAATATTACAGCTGACCTGCATCCTGTTTAGACCTGCCGTCACAACATTTAGAGAAGGAAACATAGAGCGAAGGTTTGTGTAAACACGCAGCGGAGGAAACTAACAAAAAAAAAAACACCAGAAGAGACTCTCAAAGATGTCCAGCGTGCCCAAAATATTTAAACAGGCGGCGTACAGGCGTGTATACACATACTGATGAGGGAACACTGAGAAAATGCGGTCAACGTTCTTTGTCCAAGTGGCTGGACGGCACATTTCCTGTGCATGAAGTCAAATATTTTTTATGCTTTCCGAGCCACTACACACGGCCAATTCGGATACTTTCTATTAAGCCATCTGGTTGGATTAGTCACTTGTAATCATGTTTGACTCTTAGTATCACACCCGCCTTTATCACTGCTGTTGAAAACCTCCAGCGTTTTCATGTCAACTCTTGTATAAACAAGGAGATTTTTCTTTGAATCCTGACAAACTACAAGGCCGAACACACACAGCACAGGCGTGCGCAGTAACACATTATCAAAAGTGAGCTATACGTGCACACACACACACAAACGCACAAAGGCAGACACATAAAATGTTTATTACAGCTATCTATGCAGCGAGGAGGCTGCTGTCGGGCAGGTCCAGGAACATCAAAGAGTCCATGTATTGTGCTGTTGCTGGAGGCTGATGTACTACACTGTTGCTGAGTAGGCACTGTCAGCATGAATGTGCAGGTCACCTCTGTTCAGAGTGAATGTGCAAGCTGCAGTAGTATTTCTATTTTATGTGATGTGGGGTTTATGATTTCCTCCCAAATTGATTAAAAAAAGAAGAGCATGATGTAAAACACAAAGCAACTCAAAGCATGACTCATAAGTATGTTAAGCAATTGTCATTTCACGAGAAGCCCTTCTCAAGGCTGCTTATGTTAGACGAACACTGCTACTTCAACAATTTCAGAACTTCCAGAGTATTGTTTTCTATCATTGCCGCGTTGTTTTGCATAATTCGGCTTTTAAACTGCAAATTACATTGTTTGTAAATGATGATTTATTGGTCTGCATCTGGCTCTAGGTCTCTATTTCTCTCTACGTCTCACACACACACACACACACACACACACACACACACACATGCAGCCACACACAGGGAAAAAAAAAACCCTCATCAAAACCCTCAGAATCAATTAGCAGAATGTAAATAGGCCATTCAATTACTTTAAGCACCAAGCACCGTCCTTGTTCCTCCTGAGGCAAACAATCAACCAGCAGACACAAATTAACACGGAACAAGAGTACTTGTCTAAAGTCTGATCACCCACTAGCAATAGAGGGCAGCACCAGAGAGGGAGAGGGAGAGTGTGTGTGTGTGTGTGTGTGTGTTTGAGCATGAGAGTGTGTGTCCTGAGTTTGTATGTGTCCAAAAAAAAATAGACAGGAAATTGGCGACACAGATGGTGAGGTGGAAGCCTGATTGTAGACATTGCCAAATATTATTTAGCGCACACAATTTTGACCTTTGTCCATACCCACATTTTAGTTTGGATCCTACGTCCTGTTTTATAAATGAGACCCCAGGTCCTTCAATTACGTTGCTGTCCAGCAGCATTTTAAACTGATGCTGTCTGCTGGCGTTAATAACTGACGCCGCCTGATCATGTAATATAGCGCCATGAAGAGATGCCTTTTTGTCTTTGTTTGACGTGAAAATCAATGACCAAATGGCGGTATTTGATGGCTTCAGAGTGAGAGCGGGTTGGACTGTCAGACAGCCCATTTCTTTGGCACTGCAGTTTCTCATTCAGTCTGCCTCTGCAGAGCTCTTCTGTATCCTCTGCTTCATTAAAGCATCCTTTTGTTGCCTCCATTAACTGGTAAAAGTCAGACTCAAACAGTTAATCTGCGGCCTAGTAAAGTGTGCAGCACAGGAGTAGAGTTGCTGCTTGTTCGCCGCGTACAAGGGGTCAGTTGAGGTGGTTCTGGCATCTGATCAGGATGCCTCCTGCGCACCTCCCTTTGGAGGTGTTCTGGGCACGTCCCACTGGTAGGAGGCCCCGGGGCAGACCCAGAACACACTGGAGGGATGACTTATCTCATCTGGCCTGGGAACGCCTCAGGGTCCTCCAGGAGGAGCTGGAAAGTGTTGCTGGGGAGAGGGATGCTTTGCTTGGCCTGCTGCGCTTGCGACCAGGCCCCGGATAAGCGGATGAAGATGGATGGATGGATAAGTCACTTCAAAAGATCCAATTCATCCCTTTAATGTCGCTGAAAATGTCAGGAGAAATAGGTAAACTGGGATAACTGAGCTGCACTACAGAGGCAGACTACAGAGGAAAGGTATTACAATGCATTACATATCTGTATATTCCTATAGAATAACTCAGTTTAAAAAAAAAAATCCTTAATATTCCCCCTCCTCTCAAAGCAACGCGACAGGCCAGCCAGCCCAGCTAGCGACCCCAGACTGTTTCAGAATACTGATCACTGTGACTGGATATAACTAGACATACTGTATGTACACACAGCCATGCTCACACACACAAACGCACAGGGACAAGTCTCCCTTCGCCATCTGCTAGCCGAGACTGGGTAATGAGTCTGAACACAGAAAAGAAAGAGAAAGAGAGGAGATAGAGGACGCGGGGAAGCTTCGGAGCTTTTCACAGACAGAATAGGAGAGAATTTCACCAAAATCTTTTCGTGTAAATGCCTTTGCACAGGCGCATGCACACCTGCCGGGGTTTTTTAAGTGCATCAAAGGACTTTTTGACGGCTCAACCGTGCCTGACAAAATTCAAAAGCATTCATGAATTTTAAACAAGTAGCGGGTTAAGGAATTTAGCAGCAACATCACATTTTAAGCAATTTATATGCAAATGTGTAACAAGTGGCAGCACACAGAAGGACTGGAGAAGAATTAGCCCTCGCTCATTTACTTAACTGACCTGCTACTCTAATACACACTCCCATTAATGAGCTACCAACCTCCACCTACACACACATGCACATACAAACCTACTGTGCTTACAAAACACTCCATGTCACTGCTTTTCAAACATTTCATTTTTTCTGCCCGGTCTCAGAGGTAATCTCCTTGACCCCTCTGAAGGATTTGTAGCATTCTGCCACTAGATGGCAGTAAACATCTGGTCTTACCTACACATTCTCTCTCACACACACACACACTCTCTCACACACACAAAGATACTATACTGGTAGGCATGCCAGAACGGGGAGTGAACGTGATGAAAGACCACAGTAGAAAGCAGACAACCAGACTCAACCGCAGAGCACGTAGGACTGAGGGTTAGAGACAAACAGTCCAAGGCTTTTCCCTCACACACTATCACTACACACCGCAATGTAAAAGTTTACAGCTCCAAAGGCAGAGCCGACATACATATAGCCATAAATGCAGAGGTTATTTTTCGCCTATCAAGGCCAGTAGATCAGACCGGCGGCTGCGGGGAAGTGCTCTTGTTCTCTTTGAGTGGCACCGGCAAGCTTGGCTGTAAAATGAAATGAACAACCACTCTGTATTCCATATTAGTATCGGTGCTGCAGGCTATGAGGGGGCTGCTTGTGTGTTGATGGAGAGAGACAGGCGAGCTGGAGGAAGCAGAACTCCATTAGATTTAGCCCGGAGGGTCGAGGAGCCACGACGCCCAGGCCCCGCCACATCAAGCTGCATGGAACTCTCCTCCGTCACACAGAGCGGACGCTCGCAGCATTGTGACTGTGGCAGGGGGTCAAGTCGCTTGTGAGACGAGTGTAAAGTCAACCAGTGTGGACTGATGTTATTATTTACTTCAGTTTCTGCTTCATGAAACCTGGTACAGAGATGAACTGTAACAACTCCCCTGATTGTTAAATACAGCGCCATTTATCAGGTCAATATTTTAATTTGTGCGTTACTACTAACGTTCCCATCAGTCCTCAGCTGTGTTTAGTGCTAATTAGGAAATATTGGTGCATGGTGAACATTACACCTGCTAAACATTAGTATGGTGTATTAGCATCCAAACGTAGAGCAATTTGTAATGAAATTTTTATAGAAAATCGGAAAAAGAAAAGGAGAATCTATGGATTTCCATCCAAAATAAGCGCTGGTTGGTGCTCCAGTCATTATACCACTGCAGAAGAAGAGGACGCAACCAGATGTAATTGAAAGAACGCCAGTCAAACCTTAAACAAAGGAAAGATAAATAATAACAGATGTATATGGATGTATAATAACAGAGAGCACATGGGACGATAGAAACAGAGAGTTCTGAAACAGCACAACTACCGCCGCTTGGTCATTGATTTCCACGTCAAACGCAGACGAAAAGGCATCTTTTCGCGGCGGCATGTTACATCATTTATCTGCGGAATTTGTTTGCTGCCTTTTATCGTTAGACCAATGTTTCCATCTCCATCAATTTGGGCTACAATGGCACGAGACTTGGTGAAATAAGCTCATATTTGAGCAGCAAATTATAACATGTTCAGTCGCAGTGTCCCTCTCTCTTTGGAAACATCTGAGCTAAGCTCGAGTGACCAAACTGCATCCAGCTGGCACATTAGTCAGTCACGGGGTAACCAGGAAACAAAAATCTTAAAATGCCCCTAAAAACTAACCACCCACCAAACCCATGAATTCCACACTATTAACTGCGCTGAGGGTTTGCATGGACGCACTGTGCCTGTTCACAACTTTGGATCCAATGGGTTTGGATCCATTGCCCGACCTCAAAGTTCCTTTTCCCTCCAACAGTGAGTCAGGCCTCTGTTTGACCACTAACCCTATTTCTGATAGAACAAGCGTTGCATACTGAATTCACTTTTAGCGACACCACCAGCTCTCACCCAACAGAAGCAGATGATTCTGGGGCAGTAAATCACTAGAATCTTTCATTCCTGTGTACTCTTTGTTATAAATCTCCATTGTCCTCATCATCCTCCTCCTCCTTTCTCCTTTTGCTTCACTCCACCTCGCAGCTGAAATCACAGGTTTGGGGCCAAGCGGCCCAGTCCAGAGTAGCAGAAATCCACAGAGAGAGCCGATGATTGCCTGTGATTACAGTCTGTATCCTCCTCTCCTTCCGACCATCTCCTCTGGGCTCATCTGGCCAGGTCTGGCTAAGGCAACGCTCTCCACACTCGGATCATTAACTGGAGAGAGCCGGAGCGAGGGAAAGCTCACCGGGGGAGGCGCTGACACGTTTCCTTCACCTTGACATTGCCTGGAGGTTACAGCATTCATTCCACAGTAAAGTGCGGTTCTGGGAGGTGAGAGTCATGTGAATCAAGGGTTTCTGAGACATAAAAGGTCTCTGTGTGAGGGAGTCTTATTCCCTCGGCTCTGGCTGTTCAACGTGCTCTGAACTGCTGGAATGTGTGTCAATGAAAGACGTGTGAGAGACTAACTCTGTGTGTGCGTGCGTGTGTGTGTGTGTGTGTGTGTGTGTGTGTGTGTGTGTGTGTGTGAGACAGACAGAGAGGCTGTGACTCTGTGGATTAATGTGCGTTTGTCGATATGTGCGGATGAATGAGCGTGGTCAGTCTACAGAAAAGGTTTACTTTAGTATTGACAGCAAACACAAAAACTCACACCAGGCTGAGCCGTATTTCATGTCCTGACACAGCTGAGTGTCTGATCAATCAGTCATAGTGGATTTAGCCGTGCACCGTGTCCGTCTTCGCACATTACCCAACGACACTGACTGCTTGTCTGTCAGCTGATCACCAAGATCAAACACTGACAGGCTGAAGTCTTTAAAATTCACTTCCCACTGAAAGCCACACACAACATGTCCAAACTGCTCCTTCGATTTGGACGGTAAGAACCTCAGATGCTTTTTCTTTCTATGTAGATTGTAAAACAGGGATGTCAACGGTTTATCTGCAGTTAATCGGTTAATCACCAAAAATATCTTTGTCTGGTAAAGCCGTCCCAACCCAACAGCAATGCTGCGCTAACATTGTGCCAACCCTCTGGTGTCCCCCTAGGTCACCCCGGTGTGCAAGCAGCTCAATTGTGAGCCGAAAATCCCCTTTAGCATTGTTAACTATATTAGCACCATTAGCAGTGTCAACACAGCTAGTAGTGCTAACATAGCTAACAATGCGGCTAACGAGGGGTTATGCGGCTAAAAAGGAAGCTGCTTTCTCACCAGGTCAATGTAAAAGTACAAGTAAAAGTAAAAGGCAAGACATTTGCATCACAAAACATTAAATTTCACTCCCTCTACATGGATAGGGCTTTAAAATGTGGCGCTAAGGCTCACTGAGTCAGTGGAGCGGAAGACTAAAAGGAAAGGCCTCTGGTATTTATCATCATCATGCTTTTTTTTTTTTTTTTTTTTTTTTAACCAGTTAGATACTGGTTGATGGGTGTCAGGCTATCAAAAGCAAAATTAACCAAACTTGACATCCCTGTTGTAAAACACAAAAACACTTAAAGACTGAGTAAGGTAATGCTGGTGGAAAACACAATATTGGATATATGAGCCTGCCAGGTGTGATTTGCCGGTAACCTGTACCGTCACTCGACAGTTGTTTTCACCGCGTGTCAGTCAAACTATGGAGGAATGATCGACAGCTGCCTGTGGCTCTTGTAAATGTGTCTGCTGCATTAACCCTGCACTGAGACGAGCCTGTGATCCCACCGCCTCTCTCCTTCTCTCCTCCAGTCCCTCCCTCCCTCCCCTCGAGGCTGTTTAGGTAGGGTAATACTGAGCTGCAATCGAGAGTGGCTGGTCCTGACGTGCGCTTTACCTCTGCTCTCTGAGGATTGGAGCCCGGCCAGCCGTGTGTAATTAAAAGAGCATAAAGACAGATCAAGCTCTCTGCCGCTCTTTTTATTCAAGAATGCCTCCAGGCTGAACCCACCCCATGTCCTGCTCTGTCAAGCTCCGGGGAGCTCATTTATTAACATGTTCAATACCTTTATCCTTGATTGTGATGAGAATGAGGATGCAATGTGGAATTTTAGAGGCTGGTACATGACAGAAAAAAGATAACGATAAATAAGTGCAAACCATGGGAATGATGAAAAGCAGATGAATTTATGTTTCAAAAGCCAGAAAGATAGAAATACATAGGGCTGTCTGCTAATAGTCGACCCAACGTTAGTCGACCAGAAAGGTTGCTCCTTGCGATTGTTCAGGCTGCTGTATGGGCGGGGAACTTGATAACATAGAGACCGCTACTGTGCAGACTCTGGCTCCGAATAAAGTCACCAGAGCAAGATGGCAGTGGCCCTATCCGGGATATTTTAGCTTCTTTGTAATGTAGCACAGTGTTAACAATGTTACTGATACTATTCTTTCTCACACCTTCAACTCAAACCATTGTACGGCCCTTTATATTGCATAAGGACGAGAGAATCCCTGCCACACGTGCACTGAGCTGTAGAAGGTTAAAGTGAGTCAGGTCAGTCTCTCTCTCTTTTTCTGCTTGCTCTCCATCATATTGACCTATTGTTTCTACACAGGCTGGACAAAATCCAGAGTCTGCACATCATCACTCAATTTCTCACCTCGCCTCACTTCTTCTCCTCACCTCGCCTCTGCCTGTTCCCTGCCTCTAGAACAAGGACGCGGCTCAAAATTATATGGTTGTGGTCCATCAAATGTGTATGAGTACTTTGTGAAAACACACTGATGTCAAAAAAGGCAATGGGATACATCTTAATTACTGTTCTACTTGACATTGTTACAATTACATTTTCCCAATCTGAGGCGGGCGTGTAAAACTGCTTTGTAAAAATTAATTTGCTGCATATATCTTCTTTTTTTTTTTTATTCCCTAGGGTTGCCAACTTAAAAATTGCTCTTTCACTGTTAAATGCTGAGCAGCAACACTGATGAATAGACGACGCTGTCACTGCACATACAGTGTGAGCGCCAACTCTCGCAAAGATGGGGCGCATGCATCTTGGCACGCCGCACGACTCCCTTTGCCAGTCAGTGAATCTGTTCTAATCTTTGCTTGCCTCTGTCTCAAATTAGTAATTCAGTTTCTCTCTGTGAGAACGGCGGAGGCATGCTGTGTTATCCGCTGAAGAGTATTCATATCAGACCAATAAAACGAGAGTTCAAAAATTCAATTCTCACCTCCTCTGACTGGCTGCCTTCTTGTCACAAATCTGATTATTTACACCCACGGTGAGCAAGGCACACCGACGTCAAAGTGATCAACGCGTCTCGACAGCTGCTGGAGGAAATAAGGGAGACGCAGGAGCTCAAACTGCTGAGGAGCGAGGACATAAAGAAAGAGGTAGGAGGTAAGATGCAGTTCAGCTTGGAAAGAGTGCTGACTTTGGTTGTAACATTCCTCTACGATGTTGGCAGTGGTATACATGAACTATCTATACCCTCAAGGCTTTCCCAGCGAGGGGAGTTCACAGACTGAGAGAAAAAATAGTGTATTAAATAACTAGGGGTAGACCACAGTTAATGATGTGTTGTATATTTTGCAGACACTGTGATTGTACATTGGTAAAGTCTCAAGTCTGGAAGGTATGGTGGTTTAGGCTGCAGTGGAACGTGGAGATGATGGTTGTTGGGGTCTATTCTGGGGTGACTGACGTTTTGTGTTCTGTCAATGGACTGTGACACAACTGATGGATAACACTACCAGGAAAAGACTCCAAAGGTTCCTGGAAAACTCTAGAGAGCCTTGTTTTGTACGGTTTGGGGTAATATAATAAATCATAGTTGTAATAAATGCAGCAGTTTATATGAATGGGAGTCATCCTCTGATTCTCATATTAAGCTGTTGAGTTGATAGCGGCTTCTAAAAACAGCTTTTCCTCAAAGGAGCCTTCAGGAGATAAATAAGAATTTATTAAATGGCTGTTTATTTCATGAGCCGCTAATGGGTTTGCATTTTTAAAAACCAAATCGAAGGATATCAAGCCAAGGATGTGTAATCAATGTATATTTATGAGCGTAATGCAATAGCCATTTAAAATAATCAATATTTACCGCCTTACTGATAACCAAGCCTGCTTGTTTATGGCAGCTAAGCCATGCCCTTGAGGCTCGACTGGGAGGTTTGTGTCCTCATACATCACTGCACACGCACAGACTCGCGCATATGCACCCTTACACACCTACACACACTGAGTGTGATAGCCCCCTCCAGGTCAGAGACCCCATTACCGCGACAGGTTCCAATCTTGTCCAATTCTGGCCAGCGTGGGCCCACAGACAAAGCCCTGGCATGGGGTTATACTCACAAAACTGCAGAATATAAAAATTACAGGAGTGCAGAGAGAAGATGGAAAAAAAATGGGGAGAGATTTGAGATTTATGAGTGTGAAGAGGGTGTGCTCGCAGTGTGGGATATTACAGACCTAGCGTGTGCTGGCAGGATGGAATTATTGAGTATCATCTTTATTTACCCACACCTACACACACATAGACAGGCTGAGGTGCAGGCTCCTGCACTCTTTGGAGGGGGAGCGTATTTTCACATGTGACAAAATGGGACTGTTCTCCAGAGAAAAAGGACAGCACTGGTTGTTTGGTCAGACAGACCAACACTTGGTTCACATTCAGCATCAAAGCATGAAGCAGTCGGTGTTGTTTTCTTTCATAAAACAGATAGTAACAGTCCTTGATTGTGATTGGCTGAGCTGCGTTCAAAGCCATCGTAAAAACCTCTATAAACACGCAGCTGTGACGGCATTGCAATTTCAGTATTAATGCGCCAATTAGTCACCTATTGTCATCTGGAACACAGAGCTAAAGACAGAAACTGCCAGCTGAAGGCCGAATCATTTATCATCCACCAGGACCAGAACGGTCAGAAGCCGGGGCAGATTATCAGACACACAAACTTTATTGTTGTTTAGCCGCATTTTGTGTTTTTGGTTTGCTTCTCTTAGTGATCAGCGTGCATTGTTTTGTGGTTTTGTATGTGTTCGTAGTCGTTTTTGTCTCTTTTAGGTAATTTTGTGTGACTTTGTGCTTGTTCCCCTTTTTGTAATTATTTTATGGCTCTCTGAAATAATTTTCTGTCTTTGTTAGTAATTTTTTGTCTTTTTGTGGTTGTTTTGGCCCATTTTATAGTTCCATTGCATCTCTTTACTTTACAGGAACCTTCCTCCTAGAGGGGGCCCTGTCAGTGGAGACACGACGGTTGAGAGGGCCGAGCGAGAGGACGTTCCTGTGAAGTTCCTGCCCCCCAAATAGCACCAGGAACTTCTTCAGTTGAAATGGGCCTTCTCTAGTCTCTAGCCCTGTGCCCAGTAGGCCTGCTGAGTAAACCTTCCATGGTCAGAAGTAGCTTATGCAACGTTGTCATTCAATGACTGCGCAAAAAAATACAATTGTGTCCAGAAAAAGAAACAAAGACAAGTAGCCCAACGATCGCTCTCCGGTAAGTTAACAATTTAGCTTTAGCTAGCTTGCATGTATTATTTTAATGGCATTTTGATTGGCATTGATGGAAATGCAACTAAACGTGCTAACTTTACCACTACCCAAGCGGCACACAAACATCGAGCGAAATTTGTCTGCAATGAGCCTGAAAGACAGACTAATTAAATATGAGAAATATATAATGGAGTGTCCACTGTAAAGTCTTCACAGGCCTCCATGCTGCTTTCTACTGTTTACTAACCTGTTTTCTGGCCTGTCAAACGTGACACACCAACAAAAAAATCAGCACACAGAAAGGCATACTGATCCGCTTCAAAGCAGTATACACAGCTCTGGTCCACTGGCAAAGGGAAATAAGTCTATAGCTTGTTCTTAGGGGGTTTACCAGTGTTTAGAAAAAACCATACATGTGCTAGTTTTGGTGGAATCGGGGTATAATATGATATCGCTGGCATGTGACAACAGCGAGGGGAAAGTGAGTGTAACAGTTGGCAGAAGCAGAACATGACAGCAATCCTTTTCTAACCTTAACCATTGTTGCCTTAGCCAAAGAGTGTCAGATCAGAAAGCGTTCATGAGCTTCCCTTTGAAAAGCACAGACAAATGACCCACTTTGTCATGAAGGACTTGTTGGCTAAAAAAACTGCATTGTAATAGTCTAATTACACACACCCCTCAGGCCATGGAAAGGCTCGGATCTCTGCTGTCAGCGAGCCGCCGTGTGAAATATGGACACCTATCTTGAGCTCCTCTCCTCTCCCACTCCATCTCAGTTCCCCTTGGCTGCCTTTAATTACAGATAGAGGGATAATAGAAGAGCAGAAGGCCGACCTGCCAGGTAAAAGGGGAGATAGGAGAGACCAGTGGTGGTCACAGGAGCCGGCGGAGCTCTTGGATTAGGAATCACATTTTCCTGGTGAACCTGTACGGGCAATGCGGGCACATACCCCTCCTCCCCCGCACAGACACATCGGGCAAAAAAATGATTGATTGCTGTGTCGTTACGTGAGATGGAACCAGGCTGGAGGCCTGAGGGCTGCGCACATCGCCTGAGCTGGAGATGGTTTACCGACAGGGTGAACAATGGGATTCTGTCAGCGCCGACACCCTGATTCAAAAAGAATGAGACATAACAGGTGAGCAGTTGAAATAATTATTAGGCGGTGTAACCCGCTCCCCGTTCATGTTAAGCCCTGTATTATTTCAGTGTGGTCTTTTCCTGTGGTTTCTCAAGGTTAATTGATGAGAAATAATGGATGGTGGAGCTGGGGTTTTGCGGTGCTTGTTGGCGGGATGTTTCGTAACCAGCCCTGCAGCAACCCAGTGGCCCAGAAATTCCATTTAATAAAGATTAGCTCTCTTTCTCCGAGACCTCATTCTCCTTCTTAATTAAAAGATGAAGATAAAAAATTGGTGGGCTGCAAGTATCAGAAAATATCCCCGGGACTTCTTACACAAAACACAGCTCATCGCCCACATGAAAGGCTGCGACTAATGCATATTTAATGCCAATGGGAAACAGCTTAGATCAGTTCCTTTACTGAGCGCACTGGAAAAAAACTGAAAATACCGTTACTATAACCCTCTGCTCCTTGGGCTGTGTGACTGTGTGCAGCACGGCGTGCGGAAGTAGGTATATAGCATGCGTGTGGGTGTATACCTGTGTGTGTGCATATGGGAGTGTGTGTTTGCATGTCTGCAGGGGGTCGGGTGGGCTTCACTAAGCATGATTGCACAGCGGGACTTAGTTCCTGTATAAAGGAGAGTAACACAGCGGGGAAACACACACACATCTCCATATATTACAACACTATGGGACCATTGTCCCAGCTCCATGTGATAGATTTCTTCTACTGCATTAAAGAGTGCAGCCATCTTTACTGTCCACACTCACTGAAAGGTTACACTCTGCTTTGTTAAACTAAGTACCGAATAAAACCCAGAGGTGATATTACAATTTTCCTTTTAAACTAAAGAAGAAATTAACATATGGAAGAGTAAAAAATGTTACTTTATTCACTATTCAAGAGCAGAAAATCCATGAAGGATGGGTGTAAAGGATGGTGGCTAGGTCAAACAAACACAGGACTTTCGCCTAGGAGACTCCTGTGACTTATTTTAACAACATGATGTTGTACTCAAACCATGATTGAACCAATAAGGTAGAGCACAGGAAGAGGTATGCAGTGTGACTCAGGCGTGAGGAAGCAAACCTAAAAACCCATGTTTGAAGTGTATTTTGAAACTAGACTATGCATTTTACAAGCAGAAACTGTACATTTTGTGTAAATACAAAAGCTTATGTTGAAAGGAAACATGGCATGTAAAAAGCAGAATTTGACACGTCCCCTAAGCAACGCTAGAGGGGTACCTACAGCTTCATTGTCTGACATGAACGGCCACTGACCAAGCGTCTTTAGAAAATATCATGTCTGACATTATACATTGCTACTGTATGTCAACAGCAACGTTGCTGGTTGGTACAAATTGGCAAAGCTACTTGGGTACTCAGGAATAACTGCTGATACTTAGCGACAAAGATCGAGATTCTGAATAGAATAGAGTCCAGTAATTTCACAATCAGGCAGTTTGTGTAGTTGCCTTGATTTTCTCTCTTGGAAAGGCAAGAGAAAACACACACACACACACACACACACACACATCATCATCATCATCATCATCATCATCATCATGCTTCACAAGGCCTTCACTTTTGCTTTTCTCTAGGCTTTAATTCACCAATTTTACAAACTATGTAAGGCGCTGCAATCACATGTATTTGTACACAACAACATATTTTTCTGCTGTTTTTCAATGGGCTTTATATTCTGCTGCTAAATTGCTGAAGAAATATGAACCTTTATCTTTCGCCCTCTTTCCTTCTCTCCCTTCGCTCCTCTGCTCTCGATTTTTGCAACAAGCACTGCCAAGTTTCTTCCTGCTCTTACTCCAAATTTGTATTCTGCCTCTGCTCCTTTTCTTTACAAGTCCATCCTCCTTTTCTCTGACTCCTTACGTATAGGTTGCTATGACAATCTTCACTAAAATATGAGGCGTGGGTATGTGAGATGACTGGAGCTTAAATACGTAATGTGTCTCACATTTCATTTGGCATCACACTAAATCCATTAGAATGTGACAGCCTATTGCATTTATTAAATATCATTCAGAAAACATGAGATTACACACAAATGGCTCTTGCGTTTGTCTTGATCTATACATTTCTCTTTAACTAGCTTGTTCTGTAGATGTTCCTAGTTATTTATCATAACACAATAATTACTTTAATGGTCAGTGGAGGGCTGGAGGCATCCTGGCATCAACCCAGTCACCAGAAAAAAAAAAGATTGCACTGAATTTTTGTGCAAACCACAGATATGTTGCATTTTTCTATTATTTTGTGGCAGATATGTGCTGTGATGATGGTTGTTATGTTTAGGCACAAAAAGTACTAGTTATAGGTAGGAGCCAGTCATGTTTTGGCCTGAAACACCCACATTTGGTGACAAAAAAGCTGGTAGAAAAGCGGGTCAGTGAAATACCCCCAGGTCAGTGGCTCAAACACCGCTGGGAAACAGAGTGGTATGACAATGAATAACACTCATGTTCGGTGGCTTAAACAACCTAGGTTCGCTTCTTAAATGCTGTTGGGAGATGATGTGAGATGTTGGTGAAAAACACTCAGGTCAGGGGCTAGAGCGCCGCTGGGAAACAGCGCAATAAGTCAATGAGAAAACCCCACATTTGGTGGCTGAAACTCCACCGGAAACACTGCGATGTTTCAGTAAAAAAAAAAAACTAGGTTCAGTTCTCAGAGACTGCTGGGAAATGCCGTGATGTGTTGGTGAAAAACACCCCACGCTGTTGGATGTTTTCATTTGTCTATGAAAAACCCCCATGTTTGATGGCTAAAACTCCACTGGGTAACACTGGCATATTTCAGTCAAAAAACAGCAACTAGGTTTGGTTCTTGAATACCGTGATGTGTTGGCAATAAACACCCGAGTCAGTGGCTAAAACTCCGCTGGGAAATGCTGTGATGTGTTGGTGAAAAAGCCCCAGGACAGTGGCTCACACGCCGCTAGGAAACGCCCATGTTCAGCATCTAAAATTCTACTGGGAAAAACTGCGATGTGTCGGTTAAAAGAAAAAAAACAACCCTAGGTTCGGTTCGAAAAAAACCGTCGGGAAATGCCGTGATGTGTTGGTGAAAAAACACCAAAGGTGGTAGCTAAAACACTGCTGGGAAACAACGCAATGTGTCATGGAACGACACCCATGTTCAGTGGAAAAACTCTGCTGGGAAACACTGCAGTGTTTCATTGAAAAAAGAAACTAGGTTTGGCTTTCAAACACTGTTGGGAAATGCTGCGATAAGTTGATGAAAAACACCCAGGTCTGGTGCCACAAACACTGGTGGAAAAGCTGCCTTGCTTGGCAAAAGACAGCCGATGTTTGTTGCCCTCAAACAGTGGTCTGCAGCATGGCAGGCAGCTCACCTATAAGTGATACACCCCCCTGCCCCCATCTCCCAATGACAAAGTCTGGAATACCCTGGAGCGAAGATGCACCAAACTTCACAACATCATCACACCATCACTTCAACTCATGAATTCACTGCCCTGCTGTGTCTGTACAGTCACATATATACCGCAGGATTCACACTAACAGAGTGCTGACTGGAGCCATCCGTAGAGACAAAGGTTAGACAAAGGTGACTTTGTTTTCCTAGTGGAGTACATAAATCACTGGGGGCAGGGGGAGCTACGGAGCATGACCAAAGGAAGCACTAACGCGCATAAAGAAAACGAGCACACTCTGCCACTTGGTATCCTGGGAAGCAGATATGTAAAGATGCTTACTGTGATATTCAGAAATAGGCCTGAATGCAGCATCTGTGCTCCACAAAACTGATTAGAGACAAACAAGTTCTCTCAGATTTCTGCTGTACGCATTCGGAATTTCGTAAATATGTCATGCATCCAAACCAAAGTGGGGAAGATGGTGACACAAATTCCAGTTTACGTAGTCAGTAGGACTGAAAACTCTGTGTCTGAAGGACTAAAACAACAGTGTCACCATCAGAATCCTTTCCTTTCCCTCTGGATTCAGACTGCTCTCTGTTTGTATGAGGTGACAGTGCTAATTACTGAGCCGTAGTGCCACCCAGCACATGTTCTGTAGGTTTAATGTAGCCCAGCAGGATGGTGAGTACAGGAAGCAGATGGATGCTCGCTATAGACATTCAAGGTCATGGTGCACCAGCGGCGGAGCTCCTCCAGCAGGTGGCTCTCCTCTCTCCTGGGGCAGCTAGCAATAAAACACGGAAGAACATCTGGTTTTCCAGTGTCGGTGTGTATGTGAGGAAGTGACACGCAACACACAGATACACACAGCTGTATTTTCGGGATCAGATTTCCACTCTCCCAGAGTGACTCTCAAGCCCCGTCCAGCTCCCCCCGAGAGAGCAACTAACTTCATTTCAGATGCATCGCAAATAAAGACGATGAAAGTGCTGCACAAACAGGCCGCCCCTTCATTTGATTAAGAGCGAGGAAACAAACCAGGACTCTGCTGCAGTGTTTGGTGGCAGCAGGCTTTGGCTTGTTGAACTTTGTTGAATGCAAATCAGAAGGGCTGGAGGACTCTCTGCGCGGCTCCCCAGAGCTGGAGAGCTGTTGGGAAAAATCCAAAAAGGGCAGACATGCATGACATCTTTTGTGCAGACAGAGTATGTGCATATACACGTAATAACCTCCACACATAAGTCACGGCACGAAGATACCAGAAAACCTGAAACAGCTCCATCTCTTCAAAAAATGAAACGCTAATCCATCCCTCACACCACCAGACCAGAATAGACATTCACCAGTCTCTCATACAATACATGTGCGCTCACTAGAGGCACGGAGGATTATATTGAGACCCAATTCCCTCCTCAAATCCCACTAACTCCATGTTAATTATTCAAAAATAGAAACTCGTTAACACAGTAAATATTATGACCTAATTTCAGCGAGATTGGGATTTGGAATGATTGGAAGTGTGTACATGTGTGTGCACATCCATGTGAGGTCTTACATGTGAAAGGAGGAAAACTGTTTTAGGGGTTTACGCTGCAAAACCCTTCCACTGCTATCAGTCTGTTCAGCTTATTGTAGCTTAATGCCTGTAACGCTGTCTTTGAACGGAAAAGGTCAGCGATTTGGATTCATTCAGACGCCCTAAAACCGCGGTTAACGACGCCCAATAACATTTCAAACAGGCAACATCAGAGCAAATGTTTGTTCAGATGTGTAATGTGTGGGCAACATGCACCGAAGACTGACAGAGATTGACAGAGTAGCACAATGTGTGTGTGTGTGTGTGTGTGTGTGTGTGTGTGTGTGTGCACAGGCAGGTCTGAGAGTGTGTGCATGAGCTGGCAGGCAGTGTGAGTGTGTGTGTGTGTGTGTGTGTGTGTGTGCAGTAATGAGAGCGTAGGCAGTAATGAGAGGCTGTGTGGAGCTGGTTCCAAAGCAGAGCCATGCTGGGTACACTGTATTGATCAGCTCCACCACTGGGAGGACTGGAGCTAGATAATGATGACTATCTGTGATCTTTCATTCTCGCCCTCAGTGTCTCGTTTCTGTCTGTCTGCCTGTCTGTCTCTCGCTTAAAAAAAAAAAAAAAAATCAGAATTACATTTAATAGCCAAGTTGTCACACTCCCAGTCCCTCTTATGTCCTCCTTTCCAGTCCCTCTGTACAAGATGTTATGTGTGTCTTTGTGTGTCAGGGAGACATTCAGTAATGGGGATTTTGATACATACTTATGTGTAAAATATCTCAGTGGAGAGGGCTGTATTTTTCTGTTTTGATTTTTTCGTAAATAATGTCTTGTATGTGGTCCCCAGCAGCAGCACAGTCGTTGTGGCCCTTACAAAGTGCTGATGCATAGTCTCAGTTCTCAAAAGGCTCATGTCTTCAAAGCACCAGACAGCTTTTATGTCAGCACCAGCCAGACTACTGCAAGTCCCTTTTTTATGTCTCATAAGCAGCCAGCAATTTCTGAAACAGCACTGCAGTTTTTAAAAAAATGTTTCGCCTCCTTCTCAGACACACTTCATATACACAAAAGTATTATACTCATAAACACCTTTAACTCAAACCAGGAGCATGTTAGGAAACCAAAAAGTGGGAACATATGAGCGTCTTGACTTTAAAATAGAAACAGAATGTCTAAAAAGAAGATATAATCTTGACAAAATGCAGTAAGCACACTTCCACCCTTCCAAAGAAACCCAGATAGATTATTATCTACAATATAACCAGCTGCACCTCTATCACCTGGATAGCACTCCTTTCATGTGGGTCGTTGCCACAGCAGGGGTGAAACCGTTCATTTTAGCACTTTACTACAGAGTCCAGCCCCCAGATATGGCCTCTAAATAACACTGCAATATCTTATGCTGTATTATCATACTCTGTATCTCAATATTTGAAATCTCCTACTACTATACTATATCGACTACTAAAATACTAAACAGATACATAAAGAATTGTTACATTAAGGGCAAAGACAGTTTTGTTATAATACAGTTAAATGAACTATATTTACAATAAAGTGCAATAAGGTATTAAAATAATAAAGTTTAATAAAGTATTGCTAAAAATAAAGTACTGTCAAAATAAGGTTTTAATAAAGTTATGTTATATTAAAGTTAAACAAAGTATTGTTATAATAAAGATCAAGTACTCTTACAATAAAGGTAATAAAGTACTTTTATAATAAGGTTAAATAAAGTACTGTTACAATAAAGAAAAAAAATACCGTATAATAACGATAAAGTACTGGTATAATAAAGATAAAAAAGTACTTTTATAATCAGGTTAAAAAAGTACTGTTACAATAAAGGTAAACAAAGTACTGTATAATAAAGGCAAAGCACTGGTATAATAAAGATTAAAAAAGTACTTTTATAATAAGGTTAAATAAAGTACTGTTACAATAAAGTTAAACAAAGTACTGTATAATAACGATAAAAAAGTACTTTTATACTCAGGTTTAAAAAAGTACTGTTACAATAAGGTTAAATAAAATACTGTTACAATAAAGGCACACAAAGTACTGTTATAATTAAGATAAACAAAGTACTGTGATATAAAGTCAAATAAAGTATTGCTATTATGCAGTTAAATACGGTACTGTTACAATAGAGTTAAATAGAGTACTGTTATAATATAGTTTAATAAAGTACAGATAAAAGCAGAATTACTGGTGCTTTTATTCTGAAACACCCAGCTCCTCGCAGGGGGTAACTGTTGATGTTTTTGTTGTGAACTTGAGGCTTTCAGTCAACAGTTAGCTGTTAGCAGTTAGCAGATAGTTAAATCTTGTGGTGCCATTAAATGTGAGGTTTTTTAACTGTGAGCAGGAAACAAACTAACAAAACTAACAGCTCTCCAGTTCAAATATTAATAATATTTACAAGTTGCAATGGTGCTCCATGGTCGCAAATTACAACTAAAAAGTCATGGTCTGAAGCCCTGCAGATAGAAAAACACACACCTAACCTCACACACTATTGCCCAATGGTCTGAATGGGCAGGGGATTGTATGCAACGTATAAAGTATGTCTTTTTTCTTAAAAATTGTACTCTTTGTTTGCTACAAACTACAGACGTACCAAGAGAAAGTCAGAGTGAACGGGGACACACATAAATCCTTGACCCTTGTACAAAGATAAAAGCAATCACAGCTCAAGACAACTGAAGGTGACAAATCCATTCATAGATTAACTGATCAATCACTGATCAATAAGCCGACTGACTTCAGCAATACTGGATCCAAAGGTGCTTTAAATCCACGAAAAAAGGGGCCTCTAATTCCACATAAAAGGCTCCTTTAATCCTGTCGCTCTCTTTTGAAACTACATTATTCAATCAGACACAGCTCCATGAATAACAGACATCAGCTTGATGAGAAACCAGCGCTGGTCATTTGTCATCCACATCTCAGGCCTGTTGACAACATGTTCAAACATCCTCCTCCCGTTTCGCCACATCTCCACCCCCGACTGCTGTCCTAATGCCCCCATCATGTCCGCTTCATGGTTGGCTGGAGCCATCATTAATCGCCGGTCTCGATTGACGATTGGGTGAATAATGTGAATAATTGTTTGCTGGTGGCCGATAATTGGCTGTTTCACGTGTCAGTCAAGTTGATCACAGCTGAAAGGAGGCAAATGTGTGGCCCCTGAAGTGCTGATCGGGGAGTTTAATGTTGTGAGTGTCTGTTTTTTTAATCAATGATAAAGGAGGACTTGTTAAAGAACAGGATTGTGATGATTAATAAGTAAAGAGGAGAGGAAGACAAACCCCCAAACCCGCTCCTTCCATCCTGAAATAACATCTCTTTCCTTCATTTCCTCCTTTAAAGTTCCTTCCACAGTTCCATTTCATAAACACATCATCTACAGACACAGGCAGTGGTCAGAGGCTGAGCTCGCTGTGTTAGTCTTTACTGTGTGGTGATGTATAAAACTCAAAGGAGAAAAACTCCTTTTTTTAAGAATGTGCTCCATTCCAACTGTAAAACTGAGAGCAAGTGATGATGAGCGATCCAGATGTCCAGTAGTAAGTCAGCGCTACACATTTCTCCTGTCCAAAACACACAACCACACTCCCATATGCTGCTGATATATTGAAGACTTAAATTTCCCCATACAGTATAAAATAAATCTAAAAGGGTGCGTTCAGATTCCACATTGTTTCTAACTGAGGCATTCCTGTGACTTAACACCGCCATGACATATGTATTGTGGTTGCCAATGTTAAACTGGGTGGTTCACCCAAATGAAGACCTGTACATACCGGGGGCCTGACGAATAAATGTAAAAAAAAAAAAGAAAAGAAAAATAATCGGCTGGAAATATATCATATCAAAACTATTAACACAGCAGTGATGCAACAACTACCAGGATCCTGTTGACCCAGAGCTGCTTCTATCAGTGTGTCTGAGGTAAGCTGCCATCGAAAAATGAGTCCAGATAAAGGCAAGTGTTTGTCTGTGAATGCTGCGAGTTATAGTGATTAACTGATTTGTGTACTTGTGTTTAAATTGTCTCTATTAAGCCATGTTTAATGTGTGTTTAATGTGTGTTTTGAATCAACTAAATTTTACAGTATTTCACAGAAACCTCAATGCCGACTAGTGTTTTGGAGGTGTAACTGCAGAGTGACACAAACACACCACCGCACAAGTATAAATGCTCACAACGGCGTAGGCCACGTGCGTGGGCTACGGCGTAGGGTTTGCTTTAGTTTGCTGATCCAGCAGGCGGCCAGGACGTTCAGGGACCAGACCCCCGTCTGTATAGGTATTGTTTTACTGGAGATGTTTCAATACCGTTTGTTACTGGTTTGTTTTTATCAATACATTAAAGTTATTGAGTTGTTATACCCAGCACTAGAACTCTTAGACATGGACATTTTGTAACCTGGGGAAATAAAACCTGCATCACCTGAAACCATTTGACATAACTGACAGTAATAGTGGTGGCTTATTGTCATTTTGGTGAGAGGACCCCTTTACAGGAATAGTTTAGTATTTTGGAAACCAAACTTTCACCTATTCTTAACTTCTACTGGAGGAGTTTCCAAATAATTCGTCTCAAAGTAGAGAATCAGCACAGCAGCAGGGTGAAGAAATATGATCAGTTATGATGAAATGGGACCCAAACTTTACCCAGTTTACCCAGGGCCATTATTCTCATTTCCATCGCCACAATTAAAAGCTTATTCTCCGATTTAACCATGCAGGGAGTATAGTATCTGAGAGCACTTGGGCAGAAAATGGCAAATTAAAAGTGAACATTCTTATGCTAATACGTAAATAATCTACCTGGGGTTTGTGTATGTGGGAATGTGTGCGAGCCCACATGCGGGCACGTGCGAGACGTGAAGTGTGTACGGGTGTGTTCGCCCGGAGCGGAGTGTGTAGCGTCTGTAGTAGTATGTCCTTGGGGAGCAGAGCCGTGTTATTACAGGAAGTAATCTCATGAGGAAATGGAATATTCATGAGCTCCACGTTGCCCTTAAAACAAAGCTCGACGCCTCTCAAAAAGTCTCAAACGGCCATCCATACGGATATAAAAGCGGATTGGCATTTAATGAAATGAAACATTCCACATGCATAAACATTAAGCGCTGTATGAATGTCACTGAAGAGTTCCATTTCAAAATGAGGCTTCAACCACTCGGATAAAAAATATGGTATCCACCCCTGGCATGAGAAGTAAAAACCCACTGGTGAATATTATGTTATTTATCGTCCTCAGCCAAATTAAATATAACCACAAAATAACTGCATACAGTTTTAAATTAAACTCCTCAGACTTCTGTTTGAATAAATAAATAAATAAAATAAAAAGCATGCCCTCAATGTGTGCCTTGGTAAAAAAACATTTTTAAAACAGGCCTAGAAAATGTAGACGCAGCCATGACTAAATATAAAGCTATTATTGTACGCAGCAGATAGGAAGTAGGTTTATTTATTAATTCTTGTTAATACCAAAAGCATCTCAGCCTTGGAGCATCATGAAGAGGCGCAGAATAACAGGAATGAATATGACGGCTATTCTACCGAGATGAATGACGGATACTCAGGACTATTCACTGTTTTTTTTTTCAACATTCAATCTCCTCTCTCTCCGTCTTTCTCCCTCCGTCTCTCTCTCTCTCTCTCACAGACAAACACAAACCAAAGGACCTCAGCAATTACCCCTGAAATAACCTCCTTGATTGATATCTCAATTACGCTGCGCCATTCTTGTGTGTTATCTTGTCTTGCACACACTCCTCCCGTCCCCATTCTCAACTGCTCAATGGATGCTCAGAGGAGGAATGAGGTGACCTTGTTGATGGGTTTTTTTTTTGGTCGTCTTCTTTCCACAGGCCCTTTGTCTATCCCATTACTTTGTGTCTCTGTGACACTTAATTGATTTCCCCTTTCATTTTTATTTGCCTAAATGTGCGCTGAATTACAGAAGTGGACAACGTGAAATTTAGAATTAACTAGAATTACCGCCTAATGGTTGTACGCCTCTGTGGACCACTCAATTTGTAGTCATGACAGGTGACAGTGCTTCAAGTATGGATGTTGCTGTAAAGAAGCTACAAATTCTAAACTGTATTCTTCACACATAATCGACCCAGCAGAAGATACAAGATACAATCAGCACAGTTTCAAGATGGACAACAAAGATTAGTGTAATTAATTCAAATGTCTTCTGTTCCTGAATTAAGACGTTGAACAATGACCAGAAAAGTGTTTTTGGAGAACATTATGATGTTACAGTGACAGTGACCTTTGAACTTTTGGATATAAAATATATATATATTTTGCAATTAGACATTTGTGTGAAAATGTGTCATAATTAGCAAACAATTATTGAGTTATGGCCAAAAACAAATTCTAATCTGTTCATCACTGAGTTCAAGGGGATGTTTGTGCCAAATTTGAGGAAATTTCCTCAAAGCAATCTTGAGATATCCCCATTCACGACAATGAGACAGAAGAGGACACAGTGACCTTGACGTTTGACCTTTAACCATCAATATCTATTCAATTCAAGCTCAAGGCCAAGTGGACATTTGTGCCAAATTTGAAGAAACTCCCTCCAGGCATTTTCAAGACATCCCATTGATGAGAATGTGACTGACAGACATCCTGACAACACCACGCCTCCACCCACAGCTGTCTCCAGCACAGAGGCATATAAGAAGTTTCAGGAAGTCATTTTGTTTCATGGCTCACGACCCACTGGGAGGAATTTAGCAGAAACATCCTTGCTCTTCTCCCGCCGTGCTCCCGAAGGCAGCGAGGCAAAGCAAAGTGCACCGAAATTAGGTTCACTGAATCAGGTTAGGTGCATTGTGACAGAATCAGCAGACAAGGACACAGCCACTCAGCGTTAGAGCACAAGTAAGGTAATAACAAAGGAGTAATGAAAACAATGATGCCCACGTCTTTGTTGCGGCGACTCCTGCACATCTGTCTGAATGCGAGACAAAAGCAAACAAGGGCGTGATGAGCAGAAAGGATTTCACTATAATTTATTCTTACCTGAACACAAAGGAGAAGAGGAGTCATCACAGGCGGGATCCAAACATGGAAGAAAGAAAAAAGAGTCACGTTTTAGTACAAATTCTCAAACTCACCGTCCTTGAAGTCGCTTGATCAACATCCTACTTTATCATTCATTAAGACAATTAAGCAATCATTAGCACTGCATTAACAATTAACGCTGTGTTTTGAATTAGTGTTGGTGTTGGCTGCAAAGTATAAGCAGCTAATGATGCTTGGGATTGCTAATTGATTTAAGCTAACTGCAGCAATTACTCTGAAGTCAGGTGTGTCAATAGTCCAGACCCAGAACTGCATTTTGAGCAGGAGTTCAGCAGCAGTTCAGTGTGGGATGTAACTATTTTTAAAAAAGTTATTACTGGGGTTTGGTCCCATCTCCAGTCCCGGGACAGCTGACAAGCAAAATACTCCCCACATTTTATTTAAGCGAACAGATTTGGATGAAGACGGCAGGCGCAGCGTGAGCCAGTATCAAATATTTAATGAGGTATTGCTGTTTTTAGTTTTACAGACACGCAGATGTCACCAAATCTACACCGACAGCCAAATGACACATCGCGAGCTACTGTGATCCGTTTACCAAAGTGAATGAAAATAAATTACACTCTCATGCACTCTGCGGAGGTAAATTGCCAGAGGCGTTTGCTCAGTTACAGCTAACAATTTCATGCTGTCAGTGTGGGTAGGCCCATATTCAAGAAAAACCTTTCATTTAATTGCCTCTCTTTCTGTGCCACTCTTTATAGGAGCTGTCCTCAGCAAGACTGATCACCAGGAGAAATATGACCTCCTGTTTGCAATAACATACTAAGTTATTACTCCCCGTCCGGCTGGCTGGAGCACCGACGTCCATACTGGATTACAGTTGCACTTGGCTCGGCACCAGCAGCGTACAGTCGTGGTTTTCAAGCTGTCTTGGATGAAACACATTTTCACAACATTTTTTTGTAACCAAAATTTATTTTTTGGGTGTACTCAGTGAAATGAAACAGAATCTTGTCTTGAGTGTCAGCCAAGACCAAAAGCTGACAAACTATTATAGTCTTAATCTTAGAGGTTGTTTCTATCATGTCTCACACTTTGGGAGCTCTGTCGGGGGAGAGCGTGAGAACAAGCTGCTTCAAGTCTGAGAGCCACTCTGAGATATTATACGTTTCTCCAACAACCTTTTTCTTGAGTTGAATGTGCCACTTAACAATTTCTTATCCGTGCTATAAAAAGAGTGCATGAATTGCAAAATACTTTTCTCAATATACACTCACTGGCCATTTTATCAGATACACCTTGACCCTCTTTTGCCTTCAGAACTGCCTTGGACTGCCTATACAATGGTTTTACTTGTCCAGCCCACCTGCGATTCAAATCGGACTGAATGTGGCCTGTAAACGCTCTAGATTGTTGAGTTGTGAGCTGATATCAGCTGTAGAGTTGTAGAATGGTCCCCAATGTTTACATCTTACAGTGTCCTTCTGCACTGTCATACTGTTGGTGGGTGTAGTTCAGTATTAAGATATAGTTCCTACATGAAGCTGCTCACAACAAGGTCTGTGGATTATCTTGAGTAACCAGGTCATGACTTCTAGAAAGAGACATTGCTGTTGAGTTTTTAAATATATACTTTTGGCACCACAAGCTGAGTGCCATCTAGTTCCATTATAGTGTAGAGAGCGCAGACATCTCTGTGGTTGATATCTCCAACACACTACTACTCTCTCTCATATGTATATTTGATTTTGGGGTGAACTGTCCCTTTAAAACTGCAGCAAAGCGAATGTGCTAAATACCCAATTTGCTGAACAGTAATTTGTGGTATATTTAGTCTTTGTGGGGACCACCGGTTTCTAGAGATGACATGATTGACTGGCAGCAGCGCTCCAATAGCCCACACTTACTCCTCTCTTTTGTTTCCTCAGACACACCTACAGCACACCTCCTACACACACGTCTTTGAAAGACAGTCGGTCCCGCTCACTCACTAATGATCCGCTGCGTTTTTGCTGACGGGAACAGAAAAGAGAAGAAGAATAAATGTATCACCACTCTCGTTCCGTCATCCTACTTAGACTCACATAAATATCCGTCAGTACCAGTGCCCCCCCCCCCCCCCCCCCCTCGGGGCCCAAACTGGCTGCTAATAAATTCTCCGGCATTAACATAAAGATCAAGCCATGAGGTCAAACTGTTCAGGCTTGTCTCTCCACCAGGACTCTCAAACCTGTCAGAGTTGTTGCCATGTTTTACGGCCTAAACCCTTCCCCTCTCCAAAACCAGTGTGACACGCTCAGACGTACACACATACACACTTGATGTGACGGTCTGTCATTATAATAATATTCCTATTTAAATGCATGGACTGCTATTTGGCTAAAGGCCCTTGTGTGAAGTGAGGCTTCAGTGTGGACAGATGTGTAGATATATTTTTTTCCCTCTATAGATTCCTCATAGGTCACAGTGCCGATGGTCTGGGAGGAACACACACTGAATTTATAAAGTCGCTCCTTGTGTCGCTATAGTAACAGCTGCCTGTCATATTAAAATAGCACCCATTATGCTTTTTTACACATAGCATAATTTATCATTTAAAAACATACATACATGTGGAGGGAGGCAGTAATTATTGAGTTGCAGTGGCACACTTCCACAGAGGATTATGTTCCTCTTAAACACAGCTCAGGCTCAAAATTATGTTTTGCTGAAACGCTAACACCTGTGAGAGAGCAGGAGAGCTGCTGGTCTCTGTCCAACGCTGAGATTCAGCTTCAGGCTCCACCTGGCCAACTGTGTTTCAAGTTCAAACCTTCTATCTGAGGAAGATGAGTCACTAATACTGATGTGTTCTCACCCTGGAAATTATTCTTACCAAGCTGCGAAGGCTAACTCTCATTAAATATGAAGGGAGCAACCTCAGGAATTGAATGAGAGTAGATTCCCATTCAAATCACTGTAGCAGGATGGTCATTGCCATTGAAATCCTTGTAGTGGGCGAACTATAGACACCAGATTAAATAAAACAACTTGTGGCAAGTTGCAAACTCGCTAACAGTAGGCTGACCCCTTTTTTTTGGAAATCAAAATATGGTCACCCTACCTTTGGCTGCCTCCAAAGAACAAGTAAGAGCCTCCTGTTTCCGCACTATGACAAAGCCATATCATATGGGATTCTTGATATATGCTGTAAATTTTGACAAAATAAGCCAGGAGCTCACAGGAATGATAAAAACAGCTGAAATTCCCAGACACCACAGGGAAGCTACACAGAGGTCATCGGTCATGGACATCCATCAACAGGCGTATTCATCCCCACAATGTCTGAAATAATGGGGCCATAAACTACTGTTTGTGCTTGTGAGGGAGAAATTGTCAAAGCCGTGTTCAACAATAGTGAGTGCCCCCTTCTCCCCACGTTTCCACTGGGTTGTTCTGTTTTCTCTCCACAGGCCACCATGGCACTGTCCTATTTTCTCCCAAAGACAGGATGCAGGAAGCTGAAGCACCAAGGAGGGTCAATGCAACAGGAAACATTACCTTCATATCTGCGGCTGCACTCTGTCACTCCTAACTGTGTGAGGTTGTTTAATCACCGGATTAAAGTGTGGGTACGGCGGGAGGACAACAAAAAGCATCCACTGACTGGCTCTCAACCAAACCTGCTGCTGGAAAAATACTTGTTTCAAGTTGAACGGGCAAAAAAAGCCAAATATGATTTATTTATTTATTAAGCTTAAAAACTACACATGCTGTGAATCTGCATTTCCACAATAAAATGCTTCCACACAAACCCTACTGTCAGAATCTAACGCCGCACCAGGAAACGTGTCACAGCGTGTGCGGTTCCCTGATGGGGTGGAGCACTCTGCCAGGACGTTACCGCTGGGCATCTCTCACCTTTGCCCTCCATGTATGACAGTCGACGGCAAAACATATGGCGGCGCCGGCAGACGCGGTGCCTGTGTAAAGTGGGAAAAGGGCAGCGGCAAGCGGCGCGCGACCACGGCCTCGCCCAGGGTCACGCTGGTTGCAGGCTGGAACCTGCAGGGCGATGCTGTGGGCTACACTGGCGAGGGAAAGGTACGGCAGCTCCTGGCTCAGAGGGAGGGGAACACTGTCAGAGTGACCTTCACACCTCGACACCCCGAGACAACTGCTGCACCTCATGAGACGAATGGGGTGGAAACAATGAGAACACGGGCTCACCTGAACAGAGCTTGGAGTTTTATTTTTTATGGCTTTCTTTTCTTTGTCTCCAACAGCTGAATATAAAACAGAGCTGGGAAAACTTTTTATACAACAGAAAACTTTTCAAACATTTGAAGTTTGAACCTCTGGCCTAACACCTCTTTTCATGGAGGCTGATATGGATGAAAAAAGTCATACCAACACAACACCTCTCTTTATCCCCCACCTCACAGAAAAATTAGTACTTCTGATGGGTGGACCCTCACGAACTAAAGGAATATAAATGATCGAAAAATGGACACACAGACTTTATATCAGTTTCAGAGGTAAGGAATTACCATGCCGGTAAATCTGAATCAATAATTACATTCAGAATGACTGAATTGTGGCAAATCTAACCGAGCCAACAATGTGTAGCATCGTCACACTGACGAACGTCTTGGAGAGAGTTCTTTTTTTCCTCATAAATTTTCTTTTATCTCCGTCTGTGTAAGAAGACACGCTTGACATCAAACCTACATTTTAGCAAACAAGGTGAATCCATATCATTTACACTGGAGCAGATGAGACGGCCCTCTCTGTTCTCACATTACTCGGGTGTCACTTTAAGTTAAAACGTCCTCCCTCGCGCAGCCTGGCTGTCATATACCACCTTAGGTTTACACACCTGACTTTTACACGACTTTTTCATGCTGACTGACTCTGACAATTAACCCCGAGGTTGGAGAGAACACCTGAGGCACAACCGGCAAACCTCTCCGGCAACACAGGATGCACGTGCGCACACACGCACTTCCCCTGCTCTGTGGAAACATCTAACCATCCATCATCATCTCGCACTCACTCTGCACTGACAAGTGATGGATGTGCGTGGAACTTTGCAGGGGCGACGAGGCATAACGGCAAAGCACGCTCGGATGTTTTAAAGTGTTAGATGTAAATGAAACATGGAGAGTGTGTGTGTTTGCTTGTTTGTATGCATGCTTGTGTGTGAGCATGTGAGCGTGTTGGCTGTCTATGAAAGAGAATGCTGTCTGGATGTTGGTTTATCCTATTACAGCTTGAACACAGCTTTTCGTCCTTCAAGGTCTAAACTGTCTCCGAGCGCTGGTTTTAAAATGCCAGCCACGGCAACAAACAATTACATTTATCCCAAGGTTACATCTCTGCTGTCATAACAACTACAACACACTCTCAGAAGAAGTACCTCTCACTAAAAGACCAGCAAAAAACACTCAGTAATCTCTTATTACTGCATTGCATCTACATCCTGTCAAACACAATACTAAAGACAGACTACTCCTCTCATCATCTCTTTGTTTCAGCGGCAGTAGCTGAATAATTAGTTGTTTTTTTCCAGCCATTCCCAGCAGGAGACTGTGATAAAGAAGAGGTGGAGGGAGACAAGGCCCGTCATGTTCAGCCTGCAACGGTGACGCATCAAAGCAGAGTCGTCGGCGTAAAAAAAAAAACTCTTTCCAAACGGTATCTGCACTGATCTGCGACCCCAGCCAGGCTGCAGCACCTTGCAGCCGACGCACACACCAGCTCCCTGCTCACCTCTCCAACATGTATGCACACATATTTCAATGGCAGAGTACCCATTTTGATAGCAGGATCAACTACTGTCAACACATCTTGGATCTGCGGGTTTTCATCTGACTCACTGTGGAAATAAAAATAGCTCCAGCATGATTCTCTCCGTCTGATTGAAGCAAAATAAAAGGATGTCGTGTGTAATGAAAATTAAAGACTCGAGCGCGATAAAGATCGACCAAAAAATGTCACAAAGGCAACACCAGCCATCAGTCTCCCGGAAACAAACAAATAAAGTGGGTGTTTGTCTACTTTTTTTAACCACACTGAAACATCTTTGCTGTCGCATGAGCCCACACGCACCAGTGGGAGCTGAAATGTGCTTTTTTTTTTTTAATACCCCAGTAACATCAACATACTGGTGAAAAAGAAGCTAATGATAACATGTTTGACAAGTCAGGGACCAGCTGTCTGTCTGTCACTTTTCTATCGGCCAAGAATGTTGGACGAGTGACAGGCTGGCTGGCAGCTCTAAGTGCCTGCAGCCCTGTTTCTGAATCGCAACCCAGTGAAATCAGCCCAGTCGTAAAAAGTGAAGGCCGTGATCAATCGGTGATCCGTCTTGCGGGGATGCTTGTTACCCATCGCAGTCACGCGAGGAATAACATATCATCACCAGCGCCTTAGCAAAGCGGTGAATAGTCACATCGAAACGCACTCTGAGGTTATAACATCATCAAACAAGCAGGTGATATGAAGAACACACTCTAATTAAACTGCCTGACACATTCATCAAGCTGTCACGGTGGAAGGGATGAACCCGGTGCACCGCAGCGGGTCAGAGGCGTGAGTTTTCTTGCTGGAACAAGCTCGGAGACTTGTCATCTTTTCTGAGAACGGACTCAGCAGCCGCAAGAACGTTTTTAGGTCAACTGCTGTCGATAGCAGAGACGTGAAATATCAACATGAAAGGATGACTAAGTGAGGAGGGGTTGTGGTTAACTGAGTGGTTCTCAGAGCCAGAACTCTTGTCGGCCTTATCTACACATTGCTCCCAATCTCAGAAAAGCTGGGGGAAAACAAAAAGTGCTTTGCTCCAATCAAATTCCCTGTCAGGCTCAAGGTCAAGAGCAACTCTCATCCAAAAACTCAGGGCAACAAAGAAAACCTGCAATTCAATGAGAAATAGTCGCTGCCAAAGACAGCACGTTCTGGTTGAGAACAAAGAACTTTTCTAACAAAAACTAATTGTTAATTCCTCCTTTTAAATGCCTCATTCTTGTCTCAAGATGCAGATACTCTCTCTGAGGTTATTTTTGTTGCAGTCAGGGTAAAACATTCTCCCTGGATCAGCAGACAAAAAGCACTCTGATAAGATTTTTGGCGCCTTTTCTACATTACTTTTAATGCTGGGGTTCATCCAGACTGCACTAAGCTTGACAAGCTTGGATCTGGCCATGCAGCAGGAAATGTTGACAGACATATGACCCCCCAAAACTGCATGAGTCCCACTTGGCTCAACATTCCTTTGTTGTAGCCGTACATGGCTGTGCAGATTGAAATCCAGAGGCGCACAATAGGACCACAGATGAAGGGAGTCATTAAAACTCTATTTAGCCCGAGTCTGAAATGAGACGTCCACTTAGTTTCATAAATCGATACGATCCCATTCCATTAGGAGGCCAATTACACACACAGATGTTTGATTTATGTGACACTGCTAATGTTTGTGTGTGAGGACATGAGCTACATGTGGATGAACACGCTGCAACTGTACTTTGGACAAAACACAATCGATATTTTGGAGCAGTTTAGACGGAGTAAGTTGAGTAATTAATTAGCGTGTGTTTGGACTGAGCGAGCCTGCTGGTGCAAGTGTGTTTGTCTTTAATGGCGAGCAGAGCGATGGCTGTGGTTTGTAATTCACTGGGCTGTTGGGGGTCTGCATGCCTACGTGTGCATGTCTGTGTCTGACATTTGGAGTCACACACACACACAGTACACTCAGAGCATATCACTGCCTTAAAGGGACAGTTCACCCCAAAATCAAAAACATGTTTTTTTCTATTTAGATTGTTTTGGTGTGAGTTGCCGAATGTTGGAGATATCAGCTGTAAACATGTCTGTCTTCTCTCAAATGTAATGGACTCGGCACTGTGGCAGATTAAAGGCGAGACCACATTGGCCGTTAGCTAGCTCTGTGATTTTGTTTGTATTTAGGACAATTTTGTTTGTTATTTTGGCCTGGGCTCTCGCACTGTTAAGAGCACAAACCTCTCATCCATGAGTAGAAGCACTTGTTCGTCTGCACAGTTATGCAGCAGGCAGGTGTAGTTCGGTAGAAATATTTGTCGTTGTTGTAGGCCTAAACTGATTATCGCATTCTACAACTATAGCCTATACATCCAACTCAAAAATGTTTCATCAACTAAAACGTGCGTCACACATCTACGACCTGCTGCCTTTTCCTCTACATTCTGCTGTTCATAGAAAAGGTTGTCTAACCCTGGTCTAGACTAATAAACAGCGCTACATGTAAGAAGGAAAATATGTATGTTTGATTTTGGGGTGAACTGTCCCTTTAAAACACTCAGAGCAGCTCAAAGTTCAGGAAAACAAGAAACAGACCCTATGACCCTACGGCATGACCAGTGCGAGAATCAAGTGACTAGATGTGCGTCTGTTTTGTCCTTTTGACCTCGCAGATGCTGCTTTGTTTCACGAACAATAGTTCAGCATCATAAATGCAAAATAGATCACAACTGTGATTCAAACTTTCCCAGGTTTCTACCTCATTTATCTGAGAGACTACAAGAGGAACTGTAACGTAAACACAGTTTATACAACAGCTGTGTCCATTGTTAGGGTCAGTGGTTTACTGTGAAGTCACTGTATGTGTATTTTTGTTTGATGCTGCTTCATTTACGCTGGCTGACCTGCTATGACAGCTCCCCAAAACAACGTCATGTGATGGAAACTGAAAAGGACAATAGAAAAATGCTGCACGCTGAGGACCGTAGATGCCTCAGTCAACCAAGCTGGTCATACTGTGAACATGGGTTTACAGAGCTTGTGACGTGCATTTCTGAGTGTGTGTGTGTGTGTGTGTGTGTGAGCAAACAGACATGCCAATAAACCCTGGATATCATTATTACAGAGGGCAACAGATGCCTCAAGCCTACAGACCTTTTCCCTTTTCTGAAAGCTGCGGACTGTTGACACACAACACCGTGGTTATTAGATTGGACTGCTGTAAAAACTCTGCATGGCAGGAGGCGCAGTGCATTCTGGGACAATGTGAGCTGGCTGAATATGTAGGAGGAAGAAATTAAAACCATACAGAACTTTACAAGGGTTATTTATACACTCTGTTTCATTTTCTCTATGCTATAAAAGCATTAACTGCCATGACCAGATCACAGCGTAAATATAGACCGTCAAAGCCCTGCACAAGCTTTTTCCTATTTTCTAGCTGACCCACTTAAAATGTCAAGCGGAGCCATGTGAGATAGCAAAAGTTGTAAGATTTACACTGCTAAGTTTCTGGACATAATCCCCAAACTTCCGATCTGAAGTCACGGTGCTCTTGATGAATAATTCATCGCAGTGCCTTTTACAGAGCATTTTGCTCTGAGTTCAAGGCTCTGATCTCGGGGGCAGATTTTGATGACTAAAGAGGGAGTGCTTCACGTTGAAGAAGCCAAAATATGAAACAAAGAGAATGCCTGATTACAAAGAATGACAAATTGCATCCTTTATCAAAGATGTGTTTGGCTGAAATGTGATTTCTTTTATAAAATAAATACTGTTGTGTTTTATACTGTTATGTGCAAAACCTCTGGGATCCCAAACTTGGTAAACAGCTGTAAACTATGATACAGAAAAGTAACGCACAGCAAAGGTTGAAGCAAGGTGCTGATCACTGGCAGCAGACTTGAAAGTAGAAAACAAGTCTCGTACACTCTGGCTCCAAATGCATTTCTCTTTTATTTAGATGACATGTCGGCCCTCAAGTCTTCTTCAAGAGCAACAATCAATGAATGAATATAGACTATGACTTAAAATGTTGCTTGTAATGTTCCTCTGTTTATCAGATATAAAGTTAAAGTTGTTCATGATGTTCATTTAAAGCTAAGGTCTTAACTTTTGCTCTTTATGTCTTAGAAATCTCTTAAATACTCATGTTTTGTTTTTGTTTACTTAAGATATTTTTGGAAGGTTTTTGCCTTTATTTGATAGGACAGCTATAGCTGTGAGAGTCAGCACCTCCAAGTGTGAGGCCATGGTTCTCTGTCGGAAACTGGTGGACTGCCCGTGCCGGGTTGGGAGAGAGTTACTGCCTCAAGCAAGGGAGTTCAAGTATCTTGAGGTCTTGTTAACGAGTGAAGGTAGAATGGAGCGTGAGATGGATCAGCGGTTTGGTGGTGGCTTCTGCAGTAATGTGTGCACTGCGCCAGACTGTCGTGGTGAAGAGGGAGCTGGGCCGGAAGGCAAAGCTTTCGATTTACTGGTCCATCTACGTCCCGACCCTCACCTATGGTCATGAGCTCTGGGTAGTGACCGAAAGAATGAGATCACGGATACAAGCGGCCAAAGAAAGTTTCTGCCGTGGGGGAGGAGATAGGGTTAGGAGCTCGGACATCCAGAGGGAGCTCGGAGTAGAGCCGCTGCTCCTTTACATTGAAAGGGGTCAGTTGAGGTGATTCGGGCATGTGATCAGGATGCCTCCTGGGCGCCTTCCATTGGAAGTGCTACCGGCCCGTCCCACTGGTAGGAGGCCCCGGGGCAGACCCAGAACACGCTGGAGGGATTACATATCTCATCTGGCTTGGGAGCACATTGGGGTCTGGCGCATTGGAGCCGGAAAGTGTTGCTGTGGAGAGGGACGTGTGACCTGACCCTATATAGGCAGATGAAAATAGACGGATGGATGGATGAAAGGCCAGCTATAGCTTTGACATCTCTCCATTTCATACAGGTATGGGTCCTGTTTGTGCATGTGTGTGTATTTCAGGCCTGTGTGTGTACAACAACAGAGCAGAAGAAATGGAATTTCCCCTCTGATATTAATACAGCAGATCTTCTTCTTCCAAATACATGAGAAGTGCATTTGAAGCCAGTCTGTGACACTTGTTTTCTACCTTCAAAGAACTGTAAATGAGCACCAAACATAGATTCATAATCAATTGTGTTCAGTTTTTGTTACCTTAATATGAGCTGTTTATATCTACATAGGGAACATAGGTCCTTGTCCACAGAGATGCCATGTTGCAGCGCCATGTCTCTACTGCTGCCGAGAATGGACGAACCAAACACTGGCTCCAGATAGCACCATTCGCATTTTTGCATTTTCGTGTTGGCCACCATAGTGTAGAGCGCAGGCCGTGCTCTCCTGACCGAACCCGACCCGAGTCGGAGACAGTTATAACCCAGCCTGGTCCAAACCCGACTCCAACAGGTACCGTCGGGCTTGGGTCGGGTATCCACACTGCTGTAGTGAGCGACCTGACAAGCTAAATAATGTCGGTAAAAATCTGATTTGTGACATGAAACTGCTTTATGCAGTGTTTTCAACAATTTTAATCTGGTTTTGGAGAGGAAGAGACCTCTGCAGATGATTCACTAACCAGTGAAAACCTCCTGAACGTCTGGATCAGAGAAAAAAGATGAGCACACGTTAGCAGACGCTGGTCTAGCAGTCCTTCTACGACGAGCCAAACACTGTTGGAGAGAAACTGATTTGTAATGTGAAACTGTTTTATTTAGTGTCGTACTGGTTTAATCACCTGGTCTGTTTGTTTTAGAGAGAAGGAGAGATCTGTGGATAATTTAGCTCCCGGTATAAACCTCCTGAACAGTGAACACTGAAGGAATCCTAACCAAGCATTCACGCTTGGCACATGGAAAAAGTTTCAGCTGGTTGCAATCTGCAGTCCTCACCGCTATATGCAACTAAATCCTCCTCGCTGCTCCTTTAAGGACTTGCTGAGCTTTCGTGACCACAATTTTAAAAAATTCCACCATAACAATATAATTACATGATTATTACCAATGTAAGAGTGACATACATATAACCCAAGCAGCAAAACATGATGATTTATGAGGAACAGTAAGACACGCAGTACCACATCCATTAAATAATTAATCATATCAAAGGCGATAATACTGCTGGGACAAGTACACTGTTTTTTTCTTCTCGGGTTCTTTGATCCGAAACTGGATGGAGACCAAGGAGGTGCATTCCAGAGGCATTTTTAAGGATTAATCATGCATTCCTTGCTGCATCCACTCCTCCACTCCCAGGAGTGCCGCTCACTTCATTAAAATCCTGAAGGGGTTTTTCCATAGAAAATTATTTTGGCTGCGCAGTAATTACAATGAGGCATAATAACCGTAGAGATACAAACGGTTTATTTAACAGTGAAATGATAGTTGTCTGTAAAAAATGGATTGCTGTGCTTTGGCATCGCCTCAAGATAATAAAAACTCAATGAAGCTAAGCAGGCAAACAAGCTACTGTACGAGTGTGTCTTGTTCTACGCAGTGTACCGTCTTCAAATCCACTTAAGCACAAGTAACATCCAACAGGATGCGGCAACCTAGATTTCTACTGATCCGTGCACGGAGAGCAGAATGCTTGATTCCACTCACTTGGTAGTGATTTCTGAGAAATACAAACACAGCTCAGAATCTGTTAGCTAAGACAGACACAGCTCATGTAAAATTCAGCCGTACAGTGGTAGAGTTCAGTAAATCTGGCTGTGGGTAAAATCAGATCTTGCATTCAGGTGGACCGACATGAACATGAAACAGGATCATCATTTAAAAAAAAAAAAGCAGTCTGCAGTTTAATGAACGGAGGCTGACAGACTCCACAGTGTGTTAACTGCTCTTTGTGGGGTAGTGGGGTGGTGGAAGAGGAGGTGGGCTGCTGGATGCTGTCTTTTCACCAGCGTGGTGCCGTCCGCTGGGAGGCCCCGGAGGCTTACGGCGGCGCGAGAGAGCCATCTTGACTGGGAGCCCTGCTAACCCCGAGTCCCACTGTGCTCCACAGGCTGGCGGTGCTCAGCCATCCACGGCTAGCTAGAGAGATAATGGATGGCAATGGATGACAGCTCTCTGAGGAGCCCACCCTCTTTACTAGGGAGAGATAATAAAAGGGAGGCTGGAGGGAGAGCAGGAGGTGTGATCCGCAGTTTCATTTATTGGAGCACCAATGTATAAGAGAAGTGTACGGCTCAGTCCAGTCACCAGAACAAAATGTTGGTATCGTACGTTTCTGCGAAGCACCGATATGATACATCTGTATGTTACATACAGACTCCGGGGTTTTTCGGACCTAATTGTATTGCGGAGCTTTGCACAGCAGCGACCAGATCTTTGCTCTCAAACCACAAGAAAATGTGATGGCACAACAGTCTCCTTCAGTACACTATTCTATGCTTTCTTTTGATTTTCACATTGGCTAGTCATCCTGTTTAATTTGTCTTCTCATTAAATCAGAACTGTTGAAACAAGTTGTAGGAAGCCTCTGCAAGTAACTGGTTGCTGGCAGACACTCTGTGCTGCAATAAAATGGTTAATCAGCAGTGCTGTGCACTGTAGAGCCGATGCACTGCTGGTTCTGCCGGCCTGAATAGAATATAATGTCTACTGTTGTGTACAGCCCTAAAAGACTGAGCTGAGTAGTGATGCGCGGGTTGACCCGTAACCCACGGGACCTGCAAATGGACCTGCGGGTCGGGCAGCAGTGATCGTCTGTTAAATCGGTCTGTAAATGATATTATGACATTATTATTATAATCTATTAATCAATAATCTATTACTGTCATGGCATCCGAAGGTACTGATGCGCTGAGCAGGTGACAGTCCGCGGTCGTTTTCAATACACACTTGTGTCACGCACTCCAAAAGAAACTTGTTGAAACTTTAAACAATAATTTATTGTACAAAACGGGGGAAACAAATGTTGACAAAAATGGTTCAATAATTCATATTCATATTCATATTCATTCATATTGCATTTAGCACCAAAAAAGTAAATGAAAAACAAATATCAAATACCAAATTTTCATAACCAATACCTACCCATCGAAACGAATATTCGAATATCCGAATATTTGGGTACAGCCCTACAGGATAGTGCCACAAAAAGTGGTTGTTTTATATCAAGACATCCCTGTGTTTCCTGTCATGATAGTGCTGCTAGAAGTGGTTGTTTTATACTGAGACAGGTCAGCATTTCCTGTTGGGATAGTGCCACATAAGTAGTCATAGACATTGCTGCATTTCAACAAGGTATGGAGCCATGAAAAATGGTTAGTTTTGAGACTATGCTGCATTTCCACCGGATATAAAGCCATGAAAAACAATTTGTATTTACAGAGACATTGCTGCATTTCTATCAGGTATAGAGATGTTGCTGCGTTTCCGTTCAGGATAGTGCCATGTAAAGCAGTTGTTTCTCACCAGGATATCACTGCATTTCTAAAAGGTATAGAGCCATGAAAAAAAACTGTTTTTTACTGGGACATCGCTGCATTTCTACAGGGTATAAAGCCATTAAAAAACTTCATTTTTACCAAGAAAGTGCTGGGTTTCCACCAGATATAGAAATATGAGCAGTGGTTGTTTTTTACCGAGACATTGCTGCGGGTGTTGAACAATGAAATGCAGTTGTTCCTCCAGTACACAATGCTGCCAAATATATTTACCTGTGGTTTGCAGAATCATACACTGACAACATTTATTCTGGTGACTGGGTTGGCTTTATTTCTTTGGCAGATAGATATTTAGATATTTACCTTCGCAAGCACATATGGAGACTCTACACAGATGTTCCAATCAACACCTTATGTTGAGAGCACTTATTTGAGCTGTCAAAACAGAGACTTGCGGGCAACAAATCAGAAATACTTACGCCATTTCCTTGGAGAGAAACTTATATATCCTCATCAGTCACTTTCAATTATGACGCCAGTATACTTCTGCAGGATAACCCATACTTTGCTCCGCAGGGGAAATAACAGCTAAAGCAAATTTTAGGGACTTTTTATGGAGCTAATATCCTCCCAAAAGCTGCCAAAATGTTTCAGCCTAGCAGAGCAAATGTCAGAGGGAGAAGACCTCTCGTATTAAATTAATGAGAGAATCTATTACCCTATAATTTGTCAAGTCCCCTCACCATTCCCGCCCCCCCACCACCCTTTTTCAATCCCCAAATCAAGCTCAAACAAGTGCGAGTAATGAGATGTTTAGGTTCTATGCCTGCTCTGACGTCTCTAATGATGTCTGGGCAAGTTTTCAGGTTGAGAAGAGGCTGTTGTTTTGCCAGGACTGAAGTTACAGACTACTGTATGTGTTCTCGCACAGTTGCGGTCGCGAGCGGGCTTATTTGCACACCGCAGATTACTGTAAAAAAAATCCTCGGGTTCGACGGTGATGCTCCCACAAGAAATGGAAAAGATAAGCACTAACTCATGTGCTGCGGTGACATGACGCTGGAATTAATGAAATACGGATCTGGAAGTTTCCATACTGTAGTTTGAATGCAAACGTGTGTGTGTAGCATCACTTTATGGGGGATTATCCCTCAGCTCTCAGATTAAAGTGATTTTTAAGTATCTGTATTTCTGCACACGGACACGTTTGATCAGCGGCTCTGCTAAGATTTGGCTCAGTAATCTCCTTAGCAACTAGAAGGAGCACATTGGAGCGGCTTTAGCCAATTTCACTCGCAGCTCCAATATGCAACACATAATTCAGAGCCCAAACTTGTTTTGTGAGACGAACCCAGCACAGGTGGCCGTCTATCATTACACATGCACTCCAGGTGACAGTACCATCTGCTGCTCCTTCCTCCTTGCCAGAGCCTTCCTTACATATGTAGATGAAGTGGACTGGACAGTTGACAAAGAAAAGATAAGAAAAAAAGTACATCTTATTTCCTCACACTGCACCTTCTGTTTCGCCGCTATCCGTATTGCCACGCTAAAACACTTCCAGCCTGCATCCTTCTCTTCACACAGTGGGCCGCGCTGTACGTGTTACATCACTTCCACTCCAAATGCATCGCACAAATGACAACACATCTCCCTAAACGCCTTGCTTCCATAGATACGCTGTACTCTGTGCCGAAGAGATCAGACAGGAGGCAGCCTCCACTCCACGGCACTCACTCAAGCATCCTTGCTCACAAATCTTTGGTCCTCTCCCTGGGGCCACCGCTGCCGTGTACCACTCTCAGACGACATGGCGGTGACAGAGAAAATAAATAAAGAGGCAAATAAATAAATAACTCTTTTATTTTTACGATGCTCTCTCGCTTTGCCCTCCAGCCGTTTCGACAGACATCTGTGCTCCTGTAACAATGTGCCGGTGGCGGTTAAGCAGCTGAGTTACAAGGACAAGGTCGACTCGGGTGAAAGCCTGGTGGAGAGGAAAGTGATATCTAAAAGACACTGGTTTAATGGTGGCTTTGGTAAAGATCCAGGTGTACTCAAAACTCCTTCTGTCTGAGACAAACTTTCAATTTAACAACTTTCATTAAGCCCCGCCCCTTTGAGATGGTCCGACAAGCCGTCAGAGCATGAATCTTATCATATTTTTGGAAAAACAGTGATTCCAGAGAGGAGCAGACAGAGCGGTCTACAGTCTGTGTTTGAAGGATATATCCAGGATGTCAAACTGACTCAGCAGCAACAACAGGTTAAAAAGACAAAGATAGTTAGAAGCTAAGCCGAACTATAGGCTACAGATCACAGTGTAAAAGTGAACCACCACATCACTGCTGATCGCCACACAAGACAATGAATATAAAAGGAAACTTTGCTGATATTGAACCAGCTGTGTGGCATCGCAGTGTGTGCAGATGAACAGTGTTTGACCTCATCAGCAGACAGGCGGGGATCTCCGGGGGAAGTCAAACAACGTTCATCTGCGCACAATGTGATGACACAGAGCTGGTTGAATATCAGCAAAGTTTCTCTGCTTCCCTTCACTGGTTCCTGTACAACAGGGTCGGTCTTTATTTCACTGTTCTAATCATTAAAAAGCAAAAGCAGCATGTGTATACATTCAGTAGGCTATATCTTCTAACCTTACACTTTTCAGGGTTTGATTTTGGTTTTGGAACAGGGAGAAAACGTGTATCTTTTTCCAACCTCTCCAGGTAACGAGTGTCATTAATACACGACGTGCCCCAGGCACAACATTTAGCTCCAAATCCACAAAACCAGCCTGAAAATGAAGGAAATCGGACACAACTGCATTAGAGTCAATGGAGCACAGCTGTGTTGTTGTTAGACTACGTTATGATTGGCCAGTCTGCGTCCGGGGGCGGGACATAGCAAAGGGTCGATTGTAACAAAAAAAGGCTCAGTCTGACATATCTACATCACAGGCTTGAATTCATTGTTTCAAACAGTCGGATGATAGCGGTATCAAATTTGTGCAGAAACAAAGCACAATCACAATTACCAAGAAGTCATGAATAATAAGCAGGTGGAAACCACAGAGGCTCTGTATACGCCACGGATGACTGCTAAACTCATTAAAATCATAATGCATGCATTCACACTCTCATGGGACCTACTGTACAATACTGAGAAATGAAATCTGGATTTGAAGTATGAAAGGGTTGTGGTGGAGGGCACGTTCATGTGTCCTCTAAAAATTTAAACAGCTGACTGAATTTAATGAGAAAATATCCTCATAAGCTTAAACAGAGTTGTGGGATTATAAAATGCCATTTGAAATGATTCAGGGTTTTTTTTTTTAAAGATAAAGTTGAAGCTTTAAGTTCTGTCCTAGATTTTTGCAGCTCCCCCCCTATGGCATCAAGGCTTCCATCTCCTGCTGTGCCTCCATAAGATTTCATCATCAATTAGAACAATGCAAGTTTGAGAACGCAGGGCAGGCCGAGAGAAAGCAACAGAGACGCACAGAGAGCAATCTGGAGAGACAGACAGACAGAGACCAAAAGAAAGGTCCGTCTATCCAGACAACTTTTATATCTGGGAGGCAGAGTGCGTCCCAGTTGTCTCCAGTGATGAGAGGAGAGGAGGAGGAGTGAAGACGAGGGGAAAGTGGGGAGGGCTGTTGCTGGGTGGTGACATCAGTGCTCTGGTTTTACTGGCCCTCAACTGCTCCACACACACACGGACGCAGGGTCATGCAGAGTGGCAGTAATTGGTGCTCAGAGTCATGTGACGCCAATCAAAGAGACGTTCAAATACATGTTTGTGTACTTGTAAGAGTGTGACCGTGTACCTGCATGTCTGGAAAGAATCACAGTCACGGGGGGAAACCCAAGGGAGACCTTTCATCTGAATATATCAGTTTTAGATCAGCTGTAGCGTCGGGTGATATGAGGATACAAACATGCATTGGCAGAAATGTGTCCACCAGCAGAGATTTGGGAATATCACGGGAGGTATTCGGGGCAGACTGTGGAGCAAATCAGGGCTGGATTCTTGCGTGATTTCATGAATACGTGTTCGAGCAGACGTGCAGAAGGAGAGTAAAGTTGTAAATACAGATACTTGTAAGACTTGAATTTTGTTCTCAGGAACTTTAAAGCTTCTATTTTGTATTTTTTAAACCGTTACCATGACATAAAATTACGAAGCAGCAACCGAGGCTGAAAAATGAAACCAACAAGGAAATGCATGCAGGAAATGCAAAGTGTATTTACATTAAAGGTCTAGTATGTAAGATTTCATCACATCTAGACCTGAGGTTGCAGAATTTAAACTTTTCCCATGTGCCAAGCATGTAAGAGAGCTATGGTGGTCAACGTGAAATGCTAATGGCCTTATCTAGAGCCAGTGTTTGATTCGTCTCTTCTGGGCTGCAGTAGACCAACATGGTGGACTCCGTGGAAGAGGACCCTATCTGTACAGTCATTGACGTGGATATAAATGGCTCATTATAAGGAAATGAAAATTTCTGCCAATAGATTTGCCAAAATCCTTCATACTGGACCTTTATGTAGTGTTGAAATGATTAGTCTATTAAGTGATTAGTTATAAAACTAGTGAACTGTTCAGGTAATTTATTAATTTTTTATGTTGTTTGCCAAAGAAAATGCAAAGAAAACATTCACAGGTTGTTTCAGTGTGAAGATGTGCTACTGTTCTCTGTTTAAAATGCCTTTTGGTTTTTGACTGTTGGACAAAACAGGCGTTACTTTAGGCTCTTTTAGCTTATAATGGCTCATTTTCCATATACAGCAGATACTTAGCTGTCCTTTGAATATGCTGGAAAATGTGCAGCTTTGATGTTCTTGGGCAAAAAAGACTAACAACATAAATTATATTTATAGTAAAATACAGCTATCTGATACTGCAGTTGATTTGAAAAATTACATGCAAATCTCCTGGTAGAGACGAAGCACATCCCCATTAGAGCATGTTGATGTTGAACTGAAGCCACGTGACTGCCCTCTCCATCTCTCTAATACCACACACACCACACAAAGGACAAAACTACACAAACCTCAAACCCCAATTAACTCCCTCCTCAAATAAACAGCCAGGAAAATATGAGCAATCACCATGACACAGACAAACCCTCGCATTGATCTCTAAGACAACTTTATATTTCAGTTAACACCACAACAATCAATTGTTACCATTTACTCTCTGTGAGTATTAATTGCACAGAGGGGTGAAAATGACCAGATGTGCGTTCACGGGGTTCACACTGGAAGGCTGCAGTGTGACTTATTGACCAGTTCATCCGTTTCCAAGTGCTGCCATTTTAGATTTCGGTGTAATTACAGCCTCGCTGGGCAATCTGTGCCATCGACCGCCTCCTTCAAATAAACAACTCCCTCCAGGCTGGGATTGCTGGTGTTGGCTGCTTCAAGCAGAATGGCAGGGGCATGAAACAGGCTAAGGCTGTGAAAGGTTGGAGACAAAGATGCCTGTGTCTGCACAGGCAAACGGATGCGCGCAAGCACCTCCATTCCAAGCAAGAGGGGAAATGAATTCTAGCAAACACGAGGTGTATGCTGGGTATAGCTCATCTGCTGCATGTGAAGTGTGTAGTGGTTCATACAGTCACTCCTCTTTGTTTTGTTGAGTACAGGATACTTTGTGCGTTATTTTCCTCACCATACTTTATACTACATGTGCACACTGCAAACACAAGTTAAGGTTTTGAGCCATGACTCCTTCTATTCTGGCTCCCATAACACGACAAGATGACATTTTGATGACAGTCTTTGTAAAGTCATCCTCCTTACTGTATTTGAACATCAATGCACAAACAGTGTACATGAATTTACACCCACATGGCTTCCACTTTTTCATATTCAATTGATCTTGAATGGAAAAAGCACAAAAAAATCATTTTCGTGACCTCACCAACAGTCCCTTACTGTGGCTTCCACTGATCTTTGGTCAATCAATATACTATGTGGGGCTGAGCAGGGCAGACAGGAGCAGAATATATCTACATGTAAAATGTCAGGAAGGTCAGCTCACAACGATGTGCTTTAATAGGCGCCAAGGGGGTCTGCGATGGCTAATGCTCCTGTTGGTCATTTATTCCTGCTGCTACCAAGCCTCATTCACATTCACATGCCTTTGTAAGAGTTGAGCGGGTGTGGTGCAGATCATTACTTTGCCGATTTCACTTGCACACAAAAATTCTGCCCTCGAACTCCGTGCTCAGCCCGACAGGGCACAGCACTGAGCTATCCTACTGAGCTGAGCTCAGGGTTATGTGGCTCCATTCTCTGTCAGTGGGAGAGAACACACACAACAGCACAGAGATGCTCTCTAAATGTTTGATACAGACACTACGTTCAGCATATACTGCAGCATATGGCCCTGTTTGAGTCTCTGGTAAAATGCCCAGAGAAGAGAAGTATTGTTCCAACAGGGAGATAACTTACAAGCTTTTGTTTTAGTGTTAGACATAATAATTGGCTTTTATTGTACCCTTTTTCCACCAAACTTGTGTGTATATGCAGCTTTTTTTAAACACGGGAAAACCTGGTAAAAAGAGGCGATAGACTCCTCTCCCAGTGCCGGTAGACCAGAGCCATGTACACAGCAGCCACACTGCCCGCGTGAACAGCTCCGCTCAGGGGCGGAGCTGCTTCTGCTCAGCTGTGCAACTTCTAGAAAACTGGAGTCGCGCCATTTTTTCCCTATATGATGCGTACAGTTTTCAGCAGAAATGAAAATGGTCTTCTGATGATCATACTGACACTGTACCACCTTTCACTACAGTTTTAGTGTCTCTATCTTTCACAAACATGAACAAATAACATAAGGATTTTTATTCTGAAATATTTGCAGGGACGTCAAAACATTGTTGACAATGTTGTGGTTTGCAGGGCTCCATAAATGAGTTGAGTATTGGCTTTTAATAGTGGAAATTAAAAGTGGTATTCTCAGTGCGGCAATGGTGCATGCTGCAGCAGTTCAGTGAGGTTGCCGTCACGTGCTGCTCACGCAGGCAATGCGGCTGCTCTAACCTGTTAACACAGGAGCCGAAAAGAAAGAAACGAGGCTCTGCGATACACACAAACACTGCTGACGCGGGCAGTGTGTTTCGGGTGTTACTTTTATTGTTTTTTTTCCTGATGTGTCACATTTCACGTCATGGACAGGCCTGAAAACAAGTTGGCAAACAGTGGAAAGCAGCATGGAGGTCAGTGAAAATGTTACAGGGGTTACTTCTTTTATAAATGTAGCTTATTCAGTCTCTCTTTTAAACTTGGTGCTGGCTAAATTTTGTCCAAGCACAGTGCAAAGTGCAAGAAATTGGCGTGTCCCCCTGGTTGTCATGTTTTGGTCACTGCAGATTGGAGCCAATTGAAGCTGAAGCCGATAAATACCTGTGACGACTGCAGGGTTATTTGTCCGGGGAATGAATGCCAATTGTAACCTCTTCAGTTTAAGACAAAAGCTAGTGGGGTTTTTGTCCAATGGGAAAGGGGCTTTAGCAAACTACTGCACTCAGCTGCAGGATTAATATCTAATTGCTTAAACAAGGTGAGTCATCAAAGAATTAATAATCAGAATGTCATTTTAAAATCTCTGCAGTTTAGCCTCCACCTTCTTAGGTTGGACAGTAAATGTATGTACCTTCTGAATTTAATGCTGAACTTGGCAGTGAGACTTTCACTGCACAGAATCCAAATCATTTTTTCATTATGTTGGAACTGCACCAGACTGGAAGCTGCCCAACAGACAAAACATATTCCTACTGTAAATAGATTTCTCCATCTAATCAAATCAAACAGAAAGCCTAAATTCAAAATAGATCCACTCTACAAAATCTCATGCTGGACATGTTTACCCGGTTTGAGAATGCACTAAATTCTCTAATAATAATAATAATAATATGAAATACCGACATAACCTTGACTGTCATTTACTTTATTTTTGTGGCAAAAAATCTGGGCCAAAATCAAAGAAATGATGAATTCCACTATTGAACCGAGGAATGAAAAATCTCATTGTGTCTTCTCCATTATAGCCCATTGTCGTAAAATAAATGGATTTGACAAGACTTCCCAAAGCCTTTCATTGTGCTCACCAGTGGAAACGCTCACATTATTGGGAGCTGTGATAACTGCTTCTGTCAGCACATTGTGGCAGAGGGAGGAATTGGGTTTTCCAGAGAAGAAAAAGAAAAACTTGTTTCTGAGAAAATTGAAGGCAGAGGTTTTAGGAAAACAACACACACACACACAAAAAAACAGCCTCGGTTTGCTTTGTTGCATTTCTCTAAGTCAAACGATCACTATCTGCACGCCGGGGCTGGAAAAGTTGGATTTCCACACCTCGGGTATATTGAATCTCTCTACTGTTACAAATGGTTTTAAGAGAGACAGAGGAGTCCTGCAGAGAACCACATAATAATACGGTGGCCTGTTTGTCGGAGGGATGCCCATGTCTGTCTGGACCACTGTGATGATGTCACTGGTGAAACCTTCCCAAGAGCCCTGTGCTGCACATCTGGGACATGTTACTGCGGTGAAACACGCAGGATATTAGGACTTCATACCTCATCACTGAGCCTCATCTTTCCCCCTAAATGTTTCAGTGATCATGTATACAACGCTGGACATCTACTCAATAAACATCATCATGGTTTAAATGACTTCATCACGTCCTTTTTGAAAGAGATACGACTTCAGATCTGTTACTGTGGTCGCATTGATACAAGCATAAAATGAATTATAAAATGGATTACTTAGTCCGTAAAATTGGCCGCTAACTCCCCATACGCAGCAACGTTTGCAGCGTGTTCTGCAAACAGGGCTGCTTTTTTATGACAGCCGTTAACCAGACGAGGCAGCAGGGGGACAGAGGGGTTTGTGTGACAGCGGGGATCTGAGAGATGGGGATCTCTGGCTGGGAGAGAAATGACTTCAAAGCAGTCGGGATCAATGATGCTGTTTGCCTATTGATCCCCTCCACCTCTCAAGAGAGGATGATTCATCAATAGGGCTCAGCTATGGGCTGGAGAGGGATTAGGCACTCAGCTTCAATCTAAGTCCCTTTACTAAATTTGGACTAAATCCCCTTTGTAATGAGATGTATAGTATTCATTTAGGTGTTAGGGAGGAATTCCTGCGTAGCCTTTGTGTAAATTGTAGAGTTGTTTCTCCGAACAGGAAATAAAACAAAGGATTACGGCGGTCTGCTTGATCGAATAAAATCTATGTGTTTAGGTAAGTGAATCCAAAGCAGAATAAAAAAAGCTGAATCTATATTAGTGGGGGAAAAAAGTGGAGATGGACTGTGATCCCTCGGGGGAGGGACAGCACTGCTATAAATCGTCTCTGTTTATCCACCCTTCAGTTCAGGACTGAACAACAGCCGAACAAAGGCCTACGAGGCAATACACAAAATTCAAGCCAAGATTGATCAAGGAGGGCAGCTGAAGGATGAAAAATCTGTCTACATTTGGTAAAAAAAAAATGCTTCCACTGCTCCCCGGGCTTGTTTAAGCAGCGGCCTCTTTGTGTTGCTTCAATTCTATTTCTAAAGGTGTACAACAAGGGCACTGCATCTCTCAGGCTATGAGGTCGGACACCAGAACCATTAAAAGGCCACAGCCTCACATGTAAGGTTACCCTGCGTGTTATTTCATTCTCTGCTCACAGCATAAAAATCCTCCACCTTCTGACGCCTGCTCTCGGGGTATAAAAACGGATAATAGCTAATTGCTGCCCACTTTTCACATAGTTATCTTTCCTAGCTGAAGCACACATGGTTGAAAGAAAACGCCTGGCGAGGAAGTTCTGACATTCAAGCTACTTTTGTTATATGTGGTGAGACTTTGCTGTGCTATCGATTCTTTTTTTTTTTTTTTTTCTTGCTAGGAAGCACTTCCAGTTGGCACTCCATCTGTTTGCCAGCGGGTTTCAGTAAAGCAAAGCTTCCTCTGGAAATGACTGAACTGTACTGGCCTCAGAGATGAGGGCATATGTTATAGATTACAATGGAAATGGCAGCTGCTGCTACACTGTGGGCAGAAGCAGCAGCAGCAGCAGCAGCAGTGAGCGGGCGCTCTGGATGCTTTGTTCATAATCTGAGAACTCGAGTACGTTGGCACAAAAAAAACTAACTGCTGTGAAAAATGTAAAATTCATGGGAAAACTTCAGTGATTGATTACAAACAACCATCCAAACCTTGAACCCCTCTTGAGAAATAAACAAACTCCAATTTGAGGCTCACAATCACGGCTCTATTAGTCATTCGTCAGTGGTGTATGGGAAGGAGGCGACCACAGAGGGATAGTATGTGGCTCTGGTGTTAGTGGCTGAGGGGACCCTTAATAGCAGCTATCAGGGCCGGGCTGGATGGCAGCCTGCTGCCTCTGTCTCTCCTATTGATCAGACTTGGGGTCTGTGATTGCCAGGAATTATTAGCAATGCTGGTCTCCCTCTGAATCAGGATGGAAACACCCCCTGTCTCCGGTGTAGAGGACAAAAGTGAGGGAATTACTGGGATGGAGGGAAGATGAAAAAGGACCACTGTAAATGCAGCACGTATAATATATGTTGAGGGCGCTCTTCACTTTGAATTATGGGTACATAACGCAGCTGCTCGACAGAATAAAATATTTTTTCAATCAGAAAACTGATTGCGGTGTAAATTTATGAGAAGCTGCAAAACATATTATTTGCACGCAGGATTCTTCCGCTGCAAATTGGACCAACCCAGCCAACAAAGGAGCACATAAAGACAGGAACACATACATATAAACAAACGTATGGGAACAAAAGAGGTTCAAAACATAGCGCCTATTTCATCCAATGGAATCCCTTACTTGGCGCATATGACAAAAAGTTCCTGGCTTCCAGATTAACTTCCGTAAAATGAGACCCACTGAGTCTGCGCTGTAGTGTTTCTCCCACAGGCCCTACCTGTGACTTGCTGTTCGACTCATGGACTTTAAATCATAACAATGGTTTTTAAATCACTTTTCTCAGCTTGAGAAAAGTTGTACAAACACAAAACTTCCATGGATCCAACATTGATTACAGAGAGAGGTGTAAACTGACCTTTTAGGGGGGCAGAGGATGTTTTCACATCGTCTACACTGTAGCCTGGCGTTCACCTCCCCAGAATAGTAACTACACATCGCTGCGACAGACCTCCTGTCTACTTCTATGAGATGAAACCATTTCCCTCAGTGGAAACCAACCTTTTATTTTCTTTTATTTCACAGATAAGAAACAATAAATTGTGAAGACAATAAAGCCTCCACAAAATAGCATTTTAAGTCTTGTGTGTGATTTATCCTGGCTTCATACGAGCAGAGGAAATCTCCACTATTCCATTAAGTGTTAACCTTTATGCACATTGGAAATTAACCGTGCAAACCTTTTTCATTTGTTAACAAAATGTTGCACCCAGCTACAGATGTTTTCATGGATTTGACTTATTTTGATCAAAACATTTTTTACACACTCATACAAGATGTTTTCGCGCATTCATTCATTCAGTCACAAAAGCTACAATACTTCTGACCCTATTTTATTCCCATACAAACGCACCTTAATAATCAGACTGAGGTGGAAACATGAAATAGTCTCAAGTCACTGGGATAAAGGGTACAGAACAGACTAGATGCAGCTGTGTAAAGGTGATAGTTAATGCATTTAGCAGACAGAGATAATGAAGTAAATACAAACAGCAGTGGAGTGACACAGTGCTTACTTGCATTTGACAAATGAATACACAATGATAAACCCACCAAATCCCCCCAGAGATTTACCAGTCGACATTCAATGAAAAGAGGCCCTAAATATAGCAGGACCTCGTTACTTTGTCCGGCCTTTCAATATAAAACATATTATATGCAGCATTAAACCCAGAGAAATCCAGGATCAAGCCAAAAATAACATTCAAAAACTGATGATCCCACTCCGAATGAGGTACTAATAATGACTCCCATTTCTCCTCAGGAAATTTAGTGGTGCTCTTGAGGCCATTTTGCAGACAACCGCATCTCTCTCTTCTTCCACTCTGGCTGGCAAAATGAGTCCCACATAAAATCTGTTTCAGGGCCCAGTGCCTCTTGAAGGCTTCCATTTCTTTATGGGTTTTCCAGCTGCCAGCCATTGATAACAAAAGCCATTGGCTCCTGAAGAGCACTCTTCACTGCCACAGCCAATGGCTGTCATCCACCGCGTCACCTAATTACCATAAGAAAGGATGTTTATCTGCAAGATTTTCATCACAGCACAAATAGCTCTTTCTCTGTCATCCTCTTCATGTAACGAAGGCCTCGAGGTCCTCGCTAATTTAATATTTACATTCCGACACCGCTGTACCTCATTTGATCTTGACAATTTTGTCAGTTTGGACAGGTGTTTGATATGCAGATGCAAATGTTGTTGTTATGGTGGTTTCACATAAGTCACATCAAATGTTCCTCGTCTTCTTAAGATGCCCCCCCGCCACTGTGGATGATCACAAGTTATTTTTAGTGCTGCATGACAAGTATCCAAACCGTATTACATGGTTGCTTGTGCATGAATGGTGGCCCTCAGTCTGTGTTACTAACAACTGCAGAGCAGTATGAGCGACTGCGGGGCACAGAGTTTATTTGACAAGTTTACCAACCAGACGCTCGGTATTTAACACACTGAGGCAAAATGAATCGATTAACCGCAGGTCTGCGGGGAAACGCCGATGCCAACCCAGCCTCTCCACCGCAGCAAACATTTGACAACGACGCCAAACCATGATGGGGAAAACACAAATGATCATCCCGTCAACAGCTACCGTGGTTTTCTGCTGTTTTTTGGTCTCCCTGTGTGAGGTTTAACTGAATTCCCCCAATTTAAGGCAAAGCTGCCGAGACAGTCCTGTGCGCCAGGGCAAATCCAAGCCATCTGTGACTAAAGTGAATGGTTTTGGTCTTGACATGGGCCAGTGGACGCGGGCACGTGCACCACATGCAGATAGATACACACCTGTGCCTTTGCAATTATGCGAAAAACCTAGAGAGAATGCAGAGCAGACTGTCGATTTATCTGGAAAACTGCACACCTCGAATCACTGATGAGCTTCTTTGAATGTGTGCCACAGTGAGAAATGAGTGCTGATGAAATAATGGCACAAACACCTCAAATCCATAATGTTTTCAAAAGATAACTAAAGGTATCATTATGGAAGTATATCTGCCTGTGTAGTGATGAAACGTGCTGCATTGTTTCAACAGGAGCCTCCCAGCAGCACAGAAAAGCCATTGTTTTGTTTTTTGTGCTCTGTGATCAGAACATGAAATATTATGTTTGCACATTTGAAACACTGTTTGTGAAACACTTGCAGTGTTATAAATGTTAGCATGCTTAAATATCAGCCAAATTCATAATGAATACTGGAACAAACTGGAGCAGAACAAATAGGTTTTCTTTTGTTGGGTACATTTGGATTCATTTTGCTTTTATTAATACAGGTGATGTTCCAGACTGGCCTCACATGCGATCCAATCAAACTCAAGTTTGTTTGCCCACTAAGTGCGGTTCGCTTGGGCAGGTGTGAACACAGCAATTGCACTCGAGTTCGCACCAAAACAACCAGACCGAGACCTTCTTGAAGAGGTGGCCTTGGTCTGCACACTTCAGCTCCCTTTTAGGTCCATTTATTCCATCATCATGGAGTGACGTTTCAGGCCACAGGTGCCCTTCTTCAGACTGAAGTCGGGCAAGAAGGGCACCTGTGGCCCGAAACGTCACTCCATGATGTCCTCTACATCTAAGTCAGTCGACCGGCTCTTATAGGCAACCAAGAAAGCCTGGGAAGGTCTCAGTTTTTTTAAGTTACGTTACAATCTGATCACCCATTACCAATAAAAAACGATTAAACATGTTAAAAGTCACACAGAGAGCCTTTAACTGAGATAACTCATATATATTTCATCTAAGGGCTGAGCAGTACTGGACTCTGAGAGCAGACACGCTGCGTCTACTACACCTTGATGTCTCCCCATCTCTCACCAGCCTCCCTTAAGTCACATCTCACAAGCGTCTGACTCTCTGTCATCTCTAAAATATGAGAGAATACACACACACCCCTTCATCCTTTCAACATGTACACGCTTTTTATATATATATTTCGCATGAAAGTTTGTTTTTCCCAGCCCCCTGCTTCTTTTATCACTCGTCTTTCCACAGATATCAAGGAACACTTTGATGCCTCTTTCGTACAGGTAAACAAAGACATCTACCGCTTTATATTCCCTGCCCTCGCGCTACGATGGAGCCGAACGTGAAAAACGGAGGAACCTATAGGATCTCAAGGACATACTACAGCTTGAGGGTTGCTCAAATCTACCTTAGTGCTTCCTTTTCAAACATCAGATGCTCAACTGACATCCGGAGAGAGAAAAACAACACTCCAAATACATCATTATTGCTGTTGGCTGCAAACGGTGTCATGGTGTTTGGACATCCAGTGTCGAGACACAGACGGTGGTGCAGTGCGGCTTCCTGCCAGAGACAATGTCAACACAACACAGTTGTGGTGGAGGGGCGGCTTAAGAGGCTTAGCGAACTGTCGTGTCAGCTACGGGCCATCTGAACATGATACACGCACTCCGACACACATTCCTCGCCGCCGCTCTTTGAGATTCCAGGAATTTATTGTCAAACACGCGCCTTTGTTCATGAGCAACACACTAACATAAGCGCAAAGAATCTGGATTTCATGAAGATCAACACAAAAGGGTCAAACTTTCCTTTTTTTGAAACATTTCTGCCAAACAGATTGAATCTAGAAGCACATAATCTCTAATAGGGTTAAGATCAGCGCTGCAGAGATCATGGAGAGACATTTGATATGTTGCATTCAAGTGTCTGAGGGAGAGTTTTTTTCAGTTGGAATGTCAATGACTCTGCAAGGTCTAATTTGGGACACATGGCCTCTCGGTCGTGTGTTTGTGTTTCTGCACAGTGAACTCCCAATCCGCCCACCACGCACGTATCATGTGTGAAAGTGTGTGTGTGTTTACACCAAACAAGATTACCGAAGGGGGGGGGAGATCACTGACAAGTGATTAAAAATCTGGATTGGCTCGGGGCAAAATATTGTGAGAAGGAAACACAGAGACACTGTTGTGCGGATATTTCTGGCTGAGGCTTTGGAGAGCACAAACTGATTATTAACTGTCCCAGATCTGAGTTTAACTTTGGTTGATCCGTGCCAATTCTCTGGTATAACTCCGACATACAGAGTTTGTGTTTGATTAAGTTATGAGACGTTTTCTGGCAGCGAGAACAAATAAATCAAACACTGGGATGTGCTCGGCAGAAAGATAAATAAGCAACGTTTTTATTTCTGTTTCAATCACAAAAAGAGAGCTTGTGATGAACGAGGCGCTTTTTAAATCGATGACGCGCATTAAAATATGCAAATCATTTTGCATGAAGGTTAATTGTTTCCCTGAACATCTTGATATTTACGACACCTGCGCAGGCGGGAGGAGAAATCAATTGAAAAAAGGTCAATCACGAAAATGAAACGATACCCCCCCCCACCCACCCACCGTGCTCACAACTGAAATACTGATGTTGTACTACTGAATTAGCCGCACTCTCAATTTGCAAAACCACATTACAGCCCTGTAGCTGTTATCCTGACCTTCATTAGAAAATATTTAATATGCTGGAGATTACTAGTTCAAAACAACATCACGCTGATTGCTTTGTTTTTCTACAAGATATCAAAACTAATTGGATAAGTGATGCCTGCGCCAGAGAGAAGACGATACTCCGAATGTTACGGCAGCTGTTCAACGACTGGACTCTCACCAAACCTGTGCATGTCTTTAGTCTTTATCAGGAGGAAGTGTATCCCTCTCATCTGGCCCTATCACCTCCTCACATGCATGTGACTTGGATGAAAACCAGGAATCAATGCATGCACACGGAATAATACTAATCCCATGTGGAGAGGCCATCCTAGACGCACGGGAAGCCACAAGAATCGAGTATATTGAACTAAGTAAAGAGGCTCAAATAAAGTCCTGGAAATCTCCCTCCTTAGCATCATGCGCCACATAATCAATTCCACAGCTCCCTCCCTGTCTGTGATCTAATATGTAACGAAGCATTTAAACATTTGAGTCTTCATGTGAGCCGGGCACGACGAGGCGAGCCAAGCCTAACAGATGCAGGGCCATGCACATGTGGAGATGTGTTCACAGTGTGACCTTTTCAGATTTGCAGGACATGTGTGTTTTTCATCACGCTCTCACTCCTCGTCCGCCTCTACCTGCGGCGTGGTTTGCCTTTTGTCTATCTCCAGAGGACCAGCAGAGGATTTCTACTGAATAAACACCTCGTGCTGTGTGTCGGCTTTGTTCTTGGACTTTTTCTTCCATCTATGTGCGTTCAGCCGAAGACTGATACTGTAATCTGAGAATATCTGCTCAGGTCTCATCATAGACTCGTATCATCTATTGCATTAACTGTAATCTCCTCATTACTGCCTGGTCTTTGATCCACTCTAAAGCTGCACACACATCCTTCAGTGGTCAAATGCTAATGATGCTTACACATAAAAACTGCAGCTTATAGAGCCTCTTATTTCACAGTGGACCTACAGTAGGAGTGTAAGAAAATATACCGACACACTTGAGTATCGCCCTATTATGTTTCGTGATTAAGTACTGATTCTCAAAAAAAACATAGATTTTTAATTAATAATTTACATGCAAAGATGCATGGCAGTGACTCCTTATCTCTGCCAGACATAAGACTGGAGGGGATCATGCATCTGGCATGTGTTTATCTGTCGTGCAGCTAATCTCGCAAACTACTGGACCAATCAGCCTCATATTATTTGTACACATGTATGACTGTATGCTCAAGGCTCTCTCGTGGTTACGGTGACTCATGATTGTTAACAAACTCTCTTTATTGACTGTTTCATACCATCATAAAACATCTGTTGCAGGCCACAAACTAACATCCATGGAAAACTTGGTCTCATTTAGAACCGAAGCATCTGCAGACTAATTTCATACCTAATAATAAATAATAATTTTATTTTTTATTTTTTCCCACGCCATCTTTGCTGTAAGGGAGCTGGGAAAGACAGCTCCACTGAGCGCAGCTGCCATGGCTACAACCCAGTTTTGTTCCATCCTCAACAAGGCGTCATACCACATGAGCACTTCAGAAGAGGAACGATTTGCTTGCCCGATTTTCTAGATAGATGCTACATATGCTATTGACAATTGCAGTTTTTGTTGATTTGGGCATCTTTCCTTCATCTTTGAGCTTCTGTCAGTAAGTTCATAAGCGATGTCGCGATTTTTTGTTCAATTTAATTGTGTTGTTGTTATTTTTCTATTTTGTTGTACAGACAGAGTGAATAGAAATAAAAGTCCAGTTATGAACGACATGGATCACAGATTCCTGGCTGTGTTTTAGTGATCAAAAATATATTCATCCTTATAATTATACCGTATTTATATTTTACATACAGTGCTTGTGAGCAGGAAAACTTGATCTGCTCTGTGCAACGTGCCACAGCTTTGTAAAAACAGTTGAGGTACTCATCTTTATTAGCCGCTGGGATGCTTCTAAAGTCCAGCTCAGACCAAAGATTCGTCACAAGACAAGTTGAAACAGGCAGCTACTTGCAATGCACTGCTCTGCAACGTTCTAAAAACCTGCTGGTTCAGACCAATGCAACAAGATCAGACAGTATATCATCTCTATGCAACAACTCATTAAGCCTCGCTTACAGTATTGCACTATATGGCAATATATTGAATCGTAACCCTGTATGGAGATATGTGTCTTATCGCCTGATTCTTGCCAATAAGCAGCCCTAACTGATACAGAGCACAGTGTTCAGGCAGCGGATCGTAAAGTCTACACAAAGAACTTTGGGTTGAGCACAATCGTCTCATGTCGTGCATAAAGTAAATGGAGTTGTGCAGTGGCAGCTGTCAGCGACATACTGTACAAACACACTCCCATTACCTTTGCTGGCACAGATACCCATGTGCCCGTTGCCGAAATGGACAAATCCAATCTGACAAAAGCGCATGTCTCTGGCCAATCACTGAGACTGATGTACAGTAATGACTACCCACAATGCACCGTGAGACGGATGGAGGGAGAACTGCTTTGCATAATCAAAGGGAAGAGGTCTTATTTGGCCCACTTTCTGCCTTTGTCTTGCTTGTCAGGTTGTCTGTTAAACAATTATTTCACTTTCACTTTGTGGTGCGCTTTATCTCCGTGTCACTCACAGGAGGAGAGACGTCGGCTGCACAGTCATTAGCTTTGTTCAGCTTTCCGGTTTGGGGCTTTAAGAGTGTTTCTTAGTGGGCAGAGGTTAATCCCAAGAGAGGGAGCGTTAGAGCTGGAGGGGGAGTAATTGCAGTCTTTCAAGTATTGTGAAAAGGAAGCAGTGAAGCCACTTTATTGAATATAAAACATCAATTTTTAATGCACGCAAGTCATATTATTGTTCTATAAAGAAGACGCTTCCTAAACATGCCAAAGGGAGTCTTTACAGCGATGCAGGCGCTCTAATATTGACGGCAAGTTAAGAAAGAACGTCAGTATACCTCCTTTAGGCAATACAAGCTACAACACAACCACTGGCAGTAACTCTATACGCTGCTTCTTCATTAGGGGTGAATGGTTTCAAAATGACAAGCATACATAGATTCTATTGACAAGCACAAAAATCCATTAGCAGCTTATATTCTATTGACTTAAGATACAGTGGAGGCGCATTAATCAATTCTACATATGTCACCCTTTCACCTTAAAAAGATATGTATGTGTTTATATTCCAAGAGGACTCTGAAATGATCCAGCGGAGAGAAGAAAGCAAAAACAATCTATGGCGTCTAGCCGAGCAGCAGTCCATTCAGCATGTCTGGGTATAAAGAGGAGTGGGGCCGTGTCCTGTGTTGAAAAATGACTCGGCGTTCAAAATGATTCCACACTTACCACCCCGCAGCCCTTCGGACCCCTCGCGGCAAAACACATCCACTTACCTGCAAGAGAGGAGAGACAAGAAAATCAATGACTGCACACTCAATTATATCACAACTTACCGAGCAAGTGTTCCCTTTGTTTCCTCCAGAGGAGACAGAACACCACTTTACGTCTGCACAATGTATGTAGCAGCTTATTGAGACGCTGCTTCATTAAACCAAACCCAAAAAAACATTCTTTAGAGTAGAACAAGGATTATTCAGCCCGGAGGACGAGCCTCATCCTGTTCATTCAGTCGACGAACAGCGTGTGCATTTATCAAGGACTAATGAAAAGGCTCTGCCTCTGTTCTACTACAAAGGACAAGTATCCGTTTAAAAAGGTGCATATAACCTTGAGTCTGCTCTTGAGTTCAATCAAGACGCCATAAAACCAGATACGAATGTCTATTTGTCAAATGTAGAGTGATGACAATCCAGTGTATGCACAGGGAACAAAAGGCGGGGAACAAAGCCAGAGTAAATGACCTCGGGAATAGTTGGATTCATCATGTTCCATATCTTGTTACCTGTCTGTCCCACTAAGAGGGGAGAGTTAATGGGCCGAGAGACCCTGACCCGGTCACACTGTTACTGTTTGACTGTATGTGCACACACACACACACACACACTGCAGGCGGGTCTGAGACAGGTTGTGAGTGATACTTCCACAGTGATGTGGAAACACTCAGATTCCAGAAAATCTAAAGCAGGTGTCGCAATCGATACCGCCGAATCGGTATCTGTCTGGGTACTGACATTATTAAGCAGATCAGGCTTCACCCAGACATGATCAATTCACATTAAACACACATTCTCTGTCAACGCCATTATGAAAGCCAGTGCTCCTGCTATCAGCCACAGTCATTCTGCCACAGAGGGTTCAGTTTTTAGTTATCTCTATGAACAGATATCTGCACATTTATGCAGTATCCGTAGGCAGCGGGACTTATTGGAGGCTGTCTGATTTCCATTTGTTTGTAGTCTGAGCAGAAACACCAATCACGTTTGAGTGGTATGTAAACAACACACTTTAGCTGAAATGCAATCTCAGAACCCATCCGCTATCGTCTGACGCTGATTTTGCCTTTCTGCAAATCTGCATTCATATGCGGTTATTTGTGCAAAGAGATTAGCCAAATGACACATGGCACATGTCTTGGTCCGGATATTCACCGGCTACACCAGAACCCCCAAAATATTGGCCATTGCCCCCAGAAGCTTATCGTCCTCAGACCAGTAGTCAATGGTTCCTAGATTTGAGTTTTTAGTCCCTTAGCGATCTCTGGCCACATGTTATCTGAAATAAAAATTGTACTTGGCATCTACAGATGTCCTGAATCTGATTCGGAAGAGAAAAAGCAGGATTGGTGCACTCCTTAGTCATAACACCACAACACCGCAGCCTGCTGAGTATTGTTGCTGACGGTGCTGCTGCTCATGTTTCATGAACGAGACCCACTGTTTTAAGCAGGTTCTTGTGTAATCATAGTCACAGTGAACAGATAGGGTGGGATGACACGCTACAAAAGTCCCACGCTTTCAGTTTTGTGCCCCGGACATTTTGATGATACATCATCTCATAACCCTGGGATGTAAAATGCGTTGGCCCCTGGGAGAATTCAACGCTGACAATCACAGGACGTAGGTGATAAGTCACTGAACACAAACGAGACAGAACAGGAGTCAAATATATTATTGTCTGCTGATTTATTGGGCACGTAACGACAACAATAGGGTGAGACATTAAAATAATATCAAAGAGAGCAGGGAAATTCCCTTTTTCCTCTGTCAGCAAAAACCATAACTGGCCCTTTTATTGAGAGAAGCATCGTTCCATTATAGTTCCTCTAACACAATTCTGACATCAACAGCCATTAGTGTGCTAATAAACCACACCGTCTCTGGAGTTTAGAATTCTATTTAACTAAACAGTAGTCACGGATGCTTCGTGAGCGTGTTAAATATACATTAACAGAGGGACTGACACATGCTGGTGTGAGAGTAAACAGTGATCAGCAGTTTTTATCTGTGTATGCGGCGTGTGTGTGTGCGCGCGTGTGTGTCAGTGCCCAGCAGGGAGAAGTGTTGAGCCTCAAAGCCCAGCATGAGGCCTTTGGTGAGTGACTTATCTCTGCATAGCTGATCAATAATTAACCATGGGACATGCTCTAATGAGGACGATAATACACTGTTAGTAAGATAACACCTCAGTAAGAGGTGCTGGACCACTTCTCTTCATTTAGATCCACTCATCAGCCTATTAGTATTTGTCACTTGGCTGATTAACATACTTGTTCACAGCCTGGCTGAGTTTACCCACTGTCTCTCCCACTGTCGTGTTTCCTCGCTGCGCACCTGAATTTCTGAATCTTAAAAAATCCTCCACTCTGACACGCTGTCTTTTCCTGTTCCTACTTTCCCCTTCTCTCTGACTTCTTGATGCAACCTGCTGTAACAGCGCCGGCTCCCCCTGTAGCCCATCAATACATCTCCAGATGCTGTATGACACATGCGGTAAGGACCATTTCTGAGACCATCCATCAGAGGGAGGACGAGCCCTTGCCCATCCCCGCTAACTTGTCTCCTCCGCCTCCTCCCACAATCCACGTCCGGCAGACGGGGCTTAATAGGGCCCATTAATCAGTGGGCTCGTCTAGAAAAGGCCAGACTGTAATTCAGCGAGGAGCGGGCCGCCTTTAAGAACGTCTACATCTTTGGCAATAAGAAAGCGCCACCTCAGCATATCGGCACATTTGGGCACGGACATGGCTGGACAGCTCAGGACGTTCTAATGTACGGGATGATAAAGTTTAATGTAAAAAATCATGCCTTTTGTGTCGTTGATTAGATTGCCTAATTCAGACATTGATCATCTAAGCTCAGCACTGGCAGGTGATAAATGTCACGGCGGTGACGTTAATGACGCCTACCAGAAGGCAGGTACTGATAACGGAGACCGGTCTGTCTGTGTCTTCTCCTACCTTTCAATAGCGACTCTCTAAGGGCCCATTAGAAGAACGGAGAAAGAGAGATCACTCATTCAGAGCCGCTCCATCTATAAATACAGGGACTTGAGAATGCATCACACACACACAACATACAGACCCCTCCACACAAACACACACAAACCGGAGTTCATCTCGAGTGAAAATAATCTTTCCTCCGACTTGCATCGAAGCCAGGACCTCTGTTTTGGGAAGATACCTCAGGCTTTTCCAGTGCCATCTGCTCCACCAATACCTTCTCACAATGGAGCTGACTGAGGGCCAGTTGGCAGAGAATCTGAGTACAGCGAGACTCGAGAGATGACTGGCAAGAGAAAAACGTAGAAACTCGAGCCGGCCAAGTTTCAGCTAACATAAAAATCTGTTCCCTTGAAAGATAAAGACTTTCTGTTTAAGGAAAAAAAAAAGAATCTAACATGGACATTCTTCCCTATCTGTGCAGGTGCACTGGTTGGTTTTCCAAAGATTTATCTTTCTACACGGTGTGCTATTTCCAGCTTGTAACATCTGCCAGTGGTCATATTTTGACTTCCCCCTCGGGCGGGACACACAAAGGCACCGATGGTAGGAAACCTGATTTTGTTTTCATATTTCATCTCACTATGTCTCTCTTTATAATCCCGAGCATAAGATACAGAATTAAATGAAGTCGCAGCCATGAGTCGGGAAGAAAGAAAATGAATTTCGAGACCGTCACCATCACTTTCAATCCACATGTGCTCCCACATCATACATAAACAACAACAATGGAATACATCTGTCAGGGAGTTCAGTCCCCAGAGGAGATGCTTATAAAGACAGCCGGTTAGGCCATCAATAATTAAAACAGATGTAATTCCCATTAGCCATGGGAGTAGACCCATAAATAGTTAATGCGCTCCTTGTGTCCCTTCCCCCTCTCCTCACATCTCCTCTTCTATCCTCTGCTCCTCACCCTTTCTCCTCTCCTCTCCCTGCCTCTTCAGAGGGCAATGTGGAGGCAGCGAGCTCCGACACAGACACACGCCATCATACTGATTATAATGGTCCCACCGGGAAGGTTGGATAGGATGAGGAAGGAGAAATGGGGCAATGAGGTGGACCCGGAGGGAACAGGGGGCCGCGATTTACGACCCGGCGTCACGGGACTGGTTAGCTGGAGTGGGAGGCACTTGTGCGCGCTTACACTTCATCCTGACGACGGTGAAATACCGGCAGCTCACAGCTTAATAGAAAAGAGGCCAAAACAAAGGTCGGTTTACATATAACGAGAGAGCACGTTGTTAAAGTTAACTGAAAAGGTCGAGAGGTCACACAGGGAGAAAGACTCATTCCTTGGCTACTGTGAGGAAACAAGAGAAGAACCAATAAACGTGCCGAGTGGTTCGGAGTAGAAGTGATTCTGTACTTGTGCCTGATGAATAACTTAGACAGGATGTAGAGTGGGAGGCTGAAATTGAAACAGCCGTCTACTGATGTCGCCCCATCAGTCACCAGACGCCCCTCATTAATCCAGACTCTCCCCCTTCATCCAACCCCATCCATCCTCCCCGCTTGCTGGCGTGTCTCCCCTGTTGAAAGAGCCGCCTGTGAAACTGCCGCGCTATCGGGAGAGCCAACCTAACAGCCACTGTCCATCCATCTCCTTGATGACACAGGGCTTAATGTGCTGGTTCTATACTGGCCGCGTAGACAGGGCCTGGAGCGACGACGACTAAAGAGGAGGCCAAAGAGATTCGCGGAGAACACAACAAACTCTCACACACACAAAAAATGAGATTATAGCCACCGGCACATTGCTCTGACGGCTATTACAAATCTCATCAAAGACACTTTATCTTCCAGCGAGATCAGAAGAGACTCTAAACAGTGAGTGCCAAACAGCGTTTAGCACGTATGGAACACGTCATATTCACTTCTTGACATGCACTTTACTTCTGACATGCTACATGCTGTTAAAGCTGTGTGCAGGCGCTGCTATGTCTAAGTGAAAAACTCCAGATTTAATTTGTCTGACCTACATAGCCAACAGCAGGAGCACGCCAATCCACGCCGTTAATCAACCGAACATCACAGGGTTCCACGGCATCTGTCTGAGGCGAGGTCCCCTGAATCATAATCTGCTCTCCGGTTGCTTTCGTGTAATGTTTGCATATTAAAAGTGCTGCATGGATAATCAAAAGCCACCCATGGAGGTTTGGGTAGAAGGTCATCAAAATGTATAAGAAGGCAGCGAAGAGATGGATGCTACACAGAGAGCCAAACAGAACGCCGCAGGGCTGAATTAGTGGAGCTGTGGTTGAGTTTGACCACTGAAGAAAAGAGACAAAGCGTGCTGTCAGCTGCTGACGGTTAAAGCTACCTGTCAGGCCAGTTAAGACTATGCCTACCACACATCAGAAGACTTTTGACGTGTGGTAGGCATAGTCTGGGGATCTTGTAGGGTCAAGATTTGACTACAAATAGATTCCTTTTAAGATTCCCATCCTGTTCCTGGTGTAAAATATTACACCAAAGTCAGCCTATCATTTCACTGCTCCTCATTTTAATTATGGTTCTTTTTCTGCCATAGTTCTGCCTAGCTGCCGTCGTGTGCACCCCATCACCCCCGAGTAGGGCTGAGCGCTATGTCCTGAAAATTATATCATGATATTTTACGGCTATATCTCAATACATGATATTTACCTTGATATTTTTAAATCCCTAAAGTTGTAGGGATGACTATCATTCTTTCTTGTTTTGCAGAAATAATAGGCTGTAATACAGCCTTTAAAATGAGGGGAAAACATCATTCTTGCCATATCACGATACAACAATATCCAAAATCTATGAGGATTCAAAGACTTCTGTTAAATCTTAATAAGCACAAATCATCTTATGTCTCTCCTGACTGAAATAACTCTAGGAACATGATGTAAATGGCATCATACGTCGACAGTATTATTGTCGATTCAGCATCAATATAATCCATAAAAAGTGTATTTGTGTAGAAACTTCACATCCGGATTTTGCCACCTCAACTTGCTTCCAGCTTCTGTTGGTTACCAGCACTATTTTAGTGGGAGGAGGCCGTGGGAATGAGAAGTGAGCTGTTTAAAAAATGATTACTCACTAAAATAAGTGCTGGGTGCTCCTCCGTGTTTGCTATCTACCCAGTTTGCTGCTTCTTGATTGATGCTGGAAAGAGTGCACCAATTTCTCACAATTTTCATGACCTAGAACTAAAAACTGATATAATATTAAACATGTTTGATTTTATCAGAAAGTCAAGAAGAAAAAAAAAAAGACAGACTGAAGGCAGCTCCGACTGAGTTTTACGACCACCTTACACCGAGTTATTGAGATCACAGGAGGCCGCTTCAACTGAGGTACAACTTTCATGATCTTATTCAGACATTGAGAATGCTGAAGTAAAAGCCAACCCCAGATTCACTCTGGTTTGGCATTTTGCCCTAAAAAAATGAGCGTTGTTTTCAGTGCTGTGTCTCTTGGATGCCTGCTGCTTGTGGTCTAGCACCTGGTCACTTCCTTTTTCCAACTTCACATGAGCGCTGTGGGTGTACACATCCACAAATGTCCTGAGCACGACAAATAAGAAGAAATATGCCATGAGTCTATACATTTTATTTAATGAAAATACACAAACACAAAGAAAACAACAGCTGTTTGCCACCTAAAGCAAAGAGCACCCTTTGCTTCAGGCCCTGTGACTGCAGACGATCTCCACCTACACATGCTGAACTCCTCTCAGTCTGTCTGTGGGTGTATCTATCATCAATCCAATATGAGTAAGTGTGTGTATTGTATGATAAAGACAAACACTCCCTCGTGGTTCCAGAGGTCTCAGCCAACAATGTAACTTAGAACAACACACGAGATAGGACTCATTCGACGCTGATGAGAATCATGACACACTGAGCTCGTGAAACACGAGACGAGAGAAGTTTTCATCCCTCGACTTGAATTCTATGAGAGGATTTTCCACTGTTGTGTTAAGAGTTTCATAACATCGCTGTACTGTAAGTGCAACCTGAAACGTCTCCGCCGCAGCCGCTGCTCTTCCGCTATTGCCACCAGAAGTCGTATTCCACTCTCTGGGGCCAAACTTTCTCCCGCTGAGAGGGGGGGTGGGCTGGCACCTCTCTAAACAACACAGAAAGTCATTCATCATCTCTCAAAGGAGCGAGCACTACATCAATCTGTCTGTCAGCAGCCCTCCAGACCAATACGCCTCTGCCTGCCTGTGTGCATTCCGCGCCAGATCCCAGCACTCCACGGACTTAAACTCTCGGCGCATGGCTGCGCTCATTACATCGCCAAGGAGCTCTGAAATATAAGCACGGCAATAACTAGCATTCCCCCGGTTCTTGTGAGCAGTAAAAAATAAGTACAGGTCGGTTACACATCCAGACACTAGTTGGCCTCTTGATGGAGTTCTCGTATTCGGCGTGGGAGCTTGTAATCACGCTTTTCTTAATTTGAAAAATTGCAGCGCGGAATCTGATGTGTTGCAAATTCTTATTCAATTAAATACCAACAGGGAAGAAGTCTCAGTTTACAATACTCTGATGTTCCATCTGGATTGAATGAGAAATTAAACCAAGATAGATAGACGGTAAAATGACTTCAGAGCGACGGCATATATGCTGCTGATTTTCGTCTTGTATTTGTTCCCTCTCAGGGCAGTGAGTATAGGCGCTACAGATTAGCAGTTCAATGAACCAGTGAAACCAGTGGAGAGAGCCAGAGGTCTCAGGGTTGGCTACCCCAGGGGTATTAGATCTGTCTGCTGTAAGAAAGACCAGAGGGATCTGGGGGTGGGAAGGAGCCTCCGCAGCACCTCTGCTTACCGAGTATCAACAATTTGCTAACTCAGCGTCCTACTGTGATTAGAGTCCAATATGGTCTGTATCCCATCTTACTCCCCCACACGCACTATATCTGGTTTAGTGTGAGGAGGTATGGAGGGCTGGGTAGGAGGGAGGGGAGGGCAGGAGACACATTTGCTGTCAGAAAGGCTTTAAGCTCAACGCAGCGCTCACATCTATTTGACAGACGCTGACAGTGAAAGACAGCTATTCTGAACAGAGTGTCATGATGGATAACCTTTATGCAGTCTGAAGTATAGGAAGTCCTACTCATTGTGCAAAAAGGACAACATCAGGCCCAGAGCAGAGAAGTCATATCCTCCTACACAATACGACTCCAGTAAATGATGTGGATTTTAACGAGCCTAGACTGAATTTAAAGGCCCAAAAAAAAAGAACTGAAAGCAATTGGTCCTGCATGAACACACTGTTATGAGCCATAATTGGAGGTATACTGGTTATTGTTTGTTCCTGTGCTCCTCTCCACCAGGTTCAATTGCGATCAGTCGATTACATGGGCGTTATCCGTAGTTATCAACGTCACAGACATGGGTTTAAAGGGGAATGCTTTTATCAGCACATTGAATAACGTTGGTTATTGTTATGCAATTGTTAAACAAATCGACTTACCCGAACAAAATCGAATCAGAACTAGAAGACGTCGTAGGCACCTCCTGTTTTCAGCATTTCTTCCCCGTTGATTCATCAGACGGAGAAGAATAAACATAGTGAGTGTGTTTTTATAAACTTGATTCGATACATATTTTAGAGGTTTTCTGCGTATGTGACAGGTAACTGTTCTGGACAACATCCTTTTTAAATAATGGAGGAGCTCCAAAGCTCTGTGATGTAGCTGTGACAAAGATCGAATCAGTAAAGTGCCGTGCAGAGATGCTACTGGGAACGTTGCCATGACGTGAAACACTACAGTCATTTGTACATTTCAACAAAGGTTCGCAGTTTTTAACATTAAGGATTCAGGACTGGGCTACACAGCCAATAAAACAATGCAAAACAGCATGGAAGACAGCAGTAACTTGAGTCAGAAGGGAAGTGTGTGGCGCATGCCGTTCCACTCATGACTCCCTGTCAAGCCGAGAAGGCAGTGAATCTCACTTTGGCATTGTAGCTGCACGCCGGCAATCAGCTCAATGGCGCTTTGCATTCAAATGGCGGAATTAAGGAAGGGGCAGCCGCAGACCTCCACTCGCCTCCCCATCTTTCACTTTCTCATTCCCTCGCTTCAACCGTCTGACAGAGTGCCTCTGACAGCCCAGGCCCTCCAGCGACAGATTATTTGTGAAGCGACTTGATTCAGCCCTCTGCTCCCTTCAGCTCCTTTTTTAAAAGCCCCTGTCAGAGCGATGAGAGCTTTATGTTTTCGAGGCGACGATAAGCCACAGGTTTATCACATGAGGGCACTCTGAGCAGGGAGGAGGCATGAATAGGACTTTTATAGGTATTAGCTGTAATGACTCCCTCCCCTATACCCTTATTAACACACAAATGGTGCCAGACACGTGTACGAGTGCAGGTGGGCACGTACACTCGGTGCCTGCAAAACTGTGAGTCTATTCTTGCTGCTGAATCTCCAGCACCACCCATATCCTTACTCAGCACCCTCCTGCTACCACGCGTTCCTGTCAAAAGTTCCTTCATTTTTCCATGATTAGCCAAGTTAATAGGCCATTAAAATGCTGCACCATCAAAGTGAGAGTTTTATTCCCTACCCAGTCTGGCCTTTCATTCTGCAGCAAAAGAATGTATCAGGGAGGATATAACAGGGGGCTAATCCAATGGGATACTCCCAACAATAAAAATACCTCACTGGCAGTGCCTGGCGGACTGACCCATTTTAATTGTGCGTACACTAATCTATCCCACAGCGAAAAGTGCTGCGGTTATATTCAACACTCTTCCTCTGTGGCTCAGTGGTGCATTGTGTGGGCGTGTGAGGTCTGGAGGATCAGCAATATTGTTTTTGTGGGACTCGGAAGGGCTTACAGAGACGTTTGTGCCCTTAGGGCTGCACTAAATTTAATCCAGTATCAGGAACTGTGCAATGGGTGATCATGGATGGATTTGATCATTTAAATCTGGGATGATTATGTTCGACTTTGAGAACACACACCCGGATTTGCAACGTAAACCCTGTTTGGAAGAATAAAAGAAGTTGAACTTGAAAACATTCTCGGCCGCGAGCTGATGGGTCATGTTGTTCTTGGCTAATCTCTGAAGCTGGCTGGCCAGGTTTGACTAAAAGGGAAAGCATATTTTCTTCTTGCAGCCTGATTCAGCAGCACAGCTCCAAAGATGGAGCCCTGGGTTACGGCAGGACACCTATTAGCCTATAGTGCTTCCTAGAAACACACTAAAAGGCAATAAACCAATAGCATTTCTGGGCAGTACATTAATAACTGGCTAATAACACACTCTTCTATCCAGGTTTGAAATATACTGCCTCTATAAAGCGTCTGTTTTTTTTTTAAGAGAAACAAACTGCCCAGTAGCCTGGTGGGAACCAGACGAATCTGTGCTCATGTTTCATTTGCTCTGGCAGATCCGTCTGGTCCTCCTCCCATTTAAACAGATTTCCACCCGACCCGACTCGCTTTGAGCCAATCACAACCAATAATACCAAAAATACATGATGACATCATTTTTGGCTTGGGCATCCTTGCGTTGGTGGACACAACGGTGAGCATGAACATAGCTTAGTAAAGAGGGGTGCCGTTGAGGCATTAGTCTGGGGTCGCATTCATAAAACAATGCGTGGGATCCATACTAAAAATGTACGTACAAACAAAAGCTAAAAATGGTGTGCGCAAAAAAGTTTTCGACAATCTCCACAACCTGTGTCGTCAATTTCCCCGTCTCTAAAATGTTCATAAACATGGGTCAAAGTTTCTCCCGTCAAGTCTGTCTTTATACATCACAACTGTCGCGTAGAAAGTGGTGTACGCCTTGTTTTGTGCGTACGCAATGTTTATACATCACAGCTCAAAAAATCAAAAGTAAAATCATGCAAAACTGACATCCCTTCAAACACATTATGCCTGCATTTCCCTAATGGGCTTGTCACTCACGGTGGAAGACATCTTGGCTACACACCGTCTGAATCTTGAAGTCCCTCGTAAGCCAGAGGCATGACATGAGCATGACCTCAATCTGAGTCACTGTTGCTATGCAGACTGGACTGTGTGCATGAAGTCTATATGTATTGCCTAAAGTGCAGTACAGTAGCGAATTAGCATTTGCTTGGTTAAATAGGTTAAATAAAACCATTGCCCTTTTTAGTGCATTGGACTCACAGCTTATACACAACATTGCCGCAGGTTGGTACTGACATTTGGTACCTCCCATTTATCTTGCGAAAGGTCATGAATTGTAGCAGGTTCTGTAATGAGTCATGTGCAGTGTGGATCAAAGTTCACACCAATACCAGAAAGGTCAACTGACAGGGCACGTTAGCCCCCGAGGCACTGTGTTGCCACTCACTCATCAATACATTAAATGATGACACTACTGAGGCGTGTTAAAGCACGCGCACTTTGTGGCTCCTGCAAACAAATCAAACACCATGCTACGCCACAAAGCCAGTATCAGCACCTTTTGTTGTTTTCATTCCTCACAGAAAGATGATCCATCTTCTATTAGTGAGAATAATGTCACAGAGACAGCAATATGGTGCAGGTTTTTACATGCCATTGGCAAGAGAAGGCAAGATGGCGTTCAAACATGTAACCTAGTTCAGTGAGACACGCGCAAGGGCTTCTTTCTCCCTCTTGGCACCCTGAGCTTTCTTTTGAATTAGTTGAAATCCTTGGCATGGCCTCCGCTCACTGACACGTGTTAATCATGCTTGTCATAACAAACACATTTGGCAGTCAAAGTTTGCAAAGCCCATGGGGGGGTTGACAGAGACACCCGGTGAAGCTGCTGTCCTGTGTGTGGGAGCACTTTTAAAAATGGAAGTCATTACACAAAGCATGTGATAATTCAGAGAGTAAGTGCAGGAATAAACACCGTAATACCCCTACTTATGATTTATGATTATGAACATTCTGCTGCCAATTTAAAGGGTACAGCTAGCTAAAACTAATGCAGTCTAATTTTATGTTCACGTTACAATCAAATGTGGCCCACATCCTTTTTTTTTTTTGCTCTCATGTAACACAGATCCGATTCTTAAAGGGTAATGTGGACACAGAAATCCACTATTATCCAATCAGATCTGGGGCTCAATCATACGTGGTGCTAAATCCGAAAAATACTCACTGACCATACGGTGTCAGAGCGGCCCACTGAAAATACAGAAGGCTGCTGTAGCCATACTTCTGCCACTGCAGGCTGCCCCAATTACCAGCCAGAGCCAACTGCTAGATGATTTCTGAAGGGGAGAGCTTGCTTACATGCCCAGGTTACATGCTCAGCGTTTTCCTGAAGCGCCAACAGAGATACTGGAATGAAAGTCCCTGAAAATTCGCCGCACAATCTTCTAAACAGAAGCACATGGCACATGGCTATTACGCAGATTAACATTGATAAGTGGTTACGGAAATGAGTGAAGGATCACATCCAGCATGGTGGTGCAGTGGTTAGCACTGTCACCTCACAGAAAGAAGGTTTCGAACCCAGGGTGAGGGAGCCCTTGTGTGCGGAGTTTGCCCCGAGGTCACTGACAGCAGCTCTCTATTATGTTTTCACAAATAGAAAAGCAGAAATCAGAGTGCTACAGCTGTGTATGTGTGTTTCATATTCACTGTATTAAAAACAAGACTACACATACATGTTTTTGATCACTCTCTGGATTTACCTGTTGGATGTGTCATTGGCCAGCTGAGCGTGTGCTGGAAAGCAGCCCTCTCTGCCACCTGGAGGAAGGTAAACCTCAACAGTGTTTTGGGCACACATATCGTGAACACCTGTGCAATCCAATCCAGCTACCCTGCAGCACATACTGCCCTAGTGAAGCTCATATTAGATTTTTGTTGAGTATGTGTCAGACAGCTGCCGGTCCTTTTTAAGGGCGTGGTTTGTGGTGTTGACATATTGACTGCTGTGTACTGTAAGCTGAGAATCTTATTAAAAGATGAACACTGTAACAGGAATACCTTGTATTTTTTGACACTGACAATCAGCTGACATGATGCCATAAATCTGACTTCAAAAACCAGATTAAAAATAGCTGGAATCATCTTTGATACACACCAAAAATGTCCTTTAAATAAACAAAAACACCAACACACACGCCATCAGCTATTGGAGCACAGTTAATAATCTCTCTGATATCTTCTCTAGCTAGCAAGCCGTGCTCCTGATATCCTGCTTAGCTTCTGTTGGCCCAGTGTGTGTGTGTGTGTGTTGCTCGACATCCTGAGCTACAGATAAGAGATAAACAGCAGTCCACGCCGGTGCCACCGGTACGGGCTGATAAGCACTGCTAGAGGCTCGGTGGTCTGTTGGCAGATCACTGTCCACACCAGACTTCTGCAACAGATAAGACCTCACATCCTCACAGGACCTTTATGTGAAACAGATGGGAGTAATAACAAGAAAACAGAGTGGAGGAAAGAGCAAAGTCACAGATTGAGTTTTTTAAGAGTGTATCACCCTGACAAATCTGGGGATGATGAATCCTTGTTGCCATCTAGGCTGCCGACTCATCGTCTCAATATGTCCTCGACATCAGCTGAGCTCAGGGTCATTTAAAATCCGCTCTTTAGACCAAACACAAAGCAGTGACAGAGGTAAAAAATGACAAGGTTGCATGTGTTACATCTGTAAGGCTGTGCTCTGTTAAATGGTTGTCAGAGTTGTGTGTATCAAGTGTGGCTCAGATACCTGCGGTGCTGTGTGTATTTATAGTGAGGTCTTCAGGGAGCTGCTTCCTGAAACTCTCTTACAGCAGCCAAACATCTGAGGAACCTCTGACACCAAAGTCTAATACTTGCTGTTTGAACATGTGAGCATTTCTCCAGAGATCCAACATGCGCCCAAACTACAGACAACACAGGACTGCAGAGATGGAGAGAAGAGTGTTTGTAGGCCTGTCATGATAGCTACTTTAATTTGACGATATATTGTCCCAGTTATGATTGCAATAAACTATAATATTGTCCTTTTGCCTAAAGAGTTAACACTTGATGATATACCAAGAAAGTTTGTATAAAAATTATAGTATCTTTATGGAAGCATACTTTGACATGCAGACTGGAGGAGCTGGGGATCGAATCGCTGATCTTCCGATTGGTGGCCGACCTGCTCTACCCTTTGTCGCCCCATGTCGTCTGTTGTAAAAGTGGCATGGTAATCAACCACAAAACCGGCCATCCTGCCTTCAGTAATCCTGTCAAATCATCCATCCAGCTAAGCACCGCCCACCAAAAACCATCATGCTGTTTACTAACAGCACAAGCATCTATTATGGTTGGGTAAACCCTGTTGTTTATTCTGGTATCACGTCGGCTAAAATGTTGACGACATTCTTATGTTAACAAACGCATGTAAACACAACGGGCAATATCAAGGTCAGCTAAATGATTGAGGCAGTGTCCATTCTGGCTGATCTGACCTGTCCCCAAACTAGAGAAACTAGGAGTACAGAGATAGAAAGAAGAAAGAGTTTGATTCAGAGACAAACCATTAAGACATCTTTCACATTGTGGTGTGCAAACATTTTCCTCTTTCGTTTAATATAAACAGCCGACGATGCGCAATCTGCATTTGTTATATAGCCTGCTTATGGTTTTTTAATCAAACTCATGTGATTGAAACAAATCTAGCAGGAACCGGAGCCAATCTTTACCAAACCACAATCTATTTCCCTGCAGCAGCAGTAGCAGCTGTCCAGCGGTAAGCCAATACACACAACAATAATTGGGTGAATCTCATTGGAAGAGGAAAATTGGCTCATTCAGATTTAATAGCAGGCTATCAGCCGAGGTGTGCTACCGCATCACGGATAGACACCAGTCTGAGTGATTGAACGAAAAAGAGGCCGCGTTCCCAAGTGTCGTAAGCGTAAATATTTGGACCATAGGGTGGGAATGATGCAAGGCTACACAACAGATGGTAAGTGGAGCCATTCAGGAGCCAATCTGAGGTAACATAGCATCAAATAATTGGAATTCTATTCAAATTGTCCGTGTGTAATGGCAAGCCCTCTTGACAAACAACAATTCTCAGCCTATTATGGACAATTTAGGGAAATCTGGTTGGCGATGCATGAAAAGGTGCCACCCAATGCTCTCTAATTACTACCTGTGATTTTCTGCATTCCTACCTGCTCTGTGGTTAGCCTTTGTATAGATGCTGTGATTTACAGGGGGCGACTGTTTATTTTCATTTAGTCAATTATGTGTTTTAATGCGGTCGTGTGTTTCAGCTCCCACCTCAGAGACTGGAACAATGCTTGTGTTTTTCCTCTGCTGTTGGACGATAAGAGTGAAGATATCAGAGACAAAGCAGAGGAGTTGACTAATATTTAAAAACCACCTCCAACAACCTGGCAGGATGCATCATCTCCCACCAACGCCGTCGCCCTCCATCTTTCCCTCTGTGCCTCTGCATCTGTTGCAGTCTCAGAGGCAGATGTTCCTATGAGGAGAGGCAGCAGGCAGATAGACCCCCCCCCTCCCTTCCTTCCTCCCACCCTCCATCCCCCCCATATGATTACCTCTCTATCTATCCGACTGCAACAATACCCCCCACCCCGTCCAAGCACCGCCGCCTCTCCCTGCTGCAGCCCTTTGTATGAGCTTCATTGACCCTCATCTCTCGACAATTAGGACGGATAACAAGAGGTTGAGGGCCCACTGCTTGCTCGTAGGACGCACTGATAGCAAACACAAAAGCCTCTTAACTGTCAAGCAGAGGTGATGGAGCATATAAATGTCTTGACCGAGGGTCACTTGTTTACATTTGTGACCAAGGGACCTTTTAGAAAACTACCCCGATGGATATCCATTTGCATTGTAATGCTGCACTGTTAGCCATTTATAATAAAGGTTGAACAAGCTCCCAAGTACTTCGGGACTCTCGCCAGGTTGCTGCTAAGCAGTGAACATCACATATTTTTCCTCAGTGGATTTTGGTGGCAGAGGCCTGGCCCGCGGCCATATCTGACTGCTGTTAGGGAGAATAATGATGAATATCCGAGGTGCCATTAATCTTGGTCAGGTGTGTGTGAGGCAGGCTGTGTGTGTCCTGCTTCACGCCACATTCTCCCCGGAGCCAGGTGGTGACCAGACAGCACAAGGTCAGGAGGGAAGGTCAGAGAGCATCACGGGCCCCTCGTCAGGGACAGAGCAACAATGGGATGCACACGCATACAGTCACGTAAAACTATCAGTGGTTTCAATATAAAGACGATGTATCATCAATTTAGCATAATGTGTCATCACTCTGTAGTTGACAAATGAAGCTCGAGCAAAAGTTCAGTCAGGAAGACAATATTTTTCATGCTCAGGATGCAAGTTTCCTTCTCACCCTGCCATTCACTCCTTGCACATATGCTCACTCACTATCTCTAGGTTTCATTGTCTGGGTTTGTCAATTGAGTGATCAGCTGATTCACAATCAACCAGCAGCACAGCGACACACCTTCTCTGTCAGCCTATCAGTTTATTGCTCCTCACTTTAAATATGGTTCTCTCTGCCGTAGTTCTTTCTCACTGCTGTCGCATGCCCCCCCATGAAAATTGGCTTTTAAACGTTCTCTCGATGGTGCACAAGCAGTTATTTTGTCTTTTGTCAGTTTTTTTCAAACTGTGAATATTGCAGATTCAAAGTTTTCACACAAAAACTGCTTATGATTCAAAAACTGCGAATACATCAGCAATAAAAGTGAGTGGAAAATGACTAATGGGGCTGACTAGTGTCTGCATATTGACACTTACAGTCGAATCCTTTGTGCTCACACACAGCGAGAGGGCACGGACAGCCTGCAGCGCTCCTGATCTACCACTTATAATTGAGATCTCGGCTTTGGCTACATTTGACTAGTGTTGGAAGATGGGGGGAAAAAACATGGCTACATTTGCTGTAGAGTGTGCCAGCAATGTGTGCTAGCTGGCTGAGATGGATGCTGTAAAAACTCCAAAGTAAGATGTGACAACAGGACTTGGATGGGGTATTTCTATTGATCGCAGTGAGGGGAGTGAGGTGAGAAAAAAAAAGAACACACCTAAGTGCTAAAGCCGAACATGTGCTGCTGCATTGATGCCGAATTCACAGTTGGACGTGTCGTGCATTGGGTGTCATTGTGAAAAGCTTTCGTTTCTCCCTCTGTCTGGTGCAAACCTGGAGGCATATGTCAGAACGCACACCCACGCAGAAACAGATACACACAAACACACTCGCAAATACCCATGAACATACACAGACCCTGAGGCCTAAAGATCAGCAGCAGCTTCGCGTCAGCTCAGGTTTGGCGTACTGATACGCAGGGTAATTCATTTATAAGTTTCCTAGCCAGCCGCCCTTCTGTCAGGATTTCAAAAGATGTATAATTCTCTTTGTTAACACCCGAGCTCCGCTACGGGCCCCGCAGCTGAGCTGTAATCCCAAAATGAACTCTACATCACCTCCAACACAGCCGACGGGAACAAAGTAACGTAAAAGGGAAGGCAAGGGAAGTATGCCAACTGCCCACTCAGCCAATCATGTGGAGGATTTCTGTGGAGAAGGACGTCTTATGGGATTCAAGGGAGAGCCCGGAGGGGACTGATAACCCTGTTCAAGAGACGCTATCGGCTACCAATATGTGCAGAGCATTGATAATGCATTTGATACTGTGACAGGAGATTACTGCTGCAATTGGATTTAATTCATCTTTAAAATAGACACTTTTTAGCCTCATTTTGACTTTGATGACTATAAATCCTGCTAAAGAGACGACAGCAGTTTTACTGCTTTCAATGTCATGAAACTTTTCAGTGCCACAAAGAACAGTATAAGCCTTACAGTTACCATAAAGTTCAACATGACAGCAGCGCTCCTATAAACTGTATTGAATAATGTTATTAATCTCACAGGAAGCAAACAATCATGTGGTGGGAGGCGCAGACAGCAGACGTCTCGGCTCTCTTGTAAAGCAGAAGGTGGGTCATGATTCATGTTACCCCTGATGGAATTCAAGGCAGCCTCAACTCCACGGTAAGTATAAGAAGAAAGAAACTGCACATTTAAGTGGTGTATGAAAAGTGGCTTTGTGCTTTAAATGAAATCTCCTCGGCGTTGTTGTTTCTTTTTCCTCCAACCTGACTCCCAGTGAGAGAAATTACAGCTCTGTGCCCCAGAACCACCTGGTTCAATGTGCTCTGCATGTTAACGAACCAGACACACAACTGGAATACACAATCTATGCAAACAGCAGGGACGGGGACATTAGTTATCCCTACAGGGAGAGAACGTAGGGAGAATAAATGGGAACAGAGAATTATTTTGGTATTTGACTGCAACTTATTCAGTTTAATTCCTCTATCTCTTCTCCTTGTCCATCTGGATTGAAATCTGGCCACATCCCTTCCTGTGGAATTAGCTTCATCAACATATCCTCATACAACAGTTCAGGTGCTATCCTAACGAATTAGCGCGCCGTTGGTTAGTTAAGGTTTATTATAAGAATAATGGTTGGGGTTCGTGATGTAAGGACGTGGCATTACGTAAAAATATACATCCATCCATTTTCAACTGCCTATCCGAACCTATGACGCAGGGGCAGCAGGCCGAGCAAGGCTTTCCATACGTCCCTCCCCAGCCACACTTTCCAGCTCCTCCTGGGGGAAACCAAGGCGTTCCCAGGCCAGATGAGATATGTAATCCCTCCAGCATGTTCTCAGTCTGCCCCGGGGCCTCCTACCAGTGGGACATGCCCGAAACACCTCCAACTGGAGGCACCCAGGAGGATCCTGATCAGATGCCTGAACCACCTCAACTGACCCCTTCTACGTAAAAATAATAGTTATAAAGTTATATGGTATATCAACTTTCACAGAGGTAAATTTCATAGAGCACTTCACAAAAGAAGATACAAAAAACATGCAACAGTATAAACAAAAGCCACAAGATAATAGTAAAAGAAGAGACCATGAAACAGACTAAATACAGGTGATCAAGGACCCCAAAAGAAACACACCAAGGAACAAGCACTAGACATCCTAGAGCGGGACAAATGCCATTTTGAAAGGTGGGTCTTCACTTGTTTTGAAAGCCTCCTGCAGAGACTGCAGACTGTATGCCTAATGGAAGACAGTTTCATAGTTTTAGAGCCACCACTTCAAAGGCAAAATCACCAAATTTATTTCAGTCTGGAGCGCAGGACAGCCAGGAGGCCTACTGGCGATATTGGCATGGAGAAGGTCACACATGAATTCAGGCAGTGTTGGGCAGGCTACTCGGAAAATGTAGTGAGCAAAGCTACCAGTTACTGTACAGCGAAATAAAGCTTCACTACACTGAAGCCATCCCCAGAGAAATGCAGCAAGCTCAGCTACAAGAAAAAGGCAAAAGTAGCTCGCTGCTTGCAAAGCGGCTTTTACTTTATGTAAAAGCAGTGTTTTGTTTTCACATGGGACACAAACGATGGTCTGCTGGGTCGAACTCCTGTGTTTGTGACCTGACTTCCTCCTTTGCTCAAGTCATTTGCAGCCTGCAGCTCATCAGTCACATAATCACGGCCTCCTGGCTTACATGGGTTATATAAGTTGATAGTGTATTACTTCTGTATCTTAAGTATGAACAGTGAATGAAAGCAGCCTGGCTCCATTGACAAACAGCCACATTAGCTTCGGCACAGACCTTTGGCTTCCATCTGATTATAAACAAAGCTAGAGGAGTTTGGCCAACGGTGCCGGCTCCACTGTATGGGAGGAGACTTCTTCTATGACTTTCACTCAATCTCAAGCTCATTTTGATCTCTAGCTACTTTGAGGATGAGAACATAATCACATATTATTAACTGTCCTGCCATTTAGACGCATTTGTATTGATAGAAATTGCACCTATTGTGTTGTTGCTCTCAGCTTGATTTCACTGAGGTGTTCTTGACCGCAGCAAGGAACTGTACTTTACCCTCATACACTCAATTAAACACAAATACACCCCAAAGTATAATCCAAACCCTTATTACAGGAGCAATTTAAAGGGAGGCACGGTCATGCTATTTCCCTTCTCCTGATCTTATTTGATTTGATGGAGGCACACTCAGATCTTAACACACAGGCACTCGCTATCTCGATATAAACCCAAGGCTCAATTGAGTTTTTACGCTCGGCTTGGCAGCAGCTGTTCTTACATTGCTGCAATCAAACCAGCATCTGGAGAAAAGCAGGAAGATGCAAATTGGGCTTTCATACTCTTCAGAACATTTGCTCAATGGTATCATGACAGTCTTTCTAATGCTGTAAATGAGAACGTGCGCCTTCGTTCATTTGTAGGAAGGGTTTGGGGTTTTTTCTCTTGACTAGACCGACGTGTTATACAACAACCTCGACCTGCTGCAGACTCATTTTGAGACTCATAAGGACATTAGTTTGAAATTGTGACAGCTAATTTCAGTCATGAACAACACCCCTGGTCATAAGACAAGACGTCCTCATCCTGACGGTTTCAGAGGTGATTTTGTTTTCAAGCCACTTTGTCACCTTCCAGTAAGAGCCTCCCTGCTGTCAGGTGTATGTTTTCTGAGCGCCAGACCCATGTGTGTGTCCGTGTGCAGAGGGGGTTGGTAGAGTTGGGTATTTCACTGGGCGAGGCGGTGCGGACATAATTTAGTTTGTCAGGAGGTGTGAGGTTGAACTGATGGGTGTGAGAAATTTGTCTCGCACTAAAAGAAAGAGCAGGAAAAGGAGAGCGATGGAGAGGGTGCTGAAACGAGTCAGTGATGAAAGAGAGCAGGCCAATTAGGAAAGTAGAACCATGTATATATATATATATATATATATATATATACACATATGTTCCAACTGGAAGATAGGGCTGGTTACTAAACTTAAATAAAAAGAAGAGCCAGAACGGTTCGCTTGGACGAGACTGATTCACTGTGAGGAACCAGTCTGTGAAATTACCCCCTTGGGTAAAAGAGAGCATGAAAAGTAAAAAAAAAAAAAAAAAGGCTCTTTCTGTGAGAGTTGCTAAATTTGACTTCTTCAGCAGATCTTCCTGCACTTAAACTTTTGTGCAAATAAATCGACATTTCTTAGCTACTGTTAAAATTGTAAAAATGAATAACTGCATTGCTAAAGAGATAGGAAAGCCATCTATGCAAAATGATAAACATGCCATGAAGAACATATTTCGTCTACCTATGTTTTCCTAATTGGTTCTTTAGGTATCCAGTGTAGTCAGTCTATAAAATATACTTATTGTCCAATGGTCAGTTGGTTGGCCAATAAGCTCTTGTCTGATCAAACTGTGATTGGTCGGACAAATTAAGCTGAAGCGAAAGTTCAGTCAGGAGGACTCTACCTTCTCATGCTTAGGTCTGTGATGTATCTTTCATGGCGTTAGAGTTACTAACCTCCACCTAACCAAACCCCTACTCCTAGCTTTCAACTGAGTCATCAGCTGTCTGACAGCTGATTCACAGTTAACCAATCGCACAGTGACACACCCTCTCTGTCAGCCTATCATCTTACTGCTCACTGTTGCCGATTTAGTCTATCTAGATATAACGTGAAGATTTCTTTCCCCAATCAACCAATTGTACTTACTCTCAAATTAAAATACAAAACAAAACTATTAATTAATCACACAGGAGAATGATACCATTAAATGTATTTTAACGTGTTTATGACTAGCCCAGATCCAGCAACATAGGGGACTGGAAATTAAAACTGCCAGACTGAACACTCATAAGACAAAGAGGAAGAGCAAGAAAGAAAGGAATGGTTGTGTTTAACAATTTGACAAGGTTGATATAGTGCAGCTTGTGTGCACAGCCAGTGGAGGTGGGTTCGAAGGCAGCAGCTAAGTGGCTCATTAATGGATACCTTTGGCCTCATCTGTCAAGTCCAGCTTCTGTTTGTGCAATTTATGAGTGTGTGTGGTTATGTTTTGATCCATGCGCAGTTATTCCAGCCTCCCTTATGGTATCAATTTACCAATAATTTTTCCATCACTGTTTTAACACAAGCGGCTATTTAATTAAATGGAAACTGGATTCAAATTAAAGCTCTAACATCCCAGCAGCACACACACACACACACAGCCTGGTCTGCAGCAAACCCCACATATATACACTGTAGAAGCAGCCTATCGATTGGGATCACCGTGTTAGCATTGCAGATGACCATCATGTGAAAGGTATCATGTGGGAATCAATCACGGCAGCGGCATTCCAGCTTTGGAGATTCCACAGGGATAAGTCCGCTCAAATCTGACGGGCTGGGATTTGGCACTCCAGAGCTTTGCTTGTCACAATATTGATTTAGAAATAATTACCCAGACTGCTTAGTGATTCCTCGCATGTTCGCCTGTATCCTGCCTCTTTCCCGCTTGCCGCTGCAGCGAACCAGCCCTTACTCTGCCTCTGATTAGATGTACCAAACATAATCTGCGAGAGCGCTGTCTGTTTTGAAATACAGCTGGAGTCGTCGGCCCCTCCTGCAGTGAAGGCTAACAGAGACGCTGGTGAGTAATTACCATCAAAGCTGGCAGGTTAGCATACAAAGTATGACTGACAGCTATAAGCCCCCTAAACTGCTGATTGAATCACCACCTTTACAGAGATACGAATTATTGAAATATTCCATCAAGCCGACTGATAAGTGATTTCCTGTGATGTGTTTCCTCTCACAAAGTCACCTGAGATGACTTTCAATGACTGAACAAGGATGAACTCAGCTTTCTGATATACTGCCTGTTGCTAGGTTCAAACCTGAGAACTTCCGATTACAACGTCCCTAACTGCGGGGCAACGCCACAGCTCTGTAACCCAGGTCGCAAATAACCTCCGTCAGCTTCACCGTGCACTCGACAGGAGGATGTAGAGGCGAGGAGGCCCACGCTGTAAATCCTGTCTCTGTTTACTGTGTCACCTTGCACTTTTATGATACTGAGCGAGGACTTGCAGAGGTAGCACCATCTGTAGGAGCTGCTCTGTGTCATTAAAGTTAGAACAGCAGCATAAATATCCCTTTCATGACTGGAAAAACCAGCATGTGCGAAAAAGACAAGAAAAGCATGTACAATGTATTTCTACCGCCGTGGGTTGTGTGGTTTTTGGCACATCTGCTCTGCTGAGAGAATTTGATAAAGAGCCCATGCAGCCCATCCGGCATAACTGCTCAGCGGGGCTAAATGATCGGGAGACATGCTGACTTTAAGTGCTCTAATAGCACTAGATCATATAACCCATCGCTACTGCCCCGCTGTAATAGACTAATTATGGCTCGGTGCAATACAGAAGACAGCAGCTGAGCACATTCTCTCGGTTTCAGCCTCCAAATCCATTTCTCACGCTTTCTGCTGTGTTAGTGCCTAAATTAGAGCTGGAGCACACTGTAATCCCCTTCAAACATACAAACTGGACACGAGGACAGGGAGAGATGAATTTCAGATCCGCCTGCCCGGCAAGTTATTTGCTGGTTTAAACAGAAAGTGCCACTCGGCTAACACCTACTACACCTAATGGGACAGGACATAACGAACAGAATAATGGGTGTTCACTTTTTTTGCCTACTGACTACATCTGAAACATTATCATACAAATGGGCTCATAATTCCACTTAAATCTGCCAGAGGCCTTTTAAACAAATCTTTGAAATGGTGTTTTATTTGCTTTTTACATTTCATGCAAAATCAAGCTTCGTATTAAATTTTCCGGCACTTATGACACTTAGAAGCCTGATGACAAAAGCAGAGGTAACTGTTCACCTAACCAATCAGGGATTTTTTAATTAGCTCGACTTAATTAGCTCACCATTAATGTATAAGAAGAAACCTGTAGCTGTTGCTGTGTCTTGTGAGTGACTCATTGTTGAGGTCAAGAAATATCCCGAGTTAAACAACCCCCAATCCCATCATTGTAAAGACGATGGCCAAAAAAGCTCTGGGGATCGGCTCTCCAGCTGAGAAAACACGTTTAATTAAGGGCTGTCCACACGATTTTGAGCTAATGCAGAGGTGGAGGAAGTTTCGATCTTTCTGTTCAAGGAGTAATTACTTTGCATGGACGTCTGTTGACGAGCTGCAGCGCGATGCGTCCAGTGTGTGCTAGGGCAGCACTTGACTTGTGTCATATGACATGTCGTCCCGTATCCCAATGCCCTTACACCCTACACACTGGACCTTAAAGCATCAGGACAGTGAAAGCAGGAATGTCATGGAGCATAACAAGCATTCTTACAGACATTCTCACCCAAGGTCTTGCTGCTCACCCAGAGATGAGTTAAAATTAGAGAGGGCTCTTCCACCAGATGCTCCGCGTGTCGTATTTACTGCACACGCTTCTAATAATCAGTGTGGAAGCACCGATGAATGTGTCTGGACGAGCAGAAAGCTTTCTGATCAGCAGGACATTCTTCTTTTCCTCTCAATACAAAACACTAGAGAGTTTGAGATGTGATAAGCAAAAGACATCATAGTCCAAATTTTCCACATGAAATTTACAAGTCTCTTTGAACTCCTCACCATGGCCAAAGATAAAACAGTGACTCACAGCTGAGCGAGGACGGAGAGAATCAATTTCATGACTTATGCAAATTCCTGTGCGGTGCTGCGATGGTTAAGTCGCAGAATATTCTCATACTTGAGCTGCAGTTCTTTTCTAAATGATTTCATTTTGCCCAATTATTGAAGTTTGCCTGCAAAACCGCTACAAAACTAAAACACAGGGTCTTAGTTCACATAATAACAATGTTGTTTTCATTCTCGCTGAGTGCTGAAGGATTTTAGGTTCCAGTTCTCCACACAAGACCCTTCATCTACACTGAAGCTGTCGTTATCCATAATTACACCATATTTACCATAACTACCCCATTAAAACCTCTGTGTGTGACCCAGCCAGGTTTGGTGAGAACAATAGTTGTGGTTATCTAACCTCTGCCAACGCGTCTGGCAAAGCAGTGTAACACCAGCCCTGATCCGAGTCCTCAGCAGTCCAGTTTAAGTGAATCATCATGTTTTCTGGAACTGGCCTCCCATTGCTGCTCACCACACAAGGAGCGCTATTTACTGTATCTGACTAACAGCCTTCACAATGCAGCAGCGTAGCCTCTGCTGCCCCGGCGACTCAACCCTGCCAAGTTAATGACCACATCTGTGCAAACACACAGTCTGTGAATGACCAACCCCAAGAAAGCTACGGGCTAATTTGCTTGACTGGGCTCATCTCTATTAACCCGACTCTCTTCCCTCTGTGGTAATAAGGCATGGCGAAGCTGGCAGATGGCTGCTTAACCCACGATGATCCGGAGTATACAGGAAGTCTCAGCCTACTACTGATCGCTGAGTAAATCACAAAGACCTTCAAAGTATAGACTCAATTGGTCCAATCAGTTGGGACTCACACTATAAAGCATCCATTACCGAGGCGGGAGATTGATGCTGTGGTGGTGATTGAATGGGTTCAACAGGCTACCCAAGGCCTAAATAGTGAGACGACCCAGAAAGCAACAGTCTGTCCTTGAGCTGACTGATCGCACTCAATGCTCAATTATTGGATATGGAAAAGCATTTTAACATGTCGAGGCCTCTGTGTGACCCGGGGAGAATATATTAACCTCTTTACACCGCATGCTCATGACCCCCCCAATGCAGGATTGACCTGTGCTGTACTCACATGAACTGGATAAATGAAAAACGTATTGTCAGATGTAAATTACTGAAACAGGGTTGCAGCAAATGCTTACATACATTATAGTTTATTCTCCAAAGTACTTAGTGTGAATTGGATTTAAAAGTTAAAAAATACTCGTAATGTATGAAAGATGTAAAATATTTTCATGTTTGTTGAAATGCTGTCGCTGAACTTCACTGCTGGCTTTAATCTGTACATAGAAGCAGTTCAAGGACCATAAATGAGTTGGAATAGTGGGAAAGGGACCAATTAAAAGTTAAATAATACACATAGTGTATGAAAAATGTGGAATACTAGTAGTAGTAATCAGTATAAATAGGATTTAAAAGTTGAATGTTACCATAAACTGTTTTAATAGTGGATGTAGCTACCGTGATGTCATACGCTGGTTTGTGCACAGCGGTTTTGAAGCCTCCAGTTCGGCATTTCAGCCGTCGTCCTTTTGGTCTTTTGGAGCCATAAGTGAGGATGAGAGGCTGACGCTGTGGAGGAATAAGGGGCAGATCTTATTCATAGACTGCCCTTGATGCCTTGCAGACAACCTGTTATTCAAGAGGCCCGTCCTTAAATATGGCAACTTTGGGCCTTGATAAAATATAAATAGGTGAGTTATAAAACGAATTCATCCCCTGTACAGTTGTCGTGAATGTTGAAATGAGCCATAGAGACCAGGCTAAGTGGGCAATTAAAATGAGGGTCTGTGGGGATTTATTCTGTTTTGGAGCCAGCCTCAAGTGGCCATTCGATGAAGTGCAATTTTTGTCATTTGAGCATTGGCTTGAATTATACCAGTAATGTATAAGAGATATGGAATATTTTAAGGTTTGTTGAAAAGCTGACACTAACCTGCACTGCTGGCTTAAATCTGTATAATTAAGTAGTTGAGAAATGGTAAATATTTTCTTGATAAGTGACTTAAACAATCAATCGGTTAAAGAATTATCAATCAGCTAATTGATTCAGCAACATCATCAGCACTAACCTGAACCAAGGCATGAACACTGTTTGTGTTAGTTGGATATGTTGCTCATCACAAGGCATTACATAGAAATAATATCATTATGAAAGTATTAACTGTTATCCATCACATCTCCAACTCTAATGTCAGCCACTGAAGTTAAATGTAACACTGGCATTTAGTTGCTATAGATGATGAACGTAGACATTTGCCCAAACACATCTGTTCGGTCTCTGCAAGGTTTGAACTGAGAATAATGCAACAGTGTGTAACAGTGAAAATAGTTAATATACAGAAAGAGAAGGTGGGCCTTGTTGAAGGCCTTGTTGAAGTTAAAGACATGATATAAAGTGAGGCGAAAGTATTCACAAGGATGAATCAACAGCTTCTCTCTTAATCCACGGACGCTCGTTCATTATTTCAGCAGCCTCCTCTAGAATTCTGAGAGTTCTGAGACTAACGTCTGGCTACTCATCCACGATAATGATAATGGCATTTGAGTGCAGTGGATATCATTAGCTCTAAACGGGTGCAGCATCAGTGTGAGGGTCTTGTTCAAGAAAAACAAATGAACGGCCGTGATCCATGTCTCTTGCTAACAGTTTGAGAATAATCACATTCCTGTGCTGGCATGCCACTGAGCCTTCTGTGAATATTATGTTTTTGTGGAAACTTTAAAAAATAGAGTTTTAGCAAAAGCAAAATGAGAATGAAAATGATATGTTTTACACGAAAGAAAAAAGCCTAAGTGCCCATTATTCTTGTATACTATGCAAATGAAGTGATTCACCTTCACCAAAGGCAACAGACTGAATTTAAATAAAATTCAATATACATTCATTATTCTGCCAACCTGCAAAAGTTTAAATAGCTGCTTTGACACACAGTCAGATTGTTCCCTGTTGGTGCAGCTTGATCTGCATCATGTCACTCAGTGGTGATATAAATGTAGAGATGCTGTTGTATGAATTAAGGATTAGGTACGTCTGGTTTTTGCAATCAGGAAGGGAAAAGGGGAGCAGGCAGGAAGCAGACACGGAGTCGGAGTTCTGCAGGGCATTTGCACAGCTCTGTTGTCACATTGTGACTCATTTAATCCCAGCAGGGTTTTCAATTACCAATGATTAAAACCCCCTTTGGTACTCCTTTTTAGGATAAGCACGAGCTGCCTTAATAACGAGAAGGAACTTTAACAGCATAAGTGAAATCTCCAATAATGCTGCTGTTTGTACAGCAAATAGAATACTTAAAAAGAGCAGTATCCCATTATACTTAAATACTCCTTACCTGTTCCTGGCGATTAGAAACAAGCCGATACCTTTTACATTTGCTTGATAATCACCAATAACTGAAATGGTTTGTAAAGTCTGTAGTCTCAGCAAACTTAGAAATGTAGTTCGCTTGACGCTGTGCATTGTTCGGAGCAAAGAATTATTATGGCGTTATTAAAGAGAGACCATTAAAGAGGCATTCATGCAAAACAGGTGACCCTGGGTTAGTGCTGCTCTCAGCAACCTTGATGAATAGAGACAGTCGTACAGTGGGGGAAAGCAGCTACAACTGCATATGACTCTGTGCAGCACTGTGACATGAATTACCATCCAGAGGAAAACAAGCACAATACACCAGCAAACGTGAGTAGAAACAGACTGGAGAAAATCAACAAGGACTGGTCGTATTAAAATTATCTTAAGGTTAGCAAACCTTAACGGTATAAATGAAATCCAGAGAATTCGTTCATATCTTCGGCCATTTATTTACATTTTCAGACGAAGAGGGATCTGGTTCCATTTATTGACTGAGTGACTAAAGAGTGATGACGAACGGCAGCATGAGTAATGGAATTTCTTTCAGTCTTTCGCTGTAGGAAAGTTCACATAATCAGAAAATTATAATTACTGCTGTAGCCATCACTGGATTCAGTCATTGATGCTTTCCTTGTTGTGTATCATGTTTTGTCAGGGGTGCAACTTCATCGAGGAAGTAAAAGTTTACTAAGTCAGATCTGATCAGATCACTGCTGTCATATACTGACCTTACTGCTCCTCTGACTGGTGTCTACATTCTCTACCAACTACACTGTGTTTGAGAGTCGCAAATTTAATACTAACCATTAAGATATCTATCTATCTATCTATCTATCTATCAATTTACCTACCTACCTATTGATCTACCTACCTACGTGTCTGTCTGTCTGTCTGTCTGTCTGTCTGTCTGTCTGTCTGTCTGTCTGTCTGTCTGTCTGTCTGTCTACCTATCAACCGGCCTGCCTGTCTACTGACCTATCTACCTACCTATGTAACTACCCATCTACCTACCTACCTATCTGTATCTGTGGATACATCCTCTCCCTTGCTGACTGGCACTTGGCAGAGAGTCTCACACTGAAGACACATCTCTTCTCCTCTGTGTGTTTGTGAGACAGACACAGACAGGTAAGATCAGACAAGCGTGCAATCCTCTCTGGCCTCTCTGGATCTCTGGGAGTGTTTGACACCTCTGCTGTCACCTCCTCCTGCATGGACACTCCGTACATGTGCTCCATGCATGCATTTGCATTAATGCACCTGAATGCAGGCTATAGTAAATCAATACTGAGATGTGCGACGCTATGCACTAAGAATTGTAGCCGTAATTTCACAAGCAACACCGCACTGGGCTGTTTTACAAGCAGGAAACGTTACCTCCACATGCACTAACACCACTTCCAATTCATCACGGCACGAGCAAGCGAAGTTAGACCAGACTCTGGAGTGAGTCTCTGCTCCTGTAGAGCAGTGACCGATATGAAACAGAGAAAACCTGTCACGGTGTGATACGGACATGCCGTGCAGGGTCGTCGTGTTTACAGTGACCCGCAGCTGTGAGGGAGAGATTCCTCCACGTCCAATCAGATTACGGTTGTCATTATGTATCAGAAGGTGAGAAAGCCGGAGGGAGATAGTGCTGAACGAAGCTAAACAAACTGCTGCTGCTTCCCCATAACACCAATCTGACAAACCCCAGATTTAAAGCCCTTATTGTATTCCTCTGTCTGTTCATTCCAGCCCGCTTCAGTCTGATTCCCAAGGATGAAGCACGTGGATGTTAAATTTGGGAAACAGAAGGCAATCAAGGGAAAACAAATAGAAAACATGTGAGCTTGCTTCTGCTGTCTTGCTTCCTCTCTCTATATATTCTGCGGTGCCTCCCGACTATGAGCAAACCAGTCGATCTATTTGCTCTGACAAAAGTGCAGACAGTGTCTGCCTGTCAAGAATCCCACTTATCCACTGAGGAAGAAACACGAAATAATGTACAATTAACACTTGTACATCAACACAACACACAAACAGTGCAGACAATGAAAGCTTGCCGAAGGCCAATATTTGGCAACAGACAAAGACTTGTGATAAAGTGTCATGTGAAAGACACATCTGCAACCTCTTCAGTGACAATTGTTGCCATGGTAAAGCTGAGGCACTTGAATTTCAGTTTCCTCTTTTGCTCCTGATGGGACACGGCTCAGCCTTAAGAGTATTACAGTTCTGCCAACTCTGGAAATGACTGATTTCCTGTGATTGCTTTGTGAAGTAAAGACTGTTTTAGAGACAACTGAGGGATGAATCTATATAGGGTGGGTTGTTTCTAATGCCTGGTACAATATTCTGTCTACATATAGAGCAAATAACTTACAAAGGGTGCCTTTTCATCAGTTGTAAACTATTTTGTCATGTTTCCTACAGCTAAGGAGCTTAGTCTTTCCTTCACGCAGCACTATAATCTGGTTATGACTAAACTGCTACATGCATGTAAAGGCCTAACATTGTTTCTGTAAAACGTTGCCAGATAACAGTATTATAGTAATCCAGCAACATGTTTAAAGACGTCTGTTTACTACCTTGTTGGAAACACTAGATATTTGTAAAAGGCAGGAAGCTTCTTTTTAGTGCTGCCCCCTGTTAGTCGACCAAATGTAAGCCGACCAGAAAGGTCCGCAAGATTTCATTGGTCGCTTACTCGCAGAATAAATAGGTTTTAAAAAAATAAATAAAAAGGAGATGCGCCTTGTCAAAATTTATCAAAACCTATATGACTGGACCATGTGGGAATTTAATTTGAAAGGACAGACACAGGAAGTGACCACACTCAGCGGTCAGACAGATATCTTTCCTTTCTTCTGTAAATATTCAGTCAGATAAATACGGGAAAGTTGATCATGTTAGTGCAGGGCTACCCAGAGCTTTACATCTGTCCCACAGACGATAGGCCTATACACTTATAAACAGCTCCTGGAAGAAGATCAGATCTGCTCTCAGGGTTTCAGGTAAGTAGGCTATACGGTGCTTGTTAAGCAACCTGCCGCCGTGCTCTTGAAAGCTGGCATACAGTCGCTTTCAAAATAAATGCATTACGTCAGTACAACAACACAAATTGGCGTTTTTTTCCCTTCAACAATGAACAGAAAAAAAGAAAAGGGTTTGGCTTTAGAATCTTGACATGAACACTGTTCTCTCGGGTCAAAGTCAGTGTTTGTTGGACCCATCCACCACCGGCCCACTGGGACAGGTGCCGCCTTAACTTTCGTCCTTGTCCTGCCACGTTTCCCCCGATGTCACCGGGCACTGTTAAACTATAACAACTACCAGCCGCGTATCATGCCATCGTTAAAAGGATGCCTTTTTCGTTGGTTTCTGACGCCACAAGTTACTGCCCAGGCATTAGATTTCGACGACAGCGGAGTGACACCAGGCTCGACAGTTAACGATGCAGCATGTGTGCAGCCTCTAATTTCCAGGGCTGGTACCTGCGGTTATTCCACAGGCTAGTTAACAACATGTCGGGCAGGAAATCCAAAGTGTGGGATCATTTTGAGAAGGTGAAGGACGAACCCAAGGTGATATGTAAACTCATCTTCATTGTAGTAGTACGGTTTTGTATTTCTCTGTAATGTAGCACAGTGTTAACAATGCTACTGATACTATTCTTCCTTCAACTCAAACCACCAAAATATATCATTTAATAATTAAATTAATATCATAAACATGCAGGCGACTAGTCGACTAATGGCCCTAAATGATGACTATGTGTAGACTGGGAATATTCTTTGTCCAGGGCAGCCCTACTTTTTTTCCTGTGGACTTCTTTCTCAGCACTGTAGCATTAGTCATTTCCACATTCTTCTCCTCATTTAAGGGAAATAACATTACCAGACAAACTCCTGTTGTGGGTCTCAGCAGTCTGAAGCACCCGACACAAACTGAGCATTCATCCAAAATGTGCTGGGGTCAGCCAAAGCTCCTTAAAACAAACATCACAGTAGGGTGAAACTCTGTAACTGAACCACTTCAGGTCAGCTGGAGGAAAAAAAAACGGCCACTTGACACGCAGAGCTGCCCGTTACACTGCAGGGCCACACTCCCACAGCATAAAGCACATGAAACGCATGCTCCACCATTTGTTTACAAAACAGTGTCAGACGAGTGTCAGGATTGTGAATGGGTTCACAAATGAGGTCACAAGTGGATTTAAGCAGCACTATGTAAATGACCTTTCCTATAGGATTTCAATGAGCACTAATCTGCCTGCATGACCTAGTCTCATCTCTTACTAACAAAGAGCCTCTGTCAGCGACTTTCCCTCTGCTCAGAGACAGGGGGGAGACAGAGACAGAGCACACACACACACACACACACAATAGATGAAGCTGCTCTGCCAGGGAATGGAGATAAACAAATAAGCCTAGTTTTCTCTGTTCCTTCTGAGCTGTACTGAAATGATAATGAAGAGGCAACAACTCTTTCAAAGTAAATAAACACATGAATTAAACACAAAAACACACACTTGTGTAATTGATGCAAATTGTGCCTCAACTGCACAGTAACATCTCTGGAGATGAGACCAGACTGCATAAATTGACATTTACAGAGGAATCCAGCGTGTTAAACACTGCTATGTAATCTTATGAAGCCACTTGATCGGGTTTAAAACAATCATTGTATTAAATTCTGCCCCAGTGTGTGTGTGTGTGTGTGTGTGTGTGTGTAGTGTATGTCTTCTTTCATTGTGACTCACACTGCATGTGGCAGCTCAAGCCAAACTCACCATATGTCTATGAGACTTGTTCTTTTTCACAGAGGAGATAAAAATGAGGAGGAGGGTTATATCAGACTTGATGCAGGCAACCACGTCATTGAGGCCATGTGAGTGTGATGCACTGGTTTTGCTGGAGTTACAGCTCTGACTCAGGCAGGATGGGAGACAAAGAAGAGTGCTGACCATGAGCCTCGCTTCTACCAAGCAGTACAGTTCAGTTCCTTACACATTAGAATAGTTATTTTTGTGTTTTCATCGACAGAAGCTGTGGATGGTGCCAACAGAACTGTGCCACACTGATGTGCCTCCCTTCAACATTATGCAACCGCTGTTTCTACAGTGTCACGTTTACATACATTAGTCAACGATAACTAGAAAATGAGAGGACGTTTTGCTGCCTTTTCATCTTTACTAGATAAAAGTTAGCAGCTGCAGACTGAGAAAAATCATCTAATTCACCTCTGCTGCTCAAAACATATCCCTGGCTGCTACCAGCAACTTCTAACCCTTTCATGCATGATTATGAACACATCAGTCAAGAGTTTTTGATTCATTTCAAGGCATAAAAAAGTACTCAAAGTTCATTTTTAGGAGTTTTTTGTGTCCACTTTTCAACCAAAGGCATGTAAACCAGTGAAAATATTGATATATTATGTGAAACTATACATGTATTTTTAATGCTTTAAACTAGTGTGTGTTCACATATTCTAATACTTTTCAATGCAATGCATCATCTGGTAACAACCCGCCTGGATTAAGAATATTGTCTGCAGGGAAGATGCAGAACAGATCTGTGGTTTAGGTACATGTCTGCACAGGTTACGTACAGTTCTAAGGGTACTACACCGAAATCATTTGGTGGAAACGCAGCTTTACAGGTACATGAAAACATAAAAATAAAGGTTCTTACCTTTATGTGAAAGAATGTTTCCCATCAAAGGATGCATCCCAAAGAAAAAGAAAAAGAAAAAGAAGAGTCAAGATTAGTAACTAGTCTCCATTACAGTATTAAATACAAATGACGAAAACATCAGCACAGTGTTCATGAGGACTAAAGTTGGATCTTGATGCAATTTTGATATCAACCACAAAAGTCCTGTAATGTTGAGAAAGCTCAAACTCAGAAAGTGTTTTTGCAGTTTGTGTGTGTGTGTGCTCAGTACTGCCAGTGCGTGACTACCCAACTCCTCCACTGCATACAAATAATGCATCACACCTCCACAGCCATCTCCCAACAGCCCTGACCAGCAAAGCAAAAGACAGAAAAACATTCCCGCTCTTAGCTAATTAACGATAACTTCCTGCATGTGTGGAAATTAGGGCTTGGCATGCTCAGATCTCCCCGAGCGACTCTCGTCAAGCCACACTTCCCCTCTCTGCGGTCTTTTCCGCCTCTGTGGAGACCAGATGAACGATTCCACTCGACCTCTGACCTTCAGTAGGCAGATACGTGACACGCAGTTAGGCGCACATTAGCAGCTGAGAGCCTGCGGGCATGCTGGGATTGGCTGAGTCAGGATATTCCATGCCTCAGGAGTCCAACGCCTCAGGATTGAATGACTGCGGGTCCTCATCTATAGTGATGGTGATGCATTCCTCCAGGGGCTTGGTATTTAGTGGGACGGCGTTTGAGGCTTATAGAGCATACTTCTCAATACATAGCGACCTACTTCTTTGGCTTTCAAATCCTGAGGAGCGACATGCAATATGGAAAGTTGGGGGAACTGCAGCACTGCGCTTTAAGTCACCTACAGCCTGTCAATACGTGACACCCATAGAGCCCTAACCCAGCAGCAAGACCTGATCTCCGTCATTATGATTACTGCAGCAGGCATGTCAGCGATGCCTGTCACAGGGCTTATTGTCCACAGGATCACAGGAGAGTGCGCCACCAAAAACTCTCAGCGGTGCTCCTACATGTTGCCTTGGTAACCTATTACATTAAAAAAAAAAAAAAAAAAAACACACTTCCACGGTTTCGAAAAGAGGAAGGATGCCAGACTTGACATCCCATAATGAGCCAGTTGTGAATGGGGTTCAGTGGGGGGCTTCAATCAGGGCTTTGGGGACTGTCAACATAAATACCCAGGCTTCATGCTCCCTTTCAGCAAGGGGAGAATACCCAATAGAGGAGCTGTCACTGAGGGACGTCCAAATATGAAGAGGCTTAACAGCATCAAAATATTGTACTTGTTTACACTCTGGGATAAGTGTAGGTGTGGTGTTAATGTGTTAAAGTAGCAGACGTGCAGTGTGGATGTCTGATAAGTGCCGGAGGAGAGAGGATTCTGGGATGGCAGATATCAAACTGAGCCTTCAGGGCACACACACACACATACACACACATACACGCACAGCTCAGCTCAGGGCCATGGTGAAAAAACACGACACACTTCTTCTCGTGTTTTACATCCCAGGGTTGTTTCCATCTCCTCGGGGGCCAGAGTGCTGACTCGATAGGAAGCGTCCTTGGCATGAGCCCACATGGCCTTTAATCAGCCACTGGCCTACAGAGGCAAGGAGAGGCTGAGATGCTGAACATGATCAGCGGATACAGAGCAAAGTGAAGTGGAGTTCATTTATTAAACATGCTACATTTCAGTCAGGAAACTTCACCAAATCTCTTTTTTTCATCTGCTGAAAAGACTTTTTCAACCACTTAAGGGACCGGCAGAGACAAGTATGTCATCTCATTTTTGTAATCATCCCCCAATTCAGTCTGCAACACACCAGCAAAACTCCCGGAGAGGAAACGCACGTCTCATCAGACTCTTTCTGACAACCCCTGAGGCTCGTGGATATTGAGGAGCTTACATAAGATGAATTTAGAGACCCCTGTGGCCTATTGGGATGCTAACTGGTGCTGAGATGCATGTCTGCTTTCTCACGCGGCAGTCGCACTGATGTGCATCTAGTGTGAAGGCCTTTTTCACAGCAGGCATGGCACCGTGGTGATGAGACAGCTATTACAAAGCAGCTAGAACAAAAAAAAAATTTAAAAAAAATGTGCCACTTCCTCTGAGGGGAGGAGCACACAAGCTGCTAAGTATTCATGAGTGAAGGCCTCGTGGTAAAATTCCCTTTTTCTAACAGTGATTTAACTACTCATTTAATAAAGATTTAATATATTAAATAGAATATTGATAAGCTCTTCTGGGTTTTATCTGAGAAATATCTTCTGGCTCACAGGAACTAATACATTTCAAAAACCTGAAACAGTTTCACTCATTTATTCATTTTCCGTAACCACTTATCCTGGAGAGGGTCACGGGGGGCTGGAGTCTATCCCAGCTGACAGTGGGCGAGAGGCTGGTCCTTATCAGTCTGTCAATTTTCAGAGCAAAAAAAAAAAACAGGCTGCAGTGAGAGGCTTGAGAGTTCGTGCATTTAGTCCTTGTAAGGCAAGCTCAGGGGTTTAGTGTTGCAGTGGCCCACAGGAACGACGCTCCACAACGCTTTTTTTTTTCTGAGTGAGGATTAGAATACATGTCGTACATATAACCCGGTCAAAGTTAACATATATATATAAACGCTTGAAGATCCACTCACACGCATGAACAGTGGTTACATGAGCTTCAAAACCAGCCACAGCTCAGCCCTGAGCAGAGTGACCGTCTGCTATTGACCAATCAACAGACTGCAGTGTTCACAGCTCCACCTTTTAGTACCAGATCTGTGTGCTAGGTACCCCAACAGAGGGGGGACTAAATAGGGACAGTACAGAACTGTTCCATTGGTACCATCCACAACTTTTCACATTGGAGACAGAAAAAAAGCACAGGTAATTTTAGAGTCACCAGTTAACCTAACCTGCATGTCTTTGGACTGTACCCTAAGAAAACCCACACTGACAAGAGGAGAACATACAAACTCAAAACAGAAGGGCTTCCCCACCCTGGGATCAAACCCCCCATCACAGATTTGAATCGGATTCTAAAACATGCTGGAGAGAAGCTTAACTCAGGGTGATGTGGGACATTTTACTACTGGATGCTTCGCTGTGAGCCACCAAACTGGAGAACTGATCTTCTGGGATATTTCTTCAAATTGATTCAAAGTGACTATAAGGAGCAGGAAATGTGTGTTGTGTGATCATTCATGTTGTTTCTGTGAGAGTTGCTGTGACATCTCAGCGCCTCAGGTTGCTTAGTTTTTGGACCAGTGGTAATAATAAGCCAAGATGGCAGTTTGCACTGGCGGTACAGCTACATCATCTCTGGCGCTGTGGTGCCATTTCCTCCTCCATTTATGTTTTTATGGCGTACAGGACGGATGGATGTGGCTATTCCTGTGGTGCCACTTACCTGAAAGGAAAACTGTATTACTGTGGAGCCTAATGCATTGTGTTGTGTTTGATAGCGCTTTTAAAACATTTTAGAACGTCTGATTGTGTAGTAATATAGTATCTTCATCTTAATATCTTAATCTGAATAATTTATTTATCATCTACAGTCGTGTGCATGGCTCCATGGTGTTGTAAATGAGTTTTATGACTTAGTCTAGTCTAAAAGCAATTTACTTCTCGCGAGTTGAAGCAAAAACAAGCATGTAATGTTAACACACTCTCACTCCCAACTCGTCAAATGCAGACTTAGAACGTAGGTAACAACTTTTGTTATGGGTTTTGTTATGCCGTAAGGTGGATTTATACTTGCGCGTCAGTTCTTAGCATAGCCTACACCGTAGCCTCTGCACATGGCCTACACCGCTATGAGAATTTATACATGTGTGTGGTGTGTTTGTGTCACTCTGCAGTTACACCTCCAAAACTCTAGTCTGTGGAGGTGTTTCTGTGAAGTTCAGTAAAGTTTAGTTGATTCAAAACACACCCAAAACACACATTAAACACACATTAAGCATGGCTTAATAGAGACAATTTCAAGCACAAGTACACAAATCAGCTTCACTATGACTCGCAACATTCACAAACACATTTTCCCCACAAATACAACATGCTAATATTATCAGCACAAGCCTATGGCATTTAACATTGGATAAATTAGCCTAGCAGCTAGCAGACTTTTACCCTACTCATATGAAACCAGAGACAACAGCAACATTTAACAAAGGTAACGCTACAAAATTTGGCTCCATTACAACTCACAAGGTTCACTGACAAAACAACTGTCTTATACGAAACACTCTTCGCAAATAAATACATTACATGCATTACACTACACATACTAGCACATTACAAACAACTGGACTGACTTTTGCTTCATACAGAATATGAACAGTGGCCTCAGCTGAAGTTTTGTTTGACATGTCCACCTCCATCATACCCACCCTATGCAAACATTTTAGCACTTTATATGTATACACTATGGTAGTTGCTGTGTCCAAAAATGCCATCCCCCAGTGCGTCTCATACCGCTGCTAAAGGGTGCCTCGATGTGTGGTATCTGATGACTTGGGAGTGAGATTCGGTTGGTAATGTTGGGCTGGGGGACTTGGCAGAAAGAACATCAGACCCTACTTTTGCAGCAGCACACACAGTACTATAGTCGTATCAATGCGACAAATGCTTTATGCACTATTTATTTCACTCTGAAAACAATTCTACCTGCTGTTCCTGCCTTAAACACAAAACTGTTAGTGCTACTGACTTAGTTTGAGCAGGAGTAGCCACCACGGCTAACCAGAGGAGACAAAAAGAGAGCAGCCCCTACAAAAAAAGCAATCCTGATGGAACTTTAATTGAGTTTAAGCACTAAGGCACACATCTCGCAAGCTACCACTTAAAGACAACCACAGCTACTACTACTACAGAGTGAGGCAGTGTGGGGAATTCTCTAAATCCGTTCTCTCAGACTGTATAAACAGCATCGCCTGTGTGACCGGAATAAACAGTCACATCTAAGTCTCGGCACTCTGAGGACATAATGCTTTTTCATAACAAAAGCCTCCTCAACCTCTCCCCTAAGTGAAGAGGGTTCATCATCAATATCCTGATTAGGATTACAGGAGAAGCCTTGTGCTAATCAACAGTAAGAACACTTGAGCTCCGTGCACTATGTTGTGATTTTGCCGGGTAATGATCACAGAAACTGCGAGGGGGCTTTGATTTCTAGACAAACATATTAAAGAAACAAGATGGTGCGTTTGCCCTACATTTATCTGCTCAAAAGGAGACTCCTTTGTTCTGCAGAAACATACAGCTGATGGTGGAAAAAGAGGAGGTGGTGGTTTGTGTATGTATGTGTGTGTTCAGGCGTGTTGCACTCAAAGGGAAAAAAAAGACAAGAGCATCACAATAACAACATATTTACATACATGTCTTCCTCTCCTCGTCACTATATCATTTCCACACAAAGCCCAAACCAGAACCTCCATTCCAAGCAGATTGTAAAATATGAATGGCCACTTTACATAACAATTGATATAAGCCCGGCTGCGGGATTCCTGCATGACAATGAAGACCGTCTCCACACATAATCGCTGTCCTCAACTTCCACTGCTGCATTGTAGTCTACTTCCCAAAGAGGCCTACGCATCGTTGCCACTGGAGTCAGTAAAGACCTTTTGTTATCTCAGGGAAGTATTAGCAAGGTAATCTAGCTCTCAGATGCAACTCTACTTGTTCTACTTGAGGATCCTGAGAGTGAAAGTTGCCAGCTGGGGCAGAATTCAAGGTACTGCTTTTTTTGGAATCTGGCTTTGACCAAGTTTGGGTGAAATGGGGCCAGTGGTTGCTCTAAGGATGGGTGGGGTGCAGTTACAGAGGGGTTACTAGCATTCAACTGTTCCATAAATGGAGTGGACAGGGATGATAGCTGCAGGGGCTGCTGGGAGAAGGAGCCCAGTCCTGCCGTCCATTGTTCTGGACTGACAGTGTGTTCTCATCGAAGGGAGGGGGACAATTTGGTCTCCAGGCCAAGGACATGGCTAAGTGACTATAACAAAGACTCATGTCACAATACAGTTCGCCTGAGAGACGCTCACGGCCAAGCGTTCCCATGCTGCTGTCCATGGCATACATTTCCTGAGTGGTCACACTTGCTGCCGTATGGAAATTTGAAAATGAGAAGGAAAAAAAACAAAGAAGAACAGATAATCTAAATTGTGCCACATTTACATCTGGAATGTCAATGGTCAACCATTAATCAGTTAACTGTTAATCGGTTAACTGCCAAGAATATTTTTGATCAGTTACGCATGTCATTCTTTGGGTTAATTTTGCCACTCTATAGTTTTGTTCCTCCCCTAAGCTCTGCTGGATGAGTAAGTGGCTCAAATTCAAGCTGCAAACCCTGTTTAGCATTGTTAACAGTTATCACTGTTAGCTGCGTTAGCACAGTTACCAGTGCCAACATGGCTTTGCAGGTCAAAATGAAGTCACTTACTCAAAAGGGTAAGGGTGAGAGTGACCACTATGTGCCCACAGCAACGCCTAGAGGTACTCGGCAAGCGGCGCTGCTAGCTAGCCAGCGAAAATGATATCTGGTACGGTTAACTGTTAATAAATTAACCACCAAGAATATTTTTCAGCCGTTATATAACAAGGTCGCCTGGATGAGAAAGCAGACCCCGTGTAGCATTGTTAACAGTTAACACTGTTAGCTCCATTAGCACAGTTAGAAGTGCTAACAAAGCTTGTGGTGCTAACATAGGGAACAATGCTAAAGGGGTTTTGCGGCTCAAAATGAAGCCACTTACTCACAAGGAAGACCAGAGGGTGACCCCCATGTTTCTGTAGCAACGCCCAGTGGTGATCGCAGAATAAGCGGCGTTGCTAGCTAACCAGGGAAGACCGAAGGGTTTGAAGTAGGCAGTAGGTTTGCATGTTAACGCAGCTAGCTGGCTGTCTTTCAGCACTCCAACAGAAAATTAAAAAAAGGTAAGACTCTTACATCACAAAACATTAAAACTTTACCACCTCTGAATAGTTAGCGCTTTGAAATATGATGCTAAAGCTCATTTTCCATTTGCTTTAACCAGTTAAGTTAGCAGTTAATGGGTGTCTAGCAAAATTAACCGATACTGACATGCCTAAATTACATCTAAAAAAGTTTTTAATCAAAGACAAAGTCATGCAGGGCGCTCCATTTCCACACTACAGTTACCCTCCCCACAGACGAGCACTTCACTCAGTCACTTTATCTTCAAACCTCAGCAATCATCCTTACATGGTTTATGAACTGACTCATGATCTAATGGTTCCTTATATTAATTATTCAGCTTTTAACTGCTTTGGAGCGAACGTGATGAGAGTAATTGCCTCACGCACAAGGCAGCAAACACAACCTTGTACATGCAGATGAAAACAGGTTATTATAAATATGTAATGGGTGTGAGAGGGTGTGTGTGATAGTGGTAGCACGTCCTTTAAAAAGTCTCAAATGAGAGATTAATTATTCTAAAGGCGCATATTTTACCGCTTCGTCTGTCAGTCTTCGCCGGCCTTTCTTTGTCTCTGCTGTTTTTTCTCTGTTTGTCTAAAGCTATCTGCCTGTCTGACCGACTGTCTGTCTTTATCTCTCTCCCTCCGTTGGCTTGACAGGTCTGCCAGTCTGTCTATTTGTATTTCAGTTTGTCTCCCCTGCCTGCGAGTAAGTGAGAATGAGGTGAAACTGGGTGAGGATGTTTGGCGGAGCAGAGAAAATTCCCGATGCATGACCCCCTCCGCTCAGGCTTGGACGGGCGAGCGGTCAGTCGGCCAGTCCATTGTTTGGCTTTTGTGTGTGACATCGGCTCTGTGCTGCGTGGATTCATAGTGAAGAGGTGATTTAGCGGATTTGCGGCACTTCCTCCGCCACCAAAGGTCGCGACCGCTGCACGTTAGGGGCAGATTATCACTCTGCTGTTGCTATGCAGGAGGACTCTGGCTTTAGGGCGAATGAGAAATATTCAAAAGGGCAGGTGTTGAGACTTAATAGCTGTTCTGAGGAACATCCTGTGTTTTAGCTTTTCTTCATGTCAGTACGTAATGATGCCGTGATATAAACAAGGATATTCAAACGCTCATAATAAGCTTCTATCGCTGTAATATCCCCCATGTCGAAATAAATATGGACTTAGCCTAATCCTCTTTAAACAAAGCTGAGTATTAGAAATCTGTCACTTGACTGGTTACATAAACTAGTGCCTTCCAGTAAAAGTCACACCAGGCCATTTGCAATGAATACAAGCTTTCAGATGTTTACCAATGAGGCCAAATTTAATTAAGGGTGAGCTTTCTGATGACTTGGTTCACACATTCAGCCAAAGCAAAGACTCTAGCCGACTGCATAACACTAACTCCAAGACTAAACTGAGGTTAGTTTGATTTAAGGTCCGTGGACGATGGCGCCAGGCTGCGGAGGCCATCATGTAAAAAAATGCTCCGGGACCAGAGAAGACATGATGCATTCCCAGATTTGTCTGCAAGACTTTCCCTTTAGAGAGAAGTCTCGAGGGCTATTAAAGTAAACAGGGGTCGGTTTGGAAGAGCATCGGTTGAGAGATCTGCTGACATGAAAATTGTGGTTTTGCGGTTCACACACAGCAGATGAAGCAGAACCGAGAGTGCACATCTCAGACGTTAACAAAGGGTGACCTTGGATCGCTACATGAGCATCCCAGAATACAAAAAGTAGCCATAAACATGCACTGATATATTCACCACTCACAGTGTAGCGCTTGCAGCTGATCCCAAACCTGCTCACTCTGAGGTGGACACACAAGAATAAAAGCTGCTTTACACAAAGTCTGAGTTTATACAGTATAATAATCCATTGTCTCCAGAGTTCACTCACTGTGTACTATAGGTAAGCTTAGAATGAGCGAACTGAATAATGTGTTGCAAGGTTAACCCAAACAAAAACAAACTTGACCAGACGTTTCTCTGCAGAAGCCACAAGGCTCCTACTGACGCGTTAATGATGTGGGGTTCAGGCTCAGACCAAGAATAGTTTTAGGACGGCCTCAGCAGTCTCAGCGGTGTCCACTGTATGAAGCAGTGTGGCGAGTGATTAATGTCTAATGAATAGGACAATTAACTCTAACATGTACAGAGGTCAAAAAGCAGCAATTAGTGTGATGAACTCCAAGCCTTCCATACTGAGCACGTCTAGATTGATCCACTAATGACGAGTTTGACTAGCTGGCTGCTGCACATTCGGACAAAGCTGCTACTGTCAGCTTAATCATGTCTTAGAGAAAACCCAGTATACTGACTGGACTGTCCTCTGTTGCCATATATTTACTCCAGCGTTTAATGAAAGTCAAAATCTCTGAATAAAGAGCCACAAATGATTTGTTTTGTGATTGATTTTGATTTTGTTGTCAAACATACGTCATCCACTGTGTCAGAACAACCCTACCTTTGCCGTTAGTGTACTTGTTCAACTTTAGAATGAAAATACAGACAGTACTTACTGACTCTCATGCCTACAAGAAGTCCAGTGTAGTTTTTTTGATCCACAAAACTCGTTCGGGGTATCGGAGGATAACACCTAGCCTGATTTTTCCACGTCCACGTCCAAAATCATTTTGAAAATGTAATTAAACTCCGCTAATGCATTTCAAAAACATCAGAGCATAGCATAATTTCTCATCGTGGTCAGTTAGCCTGCAACTCACGAGACTCGAGAACAAGAACGTCTCTGAACGTTCTCGAGTCTTGCCATGTAAACAAAGCACGCCTGCAGGCTAACTGACCACAGTGAGAAATTATGCTATAAAAGTGGGATAAATTATGTACTTTTCAAGTCAATTTTGCATGCCACGCCTTCAGGGCACTTGGGTTAAAACGGACGAGCCGTTCTGACGTTTTTGAAATGCATTAGCAGAGTTTTGTTACATTTTAAAAATGATTTTGGACGTGGATTCATGTACTTCAAGTGTATGGAAAAAAACGGTTAGCTGTTATCCTCCGATACTCCGAACGAGTTTCGTGGATTAGAAAACTACACTGGACTTCTTGTCGGCATGAGGGTCAGTAAGTACTGTCTGTATTTACATTCTAAAGTGGTCATTTCCTTTAAAAAAAAAAAAAAAGAAGAATTTTTGACAAAGTAAATAAATAAATAAAATTAGCTTTGCAAGTAGCCATTTTCTCGTAGCTTACCTAGAGGATAGCTTCAATGTAGTGAAACTTCATTTTGATGTAGAGTAACTCGTAGATAGCTCACTACATTTCCCAAAGTAGCTTGCCCGACACTGATAAGTTGTGTAATAGTTTGTAAACTGATGTTTTGAGTTTGAGTTGTCCTGTTGTTAGCTTCGGTTTATCAAGTAATTTCCCAGTTTTTAGATTCATCGTTGTCTCTGGAAAACCAGGTTTCCTTCACAAAGTCATGTTAACATGGGGTGAGTAATTGATATACAAATGATGATTTGGGGGTGAAGTATTGCCTTAAGTAGGCACCTGTCATCAGCACACATTCACAACCTCAATTAATATTTGTTGAAGAAATGTATGTCAAACAGTGTTCACTTGCACGGAGATGTATACACTCACAACACCCAGCTACCCAAACAGATTATACCATTTGTACTGGAATGTGCTGGAGCCCATAAATGTTTTGTAAATGCTTATACTATTAAGGGCCACAAACCACACAAGACAACAGTACACCTCTGAAACACTGCTGCTGCTTTTGTAAAAGCACACGTGCAACAAGCAGTACGTGTGTGAGTGTGTTTGCGTAGGCGTGTTTGAGGAATGTAGTAACTGCCAGGTAATTAGGGTTCACATTCAGGTATGTAGAGCCGCAGGGAGGCCAAAGCAACAGACAGACAGACAGACAGACACTCATTGGGTTTATTATGGCTTAATCCCCTGCCGAGCACAGCCACTACAAAAGCACTCAGGTAGGGACATATCGACACTGGTGTGGTCTCCATGATCAAAGCTTTCAGCGCAGCCCTGCCCTCATGCCTTGGAAATGGACCAATTAGGGATA